>OZ026531.1:34439686-35694686 GCA_964019695.1 Loripinus fragilis | reverse complement strand
AAAATATAAAATACAGAATTGTATTAACTTAATACATTTGTATTTTTCCAAGGAAAAGTAAATAGAAATTTTCAACTTGTCCTGGATGAAATGGGACCAGGTCGGACAAGTCGGGCATGGTATTTCCACAGCCCTGTTTTATTTTTTCTATAAGAAGACATAGCTATACTGAACCGAAGTTATAAGTGGCCACTTTTCAAGTTCAATTTACTGACTAAGAGCTAATGATATTAAAATGAATTTTTGCCCAAATATTTGCATTGCAATGAACTACAGTTAAGCAGTGCTTTGGAAGAGTTTTCTATCACTGGGACCCCAGGGGTTTTTGGGATCTGGGGAAAATGGCTATTTCTTTTCAGGGAGCTGGGGAGCACTGGTAATTATTTAGGGGATCTGGGGAGCAAGCTCATAGTTTTGGGAATTTAGGGAGCCCTGCCTAAAAGTAAAAAATAAATTTTAAAAATCTCACCTTAAAGGAAAAGCCTCCATTTCGTTTGATTTCAAAAACAATTATTTGGCTTCGGCCCCCCTTTTAAAATGTAGTTGTTTATTTACATCTGGATCGATTGAAGAGAACTATATGGCGAATAATATTTGTTGTTGTCGATTTATTATCCTTAATAGCGTACTTTGGAACTCTCAGAATGCACCAGATTGCGCCATTTTTTTCCAAACCCCCCCCCCCCCCGACCCCCAAGCATAAGTGTCAATCCACATTCTTACAGGGCTACATATGCGCACCCTCCAGCTAACTAGCTGGTTTTATTAAAACTTTGAATATATACTTACTTTATGAAACTGAAGTTAAACACGCATATACTGTAAATTCGGAAATATTCGCGAGAACTTTATTTTCGCGAATTGTGTTTAAAGACATATTTGCCACGTTACGAATTCGCGACTAAGGCATGAATTGCATACATCAGGTAACGACAGACTGATTTTGTCATTTCGCGAGGATTTTATTTTCACGAAACTTCGTATACGCGAAGTTTCGCGAAAATAAGACCTTCGCGAAAATTTCCGAATTTACAGTAGGGCTGATAGCAATTGTAAAAATACTTTTTACGGTTATTTTTTTTAAATGCTTTCACTTTGTTAAAACATTCTAGTTTAAGCTGCTGGAAAAACTCCAGCCCCTCCCCCTACCAGAAAAACAAAAAACTTTTTGTGGCTTTTCCATGGGTAGAAACCAGTACTGGGCCGGGAGGGTTTATGATTTGTGTGTTTATTATATGACGGGAACTCCCGAAGGCTCAACCGAAAGTGGTTTTATGGAGAAGCCGGGAATCGAACCTGCGACCCCTGGTTTACAAGGCATAGCACTTATCCACCAATGGTCTTTCCCTAATTAAAAGAAATCTAGAGAGCATTCCTCCATACCTACGTACTCTACCAGGTTCAACAATAGCATTTTAAGGGTGCCCTCATACTTTGATCTATATATCATATATTTCATTAAAATAGATATATGTCATGTATTATATGGCTAAACCCTGTCTTTACATGTATAACGCAAAATATTTAGTGAACATTAAGTCATGTGCTTGTGTAAAGCTTCATAATTTTTTAGTATGTGAATTTAATCCTACGGAGAGAAAAATACATTTTAGGGAGAGTTGGCTTATATTTTTGGGCATTCGGGGAGAAGCTTAATTAATGTTAGGGATTTGTGGAGCAAGGCGATTTTTAGATATTATGTGAGATCAATGCATTATAGGAAGGGAGGTAGGGAGCACAGATTGCCCCGTCCCCACCACCGGGGGGCTCATCACTTCACCATTTTTTGGTTAAAAAATACAAAAATCAATTATTTGAAGAAAAGAAGCATTTTCAGTGCAGTATTTATTGAATTGAAGTTCAATCGATTACAAACCCGTCTAGCCAACTTGAAAAAAACTTGAATTTTCGCTTATGACAGAACTTTTATGATTTTTTAAATAGTCAGGAAAAAATATCAGAAAAGTTAACAAGTACAGGCATTTTGTGAAGAAAGGATTTGACACCTTAATTAGGGGTATTTTGGTATGCTGAGTCCGAAAACCAATGTTGGCAAGCTACGAAATGACGTCTTAATGACCTAATTTGCATATTTTAAAAATGGCCGCCAAAAATCATGGAAGGATCATTGACGGTTTGGGCCTTATACGCCTATTTTTCTGATTCCCAGAACGCTGATTTTGAGCTTCTGGTGTGGTGCATGTAGTATCAGTACAATAGGTGAATCGAATGGCAAGAGCCAGCTAGCAAAATATTTTCAAAACTCCTTGGCACTCGAGAGTTATGGCGGGTAGAAAGGGGAGGGGGTCTGAAATTTCATGAAAATAAAAAGTGCTTTAAAAAGTGATTTCTGCACGTTTTCTTGATTTATTTGGTAGGCATGGTGATATCTATTGAAAATACCATATGCAGATTATCAACGGATCACGATAATTGATGAAATTGTTTTAAAAACAAAATATGTTTTGTAATAAAATGATTTTGGGGAGATAATTTAGAAGTTACCTGTACATTTTTGACTACATGTACCGTATATTATACAAAAATGAAAGCTCAACAAAAGAAATAAATATTTTTGAAGGAAAGAAAGTGTCCCATTTAGCATTGGAAAGTAAAACTGATTCTAACTAGATCGTTTGAATATTACTTTTGCTTTGTTTAAAGGGCATAGCATGTTAAATGTATTTAAAGTGTCCGAATAATTATGGTATATATATTATATAAATATTACATTCCCTGATTGGGTGATAGTCGAAAATATCATTCCGAGGAATGTGATCATCTACCGAGGCGCAGCCGAGGTTGATAATCATATTACGAGGAATGATATTTTCGACTTTCACCCAATCAGGGAATGTAATATTTATTTTATTATACCGAACATTAATTAGATCCTTTATTTTCTACCGTCTTAGGCATACCGTGTTGAGGCGAGTTCCAAAGGGGAAAAAATGCACAGCCTCTTATAGATGTGCATGAATGAAAATACAGCTTTCACAAAAATGTTTCTTTTGAACAGTTTGAATGCTCGAACTGATCATGACGTTCGGTTTAACAAATTACGTCATAAAAAGTCGATGACGTCAAACTTAATACCAAGCAGCGTCATTTTAATGGAGATACTGTACAAGATGCGGTTTTGTTGCAAAATAGAAAATTTCGCCAAATCGGCTCAAATTTGGTCTCAACGTGTTCCTCTCGTCCTAACTAAGAAAACGAGCACCCACACTTTATGTTTCTGACCATAAACAAGGAAGTTATTTGGAGTTTAAAGTCGCCAAATCATGTGTCCATGTCCGCCATTGCTGTTGAACGTCTCCTGACGTGAACGAACCGTACGCGCATCGGCGTTGCGCATCATGTGACCGCCCTGATATTTTGTAATATCACCCGCTGCTATGACAAACACGTGGCAGTATTCGCCGCTGCTGTAGCAACGGGTGATATTATATAAATGTAACATTCTTGAGAGGGTGCTAGTCGAAAATATCATCCCGAGGAATGTGATTATCATCCGAGGCGCAGCCGAGGTTGATAATCATATTTCGAGGGATGATTTTTTCGACTAGCACCCTCTCAAGAATGTTATATTTATTTTATTATACCGAACATTATTCCTTTATTTTGTAACCATGGTGAGAGAAGTTTCAAAGACAACGCAATGTGTAAAAAAAATGAATGATTGAAATTATATCTTTTACAAAAGGATTGTGTTTGTAAACAGTTTGAGTCCTCAAGCTGGTCGTGATCGTAAACAAATCGTACCTTATACTCACTGATGACTTCAAACACTTTGCAGCGTCGCGGAAATCAACATTGTAGGCTAAATGGAGTTGCTGTAGATGATGCGGTTTTGTTGCAAAACAGAAAATTTCGCCTGATCTGCTCAATTTTGGTTTCAAAGTGTTCCGCTCGTTCTAACTAAGAAAACGAGTACCCACACTTTATGTTTCTGTCCACAAATAACGAAGTAATTGGGAGTTTTAAGCGATCACGCCATGGCTCATACATGTACTATCCGCCATTGTAAGTAAGCGTCTCCTCGAGTAAACGAACCGTACGCGCATCTGCGGCGCGCATGTGATAGTCGAAATTATCGCAGGGTGATAGTCGAAATTAGCACCTGCCGGCCTATGGAGGTTTTACATAGGAATTCTATGTGAGGTATAATAATATAAAATATCAGTCGTTCGTCTATGGAAGTTTTGTATGGGAAATTTACGTGAGGTATAATAAACATGTATATCCCTATAGGAGACAATATATTGAACACTAAAGTATTTACCTGTTATAACTCTTTGCACGCCAGTGGATAATTTTGTCGTCTGCCAATAGCCTTTTGCAAACAGTTTGAACCCAAATGAAGACCAACAGAATGTCGGTCTTGATCTGGATCCAAACTGTTTGATACTCCGATGGTGGTCCTGGGTTGTTTATTTTTAAAAACTTAATTTTGAAGAAAGTCAGCAGACAAAAATAAAAACATAAACAAATCCCTAGCATGCAAATAGATAAGTACAGGATGTTTGCAAAGGAATGTGTCTTTTAATAACAGTGAAATTTTTTCTAATGAAAAAATGCATAAAACCTTGCTAATTCTACTTTTAATCTTTAAGTACTTTATATTAAACTAGCACAGAATACAAAGCAATTTAGGAGGTTGGTTCTAGAGAACCACATTACTGTCAGTAATTTCTTATTTGGTAGAAAAGGCATTTTATGGGCTTAGGCCCCGGGTTTTTGGGCTGCTGAACATCTTTCCCCCCCGTGTGCCAGCAAGCCACTTCCATACAATGCGTAAAATACGGTAACACATATACATGCCAAAGCTTTAGCTGGCACACGGGGGGGAATGATATTTTAAAAAATGTTTTCGGATTTCTATATAGTATTATGTAAAACTGATTGCATTTAATATCGAAAACGGATTTCACAGCCATTAAGTACTCAGGTCAGGGTAGCTTTAAGGTGAAGAAAGGGACGATTGACAAACTTTTATTTTTACTGAAAACCATAGGCATTTACCCATAGCAAGTGTCAATGATCCTTTGACATATTACTGAAATATTTTATTTTTTTTTGAAAATCTTTTTTATCCAAAATCATTTGTATTATGTCCTAAGATTGTTTACAATTAGAGTGTACGGTTTTGGCGGCAATTTACATAATTATTCCAGGATATTACCGTATTCATGGTAATAAATGTCCGTTGAGTCTATAAAACCAGATGTCAACTTGCCTTATTCAGTATCCTGCTATTTAAATTTTAGTTTTATTCATAGCACGATTTTGGACAGTTTACCAGCTTTTCAAGTAATAAATAAGAAACTTTGATAATCAACAAGTTGTTTTGTTTTAAAATAAATATGTCATAATGTCCATGCCGAAATATACGGTACATTTTGTATCTATAAAAAGTGAAAGAATACACATTCCTGAGTACCCTAGGATCCAATTAGACAAACCTTGCACCACACCATCAGGATAACTTCTAATGTGTGTCAAATTGTTTTGGGAGACCACTTAAATGGGGAAAAATATTGCCCTAAAGAATAAACCCATTTGAGCTAAGTAAAATTGCATGGTTTCCATGGCAACGCATAATGCCCTTCTAAAGAATGGGGATATCCCTACAAAAGTACTCATATCTCAGTAGCAACTCATCCAAACTTTTAAACTTGGTACCAACTGAATGTTAAGATATCTGAATTTCATCCAATGTTCAGATATGCAAATTATTAAATTTTCAATTTGCATATTCATGAATATTAATGAAAACAGTAGAAATAAGAGAAAAATCATAAAAAGAAAGGGGTGTACATGCAAAGTTATCTACATCTCAGCTGCTTACTATCCTATACTACCAGCCTTGGACCTCTTGGCTCTCGTTTGTGGTGTCTAATTGTGACGTTGTCACTTTCCCATTGGTATCTTGGGTCAGGTGTGGTGCTTGATTGTATCTATTCCTGACGTTGCCCTCTTTCTTACTTTGGTACCAATTTAATGCTAATACATAGCATGTTTACTTTATGGTCCAATATGCAAATTATCTAAAATGTATTCGTGAACATTAATTAAGAAATGAGAAAAAAATAGATAACAATTAATAGAATGTACATGCAAAATTACTCAAATCTCAGCTGCTATTTATCCTAGATTTCATACTCACTTACTTTCTAAACTTGTTCCCAAATTAAAGTCCAGAACAAGCTCTATAAAAGTGTTGTTTGATGCGCAAAATTTTTAATGTGTTTATTAATGAGTATTTTTGAAGATAAAATAGTAAATGAGTATGATCAGGAAATACCACAATCACAAACCGCGGGCAACCCCATGGCACCTTATTGACTCGCTTTCAATTTTTCTTTAGTTTTCTATAGTTTTCATCAATATTCATGAATTTGTTTGTTAATGATTGTATATCTGACCATTGGAATAAAAAAACTATGTTTCAGCCTTAATTTGATACTAAGGTTAATTGTCTAGGACAAGTAAAAGATGACATATGAGTAATATAAGAAGTAGCCCCCCACTAATTTTTCTACGTTTTTTTTTATTTCATTTCTAATGTTTACATTAATATTTAATAAAATTAAAAATAAATAATTTCACATAATGACTATTGAGTAAAGTAAAATGTCTTAGCTTTAAGTCTGTTCCAAGTGTGGTAGTCTAGAAATATAAACAGCTACGATATAAGATCATTTTGTAGGTACACCCCCTTAATTTTATTACCATTTTTTTCTCATTTCTAACATCTAAATTAATATTCAAGAATATAATCATAAAATGATTTGCATATCCGATCATTGCATAAAATTTGTTATGTCTTAGCATTTATTTGATACCAAGCTTGTTAGTCTAGGACAATTAGCAGATGAAATATAGGTTATTTTGTAGATTGCCCATTTAAATTTTTCTACTATTTTTGTTTCTCTGTAAAATGTTTTCATTAATATTCACAAATATGTAAATTAGATTTGTACATCAGACTATAAGGTTATAGTACGTTGACTCACCTCTCATTTGGCACCAAATTTGGGAAGTCTAGAATAGTTAGCAGCTGACATATGGATAATGTTGTACGTACACCCCTTTAAATTTTCTAACATTTTTCTCTTATTTCTAATGTCTTCATTAATATTCATGAATATGCAAAGAAGATAATTTGTATATCTTACTATTAAGTTGAAGTGTATTGTCTCACTTTTATTTGGTTACAAGTTTGGTAGTCTAGAATAGTTAGCAGGTGACATTTAGGTAATGTTGTACGTACCCTCCTTATTTTTCTATAATTTTTCTCTTATTTCTCATGTTATCATAAATATTCATGAATATTCAAATTAGATCATTTGCATATCGTATCATTGGGTAAAAGTAATGTTTCTAGGCTGTGATTTGGTACCCACCTTGATAGTCTATGATAACTAGCAACTGACATATGTGAAATGTGTATAGGTAAACCCCCTTATTTTTTCTATGAATTTTCTTTTATTTCTATTTTTATTAATACTTATGGATATGCAAAAGCGAAAATTTAAATATCAGCACATTGAATAAAAAACTCCGTCTGGGCTTTAATTTGGTACCAAGGTCGGTAGTCTAGGATGAGTTGCTGCTTAGATAGGAATCATTTTGTAGGTACACACACTTTCTTTAGAATCATATTTTGGATTCTCACATTATGGGGGGAGGGTAAATTGTTCTGTGCACGACTCCCTGACCCAAGTTTTTCTTTGCTATTTAGCGACCATTTTGTTTCGCCAGTAACTGACAGCTTGATTTTCTTGAATGAGTGGAAGAGAGAAAAATCCATGAAAAAGTGTGCGACACGCAAGTGTCAATCTTGGGTCTGCTTGCAAATGACCCAGCTACAGTGCCCGATGGGTTGCCATGGACACCATGCAATTTTATGTAATCCAAACAGGTTTATTTTCGGAGACAATAAGAATTTTTGGTATTGAGTGGTCCTACTGAACAATTTCGACCCATGAGTAATTGTCCTTGGGTGCAAGGTAAGTCTAATAAGCCCCCTCCCGAGGTGTGTGTGGGGGGGGGGCAAATACTTATTCCATATTCTTACCAATATTTTTAGTTTCATAAATATTCATGATTATGCAAACGAGATGTTTCATATATGACTATTGTATGAAAGGGCTTGTCAAATTGTATCACTGATGATATAATAACATGCAACAAAGACATTTTGGGGCAGAATTCAGTTTATACAGTGAGCCACTTTAGTTACGCACGACTTATAAAATGTAAAATTACTCTTAAAGGAAAGGTGATATTTTTATTTTGAGACTACCAAAGTAAAGCGCATCTATATATGCACTAGCCATTGAAATTTCATTGTGATCAAATCAGAAACAAAGGAGAAAATGGATTTTTAAGTGCACTACCCTCAAAACACCATTTCACATTGCATTCTCTCAAATGAAACTCAGATCACATTGCACTTTTTTTCAGGGTCGAATTTCTGCTATGCGAGATATAAGAGCCGATTTATTCTTGGCAATATCTAAGACTGGAATGTGATTGTTAACTTCATCGTTTTTTTTAAAGTTTTACTATTTTGGTTCCCAGCTGACCAAGGTTTGAAAAATTTGGATTGTGTACTTTTTTTAAGTTAGTTAAAATTTCGTATGATTCTGAGTAAACTAGTTATCAAAACACTTCTTTTATGATTTCATTTTAAACAACCATGTATCCGCCGTTTATTTTCGTAAAAAAAATAATGTATTTATTGGCGTCATGGTGTTGACGTTAATGATGACGTCACTACTACCAAGGCTATAAGACGTGCCAATGATAAGATGTTTTAGTGTTTTGATACTTCTATGTCAACAAGTGACTCAATTCAAAATAATTTGCGAAGAAAACCCAGTTTGATTATTGTAACTGACGTTAATATGAAAACGTTAAAACAAGCATTTCTTCAAAAAGCAGCGGTGTTACTAAATTCAACGACCGAAAAAAGGGGGTTTACTTGAATAACTATATTGCTTTTGGTGTTTTTCTGTCACAACGATCACCATAGCACAAAACAAAAATAGAAAATTTAGACGTTCCGCTTGCACGTGCATTTTTCAAAATTTGTCAAAATTGCCTTTGAGTAGCAGAATGATTCGCATGAGTGATTTCAATAATTTTTTTTCGATGTTATCAAACAGATTAAATGTCAATAAATACAGTATCATAGAGAATGTTCGATTCCAGCATTTTTGTCAAAAAATGTGGGCCCTCAAAAAAATGGTGCGTAACTAAAGTGGCTCACTGTATTTGCTTTTTTATATAATTTTCCCTTATTTTCTGAAATTTTCATCAGTATTGATGAATATGCAAATTAGATAATTAATCTGCATATCAGGCCATTCCATCGGATGAAGTACTATATCCAAGCTTTAATTTGCTAGCAAGTTTAAAACTGTAGGGCGAGTTGCTTATGAGATATGAGTCATTTTGTAGGTACATGCCCACTTTCTTTAAAATCGAATTAACCCTCTCCCCTAACTGAAACTTACAGAACGTTGTTTCCTGCAAACAATAGAGATATCATAGCGAAGCATTTTTTTAAAGTTCTCAATTTAAAGAGACTAAGTCGGCAACTATGATCATTATTCGATTTTTTTTTTATTTTCTTTTCAAATCATTTGTAAAAGTAGAATTAAGTTATGTTTTCACAATAAATATGTTCATTATAGCTGAAAACTGCACGGAAAAGTGAATTATCTTATAAAACAGGTGTGTGTTTTCTCTTGTTGGTAATTATTTGCGGCCCTCCAATAATTATAGACAGTTAATTTTAACATAAAAGCTGTTGTTTTGATACTAGTAATTTTTGAAGATTTAAGAAATTGGTAAAATGTAGACCTGAGTTTTAGTTTTTACTGTGTTCTTGAAAAATGGAAATATTAGTTCATAATTTAAAATATCAAAAGTTACAGACTATGCAGCTTTAATGAAATCATTCCTGACACATTCGGCCACATTATATACATGGACTATCATTAAAAATCTTAACTAAGTCAGAAGCAAGATTTTTGCTCAAGTTGTCCCCCCCCCCCCCCCCTCTGATTACCTCTTGGTCCGATTTTTAGTTCAAATTGCATAAATTGATGTCAGTGAAGACCTCCAATCATGAGAAGATGTTTTTGGATTGATTTGACCCAGTTTGGCGTCCTTAGCACGTTACTCTACAAATTTTATGGATTTTTCTTCAGTTTGGCGGCCATCTTGGAAATATGCAAATTAGATAGTGAATACGCCATTTTTCAGCTTGCCAACATTGGTTTTTGGATTTAGCATACCAAAATACCCATAATCGGCATCTCAAAACCTTTTCTTCACAAAATGCCTGTACCTTCTTAAATAAGCGTCTTTTTCTGATTTTTTTCCTGACTAAAAAAAAAAACAAAAAAAAACTCATTCTCCACATTTTCTGATATTTTCGAAAATCATCATCTGCACATACTTAAATCGTTGTATGTGTTTTATTTCATATGTACATGTTTGACCAAACACAATCCAGCTTGATCAGCCAATTTTCTAACGAATATTTTTTCAAGACGGGTGTCCAATTCCGGTTTAACGTGAAACTTTAAAGGTCATATTTAAAGGCAATATGTAAAAGAGTTTTTAAACTTTTTTATGCAGAACAGTGAAACCTATTCATAATAAATAATTGCTGAAACGCTTTCAATGCCGTGCCGCAGATAATAAAGCGTACAGAGCAATGCAACTTTTATATGAAATTGCATGGTTAAAGCCAAAACTCTTTGATTTAGTTGCTGACAGTGACTGCCTTCATGTTGACGTAGAAGAAAAATGGAGAATTCAATTGTCACAGAACTTTTGATTTTTTTTCATCTTACATTACAGCTGTAATTAACAGCTTCAATCTAATTAAAATATAAAAAGATAACGTATCTGAGGAATATTTTATATCACAATAAAAAGTGTGACTTTTTGATATGAGGGTACCTTTACTCGGAATTCCTCTGTGCAAGATCTACCAGTCATACTTTGCAGAGTCTCGACAAAGCCTTGGTTATTTTGTAGAATTAAAATTTTGTAAAAGCGATATTTACTTTCTGAACAGGCGCAGAAAATGTAAGGTGGTCACTTATAACTTCTGGTTAGTGTTTAAGAAAAAGTAGCTAAAATTAAATAAAAGATTCGATTGTGACATTCTTCTTTTTAAACAGTTAGATAAGAGGTAAAATGATAAGTGAGTATGATCAGGAATTACCACAATCACAAACTGCAGACAAACCCATGGCACCGCGAGAAATAGCCAGACAACAATCACAAGACACCAGGAAGACAAACTAAGCAAAGCAACCAGCTATCTCTTCCCCACCAAGATGATTGCAAAACTAGAATGGACATAAAGTCACATACAACAAAACATAGAAACATTTATTTCCTTTGTGAAAAAAGAAGAATCTATCATGGGTATAAGGGTGGATGGAAAAGTCATCCCTCGGGATGACCGTTTGTCATCACTCGGCTCTTGCTTCTAGAGGGCGACTGTTTTAGGATTTTAAAGGACGCTTATCGCCACGTGTGATTTTCTTGGGGATCAGGACCCCTAACCCCACCCATGCCCCACCCATGCCCCACCCACTGGATCCGCCCATATATCTGAGCATCAAATGTTTCATTCATACCTGATTTCTAAACAGCAATGTTATGAAAGATATACCAGAAATATATTGAACAATTGACATGCTAACCAAGAGTGACAGTCACGTAATATTTTGTTAAGAATTGTTAAGTAAACAATCAACCTGTACACTCCACTTTAGACTGACTCCATTTGAGCTAACGCGAATAGATAGAATATTTGTGTATTAATCCTACTACTGTCTTGCCAGCCAAGAGTGACAGTGACGTCATGTTTTGTTTACAAAGTTATCAGGAGTTTAGAATCGATAGATCACTTGTGTATTAATCCTATCCGCAGGATAGGATTAATACACACGTGATCTATCGATTTGCATTAGCTCAAGTGGTGTGTACAAGTTAATGTTTTACTTAATAAATGTAAACAAAACACGATGTCACTGTCACTCTTGGTTGGCAGGACAGTAAAGTGATCAATCGATTTTAAAGCCATTATAACTTTGTAAACAAAACATGACGTCACTGGCACTTTTGGTTGGCAGGACAGTATATAGTCGTTCGTTTATTTACTGTGTCATTATTACCTTGTGGCGACTGATGACTAGACTTTCCAAAGTCTGTTCATTTTTTCTTCCGTCTTTTAGCATGTTTTTATATTTATTCCCTTTAATACAATGTTCGAAATCTCTGACTGAAAATATTTTGAAGTCTAGGTTAAAGAGACTTTCACTTTATTAAACAATTAAAGTGACGTTCTTCTCAAATTAATTATGAAATGTAGGGACTCGGGCAAGTCTAGCTGATGGCCACACGAATCTAAAATGAAAAGTGTATCTGATATAAATTCAATATGGCTGGTTTTGGAGGCCTTGGTGTCCAACGTCGCGACTTGGTCCTATCATTATTGATGTTTCAATGCTACTGATTTATGATGTCATTTTTTTCAAAATGAAACATTATAATCCCCACGCTTTTTTAAAAAAGCGAAGGGGATATTGTAATCGCCTCCGTCCATTTGTCTGTCCGTTATGCTATCTCCTCTTTAATCGCTGGACGAAATCTAACCAAATTTGGTGTGTGGGTTACTAACATGAATGGGGCGTGCAACAGCAAAGAAATGGCCCCTGAGAGGGGTCAAAAGGTCAAATATCATTCAATTTCAATAACAAAGTCAATTTCATAAATTTTTATACGAAACTTTGTGTGTGTCATTTTAAATAGAAGATATGAAACATATCAAGTGGGATTTTTGTTCTGACCCCAGGGATGGGACTTGAGGGCGCCGGGGACGACCAGATCTCGGGGATTTATTTTTTTTCTCGAACATGGCCATGTGGCATGTCGAATTGACGGGGATAATGAGCAGAACAGAATGCAAATAAAATCGTCACCCTAGGGTCAAACTGGTGACTTTGGGGTGAGGTCAAAAGGTCAAGTATCATAAAATTCCATTTACAAAGTCAATTTCAAAGATTTTTATAGCAAACTTTATTTGCGTTCTCACAAATAAAAGACATAAAATATATCGAGTGGAATTTTCATGTTGTGACCTGGGTCATGCACCAGGAGTGGGACTTGGCGTGCTCGGGGCCAAAAACTTGAGCGTGGGGATTTGCGATGGTGTTCCATCACCTGCGTTCTTGTATTTGTGTTAAAATTCTATTGGTTGATATAAGGAGATGTTGCTTTCAAAAGCTCTTACTTGTATGCACTTTTTCTGTATAAACAAAAATGTCTATTTTATCATGGAAACGAAAATATTTGGCTATATTGTTGTATGAACAATTTATACACCTCACACAGATCACTTTACGCCCCAACATACAGCTTTTGAGCACTCAGCAGCATGCTTATCAGTTGTTTTTGAGTTACTTCCTGGTTTTATTCTGTTTACAATATTGTGACAAGCTGGGTGAACTTTAGATAAAAATGTTAACATGAACAAAAACTACAGTTATCCAACTACAATATGGGGAAGTATTTTGACCCAAATATAAGTATTTCTTGTATTATTTACATTTTTTGCCTTCGACCTTGAAAAAATTATAAGCAAAAACTGGAAAAATATATTTTTCTACCAGTAATTTGTACATTCGGGCGAAAATACTCTCCCATAGGGTAGTCGGATAATTGTAGTTCATGTTTATGTAAATGTTTTTCTCTAAAGATCACCCAGCGTGTCGTAATATTTAAACGGAATAAAACCAGGAAGTAACTAAAAAACGACTGATAAGCATGCTGCTGAGTGCTCAAAAGCTGTATGTTGGGGCGTAAAGTGATCTATGTGTGGTGTATAAATTGTTCATACAACAATATAGCCAAAGGTATATGTCTCCTTGATAAAATAGCCATTTTTATTTATACAGGAAAAAATTCATACAAGTAAGAGCTTTTGAAAGCTATATCTCCATAAAGGGGTACTTTCATCCGTGCCCACGCATGGATTTTCTTCAAACTTTGCATATTAATAACTCATTATATACGAACTATGAAAATGTATTAAATTTTATCGAATTAGATAGTTAAGACTAAGGCTTAGGAAGCAACCCTGATGTACTCCACCTTTGAGGTGATACCTGTCTCTTAATTTCCATGTCCTAAATCTATAGTTTTGTTTATTTCTATGATTTGTCATCAAGATTGAATCCAAAATACCATAGACATTATTTTAATACCACGAAACCATTTGGATAAATTATGGTTTACGTTTTCAGAAGAAGTGATTGTAAAATTTCAATATTTTTTTCAAAAAATTTACAAAACATTCAACATTCAATTCAAAAGATGGATATGTTTTAGTCTTTGTCAAGATATCATATTATCACAAAACATGTCATATATATACTGCTGATCTTAGCCAAATATCATGAAAATCCAAAACCGGTAACTTTGTCATTTCCTACCTCTTATAGGTGTAGGTCAGTTTTAGCAAAATTAATTATTTAGTTCAAATGAATCAATAACTCGACATGTGGAGGTTGTATTTTTAATCTACTTCCACTTTTCTTAAAGAGAGACATGTTTAGACAATTTCAAATGATTCAATGGTCAGAAATGCCGAAGGTCATGGCCCTGTGTCATGGCACTATGGGGCCAAGACAATGTGAATCGCTTGTTCAAGTCCTGCATGATATTGTTTAAGAAACATAATATCCTAACAATAAACATGTGAAAACAAGAAGACTAAATATTTCCTTTATATCCCAACTGAACTAGAGGAACCACATTTTGGTGCCGTGACCAGGACTACGTGTAACAGAGTCTTATCATAGGTATCATAAAACAGTGATCTACATGAATAAGTGACGTCCAGAAACAAAACTGTATGCCTAGAATATACCGCCAGCTAAAGTATAAATGTTGCTATTTGTTGGAAATCAGCATCAGTTTCACAAAACAGAATGAACAGAGAAGAATTAAGCATTAAATTAGCAATACTTTTGAAGCCAAGAGTTATCTGTGACCAGAATGGTTAATTTTAACCAAAAGGTTTGACAGGGGGGTATTTTTATGAGGCAGGTTTATTAATGAGTCTTACAATTATAAAATCATAGATACAAGGTTTTTCTCCTGTATGAACTGACTTGTCATTTGGCTTCTCTTCTGTATGAATTAAAATTCTTAATAATGTTACATATTAAGTGTAACATTGGCTAGATGTAGTTTTAATGTTAGAAACTAGATGTGTTAAGTACAAGTGTCAACATATTGTATCATTTTGGCTAATATTATTGTGTAAGCACTTCATTAAATAAGAATTGTGGCACTTAATATCAAAGAATATTGTTTTTTTCCAATCCTTAATAGGGAAAAACATTGAACATATCAACTTCTACCAATAAACGTACTAGCATGATGATTCAAACTTAGCAAGTATTCAAGTATTTTTTACACTGAAAATATAATTATTTAATTTTTTACATTTCAATGAATTAGGGCCATATGTTTACATCAAGTTAAAAAAGTATGTTACCGGTCCTTGAATTTCATGATATTTGGTCTACATATTCTTAACATATATGGATAGTTTATATGTTGAAATGGTATCTTGACAAAGACAGCAACCTGTAAAAATGTTAATTCCAAATTTGTGTGAATACAAAATATACAGTCGAAAATTGGGGTACCATGCTATAAAAATGACTGCCCACCCAATAGCCTAATACATACAAAGCCATTTTATGCAACAGCGAACTTATCAATGATATAGCTATTTAATAAAACATTTCTCCGCCCGTTACATGATATGTCAATTACTTTAGAAATGATTATAACTGGGTACCCTAAGGTATTATAGTGATATCATTCATGACGTCATAAATTAGCAATGGAATTGCATAAAAACTCAAACGCACCATAAATATTAAAGTTATACCCCAGACAATTAAAAAACATAATATTTTCAAAATCCAAGCGGGGGCAGACTCCCATGTTAATTTCCCATACCATGCAAGAGCCCCTTTAGCATTTACATCAGG
Source organism: Loripinus fragilis (assembly GCA_964019695.1). Classification (NCBI taxonomy): domain Eukaryota; kingdom Metazoa; phylum Mollusca; class Bivalvia; order Lucinida; family Lucinidae; genus Loripinus; species Loripinus fragilis. The sequence goes on along the minus strand of OZ026531.1, from coordinate 35,678,577 downwards.
CAATATGGCAGGTCAATTTTAAAGAATGTTGTTGTTGCTTTTGTTGTTGTTGCTGCCGCTGCTGCTGCTGCTGTTGTTGTTGTCGTTGTCGTTGTTGTTGTTGTTGTTGTTGTTGTTGTTGTTGTTGTTGTTAACAAGAGTTTTTTTCATTATACCATAATGGCCAGTAATCATTAATCCGTTCAATAAGTGGTTTATTGATACTTTGGGTGCTAACATACTTTCATCAGTAGCTGACAACAGTGACAACACACCTGGTAGGCGGCAATCGAAAACGTTAATACTATCGACGAACGTAGATTTTAATCGTTAGAAACAGAGTTTTCGATTGCCATTTGTCGCCTATCTTTTGTTCCGTGTTCGTCGAATGTTAAGAGAGTTTTCGATTGTCGCCTTCCCGGTGTGGACAAGGAGAGAATCATCTTTATGAAAGTTTAGAAAAGTGAGTATGATCAGGAAATACCACAATCACAAATTGCAGATCAACCCATGGAAGCCTTATAAGAGGGTCTTGATGGGGGGTCTGGTATTCACTATTCATTAAAAATTTAGCCCATTATTCATCTCATTAAAATTTTGGGTTATTCATTAAAATAAGAACAATTATTCATTAAAATTATTCATTAGAATACCAATATTTCTACGGATGAGGTATTGGTCAAACTAATGCATACTGTAAGTATATAACATGGTTGCATGGTGTATTACTTAGGGTAACTTGAAGGTATCTACACTAATTATACACAGCTGATTATTCTGTTATCCAGTACTGGTTAGTGTGTGGTTGTTGCTTGCAGGTTTAGGGACCCCATTATTTAAGTGTCAGGGAGGGGGGTGGCTGAGATTTCGATTCATTGTCCAAATTTTGGATGACCCCCATCCTAAATAAATGTAAATGACCCCCTACCCCCCCCCCCCCTGGAGACCACAAGAAAAATAACCTGACCCACCCACCCCCATTTTACACTATCATCAAAAAGCGGTAGTAGGGCTCTTCCAAGTACAAAATCAATATAATAATTTGTTAGAAAAACCTAATATTAGCAAAAGCAGAGATTATAATTTTTTTGTTTAAAAATCCAAAATTGAAGGATGTTTTTCAGCAGCCTACACCCTGAATATATAATAGCTTATTCATGAAGGTCCAGCGAGTTGAGCGAGCGATGAAAAAATCTGTATTTTTATCACATAAATCATATTTTAGAGTGAAAAAGTAGGGATAGTAGGGCATTTTCAAGAAAAGAAGGGAAAAGTAGGAGCACAACAACAAAAAAGGGAAAAGTAGGAATAGTAGGAAAAGTAGGGCCCGCTTGAAAGTCTGATTAGTCAATTAATTGTTTATCAAAGTCAGCACGATATAGGTTGTCACATTAAAGCTACTGAAACTTAGTTACATTTGCACATGCAAAAATAAAAAACCGAGAAATGAAGTGGCCTGCCTAATTAATTTAAAAAAAAAGTTAAATTTATAAATATCGAGCGAGCGAAGAAACAATTTAAAGATTTTAATGCAACAATTTAAATATGACCCCCTGCTGCAGGGGCTGATCCGGTATTCCATGTAAGTGGGGCGCAATATTTGAAACATAAAGTATTTCCATGCGAGCGCAGAAGGCGCGAAGCCATGCTAGGGGGGTCCGGGATTTTTTTTTAAAAAATGGTGCAATTCGGTGCAATCTGGTGCATTCTAGGGCCCATTTTAGCCGCCATTACTTTGCTGTTTTTAGGTCATTTGTTTTAAATGTTGTCTTTGCAGACAAGTCTGAAAACAAAGAAAAAAAGAACCTTAAATGTGATTTAATGGTTTTAAAATCGATATGACTTCAGCAGGGACCGTACTTATACCGTTCTGACGCCAAAGAAAAAAGTTCCAGCTCGACTTGAACTTTGTGACCTGACGCGCTACCGGCATATGTCTACTGCAATGTAACTAAATTTAATTTATTATATTAATATAATTTCAGCGTTGTCGTTATAAACTTGGTACACTTTCACACAACGAAAATAATTCCAATCTATACTCAGGACCGTAGCAACGAGTTTGAGAGTTGTGTTTTAAGCACAGAATGTTTGATCGCGAGCACCGTAGGTGGCAAATATGGGTAGGGGGGTCTGGGGGCATGCTCCCCCGGGAACACTTTGAAAATTCGGTGCAATTAGGTGCATTCTGGCACATTTTCAGGCAGTTTATTTCTTCTTCAGAAAGCATCATTTATCAACAGGCAAAGTCATAAAAAAGTTTAATTAATGGGTAAAATGAACTTCGATGTTATTTCTTCAACTCTCAAATCGTTTTCTAAACGAACTTGTAGACTATTCCATGATTACATCAGGCGCGCGATTGGAAAAGCTGTTTTGTGAATATGGGAAGAGCATAATTATTTGCCCTTCTGCACAGACTGATCTCTCGTTTTCCACTATATGATCACTCTAATTCCAAAATATAGCATGTATAGTCTCTCAAAGTCTCTACCTATCCCATGTAGCTATACACACCCAAGTTTGGGAAACAGCGAGGAAAGACCTTCTCGCGACGTCGCTTGTCATATAAAAAAGTGAGTCATGCAATGCCATGGAAAGTTGTACTTTTACGGTCCTTCGTAATCTTCGCGCACGACAGTGCAACCAGCCAATCACTCTGTGTGGGAGGGCAAAAGGATTTAGCTTTGTCACCGCCGGTGCACAAAGCTCTCCAGTCCAGCTTAAAAAACAACAACCTAATGTTTGCATATGATATCCAAAACATTTCCAACAGTGCCGGCGCCCCCCCCCTCCCCAATCTTTGAATTTAGATATCTACGTTTGCAAGCGTAGTGAGCAAAAAAAACCCTGACATTTTAATAACTGAAATATAAATCATATTAAAAACTATGTTTGTACGATTTTAGGGGTGGGGTGCGCCCTTGAATCCGCCAGTGAAAATTTATAATTCTGTGTTGCATAATTAGGGTGTTTTTTTATTGTGTATTACAGGGATCAAACAAGCGTTTCTATTAACATCTGCCGGACGCATTAGGCATATAAGCCCATTTTTAGATGGCTTATCCCTATAATAGTCTGCTAGACCATTTAACGTCTTTGTTGCAAACATTGCAGACCCAGATCAGACTGCTCTGATCTGGCGCCACAATGTTTGTCTGTATGATAAAATTAGCAATTGATGTAAGCATTAACACATTGCAGAGGACTCCAGTAGACGTCATTCAGAAAACGGAACCGAAAGATATGACAGTAAACGCAAAAATACAATAAAATGACGGCATTTTAGCCGGACGCCGCCTATGTGGCACTTTCGAATTTAGATATCTACGTTTGCGAGCGGAGCGAGCAAGAAAAAAAATGAAAATTTTTAAAATTGGAAAAATTCAACAACAATAAACAATATCTGCTGCTAAAAATCATTTAAAAAACTTTTCTTTGGCGATTTTAATGGGGGGGGGGGCGCACCGGGCGCCCCCTTGAATCCGCCAGTGTGTTGGGAAGCCTAAGTTAAAGGATCCCACACTAGCCACATGGAAATTCATGACCCTCCCTACATTTTAGCTTGCCTCCCCTTCCCCCTTCCCTTGTAGCAAAACAAATTATGGCATTATGGAGAACACCTATTAAGTTACATTTAGTAATGCACTTATATACAGCCATGTTACATAAGCATTATTTTGATTATGTATGATCTGTTATAGTGTAGTTATTTGATGACCAGTCAATTACAAGGGGTGGGGCGGAAGTAGTCTAAAAACAAACTGAGTCAATATTTTACAAATATAGGTTTTAACAAACGCATTGATGATTTTTTTAGCACTATTCATTATTCTTAAAAATCTGATTAATCATTAATCATTATTTTTTCTTCTATTCATAAACAATTGGGTTATTCATTATTTTTTAGGCCCCCATTATTCTCTATTCATTATGTTTTGGCTCATTATTCACTATAAAAAGGCTATAATTCACTAATTATTATACCCCATCCAGACCCTCTTATAAAGATTAAAGTTCTTATTCCCTATATGGAAGTTCATACATCTAGAAGTAAAATTTTCAGACTGTCGCTCTCAAGAAATTCTAAAATAACTGGATATATACAAAGTAAGAAAGGCGGCAAAGATCAGGAAACCTGTTTCAGGTCGCCAACCTCACCCTTAGTTCAGATGTGGATGAAGACACATAGATGTTTTGTTTGCATGAAAAACCCCTATCTTATACATGCATTATCACCTAGAACATATAAATCACTATATAAAAAGGAGATAAAGCAAAGATAAAGACTCAACAGTAAATAAAACTGAATACCCGAGCAAAAGAAATCCAACAGGCAAACCCCTGTGGGCCTGACAACAGCCAAAGCATCAAGCCCCTACCATCTCATCGATAGATGAGTCTTTAAGTCGGAGCCGTCATAAAGTATGAAGTCCGACCCACCGGCGTGCAATGAAAGAGGAAAGCAAAGTTAAAAACCGTGACTGGGTTGATCACCTAGCATGCAGTCTGTAGCCAATCTTTAAATAATGGGAAATTCTATTAATAAACTGCGTTGAAAAAAATATTAGAGTCAACAATCTTCTTCAATTTATACACCAAGTCAACATAGAACTCAGGTTAAGAAAGTCACACCACAAGCACGGACAAATGCAAGTCCAAAAATACGACCTCGGTATCAGAAGTATTTGCTTCTTTAAGATGGAGCCCCGAAGGGCACATCCTACCCACCATATTGTCAAAACAAACCTTTTACTAGCAATTTAACACACCTTAAATCACGTTTTAGATTCTTATCCTTTTTTCTTCCTGAGTTTATAATCCAGGATTTAAACTGTGGGAAGACAGTGTAGCCCGCCTGGCGCCATGAAACTGAGCCCTCCAGTAAAATATTTTACTGACAGTTCTAAGGCGGTACTGCTTTTGTAGATCTTTTATGGGTTTTTTTCTGTCTTGTGTTTGTTATGCCTTTGTTGGCGTCTGTTTATTTGTACCTTGTGGTCACCTGCTGGGAAAGGGCTGACCTATTGGCTCTCGTTTGTGGTGTATAACTGTGAGTTTGTTACTTTCCCATTGGTTTCCTGGGTCAGGTGTAGTACTTGATTGTATCGATTCCTAATCTTAGCGAACTTACTTACTTTAAAAGGTATGAACTGCTATATAGGGGATGTAAACTTAAAATGTAATAAGGCTACCAACTTCCATAAAGATAATCTCCTTGCATTGATTCTCAGTTACTGATTAAAGTATGTATTCACTAAGTATAGAAAAACCCCTTATGGTATGAAACTTTGATAACTGACCATCATGGTATGATAGATATAAAATATTACTTAACTTTTCGTTTACTGTAAAGGCGGCAACTTTAATATTCATATCTGGGTGTGGTTCGGCTATTTCATCTGCTAAGGAAGGGAAATCAGGTTTTATTTATATTTTGGTAAAGAGTTAATACGCTTTTTAAGCCGCGCAAACGTGCGTGCATTTCATGAAAATCCTTACCGTATACACACTGAACTCACATTTATTATCTCTTAAAGCGCATAATCACAAAATGTATGTTTTTTGTCGTCCACTAAACTACTTGAAGCCTCATATATAAACAGTGCGAACCCAGATCAGACTGCTCCTGTAGGAGCAGTCTGATCTGGGTCCACAATTTTTGCCTCCCTGCTTATTTTAAATAGACAATTTTAGATGCAGTTATTTTGCTGGCGTTTTAAGGACTAAAATTGAATGAGGTGGTGGCACAAGATGATACAGTTACTTTTGAATAACGCTTCCTTTAACAGCTTTTACCTATTCCAAATGGTGACTAGTCCTATTTACGCATTCATGAGGCGCCGCCTTTACAGTAAGCGAAAAGTCAAGTAATATTGTTAAAAGCGACATCAAGTCCAGCATAACATCAACAACAACCACAACAACTGGTATATTTATTGGAACACTCCTTTTTGGTTATAAATCTGTTAAGACTGTTAGAATAATACTAATAATAGAAAAGTAAAAAGATTTGTTGTGTTTCTAATCTTAATACAAGTGTAGTATGTGGTAGGGGTAATTCAATCCCTGATGTTTAACAGTTCATCTCATTTGATATGATTTCTTATGGTTTTAATCATGTGTAATACTTATATAAAAAAATCTTTGAATTAAGCCAACTCATCGAACTAATAGTACAACTTATCCAACTCATCGAACTCATCCTCAACTTAGCCAACTCATCGAACTTACAGTACAACTTATCCAACTCATCGAACTCATCCTCAACTTATCCAACTCATCCAATTTACAGTCTAACTTAGCCAACTCATCGAACTTACAGTTCAACTTATCCAACTCATCCAACTTATCCTCAACTCATGCAACTCATTCAACTTACAGTCCAACTTAGCCAACCCATCGAACTTACAGCTCAACTCATCGAACCCATCCTCAACTTATCTTACTCATCGAACTTACCAAACTCATCGAACAGCTCAACTCACCCAACTCATCGAACTCATCCTCAACTTATCCAACTCATCGAACTTATAGTAAAACTTACCCAACTCACCAAACTAATCCAACTTATCGAACTTATCTTTTAACTTATCGAACTCAGCTTGCTTAGCTTACTCAACTCATCGAACTTAGCTTGCATCTTGCTGCATATAATGGTCTAATGTTGTACTCATGACCAACTCATCCTTACATATGCGCAGCTATTATAACTTACCAAATTTAGCGCAGCCATTGAAGCATCTGGACACATATCACCAACTCATCCTAGCATATGCACAGCTATTATAACTTACCGAACTTAGCTCAGCCATTGAAGCATCTGGATACATATCATTGTTTAAAGACCCAACTTACCGAACTCATCGGCTATAATGGACAGCTATGGCAACTTACTTAACTTAAAACCTAGAATATAGGGGCCTATCATATGTATGTTTGTTATTGTTATATGTATATATATACTGATCGCTGACTAACAGGTCAACTTATCCAACTCAACTTAGATAAGTTAAGGAGCATAAGTTGTAAGCGGAGCTGGATGAGTTGAGTAACCTGAGTTGGGTTGCATTGTTAATTTGGCGTTAATTCACTCCGAAAAAAGGCGAAAAATGCTTACTTTGCTCAGCTTGATGAGTTGAGTAAGCTGAGCTTAGTTGAAAGATCATGCATATCTTATAGAAGGGTAGTAGGGAGGAATGGCGCACGGAGTATCAATATATATGTAGGCTACATGCAGGCGGATTTCGGGACCGGGAGTATGAAGTATAAGCCAAAATTTACCAGGCTTGGCAACCCTCGCGATGTCAACAAGAGCTTTAACAAAGCCTTGCCTTGTAAACTTGGTATCAGAAGACACCCACCTAGTATTCATTATTTATTTTAATATTTGTAGTTTAAGTTCTAAGCCTAAGGGCAGAAATCGGCTTTGGATTAATACAGTTCCTGGTCAATTAAGTGATAACTGTATTCAAAATTTTCATTTCGGGAGGTAAATTGTTGGATATACGGTCGGAAATTTAGTTTTATGGCGACGATATACCTCCCCAATGAAAGTGTTGAATGTGGTTATCCCCATTCTAATGCATTTCTGCAAGTTCTTCTCAATTGTGAGCGTTGCGTTTCAGCCAACGATATGTTTCATAGATAAGATAAGATAAGATAAGTTTATTTCATTGTCCAAAAGGCTATAAGGCCCATGAGGAAACATACATAACATAATTAATGGTATGTTGGACAGTGCAGTGACAAAGATACACATATGAGGCATGTATTCATACATACATGCATTCACGCGTAAAAGCGGAGAAGGTGATAGTTCCATAGGTCCAGATAAGGATCGTATGTCCACCTTAAAGTGCATTTATTTCCCTACCCTTCAATTTAAACATGTGTTTTGGGTGCTCAAAAGAACCGTCTCATTGAGACGGTTCTTTTGAGTACCCACAACATATGTTTTGGTTGAGAAATAAGAAAAATAATTTTCAAATACGCACTTTTATCTGGAGGCCTTAACTGTTTTACTTAATATTTCCGTAGGATATACTGTCGCAATCTTTTGATGTTATCCAATCAGACGTCGCGGTTACAAAATCAAGGGCATTAGAATGTGTTTTTGCTACTTTTATCAGCGCTAATCTACCTCAAACAGCATTAATTACTTAACCTAAATGTGACAAATAGAATTTCCCATTCTTATCATTTACCATTGCAATAAATAGTTAAAGCCAAAATTAGTTGTTAACAATTGTACGCAGCACATTGCACTACAAAAGCGTCTTACCGTAATGTTGCTACATTGCATTATATCATTTTTTTTCTTCAGAGTAAATGATAGAAATCAACAACAGACATCAGCAGATCGCACATGATTGTGAAGTTCTCCATGGTCTACAGTGATGAATACTACGATGCCAACCGACTCTGTGAATCAAACGATAAACCAGACAGCCAATCATCTCAATCAAACAGATCTATGGTACCCTGAAGCTGATATACCACCTCAAACAATGACATACATTTTGTTTGGTTTGACATGCTTTATAACAATTCTAGGGCTTTTTGGAAATTCTTTGATTCTTATGATCATGATAAAATTTCGAGAAACACGATTGAAGGCACATGATATATTGATAACTGCACTCGCCCTCTTTGATGGCGTTGTTTTGATACCAACAGCTCTGTCCGAACCATGTGTCTACGAAGTAATTGGTAGAGATATTAGAGCCTTGACAACTGGTCTATGTAAACTTGTCACCGGTATTAGACTGTCAGTTTCAATCAGTTCATTCACAGTTGTAGTACTCATTTGCATTGAACGCTTTGTGGCTGTGTGGTTTCCATTGAGAGCCAGATACATAATATCACCAAAACTTGTTCTAAGATGTCTCTTGATAAGTGTGTTAATAGTCGTCATTCTGTATATGACCATGTCCGTTCTTTACAGCGAAACAGTCGACGGAAAATGTGATTCAAACGTCGCAGGGACGGTTTACAGCAGTGTCCTGAATAGAATAGCTGATACTACCGTTTACATTAGGGTTCTAGGGATACACCTCCTGGTATATTTGCTGATTTTACTCACTTTTACAACTTTGAACATTGCAAAATTATATAAAGAAAGACTAATTCGGCGCCAACTTACACCACAAGAGCAGATTATCAGTAATTACAGGACAACAGTAAAATTGACATTGGTTGTAGTTGCTTTTGTTGTTCTTGCCGCGCTACCGGGCATTGCTTTAACTGTAATGGGTCTAAATGGTATCAATCTCACTGATACAATTCAAACAATTCCCTCATGGCTCATGCTCGCACGGCTCTCAAATCATTCAACAAACTTTCTTATTTACAATACGTTTGATACAAAATTTCGTAGCAATGCTTCTCACTTGTTGAGCTTTCACAAAGAAACAATACCCTTGGTGGTAATGAATGCCCAAAACCAAGAAAGAAACGACGTTTACTCAACCACAGGTTTAGATAAACAAAATATTTCATCGTAAAATTGTAAATATTTTCTTACCCATCAATTTTAACATGTTTTGGGTGCTCAAAAGAACCGTCTCATTGAGACGGTTCTTTTGAGTACTCACAACATATGTTTTGGTTGAGGAATAAAAAAAATAAATTTTCGTTACGCACTCTTAACTAAAGTCCTGCAGTTAAATTGCGGTTAAATTGGCCATTGATTGCTGGAGAAGAAAGAATATATGGAAAATTTGGTTGGCCATCGATCGCTAAAGAAAAAATATATTGAGAGTTTGATTGGTCACCGTTGGCTGGAGTAGAAAGAATATATGGAGAGTTTAATTGACAATCGTTTGCTGGAGAAGAAAGAAGATATGAAGAGTTTGATTGTCCACCGTTCGCTGGAGAAGAAGAATATATTGAGAGTTTGATTGGGCATCGTTTGCTGGAGAAGAAAGAATATATGGAGAGTTTGATTGGCCATCTTTCGATGGAGAAGAAAGAATATATGGAGGGTTTGATTGGCTATCGTTTGCTGGAGAAGGAAGAATATATGGAGAATTTGATTGGGCAGAAGAAAAAAATATATTGAGAGTTTGATTAGTAAAGAAAGAATATATATGGAAAGTTTGATTGGCCATCGTTCGCTGTTATCGTACAAAGCGTTTGAAGAATAAATGGGCAGACATTAATATATATCATTGTACATATCTAGGAGTGTCAGGATATTATTTAAATCGACATTGTATTCTTTTGTCTGACGATCTTTTTTACCTTTATAAACAGTGTAGACCCTGACGAAATGCAGCATTATGCTGCATTTCATCTAGATCTACACTGTTTCTATGTACTCGTTTAGGGGTTATCCGAATACAAAGGGTTAAAACGAAACAGTTTGATTGTAATAATACTTTTACAAAAGCATACTGTATGAGATTTGTTTCATACAATAGACGCCTCTGTCGTTGGCATCTCAGGTCAAAGTATGCAGATTGTTGTTGTTGTTGTAATAGTAAAATAGATATATAATTCTCTTCGTTTGAAGCATGATTAAGAAAAGAGTTTATTTCCCTTGATTCGTACCTAGCTTTCACCAGATGTAAAGCATGAAAAGCACGGGGCATAAAGGCGGTAATCGTATAATTGCCATTCAGCTTTGGGAAGCCGTACACAGCACAAGTCAAACTTTAACACAGCACAAGTCAAACTTTATTTTGAAAAGTTATGTGGGATTTTTGACTTCTTGTAGAACTGGTGAAGTTATCTTAGATTACTTTGAAGTTCTCGTGAACTTTTACGTATGGTAAAATTAGAGCAAATGTTTTTGCACATGTATATATGTTCATATTGTCACCCGGCCAGTGCTCAGTCGACATCCCAAGTGCTTATACCAAATTATATTAGTGTAATTTTTGTTATCAGTTGTTGTTATTTTCTGGTGGAAATGTGGAGGTTTAAGGGAAGTGTAAAATTTAAGAGCTCATGCTGGTTACATGTTGTAATCCTGAGTGAACAAAGTATTTGTACTTGATATTCTGGATTACAGAAATACAGGTATAACATCATAAGAGTACAGTGACGTCACTAATTATAACTGTTATCGGAGAGGTCTATTGTCAATAAAAGGTAATCCCACATTTTGACAGGTAAACAAACGTGGCTATTGGTAGTTATATCCTTACTTCTATGCCGTCAGAAATTCAGTGGACATCGTTTTTCTTTTTTAAAATGTCTTTAATGATATTATTTCGGCCTGAAAGTTTGCACATGCATATACTATATCACCGCCTAATATACAATTGCATGTTTGAACATTTAAGATTGGAAAATAGGTCTGGAATATCTTGAAAAATAAAATAACTTAGTCGTTTTCGATTTAGAAAACTCCTCGTTCCCCCCCCCCCCAATGTATTTCATATGGGTAGCACGTGGTTTATACAGTTCAATTACTACCATGTTTACTTTAGTATATCAGGTTGTATGATAAAGAAAACGGTCACTATTATTCTGCCAGCCAAAAGAAGGAGTGACGTCATGTTTTGTTTACAAAGTTATGGGACTTACCTTTCATGACATGATTAATACACAATTGATCTATCGATTCAACTTAGCTCAAGTGGTAGCGAGGAGGATTATTAAACCACAACGATTTTTTAGGTTCGAATCTCACTGGCTGCTCCTTTTTGTTATTTTTTTTCGGGGAGGGGGGGGGGGGGTTGGTCTGATTTCATTATTCTCTTCATATCTTTATTTTCTTTTTATTTTTTTTAATTTTTTTTTTAATTTTTATCCCTTTAACATGTATAGCGGCAAATATATAAAACATCTGTAACAACACAAACTTATGTAAATTCGGAAATATACGCGAATAGCGTTAAAAGACATATTTGCGACGTCAAAATTTGTGACTAGGGCATGATTAAGGTATATATCAGTAAACAACAGAGTGATTTCGTTTTTTTTTTATTATTTGATTGTTTACGTCCCATCAACAATCTTTGAGTTAAATAGGGACGGGTCTTCCTGGGTTGAACCAGTACTAAGCTAGGATAAATTTGTGCTCAAGGACCATAACGCAGTGACGCCGGTGAGGCTCGAACCCGTGGCACCTCGGTCTCGAGTCAAGCACTCTACCACTGAGCCACTGCGCTCCCAAATCCAATGTTTTTATTGAATGCGAACAAAAATGGTGAGGAACTGAGGAACACAGTGATTCATTTCATAGGAACAAGCGAATGGGTACCCACTGGGAAGGCCTCAATATTTTCTTGTATGCCAAGATTCAATGAGCCCAAACTATGGCCATAATTTGCATTTGGTGGAACTATTTTGATATGATAAGAAACCCTTCTCCTAAAAAAAAATAACACGTTACTTCGTCTTCCAAAACTGTATAATTATTCATCGATAGTCAACTAAAGGCAGTGATCCGTACAAAGGTGCGTTTAGGGTAAATTAAAAAAAGCAGATGCTCAAATGAGGACAAAAGCTCGTATGGCAATACCTTTTGTAACGAAAAAAATATAACCAATCAGGCGGTGTATAGATGTATTAAATAATGATGTTCATTCTGCGATTAGTCTACACATATAAAAATAACCGCAAAAAAGCGATGTTCACTGAATTCCTGTGCGTAGTATAATGCATTAAAGTTATCATTGGGTATCACAGACCAGTGGTCCAGTGGTTAAGTAGCGATACTTACATATTCGAACCTGTATCTTTTTCTGAGGGTTCGAATCCCTGAGTTTTTATTATTTTTTTTTCTTTTCTTTTTCTTACTCATTCAGTGGGCAGTTTGAATTACCTAGCGCTGTAACAAACAGTGGCGGATCTATCAGGGGTTCAGGGGGGTTCGGAACAGATTATTTCATATTTATAGGGATATTCAAGAAAAATGAGAGATCATCTGCAAATCGACCCCCTATTTCAGGCTGTACAGGAAAACCAGTGAAAGGCGAGGGTTTTAATGACCCACGAGGGGTCTAGCAGATGTTAGTGTATTAGAAAACCACTTTTGATCGTTATTATTGCATAAAGGCAGTTATGAAAAAAAATGTTACTGAGGTCACTACTAACACTTGGGCAACTTTTTTCTGAAAAAATGAATTTTCTTCATTTTCTGTAAGTTGTTGTTTTATTTTATTAATAATTATATGTAACAATAAAAAATCAATGTCACCGTTAGGTATTTGAGCTATGGCTCTTCAAAGACATACATAATGCGTCCTTTTTCTCCAAAAATGTTCAGTGCCGAAGTAAGAGATAAACAGGTATATGATATGGTAGCTGATGATTATTGCATATCGTGAATTATTGCTTCAGAACAGCTTAAGTTTACTTGAAATACTAGGATGGTTAATTTATGTGAATCTAGCCATTGTATATTAAACGAACAACTTTTTCATTAAAAATGATAGTCAAAATTATTGCAACTTTTTTCTGTACGACAACTGAACATTCAAATATACTGACGGACTTTAAAAAGAGCAATACTTGGATAGCAGCTTTAATCTATGTTTCAAAAAAAGGGCAAAACAATCATTATGGTTGTAAATTAAAGAGTGTTCATTTGTAAGTAACACATAAAATTAATTGTCCAATTAAATTGAATTTAGAGCATTGAAAATGTAAACTTTTGTGATAGTGGTCAATTGTTTCATGTGACAAAATGTTATCCAATACAATACAATACAAATTTATAACCATATCAGCAAAATACAATGCCTTTGGCTATATACAATGCAAAGCAATATGACACATCTATAGCTAGTCTGTTATTCAAAAACACAAGGACAGTCGGCTGCAGAGACAAACGTCGTCACTCCACCGATACTAATACACATACGCATGTTCTTACGCATATGTATTAGGGGCAGGGATGGGTCAAATTAAGATGTTTACGTCATCTTTGCACCCATCTGTGCCATGTGAATAAAAGTTAATAACTACATTATTTTTCAAGAGATAGTCAAGTCTTCAAGAGTTTAAGATCTCAAGGTGTTTGCAGACTTAATAAATTTTGACTATTTAAGAAGAAACATTTTGGAATTTGTAGCCATAATAGAAATAAATCTCACGACAGATGGCCAAGCAGTACTGGGCAAAAGTTCTCTTCTTATATCACTATAGCGAGGGCATACCAGGAGAAAATGAAATTCTGACTCAACCATTGACATTGAGCAGAGGCGGCAGATCCTTTTCTCTCGGGGAACATTGATATGTCGTCCCTTCTCCATATCAAGATTATGTGCACTTAGTCGGAAAGCAGCGAGCTCTGACATCAATTTGTCATTTGAGATACAATCGATTTACTTTTCAGTTCTCTATATCAGTGAAAGATTTTCTACTTCTTTAAATTAAGAAACACGGGAGGTTCAAATTTGTGTCATGGACTTCGTCAGTCATCCGGGAATAACTCTCGTATTTTTGGCAGGTCTGCGATACAGCCCGCTTGGTTATTTGACGCTATTCTGTTTGTACCCCTTCATTCAATGGCTTAAAATCTCCTCTACTTAAAGCTGCATACTCTGTAACTATGAACATTTTTCGAAAAAAAAAATTCTTTTTAAATAATTTGTAAAAGTAGAATTAAGCTATGTTTTCACAATAAAAAATGTTCAGTACAGCTGAAAACTGCATGGAAAAGTGAATTATCTCATCAAATAGGTGTGTTTTTCTCTTGTTGGTAATTATTTGCGTCCCTCCAATAATTCTAGACCGTTGAATTTTAACATAAATGCAGTTGTTTTGATAGTGATAACTTGTTAAGATTTACGAAAATGGTAAACTGTTTACTTGAATTTTAGTATTTTTACTGTGTTCTTGAAAAATAAAATTATTATTTTTAAAATTAGAAGATCAAAAGTTGCAGACTATGCAGCTTTAAGGAATATTTGAATGACCTAAATTTATACGAAGCAGTGAAATCATCAGGTTTAGCTGTACAATTAAAACTATAATGTTTGCATCATGATGACCCCATCGAAGCAAAGGAAGTTTACATTCAACTGTCTCTAGAAGGATGTGAAGGAAAGTTAGTGTTGGGTATTTAAAGTCCGTCCGTATATTTTAGGCTGTTCCAAAAAATAGATTTTTGTGAAACTTGTATATCATAAGCACCAATATATGAGGCGATTTAGTGTGAAATTTTAGCAATTTTCACTGTCTCAAAAATAGATATAACTTGACTTTTCGCTTTCTGTAAAGGCGGCAACTTTAATATTCATATCTGGGTGTGGTTCGGCTATTTCATCTGCTAAGGAAGGGGAATCAGGTTTTACATGTATTTATAATTTGGTAAAGCGTTAATAAGCTTCTTAAGCCGCGCAAACGTGCGTGCATTTCATGAAAATGCTAACCGTATACACACTGAACTCACATTAATTTACCCTTAAAGCGCATAATAACAAAATGTATGTTTTTGTCGTCCACTAAAACTCTTTGAAGCCTCAAAGATAAACAGTGTGGACCCAGATGAGACTGCTCCTGTAGGAGCAGTCTGATCTGGGTCCACAATGTTTGACTCCCTGCTTATGTTAAATAGACATTTTCAGATGCAGTTAATTTGCTGGCGTTTTTAAGGACTAAATAATGACTGAGGTTGTGGCACAAGATGATACAGTTACTTTTGAATAAAATCACGCCTCCCTTTCAGCTTTTACCTATGCCTAAGGTTGACTAGTCCTAATTACGCATTCATGAGGCGCAGCCTTTACAGTAAGCGAAAAGTCAAGTAATATCAAGCATAGCAAGGAATATACTTACTTTCAACAGACCAAATGCTTTGGTGCTATCTGTATGTGTAGAAACTCGTTTTGAGAAGATTGACTAATAAAAGAAAGTTTATTTTAAGAAATAATAAATAGGCAAGGTCTGCTACCAGTTAACTGGCAGTAGCGAATTTACTTTAAAATCGCTGCTACCAGTTAACTGGCAGCAGCGAATTTACGTTAAAATCGCTGCTGCCAGTTAACTGGTAGCAGCGATTTTAACATAAATTCGCTGCTTCCAGTTAAATTTTTATTTTATTTTGACAAGAAGGTTTGAGTCGGTGACGCATGGTGCAAACCAGTGTTTATACATGCAATAATGTAAACCTGGATCCAGAAATGTGTCTCAGGAGGGGAGAGGGTGTCTAGTTGGAGACCAGGGTGGTTCAGACAAAGTTGCACAATTTAAAATGGAGGGTCTGAGGTCCGGATCCGCAGTTCCCCCATTGGATCCGCGCATGTAATTATTCACAGAGGGTTTGGAAACAAAATGGGATTTTAAGTTTTATTAATTTTATTTTGCTTTTTAAGAACATATATATATCGTACAAACATTGTATAGAAAGCAACACTAAAATTAACGACTAATGTGAGCAAATACATTAGGCCCTTTTGTGACATAATTTTGCTCCCCTTTGGGCGACCCCTTCGGCATTTAACATTATTTATGTGCACATCACTCAGATCATCAAATATATTGAAGCTCTTTGTAACTGATTCGGTACTTTCAGTAGTTTCAGTAGATTCGGCTGTTATAGGATTTGACTCAGACTCATTTGGAATTTGTTCATTGGTGATGCAGGGTAACTCATCTGATACCAAAATGTCATTTACCTGACCAATTGAAATAGATTCTAGATTGAAATTAGTAGCTAACGCCTCGTTTGCCCGAACTGGTATTGATGGTTGTGGTTTTATACTGTCATCCGGGTTTACGACCAGGATGTTATCGAAGCAGCTTACGCACTCACAGCGACTAACAAAACTCTTTAGGTTTTTGTACATGAAGTGACATTGCAAAGTATTAACTCCCGAAGAATGATAGGAGATTGTAATTTCAAATAATTTCAGCAGAAGATGTTTTAGTTTAAATTCTTGCATTGTTGGGTCCATTAAAAAGGCCATGGGATTCAAACAGCAAAACTATTATTTTCCGTAATAATAAGATGTGCGCTTTTAAAATTAATCAAAACTAGCAACAACATATTTGTTTGTTTGTTTGTTACATAGTCACTCTTTTACGTTTTTGGAAGTTCAACATAGCCCATACTCACACTTTAACATGAAACAAATTCGGAAACACGTTAAACAACTCATTAAGTAAGGCATTCACTAACATTTTGCTACTTCAGTCGATGCAAAATAACTTTCTATACACACTACAATAAAAATACTGAAGCGAACTGGCAGCAGCGATTTCACGTTAAAATGGCTATAACCAGTTAACTGGCAGCAGCCATTTTACGTTAAAATCGCTGCTACCAGTCAACTGGCAGCAGCCATTTTAACGTAAAATCGCTGCTACCAGTTAACTGGCAGCAGCCACTCCGTAATAAATATTGTTACCCGATCCACTTTTTTTCAATGATTATCTACCCCGATGCAATGAAAGAGATAGAAATGGCTCAAATAGTTGCAAACAAAAAATTATGTTGTTGATATACAAAGACAATTGCAGAAGTCATCAAAATATATAAACATATAAGGGTTATCCAATATGTGTTTAATATTTTGGGGTCGGTGACGCATACATAAGGACTATTTTAATGATTTCGTTCACCTCAAAATGCAAAATCAAGGGCACTAAAGTAAGAAAGTCGGCAAAGATCAGAATTTGATACAATCAAGAACCACACCTGACCCAGGATACCACACAGGAAAGTGAGAAAAACACAATTAAACATCACAAACAAGGGCCAAGAGGTCAGCCCTTTCCCAGCAGGTGACCTCAAGGCAGTAATGAACAGACGCGAAAGCATGACAAACACAAGACATAAATAACACAAATGACCCACAAAAGAAGTACCGCCTTGGAACAGCCAGTAAGAATATTTTACTAGAGAGCCTAAACCGGCTTCACGGCGCCAACTTCACCCTTAGTTCAGTTGTGGATCAAGACACAGTCATAGACGTTTGGTTTGCATGAAAGACCCTTAACTTATCCGTGCATCATATCCTAGAACATATAAATCAAGTTATGTTAAGGAGATAAAGCAAAGATAAGGACTCAACAGTACTTAAAACTAAATACCGGAGCAAAACTCATGTTGATGCAAACTTTTAAATTTATGAAGTTAACGGATGTAGAGATCTATCAAACCAAACATCTTGTATATTATATTACTGAAATCGGATCCCTAGTAAGCAAGTTATTGGAGAAAATTCGATTTTCTTCCTATTTTCTATGTTAATTTTCGCATTAAGGGACAATAACTCATGTTTGAAAAATAAAAATGTGGCAGAAACAACTTTTGACCTACAGTTTGACATAGCTTTGGTTCATAACAGCTTTCACTCAATCTAGCTATTAAGTTTTTTTCAAATTATTGAGCTTTTACTCACTTCACTGCAGTTTTCCATACAAAACAATGGTAAAATAATAAACAGGGGCAGTAACTCTTAATCATATATGTAGAGAGTGTAATGCATTATAATTGCGTCTGGCATATCAAATCCATTATCTAAGTTTCAAGTAAATACAGTAGCAAATATTGAAGTTATTTGGAAATATGTTTTAGTCATGTAGGAGTTATGGTTATTAGTGTCATAGGGTGACCTTAAATCCTTTGGGAGCAAAATAAACATTAATAAGAGACAGAAGATTGGCAATGCCGCGGTTTCGGCCATCAAAGCATCACCAGTGACTCTATAAGGCCTGGAAAAGGCCCAGGGCAAAATATTGAAAATTGGCAAATTTTAGCAAGGTAGTCGTCTCAATCGAAAATTAACCAAAACAGGTCGATCTGTGGATTTTTTACATGGCGTTATATCACGACCAGATTCGACGTCATGTGATAAATGGTATTCTGCGAAGCTTGTCCCAGCCTATCTTATCATTGCTATAAATCCGTTTAGTATGCTCAGTGTCGTTACCACCGGAACCTAAAAAAGCAGTGTTGATCCAGCAAAATATGAACATGAGTGGTTCCATTCGCTTCGTTAGGCTTAACTCGTCACGACTATATAATCGCGTACAGCAATTCATTTGTGTGATATTAAGGGCATTTCTTTAATGAAAAGAAAACAGTCCGAAATCTGAGAGGCGGAGAGGAAGCGTCCATCATTGTTGATTGTCCATTAGTGGCAAACTAATGACACGCGTTTCGCCCGACTGCCATATCTGAATCAAGGACCGAATATTTTGGGCTTCATCGTTGACCCAGCGCATGACTGAGATTACTTGTCTAGTACTTATCGCATTGCTGAGCAACGAATGCGCAGGCGAGTTTGCGCAGATGCGCAGACTCGCCAGAGCATTTACTGCTCGCAAACATAGAGTATGGATGTAGATAAAGACTCGTATAAAAATAGAATTCTTGCCCCGTTGGGCGCGTCAGCATGGGTGTATTTTTTTAGGTTTTTTATACACATACGGTTGGTATCAAAATATCATGTGCTGGCCCAAATGATTTTTTTTAGGTTTTTTATGCACATACGGTTGGTATCAAAATATCATATGCTGGCCTAAATGGTTTCGGGTCTTGTGCTTCTACATAGCTACAGGGACTAGTTAGAAGCTTGCAAATTTGCGTAGAGAAAGTGTAGTCATTCACATATTTAGATAAACAAAAACTTTCAGCATAAAATTGTTAATATTTTCTTACCCATAATTTTTAGCATATGTTTTGGGTGCTCAAAAGACCGTCTCACCGAGACGGTTCTTTTGAGTACCCACAACACATGTTTTGGTTGAAAAATAAGAAAGTTCTTTTTCTGTTACACACTTTTAACTAAAGTCCTGAGACTCATTACACTATCTTCTAGACTGGCATCAGTCCATTAATGTATAAACATATATTAATAATTCTATTTAACTATTTAAAAAATTCAGCTATTAAAAGTCCTATTCTCTCGGATAGTCCTTTTTAGTGATTTTCTGATGTCCAAGCCAAGAAGTTTATAAGTTGCTACCTTAGAGAGATTATCAACTTTACTAGAAAAAAAATGATATTAGATACTGGGGCCAGCCTAGACTATCTTCCGAAGCGATTTAAATGCGCAGATGCGCAGGCTGCTCTGTGCCATTTTCTGTTTGCATTCAATAAAAACAAATTTTCTGATGACGCTGCTCCATTTACAATTATATCACATTACGTTGACGGAGGAAGGTGAATAATGAATAAAGTTAAATATGCGAAATGGGATACCTCCCTCATATAAAATAGAGCAAAAAATCAAAGTTCAGATAGAGTTTATGAAAAACGTTTTTTTTTTTTTTTTTTTTTTTTTTTTTTTTTTTTTTTTTTTTTTTTATCAACAATCTTTCAGGTATAAAGGGACGGGTCATCCTGGGTTAAATCAGTACTAAGCTAGGAGTAATGTTCTTGCTCAAGGACACCACGCATTGTCCCGCGGTCCCTCGGTCTCGAGTCAAATACTCTACAACTGAGCCACTGTGCTCCCATATGAAAACCGTGGTCACATAACTACATGTACCGAGGAGCCTGGTAGCTGTCTGCTTTGTTTGTTTTTGTTGCTTTACGTCCCAAGTCAACAGCTATGGTCATGGCGGGAGGGTCAGTTCACCTAACCACACTACCGGGCCGCGTGGCGCAGTCGGTAACGTGTCTGGCAACAGATGCGAGTCTGACTGCAGATCCAGGGGTCGCGAGTTCGATCCCGGCCCGGTCCCATACTTTCGTGGAGATTGATCATGAAATAATTTCTACGGCCATTCTCCTCCCTTCCGCTGAATCATTCAAGAAGGGTTGTTGTCAGTTACAAGCGAAAGTATGTGCACGAAGTACTGGTTAACTGCTTGTTCAAGCTTGCCCAGGAAAAAGTGTGGTTAGGTGAACTGACCGTCCCGCCATGACCATAGCTGTTGACTTGGGACGTAAAGCAACAAAACAAACAAAACCTAACCACACTCTTGAACAAGCAGTTAACCAATACTAAGTGCACATACTTTCGCTTGTAACTGACAACAACCCTTATTGAGTGATTCAGCCGAAGGGAGGAGGATGACCGTAGAAATTATTTCATGATCAATCTCCACGAAAGTATGGGACCGGGCCGGGATCGAACTCGCGACCTCTTGATCTGCAGCCAGACTCGCATCTGTTGCCAGACACGTTTCCGACTGCGCTACTCGGCCCTGGTAGCTGTTTATACTGGGAATACAATGGTCTATGCTCCGTTGTTCTGCGAGAACTGCACTTTACACCACATCCAAGCAGGCACATGACGTAAAACAACGCCTTATAGACGTCGATGCGATGTCATGACGTCGCTTCGACGTTGATACGACGTCATTTTAAGGTTTTGTGCCTTCTAGGATACGCTAATACAAAGATATGGACAGCAAAAAAGTTTAACCCTCTGGTGATTGTGGTTGGTGTCCGTTCTAAGGGGTCGTTGTTGTAAGGGAAAGGCTTTTCAGCTGTTTATGAACTGGTCGTTTATTGCGACTTAGTTTATAAATTTGAAATAATTGTTGGAAATCCTAATTTAAGTGATCCCAAATATAAAAGATAATTAAACGTTATAAAAAAAGTGGGATACAACAAGTATATCAAGCGAGGGTCAACCGTTGTAAACCCAATCCTGGTTTATAGCTATGGTTTCCTCTACAATTAAACGATGGTTGGTCAGGCCTCAGATTCAATGACGGCCTTGACATAAATCTTTAATCCGTTGGTTGGTGTCAGATGCTTGTCTTTGGCTTGTCCCACCATAGCTCAACTTGAGGTTTTCTTTAGCTCTGACTATCTGTAAGTCATGAGCCCTTTCATTTGTTACATTATAATGCGTTATTATGATTAGAATGTCTCTCTGTGTTGATGCATGGCATTAGTTAGGAAGCCCCCATGCAAGCTAAAAAAAAATGTGTTTTAACAACAACAGAACTACGGCGAATATTTGGCGCCAGTAAAATGCATTTAAGGGCCCCCTCCCCAGTGTACTGGTTACCTAAACTCCATAAAAAACAATAGAGCAATATTATTGCTAATTCTAGTTCTAGTCCAACAACAGAACTTTCTAAATTGTTAACCTGGTATCTTACAGCTGTTAAAAAACAAGTTATTAAGTACTGTGAAAAGGTTTATGAGAGATCCGATAAAAACCTATTTTGGTCTATTAAAAATTCAGGTAAAATTTTAGATAAACTTAAAGCTAGAGAATTCAATGCGACCAGTTTGTCTACTTATGATTTTTCTACTCTTTACACTACTTTACCTCATAATTTGATTAAAGATAAACTTATTGATCTTATTGAAAGAGCCTTCCAGAGAGAAAGCTCTCCTTACCTTGCATGTAATGACAGAAATGCATTTTTGTACTTCAGAAAGACCTTAAAAGTATCATGCATGGTGGTGTCAAAATGTATGTGATGCGCTGATCTTTTTGTTGGACAACATTTTTATTCGATTTGGCACCAATCTGTATAGAAAAGAAGTTGGAATTCCTAAAGGCCCTAACTGTGCTCCCCTGGTTGCAGATTTATTCCTGTTTTGTTATGAGAGGCACTTTATGATGACTCTGTCTGATGATAAGCAGGCTGATGTTATTGATGCGTTTAACACTACATCCAGATATTTGGCCGACATAATAATGTGTATTTTGACAATCTGGTAAGTCAAATATACCCTTCAGAGCTCCAACTTAATAAAGCCAGTACCTCTGATACCGAAGCTGCATTTTTAGACTTGCATTTTTCTATTTCTAATGATATTGTTTTTACCAAAATTTATGATAAACGTGACGACTTTGATTTTGAAATTGTCAATTTCCATTTTGAGATGGTGATGTTCCTCGCTCTACATCCTATGGAGTCTATATCTCTCACCTTTTTCGTTTTGCTAGAGCATCTGCGTAGCTATTTTACTGACTTCAACACTCACAATAAATTGTTAACTCAGAAACTTCTTAAACAAGGCTATCGGTATCATAAACTTCGCAAACTTTTTCTAAATTTTAAATACGATACTATGATTTGATATCTAAATTCCAAGTTGGACTTAAATCTCTCTTGCGCCAAGGACTTTCGGAACCTGAAATCTATGGTGACTTGGTGTATAAATTGAAGAAGATTGTTGGCTCTGATAATTTTTCAGCGCAGTTCATTAAAATAATTTCCCATTATAAAAAGATTGGCTATAACATGAATGTATTGCAACTGACTGCATGCTTGGTGGTCAACCCAATCACGGTTGGCAACTTTGCTTTCCTCTTAAATTGCACGCCGGTGGGTCGGACTTCAGACTCTATGACGGTTCCTACTTAAAGACTTATCTATTGATGAGATGGTAGGGGCCTGATGCTTTGGCTGTGTGTCGGGCCCACCGGGGTTTACCTGTTGGATTTCTTATGCTCCGGTATTCAGTTTTATTTACTGTTGAGTCCTTATATTTGCTTTATCTGCTTTTATTATCTTGATTTATATGTTGTAGGAGATGATGCATTGATAAATTAGGGGTCTTTCATTCAAACCAAACATCTATGTGTCTTGATCCGCATCTGAACTGAGGGTGAGGTTGGTGCACCGTTAAACCGGTTTAAGCCCTCCAGTAAAATATTTTACTGACCGTTCCAAGGCGGTTATTCTTTTGTGGATCTTTTATGTTTTTTTGTGTGTTTATTCTGTCTTGTGTTTGCTTTGCCTTTGCGTGCGTCTGTTTATATGTGCGTTGTGGTCACCTGCTGGGAAAGGACTGACCTCTTGGCTCTCGTTTGTGGTGTCTAACTGTGAGTTTGTCACTTTGCTTTGGTATCCTGGGTCAGGTGTGGTACTTAATTGTATCGTTTCCTGATCTTTGCACACTTACTTATTTAGGTTACTATCCGTTGTAAGGTTGTGGTTAAGTCGTTGTTGATTCATTGTTTTATCAACCTCACATTTTTGCGGGGGTTGTGTGTTGGTCTTGTTTTGTCATGCATTATTTTAAGTGCACATGAACCCATTAATGAATTGTCTATCTAATTTTGGAGTCATCGAGGTCCGACTGTACTCGAAAATGTTATACGACGGCTCTTACCCAATAAATAAAAAAACAGGAAACCAAATTTAACCATACCTAAAACTGTGGCTACCTGTTTTCACAAATTACAATACAAATTACAATGCAAATTCATTAGCATATCAGCAAAATACAATGCCTTTGGCTATATACAGTACAAAGCAATATGACACATCTAACTAGTCTGTTATACACAAACACAAGCACAGTCGGCTGAAGAGACAAACGTCACCACTCCATCAGTTTTACTAATACACATACGCATGTTCTAACGCATATGTATTAGGGACTGGGATGGGTCAAATTTGTTTACGCCGTCTTTACACCCAACTATGTCATGTGAAAGAAAGCCAATAACTACATTAGTTTTCAAGAGATGGCTAAGTCTTCAAGCGTTTGAGATCTCAAGGTGTTTGCAGACTTAATGAATTTTGACAATTTAAGAAGAAACATTTTGGAATTTGTAGCCATAATAGAAATGAATTTCGCAACAGTTGGCCAAGCAGTACTAGACAAAAGATCTCTTCTTACATCATAACAGCGAGGGCATACTAGGAGAAATGAAACTCTGACTCTACCATTGACATTAAGCAGAGACGGCAGATCCTGTTCTCTCTGGGAACATTGATATGTCGCTCCCTCTCGATATCAAGATTATGTGCACTTAGTCGGAAAGCAGCGAGCTCCGACCTTAATTTGTCATTAGAGATACACTCGACATACTTCTCCGTTTTAAACTCCGTTTTAAGGTTCCATAGCACACTTTGGCCAATTTTACAAGATATTGCCCATCATGTTCAAGACAAACTAGCTATCTCTTTTGATTCGTCCTCCATAGGGCTGATTAGTTACAAGTGGTTTCTAACTATTTATGCTAAATACAGTTCCGTAAAAAACTTACAATGAGGAGGATTCAATTTTTTTAAAGAAAAAAATACCTTTTCAAAATATTCCAAATCCATCATCTGCATGTATATTTTGACATTATCCCCTCGCCTGATATACGAGGGGCGTTCAAAAATATTGTAAGTTCATTTTCATCTCACACCAAGTGCACAAATCGGGGAGTAGAGCTAGTATGTGTCGATAAACGTAACACTGATCATATCTACATTTATTGCTGGTTCGTGGTTTACAGGTGGTCAGAAATAGAAAAAAAAAACAGATAACCAGTACCCCCCCCCCCCCCCCACACACACACACACCAATACCTGTAAATGTGCGTGTGTGTGACTGGGTGGTTCTGATTACCTATATTTACCTTACTGACCAATAGTAGACTGAGAACCAGTAGTTACACAGGGAATTGCGAAATTCCTCTTTATAGCTTCACTGACCTCCGTACAGTGTACGTTGTTCAAAAGCCTGCTGCACTATGCCTGGGAAAAGGCTGAAAATGTGCTTGAAATAATGGCCTATATAAGGTAGGTTGTGGGATATTCATAAGAGGTGTGGGATATTTATAGTGACTTTAACCACGGTTTACAGGTGAGTGACTAAATTTAAGCGCTTAAATAGGATGCTGCTCGTCCTGGTAATTCTCAAATTAACAATAATGACCACCCAAAACGTAACATCCAAAAATCCTTGATTTGAATTGCTCTAAAAAGATGCATGGTTTACCGTAAGACACTTAGCCCAGTTCAGAAATAAGTCGTGATCACAAGTTCATAAAATTTTGAAGAATCATCTGAAATTCAATGCACAATGGGAACCCAGGGGTGGGGAGGGGTACTCTAATATTTTCATATATATGTATATGAAGGCTACACCCGTTTTGGGAGATTTAAAATTTTGTATTTCAATATTCATTTATTATTATTATTATTATTATTATTATTATTATTATTATTATTATTATTATTATTATTATTATTATTATTATTATTATCATAATTTGTTTAGTTTTTTTTTTTTTTTTTTTTTTTTTTTGGGGGGGGGGGGGTGGTGGGGGGTTCAGAAAATTGAATCATTATGGAGAATGCAGATTTTGTGGATACTTTTTGGGGGGTCATCTCAAAACTAGACTATTTTTTGGGTTCATTTATGCATTTACAGGTCTTTTTAAGTTCAATGTATAGAACAGGGATATTTTTTGCGGGTTGCCTATTTGTTGTTGTTGTTGTTTTTTGGGGGTGGGGGGTAAACAGTAGATCCTTGGTCTAGGCTTACGTAGCAAGTAAAATTGAGAGTTGTCCATGACTGCTTAAAATTTGTGTACAGCGTCAAAATGGTGTCCTGAGCTCCGCAAATAATAAACATAAAAGTACAAAACTTTCTATTTCTTCACGCATTCTTATTATTATATGATGTATTTAACCCATAAATGATAACTTACATAGCACATGCATTGGTATGTGAACACATTTAGGACACATGAATTTCCATTTGCATTTGCTAGCCAGAAATCAGCAATTGCTTAGCTAGCTTTTTAATTTTAAGGGTTCAATTGAGTCATAGTGGACTTAAATACCCATATAAGGCACCAGCGCATTAGGCATGCACTTTGGCTGAGTTTTTTGGAATCGGAGACTGTTTTAACCCCTCAACACACACACACAAACGCACGCATGCCCAAGACGTTGTCCCTTGTGATTATTTCCTATGTCAAACACTATGAGTAACGTTTCTATTCGGAAGATGTCAATCAAGAATCTCCTTCTGATCTGCTGTTTACCAGTATCTAATATGTCCACTGTTGAGGAGTACGAGAATGCTTCAAAAATGGAACGGCTGTCTGAAACTGTGTATTCAGGTAGATGAATCTGGGTCAAGTAGTCCTTGAGTCAACTCGCCTGGGTCAACTCGTCCCCTATATAAAATACCCTCCCCTATATAAAAATACCCTCCTTGGTCGGTGTCTCGGTCGGTTAATAGTCTGTTATGTGATCTCTAAAGTTTTAATTAATCAACAATGGTGGTGCATTACGGTTTGCCAAAAATTAAAAGTAGTGTTTACCTACTTATGTAATGTTTGTAAACATGTAATAAAAGTCTTTTAATTATTGGTAAAATGCGTTGCTCATCGCACATGGGACTAGCGAACGTTCAGATTAGCCTGCGCTTCCATATACAAGATTGGCTCAGCTGAAAACTAAGAACTTGCTCACATGACAGGGCCAAATGTTCATTTAGGGAACGGTCATTATTTATCAGCTGGGGTACCACACCACCACCAGCCCCCACCCCTTGCTGATAAATAATGACCATTCTCTTATAATGAATTAATGGCTTGGTGCTAGTGAGGGTCTTTGTCCTTGCTCAGGCGTACCATTTTGTAGTAGGAAGCGTAGGCTAATCTGAACATAGTACACTCACAAAAGTATATACCATTTCTACTCCCAAAATTTTGTCTACATGCTTAATATAAATAAATATTTGTCAATGCATGTAAAGTCTCCCACGCAAATAGGAACAGGACGAGTTGACCCGGGCGAGTTGACCCAAGGACGAGTTGACCTAGGGAACTAGTTGACTTGGGGACAACTTGACCCGCTTCCAGGTAGATGGAGAATATTTTGAAGGGCAGACCACGAAAAAACAAGTATAAATTTAATACAAAAAGTGACTGAGAAGTAATTTAACTTGCATTATTTTTGAACGCCCCTTGTAATATGTATTAATATATTTCTAAAGGTCTCACCTGAGTGCACACTATTTCAGTAACATACATACTGGCTAAGTAATAAAATTAGTATACAGGCACACCACTGAATTCTTCATCTTTTGTATATTAATGGATTCTAACTTTTGGCTAAGTGTATCAAAAAATCCATAGTACATAGGGGTGTCAGGTTATACTTAAAAAAAGATTATGTTCTTTTGTCTGAATATCTTTATTTTACCTTTACAAACAGTGTTATCTTAGATGAAAACCAGCATTATGCGGCATTTCATCTAGGTATGTGTTGTTTGTAAAATTACCCATTTAGGTGTTAGGGGTTTCCCAGAATACATGGCTTAATACATAATGAACTGGAAGCTCCTTAATGTTTCCTGTGATGAAATGTGGCATGGCATGCACCATTGTACCGTACTCTCTTTATGTGCTACAAATTGCTCAAGGAGCAGATATAAGATATAATTAGGAAAAAAGTTTAGAATGCATTTTATGTTTATTCACACGCTCTTTTTGACAACTAAAACAAACAAGAGGGCCCTGGGTCGCTCACCTGAGTCCTAGCACATAAATAGATGATGCATTGGCCTGTGGCGAAGGAAATTGGATCTAAAAATGTTTATATTATTAGCTCTGGTAGCCATGTTGTTCAGTTAAGGAGAACCATCTGATCAATTTTAGTGGAGGGCAACATAAGATTCATTTCTGTGAAATTATTTTTGGTTTTGGACCTGTGGTTCAGGAGATATTGGTATTTAAAGATATCTTATCTAGAGCTCTGATGTCCCTTTTGTTCTGCGGAGCAGAACCCTTTGCGCAATTTTTGGTAGAAGATGTTGTTTAAAGTAATTTCTTATCTAGAGCTCTGGTGGCCCTTTTGTTCAGCTAAGCAGAATAATTTGTGCTTGTGCAATTTTGGTAGAGGGTATCCTGAGGAACAATTCTATAAAATTATTTTGAATTCGGACCTGTGGTTCAGGAGGAGATAATGTTTGAAAGATTTCTTATCTGGATCTCTGGCAGCCATCCTGTTCAGTGGAGTAGAACCATTTATGCAATTTTTGTAAAGAGCAGTGTGAGGAACAATTCTGTGAATTTATTTTGTATTTGGACTAGTGGTTCAGGAAGAGATGTCGTTTAAATCAATTCTTATCTAGGGCTCTGGCAATCCCTCTGTTCAGAGGAGGGGAACCATTTGTGCAATTTTGGTAGAAGGTATTCTGAGGAACAATTCTGTGAAGTTAGTTTGAATTTGGACCAGTCGTTCAGGAGGAGTTGTCATTTAAAGCAAAAGTTTTATGGACAGACTGACGCTCGCCAGGCAAAGACAAATCACAATAGCTTACCTTGAGCCTTTGGCTCACGTGAGCTAAAATTGTTGGCTGGGACGTAAAGAATCAAAAACAATCTATTAAACCATTCAATTGAACTGTACATCCGCAAGTGACATTTTGTTACTAAGCCGCTATGTATGGTATTGAAAAGTCTTAAATCATGTGCACTCAGGTGCGAAGCTCTTGAAGCGGGATAATGTCAAAATATACATGCAGATGATGGATTTGGAAAATTTAGAAAAGGTATTTTTTTTCTCTAAAAAATTGAATCCTCCTCGGTGTAAGTTTTTACGGAACTGTATTTAGCATAAATAGTTAGAAACCACTTATAACTAATCAGCCCTATGGAGGACGAATCAAAAGAGACAGTTAGTTTGTCTTGAATATGATGAGCAATAACTTGTAAAATTGGCCAAAGTGTGCTGAGGAACCTTAAACTTGCAGTGGTATTCGAGTTTTGACGAGTTACTAATGTTAGCATACCAATGTTGAGTAAAGTGATCTCTTATTTTATTCCTAATTACCCCGAAGCACAGAATCTCGATAAATTGGTTATGCCACATCTGGCTGAATCCAAGATTATCTAGTAAGCTCTTTATATCCTGAGCCCACGAGCGTTTATGCTTGAACCTACTTGGCTGTGCGAGCGCATCTAAGTCATCAATCTGGGTTTGAAAAAGATTAAAAGTTAATGAATTGTTGTTTGCTAAAACTTTTAGCCAAAATTTAATTGACTTTTCTTTAGCTATAACAGAGAGGGAGTGGCGACCCAGATCTCCGTATACAGCATAGTTAGGGGTTTGGGTTCTCACGCCAAGTATGTTCTTGCAGAACTTAATATGAATTTTATCAATGTGTTCGTACCCATATATTCCCCATACCTCTGATGCATACAAAAGTATAGGGGTTACAAGAGAATCAAACAGTTTTAGTCTAGTTTTGATATCAAAGCTCATCCGTTTACTCAAGGCTAATAGTTGGTTGGCTGCCTTCAGCGCTTGCTTAGACAGAGCCTTAACACCTGGTTCTAAATTACCATTTTTGTGAAGCTTCATTCTAAGATAGCAGAAAGAATCCACTATTTCTAGTGGCTCACCATCGAAATACCAAAGCTGGTTTTGTTGCGATCTTCTGTTTTCGAAAATGCAGATTTTTGTTTTCTTTGTGTTTACACGAAGTCCCCACTCAGTGGAATACTTCTGTAGCTTATTCAATAATGTCCGAAGCTCTGTCGGGGTCTTGGTGAACAAAATCATGTCGTCTGCGAAAAGCAGAAGAAAGAAACATGTATGATTGTATGATTGATACTTATGCCAGTTATTTCACCACCATTATCTGCATTCTTAAGATCAGCATATACATCATTAATAAAGAGAATGAACAGTAAGGGTGATAAAGGCTCACCCTGCTTTACACCAAGTGCGATTTCGAAGAAGCTGGACACATCAGACTGTATCTTAACTGCTGCTAACACCTTACCATACAGAGACTGCAATATACGGGTAAAGGGGTACGTGCATTAAGGGGCTATTTTGGCCCCATCTAGAGCCAAAAACTGAAAGTTGCTTTTCACCAATTTCATCTCATTGGTTTATTAGAAGAATAGCCCAAGTGTAAAATTCTGGCATTTATTTTACTTTTACCGGTTGCTATGGTAACCAAAATGGCTGACAAAATAGGCTTAAAATAGAAAAAATGTCATTTTAGGCCAAATTTGAGGCTTTCGGAGACTGACTTTTTAAGAATTAGATATCAGCACAAGCAAATACCAAAAAACTTTTAATATATTGTGTGCCTTGATAATTCTCATCATATGTTAAAATATTTTTTTGGTATTTGCTTGTGCTCAATATTAATTCCTCTGTTGCATGTGTCATATTTGCTTCAAAATGTTCATACCAGACCTTAACACTTTGGCTATTGTTCTAATAAACTAATAAGAAGAAACTTGTGAAGAGAAACTTTTAGTTTTTGACCTCATAGGGGGCCAAAATAGCCTCTTAATGCACATACCCCTTTACAGCTTACCCTTTATACCATTTTCAACAAGTTTGAGCCACAATAATCGTAAAATACAACTCATACAAATCCTTATACTGTAAATTAAGTTTGAGATGGTCTAAAACCAATTCCAAAGTCTAATATAGACAACAATTTTGCAACCATACCCATTATGGTGTTCACAGCTAAATATTTCATATTTGCGAATACAAGAAAAAAACTGCCAATTTCGGATATTTTTCAATGTTTTAACAACAACAACATAACTAGGGCGAAGATATTTTTCAATTATATTTGGTGAAACGGATCCAAATTGAAAGAGGTCGATTGCATAATTATGAACCAGTTTGAAGCAACCTACTTGATGTTCTGCAATTCGCATCAACGCAGACTAATCAGCGCCTTTGTTATTGGCTTGCTGGAAAGTATTATATAATATCTAAACTTGCTTCAAGCGAAATGACAATATTCTAACTATTTTCTGCAGCTGAGGAGACTGGTTTGAGTCTCGCTTTGTCAAAACGAAGACAGGTTTTGTCGCAACGAGGCCCATATTATTCAAATTCTCATCTTCTGACCCTTTTATCTATTATTCACCTGATTGTAACCCCTTTTATATGGAGTAGAAAGATTAAGTTTTAATCTTGTTTTGAATTGGAATCTGGTAGTGTTTATTGTGCACTCTACAATACACGTGATTACTGTTGTTGTGTCCATTCTGACACTCCCGTACCATAGACTCTAGTTAGACAATATGAACACTGTGGGATTATTGTGCATTTGATAAAATAACACTAATTGAACCAGTACATGAGATTTGTTTTTGTTGCTTTACGTCCCATGTCAACAGCTATGGTCATTGCGGGACGGTCAGTTCACTTAACCACACTTTTTCCTGGACAGGCTTGAGCAAGCGGTTAACCAGTAATTTGTGCACATACTTTCGCTTGTAACCCTTCTTGAACAAATCAGCGGAAGGAAGAGAATGACCGTAGAAATTATTTCATGATCAATCTCCACGAAGGTATGGTACCGGGCCGGGATCGAACTCGCGACCCCTGAATCTGCAGTCAGACACGCATCTGTAGCCAGACACGTTACCGACTGCGCTACGCGGCCCGGTCCAGTACATGAGATTTCCAATAATATGGTGTGTGCGACCAGCAAAGCCTCAGATCAGCCTGCGCATACGCGCAGTCTGATCAGAGCCTTTGCTAGTCGCTCGAGTATTCTTTGATTGTTAAGCTCCTGACTTGACACCATTTGGAGTTTCTAAGCTTAAAAGAAAGCTGCAGAGGCTCGACTGAGTCTACACTTGTAAAAATGCCACCTTGTTGAAAATCTCATGCACTGGCTCAAATTTAGTATGTGAGTGCGGGTGTAAGTGCTACTGTGCTACTACAGGCTTCAGTGAACACCTCAAGTGAGTTGTGCAGACTGCACATGGACTCTGGATTTATCATGACAAACCCAGGCCTGTGCTGAATGTGTGTTAAGCCTATAACAATTTTATGCGTTATAATAATTTTCGTAAGGCCTCACAACAAGGAACCCTGTCTTCCGATTTTTACCTACGCTGACCGAAAATGAAAACTTTACATTTTATTTCTTTGAATAGCTGTTTTGTTTGTATACATGTCGTTCTAAGATTTAGCCATGCTTATCGAGATTTCGTCGCGAATAACGATTAAGCAATTTTTTATTCAAATCCCAGGTCTATGTAAGCGTCAACGCCTGAAAAACGTGTTCCTTACGCTGCCCGTGCGGAGGAAGAGGTGGATCACTGACAGCTTTAAAGCCGACAAGAAAATATTTGCAGCTGAGTACTGACAATAAAAAGTTAATTTGTTTAGCTGAAAAAAAATATTTTTAGGCTCTGTCTGAGTATCTGCTAAAAATGATTGTCCTATTCAGACTTTTAGGAAAATGATGAAATATTTAATGATTTAATACAGACTGTTGGTTTACCTTATTAGTTTTATTGTTTTTTCTGGATATATTAAAAAAAGCTCTGAAAAGACTTAAGGTGGTACCGGACTCACCAGCATATGTCCAAAAATTTACCATCATTTGATATGTTAAAAAATATATTAAAACTCATCTATTTTGACAAAAATAACAGGACCTTACCGTGCATTTTAAAGAGTTATTAAACTTTAAAAACCGTAAAATATGAGTTTTTCAAAATATCAATTTCTCATATTTTAAAAAAGTTGAAAGTGAGAAATACCATATTTTTTCCTAGGAATACGCTACATGCTTTTGGCTAATAAAAGAAAACAAAAACAGCGAAAAAATGCATTTAGCTTATTTTTTTAAGCAAAAATCTATTTTGTAAAAAATCATTAAAGCCAAAAAATCGTTAAAATCTAGAATAAAAAATGTCACACAATGTAACTACTGAAACAAAAAACTCATTAATTTGAAGGAAACTTTGCATAAAAACTTATAATTAATTAAAAAGCATATGCCACCGTGCTCGTTTTTCTTTTTTGTGCTATTTTCTTTTTTTACCTCTGAAATAAAAACAGGCATGGAGTGCCATACCTGCTTCATTGTTTAATTTAGGTCCGTGTGCGTAGACAGCGTATTGTTTGAGTTGATGTCCGTGTGCAAAAAAAAGCCTATTATCTGTCTACTCCTCATTTGGCACGTTCTAGGACCCCTTAAGACCTTTATAAGTGCGTGCGTGCGCGCGCGCGCTTGTGTGTGTGCCAAAATGAGGGTGAGTGTATGAGAGAGAAAGAGAGAGAGAGAGAGAGGGAGAGAGAGAGAGAGAGGGGGGGGCAATTCACGTGCTGTTGATTCATAGCATTTTTGTCGTTGCTTTTATTATTTTCTTTTTTTCTTTACTTTACGTACAGTATAAGTATTCTGGATTCGTTACAAAATTGACGTCATCTGCAGTTACGCGTATAGAAGTGTCGTCAGGATGACGCAAGCCTTTGATCTGGAAAAAGGTTCTATTTCGAAAACGTTGTTGCAAGTTTTTAAGCGAGAAAATGACCTTATGTAATAATGGTTTTCTGATACACTATCATCTGCTAGACTCCTCAGGGGTAGTCATAACCCTCGCCTTTCAGGTTTGGGTTTCAACACCACCCTGGTGTTCTAGCAGGTGGTAATGCATAGAAAATCACGTTTGATCCCAATATTGAAGTTATTAAACGAGCTGTAAAAAGAGATAAAATGCGAGGCTTGCCAAGAATTTTGTCGCTTTTTCGTGACTAATAATACAAAAGCACGACTGTTAGGTTCTATTTATTGTATGACCCTAAAACTACTTTTAAATCACGTTTAGAAATTGCGTGGAACTAAAGCTAAAAAGAGCACAAAGGCACGCCCCAGCATTTGACGAGCGCTCTCACAGTGTCCAATATGTTGCTCTTGGGTTTCACCCAAGCTAAAAAAAAAGGGAGCCCTCCCACCATCGACGTCATATTTACAAAGATAATGGACTTAAGAAGCACAGTGGCTCAGTTCGTAGAGTGTTAAACTAGGGATCGAAGGATTACTGTTTGTGATTCACCAGAGTCAAAGTGTTGTGTCATGGGGCAAGACACTTTATCAGCTAATAGTACATACATTGAATACGCATTAATATTAACTTTTCTGACCAGAATTGCCTGACCAGTATAACTCAGAACGCATTGAGGGGTGAAACTTGACCAGATGGTCAAAATATATTTGGTCATACAGATGCGTTGATAAATGATATTTTTTTGTGAACGCCAATACTTGTACGTTTTAAGACAATAAATAAAGATAACTCTTACTTTTTTAAAAACACTTGGTTATCTTTTGATATGGATCTTGTATCACCTCATGGAAACAAACTATATATGAAATTAGGAAGAAATCCAATTAAATGTGATTTAGTAAGAGTGACCATGATGGATGCAAACTGGTAGTCGGCGGCCATTTTGCCGACCATCTTGATTATCATTTGTCGGAAAAAATCCATATTTGAATTCGAATCAGAGTTGATGGAAGCAATCCATATATGATATTTGGAAGATATCCGATTGAAAATGGCTAAGTTAGAGTGACCACACCAGCGGAAGTACGGACAGATGGACGGACAGACAGATAAACAGACAGATGGACGGACAAGCCAAAAAACAAAAGAGCTCCGCCAACTCGTTGACGTGGACCTAACTATATACTTAGTCATATACATATGTTGATAAACGATAAGCTTATTTTTTGTGAATGTCAATACTTGTACATTTTAAGGCACAAAATAACGATAACTCTTACTTTTATAAAAACTCTGGATTATCGTTTCCATGGGTCCCGTACTACCTTAACTGGTCATTTTCAGAGAGTTTCTTTTGTCCTCCCGACCCTTAATCTGAAAAAAATCCCGTTAATTAACTAATAAAAAATTTCTGGCCTAAAAGTAAACCGTTCCGATATCTTTATGTCGATTTTATAGATTATCGCTACCCGGCCCTATAGTGTAAAAATTGTATCACATGCTTATGAAATACACAGAGAAAACAAATAGAGACTGGCTATCACCTTTATCAGATAAATTAAATAAATACAATCTACTTCAAGTAAAACCGCCCTTAGGGGTTATGATCAGGCCCCGATGTTTTAAAACTTTTTCATGCTCAACTCAACGCAGCATGAAATTTCAACTGCTCATAAAAACAAAAAATGCTGCAAATTTTAAATAAAGATTATTCTTGCTTTCAAATTATCTGATGTTGTAATGGTCATGCTTATAAATGTTAAAATGCCAACTAGTAAGACAAGGTACCATACTGACTACAATAACAACTTGCTAGTCTTTGCTGAGGTGAAGTTTTGAAACCGGTTGAGCCTTCGGGTGGTCCCGGACATAAATAGTAAGTGAGTATGATCAGGAAATACCACAATCACAAACCGCAGACAAACCAATGGCACCGCGAGGAAGAGCCACACAACCATCACAAGACACCAGGAAGACAAACTAATAAACAAGCAACCAACTCCTCTTCCCTATCAAGATGATTGCAAAACTAGAATGGACATAGATTTTAAGTACAACAAACCAGACTCCCACAATCGGAGTAACAATAAACAAAAAGTCAACAACAACAGAACCACATCCTTAAAACGGACAGCAGTCTAAGCCACTGGGGGCTTAAATGCATTTTACTGGTACCAAATCTTCGCCCTAGATTCTGCTGTTGTTGAAGTACAAGAAATGTTCAGCTCGCATGGAGGCCTTCTAGTTATTGCAATGTATCATCATGGAGAAACACTCTAATCAAATTAACACACTATGTTGAAACAAAGAAAAGGCTCACGACTTACAGATAGTCAGAGCTAAAGAAAACCCCAAGTTGAGCCACGGTGGGCCCAGTTACAGATAAGCCTCAGGCACCAACCCAGCGAATAAAGCTTAACGTCAGAGCCGCCTTAGAGGCTGAGGCCTGACCCATCAAGAGGAAACCATAGTGATTGGGTTTGAAACCAGGCATGCAGATGACATCAAAGTTATATCCAACCTTTATATAACGCTTGATAATCGTTTTAAATTGATCACCACAATACCATAAATCCATCAGGCTACCAGTTAACGCCAACTCGTAAGAATATACACATACATGTCGGCTTCGAAATGCCAAGGAACAGCCAGAAAAAGTTGTTGTTGTTGTTGTTGTTGTTGTTGTTGTTTTTGTTGTTGTTGTTGTTTTTGTTGTTGTTGTTGCTGTTGTTGTTTCGTCAAAAACGGGATTACGCGTACAGTTATCTTCAGTGTGACTGTAAATCCCATTTATCTGTATCAGATAACTTAGCCCCTTTCACATGTGCGCATTATAATAGAAGTAATAAGGTTGCAAAGATCAGGAATGGATACCTTGAGAAAACGTGTTTTCCGTATAAACGACCAGGTATGAATCAAATCAGCCTGCTCAGTTACGGAGACTACATGTAGCTAGAATTTCCAAAATTTGACTGTTGAATGTTAAGCTATAACACTTTCAAGTCAATGAATAACAGTCTGATCTGCCATTTGCTGTTCGATGGAAATAAAATTGCGGTTTCACATGACTTGTCACATGCTCGTATGTCGCTACATTCATTTGAATTCTTTCGTATCCCAATTTTTACCATTGCTTTACTTTTTTTCATTATCGCGTGATGGTTCAATGTGCGGAGCCGATAACATTATTATAGATATGCATTAGTTCATATAATTAATTTGAGATTTATTTATAAAAGGAAACATATACAAGTAATTTATAGATGTATGTGATAGACAGTTAAAAAGCAGCATTAGGCCAGATTTTTTTTATTAGTTGATTTACGGGAATTTTTTTTCATATCTAGGGTCGGGGGGACGAAAAAATAAATAAATAAGCTCTGAAAATGACCAGTTGACTGGTCATTTTCAGAGCTTTTTTTTTTTAATTTTCAGAGCTTTTTTTTTTTTTTTTTTTTTAATATCTCCAGATAATAGGTAAACCAACAGTCTGTGTTAAATCTTTACCTAAAATGGACAGGGCAATTTCGTTTTAACAGTGTCACTCTCAAAAATACACAGACAGAACCTCAAAAAAATATTATTTTTTTCAACCAAACAATTAATATTTATAGTCGGCGGATAAAATAAAAAAAAAATTTAGAAATTAAATTTTATTTTTTTCCTACTTTCCGGAAAATTACAGTAGGAGGGTTCGTAAATCGACTAATAAAAACATTCTGGCCTTACAATGGCGGTGCACTTTACAATATTTGAGAAATTGGATTAAATTTCATTTTTTTTTTTTTGTTTTGAAAGAAACTTCCGTAAAGCGTGACAACCCAACCCAAACTTTTAGCTGAAGAACAAATAGATAAAAAGTATGACAAATATTTTAAAAAAAAAGTGTAAACATTTGTTATTTTTCATTTGTCATATTTGCAGTTTATCTTATTTCTGGTGTTATTATTCTTCTGGACATTACCAAAAGGATAGACTATTTTACTGCATCCAAGAAGCCGAAAAAGTATCCTGATTTACTAAGATTTAGAAAATGATATTGTTTTAAACTTTACTGTGCATTGTGGCCATTGGCAAGGAAATACCACATCGAGCTTTTTATACACGGACAAGAAAAGTACAGATAACACTGCACAGGAGTGCAAGGCTGATCAGGATTCTTTAACTCCAATGTATGGACACAGCGATGGTTCAATCCGGCAGCAATATTCAGTTGTTCACGAGGAGTTTGAATTCGCGAGTGATCTAAATCATAAATTTTAACGAAATTAATACATTCGCAAAAAATGTATATGAGCAAGGCCCATGAGAAAATGAAATGATGCATATCGCACATGCTTAAAGTAATTCTTTAAATATGCGTGCACAGCTTTCTAATAGGGCGTCATATCTTCATTTTTTAATCTGAGTCTTCATCGCCCAAACTTTTCGTAAACGTGCAGCGAAGGCTCTAGTGAGTCTGTGCATTTGCGCACTCGCAAGAGCCTTAACTGCCCACCCGTGCGATAACGCCATATCATTAGCTGGTTCATATACACTGAACCCCGAGGGTTCGAGCCTCACCTGCGTCACTGCGTTGTGTCCTTGAGCAAGACACATTAATCCTAGCTTAGTACTGGTTCAACCCAGGAAGACCCGTCCCTTTATAAATGAAAGATTGTTGATGGGACGTAATCAAACAAACAAATATACACTGAACCGAAGTTATAAGTGGCCACCTTACATTTTAATGTTAGTTCAGAAAGTAAAATTCGTTCATACTTTCAGTCTATGTTTAACAGACACTATTTCATTTCAAAATGACCATGACTGGTACATCTTGCACGGACAAGTCCTAGTACAAGTACTACTGTCGTGCCAGCCAAGAGTGACAGTAAAGTTATATGTTTTACATTTGTTAAATAAAACATTAACTTGTACACTCCGTTTGAGCTAAGGCGAATCGATAGATCACATGTGTATTAATCCTATCCACAGGATAGGATTAATACACAAGTGATCTATCGATTCTAAGTCCCTAATAACCTTGTAAACAAAACATGACATCACCGTCACTTTTGGCTGGCAGGACAGAATAACCCTCATTTCAAAAACCCACAATTATTATTAAGATATAAAATATTTCAAAGATAGTTTTGTGACAATCGGATTTTCCGTTTCTTCTACGTTATAACACGAAAACAGCAACTATCGGCAGTTTAATCAAAGAAATTCAGCTTAAAACATGTAATCTGCATACAAACTTTGCCTAGCTCTTTCAGCGATTGCACGACCCTTGGGTCTGCCTATAGTCACTATGTGAGTCCGTCCGTTATCAGTTTGTGCAAATCTTTACAACTCTTGAAGCACATAGTATATTTTATCACATTTTGCATAGATATGCGAGTCAACATTCCTTAAGCATTGACATGCGAAACCATCTATTTTGATAGCCAAATGGGTTTGCCGAGCAATTGTCTGGCCTAATGAGGTCAGTTAGTGAAAATCCTCATAACTCTTGAATCTTATGGGATACTTGGATCAAATTTTGCATTTTGCATACTTATTTATTTTAATATTGCCCAGCCACCCTGGTATGCAAAACGGTGGCGAGGGTTTGCGAGCATTATTTTGGCTGGTCAATGTATTTTAGTGAAAATACTCATAACTCTTGAACCGCACGGTACTTTAAAAATCAAATTTAGCATACTGATACATTTAAACATCATCGAGACACAGGTATGCAAAACGGTGATTAGGCTTCGCTAAGAAAATGTTTTGTGGCAAAGCGTAGTCATCGTTTTGCATACTCGTGTCTCAATAATGTTGAAATGTAGTAGAACCCGATTTTGTACGAAATTATTTCAGCAAAGCTAAGTTGAAAGACTCAGCAGTTCGGTTACCCAACAATTTTTTCGATTTAAATAACCTAGAGTTTCATTCTAATTAGCAAACGTTCAACGTGGGTTGTGCATATTACTGTCAGTTGATTATTCATTATAACAAGGCACCGGACTGTTCTACTTTGGAAATTAAAAAAGATATATTACATGTACTCGTCGCAAAATGGACTGATCAAGCTTTGTTGAGGTTGCCCTTCCATGCCAGGTGAAATAAGACACATACATTCCAAAAACTGCACCGAAAACCCTGATTTTCTTCAAAACGTTCATACCCCAAAGAATACTGTTCCAAAGCACCGCTAAACTTTAGTCCATTCAAATGCACATATTTGGGCAAAATATAGTTCAATATAGTCAGCGCTTAGTCGAAAAAATGAGTAGAAGAGTGGCCACTTATAACTTTAGTTTAACGTAATTTTAATACCTGGGCCCGGAATTACATTGCCTCCTTAAAGTTAAGGAAGACTTAAGTTAAGTATTGATTTTTCAGCATGCGAAAAATAACGTTTTAAACTGATTAAAATCAAAATAGTTTCATTTTTTCTATTGATCACAATGATAGCTTAGACCACAAGTACTGCATCGATCCAGGCAATTTATTTAGCATCTTATATAGCATGTTGAAATATCAATACTTAACTTAAGTCTTCCTTAACTTTAAGGAGGCATTGTAATTCCGGGCCCTGATATCCAGGATTGCGGAAAGACTAGGAAACTGGCATAACTCACAATTCGTGCAAAGATAGGATAAAGTCGGGTAAATTCGGACATCAGGTAAATTTGGACACACACTTGCAAACAGTGTAAATCCAGATGAGACGGCTCCTTATGAGCCGTCTCATCAGGATTTTCACAGTTTGCTTAGTTAATTTATTTTTTGTTCCAATATTTGAAATATGAAACAAACAAGGTCGCTGTCCGAATTTAGCTGTCTGTCCGAATATACCCGACTTTACCCTTATTACCGTCTAAATCTAGACAAAAAAAGAACGAGATAGCAATGAAGCTGAAAGTGGACATTGACGATGAAGATCTTATGATCGGTATAAGTGACATGGTAAGCAATGTCACTGGAAGATATCCACACTATATATTCCTGGGGGTGTTCTTGGTGTTGGTGCTTCTAATATTGACTTCATTCTGTGGCTCAGCCATGGCAATATATTGTTGTAAACACTGCCATTTGAGGCGGTTGTGTCGGCCAGCAGCATTGAAACGAAAACAACGCTCTGAGAAATCACAGCGAAAGGATTCGGCCGAAGAAGCATTTGTATGAATTTTCAAGTGGTAAGCAATGTCACCGGAAGATATCCACACTACATTTTCCTGGGTGTGTTCTTGGTGTTAGCGCTTCTGATATTGACTTCATTCTGTGGCTCAGCCATGGCAATATATTGTTGTAAACACTGCCATATAAGGCGGTTGTGTCGGCCAGCAGCATTGAAACGAAAGCAACGCCCTGAGAAACCACAGCGTAAGGATTCGGCTGAAGAAGCGTTTGTATGAATTTTCAAGTGTTGGACTAGCTTGAAACGTAATATAATGAATCTCCACAGAAAACCTGGTTCTGATTAGATAAATAATCTGATTAAAATCGCTGAAATGGAAAACTTAACTGCTGTGACCATGTTAGAAACAGAACCTGGTTGCAACGGTTGCGATGGAAAAGTGATTTTATGACAGTGACCATGCTGGCAATAAAATCAGATCTGTGTCAATGCAATGCCAACACAATCGAGATGTACTTGACATTCTGTAAACCTGCTTACATGACAGTGACCATGCTAGAAGCAGCAGCTGGTAACATGCACTGTGATGTAGGAATGAAAAAATGAAAGTGAACATGCTACATGTAGAAACAGAATTAAGTCATACCATTGTGGATGGCAAAAAACAAATGACGATGGCCATGTTTGAAACAGTATCAGATAACATGGGCTGTGATTGACGAAAAATGAAATGACAAAGGCCATGCTACAAACAGCATAATATAACATGCACTGTGATGGACGAATAGCAATTGACAGTGAACATGCTACATGTAGAAACAGAATAAAGTGATACCATTTGGGATGGCAAAAAACAAATGACGATGGCCATGTTTGATACAGTATCAGATAACATGCGCTGTGATTGACGAATAATTAAATGACAAAGGTCATGCTACAAACAGCATAAGATAACATGCACTGTGATGGATGGATGATTAAACGGCAAAGACCATGCTGAAATCAGAATAAGATAAAAGAGATTTTGGTAAAACAGTCCTTTTGTAAATAGAGTTGGAATACAGAACTTAATTCAGTGACAGAAGAATTTGCCAGCACAGATCAGACAATCAGACAAAAGACACTGTGATGGTGCTAATAAAAGTGACCATGTCGGATAAAGTATGTGATGACAGACACTGTGATGGAAAAGTCCCAAGGACAGCAACCATTCCAGAAACATTATTTGGCTTTAACAGCTGTGATAGAAATATTATGTTACATGTAATACAGTAAAACCTGTCTTATGCGGTCACTGAAAATGAACACAAAAATTGGGTTTCATCACCGATTATCGCTTAATGCAGGTCAAAAGTATTGCAGAATGCTCAAAGGGGAGCATTCTGCAATACTTTCCACCTTCATTAAGCTACCATTTTCCATTAAAACCTTTATTTTGTCTATTTTTAAATGGTCGCTTAAGACAGGTGATACTGTACAGTGACTAAGATGAAACTAATAAAATCTCGCTGAAAATAAAATGTGATTACAAACATTGTGATGGAAAACAATACAGAGGAAAGTAACTATTAAGACATATATTCTGACTACAACTGATGCGATGGGAGCAACATTCAGATGATTGAAAATGTTTTAAACGCAAATGATTTAAACTCTAACTCTATTTTTTCCTGGGACAGTACCACGCCAGACGTGGTCGGTCAGTATTTAATTACATTCACTATGCTCGCACCGGATCGACGGTCATCAAAATGCTCTTAACAATCGACAAACGCGGTTCAAAAATCGCATGAAACAGTGTTTATGATTGCCATTTGTGGCCAATCGGGCGACAAATGGCTATCGAAAACTCTGCTTCTAACTTTTTTATCTACGTTCGTCGATGTATTTACGTTTTCGATTGCCGCCTATCGGGTGTGAAGCTGAAAAACAATTAAATCTGATGTAATGACTGAGCTGGGTCCAGAATGTGATTGCAAACAGTGTAACGGGAAATAATCTAGGGACGGAAGCCGTATAAGATTGCAGTCCCTAAGATGGACAAAATAAAATCTAAGGACTGTGTCCCCGCCGGAAACAGAATACATTTACAGACAGTGTGATGGAAAACCCCGAGTATGGTAACC
Organism: Loripinus fragilis; assembly: GCA_964019695.1. NCBI lineage: Eukaryota > Metazoa > Mollusca > Bivalvia > Lucinida > Lucinidae > Loripinus > Loripinus fragilis. Next base: position 35,635,504 of record OZ026531.1, on the reverse strand, counting down.
ACGCCTGAATCAGTGATGAAACCATTATGTACTAGCCAAAAGTTCTAACCGGCCACCTGCATTTTATTATTTTTCTTCAAAACGTAAAATGACATGACTACTCTTTTTGCATCTCGAAATTGACAGGCGTGTCATGAACCCTTGGCAGTGAAGATATTGTCAAAATGTTCAACAGTGCATGCAGGATGCTAACTTGAATAGTGGTTCCCCCATTTTCAAAATTCATATTTTGGCACAATTTGTGAGTCATGACTTTTTGAAATAACCCACTTCACACGCAAAACGTTTTCATTTCAAAAGCCAAACACATATTGAACATTAAATTGCTGAAATGAACACACCATCTGCATGAAACTCGTTGCTAGTGGCTAAAATGTCAAAAATTACCCCACCATCCAATGCAAATTCTTGTGAATTTTGAAATTGAGGGTAAATGTATTCGGCAAAGCCTCCCGGATACAACTTAAGGAGTTTTTCTTAGCCGATTTCTTTTATCGATGACTGATAGGCTGGCGTATTCGGGAATGCAAATTAAATTAATCTAGTCCTTATAGCTTTACCGAAACTCGTTAAAACACACGTGGCCGGTTAGAACTTTTGACTAGTATATGATTACAGTTACTCATATGAAACATTTCAATCAATTAAAGCTATGTGTTTTTTATTAGTAACTGTAATCAATTAATGCCTATGCTACCGAAACGCATTACAAACAAACCAACTGAAATACACCCTGATTACAAAAATGGTTCGAAGAGAACCCGATTACATGTAACTTAACTCCGATGAAAACATTAAAATAAATTTTTAAAAAAAACTCGAAATTCCAAAACCATCTGAAGGCAATGAGTATAGCAGCAACATAGCTTGTTTACACACACTGTGATGGAAACGTAATCTGATTTTAAATGTGATATAAAGATAACCTGATTACAGGCACTGTGATGAGAACGTTATCCGATTACAAATGAGCCGTGACATGTGATTTCAAACAATGTGGCATTTTGACAAGTGTAGATTCAGACGAGCCTGGGTAGCCGCTTTTTAATCAAAGAAACTCAAAATGATGTTCAGTCAGTAGCTGCCTTGAACACTCGAAGAATATTCAAGCGACTAGTAAAGGCTCTGATAAGACTGCGCGTATGCGCAGGCTGATCTGAGGCGTTGCTGGTCGTACATGCCACATTGTTGGAAATCTCAAGTCACGGCTCAAATGTGGTGGGTATATTAGGCCTACCTGATTACAATGACGATGACCTTATTTCGTATAAGAGTCATAATTTATTTTCGTCGAAATTTGGCTTTGAAATGTTGAAAAAATAAACATATTTATATCTCATTTTTCCTTCTTTCTTTGTGTTGCTTGATGTTATAGCTATATAAAATCAGTCGAGATGCAGCTTAATGAATCTTATTTTTGTTTGAAAAATATTTTTATTACAATAAGTCATGCTATTTATTCCCTACTGTAACAATAATATTTTCTTATTTCTAGACATATGCATTTATATTAACCATTTGATTGGATGTTTATATTAATATTTAGACATGTACGCATTGAAAAATAAAACATTGTCCTACTCTAACTACAATGTCCTATTACATTTATTCATCCAAACCTGTTATTTGAATAAATCACCTTTATTGGGCGGCATTACATTATTTTTTTAAAAAATATTTTTGTAATGCAGTACATAAACCCCAGTTTTAGTTTGTTTTCATAAAGACAATAAAGTAAAGTTTTCAATCAGTAATAACATGATCTAATTACTTAAAGACTTTTCTCATACAGACTTGATAAACATGTGTTACAGTAGTAAAATGTGTGTTACACGAGTGATTTTTTTCAGCTACAGGAGGGAATAACCAAGCATATTATATGTAAAAAAGTGTTTTGCATTAAACAAAAACACATATATTGACAAAACATTAACGCAAATATATCAAATGATATGTTTACTTCAATTGAACAAACAAATTCACTTCTAACAAAATGAAATTCAACTTTGTTCAAAAATATAATGTTACATGAGGAATTTGTTTGTTACAGGAGTGAATTTTGCTATATTTAGTCATTGCCCATGTTTGTTCTGCTAAATTACGATATTAGGTTAATTTATTACATAATATATATTTATTTTTGAAACGTTTGGAACATTTACATAATCAAAATGTATTTCTAAGCTACTAGTTGCTTACACAATTCTCAATTTTATTAGCTTAACATTGAATAATATTTCTTCCCTCATGTAACATTTTGATCCCTCCTGTAACGTTACAGTAGTGAATGTTACACGAGTGATATATTCATAGTTTATCTGTAAATAAATATATAAGGAATACATTGACGGCCCAGGCGGTCCAAATTAAGAAACTATACACTAAGACAATGTGTATCCAAATTCTCCAACAACAAAAGTATTTCAGACAAACAAAATATCACCGTTACATTAGGGACCATATGCATAAATTACGCACCTACCTGCAAACCTAAAAATAGATATTTCACGTCAAATAATCGAAAATATTATTCGTTTCAATTTTCACGCTGACAGAAAATGGCCACTCTTCAAAAAGGAGTTGGGAAGTAACTATTATATCTCTTGGATGTTACATTACTTTTGTAGAATAGGTTTTCGTTACAGGAGTGAGTGGAAGGCTGTATTCAAAGTTTGACAGATGATTTAGATATCTAGTTGTCAGTAAAACACAGTATTATATTATTTAAATGCACACTAAAACATGAAACTATCATCAGCAAAAAGAAATTAGTAAAAATAATAGCTTATGTGTCTTCTGTGCTTCAGAAAACACCGGTAAACTTGTCTGGCTACAGTGAAAAGGGTCATTTTGGACAGTTTAAACCTTAAACAAATATCTTTATAACATCTTTGAATCAGAATCAAATACATCAACATGCTACATAAAGTTAGTTTTAACATTCTAGGACAAGAGTTGGGCCATGGTACGTTCTGTTTTCGAGTAAATTGTAAAACTCAAGAATTTCGACGAAAATAAATTAGGACTCATAAAGGCACTGTATACTGGAGGGGATAAAACAGTTTATCATTATCGATTAGTTTATGTCAGTATCACAAGAGAAACTACCCACAAGAAAGCATACCCAGTAATCATATTAACACTGTCCACTATTATCGGCCCACCAGCGAAACGCCATTCCAATGGCGTTTCGCTGTTTTGCAGATGGTTGACAGAGACTTAATGCTATCTGGGAAACTACATATAACCCCTCAAAGTTTAGACTAATGTAACCTTCCATTTAGTTTAAAAATCGAAAGTTTGGATACTTAGGGTCACAAATTATTTCCAAACTAAGTCACATTTTTGCACCAAAAGATGAAGTTTTTCTCAACATTGTAGAATCTGATGTGATGCCGCATTCTGTGACATCACATCTGGGTCTATACTGCTTGTCAAAATACTTTTTACGGGTATCCAATGAAATGACTCTCAAAAGCATCTAATATAGGCTTACTGTAAATCATGGTACATGTACATTGATAATTTAAATGTTTGATACATGTGTATGAATATAATGAAATGAAATAAACATGCGCGAATTCAGAGCGGGAAGAGGGGGTCCGGGCCCCTGTGAAAAATCATAAAACTATATAGGGTTTCTGAGCAATACTGGTCCGGATCCCCTGAAAAGTCACAAAGCTACCAAGCCAGAATTCAATGTTGGGCCCTCATCGGCACACCAGCGAAACGCTATTAACACGTCATTGTTGGACCCCCTCTGACAAAACTTTCTGGATCTGCACATGATATATTATGTGGAAATGTAATTGATGTGAAAAGTATCAACAATTTTTATCGTCGCTTTGGTGGACAATATGAGATGAACTAAGGAAGATCCAACGACACCAATGCAGAGTGTGGAACTAATAACGAAGCTTATATGCAATTATTACAATAACAAAGGGGGGCAGTAAAATATCCAACCACAATGAGCATTCACCCCGTCTAGTCGGAGCACGAAGACAGATCACAACATTTACGACATGGAAATGCCACAATCGATAATCGACAAACCCATGACACCGCGAGGAAAAGACATTGGGAAGAGAAGCTTAAATGTCTTCTCTCGATTGCTCGAAGTCTGATACCTCGTATTATTTGTCTCTTATGGACTAAATATGTATTACTTAGTATGATGTTTTTTTTGTTTTGTTTTTTTTTTAATTTATATCATTTTAAAATATATGTTCTTGGTACTTAAAAGAGCCGTCTCGCCGAGACGGTTCGTCTCGCCGAGACAGTTCTTTTAAGTGCCCACAGCATACATTTGTGAGGAGTACAGCGACACATGTGTAGTGTGCTCGACTGGCTATCGAGAGTCGCTGGTTCGAGCCTCATTGGAGACACTGTGTTATGTTCCCAGTGAGCACAACACTTCATTCTCTGCCAAGTACTGGTTCAATCCTGATATGACTGGGTAAATTGTTGACTAGGAGGTAAATTTAAACTCAAACAAAACGTACTTCATTTGTATAGGTTATTAGAAAAAAATCGATTTTTCGATATCAAGGCTTTTCATTTCAAGTAAGAGAGAGGGCAAAGATCCGGAATTGATACAATCAAGCACCACACCTGACCTAGGATACCAATGGGAAAGTAACAACTTCACAATTAGACTTCACAAACGAGAGACAAGAGGTCAGCCCTTTCCCAGCAGGTGACCACAAGGCATCAATAAACAGACGCGCACGAAAGCATAACAAAAAAGACAGAAATAACATAAATGATCCACAGTGGAACAGTCAGTAAACTGTCAACTTCATAATCTCAAACTCCTGATAGTAGGACTGAAAGTTGAACTTTTTTCATGCTCAACTTAACTCAGCATGAAATTTTAAATTCTCATAAAAATAGTGAGTTTGATCAGGAAATACCGCAATCACAAGCCCCAGACAAACTCATGGCACCGTGAGGAAGAGCCACACAACCATCACGAGACACCAGGAAGACAAACCAATAGACTTCGAGCTAAAAAAGGTCCTGCTCCCTCCCCCCCCCCCCTAGGGAATTTTGCAGATATATCCTATCTTAAAGAAAATTTCAAGCCGCATCTTTTAAGAGATGTTTGCACTCTGTGCTCCGGGGCGTTAGTCTCTGGCAGCCTGTTACATATGTTACTGTAACAAACTAAGGAAAAAATCAAAATGAAAGTGTGAGCTACAGAAAGAAGACATTAAACCATCTAATTATTCAAATTTCTTATGTAGTTTACAAGCTGGATGCCTAAGCTACATAAAAGCAGCATTTTAAACAAAATTACAGCCTTCAATGTTGTTATATGCGTTACATAGATTAAATTTCCCTTTGAAAGTTGAAATCGTGACTAACATCATTCATTTTATAGACGATTTGTGCACTTTTACAAGTGGTTTTAATTTTAGTTTACTATAATACTCATTTGACTAATAGAAAAAACAAAGTTTGCTTTTCTATCTCAAATACATTATTTTATATGAGCTATTAAACAACCCTACCCCCAATTTTAAGTATCCAATTTTGGTATCGATTATTGAAGAAAAATATATGAAAATATTTGACGCTCGTGGATATCTTACATTTTTGGAACTGTTTTGCAAATGCAATAAAGAATCATACATTTGCAAGTTTGACATCAGGATCAGAGCACTAATTAAAGTATGTAACGTATGTTACATGGCATAATGAATGAGCTAGGAAATTTCTTGGAAGTAAGAGATGATATTTCAGAAAAATACTGTTTTTCACATGTTTTCCTATTAATCTCTAGCCTCTGGTGCCTTAGTCTTAGTAATTACAGTCATTGCTGATAACAAGCCCATGGAATTGTGTTACCTATGTTATATATAACCTTTTTAATCGCATATTTCCTAATGCCTATAATATTAAAATATATAGACATATAGATAGAAAATAATAGTTCTCATTTAAATGACACAATTTAATAAATATTCCTATTAAATAAAATTATTCAAAAACAATCTTTATTCAAGCCACCCTCACAATGTCTATCATTGTGTCTGCTTCTATTGCGAAATAATCACCCATTTCATCACAGCCAGTAGAATCATGGCATTGTATTAGGACTGCAAACTGAGTACAATCCTGTTCCTCTCCACCCCTTTGGGAATTGTGCAGACATATCCTACCTTAAAGAACAATTCAAGCTGCATCAAATAGGAGATGTTTGCACTCTATTAACTAAGGGGTTAGCCTGTAATGGTATGATACGTATGTTACCATATCAATTTAAAAATAAACAAATTGAAAGTCTGAGAAACAGAAAGAAGACACAAAACTATCTATTTATTTGAATTATTCATGTAGTTTGCATGCTGAATACCTTTGATACATAAGAAAAGATTTTTTAATAAATACACGGCTTCCTATGGTGTTATATGTGTTACATTAATTAAGATTACTTTTTAAAATTAGTAATTGTGACAAACACCACTTATAAGCATTACGTGTGATCCTCCTCTTTAGCCATCAAAAGACTTCATTTTCTTTGTATGTGTGGCCAGTGCCAGCGTCATACAACTTGACTCAGCCAAACTTGAATCTTTAGCATTCTTCAAAAGCAGAAACAGCATGTCAGTGTCATGGGATCAAACACCTGATTAAATATAGGTTTAATGCCATTTCACATATATGCATACAATGGAGCATGACTCTGGTATATATCTCTTCCTGTGAAGTGGCAAGAGCAATCTAAGTGCAGCTGCCTCTGCATCCATGCTAGATAAATGATAACTTTGCTCTGATTTTGCAAAATCTATGTCTCTACCGTGTACCTCTAAGAATACTTTAAGATTTCTGACATTGGTCAAACAGAAATTTGATAAGCTGCTTTTTTGCATCATTTGCCATGAAAATTATCCAGTCTTTTGGTGATTAAGTCCTTAGGTCTTAGATCAATAGTTTTTTGCTGCGCCCAAAGAACTTTATAAATTTTCTTTAGTTACAATGTTGACTCTTGATGGTTTTGGCAGACCGTCTGAAACAATTTCTGTTACACCTTGAAAGTTATCTGGTATAAGAGAAAGAATATGAAGTTGGACATTGCCATCAATTATGTTTGCAGTTGGTTGTTTTTTGATGTTAGTACATTGAAGCATGTCTTCAAATAATGTAAAACCTATGATTTTTCAGTTTTTGCAGCCATATCATTAGCTGTTGCATTCAAAAGAAAGAAAGTGGACTATAGGTAGAATAGGATAACCAGTAGTTCTCTTTTAAGCTCTATGGAAGATTTATACAGAGTAAACAAGTTGATAAGGTGCCTCATTTCATGATCCATTGAAAACACTGAAATTGAAAACACTTGCCTCTGACTGTGTAATCAAAAAGGATGTCACGGGAATGCCCTTGCTCATTTATTATGACGAGTTATATAGGTTACATCCTTTAATAAGCGCTCTTATCTTAGAAACTTAGTGAATCATTGAATTGAAAGGGTCTATTTTTGCGCTCTGTTCATCCTGCATTTCATTGCTTTACCTGCTGTGATACATCTAGTTCGTTTATCTGAAGGGAAAGAGTTACCTCGGTTTCAGTTCTTCAGAAGTACTAAGACTTCAAATAAGTTTTTAGATGCTTGGGGAAAGATAATAAGTGCAGAGACATTATTAGATGAAAATATGTGGGTTGCATGTATAGAAAGGCTACATTTATAAAAGTTAACCAGCTAAGATATGATTTTTCATCACAGAAATATCAAGGTACATCAGTCCAGGTACTCATTGCTCTTAATGGCATAGTTTTCCTCTTTGTAAAGCTTTAGTCTTTCCCCTACTTGAAGAGTATCACTTGAAACACATACTCAAAGAGCCAACTAATATGAATTCATATCAGTTTCCGAATGTTCCAAGCCATAAATGGCAAAATTGGAAAGTTGATAATGGCTCATCAATTTTGAGCGGGCTGGTGGTAAAATTGAATAACAGTAAATGATTGAAATATTGTGTGATGATTCTACTAGTTTCAAGGAGGCGTGGGATAATAATGATTACCACAGAAGCAGACAACGACAAACGTTCAACATGAGTGTTAAATCGATGAGAAATAGTTTGGACCATTTCATTTATTGTATTTTCTTGAAAAATGTAAAACTATCTTTTCTATTTGTGGCTCTATATTTAGCATAATATGCACAGTATTAGGAAATGTGTCCAAAAGGTCATTGATAACATCAGTAACACCAGTCCATGGGCTTGATAATCAGAAATGAATATAATTTCTAGTGTTTTGGCACCAAAGACTTATAAGTACACATTAAGTGTCCTGATCTTTAACTTAATGAAATCTTGTAGATATATGAGCAAGACAGACTAAGAAAATGAAAAATATCCACACACTGTAATCGCTTTCATGTGTTTTACTTAAACGGTAATGACAAAATTCGCTTCTCTGTAAAACTGGGAGGAGGGCTGTGTATTAGCTCCTATAAGACAATACATTTAAGATAGAAAAGCAAACTTGGTTTTTCCTATTCATCAATTGAGTATATGTTTGTAAAATCTAATAAAAAAGTTTGAAACCAAGTCATAGTAGTTGTTTAACTAAATGACGATAGCCACAATTATAGCTTTTAAATTATAATTAGGTTCAAGTAACGCACATAACACCACAGTTAGCCGTATTAATGTTAAACAGCTTCCATATATAGTAACGAATCCAGTATAAAGACTATAAGAATGTCAATTTATTAGATAATTTTAATGTCTTCTTTTGGTAGCTCAAACATTCAAATTTCTTATTCTCAAATTGATATAGTAGCATATGTAACAAGCTGTTACAGGCTACCGCCCCGACTTACAGAGTGCAAACATTTCTTATTAAATGCACCTTGAATGGTTACTTAAGATGTAATTTGTCTGCAGAATTCCAAAGGGGATTAGGATGGAGCAAGCCCTTACTCAGCTTGGTGTCAAAATACTGTTTGATGATTTCACTTATCACGCTAACATATGTAACGCTCTCTGATCTTTAAAACTTGATGACAACTAGCAGATCTATAAGTCTTTATCATAGGAGCCAGTTTAAAATCCCTAAACAATGTAAGATATCCAACAGCTGCGAGTTTTTTCACAATTTTAGCTCAAACTTTCAAACTACATTTCCTTTATTTGATATAGTAACGCATGTAAAACGCTGTTTCAGACTAACGCCCCAACCTAGAGAGTGCAAACATCCCTTATTCGATGCAGCTTGAGTTGTACTATAAGAAGGAATATGTCTGCAAAATTCCCTCGAGGAGATTAAAACATTTTTAGGCATATCTTACGTAAAGACAATGAGCTTGCCCATTTATTACATCAGGTAAAATATGTTACAGCCTCTGATATTAAAATTTTTGAAACAAACTTGCATATTTATGAGTCTTTTCATATAAGCAAATAAATCCCAAACAATGAAACACATTCATCAACTGCAAATATTTTTAACTATTTTTACTTTAGTTTTTATACCAAACATTTCACCTTAAAATTGGGTAGGGGTAGGGTTGTTTAATTGCTTATTCCAGAAAAAAATATTTAAGCTAGAGAAACAAACTTTCATTTTTCGGTAAGCCAATTGCATAAGCTAGTCAGACATGGTTAGAAACATTTTGCAAAACACACAGAGAGATTGTGAATGTAAATGATGTTCGCCACACTTGCAAATTTTAATGGGTTATCTGATTTATGTAACGCATATGACACCTTAGGAAGCCGCAATTTTGGTCAAATGGCTGTCATATGTAGTTAAGATATTCAGTTTGCAGACTATATGAATGATTTTTAAAAATAAATATTTTAATGTCTTTAATTTGTAGCCCAAACTTTCAATTTACTTTTTCTTAGTTCGATTGAGTAACGTATGTTACAGGCTCTTACAGACTAACGTCCCAAAGTACAGAGTGCAAACATCTCTTAAAAGACTCGGCTTTTAATTCTCTACAAGATAGGATATGTCTGCAAAATTCCCTAGGGGGGGGAGCAAACCCATTCTCAGCCATCCGTCTATAAGCAAAGCAGCCAGCTCTATCTTCCCCATCAAGATGATTGCAAAACTAGAATGGACATAAAGTTACGTACAACAAAACATAGAACATTTCAGACTCCCACAATGGGAGTAACAATAAACAACCAGTCAACAACAACAGAACCACCGCCTTAGAACGGGCAGCAGCCTAAGCCATCCGGGGCTTAAATGCATTATACTGGCACCAAATATTCGCCCTAGTTCTGCTGTTGTTGAAGTAAGAACTGAATTGCTGAAAAATAAAGATGCTTCAAGTTTTTAACTCTCAGACGTTGTATTTATCTTGCTAATAAATGAACCGTTGACATTTCAATAAAAACGTAACATTAATGAGCAGGATAAAGTGCATGCTCAGTTGATTAGAGCATGAAAAAGGTTTACAACTTCGATGTCAGACCCCGAGGTTATAAAACTTTTTTCATGCTCAACTCAGATGTGCTCGAAATTTAACCTGCTCATTAATGTTAATATGCCAACAATTATTATATTTATTAGCATGATAAAAACAACATCTGAGAGACTTAGAGTATGGAACTTTATTAATATTTATTTGTCGTTATTTTATTTTTATGAAAAGTTGAAATTTCGTGCTCAGTTGAGTTGAGCAGGAAAAAAAGTTTTATAACCTCGGGGCCTGATCCACTGAATTTAAGTTAATGAAAATAGACCATATCTGGACTCACTGGACATCCGTTTTCAAAGAGGGCAAGCATGATTCTAATGCACTTGATTTTGTAACGCGACATCTGAATGGATAACGTCAAAATTTTGTAACAGTATAGTCGTAAATACAACGTTGTTTGACGTCATTATGTCGTCACATTTTGTTGTATAACGTGCGACTTAATGCGGCTTGCAACGCTCTAATTTGAGACGAAACTGCAGAAGTCACGCTATAGGACCCTGACCTGATACAATGTTTTTGAGCCAACAAAATGACGGAATGGGGCACAAGAAATACCAACACTGGAGATTCTATTGATGTTAGTGGCTTTTATTCTTACATAGGACCAAGTGCTCTGTCATTGTCTACATATTGTTATGCATGAGTCACAGTATCGATTCACTGTGCGCCTGAAATGAGTGAAATCGACTGTATCGGTAGAATCGAGAGTTTTTGGCATAAATATGTGAGGGGGTGGTAAGTATTTTCGCATGTTTTCTTATAGTTAGATTTGTCCTCCCGCCATGGATCTCATTATATTTCTTTGATATATGCATACATGTCATAATATCGTGCAAAAACAACGACAGTGTATCGTGGGAGCGCAAAAACGCATTCTGCTAGAGGGATAGTTGTCAAAAAAACGAAAATCCACACCTTTTTATCTTCCCGTTTCGAATTTAAAAAACTTAGCTAAAAATGATCTTCACCAGAAGTTCGAGAGGCTTATGATCCTACAATACCAGAAATCTCAGGCTGATCCGTTTTTTCGATTTTGAGATATTCAGCTATATATGACTGAACCCCAAATAGCAGTGAATTAGAAACTGTATCGGTAGAATCGACTGCTATTTATTTAATGTACGAAGTAAAAACTACCGACTGCACGGAGTGAAAGCAAGTTTTGGCCATAGATCTTCGAATTTAGAGCAGAAAGTAGGTTATTTATTTCACCCTGTGTATACCATTGACTTCTAATTGTGTACTTTGGCAGACAGTGAAGACCCAAATATAATGCGGCATTTCATCTGGGTCTTCACTGTTTATTAATACAAATACAATGTTCAGAGAAAGAAATGCAACTAGTTTTTTATAAAAAAAACCTCTGACCAGCAATATATATATATATATATATATATATATATATATATATATATATATATATATATATATATATATATATATATATATATATATATATATTGCACCACCCCAGGTTTATTGTATATAACCAGGAGGCAGAATTCAGTTAGTTCATACGTCAATCTGTATCGCTTTTTTCAGTCTGCATCTGTTGCCTATGTGTAGGTTTGTAGGCTTACGTTTTAATATTTTCATCCTGATTTAAACAGCTGTATGGTAAGATGAAATGGCATTGGAAAGTACATTTCATAAGACCAACTGTGGCAAAACCATAATAAGGCTTCTGTGCCCAGCGAGCAATCAGGTTACATCGATTAGTCAGATTTTTCTTATGATATAATTTATACATCTTCCCGTGTGCGGCTCACTTTCAGTTTTGAATTTGTTGCATAGAAGTTTACATTTACAGGCAATCATGTGCGGATCCAGAGGGGGGATAGGGGTTCCGGACTCCCTCCCCTGGAAAATCACAAGTTATATGGGTTTCTATAGAAATTAGCACTTGGACCCCCCCCCCCTGGAAAAAGTTGGACCCCCCCCCCCCCTGGATAATGTTGGACCCTCTGAAACCTTGGAAAATTATACTTTTCTTTGAAATAACCATCGGGCACCCTCTGTAAAACTGCAAAATAGGTTGAGGACTAAACAAAAAAAAATCATAACGTCAGAGCTGTTTTCTGACAGTCAGGCCTGGACCCCCTGGCAAAGATTCATGCATGCGGTTACATGTAATCGACCATACTTTCTAATTGCATGGTGTTATGCTCCACTGAATAAAAGTATAATATACAGATAAGTTCACCTCGCGCTACATGTATCGCTTTGTTATATGACTGGGTGGATGTTTACAAAATAGGTTAGTGATTTTTTTGTTATAAACATCTTTATAATTACACACACATAAACGCACGCACACACACACGCACAGACGCGTACACACACCACACGCACGTGCCACCCTCACAAAAAAACCACTGACAAACCTATCAACAAACTAGAGAACAAAACATTATCTCTATTGTTTTTGGTTAGTCCGTCCGTTGTCATGGTCACTCTTAACCCTTAAAGCGCCAAGAAAAAAAGTATCTAAAATGTCGTCTGGTAAAGTCGTCTGCTCCAAATAATTGCCTAGCATTACTGACGAATTAAGTATAGAAGCAAATAGCGTGGATCCAGAACAGACTGCTTCTATCTGCTCCTATAGGAGCAGTCTAATCTGGGTCCACACTGTTTGCCATAGAGGCTGCAGACGAGAAAAGCAGACGACTGTGATTGACGCATAAAGGGTTAACTTAGTCATTTTTAATCAGATTGCTTCCAAATTTCATATATAGATTGCTTTCATCAAACTCTCGTTGAAGTTTGAATACATTTTTTCTCTCTGTCGAACGATAAGCAAGAAGGCCGCAAAAACGGCTGCTGCCTATCAGTGTCCAGGACAGGTCACTCTAACTAACTAAAGTCATTTTAATCAGTCTTCTTCCAAATTCCATATACCAGTATACGGATTGCTTCCATCAAACTCTCGTTCGATACATTTGATAATTTTACAAAGGCCTTTATCAAGAAAAACATGCACTTATTATCAACTACATAGTATCTGTTCCACCATTTTGTAATGTGTGATATCACGTCGTCATGAATGTTACGCCACGACGTCGCACAACTTTTCCCATAAAAGTGGCAAAAATACCCATTTCATGCTCACCATTACCAGGCATGAAACCTATCATGCAAATACAAACAACTATTTGCATTCTCATACCTATTTGCATAACAACACAACACTTGGAGCCCAGGAACAAATCGCCTGATCTTTTAAGCATACATAGTATTCATGCGCATTGAAACAAGGGTGAGCATGAAAAAAGCTAGTAATTGTGGTATGGACTTAGTTATAAATAGTATGGACCCAGATCAAGTCTGAAATTCTGTCGGACATAATCCAAGTTCAACCTGTTTATGAATAATTACAGCAACTGGCAAAGAAAACATTGTTCCCTATGGAATATAAACGAATATTATCTCGTTCAATATGTTCTTAAAAAGGTTATCCTTTGGAAGCAAAGAATGCACCAAAGAACTGAAACTAGAGTGTGCAAATTTTCTGGTCCAGACTAGCTAGTTTCTGCCATTAAGGCCTCATCAGTGACCCTCTATTGGTTTCAAAGTTCCACAATGAACCCATGATCCACAACGACAAGAAAATAAGAAAATAAAAGTTTGAATACGTTTTTTATCTGTCGAACGATAAGCAACATGGCCGAAAAATGGCCAACATATATATATATATATATATATATATATATATATATATATATATATATATCTTTTTTCAAATGGGTACGTGCATAAAGGGCCTATTTTAGCCCCCTCTAGAGCCAAACACTGAAAGTTGCTTTTCACCAATTTCATCTTATTGGTTTGTTAGAAAAATAGCCCAAGTGTAAAATTCTGGCATCTATTATACTTTTACCGGTTGCTATGGTAACCAAAATGGCCAACAAAGTAGGCTTAAAATAGAGAAATTGCCATTTTAGGCGAAATTTGAGGCTTTTGGAGACCGATTTTATAAGAATTGGATATCAGCACAAGCAAATACCCCCCAAAAAAACTATTAATTTATTGTGTGCCGTGATAATTCTCATCATCTGTTAAAATAATTTTGGGTATTTGCTTGTGCTCTATATAAATTCCTCTGTTACATGTCTCAAATTTCATATGCAACACGATCACATTCAGAATTTATTTTACGTTATAACCCAACCCACAGTTGAGGGTGTGTGTAGGAGAGAATAAGTACATGCATGGTGCTCTATGCTCCACTCCTTTTAATTTGACATGCAACATGACAATTGGGGTGGATGGGGGTCTGCAGGTTAAGTATTTGCTACAACGTTGCTGTATTTGTGATTCCCTCTAATTTGATATGCAACAGGACAATGTTCTGAAAAGTTGACTTTTGGGTTCGGAAGGGGCTGGTAGATCTGCGGCCAAAATATTTGCATGTTGCTGCTTTGGCTATTCCTTTTAATTCGATATGCAACATAGCCATGTTCTCAAAAACTTTAATTTTGACCTTTTAACCCCAGCCCCAAGGGCGAGTGTGGGTGGGAGAAGGTATGTGAGCAGAATATTTGCTGCCACGCTTCTACATTCGTAAATCTATTTAATTTGATATGATAATGTTCTGTAATAATAGAATTTGACCTTTTGACCCCAGGGTCAGGGGTGGGAGTGTCATGGGGTTCGCCGGCAAAATGTTGCTGCATCCGTGATTTCTTAAATTTGATATGCAACATGACCATGTTCTGAAAAAAATGACTTTTGACCTTTTGATCCCATCCCTTAAGTCCACCCAGGGGGTCGGGCGCAGGCCTTGGATCAATTTGATATGCAACATGACCATGTTCTGAAAAAATTAAATTTTGACATTTTGACCCCACCCCCTAAGTCCTTTGCTACCATATTGCTGCATTCACGATTTCCTTTGATACGCAACATGACCATGTTCTGAAAAAGTTGAATTTTGACCTTCTGAGTGGTGGGGGGACTGTGGTCAAAATATTTGCTATTATATTAGTCAGGGGCGATCGGGACTGCCATGCGAATTTGATGCCGATTTATGGTGACCTATACCAAATCAAACTTTAGGGGATAACTAATGAAAATCACCTGGTCACCCATCTGGGTTTCATGTCTGGACGTCATTATGACGTCATCAAACTAGCGTATATTGTATCAGTGCAATTTAAACGGTTTGTCCATTGTAGTATATGGAGATCAGGACTTTCTTGCATTTTGTGTGCCAACTTCAGTCGAAATGCACCAAATTTAATCTTAAGGGGTAAATAATTAAAATTAACATGCCGCCCATATTGTATTCGCATCAGAACAAAAAGATGACGTCATTGAAATGACGCCTAATATGTAAATACCACATATGTATACATTTTGTCCATTTCTAACGCTTGGAAATATTCCTTTAATGAACTGGTAGCCTTATCATGACTGAATGCAAACTCTTTTAAATCGTAACATACAAAATATATTCAGATAGGGTGAAGTCAGTTCGAAACCTATATACGTACTTGTGTTATTTTCCAGGGGGAGTGTCCGTAGCCCCTATCCCCCTCTGGATCCACACATGGGCAATGTCATCATAACGGGACAATATTTATCACAGTTCGGCCTCTAACCATAATTGTCAGGCATTGATTTGTCAGGATTAATGACAGGTGAGGTTTTCGAAATGATTGACTGATACTGCGCACGTTTGACACCTTCGAAAAACACAGCTCTTGGAAGTGGTAGTTCTTGCAATTCAGCTTTTTTCTCCAAAACATCCACCACCTCAACGCAGTGAGTCGAACAATATCGGTGACTGGCTAATGCAAAGTAAAAAAGACGGCAAAGGTCAGGAATCGATACAATCAAGTACCACACCTGACCCAGGATACCAATGGGAAAGTAACAAACTCTTAGTTAGACATCACAAACGAGAGCCAAGAGGTCAGGACAATTTAGAAATAAATTACTCTAGTGCATCCGCCACAATTCATTCTAAGGGCACTGAGCCGATGTGAAAGAATGCTTCGTGGATAGAGTCTCCAGCATAGCTAAATGCCTGCCAATATGATTTCTTGCTCTTTCCTGAAATTGAACTAGTTAATATCAGCACCTGAAAGTGCATGGAATTCGATCAGAGCCCTGGTTGTGGCATCATGGCAAATTGACATCTTTAATAAGTGTCCTGATCTTAGAAACTTGATGATATATGCGCAAGACTGTTTAAGAAAATGTAAAATATCAACACTCTGCAATTGTTTTATAAGTGTTATATTTAAGCGGCGAAAACTAAATTTGCTCCTCTGCAAAACTGGGGGTAGGGTTGTGCATTAGCTCATATAAGACAAAATATTTAAGATAGAAAAGCAAACTTTGGTTTTGTATTCGTCAATTGAGTAAATAATTGTTAAACCCAATCTAAAACGGTTTCAAACCAACTCAGATCAGTCGTTAAACTAAATGACTATAGCCAAAATTACCACTTTTAAATTATAGTTAAGTTCATGTAACGCACATAATACAACATGTATCCGTATTAATGTTAAAACAGCTGTCATATGTAGTAAAGACATCCAGTAATTTGCAGACTACTAGAATGTTCATTGACTCGTAGCTAGTTTTAATGTCTTCTTTCTGTACCTTTAACTTTAAATTTTCTTATTCTCAAATTGATAAAATAACAAGCTGATACAGGCTAACAACCATGCTTACAGTGTGCAAACATCTCCTATTCGACGCACCTTGAATCGGTACATATGATAGAATATGTCTGAAAGGGTTTGGGATGGAGCAGGTCATTACTCAGCTTGCAGTCAAAATCTTGTTTGATGATTATTCTGGTTTTTAAGATATGAGGAGGACAATTTTTTACCAGAGAAGCAGAAATAATAATCGATATTGTACATGTATATGACTTGGATAAGGATTGGTTTATAATATTTACATTAGATATGGACATTTACTATATTGTACTGTTTAAATGTGAAAAAATTATTCCTTTGTTCCTCTTGGATGTATCTTTATTTTAGAATTATTCATATTAAGAAATATTAAAAACATATATTCATAACATCTGTAACAAAGGTACTCAGGCTTAATAATCATCAATACCTAAGATTTAGGCACCAGAGGCTAGAGACTTTAGCTAGGAAAACATGCGAATTATATTCATTTTTCCTGAAATATCATTTCTTACATCAAGTCAATGTCCTTGCTAATTTATTATGTCATGTAACATATGTTACAGCCTCAAACAAGTGATTCAATCTTGTTGTTTAATTGCAAAATCTAAATTTCTTTATAATATGAGCAAGACAATCCCAAATAATGCAAGATATCCAACAGCAGCAAATGTTTTCATAAATTTTACTTAAATGATGCCTACCAAATTGGGCTCCTTAAAATTGGGTGTAGCCTTTGAGTTGTTTTTATAATTGCTCGTACAAGACACTTTATTTAAAGTAAAAATGCAAACTTAGGATTTTCTCTAATTTGATTGATTTGATTCTTTTCGTCCACTCAACAATCTTTCCGTTATGCGGATCGGGTCTTCCTGGGTTGAACCAGTACTAAGCTAGGATAAATGTGTCTTGCTCAAGGACCACAACGCAGTGACGCCGGTGAGACTCGAACCCGCGGCCCTTCGGTCTCGAGTCAAGCACTCTACCACTGAGCCACTGCGCTCCCTAAAGGATTTTCTCTAACCCAAATGAGTTTGTTAGTATAAATTAATCAAAACGTTTTCGAAAATGCACATATCAGCTAAAAAGTAAATGATATTGGTCACAATTTTCATGTTTAAAGGGTAATCTAATTAAAGTAACGCACATAACACTACAGGAAGCTGTAAGTTTGCTCCAAAAGAATTTATATGTAGCTAAAGTAGTCAATATGCAGACCATATGAGTAATTTAAATAATTAGCCTTCTTTCTGTAGGTCAAACTTTTAATTTTCTTTTTTTTTCTAAATTTAATATGGTAACATATGTAACATGCTGTCAGAGACTAACGCCCCATCAAACATAGTGCAAACATCTATTTAAAGACGCAGCTTGAAATCCTCTTTTAGATAGGATAAGTTTGCGAAATTCCCGAGTGGGGGCAATAACATTCTCAGCCATCAGTCTAAAGGTGGCCCGATAAGCAGGGTATTTATAGGAAATCTACGGTATTTTGCATGCAAAATATAGTTATCGAGACATAATTCATTGTCAAAGTCAGGTTAAGCATTGATGTAACCATCATACGACTAAAATAATTGATATTAGGTTAAAAAAAGCGTTCGTGATAGATAAATATGACCATACCAACACAAACCATAGCTTTTATTAACGAGCAGTCGCCATATTTATGACGTCATAACTAGCCTCAGACGCGGATTTGAGATGGGTGACCACCTTTAAATCAAAGGTAAGACTCCATTGAAGGTTTTGATATAGGTCACCATAAATCGGCATGCAATTCGCACGGGACCTATTTTTGTCCCTAAGGGCCCTGACTATATTGCTGCCTTTGCGATTCCCTTTAATTTGGTATGCAACATGACCATGTTCTGCCTAAGTTGAATTTGACCTTTTGACCCACAGGGTCAGAGAGAGGGGGCTGTGGGCAAAATATTTGCTAACATATAACTCCTTTCGCGATTATCTTTAATTGGATATGCAACATAACCATGTTCTGAAAAACTTGAATTTTAACCTTTTGACTCCCAGGGTCGAGGGGGGATGGGGGGGGGGGGGGTCTGCGGGCATAATATTAGCTTGTTGCTGCACCCGTGATTCCCTTAAATTTGATATGAAACATGGCCATGTTCTGAAAAAGTCGAATTTTGACCTTTTGATCCCACCCCCTAAGTCCACCCAGGGGGTTGGGCACAGGCTTGGATCAAAAATCACGTTTGATATGTTTCATATTTATTATACCTCTGTCTGCAGTTGCTACAATGTTGCTGCATTCACGATTCCCTTTGATGTTCAACATTACCATGTTCTAAAAAAGTTTAATTTTGACCTTCTGATGAGAAGGGGGGGGGGGGCTGCTGGCAAATTATTTGCTACCATGTTGCTGCATTTGCCATTCCATTTTGTCTGTCCATAACCTTTTTCTGAAAAAGTTGAATTTTAACTCTTTGACCCCCAGGGTTGGGTGGGAGGGAGACCCCCAGGGTCGGGTGGGAGGGAGCGGGGCTGCGTGTATAATATTTGCTACTATATGGCTGCATTCGCGATTCCCTTTAATTTGATATGCAACATGACCATATTCTACAAAATTGAATTTGATCTTTTGATTCCCAGAGTCAGGGGGGGAGGCTGGAGGGGGGCTGTGGGCAAAATATTTGCTTATATGTTACTGCATGCGCGATTGCCATTTTAATATGCCACATGACCATGTTTTGAAAAGTTGAGTTCTGACCTTTGACCCCGCCCCATAAATCCACCCGTGGGTCAGGCACAGACCTTCGATCAAAAGTCAGGTTTAATATATTTCTTATTTATTGTACCGCTGTCTGCATTTGATACCATATTGCTGCATTTGCAATTCCCTTTGATATGCAATATGACCATGTTCCGAAAAAAATAAATTTTGACCTTCTGAGGGGGGAGGGGGGCTGCGGGCAAAATATTAGCTACCATGTTGCTGCATTGACGATTCCCTTCAATTTGATATGCAACATGTTTTTTTTTCTAAAAAAGTTGGATTTTAACCTTTGGACCCCCAGGGTCGGTGGGAGGGAGGGGGTCTGCAAGCATTTTTTTTGCTACCATGTTGCTGCACCCGTAATTCCCTTTAATTTGATATGCAACATGACCATGTTCTGAAAAAGTTCAGTTTGACCTTTTGACCCCACCCCCTAAGTCCACCTAGGGGGTAGGGCACAGGCCTTCGGTCAGAAGTCACGTTTGATATGTTTCTTTTTTATTGTACCTCTGTCTGCATTTGCTACCATGTTGCTGCATTCCCAATTCCCTTTGATATGCAACATGACCATGTTCTAAAAAAGTTGAATTTTGACTCCAAGGGTCAAAGGGGGGTGTCTGCGGGCATAATATTTGCTAACATGTTGCTGACTCTTGATGTCCTTTAATTATCCCCAGTCGAAGTCGGAGGGTCAGATTTTTTGCGTCTTCCGTGTGTCCATCCGTCCATATCCTCTGTCCACATTTTTTGTCTGTCCGGAACCATATCTCAGTACCTATGGGTCAGTTTTAATTCTTTCTCGGTACAAATGATAAGTACCATGGACTTTCGATATCCTATAAGTTTCGTCAAAATTGACCACTTAACACTTGAGTTATTGCCCTTGTTCTAGTGTAGGCAATTATAATGCAAAACCTATATTAGTTCTTTGTGTAATAATCTTCACGTTTCTTCAAAGCTATTATATTTAACAAATTCTCACTATACACCATGATTACCCAGTGTTTGTAGATAAGCATGGCAGTGTCAAAGTTCTACCTCACCCACTTTTACCCCACCTAAGAGATCAAAGGTAAAATGTAAAATATTTAAATGTCGCAATAACTTAGGCATTTTGTCAATATTTTTGCTGAAATTTTGCATGCAGGCAGAGCAGCAATAGATTTGAAGCTTATCAAATGGGATTTTAGTTTGAAGGCATGGGTCCGAGCCCCTTGGGTGCACAGGCCTTCGATCAAAAGTCAGCTTTGATATATTTCTTATTTATTGTACCTCTATCTGCATTTGCTACCATGTTGCTGCATTTGCGATTCCCTTTGAATGCAGCATGGTCATGTTCTGAAAAACTTATATTTTAACCTTTTGACCCCAAAGGCCGGGGAGGGGGGGGGCGTCTGCGGGGAAAATATTTGCTACCATGTGGCTGCATTCATGATTCCATTTAATTTGATATGCAACATGTCCATGTTTTGAAAAAGTTAATTTTGACATTTGACCCCACCCCCAGGGTTTGTTTATGGATGGAGGGGTCTTGCAGCAAAATATTTGCTACCACGTTTCTGCATTCGTGATTTAATTTGATATGCAATCTGACCATGTTCTTTTAAAGTTGAATTTGGACCTTTTGACCCCAGGGTCAGGGGAAGGGGTTGAGCGGGGCTCTGCGGGCAAAATATTTGTTACCATGGTGCTGCATTCATGATTCCCTTAAATTTGATATGCAAAATGATCATGTTCTGTTTTGATATGTTTCTTATTTATTGTAACGCTGTCTGCATGCGAAATTTTTGTAAAAATATTGACATCTGACTGAGTTATTGCGAAATTTACATATTAGACCTTTGACCCCAGCAGGGGGGGGGGGGATGGTACATTTTTAATCACAGTTATGCTTATCTACAGGCACTGGGTAGTCATGGCTTATAGTGACAAGTTGTAAGATATAATAGTTTTGAAGAAATGTGAAGTTTATTCTACCAAAAATGTCAATATAGCCTTTGCAATAGCCTAAACCTAAGTCAAAAAAGGGCCAAAACTCAGTCAAAAGTTTGCGAATTACCACCGAATTCGAACTTGACCATTATTTTATAATGCTTTATCAGTTAAAATTTAAATGAAATTGTTGCATCCCTCTAAAAGTAATTGATTGGAAACCACAATTAAGCCAAAATCTAAATAAAAAAGGGCAATCACTCAGTCAAAATTTTGTAGATAACCGCCACTTTCGAACTTAATCTGTATTCATGATGCTTAACTCTTCTGCAAAGTTTGATGAATGATTAAATTGATGAGTCCCTTAAAAAGTTATGGATTGCAAACCAAAAGTGTGACAACGCGGACTACGATGACGCCGCCGCCTACGACGCCGACGGACACATGATGCCTATGTGTTGACCATGCGCCGCCAGCGACTCAAAGAGCGGGTACGTTTATATGACGAAGGGGCAACAATGCAATGAATATATACACGGGGTCTTTGCCACTATAAAGAATTATCTAATGTTGTTATACCATGTTAGGGTTGTAAAGCCCTTCTGCTTATCTCACATCATACTTAGGCCTCTGGCGCGAGAGAACCTGACTCTGTCGCATGTGAACAACAAAGGCACAGACCAGTCTGCGCATCCGGCTAGTCTGATGGGTGCCTTTGTTATTTGCTCCCCGGAAAGTATTATAGCTAATTTCATACCGAGTTTTCCCGACATGATTGGATTAGCTTCGAGGTCTAACGATTAGGAAAATATCTGGCCAATCAAAAAAACTTCCCAAGAACGTGACGTATATTTAAATAAGCATTGCAGATACCCAATGTCGACAAGTGAAAATGGGCGAATTTATGTAGTTTTCGGTTATATTAGGAATTTCTATCGCTAGATTGACTTGATAGCTCAATGCCACATTACAAATGGTGTTTTTTTACGATATTTTGAGTCATTCTTCAAATGGTGAAATGTTTACATAAACACCGACGGGTGCTGTGACGTACTAAATACTGACGTCATCAACATGTAAACAACCACGGGTGCTGTTTGAAAAACATAAAATTGTTTTTTGAGGTAACAATAAACATACACAGTGGCTCTAAGTGGCCCCTTACAACTAATCCTCACTTCGTATGCAATATATACAAGCCTGTTTGCTTACAAAACAGAATTTATTTTGGTGTTTTGATGCTGGCCTTGAGCACATGGCTGCTTGGTCTCGTGGTAATGGAACAAATTTCGATTGGCTGAGAAAGCCATGTGATATAAGTATATGTGACTTGAGTCCTGATGGAAATCCGGAAAAGTACTGAAGGCCTATGAAATTAGCTATAGCTAAGCAGCTAAACTTGGTCCATTCAAAGCTTCAAGCTTCTATCAAGCAGGCTGATTTTAGCAAGATGTGGTCGGAAATCCTGAAGAAACGTGACGCAGCACATATTGAGCCCGCTTATTATCCTAACCGAACTGTTACTATTCAAGCTAATTGAAGGCACTGTCGTGCTACATGTACACGATTGTTAATATTTTGCCAGTAACTGACAGCCAACCTTTTTAAATCAACTGAAGAAGAAGAACGGCCAAAAGCATTTTCATGGAGGGTGCACAGTGGCTTTGTCATACAATGCTTGACTCGAGACGGAGGAGCTCCCAGGTCTATCATCGTCGTCATCACTGCATTACATTAATACTTGCTTACTACGGGTTCAACCCATGAAGAACCATCCCGACATAACTGAAAACATTTTGACTGGGACGTTAAGAATCAAATCAGCAAACGAATAAGTATTTTCATCCAAAAATTCTAAAAATGTGCAAAGCGTATATTTGTTTACAAACTGAAGTTTTTGACAAGCTTTTATTATATTTTTTTATCGCACAAATGTTGTTGGTTTGATGCGCAAAGTTTATGTATATTTTAGTCCTACTTGCGCTTGAAATTGGCCCAGAATAGACGAAACTGTCTTCATTGT
Organism: Loripinus fragilis; assembly: GCA_964019695.1. NCBI lineage: Eukaryota > Metazoa > Mollusca > Bivalvia > Lucinida > Lucinidae > Loripinus > Loripinus fragilis. The sequence continues at coordinate 35,611,712 of OZ026531.1, read as the reverse complement.
TCCCTTTCACTGGGCACAGTACCTCTTATGAGTATCGTTATTACTTCGTTCAGTGCGTCGATTCTACCGATACAGTTTCTAATTCACTGCTATTTGGGGTTCAGTCATATATAGCTGAATATCTCAAAATCGAAAAAACGGATCAGCCTGAGATTTCTGGTATTGTAGGATCATAAGCCTCTCAAAATTCTGGTGAATATCATTTTTAGCTAAGTTGTTTAAATTCGAAACGGGAAGATAAAACGCTGTGGATTTTCGCTTTTTTGACAACTATCCCTCTAAAAGAATGCGTTTCTTGCGCTCCCACGATACACTGTCGTTGTTTTTGCACGATATTATGACATGTATGCATATATCAAAGAAATATAATGAGATCCACGGCGGAAGAACAAATCTAACTATAAGAAAACATGCGGAAATACTAACCACCCCCTCACAAACTTAGGACAAAATATCTCGATTCTACCGATACAGTCGATTTCACTCATTTCAGGCGCACAGTGAATCGATACTGTGATGAGTATGTCCAATCGACTGGTATACACAACATAGTTAACAAAGAAACGTGAACTAGAGGTTCTGCTTACGTATTTTGCATTCACTTTGTAATCTTAAAAGAGTGTAAAAACACCAGCAAAGTGCATTTTCGCTAAAATACTTTGTGCATATACGTCTACTTTACTATACTAAGAAAAAAAAGCTGATTTAGGATACCTTGCAAAAATATGAATAAAATTGACCACTGTACACAAACCTAAATTTCCAGAACAGCAAGCAGAGCGGCTATGTATTTTCGAGCAATAATAGAGGGTATTACGAGCACATAAATAACATTATGCAGGTATTCTGAGTCAAAAACTGTGCGGGTGTTATCAGTATTGAAAGTTGTTTTACTTATCTTTTCAATGACTTATTTGCATCTTTGAACGCACACACTTATCAGCCAAAACGTTTTAAGTTTACAAATTTACCCGTGCTTTGTACCAAAATTGTTTTTACTTTGTTATTTCCTATACACGGTTTCTTTGGTTGAGTGTTTTTTTGTATGCAAAACAGAACACCACTAAATTTCAACGCGATTTACGTTATATGATAAGTTATGCTTGTACATGCCAAATTTCTTATTAGAGGGAAAACTTTAAGAAGTTCTGTAACTTATACTTCTTCTTGGACCTATTATTAATTTTGTCAAAAAACTCATCATGTAAGATTTATGACATAATTTAGCCCCTCAACGTAACCAAAGAAGGTGTTTTATGAAAGACATATATAATTCAATTGTAATTTTATTATAAATGAAAACAGACAATATATATAATAAGGAAATACCACAATCACACACCGCAGACGAACCCATGGCTTCATGAGAAAGAGCCACGTAACAATCATAAGACACAAAGAAGGCAAATAAAGCAAAGCAAACAGCTCTCTCTTTCTTTCCAATCAAGATGATTGCAAAACTAGAAAAGACACAAAGCAATGTATAACCTAACATAGAGATAAACACAGAACCGCACAATAGGAGTAACAATCAACAACAATTTGCCAACAGAACCACTGCCACTGAGGGGTTAAATGCATTCTACTGGTACCAAATATCTGATTTGAATGTTTCCATCCATTTTTGAAAAAATAACCAGAAAAAATATTGGTTACAAAGAAGAAGTTTGTGAATTATAAAAATATTTTTTTTTGGTATACTGATACCAATAAATCGATGCTTAGTGTAAAGAGCATTGTGACAATAGGTTGGTAACGTAATTCACATGCCCAGGACTGCTCTCCTCTTCTTAGATGTGTAAAAACGTAAATTTCTCTGTAAAATACCAGGTTCAAGTTTGTTGCTTAAATTATTTAAACCAACCTTTGCACTTAGAAGTGAGCCATTGTATTTGATATTATTAATTAAGGTTGCTTCAATATATAGAAATAGAAAACTACTCTATATTCTGTATAGTCGAAAACTTGTTGTTCTCTACTAACCCAGAACATGAATTCTGAACCATCTAATTTCAACAAACGTTTATTCATATACCTTTGTATACACAAAACAGAATGCTTTTAGTATCAACATAATAAATCTCAACCAGAAATATAGCAAGAAATTTCTAGGTTATGTAATTCACATAGTATATTAGCTTTCTTGTGTCGAATTTGATAAGGTATAAATTTAAGTAACAGTTTTATCTTTCATTTAAACTAAGAAAGTTATTAGTTGTCAACTCAGAAAAAAACATATGAATTTACTGTACTCAATTTGAATGAACCCGGATGTTAAAGAGAGGGTAGCTATTTCAAAGGCTGTATATAAATTAATCAATAAAGAAAACAGCCAGGCCCGTTGGATGAAAATGATTTAAAATAATGATTACAACAACTGAAAAACAAGACATAATTTTGTATTCACAATTATTTTGTTTGACTTTTGGATTGGAATGAGACAAATTTATGTAAACTGTGAATTACTTCATGAGTTTGTGATTTACGTTACTACTTTCAATCAGGTTCATTCCAAATTCCTAATGAATAACCCCACAGATGTTTCAGTGATTCACTATTGATTTGATAAAAAAATACTTTGCATACAGTTGATTCAAAGATGCATAATAATAGGACTATACTTTTTTCATAGAAACAGGAAAATAATGGTAAATACCTTCCTGTAGTCATAGGTAATTTATGATATATACCTGTACAAATTACCCAATATCTGGATCAGTTTATACTTTTGCTTACGTCGATTCTCATCTATCTCTGAACTGATAGTATATCGTTTTGATATTATTATTATTATCGCTGTTGTGAAAAAACAAAAACAAATATTTTGTTAGGCATGATATGCATCTAGGCAATTCTTCTGATTTTAGTGAAATTGAAGCATAATACATAATTCACAGTAACGTAATTCACAAATTCGTGTATTCACTTAGATGCATATCATGCCTAACAAAATATTTGTTTTTGTTTTTTTCACAACAGCGCTGTGTGAAAAAAACAAAAACGAATATTTTGTTAGGCATGATATTTTCATCTAGGCAATTCTTCTGATTTTAGTGAAATTGAAGCATAATACATAATTCACAGTAACGTAATTCACAAATTCGTGTATTCACTTAAATTTTCCTATACAAACAACTTCTTGTACAGATCCTTTACTGTTTGTTACATTGCATGGTTATATGTCTTCATTTTATTTATGTTGAATTTTTTAACTTTTCTTAAACACAAACTAGACATTGGGAAATGCAAAACTGCAGATTTTTTCGATAATTTCAGATGTTCATTCACAGCTAAGTTGTGGGCCTAAATACTGTTCTTGGTTTTCATTTACTCCTCTTCTTTGTGTGTGCTTTGGCAAGCATGCAAATGGTTAAATTCTCGTAAGTGACAGACTGATAAACCTTAGATAGTGTGTAGACATTTGGTGCACAAAAAGCTATTAGTGAGAGTCTATTAGCTAGGCGGCTAAGAGCCAAGATTGTGCTATTCCGGATACAAGCATGAAACTTTCCACACTTGTTAAGGTTGGTAAGCTGATGATTTTAGATATATAACCACTTCAAAAAATTTCCTCTACGCATGCGCAAGGCAAATTCACTTCCGTTATAGAAAATTTGGTCTTACTTGACTTCACAGACCAGTATTTGCGTTTAACATGGTAAAAAAATCGACCCACTATATCTCTAGATGTCCTAAAAGACACAAACAAATATATTTTTTAAATAGTTTTCATAATTACACATGCGCAAACTAGCTTATACTTCCAGTTATCTCGTTAATGATGTCAAAACGGTAGAAACCCTTGAATAAATGGAATACTTATATCTTTTGACTGGGAAATAAATGTGTTTCTGCACAATCATTTATCCAATATTTTTGCTGCGCATGCATTCACACTAGAAAGCCACTGTACTAGAACAGTGCAGTCATTGCGGGTCGGTTGCAGTCGATGAGGGCACACACTACATTACTTTGGTTTACTGTGATCAATTCTATGAGCTAGTTCTATACAGCTATTAATTTTGATAGATTAGTTTTAATATCATATTAATTTTCATGATGATGTTATCAGCTGCAATTATCACTTAGGTATTGTAGTCCATTCTGGGTCAATTGGAGCCTTTAAATTCTAAAACTAGCTCAGTTCCAGCCAATTTCTGGATAGCTAGTGGGATTTTTTATGTTTACGAAATTTATTCACAGATTAATGAGACGCTATTTTAGTCTTTAACGATGATTTAATGGCATCACATAATGAAGAATAAGTGAATGAATAAAATATTTTGCATACTTCTGAATGGGGGCAAAGATCATGAATCGAAACAATCAAGTACCACACCTGACACAGGATACCAAATGGGACAGTAACAATCTCACAATTTAACACCACAAACGAGGCCCAAGAGGTCAGCCCTTTCCCAGCAGGTGACCACAAGGCAGCAATGAGCAGACGCGAAAGCACAGAAATAACACAAATGATCCACCATAGAAGTACTGCCTTGGAACCGTCAGTAAAAGTATTTTACTGGAGGGCTTAAACCAGTTTCACATGTCAATAACTTTCAAAATGCTCTGCCCTCAGATTTCTAACTTTTGCGCATTAAAGTACTGATATTTTGCATTTTATCTAAACTAACTAAAGTAAGCATATATTCCAGAACATAAACAAAAATGGCTTCCATCCTTTTTTTCAGGAAAAATATCACCTTTTAGGCATAATTCAGGTGCTGTATTGACTAACGCTCAACTCACATAAATCTTTGTTAAGCAGATATACAGCTGGATATATAAGTGGCAATAATAAGCACAGAATATGTTCAAAAGTAAACATTGACAAAGATATTACCTTTTTTAACAGCCAGGTACGCTTAAACAGTATATTTTGTGCCCTCTTCGACAGCAGCCAACCCGCGATGACCATGCTGTTCGAGTACAGTGGTTCTAGGCAGCATTTGACATATATGAATTTCTCTTGTTATGCTGGGGACATGCATGGTTTACCCATCATGCTCTTGAATGACTACATACCGTAATGTAACTTCGACTGTAACTCATGTCATAGAGTTTACTGAAGAGTGTTTGACTGTCTTTTGGACTTATGTCCATGCGTTGTTATGCGTTTATTTTTGGTTACTTGGCACCTGGGCCAAGATGACAAGATCACGTTGATCTTATCTACAAACGCATACATTTTCAAAGTGACATTTAACCAAGAGAGCTGGAATTATGTGCCATAATCTGTATGTAAGCTGATATGACACAGCCTTCTCAAGGATTTTCAGTTATTTAACATTACCTATCTTAAAACAATTAATCATCATTTTACAGAAATGTAGTGTTCAAAGTTGCCACCACAGACACAAAGGGTCGTACACTGGAGAGCTGCATTTTGTACTTCTGCAACCTTGAAGACAGTCGTATCTCACAAGGTCAAGCAAAGATTTTGATGCTTGTGGTATGGTGGTCCACAGTGGACTGTACATTCCAGTGTCTAGTTCTCTCCATCACAGTTTGCTGGACCTGGTAATCATTTCCCCTTTTCTAGTACTGACCCAAATACATGAGCCTTGATATGCTGCCTTTAAAATGTGCTGTACAAAGCCACCTTCGTAAGGGCTGTCATTTCATCGAACAAACCTTTTTGGTAAACAAATGTTTTCTAGCCATGTCTATGTTCATGTAGTTGCTTGCTTGTTCTACCATACAGTACTGTGATTAATCGTTCAATGGTGCAAAGGTAATATGTAGGTAGGTTTTCAGGGAGAGAGTTCATTTTTACAAAATACCCAGTCACAGCTAGAAAGCTTACCCACCGTTTTCCACGACCAAGGAGAAATGATGTTTTATTTCACCCTGTGAGTGAATGAAAAAAGCAAGACAATTTGATTTCACACCAACGATAGCCGGCGAGTTTTGCCAACCCCAGACTTCATCCACTCACAACTGTTGCACCACAGGTATGACAGGAACTACTATAGCAGTATAAACAGCACAACTGCTTATTTTCCTGTTAGGCCTTTTAGCTGCTTCCGTAGTACGAGCAAATATTCTTGTATCTGTCTCCTCATGCAAACAAGGCGCAAATGAAGGCATATCGCAAGCTGGACACACTAAGACTGAGCTTCTTCTCCCGTAAAGTGCAGGGTTCTCTCTGGAGTTGCACTCTTATCGTGCAACACCAATCTCAATCTGTGGTTATTGTTTCTTAGTTGGCATATCTTATGTTCAGGAAACACAGCAGTTGGAAAGATAATGAAATAGTTTATTGTCATCTTCTCTCAAGAAATCTTGCCAGTTTTTCAGGATGGACCTAGTTCCGCCGGTGGATGTCGTTTCCTCATTTTTCCCTTGTTGATACTTTTAAACTGTCCCCCTAACATGTGCCACACACTAAATCCATTCAATCAACTGCACAAAAAGTGGATATTACGTAACGTTTTAAAAACATCTTTGGTATACTACTCACTGAATAGTGCTAGCCCCTACACCTTTAAGTATCTGAACAACGGAGGCTCCATCCAAAATGACAACACTGACTTCAAGTACGAAATCTTTTATAGGGGGGCCACTTGCCTCGAAGCCAGTCAGTAGCTTCACAACCAAAACTATGAGGCATATCAGGCACCCCCCCCCCCCCACCCTCCCAAAAACATGTAACGTTATCATACCCACATAAAACAGACTGGCGTAGACAATTAATGTTTGGTATGGTTCCTTTACGGGAAGTGAGACACAAATATACATATACAGTTCATTGACAGTTTGGAGACAGTCTATCTACAGACAGTGATATGAGGTCTGTGTGCTCAAGCACGGCAATTTATATTTCTGCCTACCTGTCTGTCTGTGAGTCTGTCTGTTTGTCTATCAAAAAGGCATTATGCCCTTGGCCAGTGACCTATATAAGCTACGTCACTGCCTTTGCTTAAACATAACTTTTTCAGAGACGTCCCCAAGTCAAAACAATCCATATTGTTCAACACAAAGAAAATATGTGGTGGTGACTTTTGACCAGACTGGTAACTCAGGTGGTGAGCGCGTCTGTCCAGTGTAAAAAAACTGATTGCATGTGTGTCTGTCTGCCACAAGCCTACTATCCTCTTTCCTTAAAACTTGACTTTTAAGTCTTGTAACAATTTTATATATATTTGTATGTTTAACGTAGACAGAGCATTTTTGTGAAAGCTCATACTTGTAAATAAATGGGGCTTTGTTTATCGTCTAAACAACATCCGGTTAAAAGAAACCAACTGCGCATGCGCATCTAAACAGGTCTGTAGGTCCCTATATTGACGACATGCTTTGGTCCTTTGATTGGGGCATCAGGTTTTGCGCATTTTACAATAAAAGAGAAACAGAATACCATCTTTGTACAAAATTCAAATTTATGCGCATGCGCAGCAATTTAAGAATGAAGAGGACTAAACTACAAACAATTCTAACACACCTCGCCTATAGAGCCAACGGTGACAAACTGTGATATATCGCACAATAATTCACTGCTAAAGTGTGTGATAGCTGACGTCACTAGAAAATGACGTCACTCATGGCGTTAGACGGTGTAACGTCGTTTTTACGCTTGAAAGACGTACAATTACATGTAAAGGTATGTGACGTAATCTAAGAGTTGGCGGGAGTTTTTCAGTGCAATGGCGGAAAGTTGGAAGAAGCTGAAGACTTCGAATGTGTTTTCGTCGTTTACTGTGTGTTAGAATCGAAATATATCAGCTCCAGTGCGTGAATTGTTGAGTAATAATTCACTGTTTGTCGGTCAGTTGTACGACGATAAATCACTCGCGCTGCGCGCTCGTGATTTTATCTTCTTTACAACTGACCTCCAAACAGTGAATTATTACTCAACAATTCACTGCTGGAGCTGATATATTTCTTAAGCAACATCAGTTCTGCCACATTTTATTATTCTACAGCCAACATGACCCCTTCTTCAAAGTCAAACTGTATGAAAGCTCTATGATAACAGCCTAAAATTATAAAATGCGTTGCGCATGCGCAGTAGGCATTTCCAAATGTGGTTCTATATCCTATTCTGCTTAGTCAGTCATGGTCTACAACTGTGCCAAATTTCATGCTCGTATCCGGAATAGCAAAATCAGGCAAAAATTTGGCTCTTAGCCGTCTAGCTAATCTAGGTATCGCTAAACTCATCCATGAATCAAACCTGAGTTCAAGTCATCGAGGTTTGACTGTACTCTTAAATGTTATAATGACTTTCCAATGAGGTCACGCACCTACCCTATTACTAACAAGAAAATTATAACATGGTAAAAGGGGCGGCTCGTAGAAGTTTATGATTGATATAATGTATTAAAGCAGAATGGTTTGGGTAAAATGAAAATTAACATGATTGACAATGTCATAAAGTTATCGATATCAAACATTTGTAAATGACATTAAGTTTTGATCAAGAACATATTTACCTGAAGAGTTTGGAACATATCTAGTATAAAGTTTAAACTGCCTCCCCCTAATTTGCCTTATCGATATTTTGATTCATTAAATTGCAAAATCATACTATACCAGTGCTTAGTATTAACAGCAAAGTATTAATGTTATAAAATCCTTTTGATTGTGGGCCCTGCCAACAATACAGATATTTGGGTCTTCATTATTAAACATACAGTTTTATATAACTCGCAATCAGCTGTCACCAAAAACAGCTTTGAAAACAATCCCTTTGATTCATACATAGCGACAGGAGGCTTATATTTTAACATGGAAAGGCGTGGAGCCATATAGTTAAAAGGTATTGAGAGTTGTGTTTGGCGTATTTATTTATTTATTTGTTTGTTGTTTATTTATATATTTTTTATAAGTGAAATTCATAGTCACTTCTCTAAGAGGTCAGAAGTTGACTGGGTAGTGATCTTAGAGAAACTAAAAAACAATACTCCAAAAATAGCACTCCACACCATGCTCCATTACACTCCATGTTTTATAAAATGCATACAATTGCAAGACAAGTAAAAACCCACTTCTTATTGAAAATCAGCAGTGGGTCACGTTTGTTTGCTTAGACTTTCCATGGGGGGGGGGGGGTTCCTTTAAAAGGTATCCTTTTCATTAAAAATTGATACATGTTATTTACAGTATTTTGTGAAAATAAATACTTGCCTGAGGAAACAGAAAAACTCAACTTCTCAAGTCGACAGTTTGTGACTTCCAGATCCACTATCCCTTCCTTTAAATACGCAGAAATCCAACCCCAGTCGTGCATTTGTAGTAGGGATAGGTATATAACACACTTCTACTGCCTTGCGGTAGAAGCCGGCTTTTACAGCGATGTGGTAGAGTGTTTGCCTTTAGATCCTGTGGCCCAGGCTCGATTCCCACCTTGGGCGGTTGGGATTTTTCTGCGCCCTGTGACATTTGGTGGCCAGTATGTGGATTCCACTGCTTGTGTTCCAGGCATCACTCAGCATGAAATGTCCCGGAATTACAGCGTGGTTCCGAGTAGATTCGGGGACTAATCAATTTAAAGCAGGGAAATATGTAGTAGGGATAGGTATATAACACACTTTTACTGCCTTGCGGTAGAAGCCGGCTTTTACAGCGAGATCCTGCAGCCCAGGTTCGATTCCCACCTCAGGCGGTTGTGATTTACCTGCACCCTGTGTCACATTTGCCGGTAACAGGATAAATCTATTTGCATGACGTTGATGTTTTCGCTTTGGACATTAATTTGCTTCCATTTGTATCTTCAGCCGTGGCGTGGGACAAAACAATCGAATGACCTGTTTTCTGTTTTTTTGCCAAAACCCGTAAATGCTTTGAATAATCTTTCTTATGTAATCTTCTCTTCTCATTCATGTTCTATGACTGTCCATCGCCCATTGCTAAATATAGAATGAATGACGCTACACAATGATTGACAGAATTGTGAAAACCTATGGGGACTATAGAGTACTTATTTGAGCATTGCGTAGTATGTGAATACTGTCTTTGAATTCGTATTTATAGTTATGTATTCATCAATAAGTTCGCCCTAGAAAAAGAAAAGGGAAACCAAGTTTTGAGACAAATTTTACCCATACTTGACACTGTTGCTACTTGTTTTCACGATGATTGTAAAGAACAACTCATACAAATGCTGTTGCTGCAAATTGTTTGTCATTTAAGCAACGATGCCTAAAGTACCCGATCATCATCACAATTTTTATCTTGATATAGAAGCCTAAATTCAATTGATTTGCTACCAAGTTGAGAGAGAGAGAGAGAGAGAGAAACACTGTTTAGACCATTAACCTATCCAAGACCATTAAGCAGACCTCTGGTTAATAGCTTCACAGGTTACTTTACATTACTAAACAGGTATTTTAAACAGGGTGTGATTAGCTTTTTATGAAATTTGGAGTTTTACAGGTTTAGGCAGAACAGGATTCCTGCCAGGTAGCTCTACACATATGTCGCGAATATTTGTCAAAACCCAAGATATATCTCACTCGGACTGCGCGTTGAAAATTGTGGATAATTTTCATCATAAAATCACGCCTTTAGTACTCAAAATACCCTTTCAGTGACCTTTTACTTTTTTCGATTTTTTTTATTAGGTCTGAGTAACTTTTGGTATGAGTACAGTGAACTAAAACGTTGTTTTTCCTCGTAATTAAATACTTTTTTATAGACAAAAGCTTCACAAAAACTTTCCTGTCTTGAATATCACACCACTCCCTTATGCAAGAGAAGCTGATCAGTATGTTTAGTTGCATGTTTTGAAAGATTTGATAAAATATGCCCTCGATTCAAATGATGAGCAGACCACATTTTCACGCAACTTGAAACTTATCTGAGCAAATCTATTATTGCTCGAAAAAAAACATTGTATCAGGTCAGGGTCCGATAGCGTGGAACGCATTAGAATGAGGATAACCATATTCATTTTTTTTTTTTCATTTTGGGAGGTATAACGACGGACATACTTTCGGAAATTTAGTTCCGCCCCTCGCAGAAAAACTAAATTTTCCACCGTATATACGACGATATACCTCCTCAAATGAAAATTTTGAATACATTTATCCCCTAAATGTTCGGCCTGAACCGGAACAGTTTTGGTGTGCTGTATGTCAGTCCGTCAGTCCGTCCGTGTTATCAGTTTGTGAAAAACAATCAGTAAACACTTGGATTTTTATGTAACAAATGCCAAACGGATGAATACTGATAACATCTAGATATTAGCCTTGCTAAAATAATTTGTGTATGCGGCAAAGCAGAGACAAAACAACCGGTTAGAATACAATTTATTTTTACGGGTGAAAATCGCATGCTACAGTACCTATATATTCTTAACAAAAAGAAAACCATGTAACAAAAGAAAACCAAAACAAACGATTATACAAATTTTATTTATTTGTTTAAATACACATCCTCAGAAATGGTGGCGACTGTATCGATAGACACAGGATCTCTTACTTTATGGCCCTGTTTATAACTCCATTAAATATTTAGATAAAAAAAGTATTTCTAATGTATTCGCAATCTACATTTAATTCTTTTTAACTTGCTTTTTATTAATTACATAAAAAGAAATACGGTCATTTTAGCCCACAAAATTCATACTCCAAATTCTATTTAGTTATAGCGGAACTCACCTAAAATTGGCTACCCATGGTTATAAATATGCTTAAAATGGCGTCTTTTTTCTTTTATATCAAATAATTGCTGATGGAACCTATAACTAGCTTTAATAAGCTTTATAAAATATGAAGTGCATATTTCTACTATCAAATTAGTTCGGTCAAATTTAAAAAAAAGAGTCTAGTAACATACTTATGAAATTGGAGTTTCCGCTTATAACGAACTGTAAAAACAAAGGTAAATCTGTCATTTTCAGTTTGAACGTGTAACAGATTTATAAGTGTGCTATTGTGGCACTACACACGGATACAGGATGATCTCATCAGACGAACGTTTTGGAACACAAAAAAATCAATCATTTCATTTTTCTGTTCTTTCTGTCTCTCATTCTTTCTTTCTTTCTAATGTAAATTCGGATTGACGAGGGAAATTAGCAGTTTTATGTAAGATTATGGTCAGTTTATTTCAGAGAGAGGTTCTCTTTTATTTGAGCCGTGACATGAGATTTCCAACAATGTGGTATGTGCGACCAGCAAAGTCTCAGATCAGCCTGCGCATACACGCAGTCTGATCAGAGCCTTTGCTTGTCGCTTGAATATTCTATGAGTTTTCAGCTACTGACTGAACATCATTTGGAGTTTCTAAGCTTAAAAGGAAGCTGCACAGGCTGGTCTGAGTCTACATTTGTCAAAATGCCACATTGTTGGAAATCACATGTCACGGCTCATTTAAAAACCCACCAAACTATGCGGTGTCGTGTAATGATAATTGAGCCAGTGCATGAGATTTCCAACAATTTGACATTCTGACAAGTGTAGACTCAGACGAGCCTCTGCAGCCCCCTTTTGAGCTTAGAAACTCCAAATGGTGTTCAGTCAGTAGCTTAACAATCATAGAATACTCAAAGGACTAGCAAAGGCTCTGATCAGACTGCGCGTATGCGCAGGCGGATCTGAGGCTTTGCTAGTCGCACAAACCAAATTGTTGGAAATCTCATGCACTGGCTCAATTTTGAGAAATGTGAAACGATCAATATCAAAACTTTGGCCAGTTTATGAGATTTACTTATCCCATATCAAAAATTCCTACTTTAAACGCACTTTCTGGCATATCAAGAGGGGTTAGATGTCTACTTTGTGTGAGCAGCGAATGCTTTGGCGAGTCTGTGTTTTTGTTCAGGCTCGTCTGAGTATTCACCCATCGACTATGCGGCAAGAACCAAAATCTTATTTACTGGCCCAAATATCAGAAAGAATTAACATTCTGCTCGTTTCATCGAATAGAGCAGAATATTTGTCTAGTCGGTACTAGCATTAACAAAGGTTGTGCAGTATATTATTACTCAGTCGTCATGCACGGACTGAGAATAATCAGGTATTTGTGAACGAAGTGTCGTGAAAAATCAGTTCTAAGGCGGCTTCACAGATGTGAGCAACACACAAAAAGCGAAGGACGTTTGTCTATATTTCTGGAGTAAGATGATAGCATGGCATCGACCTAGGGTATTAACAGCAGACAGAACGAGATGAACAAGTTGGTTTCTACAGAATTAAAAAGATAAGTGACACTCAAAAATTTATTTTGTGAATTTTAGGTAGCAAAGTGCGTCTGTCGCATCTGCAGATTATAACTCAAAAGGTAAATGCTTTCAATGTGTAGAAGATGGCATGTTCAAAAGATAGATGATTGTGACAGAAATCTAAACCATTATTAAACGGTATATGAAGATGAAGAATTTAGCGAAAGGTACATTTTTATCTGAAACGCCTTTATGCAAATAAAAATAACGCAACACACTACATATATATTATGAAAGAATATACTAGGGATAACACGATCATATTTCAAACACGTTCATGTATACAGATGGCAATAGCAGGCTATAAAATTTTATCTGAAACGCTCAAAAGCGGAGTATGGTGTATAATATAGAGCAAATAAAAATAACGCAACCCACTAGAAAGAATATACCAAGGATATCACGGTCATAGTTTCAAACATGTTCACGTATATAGACGTCAAGAGCAGGCTACACATGTTTATCTGAAACGCTCAAATGCGGAGAATGTTGTAAAATATAGCGCAAATAAAAATAACACAACACACTACATGCACATTATGAAAGACTATACCAGGGATACCACGATCATAGTTTCAAACACAGTTACGAATATAGGCGTCAAGAGCAGGCTATACATCCTCATGAATTGGGCGGCATTTCCTGGTTTTGCAAAGAAGATAAATTAATAGTAATAATAATAGTTATAATGATAATAAAATAAAATTGTTATGTCAACGATGGAATCAATCACAGTTTTACATCTAACGTTCTTACATTTCAGTTTCCAATATTTGAAACAACGACAGGTTATTAGAACCCACATTGGCTGGAAAGTAGTTGACGGTTATTTACATCTGGAGGTCGCCAGTGATGAGGAGGATCAGAAACACATTTGAAGAGCTCAATCCAAGTCGGCATTGGAAATTTGAAAGTCCATATCTAAAGCACAATGTAAAGATAAGTACAGAAAGCAGTTTTCTTGTTTTCATCAGATAGACATTTCAGATATAAAGAATTTTTTAAAGATGTGAATCTTGGCGCTATACTAAGGTTGGTAGTACAGATCAGTTAGATCATGAGAGACGATAACGAAGGTGGGTGGATTTGCAGAGAGTAAAGTACAGATGAATCCCCATGAAATAGGTTAAATATTAAATATAAATAGATGCATGGTCATATTAGTACTTTACGTTGGTTATAGAAGAGGATACACTTTATCTATCTATTTGCTGTACTGATCGCAACAAATACTGTTGTTTTTTGCCAGTGAGTGTTTATCTTAAAAAAAAAAAGATGGAAATTTCTGCCATGTAAAGAGGTCTTACAATAATAAAAGACAACAAAGAGATCCACTTATTACTATCTTAGAAATGTATTCTTAAAATTGAAAAGTAGCCTCATGCTATTAATACTATACTGTAAAAATAACAAGGCACAAAGCATAGATTAGTACTGGATTGTAATAACATAAGCAATAATTTGCATAAATCTAAGTTTAAAATACAAAAAAAAAAAATAAAATAAAAAGTTACAAGATAACATGACAACAACTTCAAAATGATATTTCATGAGCTAATTTGAAAATGGTGAGTCTTATATTCATTACATGGAAAAAGCTCAGTCAAATGGAACGGTTTCAGCTTTCTCATGGCCAGACGCAAGTAAGGAAGCATTTTACATACAGAATTCTTTACTGGAATTGGTGAGCATTGGTCAAATATTGCGGAAAGTTTTAACAGTGATGTTATTACAGTGGTAAACGGTCAAAGAATAACTGCATTTGTAAATGACTGTTTATGTGGAATCAAAGCTATAACGCAGTATGTATTTAAATTTTGCTCATAGGCAGGCCTTATTCCTGATATCGATTTTTTTCTTTATTTAATGAAATTTGGATTTCTTCTGTTTGAAGAAAATTATCAATTGAACCGTTTGTGCATGTTAAATGATTCATACATTTCTTCTGCTTGAAAACGGGTAGGTTTATGTATGCTGAAAGATGGAGAAAATGTAAAAGATAATCAAAGAAAGGAGATTTCAATTAGAAACATAAAGTTATCAGAGCGTACGAGCAGAAATCGCTGCATCTACAGTAGAATAGATGTTAGAGACATGTCAGTTAAAGGTATGCTTGTTAGAATAAAAATGAGTCATTCACCTTTGAAAAGGGGTCAGTTGTTTTAAAGGCGTAGTCGTCAAAAGCTAATGTCAGAGTATTGAAAGAGAATACTGCATTCGAATCTGAATTATTTGCAAACGAAAAACGGTGATGCTTATGTTGGCTATGCAGATATGGAGAATGTTATAAGTAGTGAGACAAAATTTAAAAAAAAAAATCCAAATACACTTGCAGTGCAATTGATTTTCCCAGAAGTGGAATTTCAAAGGTTATTTCCAAAGGTAAGAATATATATCATAGGAGCAGTAGATTTATGTGGGAAGAGCAAATTTTCCTCATAAGAGAGCTCTAAAAATCGGTTGGTGACTAGGTCACATGTCATTTCCCCAGAAGAGGAAACAAGAAATTCCCCAGAAGTGGAAAAAGATATTTATCTGGTATAAGGTAATTTTAAGATTGCCCAGGAGGTGGAAACGATTTTCCCAGAAGTAGGAAAAGTATATACCTGATTGAAGGTTATTTTCAAAGGTAAGAATATATATCATTTGAGCTGTAGATTTATGTTGGAAGAGCAAACTTTCCTCATAAGAGAGCTCAAAAATCGTTTGATGACTAGGTCACATGTAATTTCTCAAGAAGAGGAAGCATGAAGTTTCTTTGAAGTGGAAAAAGGTATTCATCTGGTATAAGGTAATACTTTAGATTGCCCAGGAAGTAGAAACGAGTTCTCCCAGAAGTGGGAAAAAGGTATTTACCTGGTAGAAGGTCAATTCCAAAGGTAAGAAAAAATAACATAGTAGCAGTAGATTTATCTGGGAAAAGCAAACTTTCCTCATAAGAGAGTTTAAAATCGGTTGGTGACTAGGTCACATGTCCGTTCCCCAGAAGTGGAAATATGAAGTTCCCCAGAAGTGGAAAAAGGTATTTATCTGGTATAAGGTACTAATTGAGATTTCCCAGGAAGTGGAAAAAGGGTATTTACCTGGTAAAAGGTAAAAATTGAGATTTCCAAGGAAGTGGAAACGAGTTCCCCGGAAGTGGGAAAAAGGTATTTACCTGGTAGAAGGGTAATTCCAAAGGTAAGAAAACATAACATAGTAGCAGTAGATTTATGTGGAAAAAGCAAACTTTCCTCATAAGAGAGCTTTAAAATCGGTTGGTGACTAGGTCACATGTCCATTCCCCAGAAGTGGAAATATGAAGTTCCCCAGAAGTGGAAAAAGGTATTTATCTGGTATAAGGTACTAATTGAGATTTCCCAGGAAGTGGAAGTGAGTTCCCCAGAAGTAGAAAAAGGGTATTTACTTGGTAAAAGGTAACAATTGAGATTTCCCAGGAAGTGGAAACGAGTTCCCCGGAAGTGGAACGTGGTATTTACCTGGTAGAAGGTATAATTGAGATTTTCCAGGAAGTAGAAACGAGTTCCCAGGAAGTGGAAACGAGTTCCCAGGAAGTGGAACGTGGTATTTAGCTGGTAGAAGGTAATAATTGAGATTTCCCAGGAAGTGGAAATGAGTTCCCCGAAAGTGGAATGAGTTCCCCGGAAGTGGAACGTGGTATTTACCTGGTAGGAGGTAATAATTGAGATTTCCCAGGAAGTGGAAACGAGTTCCCAGGAAGTGGAACGTGGTATTTAGCTGGTAGAAGGTAATAATTGAGATTTCCCAGGAAGTGGAAACGAGTTCCCCAGAAGTGGAACGTGGTATTTACATGGTAGAAGGTATTAATTGAGATTTCCCAGGAAGTGGAAACGAGTTCCCCGGAAGTGGAAAATGGTATTAACCTGGTAACAATTGAGATTTCCCAGGAGTGGAAACAAATTTCTTGGAAGTGGAAAAGGGTATTTACCTGGTAGATGGTAATAGTTGAGATTTCCCAGGAAGTGGAAAAAAGTTATTTACCTGTTAACAGATAATAACTGAGATTTCCCCGGAAGCGGAAGTCAGGTTGAAAATGCAGATTGAAGGTCTTAATTTTCTAAAGGTGCAAAAGTCCCTGAGAGCAAAATCAATGAACCAAAAAAACAAAAAACAAAATCTCAGATGAAAATAAGGGTAGACTTTCAAACAACGAAGTATTTGGTTTAAGTATGGTTTTGGGAGAGAAAATGTCCTCCATATGAACAAAGATGGAGGATTAAATATGGTTGTATAGAGCTGTACTTAGAAGATAAAAAAAAAAAGAGGTCGATGTTTATTACATAAAAAAAACAAGAAAATGAATTCACTCAAAACAAAAAAAAAAAAAAAAAAAATCGGGAGTAGAAAAGGTGATTTTCAAAATATCGCCATGGTGGTAAGTTACGTGAAATATCAAAATTAAAATGGCAATAAAATGGATATGTTATATTTGTAATAAGCTATGCGTTTATTTAAGTCAGAGAAAGAAGAAAATTAAATTGACTGATATATGGGATCACAAACAAATGACAAGTTTAGTGTATATTATAACGTAGATACAAAAAAGTTAATTCCAGATGGGTTCCCGGTATAGAAGTTGCCTGATTATTAGCTCCGTATCAGAGTTAGCAGAGGGGAAATGTTGAGTATTATAGATATGGCAGTTTGTTGTACTTTAAGAGTTTCAGACCAGCCGTTTGCACCTGATTATCTAATTTTAATAGGTGGTACATTTAGCAAAACAAAAGTTGATAAATAAGTAAATAAAATGAGTACCAGATACAGTCATTTTAATCAAAGTATTATATGCAAATGGGCATGAAAACAATGATATTTTTGGAAAATAAATTTTAGATTTCAGCATGATTGGTATGAAAATAAGATGTATTGACAATAAGGCTATTTGTATATGGCTATTTGTTTTCATTTGTTGCAGGTATGTACGTTGAAGAGTTTGGAGTCGAAATGTTAAACATTACAGAGGTCAAGTCTATGCGAGACATTGTGATGTGACTTAACATAAAAACGTAATTTGAATCTATACAAAATTTTGTCGCTCTCTAACATTTGTAATTTCTAAGCGCGCCAACATGCAAACTGTGTTTGTTTTCTTTGTTAGAAGTTAAGAATAGACTTAACATTCTGCTCGTTTCATCGAATAGAGCAGAATATTTGTCTAGTCGGTACTAGCATTAACAAAGGTTGTGCAGTATATTATTACTCAGTCGTCATGCACGGACTGAGAATAATCAGGTATTTGTGAACGAAGTGTCGTGAAAAATCAGTTCTAAGGCGGTTTCACAGATGTGAGCAACACACAAAATTTTGTATAGATTCGAGCAAGAGATCTTGCCGTGTTGATTTGCACGTCGTCATTGCTATGTGGTATACTGCACTGTTTAAATCACAGCAAGTTTTCGCCAAACAAAAAATAGAAAGTTTGGTGTCATGTGGGCTGGACGGCAGGTACTTCGGCAATGAGAAGATCTAAGGGTTAAGTAAGTTGTGTTACTGGCAGGGCTTTTACAAGCACTTCTTAAATAGATCTCATCAAGGTCTACAACGTCCTTCCATGTCACGCTGCTCATTTGCTCACATTAAAGCGCGCCAACATGCAAACTGTGTTTGTTTTCTTTGTTAGAAGTTAAGAATAGACGATGATGCACCATCAACATAACACAAGCAGGAACATAACACAGGATAAAGGGGATTATACCTCAGGGCATTGTAGCGTGTCATGGACACTGAGATATTAATTTCGTGTCAACAGGTATCAGGCGCAACAACTCCTGAAAATAAAGTATAGTAGGTTATTCACCCTTATCTTCATTTCTGGCCATGTTTCTTCGGTTGAAAGAAAAATGTCTTCTTGGTTTACAATAGTTAGCCCAAATTCCGATGGCTGTATGTTTATAGATGTCTACCTTAACGTAGAGTGACGTCACTAATCATAACTGTTATCAGAGAGGTTAATTGTCATTAAACGGTAGTCCCGCATTTTAGACAGGTAAACACCACACGTGTCTTTGTGTATTTATATCCTTACTAAGGTATTGTTTGTCAAAATTGACCCGAGACATATGAATATTCAATGACCTTTTACTCAGTCTTCGTGAATATTCGTAACAAGTGCGCGTTAGATTGTTGTACAATTGCTAATCTGAATGAAATAATTCACAATTCCACGATAGCCTGGTGGATAGACGAGTGTTTTGAGCACTCAAGGATGTGGGTTCGAGTCCAGCAGCATTTAAGTAATTTTTTTTTGATTTTTTTTTTCGATTTGCTAGTTTCTTTGTCTTTTTTCTTGATTTTGTACACAACTGGATACATTTATTTTAATTTGGCATGCGTTTATGTAACAAATGCAGCACCGTGAATAATTTCAATATGTGATTAACTCTCAAGTTGCACGTTGAATATTTCTTGGGGCTTTCGTTATCATCTGCTGACTTTTAATCAAAATTGACTTTTTCAAAAATTCTTACAGGAACACTATCAGAGTGTCAAATGGTCTGTATCCAGATCAGAACCGACGTTCTGTTGGTACTGACCTGGGTCAAACTATTTTCAAATGTTATCAGCTGACAACGAAAGAGTGGGGAACTTGGGGAATATTGAATACAAACGCTGCTAAATACAAATAAAAGATGTAAAGCTCATTACCAGATGACGTAAAATAAACGAACAATATTAACTTAAAAAAGAAAGCAATTTGACAATTATATATAAAAAAAGGTTCCTTCCAAGTTTCGATCCAGGTATGCTTGATTTGTAAGTAGTCAACTAACCACTAGGCTAACGGACCATTTGTAATTAACGAATTGACATTATCTTCATATTCTCTGTAAAAGCGTGACCAAGGTCGGAGTACTCGACGAAAACGCACGAATATCACGAAGCTTTTGGCGGAAATTAATCAGTCTAAGGTCAATTTTGACAGACTATATTATAGTTCTCACTGGATGCCGCAGTTCAGTGGATTTGTGATCACATCGAAATATTGCAACCTGACTTTTTATCCTGAGATTCGAATCCGCAAGTGTTTTTCCATATTAAAGTTGTTTCTCCTTCAGTGTTGTTGTGGTGAAATTTGAATTACCTTCAGAAGAAAAAAAAACAGTGCCAGATGCAGCAGGGGTTCAGGGTGTTCGGAAGCAAATTATTTTATTTTCACACGAATATAAATTAGATAAAAATCTGCAAATCGCCCCACCCTTTAAACATCCTGAATCCTAGATCTGTCCCTAAACAATGCAGCAGTCTGGACAGCGTGTTGCGGTCATGTTCAGGCAGTTTAATATAGATATTTGGAGTAATTCATTTCAGTCAGTCGGAACCTGAATGAATGAATAACGGTATTAAGCTGCTACACCTTATTTTCTATTGGACTTTACCCATGTCTGTGTGACATCTATACATGTGCTTGTTTGTAAACATTGGAATCAAAACATTTGGGTGGCATATTCAGAAGTCAGGTGTGGTTTTGAAAACTATGTATTGTCAGCATGGATAGCTCATTAGGTAGAGTCACCGCCAGCAGTAAATGCATTCTTTTTGCATGGGGCCCTTAGACCCACGCAGTAACAGAAATCTGCCACATTCAGACTTTCCCCTTGATTTTGCTCTTTTGAAGAACTATGTTTGTAAGACACTTCCTCATTATTGTATTCCAGGTTGCGAAACGCTTGAGGGTAAAACACGTAACCATTATACTCAAACTCCCAACAACGGTAAACCTCCCGTTCAGAGACTTTCAGTAAACCGCTTCTTTGCTGTTAGATTGCTACACCGACCTCGTACATATATTACGAGAAGCGCAAATTCGCCTCGGTAATCTAGATATATAAAAATAGATCTATAAATAGATGGGTTTTCCCATCGCTCTGTGTTGAATTAGTCATTCCAAAGAGGGTGTATTTTTTATTACCTTAAACTGATAGCATTATGTGATCAGAAACAATATGTTAGAATGTAAATAAGCCAAAAGATAATAAATTATTCCAATCTATATAGTCTAATCTATTTCGTTTCTGTAACTTGCAGAGTTCATTGCCCTTAGACTTCATCTATGTTTGTAAGGACAAGACTCCGCTTTGCGTGCATATGTCTGGACTTGTTCGATCAGCACGGTTTAAACCATCTTTATACACCCATGCGCAGCTACCCAGGTTAGAAATACGCCTAAATGTTGTTTTGGAGCCTTAATATATATTTGTACTTTGTGTGTGCAAGTAGTGAAGCCTCAGGCAAGTCTGCGCTGCGCGTACATGCGAGAGGTCCCACACATTATGACTTGGATGAATATGAACACGTAAAGCCATTTTTATACATGCATGCTCAGCTATCTAGTCGGGAAATAAAGAATTGCGCTCTTTGTATGATCGTGTTTTTGCGTAAGTCAATTTATTAAAAGATATGTATCAACTCTTATTTATTTTTGAGTTACCCTTAGTATATAACTTGAATTTGGGGAGAAAAAAATGTGGGTCTTAAAAAGTTCATTTTCGTGCTATCATATGCCAGCTCTTAAACCATTACTCCCAGGTCTATACACGAGGCTACTAGCTTTAAAAGTTTCAAGATTTCTTTATTACACGTTTTTGATGTCCATCTTTGCAAAGGGAAATAACTCGAAAAATAGAAAGGGCAATAATAGAAAAAATAATTAAAAAAAATCTTCACTAGGTTATCTACTCAGAATCTTCTATCACCTATTCAAGTTTGTTCAAACTCCGTGCTGTAAGGGTATTTGAGATATCAAGTTTTCTATGTTCAAATTTGCAAAGGGCAATAACTGAATTTTTTTTAAATTTTCATCCAGGTAATCTACTCATTTCCTCTATCAGCTAAACAAGTTTGGAGCTCCTAACTGTAATAGTTTTTGAGTTATCTTAATTACAAAATTTCATAATGGCCCCTAAAAGGGAATCAATCCACAAAGGGAGCTAATTCAGACTTAATAAATAACGGGTCACTTATACATGTATTTTGATGAGAAATCCATCTATGAAATTTCAAAACCCTATCTTAAATTTTGAACCGACTGCCGTATGGACAAGCTTATTTCAATATGCCCCTTCAACTTTTCCAAAGTTGTGGCAATAATAAAATTTCACGTTTGTACATTTAGGCCACTGGATGGATATGGTTTACCTCCCCCCCCCCCCCAGGGGGAATTTCGTAGACCATGTTTTTCATGAAGCCCAATGTCTTGCAAGGATTTTGCAACATGTTAGCCCTCTGACAATGGCAGCGTTAAGCTGTAACAGCCTGTTACATACGTTACCCTACAAAATATTTGATAATTAAAATTCTTTTTAAGACTTTAGAAAAAGTCAAAAGATAAGGTAAGATTTCCAAATTGGTTTTATTTTCTAAGTAAGCTATTACTGGGCCACAGATATTGACATTTGAAAACAAATATAGTCACCCCCGATGTAGTGTATGTTACATTTTTTCATTGAACCCCCTTTTAAATGATAAATGCATCTAATATAGTTTGTCTTAATTTTTTTTGAAACCAGTTTATGTTCATTAATTTGGTATTATATTAAAGAAATTTTATTGACCTTTTCAAAACTGCAAGCATTACGTTTCTATCTTATATACTTTTTGAGTTATTAGATGTTGAACATGGTACCCCCATATCACACAAAAATGTAAAATGTAATTCTCTAGACCTCGCCCTGGCTATAGACCCCGCCTACCCCCAGGGGGAATTTCGTACACTATGATTTTCAGATACTACATTATGTAAGCCACAAAATGAAATATGTTAGCCCTCTGAGAGTGGCAGCGTTAGCGGGTAACACCATGTTACGTACGTTACCTGCAAAATAACATTAAATTTTCCTGATAATGTCTCCAACATGACATATTCACACTTTTTTGAGGTCTGGCACAGGTCTAAGAACTTCTTATAACACAGTTACATAATTTTAGCATTTATTTTATAAATGTCTTGAGCTTTTACCATTGTATATGTTACTTAGTGTTTCATATCTTATTTCCAAGTATCAGTATGGCAGTTTTTGACTATACATGTATTACATCCATCAGTGAATATAGTAAATCTATAAGGCTGCTATTTAAATAAATTTAAGTTTATCATTATGGTGTCTTACACTATTTTACAGCCCAGGTTACATACGTTACTCTCTGAACCCCATTAAACATTCAAGATATGGTCTCCAACACGACCTGCTTGTACTTATTTGCATGCTGGCACAGGTCCATGTACTTCTTTTTACTCTGGCTCATTTGCTGAGGAAGTAACTCAAAACATAAACCACCATAAACCCTCTTTTCTTCTATAGAGACATCAAATACAGTTAACATAATACTCATAGAGAGTTTGTAACATACAGTGCAACCGGCGAGTAACAACTTAAAAGATCAAAGAAAACCCATCAGGTAGAACTTATAGAGCAAATCTTCGTATATTATCCAAGGGTTTAAAGAATTTTTCTATACACAATATTAATCCTCTATCAGATTCATCTTGCAAGGATTTTGCAATATGCTAGCACTCTGGTAATGGCACCATTACCTTGTAACAGCCAATTATATATATTACCCGTCAACATCTTTGATAATTTTAGTAAATGACATGACTTCTAAAAAGTGCAAACCTTAAGGTAAGATCTCCAGATTGGCTATCATCCAAGTAAGCTTTTTTGCATCACAGATATGGACCTTTGAAAACAAACATGCACCCTAAAGTGTTATGTATGTTACTTTTTTTTTCATTATTCCTATATGAATGATTTATGAAACTTATGTAGTTTGATATTTGTTTAATGTGAATGTGCTTACTAACTCATTTTGTATTAAAGAATGTTTATGTACCTTTTGGAAACTGCAAATATTATGTTTCTATCTTTTATAAGGTTTGAGTTGTTGAGCTTTGAACATGGTAACCCCATATCACACAAAATGTGAAATATAATTCTGTGGCTCTTTTGTTAGGGTACAATCAAGTTTTCTTTCACCCAGAGGTACACGATTTCCTTCCCATCTATTTTCCACACATCTGTCCCTATCTGGAAAGCCTCACTTGTTTTCATGGGAAAGACTTTTAAAATAGTTCAATCTTTGTATGTACATCTTAAGGACAGAAAAGCAGGGTGGAGGTAAGCTCATGTTCATGCTATTGAAATAGTCAGTATATGTGTATGGCTTTGGTACTTTTTTCAGAAACATGTCATACTGCAGCTTATTTTTAATTACATAAATAGCACATGTTAGGGCTTCATATCACTGATGAGTGCCTAGAGCAATTCTTTATTTGTTTTCCTACCCTGCTAAGAATGTTGATGAACTAGTGGGGGAGGGGTTCTCTATCAGTTTGATAGGAATAACCCTTCCATGGTACTACATGTAACACATCAGCACATTGGTAGTGTCACAATGTGTTAAACAGTGTATTACTGTAGATCTCTTCCCCCATATTCTGGCCAATGTTATTGACGTTCAGAAGGTGCATCTTTTGTTGCATACACCATTGTTGAACAAAACATCCAGGTTATCCTGCGAGAATGTTTGTAAGACTTTATAGACTGCTGCTTATACATTGTATATGTATCAGTGACAAAACACAACATGTCCTGCCTTTAGTGCCTGGCTGAATACTGGTGCCATCAGATCCTTGAAGGTGACAGGAAAAGCTATTATGCTCTGTAGTTACGGCATTAACATCAAAGTTATGTGCAGCACTACATGGCCAATCTAATGTTGGTTCAATGTGTGATTGCAAGCCATGCTGAAGTTTGGACATATCAGTTTTGATGGAAATTTTTATCAGGAGTTGACAGTGACCATGGTACAGGTTCCAGAAGGAACAACAGTGTCAACTCAAGGTCAACATTATGTCCAACAGAAAGAAGGTCATACAGACCAAAGACGCTCCTTTAAGCTTTCCTCTGGCTGTTTTACGTTTTGTAAATTGGACAATTTCTTCCTGCTTGACCTCGCAAGCCTCAAAACTTTATTAGCTTGCAGCATTTTATGGGTTGTGAAAGACAGATTTTTTAACTGAAAGTGAGTCAATGAAGTCTACAGCAGCCTTCCTGCCAATGTCATCAGCCTCAATAAGCTCCTTAGCTATGCCAGGCTTAGCAGGAACACTGAAAGACAAAAAGTACAGTTCATTGTCTTCAAAACTAGAACTAAAAGGATTGGTGAAGCCTGTAACTGCCTCTAGTACTCTTCTACTTTGCATCTGAGCAGATTGAATATTTCATTTCAGTGCATTGAAGAGTTGTTTCAATATATTGAGCTCTGATGTGATGAGTAATACACCATTCAATCTGTAGTACGAAGCGTAGTTCTAGTTGCTGAAGCCTATAATACCTCTTTATTGTTTGCCTGATAGCTATGTCAAAAGCATTTCTCCAGGAAAGAACCAATGATTGTGACACACTAAACCCATTTTGTTCGAGAAGTTCTCTGCATCTGCGATGTGTATCAGACAAATTTATGAGTGTTATCAGTTACACAGGTACATATTGTGCGTATTTTTGTGATCGTTTGCAATGAACATTGGGAACAAGGCATACAGATAGAGCTGATATGCAATTCAAAGTTTTTTCCTCGTAGCCCTCATCAGTGTCAAACCCATCTAAATTATATCCATATACATTGCCAAGAACTGAGCTTTTTCACAGTGACTGTCTTTCAGAACTTCCTGTTTGAATACATGGTATCTACTGTTTATGTGAGCAAACAGCGAAGGTTGATAGATCACATTATATTATTAGTTTATGTCACCATTAATTTATTTAAGCCTTATAAATTTTCTAAATTCTCTGACAGATTTTATACATGTATAGTCAACAACTGCTATACAGATACTCAGAATAACATATGTATCATTTGGTAACACACATAACAGTTAAAGCTCAAGGCATTTATTAAATGAATACTTAAAATAGGTAAACCTTGTTAAAAGAAGTACATAAACCTGTGCCAGCATGCAAATAAGTATAAACAGGGCTTGTTAGAGACATAAACTTGAATGTTTAAGGCTATTTTGAAGGTAACATACATAACACGGGCCTGAAAAATAGTGTAAGCGACCATGATAAAGAACTTTAAATCATTAAAGTAGCAGCCTTATAGATTTACTATATTCTGTGATAGATGTAATACACATATAGTCAATAAATACCATACTGATACTCGGAAATAACGCAGGAAACACTAAGTAACGTATACAACGGTAATAACTCAAGACATTTACAAAATTAATACTAAAAATATGTAACTGTGTTATAAGGAGTTCAAAAACCTGTGTCAGCATGCAAATATGTACAAACATGTCATGGTTGAGACATTGTCAGGGACATTTAATGCTATTTTGGGGGGTAACGTATATAACGTGATGTTACACGTTAACGCTGCCACTCTCAGAGGGCTAACATCTTTTATTTTGTATCTTATATAATGTAGTTTCAGAAAATCATAGTGTACAAAATTCCCCCTGGGGGGGGGAGGGGGGTCTATAGCCAGCTCAAGGCCTAATTGACCTAATAAATTGCTTGTCTTATCCACTATATTGTAACCATTTTTTTTATTATCAAACAGAGTAAACCCTGATCAGGCAGCTCTGACAAGGGCTGCTGATCTGTGTCTGCCCTGATTGAAAAAGTGTTAAAGGCGTGTCTTATTGAGGTAAACGGTTAACGTAGCTTTGCTTTACATATACATCAGCATATTTTTTGTTGCAAAGAAAATATTTTTCAGTTAAACTTATAAATTACTGCATGTTAAAAGCGACACACGATACAGACAAATCGAAGTGTCATAACACAAGCTATACACTGCTTCTGCGACATGCCATGCAGTCTGAAATTTTTGGGAATGGTCACTCTTGCTCCTCGTGTGCTTTCATACGCATTTCTTACGACATTTATCTTAAGTAAAAGTCATCATAGATCATTACTCTATCTTAAAAAGGCATTGTCCGATATTCTGTTTCAATCAAAGCGCTCAACCGGTCGATTTTCTGTTCACAGGGGATGTGTCATTCTAGCAAGCAATAGTGATTTGCGGACGAAAAAATCAATTTAGACAAAAGAAAACGACATCTTTTCGTGCCCAAAGCTTTTCAATGTGGAAAACAAGAATAAATAAAACACGCTTACCAAGTTATCTATGTCCAAAACCTTATTACACAGATAACAAAACACAGACCATCATCAAGGTCATAGAAAAACACAATGATTCGTCCACTATACAGATCGACACAAAGGGTCACATGTACTTTCGCTCCCAACAAGTGAATAAGGTCAGCAATTTTCAATCGATTTTTCAGCGTATAATCCACCACTCATTTTCAGTATGCGCTGCACGTGCACGCAAGCGCTGCACGTCCACGCAAGTACTTCGAAAATTAAATGAACAAACCATCATGAAGCGATTTAGTTCCGGTTTCCAAATATGTATAATGTTTTATATCATTTTATCAGCACATTTCGAAATGGCCCTCGTACATTACCATCTAACGTTTCAACGGTCTGGAAAAACGGTAGGAACACTCCCTTCCCATTTTGATAGTGAGTCCCCCTTCCCCAACCCTCCGGATCACAATTCTTTACACGTTTGTGTATTTTGCGTGCTTATATCACATGCAGCATCTTTGTTTTTATCCTAACAATAAAAAACTTTTCAAACCCACCAGAGTGTCGAGCCGGATCTGAGTCCTATAAATTGTTTCCTTTTGTTATCAGTTAGATGATACACAGGGAATTCATAATTGAAAGTGGCTGATGTGCACACGTTAATAATTTATTACTGATCGAATCCTTGTATAGTAAATTGTTCTTTTTAAAAACGCATGGTATACAATACTGTAAACTATTTGGAGGATTTTGTTCGGATCGATCTTGTTCATTCTTCATTTTTGTATAGGACGTATCTCTGGTAATACTTTTGGAGCGTGCGTAGTGTGTGTTTGCTTACTTGGTAATTTTGCATGCTTTTTTGTCGTCTGCTGGGTTTTTTGTTTGTTTGTTTTTTTTTTCAAAAATAAATTTCAGAATAACTGTCAAAGTGTCAAACAGTTTGGATCCAGACGTTATGTCAGGCCTGATCTGGGTCCAAACTGTGTGCAAATGTTAGCAGCAGACGGTTTTGTACTGAGGCAAAGAGTTAAAACTTTGCTGTGGGTCTTACAGTTATTGAAAATGATATACCTTAGGCCATGCCAACTATTTTTTTAGATTCTCATCCCCATCCGCCCCTATGAAATATAAGCAAACCGATTCTTAATTGCTTATAAAAAGGCTGAACATTTTTGGTGCAATTTTCCTTGCCAGCATATTTGAAAAAAAAAATCTGTTTTGTTTTTATTTACACACTTAATATTTATCATATATTCATTTTGACAATTTAAATTCAAGGTATTTTTAAAAATGTTTTTAGGACTGTTCTGTTGTTTAAAGCAGTCGGAAAAATAAAAAATATATTCCTCACACCCATCCCAATTTTTCATAAATTTTTTTGGTGTGGCCTTATGTCACTGTGTAATAGTAGTATGCATGCGTGCCTGTGTGTGTTTGTGTGTGAGGGATTGGTGGTAGAACCTTAATATTCAGGTTTATCCAACAAGGACAGGTCCAAGGGTTATAAAACTTTTTCATGCACAACTCTACTGAGCATGAAAGTTTTAATTGCTCTTAAAAGTAAAATGCCAATGAAATAGTTGTTTCTTGCTTTAAAATGTTTAGTTGATGTTTATATCCTGCTAATACATATTTAAATGCCAACAGATGGATTTTTTGGATTTATGAACACGGTAATTTTCATGCTCAGTTGAGTTTAGCATGAAAAAAATAAACCTCATGGCCAATCCTCCATATTTGAGCAAGCTCATTTGACCCAAATCAGGCCCGACAAGATGTTGGGCCTGATCATGGTCCAAACTGTTTGACAGTCTGTGGGTATTCCTGAAAAAAAAATGAAAAAGTTAAAGAAAAAAATCAAAAGACGACAAAAACATGAAAACTCCCCAGCAGACAGAGTTAAAACTGCAGATGCAGTTATTGCAAATTTCAACTTCCACAGTTCAGCTTCTTATATTATATAGTTCTACAGCTGCTATCGATCTGTCAGCAGCAACAGTCGGATTGCTTTCATGTATGTGATCTGTGAGGAGCATTGATTTCTGGTATTTCTACATGTTGCAGTTTGGGACAGGAGGTAGTAATGCTGAAATTTAAAATGCATGTATATTTTAAGTTTTCTTCTTTTGTTCCATATTTATTTTCTCTCGGGCCGAGCAGTGACCCAAATAAGAATGACTGAAAACTCTGTTTTTCAGCCAGACAGGTTTGACTTACATCTGTTGCACCATTCATCGTATACACAAAATGGCGCCGCAGCCTGTCTGATTTTACAGTTATAACAAGGTTAGCTTTTTAAAAAGCTTAGAACCATAGCATGGCGTTTTACAGTTATTAAAAAAGAACTTTTAAAGTGTTTTAAGATTGCATTTACTGAAGCCATTCTTTTCAGTGTTTCGTGTGCTTTAAGCTCTGAGTATTTTTTGTTTTAGTTAACGATTTGTACGTAGGTGATCAATTCAGTGGAAGCAAATAAAACACATGAAATATGCATAGTCCAGTATTTTAAGACTCTGCTCATAAACACACTAAAAAGTGGGCCCCCAGGGGTTTTGGGGATCTGGTGAGAATGGCTATTTATTTTCAGGGAGCTGGGGAGCACTGGTAATTATTTCAGGGGATCTAGGGAGCAAGCTCATAATTTGGGGGATCTAGGGAGCCCTTCCAAAAAGCAAAAAAATAAAGGAAAAGCCTCCATTTTGTTTGATTTTTTTAAAAAATTCTTCTGCTTCTGGGGGGCTAGCCCCCCAGACCCCTCTTCTGAATGATGTTTTTGTTCCATTTCGTACTGACATGCTCATCTACATTTATCTGAGAGAAATTGTGCCAAAAAGGTTTGTTGTTCATTTATAATATTTAAAATTGTTGATTTTTAGGTCGGAAATAACATACTTTGGGAAGCCCAGATAGCACCATTTTGCCTTTTTTTCTGGTGGAGCATGCCCCCACCCCCTAGCAACAGTGTAGCTACACATTTATACAGGGCTACCTACCCACATGCTATGTAGTTATCTCTTGAGGCAATTAGTCCTTTTTATAGAAATTTTTGAAGATTGCTTATAGGATATATACTTAATTAATGTTCAAGCATATAGTCGCTATTAGCAAGTGTAAAAATGACTTTTTATGGTTAAAAAATCACTAAGTTTCACTAAAGTCTCAAAAAATATCTAGTTTAAGCTGTTGGAAAAAATCAGCCCCTGCCCCCCCCCCCCCCCCCCCCCAAAAAAAAAAAAAAATATAAAGAAAACCAAATGGTCTGTCTCTAATTTAAGAAAGAAATACTAATCGAATGAGCATTCCTCCAAGTCTACTCTACCAGGTACAGCAACAACATTTCAAGGATGACCTCATACTTTGAGCCATATATCATGCATTCCATTGAAATAATTATATGTCATGTATTCCATGGCTATTATATGTCATGTATTCCATGGTTGAGCCCTGTCTTTACATGTATAAGGCAAAAATTTAAGTGATCATTAAGCCCTGCACTATTATATAGCTTCAAAGTTTTTAAGTATGTGATTTTAATCATATGGAAAGAAAATACATTTTAGGGAGAATTGGCTTATATTTTTGGGGATTTGGGGAGAAGCTGAACTATTTTTAGGGATTTGGGGAGCAAAGGCAAATGATTTTAGGGAGAAGAGGAAATTATTTTCAGGGAGTTGGGGAGATCAATGTATTATTTTCAGGGATCTAGGGAGTACATACCCCTCCTGGGGGGCCTCAATAGTGGTAGTTAACCCCCTCCCCAGCAGTATGTATTAGGTCATTCAACCGTATTCCCCAATCAAAGTAAATGCGCATAATGTCTAGGGGGCATATTGATACTGACCCATCTACATCCCGGGTCTACATCTAGTTATTTCGTCAAACTTAGTCTAGAATATCCGAAGGTCCATGTTTGATCGGGATGTAAGCTCAGTTGTAAGGTCTCTAATAGGCCATTTCGCATTTAGAAGCAACGCGGTATCCAAAGTATATCAACATCGCTCGCGCAATGGTGGAATTTCGGAAGTAACTTGGTCGACTGGGAGTTTGAGAAAGAACAGTAAAAGCCACTGCTATTGGGGAGTTAACACTCGATCCATTTCCTCAACTTTCTAATGGAACAGGCCAGAATCGAACACGCGCCCAATGGAAATGTACCAATGTATATCACCATCGCTGACGCGATGGTGAATGACGGTGTGCCGCGGCCCCAACGCATTATGCACATAAAGCGCGCACGACACACCCAGTTTTATGCACCAACCGAGCCTTCAAAGAAGGAATTCTGACTGTTTCCCGTCATTATCCTTCACCTGCTCGCAAAAGTGCGGGGCATTAGTACTGTAGTATTGCACCTCAAATGGAACGCATTTTTTCGTTTTTAAAATTTTACATGAAGGTTTCTTCACCCTGAAAATTTGCATGTGCATAGATATAGCAAAACCCTAACTAGATCTAAATTTTGGCGGAGTATGATATCAATCTTACTGCTCTGATATCTTGTAAAAATAAATAACTTAGTTTTTGTTGGAATGAAAATACCCGTTCAGTACCCATTTTTGTACTGTCAGTGCAATAAACCTGGATTAGATATCATGGTATTAGTCATTATTTGCTCAGCTATAGAATGTCCATTAGAGCTGACAGCAGACGATTATTTTGTAACATGAAATGGTGCGGTTTACGATGCAATCCAAGCTGCTTATTATGTTCTATGGATAATCACAGTGTGTAAACTGAAATAAACATCCTGTACCCGTTCCTCCTAGCTCTCGCCTTATAATGATGATTTACAGCACTCGTGCGTAACCAGTTGTCGGAAATCGTGATGGTAGAGTTGTTGGTACAGCCGTAATTACGAGGGCCCACCTACTTAAATTAATTTTTCCATAGATCTTAGAAACTATTACAGTTACAACCATGAATCATGCACACATGTGATTGTCAGTTCCACTAAAACCACGCAAACTGGCATTTAAGCTCGTTTTCGGCCCAGAACGGCTCTGATTGTGAGCAAGTTGTTTTTTAACAAAGCAAAATGCAAAAAAAGGAAACCGTTAAAATCATGGAATAAAATGGAATAAAATAGATAAACTGGCTTTTCTTACCTTGTTCGAATGTGTATTGTCCGTATCGCTAACAATATAAATCGAAACGTGTACATGTACATAAATACACGCATTTTTCCGACTACTGGTTACGCACGAGTGCTGTTATTCATATTTATAAGGCGAGAGCTAGGAGGAACGGGTACAGGATGTTTATTTCAGTTTACATACTGTGATAATGGGTGATTAACGCGTTTCATACCTACCAAGTACCACCATTTTGCTTGCTTCCGTCTGTCTACCTAACTGTATGTTTTGTTCATATGTCTGAGTGTGCGAGCGTACAACTAGAAACGCACAGACCTGAAAATACGAATAAGATCACAGATGTACAGGCACTCAAATGTATTACATTTCATTTCATATTTAGCTTTTACTGCTTCTTTATATGATGGAAAAGCTGCCTGTTTTCATATGGGAGTGGTGAGATCAATAAGCAGACCCATTCATGGAATAGCTAGGCAAATGGTCGCTTCCAACTAAGAGGGCATTTTGGGCAGTAGACATCTATAGATGCAGCCTTTCGTTTGGGTCACCGTCTTTGTGACATGGTTAGATAACTGAAATATTGTTGACTATTCTGAGCGAGCGTACAACTAGAAAAGCACAGACCTGAAAATACGAATAAGATCACAGATGTACAGGCACTCAAATGTACTACATTTCATTTCATATTTAACTTTTACTGCTTCTTTATATGATGGAAAATCTGCCTGTTTTCATATGGGAGTGGTGAGATCAATAAGCAGACCCATTCATGGAATAGCTAGGCAAATGGTCGCTTTCAACTAAGAGGGCATTTTGGGCAGTAGACATCTATAGATGCAGCCTTTCGTTTGGGTCACCGTATTTTTTGACATGGTTAGATAACTGAAATATTGTTGACTATTCTCATAAACAACAACGCAAGCCAATATGCAGCTACATTTAAAACCCACTGATGCATTGTAAATTGTCTTATATTAGTATATAAATGGTTTTATATTCAACTGGTAGTCATTTATCCATATCGCTCAAGATGTTTTGGCATAAAACATTAAGAATGTTAAAATTCCATCTTATCCCAGCATTCAGTATGAAAACGTATACAAATTTCATAAAAATATTTTTTGGTTAGGGCTTTTTGGTTAAAATATATTTTACGAATTAAATTTAAAATTCCCATTTTAGATTTAACGTTATTGCCAAAAAACAGTGTTCCATTTGAAGGGCCATACTACAGTAGTTTGAAGTTTGGTAATGTTCTAAAACAGGTATCAATCTCGTAGGGGTCGACTTGACAATTCCGTCTCCACAGTGCCACCCCTAATATTTCTAAATCTATAAGTTTTTATTCCGCCTGGAAGGGCAAGGAGATATATTAATGTTTGTTTGAGTTTGCCGCTCCCCTTAATGGTTCGCTGTTCCCCTTAATGATGAGCTGTATGGCGACGCAGCCGTGAGAAACCGCTGTATTTATATGAACATTAAAGCGCTCGCTTCGACGTGAATATCGCTAATTCATTGCAATATTCAGCTGATATAAAGGTGAAAGCAATATGAAATATTGACACTGTGTAGTAATGACAGTGTAATATGAAAGCTGCGGAATTCGTCAAATATGGCTTCATAAATACCCATTTCACTGCAACGAATAAAGCTTCAAATATAGCTGTGTCTGTGTCTTTATTTATTAATTTTCATAAACTGAGATGTCCTGTCATTATAGTCCGGCAGAATTTGGGCCAATTTTTAGGAGGACCTGGAACTTGATTTTTAAATTCTTTTCTTTGTTGATTCTGGTAGTACATACATTGTCCTTGAACAATCCGAGTGATGCCACTCTGGTATTATTGAGCATTTCGATATCTCCAAGATGGCGTCCAAGATGGGAGCCAATTATAAGTGAAAATATTGTGTGATACGGAAAATATGTATCAAACCCATTTTCTTTCTAAACTTGTATGCTATGAAGTTGGAATCTAATTGTAGACACTTAGCTTGTAGCCAAATAAAAGTATGAAAAGAATGCGGACAAGATGGCCGCCAAGATGGCAGTTTATGACAAAAAATATACGAAAATCTTCCCTGAGACTGGTAAGCTCCAAGACTTTGCATGCAAAATTTTATTTTACTGATTTTTGAACTACAAACATTATCCTTGTTACATCCCTGTGATGCTATTAATTCATCATTCAGAATTTGATATATTCAAGATGGCTTCCAGGATGGTACCCGACAAGTTTGACAACCCTGTGGGAGCGGCATCCTACCCGTAGGCATGTCTGGTGGATTTGTAACAGACCAGATACTTTGCTTGATAGAGCAGCACTTTATAACCATGCGTAAATGAATTCGTGAACCCAGCATGCATGTCTGATAAAGTTGCATTGTACAAGCAGGCATATCTGAGAGTGGCAACGGATCATCAGACATGTCTGATATAATGGCATCTCTGTACAGGTAGCACCAGACTTGTAACCACCCTTCTTCCATCTGCACTCTATTAGTAAAATGTTGATTGCAGTGGCAAGTGACCAGAAGGCATGACCTATAGTGAGGTACCACTCCAACAGGTATGGTCTATAGTGTAGACCACACCAACAGACATGGTTGATGATGAGGCACCACACCAGAAGGCATGACCAATAGTGAGGCAACGCACCAATAGGCAGGCTTGATAATGAGGCACCTCGCTAGAAGGTATAACTATAGTGAGGCATCGCACCAGCAGGCACGGCTGATAGTGAGACCATACCAACAGGTATGGCAGATAGAGAAGCACAACACCAGCTAACATGCAGGATTGTGTGGCAAAGACCCAGCAAGCACCCATCTTGCAGCAGCACTCAACCAGTAGGCATATTTGAACAGCAGCGGTGTTTGTGGCAGTAAGTACACTTGGCCAGCAGGCATATATGTTGAGCTGCAACAGCGTAGCACCTCTCTGGAGTGGCACTCGACCAGGCAACAGTCTTGCCTAATAAAGTTTCACACTGTTAGTTGGCATGCCTGATGGACGGGCATCAGTGTAGTAATTTTTCTCTTTGATTTTCAATTGACCTGGATGTATGCCTGATTGAATGGTACCAAGTCCGAAGGCATATTCGTTGAAGTTTTACCAAACAGCAGCCATGTGTTGCCACTAGGTCATCACATCAGACATCCTTACCAGCACACATGTTTAATTATGTGGTAATGAACCAACAAACTTGTCTGTTAACGAGACACAGGGACAGCAGCCATCTGTATAGGACACACTGCACTACCAATAATGTATGTTGTAATTGCAACTGACTAACAGGAATGCTGGGCACTGTTGCACTGGAGCAGCAGGCATGTCTGTTCAAGTTGCACCCGGACAGGGCGCATGTCTGTTCAACGTACACTAGACCATCAGCCCAGTCATCATTGCCACAGGGTCAGACATATTTAACATTACGCATGTTTGATTATGTGGCACAGAACCAGCACACATGTCTGAAACCAGGCAGGGTTCTTCTGTAACAGCTTCACGAGACTAGCAGGCCTGCTACAGCGCTCAGGTCTCTTTAAACTTTGTTATTAAACAGCAGGCATGTTGGTTTCAAGTGCACTCTATCAGCATGCATCTCACCAGAATATATGTTTGAATCAGTAGCAACTGACTTGCAAGCACATCTGTAGTTGTGTAGGCTGAATCAGCAGGTATATCTGTAACACTTGCCTCACCCCTGCAGTTATGTCCCTATGGTCATACCTAACCACAACTTTTTCAGTTATATCGTCTGTTCAGTATACCCTGGCACTTATCTCTTCATTGTTTGGACAGAGTGTTATTCCAAAGTAGGAACTATGATATTATGGTATTATCAGATCTAGCCAAAGGTGGTCTGGAGAAAGCGGTGTATGGATTGATGAATACAATTACCAAAACAAAGACAAAAAATAACATTACAAAATTATGAGTCTGTTATTTTTTCCGTGCAGTGTATCATAATAAAAAAACATGTGATTCCCCACTCTGTTATTGCTGCCATCTTGGACGTGATCTTGAATATTTCAAAACGCAGAAAACAACAACAATATGCCAGTCAACTTCTTCAAATACAACCACTGTTGAAAACTATTGGAAAATAGTTATTAACTGCGATCAGGCTGAATTTTGCTTTAAAATGGCGGCCATCTTGGACACCATCTTAAATATGTGAGCCTTCTGAACCAAACCAATTTTCCATTTTAATCGTTTGAATCATTAGGCCTCTAAACAGCCATAAATGTCAAAATTAAAATGTTTTTTATCGAGTTTATTTGTCGGACAGGTCTTAAGAGCCCTACTGGCGGCCATTTTGGACGTCATCTTGAACCCCATCTTTAATATTTCAACCCTCTGAATCAAAACAATGTTCCATTTAAATTGTTTGTATCATTTAGCCTCTAAACATCCATAAAAAAAGTCAAAAATAAAATGCTCTTTATCGAGTATTTTAGTCATATACGTCTAAGGAGCCTTACTGAAGGCCACCTTGGACGCCATCTTTAATACCTCAAAACGCTCAATGGTGCCAGAGTGGCATCTGTTGGATTCATCAAGTACAATGTCTGAACAACAAGAATCAGCTAAGAAAAAACTTTAAAATCAAGTTCCAGGTCATTCTGGTTTTCTACTGGACTATTATAATTGTCGGGATTATTCAATTTCGGTGTTTGTAAAGGTCTTAAAAATTTTGGTAAACACTCGAGAAATTACACTGTGTATTCCAAAATCACTATTAGTGTGTAGACTAGTCATTCTACAAAAGGTGAGGTAGGGAGTATCAATTTTCTAACAAAAACACATTTAATTATTTTAGAAAAGCTTGCTTGGAGGTAAATATGAAACAATTAACTTAAGTAGGTATTGATTCAGACAGGTAATCTGTCATGAACCCTGTTACCCATATTTCTATAAAATGCATATGCTACAAACAAATAAAAATAAAAAATAAAAAAAATAGTACGATATTACTCAATATAATTG
Source organism: Loripinus fragilis (assembly GCA_964019695.1). Taxonomy (NCBI): domain Eukaryota; kingdom Metazoa; phylum Mollusca; class Bivalvia; order Lucinida; family Lucinidae; genus Loripinus; species Loripinus fragilis. The sequence goes on along the minus strand of OZ026531.1, from coordinate 35,574,332 downwards.
TGTAACTATTTAAAACATTTTGCTCCCAAACAGCAAAACAAGTGTGGGCTTGCATACTTTTTGTCATCCCTGTTACTGTCATCCCTATTACTAGCCAACAAATACAATACTTACCCTTTAAATATGATTAATATGTAAAATATGAAAGGTTGTTGTATTAGACCATTCATAATAGTTTCAAATAGGCTAATTTCAATATGCTGTGTCTGTACAAAACAGTTTTAAATTTTCATTTAACTTCACTCAAGGTCAATGTCATCTTTCAAGTTAACGGTATTTACCTTTCAATTTCGTGTCCACTCCATATCTCCTGAAAACTTTGAACTATTTTCGGTAAACTTCACTCAAACGTTCCTTTTATAGAGGCGATGTGCAAGACCTATAATTGGGCTACGATCACTCAAGGTCAAGGTCACACTTCGAGGTTTGGGGGATATATAGGGGGGAAATCAAAACATCTGAAAGCGTAGTTTCTTGATAATTGATATGTAGCACTGTCTTCATGACCTTAACGAGGTTTGTTCAAATCATGTAATGGGATCAAAATGCACATGCCCCAGGGGGTCACATGTTTTACATATGTCACATGTTTTACATATGCTTACATAGAGACAGCTTAAAAATCTTCTAGTCTGTAACCGCTATGCCTACTACACTACATGGTATATAGCATCACCTCGGTCACCTTTACCAGGTTTGTTCAAATTGTGCTCCTGGGGTACACATATTTTATATAGGTTTATTAAAATAACCATTAAACATCTTGTATGTATAACCACAACGCCTAGAGCTTTGATATTTCGTATGTAGAAACACCAAATTAACCTAACAAGTTCGTTCAAATAATGGTCCTGGGCCAAACAGTATCGTAAATTCGCGAGGTAAAGTATTGGAATTGTTTATTTACATGGAGGTAAGCATTAAACAGTTATTGACTTCAATGAGGTAGACATAAGGATTTATCTACCAGAAAAAGTGATAATTCACCGAGGCCGCTAGGCCGAGGTGAATATCACTTTAAAGGGTAGATAAATCCTTATGTCTACCGAAATTGAAGTCAATAACTGCTTTGTTAAATGACTTTTCATTTAAGAATGAAAATTTTGCTACTTTTACTTTTGTTGCATTTTCAAATGTATATTAATTCTCTGAATGGGGAATATAAAATGTTATCAAAACTGTTTTTACAGTTTTACAGTTTGTTTATTGAAACAAAGATACGTAAGCAAACAAAAAGAACAAAACTGTTGTAAAAATTCATGAAAGTCTTTAATTTACCTGTTGGGAGGTGAAACAGCAAATCATGTCAATTTCATGCAGCACATGCTAGTTTCACACTCATCATGCTATTTTTAGCCCTCTAGAGGGTAATATTGCAGAAGTGTCAAAAATGTTAACTTCTGGAAACTAGTTCTAGCTGGTTTTCATGCAATATTAACTTGTGGACTGGTTTAGACCAGTTTCCAGGTAGACATAGAGATTTATGAAGACAAATTAAGCCAATCAGGAGACAGGATTCTCTCCAGTCATATAACAAAATAATATATTACCCTTAAAATGATTATCATCAGTGTTTTGTTATTAAATATATGTTTTTGGTGCGTAAAACAAATGCCTCTGGTGGGATCAAAAACATATGTTTCTATTGACAGTTATAAAATTGTTCTTAAATAGGCCATACCTCTGAATCCAGAGTACCGAAAATTTGTTTGGAATAGGCGAGTATTTCGAATAATTAAATTTAGATATTTTGAAGGTTTTGCTGTATATATTAAAAATATAAATAAATCTTCTCCCAAAACAACAAGATCGTTGTAGAGTATTGATATTTGGTATGTAAAGGTCCTCTTCTAAATTTGTTCAAGTAATAGCCATGGTCCTCTTCTAAATTTGTTCAAGTAATGGCCATGGGCCTCAAAATACCCCCATTCCAGGGTTACTAGGGGCATGTTCAGTTTCTGGCTGGTACCTGTTAAGATATTTAACGAGCACTCTGGTGAGTGATGAACAGTGACTTTATAGGAAAACTGAAAAATCACTTTGAGCATTTAATAGCTTATACTACTTAAAGAATAGTCACCAGATTTGCGCGTTTTACACGTTCCTGATTATATTTTAACATCCTACAGATTACCTGTCATTCCTGTTAGTTAATACCATTCAAGTGCGTTCTATGTTTCTGGAGAAAAATTGATGTTGTCATCCATGTTACTTAATGTCATCCCTGTTACCTCTCAACTTTGTCTCAGTATATTAACTAATTCAATTTTCTGCTGTTGCATTTAATTTACCAATTTGTAAGTTGGTGCCTGAGGCTACCTATTGCAGAAAATGTAGATACTCATTCTATAATTCTACAAAATAGATTTGATGTTATATTTCTTAAAATACGTTGTTTCAATAAAATAACTAATTATTGATTATATTATTACATGTAGTTACAAAAACATTTTCAGCGGAATAGGTTTGTAAACTTATAGGTCTATAAAGGAGATTTTAGTATGTAAATAGAAAATAACTTTGACAATAATTTTATTAAGGAAAAGGTTTCTTGTCGTGGTAACAGGGGTTACATTTTAAACTAGGGCAGCCATCAAAGTAAGCCATCACATACATTATTATGCGAATTCTCTTGTCCAGATGAATGGTGTATTGCTGTTAAATTGCTCAGAGTTGAAATTAATGCAAAAAAATCAAAATTAGTTGTGCTATTTTTTTGCAAAAAAAAATATCTCAAATTCCTTTACTTTATAGAATGACTCCGATAAACGATATCGATTTCTCTCAATTTACCTGTGTCGACAGTCCACAGTTTCGCAGGAATGGCCTGGGGAAAAGTTTAAATATTAAGGGGTAGGGCTGTATGTGAGTCCGTAAAAAGTTTGTTCTAAATTTAATGAAGAAATGTTGGCTCGCATCTGGCAGAGTCTAAGCCAGCAGTGAGAAAAATGCATTTTGTCAGTGTCACTTGACCTTACTATGTTTGTTTGAAGGAAAATACGCAACTCTTGACTTTTGACTGGTTGTCCGGCCGTTTTCGAATTGTTGATATTGGTGCATTAAGGTAGCAGAGGAGTGCTGAAAAATCAAAACGGATGATGGATGATGAATTGCTGATGAACTTATTTCTCTTAAGTGTGTCTGCAGGCAAATTGTCTTATTTCATGATTTTTGTCTGGTTTTTGGGATTGATAAACTTGTAAAAGGGTGTCTTTTGGGATTAAATAGGTCATTTTCATAAGGGGTGTGGCTTTGTTTATATGCATGGAACAACAAAGTGTGTCCTTATAAATAGCTTTTATTTTCAATAAGTGATTGTGATGAATGTCTGGAGTGCTTTCAACTTGCTACTGACTATCCATATACCATTGCATTGAAAATTATCGTACTTCCTTGTCGGACGGCCAGATAGAGCCTAAAATGAGCTAAAGACTGTGTAATGCAACCCGTGTAAGACGCTCCAGCAAAGCTGCTTCGGTTAAGTATCGATATTTCATTGAAGTGACCAGTAACTCTAATATTATTCACTGGGCGGAGCCAGGACCATACAGTCATAGACATGCTGTAAAAATAGACATAGAAATTTTATTTTGTGACGAATATAAATGCAACATGTAACATAAGCCACGTAGGTATTATATTTCGACAAACAAGAATAAACAAACATTTTTAAGAACAACGAGTATCACAGCATGCATATATATAAAACAGTATTGTAAGAGACAAAGCACAATGTACAAATATATCACAGCATGCAGAAAGCAATTAAGATAATAGAAGGTAAAATGTATATACCAATAGAGAACATCAGCAGGGGGATTGATGAACAATCGAACCCACTGCTGACGAGAACTATTGGACACTGCACTATAGCTTGAGAAAAAATTTAGTTGGGATTCAGAATTTTTGACTTTTAGATTGCAGTGAGCAGACACCCAAAGAAACACAGCCTTTGCAACAAAGCGAAAGAAAGCGAAAAAGGAGGGGTCGAAAAGCAAAAGCCTGTAAGCAAAGGGAGTTAAAACTGAACTGCACAAGCAAAGCAAAGCCTAAATTTAACATTGGAGGACATCCGCAAATGTCACCATCCCATGCATGGAGCAGTCTCTTGAACTGAGGGAAGGACTCAGTTAGCCTCAGGTCATTTGGGAGACAGTTCCAGATTCAGGCGGTTTCATGGCTGAATGACCTTAGACCATACCTTGTGCTCTTCACAGCTGGAAGACTTGCCTGATTTTCTCTCCTGAAATTGTAATTTGACTTTTTGATGTTGAATAAATCTTTAATATAGTCAAGAGCAATGTCATTATCGATTTTGCAGACCTCTGAAGCCATTTGCTTCATCCTCCTTACATGTAAGGGGCGGTGTTCGTCTAGGGCAACAGAGCTTGTAGGGATGACATGAAATCATTTTGATGAAATAAATCATTGTTGCCATGTACATTATGCCCGACACGCATGGTAGGGAAAATATTGCATTGACGTTTTTTTTTGTGTTTGTAAATCGAGTAATAACATAGTCTAATCAAGTGCGGATCCAGAGGGTGTGGGGACAGGGAGTCCGGACCCCCTTGAAAATCACAAATTATATGGGTTTCTATAGCGCATGCTAATGTATAACAATCGACGACTTAAGCGATGACTATTTGGTTGATAAAATTGAACAGATGATTAGCTTACTCGTAACACATGATTTTTTTTCCCTTCAGTAGCCTCGCAATTATTTGCAGTTCGTAATAATCAAGTGATTTTTGTGGTGTTGATAGTACCATATTTGAAAACCTACATTCTACGCCAATTAAAATGATATAATGGCGTGTAAATGTATGGTTTTACCTTGAAAACCCAAAGTTAACATATATCCAGACCAGATCCTCATAAATTCAGAAAAGACCTGCAAATTATTCACGTTCAAATAGTTTGACAGTGACTTAGGGTATCAAAACCGATATAACTAATCGTTCTTAATAACTCTATAAGATCGACCTACTGATAATTTAAACTTAGTATCACAACATATTTGAATCAATACAATCAAGTACCCCACCTGACCCAGGATACCACATGGGAAAGTGACAAAAACACAAATAAACATTATTTGGATATTCACTTGACATCTTAAATATATAGTGAATTTGTCCAATTCGCAGCACTGCAGAAAATCCCAAGTTGGTACATAATGTCATTTAATATTAGGAAAATTCTTGGTTATTGCCCATTTCAAACGAGAGCCAAGAGGTCAGCCTTTTCCCAGCAGGTGACCACAAGGCAACAATGAACAGACACGAAAGCATGAAAAACACAAGACATAAATAACACAAATGATTCACAAAAGAAGTACCGCCTTGGAACGGTCAGTAAAAATATTTTACAATTTGAGGCAAAAAAAATCTCCAGTGATAATTGCATGTAATTGTTGTAGCTATAAGACCAATGACAGTTCAGCTGCCACCAAATTTGGTGTAAAATTAGTGGATAATTGTATTCAAAGTTTTCATTTGGGGAGGTATATCGTCGGATATCCGGTCGCAAATTTAGTTTTACGGCGACGCGCGAGCGGAGCCGTAAATCGTGATTTCCGAACGTATATCCGACGATATACCTCCCCAAATGAAAACTTTGAATATGGTTATCCCCATTCTGATGCACTTCACCAGTTTCGTCTCAAATATGAGCGTTGCAAGTCGCATAATGCCGCACGTCATCTAATGGTATGTGACGTAATTAATGACGTCAAACTGTTTCTTACAGTATATCGCAGGATATACTGTCGCAAAATTTTAACGTTATCCAATCAGAAGAAGCGTTACAAAAGCAAGTGCATTAGAAGTATGCATATATTTACAGTGTGAACATTGTTAGCTTTACCTGGTTGAAAGCCCAGGCCCCGAGGTTATTAAACTCTCTACATGCTCAACTCAATTCAGCTGCTCATTAAAACTAAAAAACCGACAAATGAAGAGGTTTCTTGCTTTAAGTCTCTCAGATGATTGTATTTATCATGCTGATAAATGTTAAAATGCCAACAATTGTTGGCATTTAAACATTTATGAGCAGGATAAATTTCGTGCTCAGCTGAGTTGAGCATGGAAAAAGTTTTATAAAGTCGGGGCAAGATGACATATTGATTTTCATATTTCCTTTCATTTTGATTCAGGCGCTTGAAATATGGACTGGGTGTCTGACAGCCTTCCAAGAAAAAAGTACAAATGATGACAATCAACAACAATCAATGGATACTACGCTTAAGAAGATATCTCGACATTGTGGAGAGCCTCGCTTTGGTTTGGACATTGGCTCGCACAGAATTCCAGGACTGAAACTTAAGCAAGAAATAAAAGATACACAGAGATTAAACACGTTATTTAACGATATAATTGAGAAAATATCTATCCATGAGAACCAAGAAATGCTTGATGTTCAATCAGCAGTGCTTATGATGCTGAATAATGTGAAAGAAAGATTGAATAAGCGAGGTGTTTTTAATATTTCATACATACAACCATGTGGTAGCATGGTAGAAAAGACAGCAATTTTGAAATGTGATCAGTCCTGTCGAAACTTGTACATAGAATTTGATTTTCTAGCTGTTCTGAGAAATGATACGGTGAGCATATTTGGTAATGAATGTCAAGGTTGTTATAGAGTTAGTAATTCGCCCATCAATATGGAACTTCTAAGAAACCTTTACTCAACACTGGATGCCTCTTTACAAAGTTGTATAAATGATATTAGAGTTTTTGATAATTTATTTATACAAGACGTAATCAAAAGTGTGATATCAGCGTGTCATTGTCTCTCAGCTGATTTTAAAGATAGCTCTTATGAAGGTCTGTATAGGAAGTTTTCGATAAACACGTGCAACCTACGTGAGTCCTGCTGTCAAATGTGTTCTGTTGAAATGCCAACTGGGAGACTGAGAGTACACACTGATATCGACATTGATATAGACACTCCACCATCAAACTGTTCACTCGTCTTCCTTTGGGAAAGCAGACTTAAGACTTTAACGGCTCCGCTCGATTTATTCTTAGACAAAACTGAACCAGTAAAAAATCTCACGATATTTGTTGATTTTATACCTGCATTAGCAGTTTGCAAGCTGGACAGCTTTGATAGAGTTATCGAACTTGAACACGAAACATTCATTGTTCCGAAGCGATGTGCATGGTGTAACACTTGTGAGAACCGTGCAGTCGACGGAGCATGGAGGATATCGAGTTGTCTAATAGAAATGAATCATATGTCGCAATTGGATAACAATCACCGCAAAAGCTACAGGTTTGTTAAGTTTTTATGTCAGATTATGGCAAATACTTATAAATTTGGTTTTTATCCAGTGAATCGCTACCATGTAAAAATAATAGCATTGAACCACTGCAGGACTTGTTCGAGTATTTGCTACAGGAACTGTACTGATTGTGTGCTAGAGATGCTGGTTGATTTACAAGCTGCGTATACGAGTGGAAACCTTGACGCGTTCAGACACATACATAGGGCGCCTGCTACTTGCATTTCATCGTTCCAGTCTCTCTTTCATGGTTCTGGTGTTCCGTCATTTGGGAATGCAAGATTTTGAAATCTAATTAATAGTATTCGCTTGGCAGCAAATGCTGACACTGTCGATGAGTTTGTGAAACATATAATGAAATAAATGGAAGAAATTTACTTTTTTGAGGTGAATACCAAATATATTTCATCGAGTGAGGTGAAAAAATCAGTATTTTTCACGAGTGCGGACACTCCGCACTCGTGAAAAATACTGATTTTTTCACCGCACTCGATGAAATATATTTGGTATTTGCCGAAAAAAAGTAAATTTTCTTTTTATTTTATACTCAACGGAAATACAGAAATCACAACCTTACTTTTTACTTGGTCGTTTCTCGTTCGATTTGACTTTTGCAGTGTGTTTATTGGGCATAAGTTGGGTGTAACGTAGTTTGCACCTAGAAAATGGCTTAGAATCATATTTTAACGAATGAAACACAAGAAATCAGCATTTAAAGAAAGTCTATTGAGTGTGCTTTAGGGTAGGCGTCACGTGCAAACTGGCGCTACGCCAGGTCAAACAGTGACGTCATTATGTTTGATGTTGACGTCACAACATGCGTAGCGTTATTTTTGACAAATATACTTCACTTAAAACCTTATGTTAAAAAATCCCAGACACAAAATTGCCAAGAAAGTCTTGTTTTGCTACAGTTCTATTCTATTCTACAGTGAAAATGTAAATCGTATCTGTCACTAGTGAAAAAATACGATATTTTTTCACTGTAGAAAAATACCAATTTTACTCACATTTGAGATGCATTGAATTCACTGCTTGTGATAAAATAAAAGCCGTTTGAAACCTACCTCTGAGCGATCCATACCGGACCAGGACACAGGAGCCAGTCCATCTTTACAATATGCCATCTCAGCCAATGGCATAGCCAGAACACTGAAAAAGTTACGCACACCAAAGGGAGACTATTGGATTAAGCAGTGGTTCTCTTCAATTGCGTCCTGTTCGAAATGGAAACTTCTCTTAAAGGAAAGAATTTGCTCCCAGAGGGAGCGAATTCTTTCCCTAAAGAGTAGTTCCTTATGGTATGGAAAATCACTTTTACCACATAAGTGACCTCCCTTGAATGTTACTATTTATATTACGCACGTGCATAACTGCGTTATGGGAGCAACGCCAATGTCAGCAAAAATGTAGGAGTGCATAGGCTCAGTTGGTAGAGTGTTAGAATTGGGATTGAAGGGTCCCTTATTCGAGACTCGCCGGAGGCATTGTGCTGTGTCCTTGGACAAGACACTTTATTCTCTCCTTAGTACTGGTTCAACCCAGGAAGACAGGAAAACATCTCAACATGACTGTAGAATGTTGACTGGGACGTTAAGCACCAACACAATCAAACTTACAAAAATGCTCTGCACAATTGCAAAGTAACTCAAAGTCTTGGAAACAATTGGGCCATGTTTGTGTGCCATTGTCTACAAGAATCTATCTGTTAAACGTCAGCGAAGGACAAGACAGACAGACAGACATACATATGGCTTATCCTTCACGTAAGAGAGCATGAAATGCTTTCAAATTGGTTGAACTTCAAGAATACATTCCCCCTAAAGCGGAATTGCAGAAGCTGAACTTCGCTATGACATACCACCCTGAGGGTTATTGCAGAAGCACATTATCCAAAGGCAGAATTTCGGAAGTGAAACTTTATGAACTGAAGACATTCCCTCAGAGCGGATGGAATTGTGGATATACGCCTCAGATAGGAGTTGCCAAAGTGGAAGGACGTGAAGAAATTCCCATCTGAGTGAAGTTGCGAAAGCAGAATTTCATGAAGACATAACCCTTAACAGAGGATTTGTGGAACTTCGTGAAGACATTCCCCTCTAAGCAGAGTTGCGGAAGTTGAACTTCACCATGACATTACCCCCAGAGTGTAGTTGTGGTAGTGGAACTTCACCATGACATTACCCCCAGAGTGGAGCTGTGGTAGTGGAACTTCACCATGACATTACCCCCAGAGCGGAGTTGCGGAAGTGGATCCTCACCATGACATTACCCTCAGAGGGGAGTTGCGGAAGTGGATCCTCACCATGACATTACCCCAAGAGCGGAGTTGCGGAAGTAGATTTTCACCATGACATTACCCCCAGAGCCGAGTTGCGGAAGTGGATTTCCACCATGACATTACCCCCAGAGTGGAGTTGTCGTAGTGGAACTCCATGAAGACATTCCCCTCAACAGCAAAATTGCAAAACTTAGTAATGCATTCCCTTCTGAGCAGAGTTGCGGAAGTGGAACTTCACCATGACATTACCCCCAGAGTGGAGTTGTGGAAGTGGAACTCCATGAAGACATTCCCCTCAACAGCAAAATTGCGGAACTTAGTAATGCATTCCCTTGTGAGTGGAGTTGGGGAAGTGAAACTTCACCATGACATTACCCCCAGAGTGGAGTTGTGGTAGTGGAACTCCATGAAGACATTCCCCTCAACAGCAAAATTGCGGAACTTAGTAATGCATTCCCTTCTGAGTGGAGTTGCGGAAGTGGAACTTCACCATGACATTACCCCCAGAGTGGAGTTGTGGTAGTGGAACTCCATGAAGACATTCCCCTCAACAGCAAAATTGCGGAACTTAGTAATGCATTCCCTTCTGAGTGGAGTTGGGGAAGTGGAACTTTACCATGACATTACCCCCAGAGTGGAGTTGTGGTAGTGGAACTCCATGAAGACATTCCCCTCAACAGCGGAATTGCGGAACTTAGTAATGCATTCCCTTCTGAGCAGAGTTGCGGAAGTGGAACTTCACCATGATATTACCCCCAGAGTTAAGTTGTGGTAGTGGAACTTCATGATATATTCCCCTCAACAGCGGAATTGCGGAACTTTGTGATGTCATTCCCTTGTGAGTGGAGCTGTGGAAGTGGAACTTTGCCATGACATTACCCCCAGAGTGTAGTTGCGGAAGAGGAACTTCATGAAGACATTCCCCTCAACAGCAGAATTGCGGAACTTCGTAATGACATTCCCTTCTGAGTGGAGTTGTGGAAGTTAATTGTCTTTGCCTGAATAGTTTGCGACTACAACACCAGCCTTGTAAATAAAGGAGTATAGCTTAAAGGTTCTCTATTGCGCCACCGTCAAGATGGCCACACCAAATGGCCACCGCCTAGATTGCTTCAACGCAGGGGCTTGCGACCCTGATCTAGTAATCTGGCTCCGCTTTGTTGTAGGATTATCATCGGTACTTTTACAAGTTACCTGTTTTTGCCTGAGGAGTTTGCCACTAAAACACCAGCTTTGTCTATAACGGATCAAAACTAAAAAAAAACAAGTTCTGCTTCCGCAATCATCCTTTGCAAATATAACCCTACCATCTGTCAACATAACCGCACCACCTACCCATAACCTATAGACTTCGAGCTAAAAAAGGTCCTGCTCCCCCCCCCTAGGGAATTTTGCAGACATATCCTATCTTGAAGAAAATTTTAAGCCGCATCTTTTAAGAGATGTTTGCACTCTGTGCTCCGGGGCGTTAGTCTCTGACAGCCTGTTACATATGTTACTGTAACAAACTAAGGAAAAAATCAAAATGAAAGTTTGAGCTACAGAAAGAAGACATTAAACCATCTAATTATTCAAATTTCTTATGTAGTTTGCAAGCTGGATGCCTAAGCTACATAAAAGCAGCATTTTAAACAAAATTACAGCCTTCAATGGTGTTATATGCGTTACATAGATTAAATTTTCCTCTGAAAAGTGAAATCGTAACTAACATCATTCATTTTACAGACGATTTGTGCATTTTTACAAGTGTTTTTAATCTTAGTTTACTAAAATACTCATTTGACTAATAGAAAAAACAAAGTGTGCTTTTCTATCTCAAATACATTGTTTTATATGAGCTATTAAACAACCCTACCCCCAATTTTAAGTATCCAATTTTGGTATCTATTATTGGAGAAAAATATATGAAAATGTTTGACGCTCGTGGATATCTTACATTTTTGGCACTGTCTTGCTAATGCAATAAAGAATCATACATTTGCAAGTTTGACATCAGGATCAGAGCACTTATTGAAGTATGTAACGTATGTTACATGGCATAATGAATGAGCTAGGAAATTTTCTTGGAAGTAAGAGATGATATTTCAGAAAAATACCATTTTTCACATGTTTTCCTATTAATCTCTAACCTCTGGTGCCTTAGTCTTAGTAATTACAGTCATTGCTGATAACAAGCCCATGGAATTGTGTTACCTATGTTATATAAATCTTTTTAATCACATATTTCCTAATGCCTTTAATATTAAAATATATAGACATATAGATAGAAAATAATAGTTCTCATTTAAATGACACAATTTAATAAATATTTCTATTCAATAAAATTATTCAGAAACAATCTTTATTCAAGTCACCCTCACAATGTCTATCATTGTGTCTGCTTCTATTGCAAAATAATCACCCATTTCATCACAACCAGTAGAATCATGGCATTGTATTAGGACTGCAAACTGAGTACAATCCTGTTCCTCTCCACCCCTTTGGGAATTGTGTAGACATATCCTACCTTAAAGAACAATTAAAGCTGCATCAAATAAGAGATGTTTGCACTCTATTAACTAGGGGGTTAGCTTGTAATGGTATGATATGTATGTTACCATATCGATTCAAGAATAAATGAATTGAAAGTCTGAGAAACAGAAAGAAGACATAAAACTATCTTTTTATTTGAATTATTCATGTAGTTTGCATGCTGAATACCTTTGATACATAAGAAAAGATTTTTTTAACAAATATACAGCTTCCTATGGTGTTATATGTGTTACATTAATTTAGATTACTTTTTAAAATTGGTAATTGTGACAAACATCACTTATAAGCATGTCGTGTGATCCTCCTCTTTAGCCATCAAAAGACTTAATTTTCTTAGTATATGTGGCCAGTGCCAGATGTGTGGCCAGTTCCAGCGTCAAACAACTTGACTCAGTCAAACTTGAATCCTTAGCATTCTTCAAACGCAGAAACAGCATGTCAGTGTCATGGGATCAAACACCTGATTAAATATGGGTTTAATGCCATTTCACATATATGCATACAATGGAGTATGACTCTGGTATATATCTCTTCCTGTGAAGTGGCAAGAGCAATCTAACTGCAGCTGCCTCTGCATCCGTGCTAGTCAAATGATAACTTTGCTCTGATTTTGCAAAATCTATGTCTCTACGGTGTACCTCTAAGAATACTTTAAGATTTCTGACATTGGTCAAACAGAAATTTGATAGGCTGCTTTTTTGCATCATTTGCCATGGAACCTATCCAGTCTTTTGGTGCTTAAGTCCTCAGGTCTTAGATCAATAGTATTTTGCTGCGCCCAAAGAACTTTATAAGTTTTCTTTAGTTACAATGTTGACTCTTGATGGTTTTGGCAGACCGTCTGAAACAATTTCTGTTATACCTTGAAAGTTATCTGGTATAAGGGAAGGAATATGAAGTTGGACATTGCCATCAATTATGTTTGCAGTTGGTTGTTTTTTGATGTCAGTACATTGAAGCATGTCTTAAAATAATGTAAAACCTATGATTTCTCAGTTTTTGCAGCCATATCATTAGCTGTTGCATTCAAAAGAAGGAGAGTGGACTATAGGTAGAATGGGATAACCAGTAGTTCTATATTATGCTCTATGGAAGATTTATACAGAGTAAACAAGTTGATAGGGTGCCTCATTTCATGATCCATTGAAAACACTGAAATTGAAAACACTTGCCTCTGACTGTGTAATCAAAAAGGATGTCACGACAATGCCCTTGCTCATTTATTATGACGAGTTATATATGTTACATCCTTTAATAAGCGCTTTTATCGTAGAAACTTAGTGAATCATTGAATTGAAAGGGTCTAAGTTGCACTCTGTTCATCCTGCATATCATTGCTTTATCTGCTGTGATACATCTAGTTCGTTTATCTGAAGGGAAAGAGTTACCTCGGTTTCAGCACTTCAGAAGTACTAAGACTTCAAATAAGTTTTTGAATGCTTGGGGAAAGATATTAAGTGCAGAGACATTATTAGATGAAAATATGTGGGTTGCATGTATGGAAAGGCTACATTTATATAAAAGTTAACCTGCTAAGATATGATTCTTTATCACAGAAATATCAAGGTACATCAGTCCAGGTACTCATTGCTCTTAATGGCATAGTTTTCCTCCTTGTAAAGCTTTAGTCTTTCTCCTACTTGCAGAGTATCACTTGAAACACATACTCAAAGAGCCAACTATAAGGAATTCATAACAGTTTCCGAATGTTCCAAGCCATAAATGGCAAAATTGGAAAGTTGATAATGGCTCATCAATTTTGAGTGGACTGGTGGTAAAATTGAATAACAGTAAATGATTGAAATATTGTGTGATGATTCTACTAGTTGCAAGGAGGCGTGTTATAATAATGATTACCACAGAAGCAGACAACGACAAACGTTTAACATGAGTGTTAAATCAATGAGAAATAGTTTGGACCATTTCATTTATTGTATTTTCTTGTAAAAATGTTAAACTATCCTTTCTATTTGTGGCTCTATATTTAGCATTATATGCACATTATTAGGAAAAGTGTCCAAAAGGTCATTGATAACATCTGTAACACCAGTCCATGGGCTTGATAATCAGAAATGAATATAATTTCTTCTGTTTTGGCACCATAGACTTATAAGTACACATTAAGTGTCCTGATCTTTAACTTAATGACATCTTGTAGATATATGAGCAAGACAGACTAAGAAAATGAAAAATATACCCACGTTGTAATCGCTTTCCTGTGTTTTACTTAAATGGTAATAACAAAATTCGCTTCTCTGTAAAACTGGGAGTAGAGCTGTGTATAAGCTCCTATAAGACAATATATTTAAGATAGAAAAGCAAACTTGGTTTTTCCTATTCATCAATTGAGTATATGTTTGTAAAATCTAATAAAACAGTTTGAAACCAAGTCATAGTAGTTGTTTAACTACATGACCATAGCCACAATTATAGCTTTTAAATTATAATTAGGTTCATGTAACGCACATAACACCACAGTTGGCCGTATTAATGTTAAACAGCTTCCATATGTAGTAAAGAAATTCAGTATAAATATTATAAGACTGTCAATTTATTAGATAATTTTAATGTCTTCTTTTGGTAGCTCAAACATTCAAATTTCTTATTCTCAAATTGATATAGTAACATATGTAACAAGCTGTTACAGGCTAACGCCCCGACTTACAGAGTGCAAACATTTCTTATTGAATGCACCTTGAATGGTTACATAAGATTTAATTTGTCTGCAGAATTCCAAAGGGGATTAGGATGGAGCAGGCCCTTACTCAGCTTGATGTCAAAATACTGTTTGATGATTTTACTTATCACGCTAACATATGTAACGCTCTCTGGTCTTTAAAACTTGATGACAACCAGCAGATCTATAAGTCTTTATCATAGGAGCCAGTTTAAAATCCCTAAACAATGTAAGATATCCAACAGCTGCAAGTTTTTTCACAATTTTAGCTCAAATTTTCAAACTACATTTCCTTTATTTGATATAGTAACGCATGTAACACGCTGTTTCAGACTAACGCCCCAACATAGAGAGTGCAAACATCCCTTATTCAATGCAGCTTGAGTTGTACTATAAGAAGGAATATGTCTGCAAAATTCCCTCGAGGAGATTAAAACATTTTTAGGCATATCTTACGTAAAGACATTGAGCTTGCCCATTTATTACATCAGGTAACATATGTTACAACCTCTGATATTAAAAATTTTGCAACAAACTTGCAGATTTATGAGTCTTTTCATATAAGCAAATAAATCCCAAACAATGAAACACATTCATCAACTGCAAATATTTTTTAACTATTTTTACTTTAGTTTTAATACCAAACATTTCACCTTAAAACTGGGTAGGGGTAGGGTTGTTTAATTGCTTATTTCAGAAAAAATATTTAAGGTAGGGAAACAAACTTTAATTTTTCTGTTAGCCAATTGCATAAGCTAGTCAGACATGGTTAAAAACATTTTGCAAAACACACAGAGAGATTGTGAATGTAAATGATGCTAGCCACACTTGCAAATTTTAATGGGTTATCTGATTTATGTAACGCATATGACACGTTAGGAAGCCGCAATTTTGTTCAAATGGCTGTCATACGTAGTTAAGATACCCAGTATGCAGACTATATGAATGATTTTTAAAAATAAATATTTTAATGTCTTTAATTTGTAGCCCAAACTTTCAATTTACTTTTTCTTAGTTTGATTAAGTAACGTATGTTACAGGCTCTTACAGACTAACGCCCCGGAGCACAGAGTGCAAACATCTCTTAAAAGACTCGGCTTTCAATTCTCTACAAGATAGGTTATGTCTGCAAAATTCCCTAGGGGGGGGGGGGGGAGCAAACCCATTCTCAGCCATCCGTCTACTAAGTATGATTTTCGTGCTCTCTTACACGAAGGATGAACCCATAAATATTCATGAAGAACAATGAACAGAACAGACCAGATTGTTTTTGTCATAAACCATACAGTTTCTAGTCAATCATATAAAAATATTATGGCGGAAATGGTTATTGTAAACAGACATATGCAAATCAAAACCACGAGCGGATCCAGAAATTTCCGCCAGGGGGTCCTTTTTATTATTTTTTTTAGTCCAGTTACCAAACTATCTTTCTAGTTTTATGAACCATGACTTGTGTTGTTCATCATCATGTTGGTACTAAAATGAACCGTCTCGTCGAGATGGTCTTTTTGTATACCCACAAATTAGGTTTAAGTTGAGCAATAACAAATTCACCATTTAAACGCACAAATGTAATGGTAAACTGTATTTGTAGATCATAAGATGCAACGCATTTGTTTTTGTTGTGTTTTGTTTTAGATGTTTTCCAAATAAAGTTTAGTTCGTGTATATGTTGTTAACTGGTGCCATAATAGGGTCGTTTCCTTTGATGTACCAGCTTCCAACTACTTGAAATTGTGCCTGTAATTTTCAGTTTTCCAGGCCACAGCTGATTATCATACCCATGCGAACTTTATGTAATGTGGGATATAGTGTCTTCAGGTTGCTCAGCGTATTCATGATTTTCTAGATCTTTTTTTTATGTTTTTCCAATATAAAATGAGGTATTTAGTGGTGAGCAAGAAAAAGAATTCATTATTTGTGTGAGGGTGGGATAGAAAAATCCGTCCCTCGTGATCACGGTTTGTCATCACTCGACAAGCCCCATGATGCCAATCAGTGATCCTCGGGACATATTTTTCTATCCCAACCTCACGCTCATGATTGATTCTTATAATCTATGTGAAATGCGCATGGAATGTATAAGGCTACAAGTAAAATGTCAAGACGAAGAGACCTAGATACTCAAAATTAAAGATTTTGACAGATCTCATTTATAAGAAGATATGAATGAAGGGATGGAAGAAACAAGTCTTGTGAAAAACTAGAGCGGTAACATAAAGGAAAAGATGGAAGACAACAAGAAGAAAGAGAAAAAAAGATAATCCAAAGGTAGACAAAATGAAACAAGAAAAACAGCAATAATTGTATAAGACAAAGTAAAACAAACAATCAAAGCCATGATTTGTTTGTACAAAAAACGCATCACCCTATTTTTGCACTTTTATGCGATTGAAAAGTTACTTGCAAGTTTAAATGTGCAACCCAGAATCTGTATGAATCAGTCGTTAATTTGACTGCACTATCACGCGACGCTGCTGATGACGTCACATGGATACATACAACATCCAGCATCTTTCTGCACAGTTAAATGAAGCTTTTTGATTATTTTTATGTTTAAACTGTGGCGTGTATACCATATCACCAAAAGAGTTTATCTAATTTAAAAAAATTGATAACTTCAATATTTCGAAAATAAACGTCAAATTTGAACATCAATTAAAAGCTTTTTAAAATCATCTACATAAGTTACCTTTATGTACGCTTTCATTACTGATATTGACTACATACATTGGCAGTCATGTGGGGAAGACGTTTTGATGTAAATCATGGCAGGAGACCTGCTGTCATGTGATCGAAATGTCTTTAAAATTTTACGTTAACGTCACTTGCACAATACAATAGACACGTGATACAAGCGTAATTTTTGCATAATATGTCATTTGTGTATGCCCTTAGCCTCTTCCAATAAAACGGGACGTAAAAAAATCGAAACTTTGAAAGGCCCAAGACGTTGATTTTTATTACTAGACTATAGTAATCAGGATGGGTGGGGTATGTTGGTGTTTTTAAAGGAGTGTAATTATGAGCATACCGAACTGTCGTTTCATTCAAAATCGTTCAATGATGAATGTGCAATCGTGAAAGAAGCAAAAGACGCAAATCTGTTGAGTCAGGAATCAAAACTATTGCGTGTTAACTTGCAGCTGAATTTTTGTCCTTCATAATCGACCACCCCTGTCTTAGAACGGATACATTTTCATTACCTTAAAGTAAATTTACAGCCATGAATTTTCTTGGACACACTACAAGCTGGTCAGACTATTATATGCAATAACAATTATCTCGCGGACATTGTCAGGGTTTGTGTAATAAAGGATTTAATCTGGGCAATGCGTTTTCAAAGTCCTTTAGTATAGTATTGAAAGTGACTAAATACATTCAATAAATAGTTAATCCTGTAATAGCTAAACAAAGATAAACTGGCACTCATTAATCTTCGACATCATTCGGTCACGTTCGGTGTGTATTAGCTATTTTAATTGATTAATGTATGGAGCAAGGTAATCTAACAATCCTGATGCAATGGCGTAGTGGTAAGACGATTAACTCATATTTCGGATCGCGAGGGTTCGGTTCCCAATGGATATAATTATTTTAGGCATCATTTTTAAATAAATACTTTTTGAGTTATGATATTGGTTCTTGTTTATTAAAATTTTGATGGATAGTTGACATGATGTCAGTTTTTAAGACTAATAAGAAATTATTAACGGTCGGAAGCTGATAGTGGTGGGTGTAAAACTCCTGCACATTGTTTCTGATAACAACCTCATCAAAGTCGTTCACAGGTTTGTATTGTCCCCGTTTCGAATGTTGCGGCGATGAAAGTGTACCGGTTTCTCGTAGTTCTTATCGTACTCGGAAGACGGTTCTTCTGCTGACCCCAGTTGCCTGAACAGTCTGTAGAATATATGATGAGCTGTCCCGCCCTGATTGTTTCTCGAAATCGTTTGAAACATTAGTTATGAGGAATTTGTCTTTAGATTTTAAATGTTTTAAAGATTTATCAGTAGACATCACAGTTCCTTACTAATATAATGCTTTAAAATGAATTCTATTACATTTACTTTTACACGTAAGTCTTGTAAAATCGTGCAAGTCATGATTTATGATAAAAAATGAAAATCAGTTTTTTTAAATATGTTGTATGTCGTGAGACTCGAACCCAGGATCTCAATCTTGACAGCTATACGTTCTATCCAAAGGGCTAAGCGGGACAGTGATGGATACAGGATTAGAAAATACGTCACTCTAAAATCAATACTTTTCATAATGTTTGCAAATCTACAATCAGTTTTACAGAGATATACGAGTTTATACGGCATATTCATGAGTGCCAGTTTAACTTTGTTTAGCTATGCATGTATTTACATATCCTCCCATATGTTTTCTTGCACCGAAGTCCATTCTCTCTAATTTACCAGACTAGCTTGAGCCTTGTATGACACAGAAAAAAAAACAGGTTAAGTAAATTTCGATATTCTCTACCCTTTGTACGCTGGAAGCCTGCCTGTAAACGGGTATTGTAATAAACAGTGAAGACCTAGATGAAATGTTGCAGGGTGTGGCACTGTGTCAAGATCTGCACTGCTTGTAACTCAAAGTTTCATGTGAAGACTCCTTATGATAAATTAGCCAAAATTTATGCAAAACACTTTGGTCACATGACCAAGATGACCGCCACGCCCATATATTGATTAAGAAATAATATCACTAGGAATAGCATGTGCTGATCCAAAAAGTTTTTTCAGAGCGACTCCAACTTTGACTACGTTTTTATTATATTTTTTTAAGTTGGTACGATGAACAATGGTGGCCCAACATTGGATGCTGGCTTGGTAGCTTTGTAATTTTACAGGGGATCCAGACCAGTACTGCTAAGAGACCCTATATTTTTGTATTTTTCAGCATTTACGATTGTCATGATAAGTTGATTGAGCATGAAAACAGTTTTATAGCCTCGGGTTGCTCTGTTGTCAGAACATTTCTGAGCACTGTATGCAATAAATCTCATCAGATTTTGTGTGGAACATTGTCTGTGGAATGTTAGCTGAGTGAAATCTGGACATTATTGATACAACACCTAATTAAATCACTCTTTGACTGCGATGTCGATGTTTCTATTTGTATTATCATTGTTTTTATTGTTGTTTTTTGCAAACATTTTGGGTCCCGATGTTATAAACATGTTTTCATGCTCAACTCAACTGAGCATGAAATTGCAACTGCTCATAAAACTAGGATGCTGAAAATAAAGACATCTCTTGCTTTCGAACTCTCAGATGTTGTATTTAACATCATGTTCAGTTGGGTTGAGTATGAAAAATAAAAGCATGCAGGATTATCCAGCATGCAAGACGTATTTATCAGAGGAAATTACAGGCGTTGAGATTCATCAACCTTGTAAACCCAAAAACAAATACTATCAGCAGACAAAGAACAAATTGCTCCCAAAGAAAAAGATTGATCAGAGTCTGTCTGTATTGAGATGAATATGGACTGGAAAGTTAGGACAGTAAGACTTATGGTGGAAAGCCTAATTTTAGGTGATCAATTTAAAAAGATGATTAAAAGTAATAAAAGGGTGGGATACAACATGGATATCATGCGACAGTCTGCATGCCTGGTTGTAAACCCAATCACGGCTTTATAGCTATTATATGGTTTCCTCTTTAATTGCGCGACGGTGGGTCAGGCCTTAGACTCAATGACGGCCCTGACGTAATAGAGCTTTAATCTGTTGCTTGTCTTTGGCTGGTCCCACCTTAGCTCAACATGCGATTTCTTTAGCTCTGACTAAATGTGATTGTATTTCTATGACGATGCATTTCATAAGTTAGGAAACCTCCTTGCGAGCTAAACATTTTTGAGTTTTAACAACAACAGAACCTAGGGCGAAGATTTGGCGCCAGTAAAATGCTTTTAAGCCCCCTCTGTACCTTAAGCGGCTGTCCGTTCTAAGGCGGTGATTCTGTTGTTGTTTATTCATTGTTGTTGCCCCCCCCCCCCCCCAATTATTTAGTGTTAGGTCTTTGTTTCGCTTAGCAGTACTTTGTGTCCTTTCTAGCTTTGCAATCATCTTAACGAGGAAGAGAGAGCTGGTTGCTTTGCTTTTTCAGCCAAAATGAGTTAAGTTCACCAATTCGGTCTTTTTGTGTCCCATCCCCATTTTAGCATGTAAACAGTGTATTTGCTAACGCCCTATTATATATTAGTAAGGTTTTTAAGTTTAGGTTTATGTCTTAACAATCAAGTAAAAGAATAGCAATGGAAATAGTCAGTAGTCATTCCTTACGACGTTAATCAACAGCATCAACAAAAAGTGCCAAAAATGCTATCCACTCGTCATAGTATGTGTAATTTTAAGAGTGTATTATGCTTAAATGGTTGTTTTTATAAGCAGTTTTCAACTTTATTTCATTGACACACATATAAACCTTTCATTTAGTGTCCCTCATTTGATTGAAAAGTGAAACACAATTTTTTGTTGTATTGATGATTAATGTCCCACAATCTAATGTGGATTACGTTACCAATTTAACCATCTCACAAATTACAAACCATTCTTGTTAAGCTCACATCAAACATCTCTATGTCAAGAGGATTAATATGTGCATGGACAAAAGAAACGAATTCGGCGAAACATTTGTTTATTTTTCGCTGATGAAAAGATATCTGAGGCTGTCTAAAATATCTGCAGTTTTGTGAACTACGTTACACTATGTGTATCATTTTTATAAGAAGAGGTACAAATATTGCAATTGAAGCCAATGTAAGATCTGTAGCCTAAATAGATAACGAACCATACAATAACTTTACAAGAAGTCGTTTGCATAGACAAAAATAAGTAGAAACATAAATTGGTGTGTTACGTTACTGTGAATTACGTTACTACAATTTGGCTAAAATCAAAATACCTCTCTAAATGAATACACTAGCTGAAACAAAATGATTGGTTTTGATCAAAGCAAATCTGTCCCAGTTAATAAAGATCAGTTTAAACCATATAACAGATGTCATTTTACTTTAACAAGGATTTACCTGTATGCTCTGGGTACATCAACTCCCCTGTTCACGTAACTTACAAAGATACTCATCATATCAACACAACATATGCAAAGTAATCTGTTTGAAAAACCAAATCGAATAGTATAAATCTCTAAAGGATTGTTCGTATGTTTTTTTTAAATGAGCTAGATTAATATAGGTAACGTAATTCACAAGCAGATAACGTAATTCACATTCTACAAAAAAAAAAAAACAGATTTTTTCAATCAAAGGACAAAAGGCAACAAAACGGTGGTGATTATAAGTTTCTGACTTGTTGTTCAATTTTTATTTTCTCTTTTTCAAACCA
Organism: Loripinus fragilis; assembly: GCA_964019695.1. Lineage (NCBI taxonomy): Eukaryota > Metazoa > Mollusca > Bivalvia > Lucinida > Lucinidae > Loripinus > Loripinus fragilis. The sequence goes on along the minus strand of OZ026531.1, from coordinate 35,552,188 downwards.
TTTTATCTTGTTGCTGCTACCATTGGAGGTTTATTGGTGAGTTAATGTGTATACTTTGAAATTGGCACTCATGCTTTTGCATCCTGGTCCATTCCAGTTGATCACAGAGACCTCAAATGTTCTCATGACTCTCTATGTTGATAACTTCTATGGCTTATATGATAGATAAAATAGTTAACTTGAATTCATGAACTTCTTATCTTGAATTGAATTAAGCAAATTGGCTATGTGAATTACGTTACCATGAACATTTGGCCATTTTCTGAGAAGGGCGTATCTTTTTGAATGATGCAAACTTTTTTTTCTTTTCTTTTAATATATGTAGATGAAAAGGCATTTATTGAAGTTAGATTATTTATTCTGCATTGTCTGAGTTTGTAGTGAGCCACACGAAGTTTTCAAATATGTGGAATGTTTAAAATCATTATTCTATAATCATACTTTAAAGTGTTATTCCAACAAGATTAATGAAACTAGATGCAACAGCTTACTTCCAATGTGCAAAGGATGATGTAAAAAATGTTAAGCGACACATTAGAACCTGATAGTTTGCAGAAAAATATATGTTTCTACGTAGGAAATAAGACCAGAGTGTAAGGTATGTGAATTACGTTACCGACCTATTAGCACACTGTTCTTTATACAAGAATACAATTGATTGTTTTCAATACCAAAGAAGAATGTAATTTTCAATACTCATCATCTACTGTTTCAAAACCAATACTTTTTTTTCTGGTCAACTCTTCAAATTTGATAGAATAATTAAAACAATAATTGTACTCATAGAATTACAGTTGAATTCCACTGTCAATTCATAAAAAAACCTGCTGAGACCATGCTGAGAAGCAAAAACATTATATAAATTCTATATAAAAGGCTTATTTGATGAACACGAGATCCATGTAGAAGTGCATGCTATAAAATCTCTTAAATATTTAAGTCTTGTATGAAATTTGGTATGTACAAGTCAACTTCATCACATTAACGTAGTTCACATTCAAATTCAGTGGTGCTCTTTGTGTGGATGAATGAATTGAAACTTTTGGATGCACACTTTTTAGACATCATTATATAATTGACATATACCAACAAGTAAAAAAAATAACATAAAAATGAAAATCTAAGCCCAAAAAAATGTGGAACAAAAATTGGCTGCAATTGGTGAACTTAACTCGTTTTGGCTGGTTAGTGTCTTTCAGATGTCTTATTACCTCTTATGTTTGTAAATGGTAAAGAAAAGAAACAAAAACGCAAACTCACCTTACACATTTCTATAGAGAGTGTTATTATTTGGCACAATGATTGCCTATGATGTGCAGATGACAATGGAGGTTTCAGATCATAGATTTGAAAATGGAGTCACAAGTCAAGGTCAAATATAAGTATGGCTTGTAACGTGAAGTCTTATATTTTCGGTGGAGGTTTTTCATATTTGGAACAATAACTGCTTTACATTATGGTATGTAGGTGACAGGGAAGATTTCGGATCACAAATATGACCTTAGAGTCAGGGGTCAAGGTCAACTTAACTTAAACTCTGTCTTATGGCTTGTAACGCGAGCTCCTCTTGCAAGTATTGATGGAAGATGTTTTTATTTGGCTTTGGATTTAATAGCAGGGTCAATTATACGTATTTGCTGTAAAATGTATAGCTTTTTACACGAACTCCTCACATTTTTGATGGTGGGTGTTCATATTTGACACAAGGGATGGCTGTGGTATGGATGTCTATGGTGTGGGAATGACGATGAAGGTTTCAGATCACAAATATGACCACGTAGCCAAAGGTCAAGGTCAGTAAACTTTGGATCTCTGTGCATGGCTCGAAACCCAAACTCCTTTTACATTTTTGATGGAGGGAACTCTCATATTTGTCACAATGACCACCAACTGTGTGTAGATGATAATTAATTTTCCGGATCCCAGGTATGACATTGAAATCAAACTCAAGGTCAAAAATGAATTCAATATAGGGTGTATTGATTGTAACTCAAACGCTCTTCCATTTTAATGTACATGTAGGTAGCTCACATTTTGTAAAATGAATGCCTATAGCTTGCACATGAAAATGAATGTTTCGGGTAGGCACTCTGACCTTAGAGTTAAAAGACAAGGTCAAATATACGTAAAATACGACTTTGGCAGGTAATGCGAACTTCTCTTACAATTTTGATGGAGGGTTTTCACAGTGGCGGATCCAGAGGGGGTTCAGGGGGTTCGCTTGAACCCCCTTTCCCGCTAGCCGTTTTTAAATATTCAATGAAAATGAAATACTTTGGTCTCAGTGAGAGTGAGACCAAATTATTTTATATTCATGGGATATTTAAGAAAAATGAGATAAGATCAGCTTTATACATATGAAACCCCTTTCCAGAAATCCTGGATCCGCCCCTGGTTTACATTTGGTTCACTGATTGCCTGTTGTATGTGGATGACAGCATTGGTTTATGGCCTTGGAGTCAAAGGTCAAGGTCAATTTTTTTTCCCATAATGTGTAAAGTGCGGATATCTGCGATGGGTCCCTATCGATTGATTTCTTTTGGTTTGATATAATGGGATGGTTCATAGTGTTATCGAGGGGAGCAGGTGATAATTTCCAAATTATGTTGTATTCTCTCTCTGAAGATCGCTTGGGTTTCCACGGCATTCTTGCATGAACTTGTTAATGTGTATCATTTAATGTTTATTCAACTACAAAAGAAACCCATCAGTCACTTCTCGGGGTAGTTATGGAAATCAGAATTAAGAAATGAAAATATATTTATACCATATTCCGTAGCAATCAGTTCTGCATCATTCAAATTGAATAATGTATAGTCGGGGAACCAAGGTAGAAAAAAATGCTAACCCTTGCACCCGAAAAGTATACAGCTGGATTTTGTATGGTTGCAAAGGTAATTTTATGGTGTATCTGAAACCACTGTGTAGCAGACTCGATCGGCTTGTATAACGCCAGAGCAGTCAACTTTCTACGGAAGCCCAGCAAGAACATGTCAAAATATCATTTTTCAAAATGTCATATATTTTTATCAAAAAAGTTCGAGATTGAAAAATATTGAGTTTATATAATATAACAACATCGACGTAGACCTCAGAAGCAGTGGTGGTCATCTAAGAATACTGCTTATTGATTTTTAAAGCATGCAGATTAGGGCACCCGGATTTTGAAATTAAATTTATAGATTTAGTTGCTTCAAATTTCATTAAAACTGTATTTAATGCCCAAAAATGTATTTGATAATTATTTATATATCACTTGGAAGCATATCTCTTAAAAATTGCATGCTTACTTATTCACTTTTATCCTCCAGCTGAAGTGGTCTGAATTGCATATTTTTTACATAAATAAATAAATTTTGAATTTAATGCGCTTAAACACCGCATACAGTTAGACTGACGTTTGGGACATAATTTAAGATAATTTATTTTATTTTCTATGGCAAACTAGAAAAAGGTAGCTGAAAAGTAAAAATATGAAACCACGATAATTTGATACATAGTAATTTAGTCCATGCCAGCTTGTGCGAAGTTGAATACTATGGACAATTTAAAAGCAGTTTAACACATAACTGAACTTTATCAAGGTTTTTAGGATATTTATTCTCCCCCCTATTTACAACAACTTTGAAACAGGGGGTCACTGTAGGGACCAAGGGGATTTTTATCAACTGAAAACAATTTCATTTAACAGTGGTAAAATAAAGATGAAAAACTCGTTTAACTATTATCATATCACCATGAAAACCCTGTCTGTCCCCGTTTGAGATGCAGAAATGTAACCGCATAGTATTTGTAAAAATAAATGTCCCTAGAAAGAATACCTTGGTGCACAAATGACTGCCCATACTTTTAAATGCGTTTGATAGTGTATTATTGTATTATCAGACAGTCGAACGGCTTCTCATACCCATTCTCCAGATAAGAGTGCGTAATGGAAAATTATTTTTGTTATTTCTCAACCAAAACATACGTTGTGGGTACTTAAATGGATCTTTTAAATGAGACGGTTTCTTTTGAAGACCAAAAACACACTCTTTAACTTATTGATTAGGGAAACATCAGACTGTCTATGCTATACAATACAATACAATACAATTATTTTATTGTTTCATCTCATTTCATATGAGACATTCACAAAATACTTTCATAAACATGTTCAACATAAATACAAAGAATGATATATCATTTAGCATAATGTTAAAGAAGAGAAGTATCTGAAAAAAGAAAATATCTATTCTCCTATGCGGAGCGGGCTTTAAATGCTGAATGAAGAAATTTTGCTACTTCTTTAATTGTCGAACCACTGGAATTCAAAAGGTAGATAAACTTATTTTCTTCATTTAATGTGTCAATCGTTGGACAGGATGTCCTTACGTGGTCAAAAAGAGCTATTCTTATTTCGCTAAATCTAGAGCATCGTAATAACAAATGTTGCTCATCATCTATATCTGAAACGTTGTCAGCCTTACAATGCAAGCAAATTCTTTCATTTCGTGGGGTCTTTGAAAACCTTCCCGTTTCAATTGCTAACCTATGGTTGCTTATTCATATTTTAGAAAGAATTATTCTGTGTGTTCTTTTTTCACATCACTAATGGAGTTTTCTAACCCAAACCTCTGCTTAAGCAAACAATAAGTGTCCATTTTGCTGAACTTTTTAATACGTTCAGACCAATATCGAATATAATAATCACATAATTTCTCCTTTAGTAAAACAAAAGTTTCCGTGACGGTTTTACATTAACCAATTTGCATAAACTTGAAAAGAAAGAAAACCAAGTAAATATCCGTTCTTCATGAAGGTTTTGGGATACAGCTAGGGCCTCTTGAAGTAAAATGTTACTCGATGATTGAATGTGATACCAGTATTTAAAAGCCTGTAGCATACATGAAATTCCAACCGGAAAACGCCCAAGTTCCCCTTTTACAGCTAAATTTACCGCCCTTTTATTAACACCCATAAGAAACTTACAAAATTTAACATGCACATGTTCAATATCTAGAGAGTCTAGGAACTTTGGGATTCCATCAATATTTTGAAAGATCTTTTTATTTCCGTCAAAAGCGCTCCAAATCTCTGAGTCATAACATAAAATAGGCCTTAACATCTGATTGATCAGTTTTAATCCTAGCCCTGGCTTTATATTTCCTGAACATATCTAGCTTTTTATTTAAAAACAGCGCCTTCTTTCCCCGATTTGATATATTTGCAATTGCACTACTCCATGACCCGGAAGAGCTAAATTCAATTCCTAAATACTTATATTTAGGTACATTTTCAAGAGGTTTCCCATAATATAGAAACACTGACTTACATTTGTGCCTGTTACCACTTAACTTCATGACTTTGGTTTTTTCGATATTGACTTCCATTCGCTATTTTCTAACGTATTCACCTAACCTATTCAAAAGAATTTGTAGTCCAGATTCAGACCTAGACATTAAAACTAAGTCATCTGCGTACATCAAGCAATTAATAGGAGTACTGACTAGTTTTGGTGTGTCATCGTCTACCCCTAAGAAACGCTTTTAAGTCTGAAATATAAAGGTTAAAAAATTGAGGGCTAATATTATCTCCTTGGAGCACTCCAACATTACTCTTAAAAAGATCGTTCTTTCGCAATTATTAATTTTAACACAGATATTGTTGTTTATGTACATTTCCTTCACAATTCTGAAAAACATACCAGATACATTTTGTGAAAGAAGTTTAAACATTAAAGCCTGACGCCACACCCTGTCGTAAGCTTTTCTAAAATCCACAAAACAAACATAAAGAGGTGATTTTAGCTTCTTTACATATTTGTCTATAAGTGTCTATAGTATAAACATGTGATCAGACGTTCTACAATTCTTTTTAAAGCCAATTTGTGTATCATCTATTAGGTTATTAGAAGTTATGAACTTTTCGAGTCTGTTGTATAAAATGATACTGAACACTTTACCTAAAATATTGGTAAAGTATGGCTATGCGGGTCGCTTCGTGAGCCAGATTTATAAATTGCTATGAAAGATTGCTTAACTTGACCTATATGCATACAAAAATGCATTTTTCTGCAAAATGCAATTCTGGTCGCATTGCTATACAGTGGTTTCATATCAAGCACTATTCAGACTATCAGTATACAACATTCCAACCGTATACCTTTCGGGTGCAAAAATGTGTGTTTTTGCACGATAGGCGACTTAGGTTCCCTTAATAATGCTCATGCTGTTCGCCAGTGTTTAGACAAGGGGTCATTTTCAAAAATGACAAGTTTTTCACTTGGGAATGAATATCTCGTTCTCGTCTAAATCAGTTCACTTGAGTTGAATTTGTCCAAAACAGACATGACCCTCACCTGCAGCAATAGATGCCTCATAACGAGGTCGAACCAAAAGCATGTGACGACGCACCGCGTTCTTGAGAATCCACGCGAGAGCAACCTGAAGCTGTTGAAGATTCTGAGGATGCACTCCCGGATGCGTCGCCAGAGCTCATCCCACAACTGCTCTATCGTATTGAGATGCAGGCTTACTAAACTAACACGGTTTATTTTGTCTTCTGCACACACGTGATTGCCTTGTCACAGAGGGCCATACCGGTTATCGGACGAAGTGAACTGATTAAGTGAAAACCAATTGTCTGAAACTTGTCATTTTTAGAAATGACCCCTTGTCTATACACTGACGTACAGCATGAACGTGTTTAGGTACATTAAGTGTAACATTATTCAATAATTTGATTGTTAAAGAATATGGTATAAAATATATTTTGATTTCTTAATTATATTTTACCATAATTGCCCTAAAAAGTGACTGATGGGTTTCTTTTGTAGTTGAGTATAGTTATCATTCACCTTTTCGCCTTCTCGATACCTCAAGCGGATGCTACAGCTACTTAACGCTTATCAGTTGAGTTGTTATCAGAGAAAACGGTCTTAACCCCTTCGTACAGTTCCTAGGCATAGCACCACCTGCCAGGTAAAAGCCTTTTTTTCAAATTAACATTTCAGATTGAGGCTGATATTTTTCTGATGCTCAAGGCATGTCCTATTGCGAATCAAATGACAGTGGAACGTTCATGTTTACAAAGATGAGATGTGTGTGTGGCTAATGTCGACTTTTCCACGCAAAAATGTTCGAACGCATCAGCTGCGTGTAACTTGAGAAATGCACCCGTTTGCGCTTCTTTATTCTAAGATGGGCAGCATCAGCCTGTGCGCTGCAAGGCTGGTCCGTTTATCAATATCGTTAGGTTAGTGTATCGCAGATCGTGTATACCCTAACGAAACAGTGAAAATATGGATAATCATTAAAAAAAAATAGTGCAACTTTGAAATATGCCTTTTTTCGCGTAGTACGGCTCAGCTCATGATGTAGATGTGAGCCGTGTCGTGAGAAAACCTGACTCCAGGGTTCTCCGACTGTTTAAGACCCCAAATCAACCTGCGAAGCTACAGAGACTACACTGTATAGCTAGATTATTGAAATTTTGCGTTGAGAAAGTTTAGATATTGTTCTTTCTAATGGCGCTGATCAGTTTGCGCGGATGCAAAGGTAGTCATGTATCTTAGTTTCCGCAGCGACGATGTCCATATGAAAACAATTTTCTTTAGTTGAGAGACAAGCGATGCCTCTGGCGAGCCTGTGCGTTCGCTCAGTCTCGTCCGGAGCCTAAGCTTGTCACATAGAGTATTACGACAGTAGAAGCAAATAGAATCTGGCTCCATTTGATTGCACTATTGGGCCCTCATAGATTTGATCAAAAAGTATCGTTTTCTCGCAGAGCGATTCATTTTATATAGGTATGTCGGCCATGCTGATTCGGAATTATTTTGTGTTGGAAATTGTCTGTAGAGATAATCTGTTTTCTGTTCATCGATTGGGGTCCATACATAGGAGTTAGTGAAAGTAAAATGCCGGTGTAGATTTGGAAATAAGAAATACCAAGGTAATCAATTTCGATGAAATTAGGTCCAATTAATTTACTAATGGCAAAAAAATGCTATAGATTGGCAAAACGCCGATCTTCGAACGCAATTTCATTGTTATCGATGGCCAAATGGGTTGTGTTTTTGTTGTTGTTTTTTTTTTTTTGGCAATCCGGAATAAGTCGCTTTAGGCAAAGGAAACGCATTTCGTTTAATAGCGTTCGTTCGGGGTTTACTGCCCTCAGGAAAGTGGCCAACGATGATTCACATCAGTGTCCACAAATAATGGGAAACATGTTCGATGTTTTATGATAATATTTTTTCTGTTATTCATCCGCGCAGTCTGATCAACGCCTTTGTTATTCGCTCATTAGACTTGAAGTATCATATCTGGACTTGCAATCAGCAAAATTTCAATTGTCTCGCTAGTCTCTGTAGCTCAGAAGACTGGTTTGAATCTGACTTCGCCGGCAACCCCAAAGACAGATTTTGTCGAGTCGGTGCCCATTACAATACTACTAGGAGTATCCTAGCTAATTATCTGACAAAGATAAGTAAACCCATCGTAACTTTTGTTATCATCTCCCCTGTTGATCACGAAAAAAAACGAAAGAACAAAAACGCTGCATCCATTCTGGAATTAATTATGGAAACATCTGTAGGCATCTTTGAGAACCGTCCCGCGAGAAAAGGTACATATCAATAGTTTCAACCATTTATATAGTTGTATACACAAAATCCAACAAAACCATGAGATAATGATTCTTATTGCATATTACACGCGCATGCACAGCTTTCAAGTGGGACAAGACGTTTTATTTTTATCTGACCTTCACCTACTTCTGTATATTGTGCGTGTGAGCAGCGACGGCTCTAACGAGACTGCGCGCTTGCACGGGCTCATCTGAGCTTTTGCTGCTCTCCCAGATAAGCAGGATTTGGTCCTACATTGGATTGATTATATGCAGGTGCGCGCCAGAAATAATCAAAGCACTGAGAGTATTGGTGGAACACTTTTCTGGCAATCCCTTTTTAGCAGAAAAAGTGTGCTTGAAAAAATCAATCGTCAAACTGTTAGATACCCTCTAGGTGTTAAATCACGGATTTTATCATACGTTGGTGAAAAAATCTAAATGTCCGATAGTTGAAAATAGATTTTTTTTTAAAGAATTGGCTGAGTTCAAGGTAATATCTGCCTGCCTGCTTCAGAGGAGAAAATCTTTTTTAGTCAGTATTTTTAGTTTTTCGGGAGACGGTACAGCTTTCTTTTTGAGTCATTATTTTGACCTGTAACTCCCTCATTTTATTCTGATTTTGATTCGAAACCAGAAAGATGATAATACACGTAATATGGTTTTTTGTTACATAATCTATGGATTACAGACCTGAAACACGATTTTATTAAATTTTCTAACTGTAATATAACTGTAAAGTGTTATCTGTAAGTGTTCTATAGTCTGGTTCCCTCTCTTATATCTACCTATCTAGGGTCAGGTATAGGCCAATCAAGGCTACCAAATCTATGATTGTGTGATGTGGCGAGAATCTCTGAATATGCGCTATCCAAGGGGGAGGATCTCTATATAGTGAGAAAATGATGTGGATTATGATTCACGTGCTCTTTTGATACAATGAAAATCAACAAATTTCTATTCCATATTCATGTAAAAACGTTGGATGATTTTTTTTTCACAAAACTAACTTTGCTCTAGCGATTAGAATATTTAAACAGATATTGTGACTGTCATTTTAAAGCCACGCTAAATTTAAAACGTACATGCCATCGCATTGGTCGGTTAATAAACCAATCACAGCTAACGATAGATTAGGTTTTACCTGTTGTCGAATTGAGACGATAACATGGAATCAGTTAAAGTGTTTTATGCTCGTTTAAGCAAATAAGCAACAGTTAAAGCAACTTAACCCATATCTAAACATGAATTGTATCATCTTAACATGAATTGTATCATGTATCAGCTGATCTGACAACACCTATTCAACAAGTGAATAAAATACTTAAATTTGAACCCTGAACTAATTACCAAGTTTGTGACCCCTGCATGTTTGATAAGCTATACTATCACACTGGCAGTCCCTTATCCATTTAATTCCTAAAAGCTTCTTTTTTATCATCATGATCAAAATATGCGTCTTAAAGTGAAAGTTTAGTTAGCTCCTTAGAAAGAAACATTTAAAAACTACATTTGTTTCCTATATAGTCAGTTGAGTTTTTACCTACAACCTGACCCCGCGGTTTTAAAACTTTTTTCATGCTCAACCCAACTAATCATGAAATTTATCCAGCTTATAAATGTTAAAATGTCAACAGTAGTTGACATTTTAACATTAATAAGCAGGACAAATGCAACATCTGAGAGCTTGAAGCAAGAAAAATGCTTAATTTTCAGCATTTAAGTTATTATGAGGAGTTGAAATTCCATGCTCATTTGAGTTGAGCATGGATAAAGTTTTATAAACTCTGGGAATCATTTCAAATGAGTTATCATTAGTTATTCCTTTTCTTTTTTCAGTATCTATATTCTCTTAAGGTAGCGCTCCTCCAGTCAAAACAAAATGGATATGGACGCTGACATTGCTCTAGCTGAGGAAGAATTCAATTCGAAAAACTACGAAAAGGCATTGAAGCTTTACACGAAAATTCTGGAAAATTCGGACGATTTAAATCTAGATTTGTTTGCCAGGAGAAGCGAGTGTTTCTATGAACTAGGAAAGTACCAGGATGCCTTTGACGATGCGCAGCTGTTGGTTGAGCACCACCCGGATATGACGTCAGGATTCTATCTCTGCGGCAGAGCATTGACAAAGATGGAGAAATTTGAAGAAGCTCTGTCAGTGTATAGACAAGGTCTAGCGATTGACGCTAAAGATTCTGATCTGAAAGACGGGTTGAAATCAATGCAAGACGATATATTGAAATGTTATGAAAGGAAGGGAGGGGAATCGACATATAATGCAGTCAAGATGAGTTCACGTGAGCCGTATCCTGGGGACGAGGAGCTCGAAAGGATGGAAAACGAGATTCTCGCGAAATGGCGCATACTAGAGTTCCCGGATGTAATATTGACGGTACAGGACCAGCAGAAGGCACTGAAGGAATTCCACGGGGCTCTTCAACTCGTGAAGGCGGGAAATAACAGTCAAGCGATCGACAAAATACAAGTAAGTACATCAATTTGCTAAAAATATTTAACCCATGTAGCGTCCTTTTTGTGGGACATCGGTAAACAGTGCAGAACCAGATCAGACACCGCAAAACGCGGCGTCTGATCAGGTTCTCCACTGTTTCCTTACAAAAGTTTCTTTTAAAATTTGAATAAAAATGAAAAAAAACACCCAACAACCCTAAAATTGGAAATAGACTCGACCAATTGATAACAGTGGGAAATTTCATTCAGCTTAAATGGGTAAATGTTAATCCATGTCTAATAGACAAACCATGCACTTCAATAGGCAATGTAACAAAAGTCCAGTTTCCTTTGCTGTGTTTTCAAGAGGATCGAAATATTAGACTACCAAATAATATTTGGAATAAAAAAAAACGCTTCTATGTTAAAATTACATGCTCTCAAAGAAGGAAGGTCGAGAAAAATTGCAAAAATTGCCGACACATGGAATTTACTTGATAAACCTATAGGATACAAAGACACAGAAAAATCCAACCCCTAACTAGATATACCAATGTCAAAAGAGATTACGACCAGTGCACGAGAATCGCTACTTATCGAATCAGTTAGACTTCGAGCTAAAAAAGGTCCTGCTCCCCCCCCACCCCTAGGGAATTTTGCAGACATATCCTATCTTGAAGAAAATTTCAAGCCGCATCTTTTAAGAGATGTTTGCACTCTGTGCTCCGGGGCGTTAGTCTCTGACAGCCTGTTACATATGTTACTGTAACAAACCAAGGAAAAAATCAAAATGAAAGTTTGAGCTACAGAAAGAAAGCATTAAACCAACTAATTATTCAAATTTCTTGTGTAGTTTGCAAGCTGGATGCCTAAGCTACATAAAAGCAGCATTTTAAACAAAATTACAGCCTTCAATGGTGTTATATGCGTTACATAGATTAAATTTCCCTTTGAAAGTTGAAATCGTGACTAACATCATTTAATTTTACAGACAATTTGTGCTTTTTACAAGTATTTTTAATCTTAGTTTACTAAAATACTCATTGGACTAATAGAAAAAACAAAGTTTGCTTTTCTATCTCAAATACATTGTTTTATATGAGCTATTAAACAACCCTACCCCCAATTTTAAGTATCCAATTTTGGTATCTATTATTGAAGAAAAATATATGAAAATATTTGACGCTTGTTGATATCTTACATTTTTGGCACTGTCTTGCTAATGCAATAAAGAATCATACATTTGCAAGTTTGACATCAGGATCAGAGCACTTATTAAAGTATGTAACGTATGTTACATGGCATAATGAATGAGCAAGAAAATTGTCTTGGAAGTAAGAGATGATATTTCAGAAATAATACTATTTTTCACATGTTTTCCTATCAATCTTTAGCTCCTGGTGCCTAAGTCTTAGTATTACAGTCATTGCTGATAACAAGCTCATAGAATTGTGTTACAGATGTTATATATAATCTTTTTTATCACATATTTCCTAATGCCTATAATATTAAAATATATAGACATTTTTTTAGAAAATAATAGTTCTCATTTAAATGACACAATTCAATATAATTCCTATTAAATACAATTATTCAAAAGCAATCTTTATTCAAGTCACCCTCACAATGTCTATCATGGTGTCTGCTTCCATGGCAAAATAATCAACCATTTCATCACAACCAGTAGAATCATGGCATAGTATTTGGACTGCAAACTGAGTACAATCCTGTTCCTCTCCACCCCATTGTGAATTGTGCAGACATATCCTACCTTAAAGAACAATTCAAGCTGCATCAAATAAGAGATGTTTGCACTCTATTAACTAGGGTTAGCCTGTAATGGTATGATATGTATGTTACCATATCAATTTAAGAATAAATTGATTGAAAATCTGAGAAACAGAAAGAAGACAAAAAACTATCTATTTTTTAAATGATCCATGTAGTTTGCATGCTGAATACCTTTGATACATAAGAAAGAGTTTTTTTACAAATATATAGCTTCCTATGGTGTTATATGTGTTACATTAATTAAGATTACTTTTTAAAATTGGTAATTGTGACAAACATCACTTATAAGCACTTCGTGTGATCCTCCTATTTTGCCATCAAAAGACTTAATTTTCTTTGTATGTGTGGCCAGTGCCAGCGTCAAACAAATTGACTCAGCTATAAATTGAATCTTTAGCATTCTTCAAAAGCAGAAACAGCATGTCAGTGTCATGGGATCAAACACCTGACTAAATATGGGTTTAATGCCATTTCACATATATTTATACAATGGAGTGTGACTCTGGTATATGTCTCTTCCTGTGAAGTGGAAAGAGCATTCTTACTGTAGCTGCATCTGCATCCGTGCTTGTTTAATGATAACTTTGCTCTGATTGTGCAAAAGCTATGTCTCTACCGTGTACCTCTATGAATACTTTAAGATTTCAGACATTGGTCAAACAGAAATTTGATAGGCTGCTTTTTTGCATCATTTGCCATGGAACCTATCCAGTCCTTTGGTGCTTAAGTCCTCAGGTCTTAGATCATTAGCATTTTGCTGCGCCCAAAGAACTTTATAAGTTTTCTTTTGTTACAATGATGACTCTTGATGGTTTTGGCAGACCTTCTGAAACAATTTCTGTTACACTTTGAAAGTTATCTGGTATAAGAGAAAGAATATGAAGTTGGAGATTGCCATCAATTATGTTTGCATGTAAAACCTATGATTTCTCAGGTTTTGTAGCCATATGATTAGCTATTGCATTCAAAAGAAGGAAAGTGGACTATGGGTAGAATAGGATAACCAGTAGTTCTATATTATGCGCTATGGAAGATTTATACAGAGTAAACAAGTTGATAAGGTGCCTCATTTCATGATCCATTGAAATACTGAAATTGAAAACAGTTGCCTCTGACAGTGAAATCAAAAAGGATGTCACGACAATGCCCTTGCTCATTTATTATGACGAGTTATATATGTTACATCCTTTAATAAGCGCTCTTATCTTAGAAACTTAGTGAATCATTGAATTGAAAAGGTCTAATTTGCGCTCTGTTCATCCTGCATTTCATTGCTTTACCTGCTGTGATACATCAAGTTCGTTTATCTGAAGGAAAAGGGTTACCTCGGTTTCAGCACTTCAGAAGTACTAAGACTTCAAATAAGTGTTTGAATGCTTGGGGAAAGATAATAAGTGCAGAGACATTATTAGATGAAAATATTTTGTTGCATGTCTGGAAAGGCTACATTTATAAAAGTTAACCAGCTAAGATATGGTTCTTTATCACAGAAATATCAAGGTACATCAGTCTAGGTACTCATTGCTTTTAATGGCATAGTTTTCCTCCTTGTAAAGCTTTAGTCTTTCTCCTACTTGCAGAGTATCACTTGAAACACATACTCAAAGAGCCAACTATTAGGAATTCATATCAGTTTCCGAATGTTCGAAGCCATGGATGGCAAAATTGGAAAGTTGATAGTGGCTCATCAATTTTGAGTAGACTGGTGGTCAAAATTGTATAACAGTAAATGATTGAAATATTGTGTGATGATTCTTCAAGTTGCAAGGAGACGTGTGATAATAATGATAACCACAGAAGCAGACGACAAACGTTTAACATGAGTGTTAAATCGATGAGAATTAGTTTTGACCATTTCATTTATTGTATTGTCTTGTACAAATGTAAAACTATCTTTTCTATTTGTTGCTCTATATTTAGCATTATATGCACAGTATTAGGAAATGTGTTCAAAAGGTCATTGATAACATCTGTAACAACAGTCCATGGGCTTGATAATCAGAAATGAATATAATTTCTAGTGTTTTGACACCAAAGACCTATATTATAAGTACACATTAAGTGTCCTGATCTTAAACTTAATGACATCTTGCAGATATATGAGCAAGACAGACTAAGAAAATGTAAAATATCCACATGCTGCAATCACTTTCATGTGTTTTACTTAAACGGTAATAACAAAATTTGCTTCTCTGTTAAACTGGGAGTAGGGCTGTGTATAAGCTCCTATTAGACAATATATTTAAGATAGAAAAGCAAACTTGATTTTCCTATTCATCAATTGAGTATATGTTTGTAAAATCTAATAAAACAGTTTGAAACCAAGTCATAGTAGTTGTTTAACTAAATGACGATAGCCACAATTATAGCTTTTAAATTATAATTAGGCTCATGTAACGCACATAACACCACAGTTAGCCGTATTAATGTTAAACAGCTTCAATATGTAGTAAAGACATCCAGTATGCAGACTATAAGAATGTCAATTTGTTAGATAATTTTAATGTCTTCTTTTTTTAGCTCAAACATTCAAATTTCTTATTCACAAATTGATATAGTAACATATGTAACCAGCTGTTACAGACTAACGCCCCGACTTACAGAGTGCAAACATTTCTTATTAAATGCACCTTGAATGGTTACATAAGATGTAATATGTCTGCAGAATTCCAAAAGGGTTTAGGATGGAGCAGGCCCTTACTCAGCTTGATGTCAAAATACTGTTTGGTGATTTTACTTATCACACTAACATATGTAACGCTCTCTGATCTTTAAAACTTGGTAACAACTAGTAGATCTATAAGTCTTTATCATACGAGCCAGCTTAAAATCCCTAAACAATGTAAGATATCCAGCAGCTGCGAGTTTTTTCATAATTTTAGCTCAAACTTTCAGACTACATTTCCTTTATTGAATATAGTAACGCATGTAACATGCTGTTTCAGACTAACGCCCCAACATAGAGAGTGTAAACATCCCTTATTCGATGCAGCTTGAGTTGTACTAAAAGAAGGAATATGTCTGCAAAATTCCCTCGAAGATATTAAAAACATTTTAGGCATATATTACGTAATGACAATGAGCTTGCCCATTTATTACATCAGGTAACATATGTTACAGCCTCTGATATTAAAAATTTTGCAACAAACTTGCAGATTTATGAGTCTTTTCATATAAGCAAATAAATCACAAACAATGAAACATATTCATCAACTGCAAATATTTTTTAACAATTTTTACTTTAGTTTTAATACCAAACATTTCACCTTAAAACTGGGTAGGGGTAGGGTTGTATAATTGCTTATTCTAGAAAAAATATTTAAGCTAGAGAAACAAACTTTGCTGTTTCTGTTAGCCAATTGCATAGGCTTGTCAGAAATGGTTAAAAATATTTTGCAAAACACACAGAGAGATTGTGAATGTAAATGATACTAGCCGCACTTGCAAATTTTAATTGGTTATCTGATTTATGTAACGCATATGACACCTTAGGAAGCCGCAATTTTGTTCAAATGGCTGTCATACGTAGTTTAGATATCCAGTATGCAGATTATATGAATGATTTTTAAAAATAAATATTTTAATGTCTTTAATTTGTAGCCCAAACTTTCAATTTACTTTTTCTTAATTTGATAAAGTAACGTATGTTACAGGCTCTTACAGACTAACGCCCCGGAGCACAGAGTGCAAACATCTCTTAAAAGACTCGGCTTTCAATTTTCTACAAGATAGTATATGTCTGCAAAATTCCCTAGGGGGGGGGAGCAAACCCATTCTCAGCCATCCGTCTAAGTGAGCAGCAATGCACAGACATAACAAAGTATGGATGTTGATGAGGCCACTCATCCAATCATAGACCCAGATACGGCTTATAAATGCAAAAAAAAAAATCTTGTGTATTGGCCCAGAGATTTTTAGGTTACAACACAATTTGACTCCATCTAGTAGTGGGGCAGAAAACAATGTGACTATTGTAGTGTCTTATTTCAGAGTTAGCCTTTACATATAACAGGCCTACCACCCGCCATCAAGTAAATCCACATGCATTTTACTTGTTTTATATCTTTGGATTCATTAAGGTGCCCAACCTGGAAAAACACATGGCCAATTAAAGGAGACTAACAACATAGGCCAGGTGCTGCATATATTTTGTTGTATAACGCTAAGATTGCATTCGCCATATCTACACATATCTACAGTAATTGTTTGTTTGTTCCCGTTTTACAAGCGTAATGGAAAACCAGGTAACCGATACCCTGACCCCCACTACCTGATTTTGGGAATAGGCGGGGAAGTGGGGGGGGGGGGGGGGGTACTGGTTAACTGTTTTCCGATACCATCTGTAAAGTGGGTACAAGCAATTAATGGGTTAAAATTGGACCATGGTTTACAAATAGCACATATAAAGTACATAATATGTGGTGAAAATTGCTCCTTGAGCGTACAAAGTGCCTTAAAATCTTTTTACCAGGTGGCAGTTTCACATGACCCAGCGAATTTTAACCTGTGGGGAGAGGCGGCCAAAGTTCTATTTGAAATGGGAGAGACAAAGAAAGCATTTCAGCACTGCAATATAATTCCAAATGAGCTACGAACTGCCAAATTCTGGACACTTGGAGGTATGTTACCATTTCACTGTTTGACATTTAGAAGATCTTACATGAGCACCAATGTTTTATTAAATTCATTAAACGAATAAAGGAAAAGCGATAAGATGCAAGGCAAGGGGAGGAAATCACGCTTGATATACTGCAGAGGAAAATGGATTAAATTGACGAAGAGTTCTCACAAAGCATAAGTAAATTGCATTTTCTAAGGTTTTTACCTGGACCATAGCACTATGCAACCTGTGCGAGCGGACTTTTGTCCCGATCTAATTAGACCATAATTGGAGAATAAAATTTCATAGATAAGACAAACACCATGTCACAAAATTTCCAGCAAGACCGTTGTATAATGACACCAGCATTCATCACTTCAAAGTTTGTGACAGAGTGTTTTCCCAAAGTAGGATGTTGTATGAAATTGTATGGCGTCATTAGATCTGGGCTAGCATGTTGGGTATGAATTAATGGGTAGAGTTCCAGGACAAAGAGAATAAACCTTTTTACTGTGATGAAAAAATAAGAGTCCTCCACTTTATCCTTGAGTGTATCAAAACCAAAATCACGTGATTTCCTACCCTGGAACAAGTCGGCTGTTTCTACGGAGTGACTTGCGTCAGAACCTTATGGTATCATCCGTTGACAAATGGTTCTTCTGAGAGATACAACTGGTTACAACAATGTATCTCGTATGTTTCTATCATTTCTGCACATTTAAATGAATACTTGTTGATTTCCATATTATTTCTCTTGTGTGAATTTACCTCTCAGCAAGCACATGAGATTTTGATACTTATCGCATTCATGGTGTTGAGTCGAATCTGCGCATATGCTTAGACACTCAAGTGCCTTTGCTGCTCACATGACATAGTTTGGATATACCTGAAGAAACTTATCAAAATTTAGACCACTAGTCCCGCTGAATATGTCAGCTTGGGCGTTTAAAGGAGACATCTCAGGATATGCGATAAGTACCAAAATTTCATGGGCTGGCCCTTTTTCTAGTTTCACAGTTTCCTTGCACTTCACTGCGTGTGTTCCCTTCCCCATTCTTTTACAACACCTTGCTAGTTTATTTTAGTATCTGTATTCTCTCATTTGTGAAGAACAATTGAGCTAAGTTAACTCAGCAAACACATAACGTCGAAATAACGTCGTATCGACGTCGATACGGAGTTATTTAAACATTGTGTGTCTACTAGGTGTATTGGAATTTGGTTCTTATCGCTACTTGGACAACAATCGGCCCACCAGCGAATCGCCATTGGAATGGCCAGCTTTAATATGCTTACAGAGTAGAGGAGTGATTTTGGCCTGGGCCTTCATCTATATCCCTACATTGTGTGTGCGAGCAGTGAACGCCCAGACATGGCTGTGTGGATGTGAAAGTTAGTCTGTGACTTCTCTTCTCGCATATGCGATAAGTACCAAAATCTTTCAAAATGGCTCAATTTATTTTTATATATCTTGTTTGCGAAATGTTCATATAAGTCTGCAAAATCAGTCTGAATGATGTCTCAGTAAAACTCGTCTCTACTTTGGTATGCATATACTGTGAAACATCGATAATCAAACTCTGATAGCTTGAAACAACAAACTTTGGGCTTGATTAGTTTCCGATAGAGTTTTTTTAATCATTAACGCTTGAGCTTTAAAGGACAGAGTTTATCAATCAAATCAGTTTGCTGCTTTGATCAAATCTTAATATAAATGCATTTGATCTTATCATTATTTCTTTAATAAAAGCCGCCATATTTGTTAATTTATGACATCATAACATCCTTATTAGATATGCAAAAAGTGAAGTAAATAATACTTGAAAATTATTTTCACTCTATTTCGATGTGTATGCCTAATATGTCATTTAAGGAACATTTATACCAGAAATTGTGTAATTTTATGCTAAAATAAAAATGCCATGCGTCTCATTAATTAGCGTCTTATAGCGGTGATGAAAGGTTATGTATAGGTTATTCAATGTTTTGTGTTGGTTATGGAATATATACGAGGGAGCGGAGCTCCCGAGTGTATATTTCATAACAAACACAAAACATTGTATAACCTATTTAGCCCTGACCCAGCCGTTTCCTGTGTTGGTTTCACATCCTGAAATGTACACATTATGTAGCATTTTGCTGCATTTCGTTTAGGAGTCTCATTTCATCTTAAGCCATGGACGCGTTCACATGGGACAAATGGATTTTATTAGCAGCATTTTTGTGAGATTTATTTTTCAAAATTATCTAGGAAGCATTTCGTTGATCACACGTCATAGATGTACAGGCTGATCAGTCTCCTCTGTTTGTGCATTCTACCCTGATTCTCAAACAGCGGGGACACTCAGATCAGCGTGTATATTCATGTGCCGTTTGGTCATGCTGTCTTTCAAAAAGCGTTTTGGGACAAGCAGTGTAATTTCTGATCAGGCTTCACTGTACATGTGCAGCCTGGTCAGTGTTTTCTGCAGTCGCCTATTTTCTGTGAATCAGCTAACATTTGAAATTTACATCATTTTGTGTCAATATTCTGATCACAGTTTTATTTAGGGTTCTAAAAATAAAAATAAAATTGGTGAAATTGACATTTTTGGCAGCAATTTCCTCTCATCAAGTTATGGGAATGAGTCTCATAAAAGTGCGGGTTATGGAAAATATACCACGCTGAATATGGTCCTTTTCTTGCATCTGATTGGCTGAAAACAAAAGGAAGTGGGCGGGTCATGGGCTAATGTGAAATAACTTACTTATTTCTCAATCGATTTTGATCATTTTTGCAGTAAAATTATTTCTGTGAAAATGCCTGTCTTTTCAGACACCTGTCTTTTCATAATATGTACATTTCGTGCGATTGTAACAGGAAGGAAATCACTATCATTTTTATTTTGAACAGCTAATTTTAATCGTTAAGTCCATCTGAGTTCCCTTGCATGATTTCATAGAATGCACACCTAGCCACGCGATGGATACCAGCGATAGGGAAACGTTGCACATTGTTTTTCTATTGTAGAAAAACTGCAGTTTTGGCGGGAAATGCGAGCCATGATTTGAAACTTTTAAATATTATTTTTTAACTTTACTGAGAATGAAACCATTCTAAATAAGCCAGTGCATGAGCTTTCTAACAATGTGGTATCTACGACCAGCAAAGGCTCAGACCAGCCTGCGCATACGCGCAGTCTGGTCAGAGGCTTTGCTAGTCGCTTAAGTATGCTATGAATGTAAAGCTACTGCCTGAACACCATTTGGAGTTTCTAAGCTTATCAAGTCTGCACAGGCTCTTCCGAGTCTACAATTGTAAAAATGCCACATTGTTGGAAATCACATGTTGCGGCTCAATTATTATTTTTCAACTTTACTGAGAATGAAACTGTTGTAAAGACAAACAGACAGACGGACAAACATTTCTTTTATTTCAGGTTGATGAGATATGTTTTCTAGAGAAACTAACAAGTGCTTGCTACCCTGGACACAATTATCCTTCCCTCCCCATATATAACACTGTGGCAAATGGTAAAAACCGAGGTATTCTGTCAGCCAATTATTTTCTTTTCAGTAAGCATACCTCACAGCTTTGTACAGTCTCAAATCGTATAAAACATTAATTTTATAATCTTAAAATGCGATTTTTATAGTAATATAACAGAAGGTTTAAATTTTCTTTCGGGCGTTTCCGGACATATAAAGTAAATTTGAATCTTGAAAGATCCATAGACGCATTGGCTTGTGATATTGTAATGGCCAACGCGAAGCCGATGCCAGCTTTCTCATATAATAAGACTTTTCGCTTACTGTAAAGGCGGCAACTTTAATATTCATATATGGGCGTGGTTCGGCTATTCCATCTGCAAAACAAGGGAAATCAGCTTCTATTTATAATTTGGTGAAGAATTAATAAGTCGTTTGCGGCGCGCAAACGTGCGTGCATTTCATGAAAATCCTAACCGTATACACACTGAACTCACATTTATTAACCCTTAAAGCGCATAATCACAAAATGTATGTTTTTTGTTGTCCACTAAAATATTTGAAGCCTCATAGACAAAACAGTGTGAACCCAGATCAGACTGCTCCTGTAGGAGCAGTCTGATCTGGGCCCACAATGTTTGCCTCTATGCTTATGTTTTAAAAATAGACATTTTCAGATGCAGTTATTTTGCTGGCGGTTTATGGACTAAATAATATACTGAGATAATGACGCAAGATGATACTGTTAACTTTTGAATAAAACCACGCCTCATTCTCAGCTTTTACCTATGGCTAAGGTTGACTAGTCCTAATTACACATTCATGAGGCACCGCCTTTACATTAAGAGAAAAGCCAAGTAATACGCCGGATATGGCTCCAGGCCAAATTCCCTCGCCATGTCATTATCAAATTATGACAGGAGTAGAATCCAGGAATAACGCATTACATGCTGGGTACGTTTGTTAGCAGATTTGATTGGCATTCTGAGCACATGTCCAAAATGCCATCCATTACCTAGCCCTCGAAAAGAATGAAAACAAGGAACATAATTGGCTTACAGTCACATTACTTCAACTGAGGTGCGTTTCATAGAGCTAGGTTGTAAAAATACATACTAAAATTACACAAAAAGTGCAGACTGGGCTTTCGCCTTTTAACCCATGGCATATAAGCCTAGCGCCCTTTTTGTGGGACATAGGTAAACAGTGCAGACCCAGATCAGACGCTGCAAACCGCGGCGTCTGACGTCTGACCAGCGTCTCCACTGTTTGCTTATAGATTGTTCTATTAAAATTTGACTAGAAATAGTAAAAAAAATACAACCCAACACCCCATAAAACGTAAATGGACTGGTCTAACCGATAAGAGCGGGTACTTCCTTTCGGCTTAAATTGATTAAGATGTTTGTTTGCACTTCTTTTCCTTCAAAAACAACTTGAAGACAACATACTGTAAATTCGGAAATTTTCGCCAAAATTCATTAGTAGCGTTAAAGGCGTATTTGCGACGTTAAAATTTTGCGACTTGTGCATGATTTACCTACATCAATTAACAACAGTGATTTCGCCATTTTGCGATAGTTTTATTTTCACGAAACTCCGCATCCGCAGTTTCGCGAAAATAAATCTTCGCGAAAATTTCCAAATTTACAGTATATTCAATTGTAAATATTAGATGTTTTATTAAAACCCTGTCTGTTTTAAAAAAAAAGTATTAAAAAATATATTTGAAAAAAAAACCTGTCTCTTATAGGAATTGTCATTCTCAGCATTTAAAGCAGTCGGACCAATGGGCAGCTCATCTACTATCAACGTTTTCTCAACACATCCTTTGCACAGTCAGGTGCATAACTTCCAAAAGTTAAAAAATATATCACTTGAAGCAATTAACTTTTTTAGCAACAAAAACAAAAGTAACCTGTTTGAGTGAAACTGTCTTTTTTCATCTTCATATTCCGGAGTTACTGCAATTTTCACGGCCATGTGGGTAATTCTATCTGAAAGACCTATTACATAACTTTAGGATTATGCAATAAATTTGTGTACGCATCGTCTAGAAATTTGTACGCAAGGTCATTGAAGATCAGAAAATGAGCTCCTTTTTAACTTGAATAAGTTATATGTTTGACGTCCTAAAATTTGACCTTGGCGTAAATAATTTCAGATATAACCTAAATAAGTTACTTTTGATGGCCTCACTTTGAAATTATTGTTGAAATGACACAATTTTAACTTCTTCAAGTGATATAAATTATAACGTATACAGGTTATGCCCCTGACTGTTGCAACCATTTTTTTTCTGGCTCTGTATAACGCGCCTCAGGTATTTGCTGATATTGCTACCACTCTTTTTAGCCAGCTCACGTAAAAACGTTACTTATCCATCACATACACGACCAGCAAGTTAAGAGGGGAAAATGAGAGTTCAGACAAAAATCTCCTTATCTAACATTATAGGCTGGTTGTGTATTTTAGTCTGATTTTTAAAGCTGCATAGTCTGTAACTTTTGATCTTCTAATTTTAAAAATAATGTTTTCATTTTTCAAGATCACAGTAAAAATACTCAAATTCAGGTAAACATTTTACCATTTTCGTAAATCTTAACAAGTTATCACTATCAAAACAACTGCATTTATGTTAAAATTCAACGGTCTAGAATTATTGGAGGGACGCAAATAATTACAAACGAGAGAAAAAAACACCTATTTGATAAGATTATTCACTTTTCCATGCAGTTTTCAGCTGTACTGAACATTTTTATAGTGAAAACATAGCTTAATTCTACTTTTACAAATGATTTAAAACGAAAATAAAAATTGTTGAAAAATGTTCATAGTTATAGAGTATGCAGCTTTAAGAGGGGAAAATGAGAGTTCAGACAAAAATCTCCTTATCTAACATTATAGGCTGGTTGTGTATTTTAGTCTGATTTTTAATTTGCTGTCATATGTTGTTAATGCGAGTAGTCAATTGTCTGGCTAGACTGTACGGTTTCACACACTCGCCTGGTTTTTCAGTTGACGCGCATGCGACAAATGCAAAATCCTAATGAGCATAATCACACCGGGTAGGCGGCAATCGAAAACGTTAATATTATCGACGAACGTATATTAAAAATCGTTAGAAACATAGTTTTCGATTGCCATTTGTCGCACGACTGGCGACAAAAGGCAATCGAAAACACTGTTTCTAGCGATTTTTGATCCTCGTTCGTCGATTATTAATAGCGTTTTCGATAGCCGCCTATCTGGTGTGAAAATGAGCTGGTTAAAAGTTTGTTTTGATTTTTGTTTTCCTTAGCACCCTTTTTTTATTGTTCACGTGTAACACTAATTCCGTTTATTCTTCTGTTTAATGCTTGATCCGTGCACGGTGTTGGACACTCACGTGACAAACAGTGCTATTTTTAGATTAGCATTTACATTGATTGTCTACAAAAACAAAACGTCAAAATTCTTCAATGTATACTCAGAACTAAGTATGCATGAATTTTATAGTTCCAGAATGAATGTTTAATTTAAGTCACGCTTCAATGCCGATTAAAGTACAGTACATGACCAAATGGTGCACTCCTCTATACTTAGAAGTCACAGACAATCAAAGAAACCCGTTTTTATCGTTTGTATTCCATAATGACTGGCTCCAAAATCATTGCTGGCTCTCAGTCAGAAGTATGACACCTAATTTTGTAGTTGTTGTCAGTGTTTTACTTCCCATTTGGGGGTATGCCATATCTGTGCATTTTTGTTGAAGATATTGTCACGTTATTAAGTGCAATTACTGATAAATGGGTGTATATGGATAAGAAAATATCTACAATTTTACATTTTTGTTTATCTAAACTTATAATTATATCTTTACCCTGAATGACACCCCTTCATTTTAGTTACCTCTGTATAGTCTGCTTGTGTTTGACGAGTTATGTTATCCTACCTTTACTTGTTATCAATGGCATTTCGTTAATATCTTAGCCATATGATTTCTACACTTGTAAAACTTATTTGTATCAATGGCGTAGCCAGAACGCTGTAAAAAATACGCACATCAAAGGGAGACCACAGAATCAAGCAGTGATTCTCTTCAATTGTACCCCTTTTCGAAAACAGAACTTCTCTTAAAGGAATTTGCTCCCAAAGGGACCAAATTTTTTCCTTTAAGAGCAGTTCCTTATGGCATGGAAAATCACTTTTACCACATTAGGTGACATCCATTGAATGTTACTATTTTAGCACGCACATGCGTAACCTGCGTAATGGGCGTAGCGCCCATTACGCAGGTTACGCATGTGCGTGCTAAAATAGTGATTTATACACTTTCGAAACTCATTTTTATCAATGGCGTTACCAGATTGCTGAAAAAGTTATACACTTCAAAGGGGGACTGCTGGATAAAGAAATGATCCTCTCCAATTACGTCCCTTTTCAAAATGAGAACTTCTCTTAAAGCCAGAGGGTGCGAATTCATTTTTTCCTTTAAGGCCTCCTCACCCATAAGCGAATCCGTTCGACGAAGCCTTGCAAATAGAGTAAATTTGTGAATTCAAGCGAATTCTGAACGAACTTTTCGAAAATTTGTTACATAATCTTAAGATTTGACGATCAAGAACTATTTGTCGCGAATGGTTTACGAACACTTACTGTAATTCGCTAGAATGCGTTTGCTCGCGCAAACAATACTTTTTGCGCCCATTAACGATAAGGAGCGATTAGATACGATTTGGTGCGCAGAGATACGAACGTAAACGCATTATCGCGAATCTTCGCGAATGGCTCCGAATATTTCAGGAACGGCAATCCCACATCCGTTCAATACTAGACGAGCAACGCCTTGATTGCGCCCCCTCCCCCGCACACAACTCCACAGTACAGGGTATAGGTCAGGTTTTTAACATATATATCTCCAGGTGAAGACAGCATAAAAACATGAAATATGATTTTAAAAAATGATCAACAAAATCTGCACCGCCTTGGAACTGTCAGCAAAAGAAATACATGTACTGGAAAGCTTCAACAAGTCTCACTCGTAATTCTGGTATGGTGACTTGGTGTATAATTGAAGAAGATTGTTGGCTCTAATAATTTTTCAGCGCAGTTCTTTAAAATAATTTCCCATTATAAAAGATTGGCTATAACATTAATGTATTGCAACAGACTGCATGCTTGGTGGTCAACCTAATCACGGTTGGCAACTTTGCTTTCCTCTTTAATTGCACGCCGGTGGGTCGGACTTCAGACTCTATGACTGTTCCGATTTAAAGACTAATCTATTGATGAGATGGTAGGGGCTTGATGCTTCGGCTGTTGGTCGGGCCCACCAGGGTTTAACTATTGGATTTCTTTTGCTCCGGTATTCAGTTTTATTTACTGTTGAGTCCATATATTTGCTTTATCTCCTTTTTATATCTTGATTTATATGTTCTAGGAGATGATGCATTGATAAGTTAGGGGTCTTTCATGCAAACCAAACATCTATGTGTCTTGATCCACATCTGAACTAAGGGTGAGGTTGGTGCACAGTTAAACCAGGTTTAAACCCTCCAGTAAAATATTTTACTGACCGTTCAAAGGCGGTACTTCTTTGTGGATTTTTTTATGTTTTTTCTGTCTTGTGTTTGCTATGCCTTTGTACATGTCTGTTTATATGTCCCTTGTGGTCACCTGCTGGGAAAGGGCTGACCTCTTGGCTCTCGTTTGTGGTGTCTAACTGTGAGTTTGTTACTTTCCCATTGGTATCCTGGGTCAGGTGTGGTACTTTATTGTATCGATTCCTGATCTTTGCACCCTTACTTACTATGGCTCTGATCTCTGCCTGAGTAAAACTTTTGTTAGGCATACAAATGTAGTTGTGCTAAAACAGGGCTTAATCCGATACAAGAATATCCCCTTGTGCTGGAGTGGGGCAGATACCAGAGCACTGTAAAATCAGAAAAGCATCCGGCCCACTTTTACTCATAGGGGAGGGGGTAGTGGTTACGGATAAATAATGCATAATTTAGTACCATGATAATGGGCTTTCATCAGCTAAGGTTTATCCAGAACGGGATTTAGAGTCCCAACAAAAGACTTAAAATGCCCGGTATCGAGCCCGTGAACCCTAGTGTACCGGGACTACACCACATATGTTGAGAGAGAGAGGGAGAGACAGACAGACATAGAGACAAATACATGTATATACTTAGACAGACAGACAGACAAACAGACAGACAGACAGACAGATAGACAGACACACAAAGAAATGCAATAGACACACACAAAGACATTGTCCTCATCTGAGGGTGTTTAACATGCGCGGATCCAGTCCCCTACATCCTGTAAGGGAGCGCAGTGGCCTAGTGGTAGAGTGCTTGACTCGAGACCGAGGGGCCGCGGGTTCGAGCCTCACCGGCGTCACTGCGATGTGGTCATTGAGCAAGACACATTTATCCTAGCTTAGTACTGGTTCAACCAAGGAGACCCCTCCCTGTTTAACTGAAAGATTGCTGATTGGACGTAAAGAATCAAATCAAACAAAAAAAACACCCTGTAAAATCACAACGCTTTACGGTGACCCGGAATCCCTAAAATTCACAAGGCTACCAAGCGAGCATTCAATGCTGCGCCATCAAATGGCCTTTCGCTGGCGGGCCGATGATGGCCCGCTTATAGCTCTCTACCCTCATCAGCTATAAGTTGGAGTTGGATCAAAAACGTCGTAGGAACGCTTCAATTCGCATCAGTTCGCGTATTTTGAGTTAAAGTATTTTAAAATTGTAAAGATGCGCGACGCAAAATAATCCCTCAAAATGGCGGCCGAAAAATGGCGCCAAATATTCCCTTTTTTAAACGCTCTTTATTCTTAATTTGTAATTAATGACAGTGTATTCTCGCTATATATTTAGATTCTGCAACCTTTAATCGCCAATTTCCTTTTATGAAAGTGTTTAATGATATATCGCTTTGCAACGAAATCAAGCTCTGAAATGCACCACCGTCAGGCGCTTAAAAACAGAAATGAAATATAAGCTCTGACATATAATGGAACGTTTTTTGTCTCCAGAACCGATTTTGATGAAATAAATTAAAACATATTCACCTTTGCCCCGTCCATCTTTCAGCTGAGTATAAACGCGGGACAAAGCTCTAAAATGACGTAGTCACTAGTCAAAGTTGTCCCATATTTACGTCACAATATTACGAGTAAACGTGTTGTAATCGATATGTTTTATCTATAAAAATGTGATTCTAAAGGAATAATGCCAATACATATTCTTCTGTAAAATGGCGAAGAACTCTGATGTTCAAATACCTTATCTCTGGGGCCTCAGAGGTGCATCCTAGGTATGCAGATTTCATTTTTAATTCGTTTCGTTCGCCTGAAAATGGGCTTTCCCGTTTCTTTGAAATGAGAAATCTTAAATGTTCCCTTCTTCCCGGGCTGCCGATTCTTCCCCTTTCGACTTTATTCTTTAGTCTTTAAATGTCATGCATGTGCAGATCCAGAGGGAGGGTGGGGGTAGGGGGTCCGGACCCCGTCCCTGGTAAATCTCAAGATCTATCAAATTCTATAGAAATTAGCATTTGGACCCCGCCCCCCCCCCCCCCCCCTCGTAAATAGTTGGACCCCTCCCCGCATCCCCGGAAAATTTTGGACTAAAAAACCCCAAAACAAACATTAAAAAAATCAAGGCTGTTTTCTCGCCGTTTAGCTTGGACCCCCCCCCCCTCATCTGGATCTGCGCATGCATTGACCATTCAACAGCTCACCCCCGGGCTCACCCAATGTCAGACTGAACTATATGGTTATGTCTGTACCTTGGCTGAATTATCCACTAACCATCGAGGCCCTCACGAGGGGGGGGGGGAGGCTGAAATAAACTTGCTTGTTCCCCAAAAATCGAAAATTTGTTTTCCTGGGTTCCATGTTCCTCAACATTTTCTTTGTTTGCTTGTTCCCCTTGCACTTACCTCCTCTGTTCCCTTGAAATAAATGCCCCTTTACCCTGTTTCCAAAAACCCATGGAAGGCCTCACCAACTACTAACCTACACCCCACCCTCAATCCTCCTCTTGCTCTTATGTCTTCTTTTTTCCTAGCTGTTCCCCAATATTCTTTATTTTTGCAGGGATAATCCTGGATGGGCCTAATCCATTTTCAGAGAAAGTTTTATTGCTTTTAGAAAATGGACTTTACTTTTGGCTTGACCCCATATAAATTTCTATTCAAATTTCATGTGAATTTTGTTCTAATGTGGATATTAACTTAAGGATTCTTGGGCCCATCAAATTTTGCAAAGGGCCCATAAAAATTTTAAAAGGCCCATTGAAATTTTGAAATTTGCATGACTTTGAATGGGATATATGGGTCATTGGCCCATTTAAAGGGCCCATCATCATTTTGGGCAAGGATTATCTCTGTTTTTGTTTACTAAACTTTATCTTTTTTTGTGGGTAATTTTGGTATGGGTGTGCGAGCCAGTATTTTCAGACCAACCCCAATCCGAATCATATACAAAAATACCCCTTCATATACTTGATTTCACAGAAAGTTGACCCATTCATAAACTCCCCCCCCCCCCCCCCCCCCCCCCAAAGTAAATTTTATAAAAAGCCTAATAGTAGAGCTCACATTTTATTTAGGTGTACAAAACTAAGATAAATGGGAACCAGCATACCCCTTATTTCAGAGTCAGTATGAAATTAAAATACAATTTATTGATAAAAGCATCCCATTATGACCCAGACCCCAATTAATACATCATTAATATTGAATCATACAATATTCAACCTTCATCTAGACCTAACCCTAAATAAGAGAAAAATGTTTTTGCTTTATTTTTATTTCATTTTATTTTTTTTAAAAATGAGGTGCTTGGGGCTTGGAACAAAGACAACTTTAGTAAGAAAACATAACTATTTCTTGGGGAAAGGGAAGCAGACTAATGTATGCAGGTAAACATTATGTAACATATCACAAACCCAACTGGCTGGGCCTCATTAAATCATTTTTGTAAAGTGTAGACTGAGATTGCTTTCAATCTGGATAAAAAGTTAAAGAGGTTTAAGTATGTATTCCAAGTTGCAGCATACCAACCACTATATACATGTAATAAGCAGACATGTTCTTATTATAAACCAAAAATGATAAAGGATTCAAAATAAGAATTTTTAACTGTCTTACAGGAATCTTTGTCAGACTCCCAAACATTAATTGGCCTTGAACTTCAAAAACTGGATGACAGTATAATTAAACACTGGTTTCAAATTTTAGAGAGATTTCATCAGCTGTTAACTGATCTGATGATTGTTTACACAGAATAAAGTTCCTGTAAAATTTACAGTTAATCAGAATGAAGCCAGCTGGTCTGGAACACCAATTTCCCTCATTTTTGAAATAGTTACTTCATTTGTACGAAAGTATGCTTATTATGAAGAATATGGTACTTTATACCTTAAGCTACTTATATAGCCCCCCTCCCCACAGCATCTATCACCAATATTTATAAGAGACTTCAGGCCCCAAGATAAGAGTGGGTAACTGAAATTTATTTTCTTATTTCTCAACCAAAACTGTTTAACATATGTTGTGGGTACTCAAAAGAACCGTCTCGATGAGACGGTTCTTTTGAGCACACAAAACACATGTTAAAACTGATGGATAACTGGCCCTATGAGAGTATTAGATGTCAAAATAACTTGTTTACTTTCAATTACTGCAAATTGCAGAATAAGTCTGTTATATCAGTATTAAGCCTGTTTTGTTAATTTTTTTTCAATGATCTGTTGGTTTTACACAGTGCTTATGAGAGTCAGAGACCCCCAAAATTGGTCATAGGAATCAAAAACTGACTCCAGGTAGTTATGGTCTCAAATTTGAGAAAGAGCAAACCAGCTTTAACCTTTTACACCTTTGAAATATCATGTATTTGAAAATATAATGGAAAAAGGAGCATTTGCTCTTTTGGAGCAAATGCTCCATTTTCCATTATATTTTCAAATTCATGACTAATTAGCTTCAATTTTCTTGAATTTTTTCAATGTTGTCTAAAATAGAAAATAATGTCATGATCTAAATATAGCCTATGAAGTAAAGGATTATTTGATAAAAGAGTAAACCGAGTTTGTTTTTGTCCAAAAAAAAGGGTGTGTAACACATATTTTGAGTTAAACCAAACTCTAGGAAGAATATATTTGTAGCTTTTTTTTTCATTTATTAGGAGGTCTTTTACAATAAAGACATTTATCTATTTAAATGAATTTAAGTATGCTTATTATGAAGGATACTTTATACCCCAAGCTTCTATAGCATTCCCTCCCCTAAGCACCTATCCCCAAGATAAGACTATTAATGTGTGATTGAATCATTTCTTAATCAAACATATGTTGTGGGTACTCAAAAGAACCGTCTCAAAGAGCACCCTAAACACAGTGTCATATGTTTATATGATATTTGGATCATATAACTTTTGTATTTGTTGGGGTCAGGTACACACTAAAATATGATTAGGCAATGGGTATTCATCCTATTTAAAGAATCAGGCAGTAACTTGGACCAGAAAATTCTTTGTCTTGCAATGTAAATCTGTCTAGAGTATGTATAGTGATACAGATGTTATTGTTTTCTTGATATTTCTGATAAACTAAACAGGATTCTTTGGCACATTTTAAAGACCAAGTTTGAGTCATGTTCCCAATTGCAAAAAAGTATGTTTTTCCAATATTAAGGAGAATATTCCCAATTTAAGAAACAAAAATATGTCACTATTTTGTGACAATGTACCCCAATGAATAGTACCTGTTAAATTCATTATGTTGAAATGTTCTTATTAGCTAAGTTTTGTTTGATTTGATTATAATATATGGTGTGTTTTTCCCGAATTTGTATAAACTATGTGAAAAATTCCCAATTCTGGGGATTGGGTCATGTTCCCTAAATAGAGAGAAAAAATCCTGGGTCACTTTTAATAATAGGGACTGTAACAACGTTGTAGCTTACACATAACCTGTTCTGAAAATGAAATAAAATATGTTTTGGTATACTATTTTCATATCGATTCAACGTCTGTGTTATTTTTTTTGGGGGGGGGGGTCCATCACTGAAGCCCTCAGAGGGGTTGGGGTACAGGGGGAAAAGAGCAAAAAAAATGTTCATCTCAGGGTAACAGAAGAACAAAGAGCGCAATTAATTTTGAGGGGAAGGGGAACAGGGAAAATATGGGGAACAAGGGAACAGGTACCATCTTCCCTCCCTGGGAGGGCCTCATCAGTAGTTTATAAAGTATTTTAAAATAAGTACATAATTGGGTGTAAAATGGACTATCCCAAGTTTTATCAACCCCCATAGAAACAATCTGCGGGTTATATTTGAATAGTGCAAGACATTTCCTGATTGTAAGCAAGATTATTGAAAATCAATAAGACAACAGGAACGGCTTTCTATACCGTGTGCACTAAAAAAAGATTGCTTACGTCATTTATTTATCGATGTTGTCGTCATTAACCAGACGGTCAGGAAAGATAACGTTGTCATTGATTGAGAATATTGGTGCAACATGAATTTATCCGAGGTGAATAAGGCCTAGATATCCAATATATTAAATAGATCTATATTTTCATTTGAATTTTAATACATTTATTGTGGTCTAGATTGGTTTTGCGCGATATGAACTGGCTTTGCCAGTCGCACTAAATCCTCGTTTTCCGCCATCTTGGAAGTTTGACCGTTTGAAGACCGTATGACCTCTCGAAGATAATGGAACGAATTTTGTCTCCAGAACGAATTTCGATAAAAATTGGCACATTGGTAGTTGAAACCCTATATTTTTTCATGACATATATGCCACAGCGGGACCAAGTCGAGAAAATGAGAAATTTGATATCAAACGTGAACCATTTTTTTACAGTCACACCCATCTTGCAAGTTTTCCGTTTAGCCCATCTCGTTATTTAAGAGCGTTGTCGTAGATTAAAAATCATACGCTATGGGAAAACTTGAACAAACGACGAACACAAGTGGCCAATTTTTAACAGAATGAGATTTGGGATATTCGTGCAGCAAGCGGTTAAATTTTGGGTGTCGTTCCTCGCTTCGCTGAGAAAGCCGAAAAATTCGAACGTTTTTGTTGCTATGCATGTTTGATAATATTCATACGCCTTCACTACGCGTCCCGACTGTTTTGTAGTTACAATACGTATTGATTGGTATGTAAGCGTTTATCGTTCGTTTTCCGAACGTTATAATTCGCTTTCAAGCGTCGGATTCAAAACGCTTCAATGCGCAGATATTCGCTTCATTTCGTAAATCATCGCAGAGATGCGTCTCTTGATCGTCATCTTTCGCTAGATATGCAAATTAGCTGACCACGATATGCAAATTAGTTCACAGCTGCGCTCTCTAATGCTTAGTTCACACCAACGGCGCTTTGATGGCGCTTAAAAGCGGCGTGCAAAGCGGCACAAAAGCGTAACAAAGCTTGATTAAAGCGGCAGGGTCGTAATAGATCGTGAGAAAGCTTTGAGTAAAGCGGGACATTCGGCAAGAGCGCCAAATTTTTTTGAACTGTTTAAAAATTTTGGGCGCTCTGTCACGAATTGATTAAAGCGCCGAGAGCGTATCAAAGCTTAACAAAGCGTAACAAAGCTCAGCAAAGCTTGACTTAAAGCGTAGGAAAGCTTAACAGAGCTTGGTTCAAAGCGGGGACCCCAGTCTTCACGGTCTGTCACCACTTGACACGCTTCGTTAAGATGTCTCAAGATTTGCTACGATCAGGCATGAAGATCTGACACGAGGTCAGACGCTTTCATCAAGATCTGACAAGCTTTGTTACGCTTTCATGAAGCACTCTCACGCTTTCACACGAATTGAGACGCTTTGATCAAGGATTGACACGTTTTGTTAGGCTTTGTTACGCTTGGCAAGCTTCCTCACGCTCTCTCAAGCTCTTTCACGTTCTCCTCCGCCTCAAGGGCTAGGATGTAGTTATACAGCAGGGAGACAAACATCATGTCTTCTTCAGATAGATCATGCTCTGGTACATCTGGAATTTCTTGATCTTGTTGTTCTGCCATCTTATTCTGGAATCAAAGATGCGATGATTTTGTGGATCTGCAGCATCTTTATTTATAGCTCTGGGTCAAACGCGGCATGAAATCGGCGATCTCGACATTTTCCAATGCGTACCAGAGCTTAACAGAGCGTAACAATGCACAACAGAGCTTGATAATCGTATCAGAGCCTGATTTAAAGCGTCATAATCGCATCAAAGCGTAATAAAGCGTAATAAAGCTTATCAAAGCGTGATTTCAAGCGTAACATAGCCTCATCAAAGCGGGATCAAATCGTGAGGAAACGTAACAAGTCGGTCAATAATTCGTCCCCATTTCGTATCAGAGCGTATCAGAGCTTATCAGAGCGTAACATTACTTAGGAGATCGTGATATTTTTGGAAAAGTAAACAAAAATGACGGCGCTTTGCTCGCTGATTTAAAGCGCGGCATTCGCCGTTGGTGTGAACCAGATATAACGTATGTTGACGAAGACTTACGATTGATAAACGTTTTGAAGCGAATCGTTACGAATAACTGTGACGAACATTTATTCGTCAGAAATTTTTAAACATGCTTAAAATTTTCCGACGAACAACGCTAATTGTGCGATCACAAACGAATGCAGACGCATCCATGCGAACATCACCAACGATTTAAAACGTACATTTACGAACGATAACGAATTGGGCTTTAGTCCTATTCGTCAGTAAGCGCATGATGACGTTGGGTCGTTTTCGTTTATGTGTGAGGAGGCTTTTAAGAGCATTTCCTTATGGTATGATGAATCACTTTTACCACATTGGGTGACCTCCCTTTAATGTTACTTTATTTATCACGCACGTGTGTCATTTGGTTATGGGAGCTACGTCAATGTATATAGAAAAGAGTGGCCTCGTAAAAGACGTTACATTGTATTCTAATGCACTTGCAAATGCAACACGACGTCTGACTGGATAACGTCATAAATTTGCGACAGTATATCCTGCGATATACTGTCGGAAATTCGACGTCATTACGTAACGTCGCTTTTCATTGGTTGACAAGTGAATATATGCAGCTGGCAAGCGGTTTTATGCAGCTAGCGTCGCTGGACGTATAGGCGCAAAAAAGTACATTTTCACTGATTTTTTGAAGGGAAAATATTAGTAATGCATTAGAATGGGGATAACCATATTCAAAATTTTCATTTTGGGAGGTATATCGTCGGATATACGTTCGGAAATCACGTTTTACGGCTCCGCTTACGCGTCGCCGTAAAACTAAATTTCCGACCGTATATCCGACGATATACCTCCCCAAATGAAAATTTTGAATACAGTTATCCCCTAATTATCATAATTATCTCGAAAATTAACAGCAAAGCAAATATCAATGTCATGTTTGACTTGTTTGAGTTGATATTTTACGACTCGGTTATAAATATTTCAGTCATGTCGGGACGCATTCCTGGACGGAAACAGTACTAAGCAGTGAGTAATACACTGAGTATATATAATTACATGAACATGACGCTGGAAAGTATGGTGCTTAACCCTTTCATTCATGAATATTCATTCTTAGCTCCACCCACTATGAATAATTATAAACTCGTAGATAAACGTTCGCATTTGTACATAGATTGAAGAAATTACTTGCCAGGTCCACTAGTGTAGGATCATATCTAATGATATTTCCATCTAAACATACAGAGTAGATTCTGGGTCTGCCCTTTTTGCAAAAGTGTTAAAAGGCAAAGTGTTATGGTCATGTGATAATTTATAGTGATAATTTCCTTATAGGAAATGTTGCCTCTCAAAAGTATAAAATGTACACACCAATACGCGCTAAAATGGAAAAAATGACTCGAGAATGATAAATCAAAAGTGTCTCAAATCTAAGACACAGAAAACTTCATACTGTATTTTCGCCTTTTGAGTTTAAACTTTTGTACTGTATACTTGGTGCTTTGGCAAATTAAACTGTGAGGAACCAGATGAAATGATTTTCCTAAGTCTTTCAATACTTATTGATAATATTATATAAAAAAAGTAGTAACATACAAAAAAGCTGCCTTTAATAGTGAAAGTATTTTGCTTCGCATCAGTCCTAATCTATATTTTATACAGTAAAACCTGCCTTAAGCGGCCACTCAAAAAGACCAAAAATTGGGTTTTCAAGACCGATTATCGCTTAATGCAGGTCAAAGTATTGCAGAATGCTCCAAGATGAGCATTCTGCAATACTTTTGACCTTCATTAAGCTACCATTTGTCTTTAAGATCTTTGTTTTGTCTATTTTTGATTGGTCGCTTAAGGCAGGTTTCACTGTATACAATATAGATTAGGACTGGTTTGAAGCAAAATTTCTTTCACTTTTAAAGGCAGCTGATTTTATGTATGTTACTACTTTTCTTACTGTGCACTCTTGTAGGTAAAATACTGACGTCATTGGATCTCCCTGTTCATGCGGAATACTGGCTGCGACAAGCCTGTCGTCTGGATAAAGACAGCGAGGAGGCGCCATTACTGTTTCAAAATGTCCGAGTGAAGCGCCTGTATGGCCCATTGACGGATGGTTCCAAAGTGGAGGTGAATTTTACCCAGTTCGGACGCGCTGTACATGCCATCGACGATGTTAAGGCTGGGGAGAACTGTTTCAGAGACAAAGCTGTGGTGCTGGCACAGACTGTAGACACTCTACATGTCGCCGCATGTTCTTATTGCGCTAAGTGTCTCATGACGGCGGAGGAATACTTTGGTGCAGAACTACTTTCAAAGAATAATGAGTTGAGGAAAATTGTGAACAAAAATTGGCCTAAGCGGCCTAGGATTTCTTGTAAGAAATGTACACGTGTGATATATTGTAGTACCGGATGTAGAGACGAAGCCTGGGACGAATATCACAAGGTTCTGTGTGTTTCTGTGAACCCAGCTGTAGAGAAATTATGGGAAGTTTGTGAACAGTATACACGTCTCACTTCCGAGGACTCACGGATCTGGAAAGGCGTATGGAATGCTTCTTTCAGTCCATTTGTACTGGCTAAGATCTGGGCCAGTATCATATGTCTAGCAAACAAACTTGCTAAACAAAATGGCCGATCTCTTCCTTCCGCTTCCGACTGGACAATGGCCAAATCACCATATCGAAAGTAAGTATATTGATCAGCACACTGGATTTTGTTATGTATCGCATATACGCGAAAACCTCTTTAAAACGCACCTTCTAGCGTATCTAGCAGGGCTTAAAGTCAATTTTTACCGATTCTTCATCTAGATTTATTCTTATGTTTGTGGGAGCAGCGAAGGCTCTGACAAATCTGCGAATTTGCGCAGACTCATCTAAGCATTAATTTTGCTGTTCGAAAATGCGATAAGTAACACATTCTCAATCGCTGACCTATATATGTATGTACCTACATTTGTATTATTAGCTTTTATTTCCTAAACTTCGCATGCTACAGAGTCTCAAAGACTAACATGGGATTTATTGTTTGTTGATAAAAGGTACATGTATACATACAGTGTGAACGTATCAATTAGACAGAATAGCAAACAATTTGTAAATAAACGGTGTTAACAAAATAAGAATTGACATGTTCCTCATGGTTATACTGCAAAAATGTCATTATATTAAAGTAGCAAAAAACAGGTTGTTTTAAAGCGAATAAGCAGTTTTTCCAAGACAAAAAGTTTTGTTCAGAAATAGTAAGTGAGTATGATCAGAAAATATCACAAACTGCAGACAAACCCATGGCACTGCGAGGAAGAGCCACACAACAATCACAAGACACCAGGAAGACAAACTAAGCAAAGCAACCAGCTCTCTCTTCCCCATCACGATGATGGCAATACTAGAATTGACATAAAGTAACGTACAACAGAACAATAACAGAATCCCACAATGGGAGTTACAATAAATATCAAGTCAACAACAACAGAACCACCGCCTTAGAACGGGCAGCAGCCTAAGCCACCGGGGGTGAGGCTTAAATGCATTTTACTGGCACCAAATATTCGCCCTAGAATCGGCTGTTATTGAAGTACAAGACATGTTCAGCTCGCATAGAAGTCTTCTAACTATTGCAATGTATCATCATGGAGAAACATTCTAATCACATTAACACACTATGATGAAACAAAGACAAGGGCCGGCTTACGACTCACAGATAATCAGAGCTAAAGAAAACCGCAAGTTGGTCCACGGTGGGTCCAGCTGCAAATAAGCATCAGGCACCAGCCCACCTATTAAAGCTTTACGTCAGAGCCGTCATAGAGTCTTGGACCCGACCCACCGTCGTGCAATTAAAGAGAAAACATCAAAGGGGTACGTGTTTCTAGAGCCAAAAAACTGAAAGTTGCTTTTCACCAATTTCATCTTATTGGTTCGTTAGAAGGATAGCCCAAGTGTAAAATTCTGGCATTTATTTTACTTTTACCAGTTGCTATGGTAACCAAAAGGCCGACAATATAGGCTTTAAATAGAGAAATTGCCATTTTAGGCCAAACGTGAGGCATTTGGAGACTGATTTTTTTAAGAATTAGATATCAGCACAAGCAAATACCAAAAAAACCTTAAATATATTGCGTGCCGTGATAATTCTCAACATCTATTAAGATCTTTTTTTGGTATTTGCTTGTGCTCTATACTAATTCCTCTGTTACATGTCTCAAATTTGCTCCAAAATGGTCATTTTCCTATTTTCAGCCTATTTTGGCGGCCATTTTTGTTACCATAGTAAAACTGGAAACAATACCAGACCTTTACACTTTGGCTATACTAGTTCTAATAAACCAATAAGATGAAATTGGTGAAAAGCAACTTTTAGTTTTTGGCTCTAGAGGGGGCCAAAATAGCCCCTTAATGCACGTACCCATTTGCCTTATTGCTGGTATCCGTTATGTGGACCCTTACATTAACCTGGCATGTGTTATTTTTTTTTATTGTACCAAATGTACAAAAATGTACAAAATACATGGGTGAACGTTTTCAGGTTCATTCCTGAATTC
Source organism: Loripinus fragilis (assembly GCA_964019695.1). Lineage (NCBI taxonomy): Eukaryota > Metazoa > Mollusca > Bivalvia > Lucinida > Lucinidae > Loripinus > Loripinus fragilis. Next base: position 35,513,264 of record OZ026531.1, on the reverse strand, counting down.
AGGATTTTGAGGCTGACTTTCCATAGAAAGTCAGCCTCAAAATACTGAATTGTCCAGATTATAATAGTTTCTGATATAATTGCAGTTAAGCTAAAGACAATTAACCTTTTAAACTTGAAATATTTCTATTTGGAAGGCATACTGCAAGTTTTAACATTTTAATTTCTAAAGTTCAGGATTTTGGAAATTTTGAACTTTCACCCATGAAAATATGAAACCTTTGCACATATTTCATATTTTGTATATTAACGCGTTTCTGACCCATTAAATAAACTTAAAATTATTTTTGTAGGGAAAAGTGAATTTTTTTACTTTTTTGTCAGTCAAACACATTCATTTTTTACTGATTACTCTAAGTGAAGACTCACGTACCGTAGAATTTCTTAGAAAACGCTAGTCCTGTTGTGTCGACTGTACGTTGTGGCACATTTTTGCGTGCTGACCCACACATACTGTATGTTTGTATTTATTGGACTGTTGTATTTTAGATTCATTGCCTATGGCTGCTCAAGCAATGCTACAACAAATTGTTTGCCTTCATTTGACTTCTTGCTTTCCCATTGGTATCCTGGGTCAGGTGTAGTACTTGATTGTATCGATTTCTGGTCTTTGCACCCTTACTTACTTTTGTCTTTTTAGATTTATGGCTTATGGCTCCTCAAGCAATGCTACAACGATCTGTTTGTCTTCATTGGCACTGTTGTATTTTTAGATTCATCGCCTGTGGCTGCTCAAGCAATGCTACAACGATATGTTTGTTTTCATTGGTCTTTTGTATTTAAGATGTATTGCCTATGGCGCCTCAAGCAATTCTACAACGATATTTTTGTATTCATTTGACTTTTGTATTTTTAGATTCATTGTCTATACATGTAGCTCCTCAAAGAAATACTACAACGATATGTTTGTCTTAAGTGGACTTTTGTATTTTTAGATGTATTGCCTATGGCTCCTCAAGCAATGTTGTATTTTAATATCGCCTGAAGCATTGCTACAGCGATCTGCTTTTCTGCATTGGACTGTTGTGTTTTCAGATGTATTCACTATGGCTCCCCAAGCAATGCTGCAACGATCTGTTTGTCTTCATTGGCACTGTTGTATTTTTAGATTCATTGCCTATGGCTGCTCAAGCATTACTACAACGATATGTTTGTTTTCATTGGACTTTTGTCTTTTTAGATTTATGGTTTATGGCTCCTCAAGCAATGCTACAACGATATGTTTGTCTTCATTGGCACTGTTGTAGTTTTTGATTCATTGCCTATGGCTGCTCAAACAATACTACGACAAACTGTTTGTCTTCATTCGACTGTTGTGTTTTTATATCGCCCGATGCATTGCTACAATTATCTGCTTCTCTTCGTTGGGCTGTTGTATTTTTAGATTTATTGGCTACGGCTGCTCAAGCAATGCTACAACGATATGTTTGTCTTCATTGGACTTTCTTTGTATTTTAAGATTCATTGCATTCCATATTGCCCCTCAAGTAATGCTACAATGATTTGTTTGTCTTCATTGAATTGTTGCATTTTGAGATTCATTCACTATCGCTGCTCAAGAAATGGTACAACGAATTGTTTGTCTTCCCTGGACTGTTGTAATTTTACTTCGCCTGAAGCATTGCTACAATGATCTGCTTTCTTCATTGGGCTGTTATATTTTTAGATTTATTGTCTATGCCTGCTCAAGCATTGCTACAATGATCTGCTTTCTTCATTGGGCTGTTATATTTTTAGATTTATTGTCTATGCCTGCTCAAGCATTGCTACAATGATCTGCTTTCTTCATTGGGCTGTTATATTTTTAGATTTATTGTCTATGCCTGCTCAAGCATTGCTACAATGATCTGCTTTCTTCATTGGGCTGTTATATTTTTAGATTTATTGTCTATGCCTGCTCAAGCAATGCTACAATGATCTGCTTTCTTCATTGGGCTGTTATATTTTTAGATTTATTGTCTATGCCTGCTCAAGCAATGCTACAGCGTTCTGTTTTTCTTCACTGGACTGTGTATTTTGAGATGTATTGCCTATGGCTCCTCAAGCAATGCTACAACGATATGTTTGTCTTCATTGGGATGTTGTTTTTTAGACTTATATATCTTATGGCTTCTCAAGCAAAACTACAACGAAATGTTTGTCTTCATTGGACTTTTGTATTTTGAGATTCATTGTCTATGGCTTCTCAAGCAATACTACAACGATATGTTCGTCTTCATTGGGCTATTATTTTTAGATTTATTGTCTATGCCTGCTCAATCAATGCTACAGCGTTCTGTTTTTCTTCACTGGACTGTGTATTTTGAGATGTATTGCCTATGGCTCCTCAAGCAATGCTACAACGATATGTTTGTCTTCATTGGGATGTTGTTTTTTTAGACTTATATATCTTATGGCTTCTCAAGCAATACTACAACGAAATGTTTGTCTTCATTGGACTTTTGTATTTTGAGATTCATTGTCTATGGCTTCTCAAGCAATACTACAACGATATGTTCGTCTTCATTGGACTTTTGTATTTTGAGATTCATTGTCTATGGCTTCTCAAGCAATACTTCAACGAAATGTTTGTCTTCATTGGACTTTTGTATTTTGAGATTCATTGTCTAAGGCTTCTCAAGCAATACTACAACGATATGTTTTTCTTTATCATGTTCATTGAATTTTGTACTTCTCGATTCATTACGTATGGCTCCTCAAGCAATACTACAACGATATGTTTGTCTTCATAAGACTATTGTATTTTTAGATTCATTCTTTTTGTTCCTAAGGTGATGCTACAACGATCTGTTTGTCTTCATTGGACTTTTGTATTTTTAGATTCATTGCCTATGGCTCCTCAAGCAATGCTACAACGATATGTTTGTCTTCATTGGACTTTTGTATTTTTAGATTCATTGCATATGGCTCCTCAACCATTGCTACAACGATATGTTTTCTTCATTGGACTTTTGTATTTTTAGATTCATTGCCTATGGCTCCTCAAGCAATGCTACAACGATATGTTTGTCTTCATTGGACTTTTGTATTTTAAGATGCATTGCCTATGGCTCTTCAAGCAATGCTACAACGATATGTTTGTCTTCATTGGACTTTTGTATTTTAAGATGCATTGCCTATGGCTCTTCAAGCAATGCTACAACGATATGTGAGTCTGCACTGAACTTTTGTATTTTAGGTTCATTCCTTACTGCTCCTCAAGCAATGCTACAACGATATGTTTGCCTGCATTAAGTTGTTGTATTTTAGGAGCATTGCTTATGACTCCTCAAACAATGCTATAAGGATTTGTTTGGCTTCGTTGGACTTTTGTATTTTTAAAATCATTGCCTGTAGCTCCTGAAGCAATGCTGCAACGATATCTTTGACTTGGATTTTTTGATTCATTGCCTATGGCTCCTCAAGCAATGCTACAACGATATGTTTGTCTTCAATGGACTGTTGTTTTTAGATCCATTGTCCATGGTTCCTCAACCATTGCTACAACGATATGTTTTTCTTCATTGGACTTTTTTTTTTAGATTTATTGCCTATGGCTCCTCAAGCAATGCTACAACGATACCAGAAATGGTGACATTAATGCGGAACATATTCGAGAGCCTTCCAGAGGGTCAAATGTACAAGATTACACAGCGGGAATTCGACGGCAGATACTTTCAGGTAAATAAATAGAGGATATTGACTTTTTTGAGGTGAATACCAAATATATTACATTGGATGCGGTGGAAAAAAAACACATTATTTTTCACGATTTCGATTTGATTTTTTCAGTGTATCTATTAAGTATAACATTGGGTGTAAACGTAGCTTGAACATAGAAAATGATTTAGAATCATATTTTAACGAACGTTACGTAAGAAATCAGCAATTGTGTTTGCCTTAGGGTAGTCGGCACGTGCAAACTGGCGCTACGCCAGTTCAAACAGTGACGTCATTATGTTTGATGTTGATGTCACAACATGCATAGTGTCTGACAAATATCCTTCACTTAAAACCTTTTGAAAAATGTCCCAGTCCCAAAATTGCCAAGAAAACATTGTTTTGCTACAGTGAAAATATAAATCATATCAGTCACTAGTGAAATGATACGATATTTTTTTTTTTTTTTTTTTTTTTTTTTTTTTTTTTTTTTTTTTTTTTTTTTTTTTTTTTTGTGGTAGAAATATACCAATTTTACTCAGATTTGATAAGCGCTGCTTGTGATAAAAAAAAGAGAAACTAGACTATTGCATTATCCACTTTGAACATATTTTATTGCTAAAACACATTGTGGGATTGGACATTACTTATGATAAATTAGATTGTCCTTTCTCTTAACCAACGCAACAATTAATTGCAAGTACATTATCTCCCGATCACAAGGAGTATCACGAACGATAACTCTGCCCTTGGTAACTGTAACCCTGTCTTTGCTTCTCTATCGTTGTGAGTTTTTGATCATAGTCATCATGGTCATGTTACTGTAAATTCGAAAATTTTCGCGAAGACTTTATTTTCGCGAAACTTCGCATATGCGATGTTTCGTGAAAACAAAACTCTCGCGAAATGGCAAAGTAACTCTGTCGTTTATTGATATAGGTAAATCTTGCCTTAGTCGCAAATTTTTCACACCACAAATATGTCTTTTAATGCTATTCGCGAAAATAAAATTCTCGCGAAAATTTCTGAATCTACAGTAGTTTGAAAACGCTGTCGTGCAAAAATGCATCTTAAAATATGTGAAGTTTCAAATAAATAATGTCTCATCTGAGTTTATTGAGATGTATAAGAAACAATCATCCTATGAACATGGACGATTTTAGGACTGCAAATACGCGTGGTTTTGTTTGTACTGGATGATGCAAAACTGTCTGTCAATAAGGCTTTTTTGATATTTAAATTGTCCACGCTCTATCATAAAAAACTTTTACAATAAGATGTTTATAAAGTTTGAAAATGATAATATAACCTGACCAGTATTTTAATCGTTTTGTTAACAGTTGTTTAACCACTTGAAATATACAAAAAATAAGCCTTATTGCATATCGTGTACAACTTTGACACTTTTTTTCTTTTTTTTTAGTTGATGAGGGGATCCAGATACCACTAAAAGCGGGCCATTATCAGCCCTGACGGCTTGTTAGCATTTAAATTTTCAGAGGATCTGGACCAGTATTGTTTAGAAACCCTATAATTTTTGTGATTTGGCAGGGCGGCCAAAACCCCCTGCCCCCCCCCCCCCCCCCCCTCTGGATCCGCGCATGGTTAGCTCCTTTTTAGGTTTTCACAAAATATTCAAAGTTCTACTAATAGTTTTCTGTTTTACAGGCCACGTGTAACGTTCAGGCGTTTTCTGACCCCTATCCACCATTCAACGAGTTTATGAACAGAATTGTAAATGAACCAAAAAGGTAACTTTGTTATTTGAATCAGTTCATGAGTTGTCCATACTTATTGCATATGCCCAATGTCATTTTTAAACATGTATGTACAGTTTGTTTGATTTGATTCTTTACGTCCCATTAGCAATCTTTCAGATATGAAGGGACGGGTCTTCCTAGGTTGAACCATGACTATGCTAGGATTAATGTTCTTGCTCAAGGACACAGCACAGTAACGCCGATGAGGCTCGAACCCGCGGCCCCTCGGCCACGAGTCAAGCACCCTACCACTGAGACACTGCGTTCCCTATTATATGCCTAATGTCATTTTTTAAACATGTATATACAGCTATCCAGCGGGGAATAATATAACAATCTATCATGAGTGTGAGTGTAGGATAGAAAAATCCGTCCAGAGGATCGCCTTTTTTCATCACGAGGCTTGCTGAGACTATAAGAATCTATCATGAGAGTGAGGGTAGGATAAAAAATCCGTCCCTCGGGATCACCGTTTGTCATCACTCGGCAAGCCTCGTGATGCCAAACAGTGATCCCGAGGGACCAATTTTTTTATCCTACCCTCACACGAATAATGGATTCTTTTTCTTGCTCACCACTGTTTTTATTTATTTATTTAACAATTGTAAATAAAATATTACGTCACTGTCACTCTTGGTTGGCACGACAGTAGATAAAAGTGCGTAATAAGAAATAAATTTCATATTTCTCAAACAAAACATATGCTGTGAGTACTCAAAAAGCATTCGCAATGAGGAGGTTCTTTTGGGCACCCATATCTTTAAATGATGGTCCGTTTGATGGGTATTAAAATATTCACAATTTTACGCTCAAAATATTTTTCATCTAAACCAATGTATGACTGCTTATACCACCCTTACCAATTTTAACAAGGTCAACACAGATATTGGTGGTACAAAATGGTTATACCATGAATTTCCACTTATGTGTAAGATAATCCACTCGCTAAGCTCACGGGTTATCTCCACGTGCAGGCGGACAATCTGTGGTATAATTATTACAAATTATAAATGAGCCAGTGCATGAGATTTCCAACAATTTGGTATGTGCGACCAGCAAAGCCTCAGATCAGCCTGCGCATACGCGCAGTCTGATCAGAGCCTTTGCTAGTCGCTTGAGTATTCTATGATTGTTAAGCTATTGACTTAACATCATTTGGAGTTTCTAAGCCTAAAGGTAGGCTGCAGAGGCTCGTCCGAGTCTACACATGTCAAAATGCCACATTGTTGGAAATTTCATGCACTGGCTCAACTTATAGAGACATGGTACGACGTTTTACGATGGCAGACCCAGAAGATGCAATGTTTGCTGGCATGTTCCCACTCCATGCCTGCATCAACCACTCATGTGACAACAACGTCGAAGTACTAGACGGACACCCCGGAGTGTTGGTGAGAGCTAAACGACCAATCAAGCGTGGCGAGGAACTATTTACAACCTATATCAATACGCGCATGTCTAGAAAAGAACGACGCGCTTGGCTTTTCAGGGGCTATAACTTTTGGTGCCATTGTAACCGATGTCAGTTTGAAGGGGATGGACCGGAAGTGTGTACCCAGTGTGGGAAGACAGCTGAGGAGATGGGAAAAGAGAAGTTCCCAGGCTGTGGAAAATGTCACCGTGCCTGGTACTGCTCTACCTCTTGCCAGAAGTCATCCTGGAAGAAAGGCCACAAAAGAATATGCAGTACGGCTCATTCTGTTACTTATAGTACCTCTGATCAGTATATGAACGCTACCGTTTAAGAACCATATACATTTTTGCTGTTATTATGAAGCAATATGCTGTCTTTTTAATTGTTAAATGACTTTGCTGTGGTAATAAACTGTGACAATATACGTATATGAACGCTGCATCTTAAGATTGGTTTGTCATGTAATTTTAGTATATCAATATGAAGCAATATATTATCTTTTTTTAATTTCATGAATTTGCTGTGCTTGTAATAAACTAAAACAATTGAAGTTTATGAATGCTGCAGTTTAAGAATGATTTATCACATAATTTTATTCTATCAATACGAAGTATTATATCATCAGTTGTTGTTAATTATTTGTTTGTTTTTGTTTTTGTTTTTATTTTTGTTTTGTTTTGTTTTGTTTTTGTTTTTTTGTAAACGGTTTTGCTGTGCTAGTAATCAACTATGGCATTACCAGTATATAAACGCTGAATTTTAAGAATGATACGTCATATACTTTTATTTTATGAAGCAATGTATAATCCTTTTTTTAATGTAAATACCTGTGCAGTGCTGTTAATAAAATACCAAACGGTGCCGTTGAAGAATGACTTGTCATATAATTTTGTTTTTTATTTTCAGAAACAAAGCAATGTAAATGTAGCTTCTTTCTTTTTTAAATTGTGTTAAATGGCTTTTTTGAGCTAGTAATTACTTTAAGACAATATCAGTTTATGAACGCTACAGTTTAAGACTGATTTGTAATAAAAGTATATGTTTTATTCTATCAAAATTCGAAGTGAAAATCTGGCCACATTGATTTCAATTTAACGAGTTTATAACAGTTACAATCTAGGTATTTTTCACGTGTTCTGATATGTGTGCTTCTGGGTTACCTTATGCTTTTAGAATACCACTGCACAGTTTATAGACTTCGAGCTAAAAAAGGTCCTGCTCCCCCCCCCCTAGGGAATTTTGCAGACATATCCTATCTTAAAGAAAATTTCAAGCCGCATCTTTTAAGAGATGTTTGCACTCTGTGCTCCGGGGCGTTAGTCTCTGACAGCCTGTTACATATGTTACTGTAACAAACTAAGGAAAAAATCAAAATGAAAGTTTGAGCTACAGAAAGAAGACATTAAACCATCTAATTATTCAAATTTCTTATGTAGTTTGCAAGCTGGATGCCTAAGCTACATAAAAGCAGCATTTTAAACAAAATTACAGCCTTCAATGGTGTTATATGCGTTACATAGATTAAATTTCCCTTTGAAAGTTGAAATCGTGACTAACATCATTCATTTTACAGACGATTTGTGCATTTTTACAAGTGCTTTTAATCTTAGTTTACTAAAATACTTATTTGACTAATAGAAAAAACAAAGTTTGCTTTTCTATCTCAAATACTTTGTTTTATATGAGCTATTAAACAACCCTACCCCAAATTTTAAGTATCCAATTTTGGTATCTATTATTGAAGAAAAATATATGAAAATATTTGACACTCGTAGATATCTTACATTTTTGGCACTGTCTTGCTAATGCAATAAAGAATCATACATTTGCAAGTTTGACATCAGGATCAGAGCACTTATTAGAGTATGTAATGTATGTTACATGGCATAATGAATGAGCTAGGAAATTTTCTTGGAAGTAAGAGATGAAATTTTAGAAAAATACCATTTTTCACATGTTTTCCTATTAATCTCTAGCCTCTTGTGCCTTAGTCTAAGTAATTACAGTCATTGCTGATAACAAGCCCATGGAATTGTGTTACCTATGTTATATATAACCTTTTTAATCACATATTTCCTAATGCCTATAATGTTAAAATATATAGACATATAGTTAGAAAATAATAGTTCTCATTTAAATGACACAATTTAATAAATATTCCTATTAAATAAAATTATTCAAAAGCAATCTTTATTCAAGTCACCCTCACAATGTCTATCATTGTGTCTGCTTCTATGGCAAAATAATCACCCATTTCATCACAACCAGTAGAATCATGGCAATGTATTAGAACTGCAAACTGAGTACAATCCTGTTCCTCTCCACCCCTTTGGGAATTGTGCAGACATATCCTACCTTAAAGAACAATTCAAGCTGCATGAAATAAGAGATATTTGTTTGCACTCTATTAACTAGGGGGTTAGCTTGTAATGGTATGATACGTATGTTACCATATCAATTTAAGAATAAATGAATTGAAAGTCTGAGAAACAGAAAGAAGACATAAAACTATCTATTTATTTGAATTATTCATGTAGTTTGCATGCTGAATACCTTTGATACATAAGAAATGATTTTTTAACAAATATAGATCTTCCTATGGTGTTATATGTGTTACATTAATTAAGATTACTTTTGAAAATTGGTAATTGTGACAAACATCACTTATAAGCATTTCGTGTGATCCTCCCCTTTTGCCATCAAAAGACTTAATTTTCTTTGTATGTGTGGCCAGTGCCAGTGTCAAACAACTTGACTCAGCCAAACTTGAATCCTTAGCATTCTTCAAAAGCAGAAACAGCATGTCAGTGTCATCATCAGGGATCAAACACCTGATTAAATATGGGTTTAATGCCATTTCACATATGCATACAATGGAGTATGACTCTGGTATATATCTCTTCCTGTGAAGTGGCAAGAGCAATCTAACTGCAGCTGCCTCTGCATCCGTGCTAGTCAAATGTAAACTTTGCTCTGATTTTGCAAAATCTATGTCTCTACCGTGTACCTCTAAGAATACTTTAAGATTTCTGACATTGGTCAAACAGAAATTTGATAGGCTGCTTTTTTGCATCATTTGCCATGGAACCTATCCAGTCTTTTGGTGCTTAATAGTATTTTGCTGCGCCCAAAGAACTTTATAAGTTTTCTTTAGTTACAATGTTGACTCTTGATGGTTTTGGCAGACTGTCCGAAACAATTTCTGTTACACCTTGAAAGTTATCTGGTATAAGACAAAGAATATCAAGCTGGACATTGCCATCAATTATGTTTGCAGTTGGTTGTTTTTTGATGTCAGTACATTGAAGCATGTCTTAAAATAATGTAAAACCTATGATTTCTCAGTTTTTGCACCCATATCATTAGCTGTTGCACTCAAAAGAAGGAAAGTGGACTATAGGTAGAATGGGATAACCAGTAGTTCTATATTATGCTCTATGGAAGATTTATACAAAGTAAACAAGTTGATAAGGTGCCTCATTTCATGATCCATTGAAAACCCGGAAATTGAAAACACTTGCCTCTGACTGTGTAATCAAAAAGAATGCCACGACGATGCCCTTGCTTATTTATTAAAACGAGTTATATATGTTACATCCTTTAATAAACGCTCTTATCTCAGAAACTTAGTGAATCGTTGAATTGAAAGGGTCTAATTTGTGCTCTGATCATCCTGCATTTCATGGCTTTACCTGCTGTGATACATCTAGTTTGTTTATCTGAAGGGAAAGAGTTACCTCGGTTCCAGCACTTCAGAAGTACTAAGATTCAAATAAGTTTTTGAATCTTTGTGGAAAGATAATAAGTGCAGAGACATTATTAGATGAAAATATGTGGGTTGCATGTATGGAAAGGCTACATTTATAAAAGTTAACCAGCTAAGATATGATTCTTTATCACAGAAATATCAAGGTACATCAGTCCAGGTACTCATTGTTCTTAATGGCATAGTTTTCCTCCCTGTAAAGCTTTAGTCTTTCTCCTACTTGCAGAGTATCACTTGAAACACAAACTCAAAGAGCCAACTATTAGGAATTTATATCAGTTTTCCGAATGTTCCAAGCCATAAATGGCAAAACTGGAAAGTTGATAATGGCTCATCAATTTTGAGTGGACTGGTGGTAAAATTGAATAGCAGTAAATAATTGAAATATTGTGTGATGATTCTACTAGTTGCAAGGAGGCGTGTGATAATAATAATGATTACCAAAGAAGCAGACAACGACAAACGTTTAACATGAGTGTTAAATTGATGAGAAATAGTTTGGACCATTTCATTTATTGTATTTTCTTGCAAAAATGTAAAACTATCTTTTCTATTTGTGGCTCTGTATTTAGCATTATATGCACAGTATTAGGAAATGTGTCCAAAAGGTCATTGATAACATCTGTAACAACAGTCCATGGGCTTGATAATCAGAAATGAATATAATTCCTAGTGTTTTGGCACCAAAGACTTATAAGTATACATTAAGTGTCCTGATCTTAAACTTAATGACATCTTGCAGATATATGAGCAAGACAGACTAAGAAAATGAAAAATATCCACACGCTGTCATCGCTCTTATGTGTTTTACTTAAACGGTAATTACAAAATTCGCTTCTCTGTAAAACTGGGAGTAGAGCTGTGTATTAGCTCCTATAAGACAATATACTAAAGATAGAAAAGCAAATTTGGTTTTTCCTATTCATAAATTGACTATATGTTTGTAAAATCTAATAAAACAGTTTGAAACCAAGTCATAGTAGTTGTTTAACTAAATGACGATAGCCACAATTATAGCTTTTGAATTATAATTAGGTTCATGTAACGCACCTAACACCACAGTTAGCCGTATTAATGTTAAACAGCTTCTATATATGTAGTAAAGACATCCAGTATAAAGACTATAAGAATGTCAATTTATCAGATAATCTTAATGTCTTTTTTTGGTAGCTCAAACATTCAAATTTCTTATTCTCAAATTGATATAGTAACATATGTAACAAGCTGTTACAGGCTAACGCCCCGACTTACAGAGTGCAAACATTTCTTATTAAATGCACCTTGAATGGTTAAATAAGATGTAATTTGTCTGCAGAATTCCAAAGAGGATTAGGATGGAGCAGGCCCTTACTCAGCTTGATGTCAAAATACTGTTTGATGATTTTACTTATCACGCTAACATATGAAACGCTCTCTGATCTTTAAAACTTGATGACAACTAGCAGATCTATAAGTCTTTATCATACGAGCCAGTTTAAAATCCCTAAACAATGTAAGATATCCAACAGCTGCGAGTTTTTTCACAATTTTAGCTCAAACTTTCAAACTACATTTCCTTTATTTGATATAGTAACGCATGTAACACGATGTTTCAGACTAACACCCCAACTTAGAGAGTGCAAACATCCCTTATTCGATGCAGCTTGAGTTGTACTATAAGAAGGAATATGTCTGCAAAATTCCCTCAAGGAGATTTAAACATTTTAGGCATATCTTACTTAAAGACAATGAGCTTGCCCATTTATTACATCAGGTAACATATGTTACAGCCTCTGATATTAAAAAATTTGCAACAAACTTGCAGATTTATGAGTCTTTTGATATAAGCAAATAAATCTTAAACGATGAAACACATTCATCAACTGCAAATATTTTTTAACTATTTTACTTTAGTTTTTATACCAAACATTTCACCTTAAAACTGGGTAGGGGTAGGGTTGTTTAATTGCTTATTCCAGAAAAAATATTTAAGCTAGGGAAACAAACTTTAATTTTTCTGTTAGCCAATTGCATAAGCTAGTCAGACATGGTTAAAAACATTTTGCAAAACACACAGAGAGATTGTGAATGTAAATGATGTTAGCCACACTTGCAAATTTTAATGGGTTATCTGATTTATGTAACGCATATGACACCTTAGGAAGCCGCAATTTTGTTCAAATGGCTGTCATACGTAGTTAAGATATCCAGTATGCAGACTATATAAATGATTTTTAAAAATAAATATTTTAATGTCTTTAATTTGTAGCCCAAACTTTCAATTTACTTTTTCTTAGTTTGATTAAGTAACGTATGTTACAGGCTCTTACAGACTAACGCCCCAGAGCACAGAGTGCAAACATCTCTTAAAAGACTCGGCTTTCAATTCTCTACAAGATAGGATATGTCTGCAAAATTCCCTAGGGGGGGGGAGCAAACCCATTCTCAGCCATCCGTCTATTAACAGTTGTCCTTCTCTATTTTAGATTGAAGACTGATGTCACCTTGTGTGTTTCTCCAGAATGCTGATCCTTACCCCCCATCACGTCGGACCATTGACCACTGACCTTTGCACCTGTTACCCTGACAACCTGTGATAACCTGTGTGATAATTCCCATAACCCACGCAGAACACATCTACCCTGTGTGTTGGAGCCCAGTGGCTCAGTGGTAGAATGCTTGACTCGAGACCGAGGGGCTGCGGGTTCCAGTCTCACCAGCGTCACTGCGTTGTGTCCTTAAGCTAGACACATTAATCCTAGCTTAGTAATGGTTCAACCCAGGATGACCCGTCCCTTTATAACTGAAAGATTGTTGATGGAACGTAAAGAATCAAATCAAACAAACAAACCACCTTGTGTGTAGCTTCCGAGTGCAGATTCCTTCACGTCACCATATGGGATTATTGACCCTTGACCCTTGGACATGTGATTTAAAACACGTGTGATCAATTCCGTTTGATAATACCCTTAAGCATGACACTGCATTTTGCCTTAGCCATTAAAGCGTCAAGAAAAATGCATCTGAAAAATGACGTCTGTTGAAGTCGTCTGCTGCAAATAATTGCCTAACATTACTTATTTAAGTAAAGAAGCAAACAGGGTGGACCCAGATCAGACAGCTCCTATAGGAGCAGTCTGATCTGGGTCCACACTGTTTTTCAAAGAGGCTTCTTAAACATTTCAGCAGACGGGAAAGCAGACGACTTTGTTGCGAGTGGGGCATTAAGGGTTAAAACGACATCTACAACTAGCAGCAGACGGCAGTATTAAACAATGATATATCATGCTTGATAAATTTCATGATTTTGGTGTCTTCTGCAGACGTTTTTTTTTTTCATAATTAACTTTTGAAAATAGTCTATCAGGAATATCATCAGATTGCCACAAAAAGTTCTGTTCCAGATGAAGTCCTGCATTCTGTTGTGCCTTATCTGGGTTTATACCACCCTTACCAACTTTAGCACGAAATATCTCATGATGTGCAAGGTCTACACTGATGTAGGTGGTATAAAATAGTTGTACCATGGGTTGTCCGCCTTTACGTAAGATAATCCACTCGCTAAAGCTCGTGGATTATCTCCACGTACAGGCGGACAACCCATGGGATAACTACTACATAAACCGTTTGAAACGGATTTCAGCAGATGATACTAGCAGGAAAAGAGATAAGAAACCAAATAATACTTTCATGTTTCACTTTCATGTGAATCATCTGAGAGCAGACGATTCACATGGCATGTCAGGTCAAAAATAAGGAAAGCCGAAAAAAGAAATAATGACAAAAATATGCTGTCTTCTTCAGTTGTTATTAACTAACGAGTAATCAATCTCCCCTGTGTGTTCCTTAAAACTAACATCTTTATGTACAGTACTGTAAACAAGACCTATAACTTCAGAAAATCAATAATCCAATGGGAGTCTGTATGTATTGGTTGGCCATCCAGAGTCTGAAAAAAATATGCTGGCATTTTTGAGTACATTTTGGCATCCATGCTTAAAGTGTATCTTGATGTGTTTGAAGAAGGATAGGGGTGGATGCCAAGTCTGGAAATGCCCCCAAAGTCCCAGAATTAGGTCAAAGGTCAACTGAGTTCAAATTCTTGTATATACGTCAGATTTTAGCGTTTTTATCAATTAACTATCCAAAATTATAATTCAAAGTAATGCAAAACCTATTTTGGATAATACAGCCGTGCTATATAAACAAACAACATCATCAAGGCATGATGTGTGTTTGGATCAAAGGTCATTTAAGTGCAAAATGGGTGAAAATTGTAGCAATATTTTTTTTATATAGGGGCAGAATTCAAATTTTAAGTTCACTTCTATCTTAATGGAAGAAGTTTTTTATTGCTATCCTGCTAGGTGTGTGTCTATCATGTTTGGAAAGCAATGATTTACCAAGTTTCCCGCGGTCATGTATTCTAAATAGGCATGTAAAGTACGTTACTGTATAAAATCAATTAAAATGTAATACAACTAAGAATAACCATTTCATCTTAAAGAAATATTTTTTTGCTTAATGCTTTGTTTGAATACGTCATTTTATCTATTAATCAATTATCTATCATTTTATACATAAGATGTGTTTAAGTTGTTACTTACGTTACATTTTACCATCTGAAACAGAGTCATTTCTCAAAGGTATATTTACCTAGCTACAGCTTTCATGAAGGAAATGGCCATGATCTCATGCTTATAGGACTAAAATATATTTCTTTTTTCATTTCACACAATTGTTGTGTTTGTTCCTATCTATGAGTAATTGTAAAACACTTTTTACAAGGCCACTACCTGCTAATTGCATATACTAAGCATAGCTTCATGCAAACACAAAGACCAAGTCTCCTTTCATAAAACATCAGGCGTGTTGAAACTGTGATAGAATATGGTAAATACCATATACTTGAAGGAATATATCCTCACATTGGTCTTCACATCGGCCTGTCAGCAGATGGTAACATACATAACATAAAGCTAATATACAGGTACATTTCTAATAATGACCATCCAGTGAAAACATTGTTAACTTTTTGCGGGGTATATCATGGAAATAGCCCTGACATTAAGGGTAATCCTCCATATCACTTTAAACATTGAATTGTAGGGGTGTCCTTCCATTTTCACATATTAATGAAATAATGTGGATTCAAAAGCAGCATTTCTTTTAAATCAGGCTGCTTGAGTAAACGTATTCATCTATATATAGAAGCAGTATAGATACCATAAAATATATATCTATGTCTTTCACAGTGCAACTTTTTATGCATGTAATTGTTTCAGTGTCGTTAAATTCAATTCTAAGTATCATTATTAAACATATTTTGCTTATTATCATATTTTGCAATGATGAAAGAGATAAAATGCTATGAGATTATTGGCATGTGTTTCTTAATGTTATTCTTTTTAACTGTAAAATGGCAATGCAAGTTTTCCAAATTAAATTTCCCCAAAACAGATGTCAGGTGACTTCTTGGGGACACAGGCATTCACCATATTGGAGCACCTGATGATTTGATTATGTTCATAGTTTTCCATCAGTTTGGGGTCATTTCTTAGTATTTAGAGTAAATGTGTCCTGAAATGGTTATCTAATATGTACATTTACTATCATAATCCATTGGTTTAACTTCTCCGTTTGCTTGATGTATATAATATCCTAAGGTATTTAACTCGCCTGTTCTAGTGTAGAATCTATCTGTTAACCATGAAAATTTGCTAAGACAGGGATTGATTGCATAAAGGGTAGGTGACTTACATAAATGTATACATCTACTGCTCGTAGATACAAGTGCAATTTATCAGAATGGATAGCACTTGTAACTGGTAACATACTCGAAATGTGTAGTTTTAATATGGCATTACTCTTGAAATAAAACTGAACTACTTTCCTTTTACTATATACAAGACAGTCCTCAAACAGTTTTAGTCTTCACAAATATCTACAAGGACATAGGTACAAGAGTGAGCACGTTTATGCTTAAAATGCTTTCTGCAAGCTATTGTCAGCAATGTTGTTCACATTTCCGATGGTTTTGCATATATATTTAAGACCATCACAATAAGCCTGATTTAGTAAACTTTTTAAAACTAACAAACAGACCATAACTCACTTTTCATAGGACATATATAAAACATGTACTAGGGTTACAAGTAGCTCAACAAAATCAAATAGTACATAAACAAAACTAAAAACAAACTACCTTGTGAATAAGAAAAGCAAAGAAATCATCTGCATGGGACACTACTTTTTCAACATTCAGTTTAATCTGTGAGTTTCTGAGATTCAAATCATACTAGTGAATTTTGGAAGTAATGTTTTTGTTTTAAGCTTAAGAATAAAACATTTAATTGATCTTTAAAATAAAGTATCACTAACGTTCGAATAATTTGTTGTTTATGTTACCATGAAATATGTTCAGATGTTTTACAAGACAGCTACATGGCTCAGGTAACCTTACCTCAACCAACCTTAGTCTAAGATAATTAACAAGCAGAATAGTTTCTATCAGGATTGCTGCAGAATATAATAAGATAATCATCATTACAATATGAATTGAAATCTAGTTCAACAAAACATAGAAGGTTTTAATGTGGACAGATGATAAATTAATTTTATAATGTAATTGTCAACAGTGAAAAGTGAAAATTAAAAGAATTCAGCATACAAGGAAAATCTTTAATACTAGATCTATGTAACATCCTATATTTGGACATAAACCATGCTGGTTCTGTACTACGATGTTATATTAGCAATCTTCAAAAACCTATACCTGCTATAGAAGACACTCAGCACTACCACAGCCTTAGTTCTTGCCTTGCCACTAGATGTATGAAATATTGCCGTGCTATTTTAAGTAAATTATTGATATTCAATATTTGAATCATGATGTAGATTCCATGTTTATCGTTATGTACCATCGGTAGAAATCTGAAAAATGCAATATGAATGTAAAAGTACCAAGCAAATAACAAAAAGTAATTGAGTAATACCAGGAAATGCCACATTCACATATTGCAGACCAACCCATAGCACTCTTTTAAATTAAGTCTTATATAGAATAAAATGTGTGTAGTATATGTAAGCGAATTGTGGAGATTAGACCCAATTTTTTATATAAGCTAAACAACAATTTACTACCTTTAGCCATTTATGTAAAGCACCTTTTGTTACCTACGTTACCTCATATATGTGCAGCAAGTTAAGATCCATTATTGTTTATTGTTAATATAGTTATAATTTGATTTCATTATGAAATTCCAATTCTAATGCAATGTAAATAATAGAAAAATGAATCTATAAGCAGCTATGCGTTACATGCTGGAGCAAGTACAAATTACATACTAATTAGCATATTTAAATATTTACTTGATTTCACTTCATTGCAAGTTAAAAGTCATAAACAACTTCAAATATATGAAAATGAACTTTTTCAAATAGAATGTAGATCAACATCATGTATATTTCAGTTCAGGTATCATGGTTTATTCTAATACATGTAATTTGTTAAGTCATTATCTGCAATTTAGTATAAAATGTAACATACGTGTCGCTGACGAGCAGAAATACATATCACAGATGTATGCAATTGATTTTTATGTCTAGTTTAAACATTTTCTAATACTATTAAAATAAATCAACATAAGCCTTGTACTGTTTGTATTGTTATTTTCAATGCCAGTAGGGTAACGTTGATTACAGGTGATTTATAGAAAAATGACCACAGAAAAGTTATTAAGTTATGGGTTTCTAAGGCCCAAAGACATGTCCCAAACTGAAAATAGTTTTACTTTCTGAGAGGTGCAGCAAACTCTCAAAGTAACCCATATATCTCAGTTTAGCCCAATTGAGGGAGAATTTCCGTCAGAATTGAACAAAACTTACGATGTTTGTCTTTGTAAAATCCATAAAAGAATGCTTCCAAAGGGGTTCCTTTAATGATAAACATGTTAATTTAAGCCTTCTGAAAGACTTCTGTCCTTTTAGAGTTTAAAAAGCATCTTGTTGTTTGACCAGAGAAAAAAAGATACACAGTTTGTAAAAATGCTCCGATTATTGCACTTGATGACCTTTGATCCCATTTTAAGGTCGACATATGAATATTTAGTTATAAAAAACATTTTTTTTTAATTTTTTGAGACTTATAACTATAAGCATACAAAATTTGGCTTAAAACGAAATATTTTTTCCATATGAAAAGATAAAGTTGTTTTCCAGTAGTACATATTTTCTCAGTTTTGCACTCAATGACCTTTGACCTAATATCTGGCCTTCATATGCAAATTCAGACTTCGCATCCACCCCTATGGTTTTGTACACATGCTAAATATTATGTTAAAAGTGGTCTAACAAATGTACTCAAAATGCCAACAAAACCAAAAATATGCATCTTTTTTCGATTCGGTTTGCCAACTATATCCGTATTAATTTGTTTACATCCTCAGCGTGGAAGTTTATCTGCACAGTGTGTAGTACTGTGTACTAAAATAGACATTGGCGTAGCTCCGAATACACAGTTACACACGTGCGTAACGAAAATAGTAACATTCAAGGGAGGTCACCTAATGTGGTAAAGTGAATTTCCATACAATAAGGAACTGCTCTTAAAGGAAAGAATTCGCTCCCTCTGGAAGAAAATTCATCCTTTAAGAGAAGTTCCCATTTTAGTGAAGAGAATCATTGCTTTATCCAGTTGTCTCCCTTTGATGTGCATAACTTTTCAGCGTTCTCGCTACGCTATTGATAGAGATCATGTTTTGTACATGCTAACTTGCTGAATGCCATCTGCTTCCTTTAGAATGATAACACCATTGCATGATAATATGATAATATTAAAAACGATACAAAAATAGCCACAATGACTCATTTTAATGCACCTGTTGTGACGGGACGTCTGTTCTGATAACCTCAAAACATTGGGACAGTATACCATGCAATATACTTTGGATGTCAGACATCATTTTATCATATGACGTCGCGTCTGGGAGTGAAATAACGCTATGCAATAAATTCTGTAAACCACTAGTGGTTTATCGATTTTCGGGAAACGTTATGACGCCCAAAGCAACGTTGCATACATAATGACAAAATTATAACGTTTTTTACGGCAGAAATGAGATTTCAAACTAATCTTAATGTCATATGATAAATAGAATCTAACATTCGTGCCCTTGTAGTATTGAATTTATTAAACTCATTGCGAAAAAGAGATAAAATGCTCGGCAAGCCTCGCATTTCATCTCTTTTTCCCAACTCGTTTAATAAATTCAATAAAACATGAGCGCTCATGTAAGATCCTCTATTTACATAACGCCACTTTTCGTTGGCAGCTGTTCGCTGTAGGCACAACAACTACATTTTACTGTTTGTTTTTGTTTTTAAGGAAAAATGTTTTGTTACATTTTAATGGGTGAAACCATTCGTCGGAATCCACACTTTATATCGATTCCCCCTTCTCTCATGCGTTGCCTTAATATCAAAATTTCCATCCATACCTCTTCAAATGAAAAAAATGAATACAGGTACCCCTTAGGCCTACTTATCTGAACCATATATTTTTACATACTGCTTATTCAGCCAGCAACCGCCAGCTGCATCAAATGACGCATGAACCAATGAAAAGCGGCGTTGCAAAATTACATTGGATTTCCATTAGTATATCACGTGATTAATAGTCAGATTTTGTTGCTGATGTTCCATAATCAGAGGTCTTTATCAGCAATTACATTCGAATTTAAAGTTATTTTGAAATATCTCAAAAATACATCCAAACATCACACAATTATTAGAAGGTTAACCGAATACAGCCTACACTTATCCTGCATGCTGTTTTTCGTTACTGTTCGTTACCCCTGCACTCTTAAACATGCATGAACAATTCACTTATTTCATTTTTTATTTATTTTATTATTTTGATTCATGTCAGTACATACTGTTATTTTTCGTTGACCTCTATCAACCCTTATGCATTCAGAGAGGCTGAAATTCTATCATGTATTTTGGCACCCTATTTTTGCAAGAGTGCCCAAAGTACCAATAGTTATGATAACTCAAAGTACTGTAAAGTTTCTTATCATATGACGTCGCGTCTGAAAGTGAAATAACACCATGCAATAAAATCGATAAACCACTAGTGGTTTATAGATTTACGGGAAACGTTATGACATAACGTTGCGTACATAATAACAAATTTATGACGTTTTTACGCCAGAAATGAGACCTCAAAGTGATCTTTATGCCATATGATAAATAGAATCTAACATTCGTGCTCTAGTATTATTGAATTTATTAAACTCGTTGCGGAAAAGAGATAAAATGCTCGGCAAGCCTCGCATTTTATCTTTTTCCCCAACTCATTTAATAAATTCAGTAAAATATGAGCACTCATGTAAGATCTTCTATTTACACACCAGCTAATGTATTTTATAGATTTTTACATGTTGAGATAGAAAAGAAGACCCATTTGACGGAAAAATGTGACTGGCACATGACTTTGTCGGAAGTCAAGTGACGCCATTATTACATAAAAATGCCGTGACTTTATGGTGTGGCATCTCAGCATATTAAGGAACTTTTTGGAACCAACTATAAAATTTGATGTTGAAATTCTCAATAATTTATTTTCAATTCATGGACTACCAAAATACCTTTTTAATAAAAAAAAAATGAGGAAAACAATTAGGAGGGCAAAATTTAACCACACCCCATAATTTTTAACCACACCCCATAAATGTTTGGCAAAGTTCAATATTAAAAGTTAAGAGGTTAAGCATGGACCATTCTGACTTTAGTTTTTGTAGCTTAATTGAAAATTCCAATGGTCTGAAATGTGTTTAATATCACGTCATTGACATGAGGTTATCCTCTGAAAAACATCGACGTCAAATGATAAATAGAGGATCTTACATGATTGCTCATGTTTTATTGAATTTATCATACGAGTTGGGAAAAGAGAGAAAATGCGAGGCTTGCCGAGCATTTTATCTCTTTTTCGCAACGAGTTTAATAAATTCAATAAAACGAGAGCACGAATGTTACATTCTATTTATCATATGACATTAAACTTACTTTGAAATCTCATTTCTGCCGTAAAAACGTTATAATTTTGTCATTATGTAAGCAACGTTGTTATGGACGTCATAACGTTTCCCGAAAATCGATAAATCAATAGTGCTTTTATTGCATGGTGTTATTTCACTCCCAGACGCGACGTCATATGATAAACATCATTATATCAGAGTTGGATACTGTTAATGACAGTACTTAAAGTGTAAGTTATTGTATGGTTTGTGCGTATGTACGGGAAGATAATCCACGTGCTTTAGCGAGTGGATTATCTCCCGTACATGTGCACAACCATACAATGACTGCCTTATTGCGCCTGCATGCAATTGCACTTTGTGAATTGTGAGATATCTGATGTAAAACATTCAAATATCACCCAAAGGTGCCCGGTCCGGTTCCATAATTTCGTGGAGATTGATCATGAAATAATTTCTACGGTTATTCTCCCTTCCGCTGAATCATTCAAGAAGGGTTGTTGTCAGTTACAAGCGAAAGTATGTGCACGAAGTACTGGTTAACTGCTTGTTCAAGCTTGCCCAGGAAAAGGTGTGGTTAGGTGAACTGACCGTCCCATCATGACCATAGCTGTTGACTTGGGACGTAAAGCAACAAAACAAACAAACAAACAAACAAACTCAAAGGTGCAATAACTATATTTAGTTTTCAATAATATTGTGTGCTTGTTTTCAGATCATTATTTTCACCATTGTGTCATAATATAGGTATAAATTATTTATTCAATCTATGCTTCTTTTCCGTTTGAATTCATTGAATAGTTATTATAGCTTGCCGAACAGCTGTTGTTGAATATATAATTTGATAATTCGACAAATAAGAATCCAAAAAGTGAATTTGTTTAATAGTTACACAATAACAGCATATCAAATAATGGATGCGGATATATTGTTACTGACCTGCCAGCCAAGAGTGACAGGGACGTCTTTTATTCTTTAGAAAGTTATTAGGGACTTAGACTTTTAGTCGGTAAATAGGTATACATAGCTAATGTTAAATCTGTTTATACTCTCCGACTTTAAATAAAATTTGTCTTATGTCTTATGTCTTAGAATCGATATATTATGTGTGTATTAATCCTATCCGGAGGATAGGATTAATACACAAGTGATCTATCGATTCGCATGAGCTCAAGTGGCGTGTACAAGTTAATGTTTTACTTAACAATTGTTAAAAAACACGACGTCACTGCCACTTGTATCTGGCAGGACAATATATTTCTTTGCATATGGTAGGGGTGCCAGTTTTCGTGTAGCTCCAAAAATTATGGTTTGACAGAAAAGAAGCCACATTTTTCCTACTGTTTATTATAGTATCATAAAATTTTCTGATTGTCCAGTAATCGTCAGGCGTCATGACGTCACCAATGTCGTCATTATGACATTTTGTTTAAAATATCAGAAAGCCAATGACGACAAAAGGGCAGCTTAAACGAATGGACACATGAAGCAGTTGAAAAGTTGTTTCGACATAATTTGAATGTGGCAATAAACTTAATCGATATCATTTTATTGAAGAGAAATTTAGCAACCTTTTATGTAAACCTGGATTTGTGAGGGTTAACACAAAAACTGGTACCTGTTTGAAAGTACCCGAGCCAAGCAATCTGGGTTTAACATATCATCAAATAAATGGTTAGTAATAAATATCAGATGTAGCAGAGATATGTGTATCCAAAGTTTATTCAAAAATGGATACCTTTTCATTGCTAAGTTTTCTTTGAAATGTTAATACCTCGAAAACCGGTACAACCAGCATAGTATTGGAGGCCACCATTTTTATACCCCGCCACACTTTAGTGTCAGGGTATTATGTTATACCCTTCGGTGTCTGTCCGTCTGTCCGTCCGTCCGTCCGTGCTCACCATTTCCGATCGATAACTTGAGTATTTATTCACAGAATTTTTTCAAATTTTGCATACATATTGTTATCGGCGATGAGTGGTGTGGGATTGTTAATGGGCAAAATCCGTCCATTTTTAACGGAGTTACTGCCCTTTTTCGTATTGGAAAAATGGTTTCTGGCCTGTTATTCCTTTACTGTTCATGATATCTGAATGAAACTTCACAGATATGTTGCACATCAAAGGTTACATATTGTGACTAAGGACCGTCACTCTGACCTTCCCAGTTTGTGAGTTATCCGCCCTTGATAGGTCTGAAAAAAGGTTTTTGACCTATTGTTCCTTTACTATATGGAATATCTGAATATAACTTCACAGATATGTTTCACATCAAAGGTAACATATTGTGACTAAGAACCGTCACTCTTACCTTTCCCGTTTTTTTAGTTATCCGCCCTTGATTGAATTAAAAAATGTTTTTTACCCGTAGTTCCTTTACTATGTGGAATATTTAAATGAAACTTTACAGATATGTTTCACATCAAAGGTTACATACTGTGACAAAGAACCATCACTCTTACCTTTCCAGTTCATGAGTTATCTGCCCTTGATTGATCTGAAAAATGGTTTTTGACCTGTAGTTCATTTACTATATGGAATATCTGAATGAAACTTCACAGATATGTTGATCATCAAAGGTTACATATTGTGACTAAGGATCGTCACTCTTACCTTTCCAGATTGTGAGTTATCCACCCTTGATTGATCTGAGAATTGGTTTTTGGCCTGTAGTTTCTTTTGCTATATGGAATATCTGAATGAAACTTCACAGATATGTTTCACATCAAAGGTTACATATTTTTAGTAGGGACCGTCACCCTTACCTTTCCAGTTCATGAGTTATCTGCCCTTGATTGATCTGAAAAATGGTTTTTGACCTGTAGTTCATTTACTATATGGAGCATCTGAATGAAACTTCACAGATATGTTATATGTTGACCATCAAAGGTTACATATTATGGGTAAGGATCGTCACTCTTACCTTTCCAGATTGTGAGTTATCCACCCTTGATTGATCTGAGAATTGGTTTTTGACCTGTAGTTCATTTCATCCGTCCTTACTCACTGTTTCCGATCGATAACTTGAGTATGTATGCACAGAATTTTTTCAAATTTTGCATACATATTGTTATTGGTGATGAGTGGTATGGGATTGTTAATGGGTAAAATCCGACCATTTTCGATGGAGTTACTGCCCTTTCTCTCTTTAAAAATGGTTTCTGGCCTGTTATTCTTTTCCTGTTTATGATATCTGAATGAAACTTCACAGATATGTTGAACAGCAAAGGTTACATATTACAACGAAGGACCGTCACTCTTACCTTTCCAGTTCATGAGTTATCCGCCCTTGATTAATCTGGAAAAAATTTTTGACCTGTAGTTCCTTTACTATATGAAATATCTGAATGAAACTTCACAGATATGTTGACCATCAAAGGTTACATATTGCGACTAAGGATGTCATATCACTGTCTATCTCAGTTCTGTTGCTATTTAGGCATTATATATCTCACAAAATAATTTTTGGTGCCCCCAGCAGTGGCGGGGTATTGTGCAGTGCTTGCGGTGCTTTTATTAATATTAATAAACTGCCTGAAAAGTTTGAAAGTACAACAAAATCCAAAGTTTTATTGCAATCTGTTAAGTTTATTTTTTCAAAAGCATCTGTTTTCAACAGAAAAATAAAAAAAGAATGCGGACAATGTTGAACTATATAGCAGACTATTGGTTCATGCAGCCTAAAATGAATACCCTCCACTTCCCGTTTTCTATGGTACAAATACGCATCTGTAACTTTCTTAGTTTTCTATTCGATTTTGATCTGGTTTGCAACAAATTGTATGATTTAAAATGGCTTTGCATGTCAGATTCACTTGATTCCTTTACCATTAGACTGGCTCCAGTCCTTAAAACACTTTTCCATCAATGTGTCATATCATACTTGTAACCAGTCTAACTCTGACGGCTCTGTTTTAAGCTCCAGTCCTTAAAACAATTTTCCATCAATGTGTCATACCATACTTGTAGCCAGTCTAACTCTGACGGCTCTGTTTTAAAACAGAGCCATCAGAGTTAGACTGGCTACAAGTATATGATATGACACATTGATGAAAAATAGTTTTAAGGACTGGAGCCAGTCTGCTTTACCATCAAAGCACGCAATTTAGAGATATAATATTGCCTTTGGATAAAACCTGCTTGGCTGTGGAGTCAACTTATTACTAGTATTCATCCAAGGAATAACAACTATTATGACAAGGGGAACTATATATATCATTAGTGCAGCCTCGCTATATGAGCTAGCTTTGAACAGCGTTGTGTGTTAGTGGTCTGGCTTTTCTACAAAGTAAAGCAAAGAGTTCACGGTTAGTATTTGGATTGGTGATATATTGCTTCACTTGGTGGAGACGTCTATCCCGCTTTATTACATTTGGCGCTGCGAGCAGGGTTGAAAGAAGGGTACATCCCTGACCTTGTCTACATAGATAGACTCTCCGCTCTAGAGTCTGCTTGATTAGCAATTCGCGTGACTTTGAGGGCAAGGTCAAAAGTTGAGGGGGAGAAATGTGACAAGAAGAACGATATAGATCATTAATACAGCATGAGCTAGCTTTTACAGCGACCGGTGCTAGCGGTCTGGCTTTTCAACAAAGTTAAGCAAACGGAGTTCACGGTTAGTACTTTGATGGGTGTCCCATTGCTTAACTAAATGGAGACGTCTATCCCGCTTACACATTGATTACAAAATATATATTACCTCCATTTATGTCCCATGTAAGGTACATTTGTACAAACTCAGATGAGGTACTGCATAATAATGCTTCTCATCAAAGTCTGCATTTCTTATTAATAATTAGTTAATCTACCACACCTAACATTGTATAATGGACAAATTGGTGATAAGAAATTGATAGCAACACATGTCAAGTTATATTTGAGTTCAGCCCATTTAAGCCCACTTGCATAAATCAATTAGATTTCATTGGACTACAATGAGTTGACTCTATGACGGTTCCGACTTAAAGTAAGAAAGAGGACAAAGATCAGGAATCGATGCAATCAAGCACTTAAAGACTTATCTATTGATGAGATAGCATGGGCCTGATGCTTTGGCTGTTGTCAGGCCCACCGGGGTTTACCTGTTGGATTTCTTTTGCTCTGGTATTCAGTTGTATGTACTGTTGATTCCTAATTGTTGCTTTATCTCCTTTTTATATATTGATTTATATGATTTTGGGGATGATACATTGATAAGCTAGGGGTCTTTCATGCAGACCAAACATCTTTGTGTGTTGATCCACATCTAAAATAATGGGGAGGTTGGGGCAGTGAAACGAACATATTTTTACTGACCGTTCCAAGGCGGTACTTCTTTTGTGGATCATTTGTGTTTTATCTGTCTTGCGTTTCGCATGCTTTCACGTATGTTCATTGCTGCCTGGGAAAGGGCTGACCTCTTGGCTCTTGTTGGTGATGTTTTTTTGCATTTTTGTTACTTTCCCATGTGGTATCCGGAGGTGTGTCCAACGATGCGAGCGCTCTCGGGCGCTCGTTGTACTGATGCCCGGCCTTACACATTACAAATAAAGATAGGTACCAGAACAACGAGCGCCCGCGAACGCTCTCATTGTTGAACTCGCCTCAGATGTCAGGTGTGGTACTTGTTTGTATAGTTTCCTGACCTTTGCCGACTTTCTTACTTTGAACTCAAATATTCGTTGATATCAATTTCTTATTACCATTTTAGTTGTGGAATTAAAATATTTATTTTAAGAAAGTAAGTCGTGTTCAAATGTTTTTATTCTTTCCTATTTGGATTTAGAGACAAAATAATGCCTGCTGAGTAGATATACAGGTAAGTCCCCCTTTGGAGCCCCTATAGTCAGGTGAGATATTGAAATACGCTTTGACCTGATGTAACCTGCCCTTATCATTAAAGCCGCTATTGACTCCTCATAACCAAAAATATAGGTCTTTAATAATAAAAACGAAGTTTATATAAAAAATAAACATAGTTGAGAAAAATGAGGAATGACAGAAATGTGTTTATCATCTGACGTCACGTCTGGGGGCGAAATAACACCATGCAATAAAATCGATAAACCACTAGTGGTTTATAGATTTTCGGGAACGTTATGACGTCCATAACAACGGTTGCGTACATAATGACAAAGTTATTACGTTTTACGGCAGAAATTATATTTCAAAGCAATCTTAATGCCAGAATGATAAATAGAATCTAACATTCGTGCCCTTGTATTATTGAATTTATTAAACTCGTTGCGAAAAAGAGATAAAATGCTTGGCAAGTCTCGCATTTTATCTCTTTTCCTCAACTCATTTAATTAACTCAATAGTTTAGTTTATACATATTTTATTGCCACAAATTACAGCAATGGGGTTGGGTCACAAGTTCTCGCAACATTAGTTACGACCCTCCCCCTACATATACAGATCAATCAAAGCATGTAAACATGGCTACAAAACATATTGTCAACTATACAAAATCATAAAGAATAGATAAATAAATATATAAATAAATAAATATAAATAAATAAATAAACATATAAATAACTGTCTATGAGTGCGTTTTGAGTGTAGGTTAGCATCATTCAGATTCTTAAAGGCAAGAAATATGTCTGCAAATCCTAGTGGATCGTCATCCATACCGCTTGTCTTTAATTATCTGATATGTGTCTGATGTATTTTTTTTCCACACTCTTGAAAATTTATTACAATGATCGATTATTCCATGTCAATGTTCATCCAGTTGTTGGGTCCACCGGTTCAAAAGAGCAGGCCTGCTCCACCGACATAGGGAAAATTGTGTATAGCAGAAAGTGAGATAAATATATCAAAATTTCCAAGTCAAAAAGAAAAATATGTTTATGTATTGTCAAAACGTTTAGTGCTCTTTATATAATCATGTACTGCTCTAAATAATGCTGAATTAAGTGTATTGTCAACTATTTCATTTCCGTATAACAATAATTGTGTGGTAAGTGGTTGAAAAGCTCTTGCAGCTTCGAAAAATAGATGACGCTCATCTCTGTAATTGTTACAATGAAAGAAGTAGTGTTCACTATCCTCTATTTCATTGCACCAATTACAGAGAGGATTGTCACGAAGATGATTGATAAATAAATCATTATTCAGATTGCTACAATTGTTTCTTATTCGAGCATGTATTACTGATAGATATCGATTTCCTGAAGTGAAGTAGTTCGGTACTTTTAATTTAGGAAAAGTAGTAATTTGCAGGTTGTTCTTAAAGGAAGATATTGTTGGCTGATTTTTGAGGCCTTCGTCAAACGTGTTCCACATTCTGATGGCTGATGGGATACATGATCTTAGTGATATATTAGTCCGAGTAAATGGTGTAGAGAAGTTGTTGTTGTTTCTGAGGGGTTTACCCCGAAATTTCACTTACTAATGGGGGAAATAAATCAGTAATATATGATGGAACCAGTCCATTATTTACTTTATACATAAAATGCAGTTTTTGTTGGTGTCTCCTTACTGATAGATTGGTCCATCCACATTCATTATATAATTTGACCAAAGATACCGATCTGGTTAGTCCAGTAACAATACGAGCTGCTTCATTTTGTATCTTTTGTAGAGTGTTCGAGTCTTGCTGTGTGCAGCCATCCCAAACTAATGATGCATACTCTATGATGGGTAATAAATGGTATAAATAGATTTGATTTAATGCATTTCTGCCAGAGTGTATTTGAGTTTGCGCATTATGCCTAATATTTTCGACGCTGTATTTGCAATCTGTTCAATATGTGTGTGCCACTGGCCGTTTTGGCTGAAAGTTATGCCCAGATGTTTGTGATCCTCGACAAATTTTATTGGAGTGTTATCAAATATCAATTGAGGAAAAGCTTCAAAATATTTAAGAGTAAATAGAACTGCTTCAGTTTTAAGAGGGTTAAATTTGACTAACCATTGTATGGCCCAATTAGAAAGCATAATGAGATCATGATTTATAATACCTGCTATGTCTGAAAGACGTGCTGCAGCATAGAATAAAGAACTGTCGTCAGCGAATAATCGTGTTAAACTTAGCAGCTGCTTTGCAATATCATTGATATATACTAGAAATAACAGGGGTCCAAGTACTGATCCCTGAGGGACTCCTGCAAGGATGGACTTTAAAGTCGAAGCACAGGACTTGAGGGTAACTTTTTGTTTTCTATTAGTTAGATAGCTATTTAACCACTGGAGCAACTTACCATCAATACCATTTTGCCTTAACTTAAATAGCAGACCTCAATGCCAGACTCTATCAAAAGCCTTAGACACATCACAGAAAACTATACAGGAAAACAGGTTATTGTCAAAAGCTTGGCAAATAATATGGTATATATCAATCAGTTGGAAAACTGTAGAATGGTGAGGAAGAAATCCTGACTGGTATTTATATAACAAGTTGTTATCAATTAAGAAATTGTACAAATTCTTGAAAACAATTCTTTCTTGTAGTTTACCAAGACAGCTTTTGAGTGCTACAGGTCGATAATTTGAAGGAAGAGATTTATCACCTTTTTTAAAAATCGGTATAACATTGGCTATTTTCCATGCCTCAGGAAAGATACCTTCATTAAATGATCTGTTCATGAGAATAGAAAGGGGTTTTGAGATAGATTTAGAGACTCCTTTAAGCATCCTATGACTAATTCCGTCGTCGCCACTTGCCTTGTTTATATTCAAAACATTTATTAGATTTTCAATCTCATTTTCAGTGCAGTTTACTGTTGAGAGTGAATTGTTTGTAAGTTTTTAAAAAAAGGAGGTAGTACAGTGTTTTCATCATTAACAGTAGAAATAGAGACAAAGTAATCATTTAGACAGTCTGCTTTTTCTTCATCAGTGAATGCCCATTGTGTTTCGCCCGAAGGAAGGCTAGAAGAGAGAGGAGGGATAGCTGAAGATGAACTGTTGGTTTTGACAAAATGTCTAATAACTTTCCAAAATTTCCTTTTGTCATTATTTTCGAAATCTGTAATGATTAATTCTAAGTTGTTATAGAAAGATTCTTTGGCATGTTTTCTTTGATTGTTTACTTTGTTACGAAGACGTTTATATTTAATCCAGTCTGTTACATTACCTGTTTTAACTGCTTTCTTTTTTTGTCTATCTCTTTTCCGTGTATTTCGTCGAATCTCAGAGTCAAACCATGGTTTGTCATCTTCTCGGACAAGGATAGTTTTACTAGGTATGCAAACTTTTACAAATTCAATGAAAATATTATTAAAAAGAGTACTTGCGTCATTTACAGAGCCCTGATTCAAACATGTCCAGTCAAATTGGAGTATTTTGTTATTGAGCAATTCAAAGTTTGCATTTTTATATAACCAGACTTTACGAGTGAATGATCTATGCAGAGGGTATTGAAACGGAAGATAAAGATATGTAGCACTATGATCACTAATTTCAGGTGGAATTTCTAGGATGCCTTGATGTAGAAAAGACATGTCGTTGTGAATTATGATGGGATCTAGCAGAGCATGTTGTCTTGTGGGTTCAGAAATAACAATATTAAGAGAGTTTAGGATCAGTATATCTTTCAAGTTGTGTACGTTAGGGTTTAAAAGGTCTTCATTCATGTTCCCCACAATAACTACATTATTTGTAATATCTAAAGCCTTTTCGATATTTTTATTCAAAGAATCAAAGAAATTCGCATCAGATGTACGGGGACTGTAAAACGTTCCTATTAAGTAGACTTACCTATGTACCTTAATTTCTGCCCATATGGATTCATTCTAATAGCCCTCTAGATCAAGTCTGCGTTTGTGGACCAGCTCATGAGACAAATAAACCAATAACCCCCCTCCATGATTTGATCTATCCTTTCGGTACGGAGCATCAAATTTATCAGTTAAGATTAGAGAGTCTGATAAAATATTAACATCAAGGTGAGTTTCCGTGAAACATAAAATATCAAAATCTAAAAAAATATTCAGTTATGAAGTCAAATTTGTTTCGTATACTTCTGATGTTGCTATGAATAAGTGAGAGTGAATGTTCGGTTGTGTTTGGACCCGGATTCTTCTCTACGTCCCCTGCTTCTAAAATAAGAAAGAGCAGTACAAGCTTAAAGTCCAAGTTGTTTACTAGGTCCTTCAAAGACCAAGACAGCAATCACGCCGCATAATTGAATCCACTTAGAATAAAAACAAAGTACTGAAAAGTAAAATACCATGAAAAAGTAACCTTCACCCTCTGTCTGCAGACGCAAACCCTGCTGTCAAACAGACCGATACTGACACGCCACTGATCTACCACATTACCCATTTAGTATTAATACCCGTGTTGTAATATCGAGTTGGCGTATATTAACTCAATAAAACATGAGCACTCATGTAAGATCCTCTTTATATGACCTAAGCAAACAGGCGTTAGTATTTATCATTTTGTCCTTGATAATTCAGAAAAGTAGTCAGTCATAACCTCTAAATGCACAACAAAATGAATGTATAGAATATAGTCAAACTATTAAATTACCATGCATTAACATCGTGGCTGTATATATAAGGAAACTACAATACTATTCAGCCAATTCTTTACATCCCAGTGAACTACAACTTACAAGTCAACTAGAACTGAACTGGTGTCGATGTTAAGGAAATAGTATTGAAAATGAATGTAGCATGTGTATCATTAAAAATCTGAATAATACCAATTTACCAGTCATGTAGGAAATTTAGAAATAATGGGGAAAATTACTGAACAAAAGTGAAAACGCTACACTACAATAATCTATATTTTGTGAGAAAGTATTGGACAAAAAGTATTTACTAAAGCTTATTAATGTTTCCCAGACACCCAGCAAACGATTCGTCGAAACACCACCAATTTGTCTCGTTTGATTTCTGAGTTATGCTCCTTTAAGTGTTTAAAGCTTTATTCACTGAATTTTGCTATTGCACATGCGCAAATTAAAATTGTAATGCTTATCAAAATTTGTCAAATATTGTTGCTTAAAAACACAAGAAAACTGATTAATCACTCGAAACAAGCTCAGAAATAAATTTCGCATTGATCAAATTTGTAAAAAAAAAAAAAAAAAAAAAAATGTCTGCCTTTGACAAAAACAAATAGGGAATATTAAAGCTGCATAGTCTGTAACTTTTGATCTTTTAATTTTTGAACTAATGTTTCTATTTTTCAAGAACACAGTAAAAAACTAAAATTCGGGTATACATTTTACCAATATCGTAAATCTAAACACATTATCAGTAAGAAAACAATAGCATTTATGTTAAAATTAACCGTCTATAATTATTGGAGGGACGCAAATAATTACCAAGACGAGAAAAACACACCTGTGTAATAAGATAATTCACTTTTCCGTGCAGTTTTCAGCTCCAGTGAACATATATATTGTGAAAGCGTAACTTAATTCAACTTTTACAAATGATTTAAAAAGAAAATAAAAATTTTCGAAAAATGTTCATAGTTGCAGACTTAGTCTCTTTAAATGTTTGGTAATATTCGATTTATCACGATTTTCGATAATTTTCTTTTGCCAAATCAGGTAGACCTCTCAGCATATTGTTTCTACCATTTCTCGACTAGTAATGTGCTCAAACTAAGATGCAACAACACATTGATTTTCCTATGGAGATTTCAATGTTAAAACTTCTAACTTGGCAATTTTGTGGAAAACCCACTTTTTAAGATTGCTTTTCTAAACGATCAGAACACACATGGGATAAGTCCTTCACATAGCTGGTTGTCGCATGTTTAGACTACCATTTCGTGCAGTCGGATCTCGTAGGTAGTGGATTTTTGTAGGCCTAAACTTTTGTTCAGTATATTTAATGAGCTATAGTAGATTCGAAGATGCACAATAATAGGAATATACCATTATTTATAGAAACAGGTAAATAAAGGTTAATATATCAGTACAGGTTTGAGGCAGTGTAGGATATATACCTGTATCAAATACCCATTACCTGGATTATTCTATATTTGTTGTTTATATACGGAATACATGATATATAATTATAAAACTTTATAAAAATTATTTTAATGAAATGTATGATATATAGCTCAAAGTATGAGGCAATCCTTAAAAATTCTGTTGCTATTCCTGATAGAGAAGGTATGTAGGAATGCTCTAGATTTGAATTTTTTATTAGGGGCAGCTAGACCATTTGGTTTTCTGGTGGGGGAGGGTTTTTTTTCAATAGATGAAACTAGATTTTTAGACAAAGTAAAAGCATTTATTTTCGAACCATAGAAAGTGTTTTATAATGCTAATAGGCCCTAGACGCAAGCTTAACTTCAGTTTGAATAAGTAAGAATATATCTTATCAGCATTCATCCTAGTTTTAATAAAAATCATCTAATTACCTAGATAGAGAATTACATACCAGGCGCATAGTTAGCCCTTTTATAATGTGGAGTCACACTTGTGCTAGGGGGGTCCGGGGCATACTCCCCCAGAATTTTTTTTTATTAAAGTGGTGCAATCTGGTGCATTCTGAGTCTTCCAAAATACGCTATTATCAACCTAAAAATCAACAATTTTAAGGCTAATAAATCCACAATAGTAAAAATTATTCACGATATCTTTCACAAATACCAATCCAGAATAGCACGAAAGTTAGACTGTCTCCTGTCCATAAAACAATGTTTCACCAATGTGAAATATCATAAACTTGTAGCTAGTCTAACTCTGATGGCTCTGTTTTATGTACGCACATAAAACAGAGCCATCAGAGTTAGACTAGCTACAAATTTATGATATCACACATTGGTGAAAAATTGTTTTATGGACAGGAGCCAGTCTACACGAAAGTATATACATTTAAATTTCCCAATGGGGGGTCTGAGGGGGCTCCCCCATAAGCCAAAGAATTTTTTTTAAAAAAATGAAAGCTTTTCCTTTTTTTAATTTATTTTTTACTTTTTTCCAGAGCTCCCTAAATCCCCAAAACTATGAGCTTGCTCCCCATATCCCTGAAAATAATAACCAGTGCTCCTCAGCTCCCT
This sequence comes from Loripinus fragilis, assembly GCA_964019695.1. Taxonomy (NCBI): domain Eukaryota; kingdom Metazoa; phylum Mollusca; class Bivalvia; order Lucinida; family Lucinidae; genus Loripinus; species Loripinus fragilis. The sequence continues at coordinate 35,478,709 of OZ026531.1, read as the reverse complement.
GAACATAAAAAGTCCTTCTCCCCAGATCCCCAAAACCCCTGGGGGCCCCAAAGATTCTCATCTATCTTTGAATCAACTGTACCAGAAACAATGTAAATAAATTTAGAACATGAGCTGCTGATAGACCCCCTCCCCCTAGGGGGAATTTTGTACACTATGATTCTCTAAAACTACGTTATATAAGAACAAAATGACACATGTTGGCCATCTGGCAGTGGGGGCGTTACCGTGTGACAGCCATGTTAATTACGTTACCCTAAAACATCTCCAAATCCTATTGTTCAAATATAAAGCTATACATAGTTTTTATTTATCCACATGCTGAATGTCTTAAAACACTTCATTAAATGCAGCAAATAGCCAGTATGCTTTAAAGCAACATATGTATACTATATTGCAGTTATATATGTTACTTTATTTCAAATAGACTACCATTTAGCCCTTTGCAATCACTAGACCATGTGCTGCCAAAATACCTCCTAGGAAGAGTTTTGTACTCTATGATTTTCTAAAACCCACAATATATAAGCCACAAAATAATGCATGTTAGCTCTTTATGGGTTTGGATGTTACCCTGCAATTGCAGAGTTTACTATGTTACCCTAAAATAATAGGGACTCCCTTAGTGTACATATCAAAATTATTCCTTATTCTTACAAATCAATATTATTTTGTAATTGAAAGTAAATGACTAGCAGTATGATTTTAACATATTTAGGTACCTGTTATTATTGTTACATACGTTACTTTCTTTTGAATACATTTATTTTATGCAAAAATAGCATTATATGAGTAAACTCCTAATGGGCGTAGATAACTGCCATTTTAGGGCTCAATAATGAGAGAAATAATGAAAAATGTCTTTTTCAACATAAAATTTAAGTGAAATTAAACTCGGACAAAAGCACAGGTGATGTAAAGGAAGAAACATGAACTCAACGCACATAAAATGCTGTTTCAATTAAGAGTTTTTTATCGAATATGTAAACATCGCTTATAGAAACTACTTATTTTAATAATCAAATCATGTTCCTTAAATGCTTGAATAATAGCATTTATCCCAGACATTTGTATGTGTTAACTTAATTCAATACATAAAATGATATATACAAGACATTTTCCATAATGTCTACCGTTAAGTTTAGAAGAAACAGGATTTTAGACATGTAGTAGCTTAGTAAGATCTTTTACCAAACGTGTGAACCAACCAAATACACATACAGCTTATCAGCTATTGATTACAACAACTATTATAATGAAAACAACTAAGGATGAAAGCTAGCTGGCAATTTGTAAAATTTTAAGTCATTTCAGGCATGGTTAACATTGAGAAATGAAGAATGAATTTATATAGGTGTTATCCCTGGTCATTTCAATGAAAACTGAAGTTCTTTTTAATCATAACAATTTCTATCCCAAATATGGTACCCAAAATGCCTGTCCCTATGGTTAAAATACCTATGGTAGTAATCAACATGTCTAGATTGGCGAAGAAAGAAAAAATAATCTTGGTAACATGCATACCAAGAGTATTTAAGGAGATTATTACACTTATCATCTGTTCTGCCTGTATCTACAATTTTGTGAAGCATTTAACAGCTACAGTAGCTAGGGCAGCATTTGTTAAAATGTTAAATTTAAACATATATTTAAAAGAGATAAGTTGATGCTTAGAAAAGATACCTTGCATTGTTAGTATTGTATTATAGACATGACTAAATGAAAGGACTTCAACAGTTCATTTGGGATTTTCTATTTGAATTATTTCTGTCAATAAGACTTAGTTTAAGTGTAATTTTGTTTTATATTAAATTTGGTACACATGGGAACATGATCATAGTTATAAAGTTGCATCCTATTAATCCTTTGAATATTTCAAATCAAGCTAAATAGAATACAAATAGTAACAAAGAAAAATCACATGAGCCAGCACATTTGATTTAGTTTAAACTTTTATTTCATTTTTGTATAACAACATGTGTACATATAATGCAATAAGTTCACATACAGATCATTTCGAAATACAAAAAAGGGATTCAGAAGAAAGTCTATTGACTTTTGTAAATCTGTTTCCACATTTGATTTGGTACCTAAGTACTCATTGCAGTGTCAAGAAATGAGGGCTCAGGCAAGCCTTGTAAATGTGCAGACTGACCAGAGCCTTTGCTGTCTGCATCCACAAAGTATGGATATATAGATGCAAACCAGAATTAATATGGCTAGCCAGACTGCATCAGTATGAGCATTTGCTGTCTGCATCCACAAAGTATTGATATATAGATGCAAACCAGAATTAATATGGCTAGCCAGACTGCATCAGCATGAGCAATCAATGGATCCAAGATATTTGCTAATATGTGATAAGTACTAAAATATCACGTGCTTGTCAAATCTTCATTTGAGCGCTTTGTAAATTATAATAAATGAGATCAACAATTATTTTTTCATCTAAAGGCAATACTGTCAAAAACAAATCTTATATAATGCTTCAATATTTGGTAAACTATATCATACACACATGTAACATAAATAGCAATAGAAGTTACACTGCTGTTCATATCTGAATTTTATGGTATCCTTTTCAATGTGAAAGAAATATGATTTGTTTTGGAGATGATTCAATTAAAAGACCCATGTTAATTAGAAATGCATAGATACTTAATACCAAAATCATGTACCTGTATACTTTGTTAACATTGCATGTAAGTCTATCATCAATAATAATGTTTTTTTCTGAGTAGAGTGTTCTCCCAATACGTTTTTGTCAGAACAGTTGACTTTTGCATATGTCTTGAATCCATACCCTGGTGTGTTTGCAATTCATTCTTATTGATAATATCCATATAACGCTTTGCTATAATTTGGTCATGTCACATTCTGTATAGCGGAAATTAGCATCAGCTATTTTAGCAGTAATTGCTAAAACTACCAATACATGTAAGTAAGATTTCATGACTGCACATTTTACTATTAATATTTTACTTTTCTATCCAAAATTCTAAAAGAACTTTGTGAAATCTTTTTTTACATCAACTTGAATGTCTCATTTGGTCTGGTCTTATTCTGGCAAATAAAGTCCTATATATTTAAATTGGTATCGTAAGAAACAATTGACTTGTTATCTTGGCTATGATCATATCACTTGTGATTATTGTCATGTAAACTCCACCATTATAAGTTATTTTTCCCATTTCCAGTAATATTTATTCTAAATAAACCATTTATCTATAAACTTTACATTGCTTAAGCAAATGATCAGATAAACTATGTTGATTTAATTATCAGTTTCATCCATTAAACAATGAAAGCTATGCTGAAGATAAACTAAAATCTATTTAAAAGCCAAAAGTAAAGTAATGCATCAACATGTATACGCAAATACAACATTGTCATTATAAAATTTGCTTTGGAGACAGTATATGATTACGTACACATATAATGCATAGTATCTATGTAACATTTATCATTTTTTGCTCTACCAACTTACAAATACTTGATTCTGTCTGGGTTATAATAGCACAATTTTTTGTGTGCTACAACCTACCATTCAACATTTAGTAAAAAAAAGTTTTTTTTTTATTGTAGATGAACCAAAATATACAAGGAATACTAGCGTGTTTTGTGTTTCTATATTTTATTAATTTGTGCAGCAGTTAACTTGGTACATTAAAATATGTTGGTTGTTGTTAAATAAGTGACTAGATTAAACTTAGTGTTCTTCAGATAAATAATACAAAAATCTAAATCCACCATATATAAACATTTCAGACTCAATTTAATACTGTCTTTCACAGCATTTTAGACATACATACAAATATAGTACCTTATGATATATTTTATATGGTAATATATGTTACTTTAACAATTTTGACAGAACATGGGACCTTATCCTTATTCAGCAGGTATTTGAAAGTAAAATTGTCTTTGTTAATGAGGTTTAAAACCTATGACTTTTGCCAAATCGACGTTTTCGTTTGTTTTTGAAAAAAGTTCTAAAATAAACTATTTCACAAAAGTAAATATGCTTTGACAATATGACATAGTCTCTAAATAGGAATCGCTAATTCTATTGTAGACAAACTAGTATCTTTATGTCTATTTAACACAAAAATCAGTTCTGGAATGAAATAAAATACCCTTTGATGTATCATTTAGGGAATTAAGCAATATATAGAAAGCCCTAAAGTTTGTAACATACGTTACATATTGCCAAACAAACAAAGAACTGATACTTGACACAAGAAACAATGTTTAATACCCCTTTAAACCCTTGTTTATCAATATAATACTCATATATGGTGTTTAAAAGCTTACTTATAGGATTACATGCTTTGTTTTTAAATGAAAAGGTTCTTACAGTATTTAACGTTTTATCAGGGGTTGTCATATTCAACAGCTTATAACTCCTGAAGTTTTTGTGATAGAAGCAAGCTTTTTGCAGTTTTGAAATGGTCAGTTAATTGTCTTTAAATCTAAAATATCCATGTAGAAGTTTATAAAAAGAAACTATAAAACAAAATATCAATGATTTTATAGGGTGTAGTTGAAAATGTAACGTAAATGACACCATAATGGGCCTAAATTACTCTAATAAATTTCAGTATCTGCAGGAAATTAACGTTTCTTACATACATGTACTACATGACTGTTTAGCCAATTTGAATAGTTCAAGTACCTCTTTAATAGCCTTAATTTTATATTTTTGTTTTTCAAAAAAATGAGGGGTAACGTATTCAACACACTGTAGCACCCAAACGCCCCCACTGCCAGATGGCCAACATGTTGCAAAAAGCTCGTTAGATATTATGCTTTAAGAAAAACATAGTCTACAAAGTTCCCCCTGGGGGGAGCAAAACCCTTAGTAGCTCATGGCCTAATAGTCACAGGTTTAGTTTTCAATTATTAAATCAATAGGCTCAAGATGCAGTTTCCATTTTTTCAGGAACGAATCACGGGCTTAAAATTCAAGATTACATTGTTTTTCAATCCCATCTAGATATCCTGTTCTGAGAAGCGATCACTATCATCCACTCTGCAAATCCTGCAAGTTAGCTGGAGCAGGTTTGGTTCGTGTAACACATAGTATGTGAGTATGATCAGGAAACACCACAATCACAAACTGCAGACAAGCCTATGGAACCACGAGGAAGAGCAACACACCAATTACGAGACACCATGATGACAATCTAAGCAAAGCGACCAGCTCTCTCTTCCCCATCAAGATGATTGAAAAGCTAAAATGGACACAAAGTAACGCACAACAAAACATAGAATAACAATAAGTTTTTAATAGAAAACCGGTTGAGAACCTGATCAGCTAACTACAGAAGCTAGGATTGCCGAGACTAAATTACAACCATGTTCGTGAGATATTAGTTGGTGCTTATCACATATGCGTAAAGTAATTCTTAAACTCCGTACCTACTGGGTACTGGGTACCTACTGGGCTGATTTTTTTCAAAATCCTCTTTTTCGAAGAATATTTCGGGAAAAATGACCTATTCATATACTTGATTGAACAAAATGTTTACATATCTATATACTGTTATTTTATTATTATATACCCTCTTTGCTGTCTGTAAACAAAGTTTACAAATAAATATTACAATTTTGGTTTCTGAGCTGAATATCTGAGCCAAAAAATATGAGTATTTTCAAACAGGGATGTCTCATATATCAATGATCAAAAACTGGGTCAGTCATATACTTTTTCTTAGTAAAATGGGGCTTATCGTATACCTGGCAGCGCTGAAAAGGGTGCTATTCGGTACGCACATCCGTACTATGTCATATATAGGTAGTTACCCCCCCCCCCCCCGCCCCCCCCCCCCCCGAGGAATAAGGCTTTCTCCTTCTGTGGTCAATATTACAAGACTTTTCGCATTCTGTAAAGGCGGCAACTTTAATATTCATATCTGGGTGTGGTTCGGCTATTTCATCTGCTAAGGAAGGGAAATCAGGTTTTATTTATAATTTGGTAAAGAGTTAATAAGCTTTTTGGGCCGCGCAAATGTGCGTGTATTTCATGAAAATCCTAACCGTATACACACTGAACTCACATTTATTAACCCTTAAAGCGCATAAACACAAAATGTATTTTTTGTTGTCCACTAAAATATGTGAAGCCTCATAGACAAACAGTGCGGACCCAGATCAGACTGCTCCTGTAGGAGCAGTCTGATCTGGGTCCACATTGTTTGCATCTATGCTTATGTTAAATAGATATTTTAAGATGCAGGTATTTTGCTGGCGTTTTAAGGACTAAATAATGTGGTTTGCGTCTATACTGAGATAATGGCGCAAGATGATACAGTTACTTTTGAATAAAACCACGCCTCATTTTCAGCTTTTACCTATGTCTAAGGTTGACCAGTCCTAATTACGCATTCATGAGGCGCCGCCTTTACAGAAAGCGAAAAGTCAAAGAATACCCTGATAAAAGAGACGTTTTAGTCAAAAACACAGCCAAAGACTCGAGGTCAAAGATTAGTTTTCCTCCGAATTTCAAAATTAGCACTCGGTACCGTGATCGAGGGCTGTAATCTAAACTGTATAAAAAAAGATTCTTCGATGGGCGCACGTGCAGTTGCGGATCCAGAGGGGTTTCGGTGGGTTGGAATGAACCCCCCTTCCTGCTCCCCATTTTAAATATCCTATGAAAATAAAATAATTTGGTTTCAATGAGACCAAATAATTTCGTTGTCATGGGATATTTAAGAAAATGAGATAAAATCAGTAAAAAAAAACGCACCCCACTCCTTTATACATATGAGCCCCCTTTCCAAAATTCCTGGATCTGCCCCTGACATGCCAGCCTGTACCTAATCTGGACACCGGTTGTATTGTAAGGTGAAACTGAAAAAGGTCTAATAAGACATTTGTCAGCTCATCAAAATGTTCTTCAAGAAAAAATTGCGCAAAAATGGCTATCTGCTCAAACCGAGCGTCTAGAAAACACAACATTTTATATTCACTTGCTCACACTACAATTACAAATCGTCAGCATCAAAATCTGTCAAATTTGACCTTAAAGATCGGTTCAATAAGTGTCTGGAACATTGATGTCTCTGCTGACAAAGTAAGAATGGGGGCAAAGATCAGGAATCGATATAATCAAGTACCACGCCTGACCCAGGATACCAATGGGAAAGTAACAAACTCACAGTAAGACACCACAAACGAAAGCCAAGAGGTCAGCCCTTTCCCAGCAGGTGACCACAAGGCATCAATAAACAGATGTGCACGAAAGCATAACAAACACAAGACATAAATAACATGAATTATCCATAAAAGAAGCACCGCCTTGCTTAGTCAGTAAAAATATTTTACTGGTGGGCTGAAACCTGTTTCACGGCGCCAACCTCGCCCTAAGTTCAGATGTGGATCGTGACACATAGATGTTTGGTTTGTATGAAAGACCCCTAACTTATCAATCACTTTTCAAACGGACGAAAACGAGGACATATCAGAGCTTTCAAATGATAACATCGAGGAGAGCTCTATATTTCGGTTTTATCTTCAAGAAATAGAGGATCTTACATGAGTGCTCATGTTTTATTGAATTTATTAAACGAGTTGGGAAAAAGAGATAAAATGCGAGGCTTGCCGAGCATTTTATCTCTTTTTCGCAACGAGTTTAATAAATTCAATAATACAAGAGCACGAATGTTAGATTCTATTTATCATATGACATTAACCCCCTCAGTGCCATAGGGCCACTTTTGGGCCACATGTACAACTACGTTGAGTGCCACGGGGCCACTTTTGGGCCACTGGTTTTCGGGCTTATCATGAAATTATTACACAACAACTTAAAGCAATATGGGCGATTATATGAAGAAAAATCATTTTGCAACACGATGCAGCATTTTATTCAGCATTTTAGCAATCTGTTTGTGTGCTATATGTAAAAATATGAGGGTACGGTTGCTGCATTTTGACGCGGGATACTACGCCATTTGTCTAACGGACACAACGTTACGTCACAGACTCGATAACGTTACGTCATAACTTGATAAAGTATTGCGCCAAACGCCAACTATCTCGTGCAACGTCGCGCCTTTATAGCTAATTGATCACATATTGGTTGCAACACCGGCAGTCCATTTCTGCTTTTTTATCAACAAAATATACTTACCGCATCGGCGAGCATTGGAGGGACATGCGTACATTTGTGCAGACTTGACTGAGCCTACGTTGCTAGCATACACATAGTATGAATATAGGTTAAGACTCAGAACATATATTAGACTTCTAGCTACGCTGCATTCGTCAGCATGTGGCCCCAAATTGTTCTTTTTTCTCAACGCTAACTGTCTGATCTTGGCAATCCACGAGGTGTCTGTCGACGCATGCGTACGTTCTACGGAGTTTGGTAATTTATTGCATGTGCGTATGATCATACACATCTATATTCAGATTGACTAGGTCCGAGTCTCTGGCGGCTATGTACACGTATATGATGAGAGAAGCATCCAAGGAACATATTTTTGGAGCGCAGTGGCTTAGTGGTAGAGAGCTTGACTCGAGATCGAGGGGTTGAGCCTCATCGGCGACACTGCGTCGTGTCCTAGAACAAGACACGTTAATCCCTGCTTAGTGCTGGACGGGCGATTTCCTGACCAGTACTGAGCAGCAGATAAAGTATCTTGCCCAAGAACACAACACAGTGACTCGTCAGCGATGTGTCATTTAAATTTCAATTAATGTTTTACGTACCAGTCAATAATTGTTCAACAAGTCATGTCTAGCATGTACTAAAGGAGTCGGCGATAATGAAAATATATTTTAAACAAAAATATTTTTCTAATTCGGTTGTTTAAAATGGCACTGCTGTACAGTACGATTTGTGAGATCTTTACGACGATATATTCCTGGGTTTCGTGCGGCAGTCTTACGGCGTTGTGCGATATCACAGGATCGCAAGGCTGTCGCAACGACAAAAACTAAATTATCGATATGTTGATTTACTTTGTGATTCTTGTGCGATCTTATGATGACGTAAGACGGTTGCAAGGCTGCTGCAAGACACGCCATGTGTATGTACGACTTACGTAAGAGCTTGCACTCACGTATTTGGTTTGCGAATTGCGTATGTCCTTGTGCTTTATCACCGATATGAAACGTTAATATAGCTCTGATAAGGAAATCTTTATGAGGCTCTTTCCATTTCTGTATATGGAGGCTGAAAAAATCGCCTAAAACCGCCAGTAAGTTTTCAATTAAGTGATTTTATGATGTAAAAAGTGAAAAAAAGGAGAATGTAGTGCACCACTCTATATATCTAAAGCCTCGTTCATATGCACTATAATGTATACACCCCGGTGCAAATATACACCCGGGGTGTAAATTTGCACCTGGGGTGTATTTTGGTCATGTAAACGGTGCTTTATGAAAATGCACCCCAATGCAAATCTGCACCCGGGTGCTAATTTGCTCCACCTTTGTAGGTGGTGCAAATTCGGTGGAGCAAATTAGCACCCGGGTGCAGATTTGCACCGGGGTGCAAATTGCGCACATGAACGCAATTTGTTATCACATATGTACAATTTGATCTTAGATTTTGATAAATTACCCATCATTTCTATATGAACATGTACATGTGTATGAAAATAAACTATATAAATAGTCCTTTTATCAAATTTAAGGCAATGCTTCTCTCTGTATTCACTACTTCATCGGCTATGCCGGGTTGCCACGTAGAACAACTGGAATTTCTGGTCCATGGGCTTCGATTTGCACGATTCTATTTCCGAATAATATCTCTTCCTAACCTCAGCAATAGAAATCATAGTTTGCCAGAACCCTGGCGCCATGCACGAGTCCATGCTATCTGATGTACACATCGGTGAAAAGGTCCCCCCTGCATAATAACGGAGTGACCATCTTTAAGATTCATGTAATCAACGTGATGTTCAGACATAGCAATAATTAAAATATGTCTACCCTCTATCTTACCCCCCCCCCCCCCCCATTTGGGCACCCAAACCTCTTGTAGCCATTGATAACCTCGGTTGAGCCATTTCCCTTCTGAACTTAACAACTTAACAGAGATTTAGAAGAGAAGACAAAGTAAGTAAGGGTGCAAAGATCAGGAATTGATACAATCAAGTACCACACCCGACCCAGGATACCAATGGGAAAGTGACAAACTCACAGAAAGACACCACAAACGAGAGCCAAGAGGCCAGCCCTTTCCCAGCAGGTGACCACCAAGTACAATTAACCAGACGCGCACAAAGACATAGCAAACACAAGGCAGAACAAAAACATAAAAGATCCACAAAAGAAGTACCGCCTTGGAACGGTCAGTAAAATATTTTACTGGAGGGCTTAAACCGGTTTAACGGCGCGCCAACCTCACCCTTAATTCAGATGTGGATCAAGACCCATAGATATTTGGTTTACATGAAAGACCCCTACATTTTTACCATGGACGTAAAACCCGTTTCACGCATTCACAAGACGTTTATTTTGCTATTATAAGAAGAGGTTCTCAATTGTCCAGCTCTGTGCAGTCCTAAGTCAAACTGTCACCAGCAGTTCAATTGAAACAACTTAACGCACACGCGCATTCCGTTGCAGCTATTTGCTCAGTTTGTCGCAGAGCCCGTGACATTCGGAAGCCATGGATCATCAGTACATGTATAAGTCTCAAGCACTACGTTCGTACACCTCTCTTGGCCAGATAGTCATATATTTAGTTAGTACTGCTGCAACAGCTTCTATAAGTGCCATTTATGCACCAGTCATTTGTATCCACTGCTCCGCCACCCATGGGGATGGGCGGGGATAATGAGTTTTCACTTTCCAGAGCCCTGTTATAAGCCCGCCCTGTGGGGAAAAGCTGATGATAACAACCCTGCTCTTTGCCCCACCCTACACAACAGAAAATCACAGCAGGGTAACTGCCCCAATGTTATACCCCCACACTTCCCCGGCACTGCGGGGACAATCAAAAAGTAATTGTCCAGCACCTTACTCCGGCTATCCCACGGCTATCCCCGTAGGTGGGGGCCGTGGATACAAATGACTGGTGCATTATCCTCTTTAAATATTGTATAAATAAATAAAGCAAATAAAACCAAATTGAGTTGCATTTTTCTCACACGACGGTATCTTGAATTGAATAATAATCGAAACATTCTTAACACATCGAATTTCTCCTTAATGTAAAACTGAAACATTTGTGATATGTTTAAAGAGCAAATCCAATGACATATGAACACAATTTATTGACATATGAACGCTACATAAGGGGGTGCAAATTTACTCCCGGGTGCAATTTTGCACCCGGGAGTAAATTTGCACCAGGGTGCAAATTGTGCATATATAAACGAGGCTTAAGCTGATTCTTCGGTTTGTGCCTTGGTGTAAATGAAGATTGTTTAACTCACGACAAAAACGATTCAGATAAAACCGTACATTTTGCAGCTAGCACCAGCTTGGATTGGAAGTTGAAGAACACAGAGCAGAGCACTACATTTTCGTTTTTTCGCTATTTTGCACGATAAAAGAAACCTTTTTTTCAGCCTTCATATACAAAACTGGCCGTTTTGTTTATGAAGTTTCCTACACGTGTTTATTTCAGGGCTGCCACAAGAATGCTGCAAAACGTACGACTACCATGAAGCCCCGAGTTCGAACGAATGACGCACGGTCGCACTTGCGGCAGTCTTGCAAATCTGCATGACAGACAATCATGCGAGCTTAGAATTCGTGAAAATCCACACGAGGCATGCAATTTGTTTGCGATCTTCTCAACGGCCTGACGACTGCAGAAACTCGCACGGTAAAACGATCGTACGATTGATGTGAACAGGCTTAAACAGGTGCACTTCTTAACAGACTGAAATACAATTTTATAAATATTGAGCTGACATGTGCGACCAACGAAAATTCAGAACAGCCTTTGCGTCCGGGCAGTCTGATCAGAGTATTTGATGGGCGATCTATGGATATTCAATGGCCCAAGTTCCCTCAGGCGGAAAACTAAGACTCTGATGCGCGGGCGGATCTGAATCTTCGCGGTGTTGGCTGTATGCTTGGCAGCCAGCGGCAAACAGAGCGTGGTTTTCTCATGTTTTGATAGTAATACAAGTGTTTTTAGTCCTAATCATGCATTGAAATATCACCTTACAGCTCAAAGAGAAATGCTGCCACTAATACCGTTCTCTTTATAAAATTGAACGTCTTAATTGACGTAACGTCAATTAACGTTAATTGTACGTCGTGGCGGGATTTTGACGACAATGGTAAGTTGTTTATTTTTAAAGCGTCGACGTCATCGGCAAGTTGTTTACTTTTCAAGACGTCGACGTTATTGAAATTTGGCACTCTTATAGGAAATCTGCTCGGCACTCAACTGGTTAAGATTACTTTGAAATTTCATTTCTGCCGTAAAAACGTTATAATTTTGTCATTATTTACGCAACGTTGTTATGGACGTCATAACGTTTCCCGTAAATCTATAAACCACTAGTGGTTTATCGATTTTATTGCATGGCGTTATTTCACTCCCAGACGCGACGTCATATGATAAAAGCGTTTCCTGGATACTTTTTTGTTTGTTTGTTTGATTTGATTCTTAACGTCCCATCAACAATCTTTCAGTTATAAAGGGACGGGTCTTCCTGGGTAGAACCAGTACTAAGCTAGGATAAATGTGTCTTGCTCAAGGACCACAACGCAGTGACGCCGGTGAATTTGGATACTTTTACATTGAGTAAAATCTGCCATCAGTAAAACGGTTAGTCAGCACATCTACGTATGCCTGATCAGGAATTGTGTGATCTGTTTGTATATGCACAATTAAAGTCCAGTTCAGTTAGCACATTTGTGTTCTGCTGATCAGAATCTTTGTTTCTCTTGGCATTTGAATAATCATCGGCATAAATAATAATATGCAATGATATATGTGAGTAAGAGGAGTGATGGGGTTCTGAAAGGTTTCTGAGATGTGAAGTCTTATAAATTAGAGGGGAATTCCCCGGTCAGCATCATTGAAAGAGTTTTACCTGCTTGGAAAGGGCTGGCCTCTTGGCTCTCGTTTATGATGTGTTATTGTGAGTTCGTCACTTTCCCATTGGTATCCTGGGTCAGGTGTGGTACTTGATTTATCGATTCCTGATCTTAGCCCTCTTTCTTACTTTTATCATAAGGAACAATTGTTAATATGGTTAAGGGGTGGTGATCCTAATGGTTCTGAAAACGTGATGCCTTTTATGAAATGCAGAGGAGGGGCAACCCCTGGGGTTCCCAGGTCCGAAGCATTCAATGTGTTTTATCATAAGGCACAATTATTTATATTATTTAGGAATGTGGTTCTGAATGATGATGCCTTTTATGAAATGCAGAGGAGTGGCAATCACTGGGGTTCCCCGATGGGAATCATTGAATGTGTATGGTTTAGGAGTGGGATCCAAATGGTTTCTGATATGTTATGCCATTTTATGAATTGGATAGGAATGGAAACCTCTTTGGGTTCCAACAGTCAGCATCATTGAAAGAGTTATATCATAAGGAACAATTATTAATATGTTAAGGAATTGGGATCTGAATGGTTTTTGAAACATGATGCCTTTGTGAAATGGAGGGGAGGGGCAACCCCTGGGGTTCCCCCGCCAGAATCATTGAATGTGTATGGTTTAGGAGTGGGATCCAAACGGTTTCTGATATGTTATGCCATTTTATGAACTGGAGAGGAGGGGCAATTTCTGGGGTTCCTCCGGTCAGCATAATAGAATTATTTTATCATAAGGAACACTCATTAATATGGTTTAGGAATGGGGATCTGAATGGTTTCTGAGATGTGATGCCTTTCGTGAAATCGAGCGGAGGGGCAACCCCTGGGGTTCCCCGGTCAGCATCATTGAAAGAAATTAATCATAAGGAACAATTAATAATATGGTTTAGGAATTGGGATCTGAATGGTTTCTGAGACATGATGCCATTTATGAAATGGAGGGAAGGGAAACTCCCTGGAGTTCCCCGGCCAGAATCATCGAATGTGTCTTATCATAAGGCATAATTATTTATATTTTGTTTATGGATGGGTATCTGAATGGTATATGCGATTTGCTGCCTTTTATGAAATGGAGGGGAGTGGCAATTCCTGTGGTTCCGCGGTAAGCATCATTGAATGTGTATGGTTTATGAGTGGGATCCAAACGGTTTCTGAGATGTAATGCGTTTTATGAATTGGAGGGGAGGGGAACACCTGGGGGTCCCTAGTCAGCATCACAGAATGTGTTTTATCGATTGTCCATTTTTATGGGTTGGGGTCGGCAAGGTTTTTAAGATATGATGTCTCTTATTAATTGGAGGGGAGGTCCATCCCTGAGGGTCCCCGTCAGCATCGTTGAAAGTGTTTTATCACAAGGAACAATTATTTATTTTGCTTAAGGATGTTCTGGACGGTTTCTGATATATGAAGCCTTTTTTTGATTGGAGAGGAGGGGCATAACCCCAGTGAATCCTCAGTCTGCATCATTGAATGTTGCTTTGTTAAGACATGAAGATCTAAGCGGTTTCTGAGGCATTTAATGGATTGGTTGTGCTTGGGCATGCCTTCAGGTCAGTCCTTCAAACCTTTTGCAGATGTTTCGTCAAATGCATAACAATTTAGAACAATGTGACCATTGGGTACTGAGAAATCTTCCAGACAAACTTTTGGCTGTATTCACCCTGATGACCTGGCAATTGGAGCGGTTAAACTCTATATTCCATTTGCTTTCCCAAGCCTGCGATTCTGCCTCCTCGCCCTCAATCATGACCTTCTGCTGACGGTTACTGAGGAAGGCCTGGATCCAGCGCAGTGTGGTATTTTTAATTCCATCGGAGTGTAATTTTCAGAGTAGCATTGAATGGTTGACCTTGTAGAATGCCTTGGAGAAGTAAGTAAGAAAGCAAAGCTCAGGAATCGATACAATCAAGTACTACACCTGACCCAAAACACCACATAGGAAAGTGACAAAACATCACACATAAGTGAGCCAAGAGGTTAGCCCTTCCCAGCAGATTACCACACGGCTGCAATGAACAGATAAGAAAGCGTGACAAATACGAAACATAAATAACAAAAATGTTACTCAAAAGAAGCACGGCCTTGGAACGGTCAGTAAAAATATTTTTACTGGGGGGCTTAAACTAGGAGTTAAGGAAGTATAGGAGAATAATATGTTCTTTAAAGGAAGCAAAGACTGCACCAAAGAACATAAACTAGAGTGTGCATATTTCCTGTGCCAAACTAGCTAGTTTCTGCCATTTAGGCTTCATCAGTGACCCTATAAAAGTTTCAAAGTTCCACAATGAAACCCATGATCCCAAAGGACAAGAAAATAAAATCTACACTATAGTGAAGGGCGTGGAGACGTTTTACCGCCGCCGCACAGTGCCAGTCACCAGCTGTAGTGAAGTCAAATATGTTCTTTAAAGGGTATCCTTTGGAAGCAAAGACTGCACCAAAGAACATATACTAGAGTGTGCATATTTCCTGGACCAGACTAGCCAGTTTCTGCCATTTAGGCTTCATCAGTGACCCTCTAAAAGTTTCAACGTTCCACAATGAAACACATGATCCCAAAGGACAAGAAAATAATATCTACACTATAGTGAAGGGCAAGGAGTAAGGTCTTCAATAAGTGAGACTAATTGAATCTCACAGGAGCGCCTCTCCAAAAACCGTGCTGTATGTCGCACATGTCAGGCCATCCTTAAAATTTCTTTGTTTGCCGTCACCCAACCTACTCACTCAAAATGCCACATTTCCAAAATATTGTATTGCAGTTTCAAATAACTACTTTTTATTCTTATTTTAGACATTGGTTTTCTTTATTTTAATGTCTTTATAAGAAATCAGTGGAAAAATATCTACCTACCTACCCACCTGGAAAAATATGAGTAGGGTTACAGCAAACAAAATATTTAAATGGTTACCTGAATCTGTTTGAGTTTAGGTGTTTCACTACATTGGAAGCAATGACGTGTTTAAGTGTCTTACATAAGATGCATGTAAGAGAAATGGTCCGATATTTGGCTGCAGTTGATTGTCATCCATTTCTATATAGGTGAGACATCGGCTGAGTTCCATATATGTGGCACAGCATCAGATTCAAGGAACGTTCAGATAGAACCTAAAGGATTGGTACCAACTCAGTCCTAAACACCTGTAATATGACAGGCTTGATTTTATCTGGGCCTGTTTGAGGTTTTTCAGGAGCTTAAGCAGACCAGCTTCATAAATGCTGATATCTGTCATTTCTTGGGTTGAGATCCTTAGATCATCAGGTAGTTCAGTTGGTAGGGTGACCTAGCTTTCATAAGTGAGAGATCTCGCAAAGAAAGTGTGGACAGGAAAGTGAACACAGATTGGAACTGTAGGTTTAAAATATCAGCATTTTCCTTTGTTTCAGTGCACAGCTGTTCATTTCTTTTGAGTGGGGAATAAATACCTTGCTGATCAGTCCTGGATTTTTTTAAATACTGGAACAGTTTTTTTACTGTTCGCTTGTCCGGGTGATGCGGGGTTTTTTTTTCCTGTGTTCCAGCCCAATTATTTATTCAAGGTAAGCCTCATGGCTTTCTTTGATTTTGTCCTAATGGAATGCCGAAGTTAATATACTTTTCGCTTAACTGGGGATACCAGTTTTTCTATGTGCCTTATACAGTCTGTTGCGTCTATGGATCAGTGTCTTGATCTCTCTGGAGATCCAGGGGATGGATTTTGTTTGGTGGGAATGCATTGATCTGAATTTTTGTCTAGCTTGTCAGTGGATTCGGACCATAACTGTTCAACTAATTTGCTTTGATGATCCTTTAGGAACTCAGTTTGGTAGTCTTTTAGTTTGCACCTAAAGAGGCTCTCTCCTATCCCTCTCTCTCTTTCTCTCCTCTCTCTCTCTCTCTCTCTCTCTCTCTCTCTCTTTCTTTCTTTTCTCTCTCTCTCTTTCTCTCTCTCTCTCTCCTCTCTCTTCTTTCTCTCTCTCTCTCCTCTCTTCTTTCTTTCTTTCTCTCTCTCTTCTTTCTTTCTTTCTCTCTCTCTTTCTTTCTTTCTCTCTCTCTCTCTCTCTCTCTCTCTCTCTCTCTCTCTCTCTCTCTCTCTCTCTCTCTCTCTCTCTCTCTCTCTCTCTCTCTCTCTCTCTCTCTCTCTCTCTCTCTCTCTCTCTCTCTCTCTCTCTCTCTCTCTCTCTCTCTCTCTCTCTCTCTCTCTCTCTCTCTCTCTCTCTTCCTTACTCTCTCTCTCTTTCTCTCTCTCTCTCTCTCTCTCTCTCTCTCTCTCTCTCTCTCTCTCTCTCTCTCTCTCTCTCTCTCCCCTCTCTCTCTCTCTCTCTCTCTCTCTCTCTCTCTCTCTCTCTCTCTCTCTCTCTCTCTCTCTCTCTCTCTCTCTCTCTCTCTCTCTCTCTCTCTCTCTCTCTCTCTCTCTCTCTCTCTCTCTCTCTCTTTATGTTGGTGAATAAAATCAATCTGGAAATATAATGAAGAACCAGCATATTTATAAAGGGAGAAGAAGAGCTATGGAGCTCAATTATTCTCTTTGTCCAAAATGGTATATGAAAAATATCAACAGTATGTGCGGGTAGGGGAGAAGTTCTACAAACGGCGGGTCATTCAGAAAACTTGTTCCGGAAAAAGACGGAAAATTACGGGAATAAATGTGTTGGAGATTATTCGATAGAAAACGAAAGAAAACGAAGAGAACTAATTCTCACAAATAAAAGCAAATATGCCAAGGTACAAGGCTTATTTTCCAAATCATACAAGTTGAATGCAGGAGATAATCTACATATTTAAATATGCTTATGGATTTCAAAAGATCTCAATGGAAATCCTATTCAATATTCACTCAGGCACGAGACTGGGTGGGGTATTCACTCTGCTCAAGGGCCTTGGTGTTTGAGGAGTGAGGTGCTTGTAGACTCCTTCTATATAGAGTGCTTCACTGCCCACGTACAATGAGGAAACCATTTTCTTTGAGATCCCTGACATACGAAATCAATACTAGCAATGCTACAGCCACTAGTTGGCGCTGCGCAGCAATATGCGCAGAACGACAAACAAATCTGACTTTGCAAGATCTAGAAATACACATGTTGGTTTTCTGTTTTTAGCAGAAAGATAACATTTGATTGGTCTGCAAAAATAACTGAATCTATTTTAAGATACATTCCAGATGTGTAATCCTGAAAAAATTGTCGTCCAACCCGCAAATATAACAAAATAAATCGATTTGAAATCTTCGATGGAAAAAATACAGATGATTACAGTTTATTACAGTCTTTTAAACATAAAATATTACTTAAAGAATATTTCGTCTAGCGATTGCAAAAGTGTTTTTACATGGATGGGTTGGACAAAGTACTTTTTTTTCAATCATTTTCAGACCTTGGTAAGTTGAACCGCGATGTTAAAAATCATTCGGATATGTTCTATTTTTTTCGCTATGCAGACCGGCTACAGCAATAAAAACCGAAGCATCCCGAGTGTAAAAAGTCTGCAAAACACAGTCAATCAACATGAAGTCAACATTTTGACCATTTTTAAGTGTTTTAACAGGTATATGAATGAAATTTAGACGTCATATTTCTAGCACAAATACTATTACCTGCGTAATAGAATTACTCTGTATCCGTCAAATTCAGGTTTGATAGACTATTCCTACCTGATCATCTATTTCACAAACTGGAACATTTATCAAACAAGGACGACACTTATGAGCCTAGCGCGGCATCCTCATGAAATTGTATTATGGGTCCTGGTTAAAAGGTTGCACACATAATCATTAAATGATTCCTGTGGACCGTCACAGATGATCACACATACCCAGTTACCCACAGATGCACAAACCAAGATAAACATTGATTTTTACATGCTTCTGCATCATGCTTTACATTGGACAGTGAATGAAACCAGCCAGCTCATGAGATTATGGTACCTCTGGCACATGCGACCAGCAAGGGCTCAGAGTACAATGTATTATAGACTACACTTACATGTAATTTAGTAAGTACTCAAAACTATACTAGACTGCAATCTTAACTACACATACGTATGTGACCTTCAATGTAAGCAGGTCTGCCCATGGGAAGATTTCAAGAGTTATCCTCCCTTTGTTCTGGTTTACAAAATATCTTTTGGTTTCAATACAAAAGCACTAAGTGTGCTTGACAAAAATTCCAACACACAGCATGTTCAAACTAATGCCAGTTATATATTTTCAAAATATGTGAATTGTGACATGGGATTTTCAGCCATAGAAATAAACGCATTGCCGGCTTAAAGCTGCTTTCTAAATGGTTTTGGTATTCCTGTCTCAATATTTATTAAATATTAGAAAACAACAAACTCAATTATTACTTTTATACAGGTGATCACTTAACCAGGAGGTAGCCTACCAAATGGTACAAAATTGTCTAATTCCATCAAATATTGTTAATGTTCTGCACACTTTTAAAAGGTAAAAAGTTACCAATTCCATGGAAATTTTGCTTTTTCCAGTATGCAAACTACATGTATTCACAATAATATATTTCATGCCTGAATGAGGCCCCCAGATAAGAGTGCGTAACTGAAATTAATTTTCTTATTGCTCAACCAAAACATATGTTGTGAGCACTCAAAAGAAACGTCTGGATGAGACGGTTCTTTTGAGCACCCAAAACACATGTTTAAACTAGGGCTGGCACGATTAATCGAAATATCGGTTAATCGGTCGATATACAAAAGAAAAACGATTATTGATATGAAAATTCAAAAATCGGTTACTTTTAATGGATGTTCTGTCTATTTATTCAATTAAAATCCAAGCGTAATTGCCTCCTCTTATTTTCTATTTCAACCGGTAGTGCCGTAAAGTGCATTGTCGTAAACAGTAGATGCGTATAAATTGCTGTAACGAAGTAGTAAAACGTTGTACTCTGCAGGCTAACTCAACAACGGATTGTTAGAAAAAGTTATTCCTACGCTCCTCTGTTTTAAATAAAGTAGTACAAAATCACGAAAATTCATCAGATGAATAATCTAGCATGAAAGTTGTTTTTGTCCGCGGTTAAATTCGAGTTTAGAAGCTTTCAATTTTACCGACGTTTACAGCGGGTCTTATTTTACACAAAGTTGTTCGTGTCATGTATACTTGACTTCCTTTTGTATGACGTCACACAACGTGCCGAAATTAACAACAAACAATGGCGGACTGCGAGTTCAATTACCGACTTTCTTTCAATTTTCTTCCAACAGAGTGGATGACGACTTGTTTTGAGCAAAGGTGCCACTTTTTATTTAAAACATATTATCTTTTGAATCTATAACACGTGCTACTTAGTGTTGTTTTGCGAAATGATGGGAAAATCAATGTCGTTGACCATGCAAAAGTTGTCAAAACGTTCCGAGACCATCTGTCAAGTTTGAGCGATTACTAATCGGTTATATATCGAAATGCAAGGACCGATAATCGATTAGCATTGTGGCTTCGATTAGCCAGCCCTAGTTTAAACTGATGGATAAGAAAATAATCGCAATTTTATGCAAATTATTTTTGCTTAACTGGCCCTATGCTGAATTACAACATCCTCATGAAATTTGTGTCCTAACATACATGTAGAGGAGAGATAGCTGTTTAAAATGATACCGAACATGAATGGGTTTGTTGGTCGGTTACTGAGATAAAAGACGATGCTTCATACTTTACAAATGCCCCTTGTAGCATTGATGATTACTCTCTGCCTTCTACATTGTACCGGTTAGAAACCATAGTTATAACATGCACGGATGCAGGAATTTTCGTCAAGGGGGTTCCAGGTCAGACAGACAAAAAAAGCTCTGACAACTTTTTTTTTTTCTTTAGTCCTAAGCTTATTTTACAGAAGTCAAATGGTCAATTTCAAAGAAATCTATCATTTTTCAAGGCTCCAAATGGGGTCCAACATTTTCCAGGAGGGGTCAAACTTTTTCCAGGGTGGGGGGTCCAATTGCTTATTCCCTATAGAAACCCATATAACTTTCAGATTTTCCAGGGGGTGGTCGGGACCCCCTGTCCCCCCCCCCCCCCCTCTAGATCCGCACTTGGTTATAAACAGTGACTGGGTTTACAACCAGACATGCAGACTGTCGAATGTTATCCAGGGTTTCCACAGGCTTGAAAAATACTTGAATATAGGCTTTCTTGAAAAGTCCTTGAAAATTAAATATGCCATAAGGCCTTGGAAAATCCTTGAATTTTACTATTTTCTGTATAGACCTAAATCAGTATAAAATTGCTTTGCTTTTATTTGGTGCAGCATGACTTTCGATTTTAGTCCAGCACACCACAGGTCTTCAGATTTATGGTGGGCCTGGGTCATTGTCCCATTTTTTTCAAAATATGGCCCATCACTTTCCAAGGCAGTGGGCCCAGTGGACCCATCCTTTATAGTTGTGAAAAAATCTCACTTTAATAAAAAATATTCATCTTACGGCGAGTCTTCGAACTCCACAAAACAGAAAGTACTTGTAGGTAGTCAATACAGTAAAACATATCTTAAACAGCCACTCAAAAAGGACAAAGATCTTAATAACAAATGATAGCTTAATGAAGGTCAAAAGTATTGCAGAATGCTCCCCTTGGAGCATTCTGCAATACCTTTGACCTGCATTAAGCGATAATTGGTCTTCTTTTTTTAGTGGCCACTTAAGACAGGGTTTACTGTTTATTATGCATGCAAGTATCAGTGTGTAGGTAAATGTCAACTGTGCTTAGTTTGATATGCTTGGGCCCGTCATTGCATAAAATGACCCACCATTTTTTTGCTCCATGGGTCACTTCGGCCCACCAATCTTGAAAAAAATCTGAAGCCCTGCACCACTATTAAAAGAGCAAACATGTACCTATTCATGAATGTGCATGTGCTTTTGAAAAGATTCCCATATATATTTTTTTCTGCATTACATTGTAGGAGCATTGATGTTTTCATTTATTTTAAAACTACTTAATTTTATGCTACTGGTAATCCATATGTAAATTAATATTAAACATTTTAATAGTTGCTGGAGAAATTAGTTCTCAGAATTTGATGGTTTTATTTGGGACGCGACTTTGCTTGCTTGCATGTGAACAATTATAAAGGCGCAGACCAGACTGCACATCGATTTATTTGCTTCCTGCAAAGTATGATATCTAAACTTGCTTCAAATATAATTGTAACATTACAGCTAGTCTCTTAAGCTGACCAGACTGGTTTCATACCTGGTCGGAAATATAGAAAACAGGTTTTCTCATGATGTTGCTCAATTGACCTTTGATTTTTAGCCTTTGGCCAAATAAAATTATATCTGGGTTTCAGGTAACATGTCTGAGAGTTTTAGTTAGGGTAGGCACACATATTTTTTCTTAATTTTTTTTTTCTGGAAAAAATAAAATTTTATGCATTTTGAAAGGCATTTCACCTTTCAAAATGCATAAAATTATATTTTCCTAGAAAACCTGAAAAAAATCTTGGGTTCCAACAGTAAATTTAGGTGTCGGTTTACTCTAAACATAGGTATTTTTTATTTGACCTTTGCCGATATTATTGACATTGCAACTTTTCTATCGATATAATAGTATTGCCTAGGTTACTTTTACAATATATCGATATTCCAATGTATTGTTACATCCCAAGAAAAATAAAGGCGCAGACCAGACTGCACATCCAATCCATGCAGTCTGGTCAGTGCCTTTTTATTTGCTTCCTACAAAGTATGATATCTAAACTTGCTTTAAATATAATTATAACAATACAGATAGTCTCTTTAGCTTATCAGACTGGTTTCATACCTGGTCGGAAAACCCGAAGACAGGTTTTCTCATGATGTTGCCCAATTGGCCTTTGATTTTTAGCCTTAGGCCAAATAAAAAAATATCTGTGTTTGAGTAAGGGGTCTGAAAATTTTAGGTAGGATAGAGAGTATGCACACATATTTTTTTCTTAAATAAAATTTTATGCATTTTGAAAGGTATTTTGCCTTTCAAAATGCATAAAATTATTTTTTTTTTCCCAAAAATCTTGAAAAATATCCTAGGTTTCAACAGTAAATTTAGGTGTCAAGTTTCCCTAAACATAGGTATTTTTTATTTGACCTTACCTATACTTTGATTCTCTTTTTAGGCCAAGGCAGAGTTCATCCGACTCCAGCAGTGATGACTCTAGTGAAGAGACAAATCGCAAGAAAGGACGTGGAAGAAAGAAACAGGCATCACATGGTCACAAAAGACGTCAAAGAAATGCAAGTTCAGACTCTAGTCCTGAGGCTAAAACGGTAAAATCCAAAGCACATGGAAGTCACAGAGACAGAAAAAGTCCAGCGGATAAGAAAGATAAAAGAAGAGCAAATTCAGATGATTCTGATTCTAGTCCAGATAAAGGCAGAAAAGTAGATAGAGGTAGGAGAGACAGGAGTATAGACAGAGGGAGGAGTAAAAGTAGTATAGATAGGGAGAGTGCTAATAGAAAAACAATGGATGATACAGAGAAAAAGAATGAACATAAAAGTAGAAAGACAGAGAGAGAGCACAGAAGACATTCTAGTGACAGAGAGAGGAGTAGCTCTAGACACAAGGACAGAAGTCAGGAGTGGAGGGATGAATCACCAGTTAAGAAACAAGAGAAATCAACAGATAGAAAAGATTCTGATGAAAGTGGAAGCCCAACCAAACCAATTCTTGCATCAAGAGCTAATTACATGAAGAGTTTAAACCCAGACAGGTCCAAACAGTTCCAAAAGAAACCATCGCCAAGTAGAAGAGGAATTGAAAGTTTGGCAGATGATTATAAACCACATAAAAGACGTGGTATACAAAGTCTTGCAGATGATTATAGACAAGATAGGGATAGGGACAGAGATGGTAGAAGTGATGGTAGGAAGAGGGATAATGATCAGAGGAGGTCACCGCCAAGGAGATCACCAAGAAGGGATTCACCTAAAAAGGACCGGTCACCTAAAAGGAGGTCAGTAGATCGGCAAAGATCCCCAGTGAGACATTCAAAGGATAAGTCACCAAGAAGACGGAAGTCACCATCAAGAAAATCTATTGAAAGACAAAGATCACCAGTTGATAGTTCATATGAACAGAGCAGAGATGACAGATCACCTGAACTGCAAAGAAAACCAGGCAGATCACTTGATAAACATCAACCAAATAATGACAGATCACCAGAGTTTCATAAGTCACCAGCTAAAAAAACACGCAAAAAGCATAAACAACAAGGCAGATCGCCAGATGGTCACCGGTCTCCATCTAGAGACTCACTTGACCATCGTAGAAAACAAGATAGATCGCCGAAATTACAACAGTCGCCTGTCAGGTCTACTGAAAAACAAAGAAAGCAAGACAGATCACCAGAGCTATCTAGGTCCCCAACAAAAAAAGTTCATAGTAAGAAAAAAAGTTATGATAGATCGCCGGAATTTCAAAGATCACATGAACCCAGAAGAGGTCAGGACAAATCCCCAGAAATACAGAGATCACCAGTACGCGGATCTCGCGAAAGACGAGCAATTTCGCCTGAATTAGCCACATCACCCGTCAAGAGATCATATGACAAACAAAGACATGAAGATAGATCAGAACTGCTCCAAAGGTCACCAAGAGGAAGATCATTTGACAGGAAAAAATCATCTGCTGGAAGGTCACTAGAAAGATCACCAAATAATGATTACCTTGACAGACAAAGGTCATTCGATAGCAGATCATATGAACAGGAAAGATCTCCAGAGCAACTGTCACCTGTGAAAAGAGACACTTTCAGGAGACAAAGAAGACAGTCCCTAGAAAGCAGATCTCCTCCAAGAATGTTAGAAGAAGCAAGATTACCTGGGAGAGCTATAGGAAGGAGGGGATCAGAAGATAGATTTTCTGCTCGACCTGTTAGTAGAAGACGATCAGAAGAAAGGTTTCCTAGAAGAGTCTCCACAAGCGGGCCATATGACGATTTGCCACCTTTGACTAGGTCATCCGAGTTGTCTTTACTAGAACCATTAGTGAGGCGAAGATCAGCAGAAAGAAATTATGGTGGGAGGAGATCTCTGGAGCGAAGCTTTGACCAAAGATATCCACTTTTGTCGCCACCAAGAATTCAAGAGCCAAGAGTTAGGGCAAGATCTCTAGAGAGAGTATCAATGCGACCAGAAGATGACCGATATATAAGAGACTCGCAACCGATGCAGTCTAGAATGTTTAACAGATTTAGAAGGGACAGTGATAGAGGTTTGTACGATGAAATTCCAGAACCACTGGACTCAAGGCAACCACCTCTTGAAACGAGATATAGAGATCAGCCAGAATATTTAGAAAGATACAGAGATGATCTAGACTTAGTCCCCAGAAGTGTTTATGTAGATAGAGACATCAATGTTAGAGTAAGAAATGACAGAGCAATGGATGCAGATATGTTAGGTGGCTGGGTTGATCAAAAAAGGAATAGAACTTATAGCATGGAGGAGGACTTTCCAGTGAGAAGGTCTAGAAGAGATGATGGATCTTTTGAAGGTGGTCGAGGTGTAGATTGGGGAGGAAGGAGAAATTCAGAATCCTTAGATTTTATTCAGGCAGATGATGGTAGAAACCTAGGCTATCCAAAGAGAATGCGTTCAAATTCAGGGCAAGGAAGGGACTCAAGAAGCCCGAAGAGAAATAGAATAGGAGAAGGAAACCAAAGATCAGAAAATTCCAGGTCCGTATCTCCTATTCTTCCAGACTTGGCTAGAATCAAAGAAGCAAGAAGATTGAGGTGGTTGGAAAAACAGGGTTTAGCAACCACATCTGAGTTGCTCTCGCCAAACACTTTAGTCTCAGAAAGATTAAAGGAAGATATGAATACCAGCTCAGATAATAGGAATATAAGGCAAAGGTCTAGCTCATATGATAGAAATGCTAGCCAAATGTCTGGCTCGGAAAATAGGGCTACAAAGCGGAAACCTAGATCTGATAGTGAAGAATCCCCAGCTCGTAACTCAAAAGTATCCTCAACAGTCACCATGATCATCAATAAAGACAAAAGGTCAAGGTCACCAGATTTAAAATCACCAGGTAGTAAAGCAGGATCTTCTACATCAGAACACAAAATAAAATCAAAGAAAAAACGTTCAGAAACTCAACAAAGATCTGATAATGAAGAAACTGATTCATTGCCTCCAGAAAAAGATAGTAATGCACATTCACGCAAGAAGGTAGCCAAATCACCTTCAAAATCAACAAGGGACCAAAGAGATACATATAAAGAGGAAAATGACAACAGGGCAGATTCAAAGAAAAAGCATTCAAAGTCACCTGATAGATCATCAAAAGACAAATCAGAAAAAGACAAGTCCATAAAGGATAGAAAGAGATCTAGGCAAGTTTCAAGATCTCCAGAGCCAGACAGAAATCATTCAAATAAAAGGTCAAGATCAAGGCCAGATTCAAGATCTCCTGAATCAGAAAGAAATCGTTCAAATAAAAGGTCAAGGTCAAGGCCAGATTCAAGATCTCCTGAACCAGAGATAAATAGTTCAAATAAAAGGTCAAGGCCAGATTCGAGAACTCCTGAACCAGAAAAAAGCAGTTCAAATAAAAGGTCAAAATCAAGGCCAGATTCGAGAACTCGTGATCTAGAAGAAAATAGCTCAAATAAAAGATCGCAATCCAGGCCAAATTCCAGAACTCGCGAGACAGAAGAAAAGAATTCAAATGAAAAGTCCAGATCTTTGCAGCAGTCTCAAACAGAAAAAACTGACACGCATCCTTTGCCTAGAGAGAGAATTGGCTCTGCAAATTCAGAACAGGAACCTGAAACCCATCAAAATCAAGAGCTAGATAGGATGGACTCGTTCACCTCCGAACCTGATTATACCAGGTCACCAGAAAGACAGAGGTTTTACTCTACCAATTCTGAACAAGATCAGTCCAGATCTGACCTGGACACGTCAAGAAATTCAGACGAGCCTCTGAAGAGAAAACACGATATGGAGAAGTACACGAGTGAACCCGAGAGTGGTGAATTGACAGACAGTGAGGAGGAAATAGAGAAAAGAAATGCCTTAATCAAGAGCCTTGTTAATGTAAGTGCCAGTCTTTTCTTTGGTTAAGATATGCAAATTTTTTTAAGCATAAAAATTTAAATATTTTCTTACCCATCAGTTTTAACATATGTTTTGGGTACTGCAGATCCAGGGGTTGCGAGTTTGATCCCGGTCCGGTCCCATACTTTTGTGGAGTTTGATCATGAAATGATTTCTACGGTCATTCTCCTCCCTTCCGCTGATTCATTCAAGAAGGGTTGTTGTCAGTTACAAGCGAAAGTATGTGCACGAATTACTGGTTAACCGCTTGTTCAAGCCTGCCCAGGAAAAAGTGTGGTTAGGTGAACTGACCGTCCCGCAATGACCATGGCTGTTGACTTGGGACATAAAACAACAAAACAAACAAACAAAATATGTTTTGGGTGCTCAAAAGAACCGTCTCATTGAGACGGTTCTTTTGAGTACTCACAACATATGTTTTGGTTGAGAAATAAGAAAATTATTTTTTATTGCGCACTTAACTAAAGACCTGGGTAAGTGTTCAAAAATTTCAAACACTTTTCACTTTCTGTTCTAAAATTAAATATTTATCATCAGGGCTCAGGGCTGGAATGCACAAAATGCTTGTTTTAATTGCAAACAGGGAAGACCTTGATCTGGGTCTGCACTGTTTGTCTAGGCCTTTTTGGTTGGCAACTAGTGTTCGAAATTTTAGAACATTTAAACTAGAGTGCTTAATTGAATTTTAATTTTACTTCTCAACCAAAACATACAGTGTTGATACTCAAAAGCAGCATCTAAATGAGACAAACATATGATAAAAATCATGGATAAGAAAACAGTCAGTCACAATCATTTTTATGCTCAAAAATTTGCTTATCTGGAAATATGTATATTGGTGGAGTCTTCCGTGGAGATTGATAAAATACAATACATGGACCAAGACACTTGATTTTATCACATCAGCGAGCAGCAAAGGCTCAGGCGAGTGCGTATTCACAGACTCACCAGAGCCTTTGCTGCTACATGGAGCATACATGAAGCATGGATGTAGACAGTGACCTATATAAGAGTGACTAGACACTCCATTTTTCAGCCACATAGGTATGTCGGGGCTGATATCACGTGACTTACACCTGGCGCGCCTTTCATCGTATACACACAAAATGGCGACGCAGCTTGAGAAACCGCTGCATTTATAGATACATTAAAGAGCGTACTTCGTAATAAATATCGCTCATTGCTACATTTTGTTTACAGCAATCGAAAAAAGGTATATGAAATATTTATAAATGATATGTTTCTGCAATGTTACGACTAATCCTATGGAGTTATGACCGTGTAAACATTGGCTGATTTTATGAATTTTGCGGAATTCGTCAAAAATGGCTTCGAAAATACCTGTTTCACTGCGACGAATAAAGCTTTAAACACGGTTATGTCTGTGTCTTTATTTAACAGTTTTCATAAACTAAGATGCCTTATAATTCATAATTCATCGTAATTATACTATTTCTGTGTTTGTAAAGGTGTTAAAAGTTTATGTTAACAATAGAGAAATTACGCTGTGTATTGCAAAACCGTGATAAAGGCAAATCGTGTAGATAAATGATATCGATTCCCCCTCATTTACCTGTGTAAGACGCACGACAGAGCAATTTGAGTTGAGTATTGGTATTTCCTTGGAGTTTCCAGTCACTCTTATATAGGTCACTGATGTAGATGAAGGCTCGTACAGTACCAATATTAAGACCTCTAACTTTTCTGAATATAGGTGCTGCATAGGTGTTTATTTCAGGCATTTGTGTCAGGGATTTTCCTAGGCCTGATTTGGGGCCGAATATTGGCCCCTTCCCAATTCACAAGTGAGCAAAAACTTACCAAAATGGTGTATATCATTCCCAATTTCTTGTTTCTACATTTTGGTGAAATTTTTGTGAAAATTTGAACAAAAATAGCAATGCTACAGATGCATGAAAATTTGTATTATAATGTGAATGAAAACTTGTTTTCATTCACATTTTTAAGCAAATTTTTATGAGTTTTTATAAAGGGCAAATAAAGCAACAAATGCTTTACACTGCTAATTTCATTTATGCTTTTTATCCATTTAAAATGGCAGTCCAGTTATTTTAGACTGCATCAAATTTTCCCAATTTTGATGTTCCAAATGCTTTTTTCCCAAATTCAACAGGCCCCTGGTCCCACCTTCAGAAAGGTAGGAAAATCCTTGTGTGTATATACATGTAAGAGATAAGTATCAAAATTTCATGTAATGTCCCAAGTAACTTTTCTATTCCTGGCTGAATAGTACAGTGAGCCACTTTAGTTACGCACCACCTTTTCAGGGCCCACATTTTTTGACAAAAATGCTGGAACCAAACATTCTCTATGATCATTTACGTATTGACATTTTATCTGTTTGATGACATAGAAAAAATATCAAAATCACTCATGTGAATCATTCTGCAACGCCAAAAGTAATTTTGACAAAAATGCTCGTGCAACCTGAGCGTCTATATTTTCTATTTGCGTTTTGCGCAAGGAATTATCCATGGTGATCTTTGTGACAGAAAAACACCCAAAACAATTTTTTTATTTAAGTAAAATCCCTCTTTTCGGTCGTTGAAGTTAGTAACACTGTTACTTTATGAAGAAATGCTCGTTTGACGTCATATTAACGTCAGTTACAATAATCAAACAGGTTTTCCTTCGCAAATTGTTTTGTTATGAGTCACTCGTTGACATATGTGATCTGAGGTTCATTCCAAATAATGCAATGTGAAATGGTGTTTTGACGGTGCCCTTTAAGATTCATTTTCTCACTTGTTACTCATCTGCTCACGACAAAATATCTATGGCTAATGCAAATATAGATGGGCTTTACGCTGATAGTCTCAGAATTAAAATACCATATCTCTTTTCCGAGAAATTATACATTTTATAAGTGGTGCGTAACTAAAGTGACTCACTGTAAAAAGAAATCGATGAGTTTGTAGGGGCCTAAGTGAAATTTAGGATGATTTCAACAAAGAGATTTATCTGCTCCTACCACCAGATAAAAGTTGGATATTTCATTTTTTATTCACTAACATACTTTTTTCTGATCTCACTATCAATCTTTTATTCTGAACTACATGTATCATTGCCTAAAGTTACCTTCTCATAATAACACACAATGCACACATCACATCCAAATACATGTAATACAATGGAGTCCAATCAGTAGCTAGTCTGATTGCAGATCCAGGGATCGTGAGTTCAATCCATGGTAGGTCCCATACTTTCATGGAGATCTGGAAATCATGGAAAACCTGAAAATCATGAAAAAAAGTTCCATGCATGAAAAAATCATGGAATTTTGTGAATAATAATTTGATGAAACCACCAGTAGCTAGAAAACTAGCTGTCAGACACACAAAATTTGTGTGTCTGACCGCTAGTTTTCTGGTGGTTTCAAGTTTTAATAATTTCAAAATACATTCATGGTCTACAAGCATGCTTACTTAAATGCATAACTGTTGCTGCATTTGACATTTATGCTCAGGGTGGTGAAGATGCAGCTAAAAGGGGAGGTTGAATATTCTTGGAAATTATATTGTTTATCATGAAAAATCATGGAATTGTATTTTTGAATTTTTGTGGGAACCCTGAATGAAATCTTTTCTATGGTCATTCTCCCACAAAGTGCCAGTTAACCCTTTAGTCAAGCTTGCTCAGGAAAAAGGTGTGGTTAGGTTAACTAACCGTCTTAACATGACCATAGCTGTTGAAGGGAAGTAAAACCACAACCCAAATGTCCAAATAATACTAGTTTGAGGTTTCTGGATTATGAATAGAGTGCTTTAAATGTTTTTTTATCAATGAAAGCTTATTTTGTGGTACTCAAAAGAACCATCTCACTGAGATGGTTCTTTTGTGAACCCCAAAAATGTATATAAATTGATGAAAATAAAGATAATTGCAAATAATGCTCAAAAAGTTTGCTGACATGGCCACTCAAAAGAACCTTCTTAATGTATGTTCAAATTGATTGATAGGTAAATACAGTGCATTCTGTTTAAAATGCTATGTTTGGGATCCAAGGAATGGACCATTTTATAAGGGAATCCTGTTATAAAGGGACATTTTTACAAAGGAATTGAAGGAAAATTACCCTAATCATGATAATCCCTTTGTTAAATTCCATGGTAAAAGTATTTGGGAGCCACAACATGACCAGGGCTAGAGAAAACTGAGAATTTTCAGTTTGTAACTGAATTTTCAAGTTATGGACTGAATGAAATAATCCAAATTGCTCAATTTCATCAACATTCCGACCAGAAATTTCCCATGTTCTGTCTTTGTCTAGATTTGAACATCAAAGATAAACAACAATAATTTGATGTGCAAATGGTGACCATTTCGATTTTGTGTTTTGAGCAATTCCAATCAGTTAATTCATTTAATCATTCGACTACCACTGGGCCAAAATTGGCACTACATTTTTCGAGGGAGGTTGGGGGGGGGGGGGGGGATTTGTGACTGATATTGAGTTTGAAGATGATTTTTTGGCAGGCATTTGGACTGAATGGGATTCGAAGATTACTCTAGCACTGAAAGTTACTATGCTATATCCAAATTAGTGTTATACAAGGAGAGTTATAACGGGATTGCACTGTAATCTCATTTTGACCATCCAAAATATTTGAGCCACGACATGTGATTTCCAACAATGTGGCATTTTGACAAGTGTAGACTCGGACAAACCTGTGCAGTCTCCTTTTAAGCTTAGAAACTCCAAATGATGTTCGGTCAGTAGCTTAACAGTTATAGAACATTCAAGCGACCAGGAAAGGCTGATCAGACTGCACGTATGTGTAGGCTGGTCTGAGCCTTTGCTGGTCACACATACCACATAGTTGGAAATCTCATGTCGATGCTCATTTGCTTATCTGGGTCTGTATTTTGCTGTATCAGAAACCAACTGTTCAGGAGCTAAATCCTGAAGATGCAGAGCGCCAGAAGATTGAAGATGAACGTTACCTCGCGGAGAAAAGACAGAATGCTCTGGATAGGATGGAGGCTGGGGAGGAGACTGTCACGAGTCATGTGGTTAAAGTATCGGAGAGTAGGATAGAGAGAGGAGGGAGAAATGCAGCCAGCATGGAGAGAGAATGGGAAGAAAGAATGGAAAGAAGAGAAAGAGACAATAAAAGGTAAATTGAATTAGGCCCCCCTGGGGATTTTCTGCCCATCTCTTGGGGCCTAATTTCGGTCCCATTCCCAATCGAAAATAGCCACCTTTTTTCCCAATACCATGTCGGTTTTTCCCAAATAAAGAACAGTAAAAAAAAAAAAATTTTTTTTTTTTTTTTTACTTTTTCTTTAGAGACCACTACTTATGAGAAACAAAAACCCATATCAGAATGATACTTAAACACTTGTGCATAAGTGGTATGCTTGGCATAATACAATCGAAAATAACTTGATTTTGAGGATATATTTTGCAACCCTTGTTATGTTCTATGTGGTTAATTTCTCGCATTTTTGCTGTTATGTCTGATCATTTTTTCCCAATTTTGGTCAGGAACCATTTCCCAAAATTGCTGGAAAAAGCCCTGACCCCAGGTAAGAGAGGGGAACCCAAAATTAGTTTTCTAATTTCTCGACCAAAACATATTAGCCATGACATGTGATTTCCAACAATGTGGCATTTTGACAAGTGTAAACTCAGATGAGCCTGTGCAGCCTCATTTTAAGCTTAGAAACTCCAAATGATGTTCGGTCAGTAGCTTCAAACATTCATAGAATATTCAAGCGACTAGCAAATGCTCTGATCAGACTGCACATATACGCAGGCTGATCTGAGGCTTTGCTGGTCGCACATACCACTTTGTTGGAAATCTCATGCACTGGCTCAAATTGAATCAGGCCCCCGATTAGAGATAGGAATCAAAAATTAATTTTCTTATTTCTCAACCAAAACATGTTGTGGGTACTCAAAATAACCATCTCATTGAGACAATTCTTTTGAGCACCCAAAACAGATGTTTAAACTGATAGGTATGAAAATATTCAGGGCTTCAGATTTTTTTTCAAGATTTGGTGGCCGAAGTGACCCATGGAGCAAAAATGGTGGGTCATTTTCTAAAATGATGGGCCCAAAGCATATCAAACTAACCACAGTTGACATTTGGGTAGTATACTTTACCTACACACTGACACAGACACTTGTATGCATATATGTATATTGACTGCTGATTACACAGTAAAACCTGTCTTAAGGGGCCACTCAAAAAAGAAGACCAATTATCGCTTAATGCAGGTCAAAAGTATTGCAGAATGCTCCAAGGGGAACATTCTGCAGTCCTTTCGACTTTCATTAAGCTACCATTTGTTATTAAGATCTTTGTTTTGTCTTCTTTTGAGTGACTGCGTAAGACATGTTTAACTGTATTGACAACCTACATGTACTTTCTGTTTTGTGGAGTTTGTAGACTCAGTGTAAGATATCGAATAATTTTATTAAAGTGAGATTTTTTCACAACTAAAAAGGATGGGTCCACTGGGCCCACTGCCTTGGAAAGTGATGGGCCATATTTTGAAATCATGGGACAATGACCAGGGCCTACCATAAATCTGAAGGCCTGAATATTTACAATTTTACACTCAATTTTTTTGTTTATCTAAACCTGTGGTGGACTTCCTTTGTACTGAGTAGAGAAAATAGGAGAAAAAATAGTGGCTAAAAATCTAAAAAAAGTTTTTTTGTTTTTTTTAAAAAATTGAAGAAAAGTAATGAATACTGGTATTCAACATTTTAAAATATAAAGGAAATAACTTTAGACCCATGTGCAGGTATTAGTCAGTTAAGACAAAACATCAAGTTAGGATTAGATATTTATAAACTAACCTATTTCTCAACGAAATCATGTTGTAGGTATTTAAAAGAATGACCTCATTGAGACAATTCTTCTGAACATCCTAAAGTTTAGACTGATGGATACAAAATTTATATACTCAAAGCCAAAAGTAACTTTACACTTTGAACTACCGAATATATCTTTGCTGTTTTTGATTTTAACAAATTAAATATTGCATTGAGTTGCGTGTACCCGCCCTAACCTAATTCACGAAAAACATCTACTGCTAATTAATCTTCTTTCGAGTTATCTGTGCTTTCATTAAAAGAACAAAATCAGCATTTCCTAACAAAATCCAAAGTAAACCTAGGATTTGAACACTCTATTTCAAGGGTCATTGATTGCCCATTAAAAATACTGTTTGACATTTTGTTTCCGACGTATAGTTAGTTTTTGACAGCGTCTTAAAGTTGGTTCACATTGAAATTATCACCCTTTGAATTAAAACTATAGTAAACTTTGGTCCGTGCTAAACGCTTTATTACAGATGGCATTTGATTTTTTTAATCAGCGAATTGTTTGGACTTCTGCCCTGAGTATGTGACAAGATAATCTGGTAAAAATTCCCATCAATTTGGAAGAAAAATGGCAAACGATTTCTTATGGGAAATTCCATTGAAAGCACTGAAAAGTTCACAAAAAGGGGTATGGACGTAAAACATCACTCTAATTTGTGTTACTCGAAAGGTGATCGGGGCTGATTTGAACTTAAAACAACAATTTTATAGCTTGCCTTTCAGACTGGCTCTTTAAAAGTGAAAACTGTCCAATCGCAAAGCTACAGTAGCACATCAAAAGTGATGCGTTGTGGAAAAGTTTATTTTGCCCCCATTGCCTCTTTCATTAGGGCATTGTTGTTGCATTTATGAAGCAATAACATGAAATTCAATTGCCATATGAATTATTGGTTGAACTTTAATATGAATTAAACACATTTAAAATACCACTCACCAATACCCAGAAAAAGTATATATATTAACAGTGTAAAGTTACTTTTGGTTTTGAGTATATAAAAAAATAGCTTACCTATATTTTGTCATCTGCTGATAACATTTGCACACAGTTTGTGCCTAGTTCAGGCCAATAGATCTTGATGGTATTCCTGAAAGATTTTTCCTTTAAAAAAATATTTTTAAAGAAAAGGAGCAGAAAGCAAAAACTCGTGAAAAATTTCCCCAGCAAACAAATAGTTAAGATTACTTATTATCTGCATCTCTGCATTATGGTAAATGTTCCAAAATTTTGAACTCTAGTTGTCTGCCAAAAAGGCATAGACAAACAGTGCATATCCAGATCAGACTGCTTCTGAAGAAGCAGTTCAGACTGCTTCTGAAGAAGCAGTCTGATCAAGATCTTCCCTGTTTGCTACTTTGACAAGCAGTTTGTGAATTCTATCCCTGAAAACCAACATTTTATTTGAGAACAGAAAGGGTAAGTGTTTGAAATATAAAA
The DNA here is from genome assembly GCA_964019695.1 of Loripinus fragilis. Taxonomy (NCBI): domain Eukaryota; kingdom Metazoa; phylum Mollusca; class Bivalvia; order Lucinida; family Lucinidae; genus Loripinus; species Loripinus fragilis. Next base: position 35,443,343 of record OZ026531.1, on the reverse strand, counting down.
CATATACAGGCATTTAGTTAAGAATGCATACCAAAATAATATTTTTCTTATATCTCAACCAAAACATATGTTGTGTGTACTCAAAAGAACAGTCTCAATGAGAGGGTTGTTTTGAGCACCCAAAACATAATGTTAACCCTTAAAGCGCCAAGAAAAAAATACATCTGAAAATGTCGTCTGCTGAAGTTGTCTGCTGCAAATAATTGCCTAACATTACTGAGGAATTAAGTATAGAAGCAAACAGCGTGGACACGGAGCAGACTGCTCCTATACAAGCAGTCTGATCTGGGTCCACACTGTTTGCCATAGAGGCTTCTTAAACATTTCAGCAGACGAGAAAAGCAGATTGGCACATTAAGGGTTAAAACAGATGGGTAAGAAAATATTTACAATTTAAGCTCATAAAATATGTTTATCTAAACCTATGATATAACCTTTATTCTTCATCTTATTATCTGCAGAAAACGTCAGAATGAAGATGCCCAAAGCAGAGCCAAGGAAACCAGCCAACCGGAAGTGGAACCAGCTCCCAAAAAACCAAAGGCAGATCCAACAGGAGTAGAGGCATTGACCATGAGAACAGGGGGTGCCTATATACCGCCTGCTCGATTGAGGGCCATGCAAGCCAGTATTACTGATAAGTCAAGGTGAGTGTGTGGTATGAGAACAGGCCTTGAGATTATAAAACTTGAGTACAGTCTCAGACTCAAAATAAAGCTCAATGATTGGCTGCTTGCGGACATGTGTCTGCAAGCAGCCAATCATTGCGCTTTATTTTAGTCTGAGACTGTACTCAAGTTTTATAACCTCGATGCCAGGGGGTGCCTATATACTGCCTGCTGGATTGAGGGCCATACAAGGGAGTATTACTGATAAGTCAAGGTGAGTGGTAGGTAAAAGAACAGGCTGTGCCTACTGCCCGCTCGATTGAGGGGCATGCAAGAGAGTATTACTGATAAGTCAAGGTGAGTGTGTGGTATGAGAACAGGGGGTGCCTATATACTGCCTGCTTGATTGAGGGCCTTGCAAGCAACTATTACTGATAAGTCAATGTGAGTAGGTGGTAACGGAAAGGGGTGCCTATATGTATATACTGCCTGCTCGATTGAGGGCCATGTTAGAGAGTATTACTGATAAGTCAAGGTGAGAGTGTGGTTAGAGAACAGGGGGTGCCTATATACCGCCTGCTCGATTGAGGGCTATGCAAGCGAGTATTACTGATAAGTCAAGGTGAGTGTGTGGTTAGAGAACAGGGGGTGCCTATATACCGCCTGCTGGATTGAGGGCTATGCAAGCGAGTATTACTGATAAGTCAAGGTGAGTGTGTGGTATGAGAACAGGGCAGGGGACAAAAATTCCACTCATCCGCTCGTAATTATGAGTGAAATCTTAGATTGATTGTTTGGTAAGAGAACAGGCGGTGCCTATATACCGCCCACTCCATTGAGGGCCATGCAAGAGAGTATTACTGATACAGGGTTCGCATGAGCTCTGGAAATCATGGAAAACTTGGAAAATTACAAAAAAAGTTCCATGCAGGGGAAAATCATGGAATTTGGAAAAAAAACTTAATAATCATGGAAAAATCATGGAATTTTTTAATAAATTGATGAAACCACCATTTGCCAGAAAACTAGCTGTCAGATACACTTGTGTGTCTGACAGCTAGTTTTCTGGCTACTGCTGATTTCAAGTTTTGTTTATTTCAAGATGCACGCATGGTCTACAAGCATGCTTATTTAAATATATTACTGTTGCTGCATTCCGCATTTATGCTATGCATGGTGAAGATGCAGCTAAAAGGGGAGGTTGTAGGCAGTGCAAAATAGTCATGGAAATTACATTGATGATCATGGAAAATCATGGAAAAATCATGGAATTGTGATTTTGAATTTCTGTGGAAACCCTGTAATAAGTCGAAGTGAGTGGATGGTATGAGATGAGAGATAGATGCCTTTTCCTTGTACACATGTAAGAGTTTCAGGATTTTTTACCTTATTAGCTCAAGTGAGGTATCAGTCCGGCAAAGGTCCAGCGTCAGTTGTCTGGCTAAAGTTTCCAGTTCATATTTTCAAAGAAGTATATTTTCAAAGAAGTATATTTCTAATATCTGTCGGCCAATAAGCTGCCAATTGTGATCAAATTCAATATAAAGCATAAGCATGTAGGGGGAAAGGCTGCATAAGGTTTTTAGGCTGGTTGGATTGGAATTCTGATAGACTTTTAATGGGGATAACTTTAAAAAATCTTCTAAAACCATGAGGCCCACAACTTATATATTTTTTATGTAGCAATGTCTAGTGGTCCCCTACTTAAATTGTTCCAATTAAGCCCCTGGGATCAAAACTGGTTGGGAGCGCAGTGGCTCAATGGAAGAGTGCTTCACTGGCGTCACTGCATTGTGTCCTTGAGCAAGACACATTAATCCTTGCTTAGAACTGGTTGAACCCAGGAAGACCCGTCCCGACATAACTGAAAAATTGTTGACTGGGACATAAAGAATCAAATCACAAATAATCAAAAATGGCCACGCCGGTCTGCAACTATGAGGCCCACAGCTTATATATTTTTTACAGTAAAACCTGTCATAAGCGGCCACTCAAAAAGAAGACCAAGTTTGGTTTTAAAGACCGATTATGGCTTAATGCAGGTCAAAAGTATTGCAGAATGCGCCAAAAGAGCATTCTGCAATACTTTCGACCTTCATTAAGCTACCATTCGTCTTAAAGACCTTTGTTTTGTCTATTTTTGAGTGGCCGCTTAAGACAGGTTTTACTGTATATGGCAATGTCTAGTGGTTCCCTACATAAATCCTGTCAATCAAGTCCCTGGGGTCCAAGCTGACCACGCCCTGAGGATCAATAGCTCCCAAAGTCTTATAATGGTTCTCAACCAAAACATATGTTGTGGGTACTCAGAAGAACCCTCTCAATCAGATGGTTGTTTTGAGAACCCACAACTTTGGTTTTAGTTGAAGGAAAAGAAAATATTCAAAATTTTACACTGAATTTTTTTGTTTTATCTTGACTTATATGTTACTACAGGACTTTATTTAAGAGTGTGTATCAAAAAATTTAATTTCCTTAATTCTAAACCAAACCATATGTTGTGGGTACTCAAAAGAACCGTCTCAATGAGACGGTTCTTTTGAGCACCAAAACATATGTTAAAACTGATGGGGAAGAAAATATTTACATTTTTACGCTGAAATATTTTGTTTAGCTAAACCTGTGTTACTATTTTGCAGTGTGGCCTATCAGAGGATGTCTTGGGAAGCCCTAAAGAAGAGTATCAATGGTTTAATCAACAAAGTGAACGTTTCCAACATCGAGTTTATTGTCCGAGAACTCTTCCAGGAAAACATTGTTAGAGGACGGTAAGTCACTAATGGTATATTTGTCCAGTACACATATGATCTATCAATGGTTTAATCACTAAAGTCAATGTTTCCAACATCGAGTTTATTGTCCGAGAACTATTCCAAGAAAATATTGTGAGGGGACGGTAAGTTACTAAGCTTGAATTGATTGTATGATCAGGCATTCAGTTAAGAGTGCATACCAAAAAATTAATTTTCTTATTTCTCAACCAAAACATGTTGTGGGTACTCAAAAACTCATCTCAATGAGACCGTTCTTTTGAGCACCCAAAATACATCATGTTAAAGCTGATGGGTAAGAAAATATCTACAATTTTAGGCTCAAAAATTTTGTTTATCTAAACCTATGATGGTGGTTCACACAGGCTTTCCATCGTTCCTAGTTTTTCCTAGTTTTCCTACTTTTTCCTAGTTTTTGAAATGTGCTCCTAGTTTTTCCTAGTTTTGTCTAAAACCTCCTAGTATTCCTAGTTTTATCATAAATTTGGCACTTTTTTGGATATAGTAAAACTGTCGTTTAATGTGTTTTGGAGATTTTGTTTCAGAATAAGACATTCAGGGTGTTGCCCTGATAGTATTTGGTGTTCTTTGTGTCTGGTGTCACTGGTGCATAGTCTTGCCTTCTCTGGGGATGACTACAATTGACACCTGTCCCTTAGTTGAACTTTTAAAACCTTTATAAACCTTCAATTTTGTTTGAAATCTTTTAAAATCTTTTGGCTGAAAAACCTTTAAAACCTATAAAGACCTTTAAGGTTGTGAAATTGTATCTACACCCAAGTCTAATACCGACATATGCCTATCAGTCTAAATCTTATATTTAAAAAGAGCATACATTAAAGTGGAGCATTTTCCTCTGAAAATCCTCATTTACTTAAGGTAAAATTGCCCCTGCAAAGTGACCAGAGATGGCTTCTCCTGTTTCTTGGTTTTCAAAATTTTTCGGGGGAGGGCCCCCAAACCTCCCTTCCAGACTGCATTGCTCAGTCAACACAACAACTTGATTAGAAGTGAAGTATTCAAGTCTGGGGAGTGGAAACAATGTGTGGGGGAGAGAAGACGGGGAGTTCTACTTCCATAATTTGTGATTAGTTGGCTATGAATTTGTTGGCTGAGGATTTGCTGTAACCCTACCATACCATCATCTATCAGTCATAGTCAGGTTTTTAAGACCGGGATCAAGTAAAATGCTAGAAAATTTAACGCTAATTTGCTCTTTATTTTTGTTAGATTAACAGTGAAACAACCTTTTTGTGCCTAAAATAGCCTTTATAAAAATCCTTTAATTCCATGAGTCTGCTAGGGGGCCTGTTGACAGCAGAAGAAAACTTAAATGTAATATGAAATGTGTTAGGTTACCTTGGTGGAGAAAAGTAAAAAAGGTACACAAATAGCTCCTAGTTTTTGCCTCAAACTTCCTAGATTTTCCTAGTTTTTTGTAATTAATTTTCCTAGTTTTCTCCTAGTTTTTTCAAAGATGCTGCTGGAAAGCCTGTACACAGCAAAGCGTTGATCCGTTTGCTGATGCTTTTGTTCGCAGATATGCTATTCACGACTTTGATGTTTTGATGATGTTATATTTAGCTTTTCAAAGCATGACTTTAATGAATCTTTACATTTTTGCAACAGTTCATAGCCTTATGAACAAGGCAAAATTTGATTGACAGCTGCCAAGCTCACTTGCCCATGCAAGTCGCTTCGAACATCGAATTCATTCCCCAGATGTGATACTGGTGTTGTGATTGACAGCCAGCCACACCAGAGTAGCACATGCAAAACAAGCCTCTTGTTTGCTCCATTGGCTGTCTGTGTTCAAGCTGGCTGTTCCGCTTTTTCATTTTACACTCCCAACTAAACCATTAATATGATTATATTTTAAATACAAAACTGTTTTAATTCCTAAATTAAAAATAATTTTTGTATTTTAGATATTTATGATAAAATGTAAATTTAAGCAATAAATTCAATTTGTGGAATGTTCATGGAATCATGAATACTTAGGGTCTCTTGCAAAGTAATTGTGACGTCCTTTGGGCTTCACTTACTTTGGAAGAGACCCGAGGTATTCATGATTCCATGAACTTTCTAAAATTCGAATTCATTTTTTAAATATACCGGGCCGCGTAGCACAGTCGGTAACATGTCTGGCTACAGATGCGTGTCTGACTGCAGATCCAGGGGTCGCGAGTTCGATCCCGGCCCGGTCCGATACTTTCGTGGAGATTGATCATGAAATTATTTCTACGGTCATTCTCCTCCCTTCCGCTGATTTATTCAAGAAGGGTTGTTGTCAGTTACGAGCGAAAGTATGTGCACAAATTACTGGTTAACCGCTTGCTCAGGAAAAAGTGTGGATAGGTGAACTGACCGTCCCGCAATGACCATAGCTGTTGACTTGGGACGTAAAGCAACAAAAACAAACAAACAAATCATTTTTTTCATAAATTTTGAAAGTTTGGGCCATTTTGTATAGAAAAACCCAATGTAATATAAATGAAAATTTAATGTTTCTGTGGCGTTTTCAGTGCAATTTTGGTAAGAATCAGAATAAGAATTACACATATCTGTTTCATTACATTAAAACTTTAAGCCATCCCTATAATTTTATGAGCCTCGAAGTGAAACAACCTGTATAAGGCCAGAATTTTTTTATTAGTTGATTTACGGGAATTTTTTTCCAGATTTAGGGTCGAAGGGATGAAAAAAAAATATATAAAAAAGCTCTGAAAATGACCAGTTAACTGGTCATTTTCAGAGCTTTTTTTTTTTTTTTTTTTTTTTTTTTTTTTTAATATCTCCAGAAAAACAGTAAAACTAGTAAGGTAAACCAACAGTCTGTATTAAATATTTATATATGTCATCATTTTCCTGACAATCACTTTTTACAGTGTCACTCTCAAAAATTCATGGACAGAACCTCAAAAATATATTATTTTTTTCAACAAAACAAATAATATTTAGAGTCTGCGGATAAAATAAAAAAAAAATTAGAAATTAAATTTTATTTTTTTCCTACTTCCCGGAAAATTACAGTAGGAGGGTTTGTAAATCAACTAATAAAAAAATTCTGGCCTAAGGGGGTTTGCCAACAACAAAGGCTTGAAGATGCGCTTCAATATTCATACAAATGCAGAGGTATGTCAAGGCTGCGTCGCCATTTTGTGTATACAATGAATGGCCCATAAGGTGTAATTCACGTGACACATGCCCCGACATACCTGTCTGGCTGAAAAATGGAGATTTCAGTCACTCTTATATAGGTCACTGGTGGCATGCAGTACAAAATTTGTCATATACATTTATATTACTTTTGAACTGATTTAATTGTTTCAGAGGCCTGATGGCAAGATCTATCATACAAGCACAGGCAGCCTCCCCTACCTTCACCCATGTGTATGCTGCCCTTGAGGTTATCTATCATGTATATTACTTTTGAACTGATTTATGTGTTTCAGAGGTCTGATGGCAAGATCTATCATACAAGCACAGGCAGCCTCCCCAACCTTCACCCACGTGTATGCTGCCCTTGCGGTTATCTATCATGTACATTAACTTTGAACTGATTTATGTGTTTCAGAGGTCGGATGGCAAGATCTATCATACAAGCACAGGCAGCCTCCCCGACCTTCACCCACGTGTATGCTGCCCTTGTGGTTATCTATCATGTATATTACTTTTGAACTGATTTATGTGTTTCAGAGGTCGGATGGCAAGATCTATCATACAAGCACAGGCAGCCTCCCCGACCTTCACCCATGTGTATGCTGCCCTTGTGGTTATCTATCATGTATATTACTTTTGAACTGATTTATGTGTTTCAGAGGTCTGATGGCAAGATCTATCATACAAGCACAGGCAGCATCTCTGACCTTCACCCACGTGTATGCTGCCCTTGTGGTTATCTATCATGTATATTACTTTTGAACTGATTTATGTGTTTCAGAGGTCTGATGGCAAGATCTATCATACAAGCACAGGCAGCTTCCCCGACCTTCACCCATGTGTATGCTGCCCTTGTGGTTATCTATCATGTATATTACTTTTGAACTGATTTATGTGTTTCAGAGGTCTGATGGCAAGATCTATCATACAAGCACAGGCAGCCTCCCCGACCTTTACCCACGTGTATGCTGCCCTTGTAGCCATTGTTAACACAAAGGTTGGTATATTGATTTCTCTGACAACAATTTTTACTGAGTTTTAATTGTATTCAATATCTTGCGAAGAAGAAGAAATAAAGAATTAGGAAAACACATTTTTTCAATCATTTTTGCAAATTCTAAATGAGCTTATTTTGGTTAAGAGAATTTTCAAGAATAATCTATCTAAAGACAGAAAAATCTGTCGGCACATGCACACTGTCACAGTGTTCTGCAGTCTTGTTTTGCAGCAGGTATTGTGACTGTTCTGACTTTGCAACCTCGGAAGATGGAGTATGCCGGAGTACTCTGGCACTGTTCCTCATAATGCCCTCTATTGAAATTGCACAAAAATGCTCAGCTCTGTCAAACAAAATGGCCACCATAGTTAAAACGAGAAATATCTTTAAAAGACAAATGGCAGCCAGAGTTAAAAATAGAAAAAAAGCTTCAAGCATCATCTCCTTTACCACTCACCCAAACTCAAAATAATTTCACAGAAATGTTCATTCTGAAGCCCTCTACCAACAGTGCACAAGCAATTCTGCTCTGTTGAATGCATTGGCAGCCAAAGCTAAAAATAGAAAAAAAACTTCAAGCATCATCTCCTTTACCACTCATCCAAACTCAAAATAATTTCGCACATATGTCAGGCCTCCAGATAAGAGTGCATATTCGAAAACTATTTTCTTTATTTCTCATCCAAAACATATGTTGCCGGTACTCAAAAGAACCATCTCATTGAGACGGTTCTTTTGAGCACCCAAAACACATGTTTATATTGAAGGTTAGAAAATAATTGACAATTAAACGCTCATAAAATTTTCTTATCTGGATATTATGGCCGCTTTAGAGTGCTTGACTTGAGACCGAGGGGCCATGGGTTCAAGCCTCACCAGCGTCACTGCATAGTGTCCTTGAGCAAGAACATTTATCCTAGCTTAGTACTGGTTCAACCCAGGAAGACCCGTCCCTTTATAACTGAAAGATTGTTAATGGGACATAAAGAATCAAGCAAACAAACAAAACTCAACCAAACTGAAAATATTTCCACACATATGTCAGGCCTCCAGATAAGATTGCTTATTCGAAAAAAATATTTCCTTTATTTCTCATCAAAAACATATGTTGTGGGTACTCAAAAGAACCGTCTCAATGAGACACATGTTTTAATTGAAGGGTAAGAAAATAATTACAATTTTACGCTCATAAAATTTTCTTATCTGGATCTATGATATGTTCCCCATTATGGCGCTTTTAAAGCGCCACATACAATTTGCAGCAGACGACAATTTCAAATTTTGCCGCTTTCCAAAATAACAATAAGGCATGATATTACATGAGACTTGTCTGCCAGCAGACAATTCTCATGTAATATCATGCCTTATTTTTTTCTGAAAATTAGGTAAGATATCGCAAAATTTGTCATCTGCTGCAGTTATGATTAGGGCTTTAAGGTTTAAAATTGCACGAGTGACTTCACTCAAGATCTTGTATATTACAGTTCCCGCAGAATGGTGAGCTGGTGTTACGACGTCTGGTAATTCAATTCAGACGAGTATTCTCATCTGTAAACCCTTAAAGGGCCACCAAATATTTGCAGCAGGCAACATCATGAAATTGAACAACATGGTTCTACTCAAGTGCTTTATATTTCAGTTCCCGCAGAATGGTGAGCTGGTGTTACGACGTCTGGTGATTCAATTCCGACGAGGTTTCAAAAGAAATGACAAGAACGTCTGTCTGTCAACGACCAGGTTTGTGGCTCACCTTGTCAACCAACAAGTGGTAAGTATTCTCATATGTAAACCCTTAAAGGACCTCCAAAAATTTGCAGCAGACAAGATCAGGGGGGATCCAGAGGGGAGGCAGGGACGGGGTCTGGACCCCTTCTGGAAAATCACAAAACTATAGGGTTTCTTAGCAATACTGGTCTGTATCCCCATAAAAAATCGCAAAGCTACCAAGCCAGTATTCAATGTTGGGCCATCATCGCCACGCCAGCGAAACGGCATTTCAATGATGGCCCGCTAATAGCGATGCTTTGATCCTTCCTCCCCTCATCAAACTAAATAAAAAGAGAGTTTTCAAAAATAAACTATATAAAGACAGAAAAATATGTCAGCGCATGCACAGAGTGTTCTGCCATCTTACAACATTCTCATAGTTGGACCCCCCTGACAATACTTTCTGGACCCGCGAATGAACATTTACTCAACTGTAAGGGTGGATAAATACATTATTATTCTCAGTTTCAAAGATTAACTTTTTCACAGCCAGAAAAAACCGGGCCGCGTAGCGCAGTCGGTAACGTGTCTAGCTACAGATGTATTTGACTGCAGATCCAGGGGTAGTGAGTTCAATCCAGGCCTGGTCCCATACTTTTGTTTAGATTGATCATGAAATATTTTCTACGGTCATTCTCCTTCCTGTCCGCTGAATCATTCAAGAAGGGTTGTTGTCAGTTACAAGCAAAGGTATGTGCACAAAGTACTGGTTAACCGCTTGTTCAAGCTTGCCCAGGAAAAAGTGTGGTTAGGTGGACTGACCGTCCCGCCATGACCATGCAACAAAACAAACAAACAAACACACATCCAGAAAAAAATATTTAAAATCTAACACAATAGATAATATTCATATTGCAGAGAAACAGTTTGGACCCTGATCAAAAGGAGTAGTCTGATCTTGGTCAAAACTGCAATTCTGTCTTCTGAGGTATAATAGACACAAGACTTATTATTTATAGAAAACATAGTTTTGGCATTCTGGGCACATGAAGTATCATTTCTAGAATATATTTGAGCCGCGACATGAGATTTCCAACAATGTGGTATGTGCAACCAGCAAAGCCTCAGATCAGTCTGCGCATATGCGCAGCCTGATCAGAACTTTTGCTAGTCGCTTGAATATTCTATGAGTGTTAAGCTACGACTGAACATCATTTGGAGTTTCTAAGTTAATAAAGAGGCTGCACAGGTTTGTCCGAGTCTACACTTGTCAAAATGCCTTACTGTTGGAAATCACATGTGGCGTCTCAAATACATTTAAAGCATGCTGGTCATAAGTCATCACTGGTATAAATAAGTCACCAATAAAGAGTAGCCAAACTTATGTATTTGTGAAAATACCACTATGTTGGAAATCACATGTCACAGCTCATTTGTCCTCATTCTAGGCACATGAAGTGTTGGCACTGGAAATACTGACATTGTTGCTGGAGGCACCAACAGATGATTCTGTTGAAATAGTGGTAGGGTTCCTGAAGGAGTGCGGACAAAAACTTACCGACGTCACACCCAGAGGCATCAATGGTAATGTATATAGACCTGGCCCCAAGGTTATAAAACTTTTTCCATGCTTAACTCAGCTGAGCACGAAATTTATCCTTCTCATAAATGTTAAAATGCCAACAATTATTGGCATTGTAACATTTATTAGCATGATAAATACAACATCTGAGAGACTTAAAGCAATACACTTCTTCATTTGTCGGTAATTTAGTTTTTTTGAGCAGTTGAAATTTCGTGCTCAGGTGAGTTGAGCATGGAAAAAGTTTTATAACCTCAGGGCCAGGATATCATGTGTTGTTGTTGTTTACTTTCAAACAAAAATCAAGTGATATTTCTTTTTAATGTATACCTATAAATGATACAACTTTTGAACTGTCGGTTTTCTGGCCATCTGATACAGAAAACCGGATCAACAAACTGAGGTTTTCTGATTCCTTAACACTATCCTTTAAAACGAGGCCAACGTTGGTTATCTGTTTGTGCGGTGATGTTATGTAAAGTAAATTTTAAGCTTGGAACCAGGGATGGAAAACATGACGTTATGTCAAGAAACAAGACGTAATGGCAAACGTTCCCGCAATTTTTCTAGATTAAAGACCAAAACAATGTATCAAATCAGAAAAATGACAGAAAAAAATATAAAATAAACATATTACTATGATAGTAACTTGATCTGGCGCACAGTATCACATCTCGTGGATTAGCCCATATCATTGGATCACCCTTGACGCTTCACGTCTCGTGTGATATGATATGAGCTAATCCACTCCACGTGATACAGTAGGCCAGATCAAGATACTATCATAATAATGTGTATTTATCCATGAAAACATACATTGGGTGTTGGTTATTGTAACGCTTTCAATGAGTACCTACAACATTATGTTAGTTGAGAACAAGAAAAAAATGCCGACATTTTATCTCATACAAGGGCTGTTCAAATATGAATGCAAGTAGCTTTGTAACTTTTTTCACATATAAGCTACGACAAAATGGTAAACGTTACTATAAAGGACTGTATGTCACCTTTAAAGTGGCACCAGACCTAAAGAAATACACAGTTTACTTATCAAGTTATAGCCCTTTGAATAAGGGTCACGTTAGTATACTAACAAACTCAATGCTTTGAACATATACCAGTGATATAGACGAGCGTATAATTCTTTGATAAACTGGTGAAATTTCTAGAAATTTTTAAGGAAGTATCCCCATATTCTTATGTAACGATTCTGTGAAGGTTGTGAAAATCCAACATGCTTTTGTTAAATTACAACGAATCGTTTTCACTAAAGTCTCCTTATGTTTGCAAATAAATGGTTAACAAAACACCACCTTGCAGTTTTCAGTTACACTTATCTCTAATAAAGTGCATGAAGCAACATTCAAACTAGTTTTAACTCAAAGACAATATGTTGATCGCTCATACTGAGTTGCTGCTACAAATTATTGATGGATAGTGGGTAATTTTTAAACGCTGAAAAGCATTTTTTATTAAGTCAAAATGCCTAAAATGAAGGGGTTATAGAATTTATACTTAATTTTGTTTTCATAATATTGTGACTTTTTTCTAAATTTTAACGTAAACTTTAAGTTTGACCACTATAGGCGTTATTTACAATAAAATTACTCACCTGGTCGTGAGGACTAAACAGATTGAACATATTTTAATTATTGTAATCACGTCATTAAGAAACAGAAAATTGCTTGAAAAAATGGCATAAAATATGATAACTCTGTAAATAGGGGCTGGCGCGTTTTGAAAATTCCCTTATGACATATTTAGCATGTTTTCAGCAAAATGCAAAGAAAAAGACACAGCGATGTTCATTAATAGATCACCAGTAGATAACTCAAAATGACGTTTATCATAAAATCAATGACATCACAAACGTGCATGTTCACTCGAGATAGAAACAGGATTATATAAAGTTTTTCCTGCAAGCAACTTTGGGATTGTTACTTAAACTTGCATCTAAAATTTGGTGTCATTTTGTCTCAAACTTACAAAGATATGACACTATAACTGCAGATGTACCAAAACGTGTGTTGCAATTTGCTTGAGAAAAACATTAGTATACTGGAGCGGCCTTTATATAAGGGTCTGTAACTCGAGAAAAAATGTGAGTGTTTCTTTATGTTTGGTGCCAATTTAAAGGCGAAAAATAGTTCTTTCCAGAAAGGTATGACATTTTGTCGTAGCATATACGTGACGACAGTTATGAAGCTACTTGCATTCATATTTGAACAGCCCTCCTATCTTGTTAAAGCTAGTTTTTTAACCAAATTTGGCATTTCTTTCCCCATATCAGCTTAACACTTTACTCCATGATAACGCCTTTTTGAGTATTCAAAATATTATGGAAAATGGAGCATATTTTCAAAAGTATTCAAAACTTAATAATGTCATGATCTAAAAATAGCCTTAGCCGCCTATGGAGTAAAGAGTTAAAGTCTAAAACCAAGAAATGGGCTCACATCTGAAAATCCATTAACTTTAAATGCTGTAATCTAAATATTTCTTGCAGTGTGCAAGGGAGTCTAAAATCTAACTTATAAGACAGTTTATAATTAAGTTATTTTTCGTCCTAAGATCAGACAGTTAATCTGTCATTTCGCTGTCAGTGATTTTCTTAACTTTCTGATGTTTAGGCCAGGGGCCTCACCTTTTGAATTTGCAGAGAGAAAATTGTCATTCATTGAAATTTGGAAAACTTATCCAGCCTAAATTACTGTCTAACAGAAACAGATCTCCAATTTAGATCAATTAAAACCCTTAAAACCTATATTTTTTGTCCAATAGAGATCATTAAAGAATTAACTGATAAGGGACAGTTTCATTATCTTGCAGGATTAAGGGGGCCTCAAGAAGGGACTTACCAGTATACAACACAATTTCTTTCACTAAGATAGATATCAATATTTTTTTCAGAAAGTACCTAACCCTTCATGGGACCACTTTATTTCCCCCTGTAAGGAAGTCATAATCACCTCATAAAGATTAGCCTTTGATATTTCTGGAATATCCCTCAGGCAGTGGTGCCACTTTTATTGTATAAGAATTTTAGGCTTTACAGGGTTCACACCAGCTCTGCAAATCATGGAAAACCTGAAAAAAAAAATAAAAAAAAAAATTCCATGCATGGAAAAATCATGGAAGTTGAAAAAACTTGACTAATCCTGGAAAAGTCATGGAATTTTGTGAAATAATTGGGGAAACCACCAGAAGCCAGAAAACTAGCTGTCAGACACTCAAAACGTGTGTGTCTGACAGCTAGTTTTCTGGCTACTGGTGGTTTCAAGTTTTAATCATTTCAAAATGCATGCATGGTCCACAGGCTTGCTTATTTAAATACATTACTGCTGCTGCATTCCGCATTTATGCTTTGTGTGGTGAAGATGCCGCTAAAAGGAGAGGTTGGAGGCAGTGCATTAAATAGTCAGGGAAATTACATCGTTGATCATGGAAAAATCATGGTATTGTGTTTTTTGAATTTCTATGGGAACCCTGGCTTTAACAAAACACCAGCCTAAAGCTGTTTTTGATCCTGTTAAAAGTGACTAGTTTGAACTTTTGTCTAGTATATATCAGTCACTTTATTCACAATCTGTTTGTTAAAAAAAGATGGACCCTGAACATTAACTCATTACCTGCTGGTGTCGTCTGCTGACAACAGGGTTCGCACAGGCTTGAAAAGTACTTGAATTTAAAGGGCTTTCTTAAAAACTCCATAAAAATTAAATCTGCCTTGAAAAGTACTGGAAAATCACTTAAAGCCTTGAAAAGTTCTTGAATTCTACTACTTCTGTTGGACTTTGCACTGTTGATAGAGATTTTAATCAGTATAAAATTGCTGTGCCTTCATTTATATGCTGCACCAAGTATATGCTGCACCAAGTATAGGCACAACAATTTTTTGATAATTTTCCAGTACTAATGTCTCCCATTATCTCAGTCTAGCATTTCTGAAGCAAATTTTAACACTTCTATCAGTATTTTTCATTAACTTAAAGTCCTTGAAAACTGTTGGAGAGGCTTTTAGAAGTTCTTGAAAAGTCCTCGAATTTTACACATACTTGCCTGTCAGAACCCTGGATAACCTTTGCAGACACTTTAGACTCAAATCAGGCTAAACAAAGCATCCTTACTGATCTGGATCCAAAATGTTTGACACACTGAAGGTGTTTCTAAAAGGTTTTTGAAATTATAGAAAAAAAAATCAGCAGATGAAAAACAGAACACATTCAAAGGATCTTACATGAGTGCTCATGTTTTATTGAATTTATTAAATGAGTTGGGGAAAAGAGATAAAATGCGAGGCTTGCCGAGCATTTTATCTCTTTTTTGCAACCTGTTTAATAAATTCAATAATGCAAGAGCATGAATGTTAGATTCTATTTATCATATGACATTAAGATTACTTCGAAATCTCATTTCTGCCGTAAAAACGTTATAATTTTGTCATTATATACACAACTGTTTAAGGAGGTCATAACATTTCCCCAAAAATTGTAAACCACTAGTGGTTTGTCGATTTTTTGTATGACATTATTTCACTCCCAGAGGCTTTGACAGATGATAATCTAAATTTTCAAGCATGCAAAGAGCTGAGTTGTCAGATCTGGATCTACCGTTTTCAGTTAGCCAACACACAGGTTTAGACAAACAAATATTTTCTGCGTAAAATTGTAAATATTTTCGTACCCATCAATTTTAACATATGTTTTGGGTTCTCAAAAGAACCGGTTCTTCTGAGTACCCACAACATATGTTTTGGTTGAGAAATAAGAAAATTAAATTTTCCTTACACACTCTTAACTAAAGTCCTGCAGGGAGCACATTGGCTCAGTGGTAGAGTGCTTGACTCGAGACCGAGGGGTCGCGGGTTTGAGCCTCACCGGTGTCACTGCGTTGTGGTCCTTGTGCAAGACACATTTATCCTAGAATAGTACTGGTTCAACCCAGGAAGACCCGTCCCTGTTTAACTGAAAGATTGTTGATCGGACGTAAAGAATCAAATTGAAAAAACAAACAAAAACTTAAGTCCTGCAACAGTTTTCAATTAGGATATTGCGAGTTTTAACCAGAATCTATCGTGAATGTTTTCTTTGCAGCGATATTTGAGAGATTACGTAATGTACTACATGAAGGCGATATTGATACTCGTGTCCAGTATATGGTGGAGGTCATGTTTGCTGTGAGGAAGGATGGCTTTAAGGTAAGATCATAGTAGTGGTTGGGGGGGTCATCGCAAGATTACGTAATGTACTACATGAAGGAGATATTGATACTCGTGTCCAGTATATGGTGGAGGTCATGTTTGCTGTGAGGAAGGATGGCTTTAAGGTAAGATCATAGTAGTGGTGGGGGGGTCATCGCAAGATTACGTAATGTACTACATGAAGGAGATATTGATACTCGTGTCCAGTATATGGTGGAGGTCATGTTTGCTGTGAGGAAGGATGGCTTTAAGGTAAGATCATTGTAGTGGTGGGGGGGTCATCGCAAGATTACCTAATGTACTACATGAAGGAGATATTGATACTCGTGTCCAGTATATGGTGGAGGTCATGTTTGCTGTGAGGAAGGATGGCTTTAAGGTAAGATCATAGGGAGGGGGGGGGGTGATTGTGAGAAAACCTTTTTTACTTGCAAACAACAAAGGTGCTGACAAGCCTGCGCAGATTCACATTCATAAGGGGCGTCATTGCAAGAAAACCTGACTTTTCACATGCTAACAACAAAGAAGCAGACAAGCCTGGGCAGATGCACAGTCTGGTCACTGTGGTCAGCACCTTTGTTATTCGCTTATTTGCAAGTATAATAGCTTAACTTGATTCACAGGCCTTTAGTTAATAGTGCGTACCAAAAAAATAATTTTCTTATTTCTCAACCAAAGCATATGTTGTGGGTACTCAAAAGAACCGTCTCAATGAGACGGTTAGTTTGAGCACCCAAAAACATATGTTAAAACTGATGGGTAAGAAAATATTTACAATTTTTCGTTCAAAAATTTTATTTATCTAAACCTTTGATTCATGTACAATTTCAATGTTCTAGCTTCTCTCTGTAGTTGAGCAGGTTGGTTTAAGTCTAACTCAGTCAGAAACCCTGAAGACAGATTTCGTCGCAATGGACCCATATGGGTTTTGGCACAAATAAACCTGACTATTTTTTGGTACCCATTCTTAACTAAAGGCCTGTGAATCAAGTTAAGCTATTGTATACTTTGCAATAAGTGAATAACAAAGGTGCTGACCAGACTGTGCATCTGGGCAGGCTTGTCATAAAATATCAATAGAAATCAAATAGCCGGGCCGCATAGCGCAGTCGGTAACGTGTCTGGCTACTGATGCGTGTCTGACTGCAGATCAAGGGGTCGCGAGTTCGATCCCGGTCCGGCCCCATACTTACGTGGAGATTGATCATGAAATGATTCTCCTCCTTCCGCTGATTCATTCAAGAAGGGTTGTTGTCAGTTACAAGCGAAAGTATGTGCACGAATTACTGGTTAACCGCTTGTTCAAGCCTGCCCAGGAAAAAGTGTGGTTAGGTGAACTGACCGTCCCGCAATTACCATAGCTGTTGACTTGGGACGTAAAGCAAACAAACAAACAAACAAGAAATCAAATAGTATATGGCTATTTTATGGTAAATAGTTAAAAGTTAAATTGCGGCAAAGAAAACAATGACATCATATGCATCATGCATGAGTGCTCAATCAGGAAATCCTGTATAATCCTCAACCTTCTAACCACTGGCCTTACCTGGTGGTCAATCTGTTTAAAAGTATGTTTTGGGTGCTAAAAAGAATGATCTTGTTGAGACAGCTCTTTTGAGTGCCCACAACATATTCATTTTTTGTTTGAGAAATAAGAAAGATTGTTCTTAAGTGCTCTTATCTGGAGGCCTGACTATATCTCTAGAATGCATAGAGCTACACCCTTGAAACTTGATCGGCTAAAAGTGTATAAGAGGATAACATGAATACCTTACCTTAAGTCCAAAACCTGTGTAAAATGGCCACTCTCAAAAAGACCAAAAAATGGTTTTCAAGACTAATGATTGCTTAATGCAGGTCAAAAGTATTGCAGAATGCTCAAAGGGGAGCATTCTGCAATACTTTCGACCTTCATTAAGCTACTATTTGTCATAAAGATCTTTGTTTAGTCTATTTTTGAGTGGCTGTTTTACACAGGTTTACTGTATGCAACATTTTGAGTGTACTTGATAGCCTTGTTGCGATGTTTCAATCAATCAATCAATATAAGCTGGAGAAAGTCATAAACACTTAAAATTTATTGATCAGGTAAAAACCTTAGGTCCGTTCATTGATATTGTGTAAATTACATTGACGCTTGCTCAATAAAAACGGCTGCGACTGTAATTAGCCAATCAAATACATCCATTTTTTGAAAGCAAAGACTTCTGTTTCCTGTATCATGAGTGCCTGCAGGTGCTCGACTGAAAGGAAACACTCAGTCGAGCACCTGAGTGTTTCCTTTCAGAAAGCAAACAGTCAAGCACTTGTGGAGTGCCCACTTTGTTGAGCGCATCTCAGATGTTACCACAGGTCTGACCATATCGTCGGTCGGGAGTCAAAAACTCATATCTTTGATTTTTACATTTTTTAGGAGAGACAAAAAACTGAATAACTTTTGTTGCTAGGAGTGCCCTATATTGCTGGAAGTCAGACAGGATTATATTTAGTAATATCCAAATTCACTGTTATTGGTGTTTTGAACTTCCAATAAAGATTTTATAGTCATTAGGAAGTTTCACTTGAGTTATGTCATTTTGACCATGTTTTCGTGAAAAACCATTAAGTTTGAGCATCTTTTTCATGGCAAAACCTCATATCTTGGTAAAATGGGCACCAAAACAATTGAATTTTTCATAGATATGATATTTTGAAGCATGATTGATGCTTTTTAAGGAGGTTCTAATTGGTCTAGAGCTAAGAAATTTGACAGAATGTGCGCCATGCATTTGGTATTTCTGTGTTGACAAAAAGTTGTTTTTGTAAAAATCAGAGTTACATGGTATTAACTCCCGACCGACGATATAATTGTTTCAGGATCACCCATCAGTGCTTGAAGATTTGGACTTGGTCGAAGAGGAGGACCAGTTCACCCACTTGTTGACTCTTGAAGACGCAGGAGACCCCGAGAACTTGCTCAGTATGTTAACCATTGTGTTTGAATTTGTTTGTCGGCCAATAGCCAGCCATGTGATTCCAATCCTCTTTCTAGAAATTGCTCAGTATGAGTATGCATTTATTGTATCCGTCTGTTTTGTATGTGGGCCAATAGCCAAAAAATATTTAACCAAGTCTCTCCATTTGTATCAGTAAATATTGTATGTTGGCCAATAGTCAATTATGTGATTCCAAGTCTGGTGTCCTATTGTACAGTATCATGTCGGCCGACAATGTAACTCCACTGTAAGATAGGGCCTTTAGAGTTTGTAATTCAAAAATTAATTTTCTTATTTCTCAACCAAAACATATGTTGTGGGTACTCAAAAGAACTGCCTCAATGAGTCGGTTCTTCTGAGCACCCAAAACAAATGTTTAACTGATGGATAAGAAGATAATCACAATTTTTGTTAATCCATACCTATGGAAAAACCTAGGTCATTGTATATGTCAGTCACAATTCTATAGAGTATTCTGCTGGGATAATACTTCATATTTTCTAGGGAAACTGGCTTTGGCTGATCAGCCCTTTAGTTGTTTATGTATGTTAGAAACAAGGTTTTCTTGGGAATCATTTCATATAAGTCTCATCATAAAAAAAGCCTTGTCTTTGGGTTTTTTTTGATCATTTAACAGTGTTTGCACATGCTTAAAAGGGATTTCTTTGAAAAGTACTGGAAAATTAAACCTGCCATGAAAAGTACTGGAAAATAACACCACAGCCTTGAAAAGTCCTTTAATTTTACTATTTTCTGTAAAACCTAACACTATTTTTGGAAATGTAAATCAGTATAAAAGTGTTGTGCCTTTATTTTGGTGCAATATATGATGCACCAAATAAAGCGATGATAAATTTATACTAATTTTCTAATGCTAATGTCTCCATTAATGATTATCTCAGTCTAGCATTTCTGATGTAGAAATTTAAAGCGTGAATTAGTATTTTTCATAAGCTTCCAAATAACCAAGAAACTGTAACCCCTTCCTCTCAATACATACAATTTTAGTGTATCCAGCTTGGTGAAAGAGAAGTCATCTGTCAAGAAAGGAGGTCACATGACAAACAGTAACTAGCCTTAAAACATGTGTATAAAAGATTTCCACACTTGCTGTCCGGTAAAACCACCCGATTCTTCAGGATTATTCTGTAAAAAGAGGGCTCAGTGATAGTGTGTTAGACTTGGGCATAAATCCAGATAAGGAAATTTTATGAGCGTAAAACTGCAATTATTTTCTTACCCATCAATTAAAACATGTGTTTTGGGTACTCAAAAGAACCGTCTCATTGAGACCCGCTTGATATTGGAGGGTTGCTAGTTAGACGCTTAACAGAGTCACTGTGTTGTGTCCTTGAGCAAAACACTTAATCCTCTGCTTAAAACTGGTTCCAGGCCTCCAGATAAGAGTATGTATTGGAAAACTATTTTCTTTGTTTCTCATCCAAAACATATATTGTGGGCACTCAAAAGAACCGTCTCAATGAGACGGCTTTTTTGAGCACCCAAAACACATGTTTGAATTGATGGGTAAGAAAATAAATACAATTTTAGGCTTATAAAATTTCCTTATCTGGATCTATGAGTTTGATCCAGGAAGACATCCCAGCATGACTGAAAAATTGTTGACTGAGTCGTAAAGCATCAACACAATCAAATCTATCAAAAATCAAAATATTGAACTAAGCTGATTTTAATAAACCTCTTATCTATTTTCAGTAAATTTTAAGACAATTGACACATTTAACTTTAAATTGTGTAATATTTTGTTGGTAAAATGCAATTTTAAGATTTCTAATATTTCATGATTTTTTTCAAATTTAGAACTTTCACATATGCCTTTAGGAATATATTATTGGAATACCGTTGCTCTACTTTGGTTGAGAATGAAAGAGCTATTAGCTATGGAGGTTTGTATTTATTTCCATTTTTTTAGATCTGGTTAAAGGCACTTTTGCCAAGCAGCCGCTTTCATAAAACAAGCCTCACAGAATCTTTTGTGTAACATTTTATCTGACAGGGAGGGCAAATGAAAGTATACCCCCATTTGCTGTTGCAGTTTGTTTTTCAGGCATTAAACAAGGTTGACACAATCCGCAATGCTCTTTGTTCTCACAGAAACAGCTCACAGAATCAAGGGTCATGGCATTGTATGGAATAAGTTTCTCACAGAAGCCAGTCTTGCAGAACTGGCAATGAATCACAGCAATGCACGAGGGCAAGCTATGTTACAACTTATGGAAATAGAGCAAGTCTCACAGAATTGAAATGTTGTCTCAGAATCAGAATATTGTCTCACAGAATCAGAATCTTGTCTCACAGAATCAGAAGCAAGTCTCACAGAATCTGAATCATGTCTTACGGAAACAGAATTGTGTCTCTCAGAATCAGAATCCTGTCTTACAGAATCGGAATAATGAGGCACTCACGCCCTGCAGTGATCATTTGTTCCCTCAGAATCGTGTCTCACAGAATCAGAATCCTGTCTCACAGAATCAGAATCCTGTCTCACAGAATCAGAATCTTGTCTCACATAATCAGAACCTTGAGGCACTCACACCCTGCAGTGCTCGTATATTCTCTCAGAACCAACTCTCACAGAAACAGAATCGTGTCTCACAGAATCAGAATCGTGTCGCACAGAATCAGAATAATGAGGCATTCACACCCTGCAGTGCTCGCTTGTTCTCACAGAACCAGAATCATGTCTCACAGAATCAGAATCTTGAGGCACTCACACCCTGCAGTGCTCGCTTGTTCTCACAGAATCAGAAACCTGTCTCACAGAATCTGAATATTGAGGCACTCACACCCTGCAGTGCTGGTTTGTTCTCACAGAACCAACTCTCACAGAATCAGAATCAGCTCACAGGAATACAAGGAGAGCAAGTGATGTTACCCCATTTGCTCCTCAGGTTTGTTTTCAGGTTCTACACAAGATTGAGGCCATCAAATCTTGCTATTCTGACTGGTATGGGATTGTATCGCAACACCTGGCACCAGTTTTCAGCTAACCCAACTCTCACAGAATCAGAATTGGCTCACAGCAACACAAGGAGAGCAAGTGATATTATCCATTTGCTCCAGCGGTTTATTTTCAGATTTCAGATAAGATTGAAGCTTTTCACTCTCTGCTCTTCACTGGCAAACAATTTAGAAAAGAATACTCACAGAAACAGCTCTCACAGAATCAGCTCACAGAACACCAGTGGATCCAGTCAAAATGCTCATGATCACAGAGCAAATGATATTAAATGCATTTGCTCCAGGAGTGTTATCCAAGATAGGAAGTGTTTCAGTGCCATTTGCGACTCAATTAATTTTGTCCACTGCTGGCAGGGTTTGGAAGCTTCTGTAGGAAACAGTCTGGACCCAGATCAGACTATTCCCTGTGGAGCAGTCGGATCTGGATCCACTCTGTTTGCATGAAAAGTAGAATGAATCTGTTGTGTAAAAGGGAAAATTGCAACAGGCAACATTAGCAGACTTCTGACCATTTCTTTAGCATGCACAGCTGGCAGTTTAAATCAGGCCCCGAGATAAGAGTGCATAACTGAAAATTATTTTTCTTATTTCTCAACCTAAACATATGTTGTGGGTACTCAAAAGAACTGTCTGGATGAGACGGTTCTTTTGAGCACCCAAAACACATGTTTAAACTGATTGATAAGAAAATAATCGCAAATTTACACTGAATATTTTTGCTTAACTGGCCCTATGTTAAAGTTAACTCTTTGCTCTCTGGGTATTTTTTCATGCTTTTGTCGTCCTCTGCTGATTTTTTTTTTTCAAAATTAACATTTTCAAAAAATCATTTCAGGAACACTTGAGAGAGCCAAAAGGGTTTAATCCAGATTAGGACCAACTGACCTTCTGTCGGTCTTGATTTTGGGTCCGAACTGTCTGCAAAGGTTATCAGCAGACAACAAGTCACCACAAGCAAGGCAAGTAAAAAATTATCACAGGTTTAGATTAACAAAAATTTTCAGGATAAAATTGTAAATATTTTCTTACCCATCAATTTAAACATATGTTTTGGGTGCTCAAAACAACCGTCTCATTGAGACGGTTCTTTTGAGTACCCACAACATGTTTTGGTTGAGAAATAAGATAATTAAATTTTCATTACGCACTCTTAACTAAAGTCCTGATTATGATATTTCTCCATGAAAATATTTGTTGTGTTGGACCCATTGGAAGTTTTTAGATGAAATTTTTCCAATGAGTACAGACAACATTTGTTGATTTTTTTGTAGAAGAATAAATTGGGATTCCTCTCTTTTATATCTGGGAAACATACAAAAAAAAGAAAAGGTTACATGGTAATGGTTTTACTTTTTTGCCAGTGATATAATCAGCCAACACTGCCAGATCTATATAGTGTGACAGAGCTTAAAGTATGATGAGCCAACATTGTCTGAGCTTAAAGTATGATCCAGGCTTTTAAAGTATGATTAGCCAACACTGTTATGGTATAAAGTATGAAAAGCCAATACTGTTTGAGCTTAAAGTATGATTGGCCAACACTGTCAGAGCTTAAAAGTATGATAAGCCAACATTGTCAGAGCTTAAAGTATGATTAGCCAACACTAGTGCAGTTAAAGTATGAACAGCCAACTCTGTCAGAGATTAAAGTATGATCAACCAACACAGTCTGTGCTTTCTATTAATATCAGCCCACACTGTCAGAGATAAGCCAACACTATCAGAGCTTTAAAGTATGATCAGCCAACACAGAGCTAGTTAGTATGAGCAGCCAACTCTGTAGGATAAAGTATGATCAGCCAACACTGTCAGGTTGATATAGTATGATCAGCAATATGATATGAAGCCAATACTGTCAGCACTACATCAAGGTGATTGAATGGATGAAAAAGCAAATGGTGTTACCCCATTTGCTTGGGATACAGTCTAAGTTTCCTAAGAGTGATACAGTCTCAGTTGCCTAAGAATAACCAGTCTAATATCAACCAATCATAGAACCAGCCCAGCCAGTTTTCTGTTTCAGCTTTTACCTGTATGGGAAATCCTCCGCTAAATGTTCCGCTGTTAGTTGGATCTACACTCCACCTACATGAAGCTACCTTGAAAATACTGGATGCAAGTTGGAACCAGTCTTAACAGGCATTCAGTTAATCTACCAATGAAAAGCCAGAAACCAGTCAGTCACCATCACAGGACTGGTTTACCTGCTTTTTCAACCTCTTAATTCAGATAAGTGTATAAATGCTTGAACCATTCTGCTAATCAGTTCGAGCCAGAAGCAGGATGATATGTTAATATAGGTGAGTATTGTGTGTGACTTAGGTTTAATTTGTAGTACTTTTATATGTTTAGTTATTTTGATCTATTTAATCATATTTTATTGCCAAGGTTATAAAATAAAATGGACTGGACCACAAGTTCTTTTAGGAGTATCTACAGTCCTCCCCCAAAAGTAATTTGGGACAATCCATGTGTTAAAACCAAGCTTGGTTCCAGCAAAGGGAAAAAATATATATTAAAAAGAGAAACAAAATGCACAAAATAGTTGTGTTCGATGCTAATGTAACATATAGAATTTATATTTTAAACTTTAAGCCATAATATCTATTAGAAAATAAAATTTCATCTGACAAAATAAATATAATAAATGGAACCATGGATACTATAGTCATACATGTATATTGAATATTGTTGGTACAAAAAATAGAAATATTTCTGAAAAAAAAAGAGAAATTTAGTCACATGAGCTAGCAATTTTCAAGCAACAAAGTTTAAAGGGGACAGTGAGAGTGCAGTGGCTCAGTGGTAGAGGCTTGACATGAGATCAAGGGATTGCAGGCTCCAGCCTCATTGGCATCACTGTGTTGTGTCCTGGAGCAAGACACATTAATCCCTGCTTAGTACTGGTTCAATCCGGGGAGACCGGTCCCAACATAACGGAAAAGTTGTTATAGGAGACGTAAAGAATCAAATCAAAGAAACAAAACAAAGGGAACAGCAATATTGAAAAGCATGTGAGTCTAAAATGCAAGCTTTTATTAAACCATGAAATCTGCCACAAACCTGATCAAAATCGATTGATAAATAAGAATCTTACAGATGTTAATATAGTAGTGAATTAAAAGCAATGGATGGGGGCCATTTTTAGGCTTAATGACATCAATTAGCCCTACATGTAACTAAATATGCAAAAAAAACATTACCCCACCATCCAATGCAAATTCTTGTTATTTTTGAAAATGAGGTTATGTGTATTCGGCAAAGCATCCCGGATACAATTTAATGAATTTTGCTAAGCCGTTTTCTTGTATAGTTCACAGACAGGCTGGCCTATTTAGGAATTTAAATGAAATTGATAAAGTGCTTATAGCCTTTTAGAAAGTTTGTAAAAACTCACATGGCGGGTTAGAACTTTTGACTAGTATATATGGTCATAAACTTAATATTGATGGTAAAGAAAGAAACTAATGAGAAATAATAAAAAAAATAATAATAATTTTTAAGTATATAAGATCTTTAATCAGGACAAAATCTTTATATTCACCTGCATATTTTGGGTAGTGCTTTAAGGGCTTAATGAGTTTTCATAGCTTAATTTTGGGAACCCAAAGGCTTAACAGATGTTTTTCCAGGCATGGTTTTGGGAGTCTATGACTATTTATCCTGCCTTAAAAGTCTTGTGAATTTTCAAAAAATCATTTTGAAACTCTAACTGATTTAAATGACATTGATGAGAAAAGCAAAATGCTGAAACCCCCATCAAAAAATTCTAACCGAGTCAAAAGTTATGAAGGTTTTGAAATTATGCAAATTAGCAAGATAAGCTTCGCCCACATTATTGCATGGTTTTGGAAGTCTATGACTCGTTATCCTGCAGCCAGTGTTAAAGCTGCATAGTCTGTAACTTTTGATCTTTTAATTTTTGAAAAAAAATGTTTCCATTTTCCAAGAACACAGTAAAAAAACTAAAATTCAGGTATAGATTTTACCAATTTCGTAAATCTTTACAAATTACCAGTATCAAAACAACAGCATTTATGTTAAAACTTGACTGTCTATAATTATTGGAGGGACGCAAATAATTACCAACAAGAAAAAAACACCTGTTTTTATAAGATAATTTACTTTTCCACGCAGTTTTCAGCTATAGTGAACAGATTTATTGTGAAAACTTAACTTAATTCTGCTTTTACAAATGATTTAAAAAGAAAATAAAATTTTTCGAAAAATGTTCATAGTTGCAGACTTAGTCTCTTTAACAATGATATTGTAGGCCTCCAGAATAGAGTTGTGTACTTAAAAAAGAATTCTTAATCAAACCATATGTTGTGGGTACTCAAAATAACAATCTAAATGAGATGGTTCTTTTGAGCACCCAAAAGATATGTTTGAACTGATGGATAAGATAATAATTACAATTTTACGCTAAAAATAGTTGGTTATGTGTAGCTATGGATATGATTACAGGACTTTTATTAAATGTGGGTAACAGAAAAAAAAGATTATTTCTCAACCAATACATATGTTGTGGGTACTCAATAGAACCGTCTCAATGAGACGGTTCATTTGAGCACCCAAAACATATGTTAAAACTGATGGGTAAGAGGATATATTTACAGTTTTACGCTCAAAAATTTTGTATATCTGAACGGATGGATTAAACATTCAAGTATCTCTGCTCACTCAATCAAAATGTATGAATATATAGGATGATCTAGATCTTAATTGCTTCTTATAGTTACATGGATTATTCCTGAATTCAGGATTTTGAGGCTGACTTTGACTTTGACTCTATAGAAAGTCAGCCTCAAAATGTTGAATTAGGAAGATAATAATAGATTCTCTGATTTCTATATGACACAAATAAACATATAAAATTGTTAACCCTTTGTTTATGGGAAACCCCTTAACTTTAACAAACAGTGAAGACCCAGATACTATGCAGCATTTCATAAGGGGTCTACACTGTTAGTTAAAGTAAAAAAAAAAAAATTATGTCATGACACCTAGATATGCACAATGGACTATCCCAAGTTTATTATATCAAACTAGAAGGAAGAATCCATTAGTATACAAAGGGTTGATATAATCACTAATATGAATATTGATAGTACAAAGAGCTATGTGCATTAAGGGGCTTTTTTGCCCCCCACCCCCTATGAAGCTTAAATATGAAAATTGTTTTTCACCAATTTCTTCTTGTAAGTTTATTAGAACAATAGCAACGTGTAAAAGTCTCCAATTATTTTTACTTTTACCATTGCTGTGGTAACAAAAATGGCCACCAAAGTAGGCTGAAAATAGAAAATTGGCGATTTGGAGCAAATTTTAGACATCTGACAGAGAAATTAACAGAGCTCAAGCAAATACCAAAAAGATATTTTAACAGATGATGAGAATTACCATGGCACACAACATATTAAAAGGAATTTTTGGTATTTAACTGTGCTGATATCCAATTCTTTAAAAATCGGTGTCCAAAAGCCTTAAATTTGGTCCAAAATGGCAATTTCTCTATTTAAGCCTATTTTGTTGGCAAATTTTCTTACCATAGCAGCGTTAAAATTTAAATAAATGCCGAAATTTTACACTTCAGTTATTCTTCTTATTAACCAATAAGAAGAAATTGGTGAAAAACATTTTTCAGTTTTTGGCTCCAGAGGGGGCCAAATTAGGTCCTTAATGCACGCAGCTCTTTCAAACAAAATAAGAGTCATTTTTTCACTGAAAATGTAAGACATTTAGTTCCTACTTTACGAAGAAAGTGATAGGTTTTTAACAAACTCACAATTAATGTTTTTTATGTTGGGCATGAACCCTTTGTTTACTGGTGACTTAACCTTTTACTCTATAGGCTATTTTTTGATCATGACATCATTTTCTATTTTTAGACAAAGTTGAAAAATTTCAAAAAAAATTTAAGTTCAGTTTTGAATACTTTTGAAAATATTACTGAGGGGAATCTGAACACTAAAAGGACCCATTGCAGTGCCTACAAGTGCATAGGATTGACAGTTATTGCAAATTTTCCTCAAAAGTTCGAATGTAACACCAAGCTACAATTTTCAATTCAAGTAATTTTGTATGCATATTGGTTCGTTTCATCGATACATATGGCTTTTGTGAAGTAAAACGCATTACTGATATGTAACTTTACCACTTGTGATCAAAACACTCTTATTTTGGAAGTGTGTTCACCTTAAAGGCATGAGTGGGGTATATAAGGCAGAATAACCTTCAATTTCATCACTTTCTTCATTGCACTTAAGCTGTGAACATCTACAGGAGCTTATCTTTATTTTGATTAGCTTCTGGCTTCTACCTGGATTATAGTTCACAGGTCTTATCCGCTCAGTGACCATGCTGTTTATCGACCTAAGCAAGCCATTGGTCTAATTTAATCAGACAGTAGTTAAGCTCTACCTACTTATTGTCTCATATTGAAGCCACTCCCCTGCTGGGGGGTACAGGATTCCTGCCTTTAAGTAATCAAAGTATAATGGATCAAAATGTTTTTTACAATGCAAATTTCATGAAATTTACATCAAGCTGTTTAGTTTGTCAATATCTTTCATCTGAACATTATGTATGAAGTATTTCATTTTATGACTGAATTAAGAATTAATTTTTTTAATGTAAAATTGTGATTATTTTCTTATTCAGCAGTCTGAACATATATTTTGGGTGCTTAAAAGAACCGTCTTATAGATGGTTCTTTTGAGTACCCACAACATATGTTTTGTTCTAGAAATAATAAATTGATAATTGCCCCCTTCTATCTGGAGGATTGTTCTCATGCATTTAGTTCACGGAGACATTTTATCATCTTTTCAGATGTATTCAAGGCTGATCCAAACTTCTTAGAGAATGAAGAAAAGTACAAGATACTCAAGAAAGGTGAGGTTTTAATAAAATTATTCTTTTATCATATGACGTGGCGTCTTGGAGTGAAATAATGCCATGCAATAAAATTTATAAACCACTAGTGGTTAACAGATTTTCGGGAAAAGTTATGATTTCTATAACAACATTGCTTACATAAACAAATTTATAACGTTTTTACTGCAGAAATGAGATTTCAAATTAATTTTAATGTCATATGATAAATAGAATCTAACATTCGTGCTCTTGTATTATTGAATTTATTAAACGCATTGCAAAAAAGAGATAAAATGCTTGGCAAGCCTTGCATTTTATCTCTTTTCCCCGACTCGTTTAATAAATTCAATAAAACATGAGCACTCATGTAAGATCCTCTATGAATGCCTAGCTGTTCGAAGTTAAAGACGTAAAATTAATATACACTTTCAAATCATGATGTTCACATACTATTTGAACATGGTTTTGATTTTGTAAGTACAATTTTCTTAATCCACATAAGTCTGGCGTCCTTTTTGTGGGATGTAGGCAAACAGTGTAGTCAAAAATCATATGTTGCAGAATGCGTCATCTGATCAGTATCTCAACTGTTTGCATACAGGAGATAGATTTCAAAATTAAATAGAAATAGAAAATATATATATCTGTCATCCCAAGTTCAAAAATACACTACCAGTTGATAATGGTAGGAAATTTATTTGGCATAAATGAGGGTGATTACTGATTTTTGGGTTAAAAGTTTACTGATTAGTGATTTTTAGGCCTAAATTTTACTGATTCACAATTTTGGAGTCTTAATTTTAATGTTTAGTGATTTTTGGGCCCAAATTTTACTAACTAGCGATTTCAGAGGTACCCTAATTGGGTTAAAATGGGCACTGATTTGCTTACATGATATTACGCAGAAAGCTTTGGGGCTTGGAATGTCCTGTTTTCAGATGATTTTGTTTCGAGAAATATTGGGCGAGGAAATGATGTTCGAAAATTTGGAAGCTAAAACCTTTTTTAGTTTGTGAGATCAATTGTAAGAGAAGTGGCAATGCAATGTTTTATCAGCATTTTAGGTGCAAAATCAGTTTGAATGAGGTAAATGTATTTGCAGCACTATACATGTGAATCCTCTAACCTATCTGTACACAACATATCTGATCTAAAACCAATTTACACAGCTATAGTGAAACCTTAGTACACACTTAGTGTACAGTAAGCATGACTTTTTCAAAACTCAATATTTTATTTTGAAAACAGTGTAGATCCAAATCAGCTGGCTTCTGATGGATCTGCACTGGTTTTCATCAACACTTTTAGTTCATGATAATTAAATCAAGAAATTGATTCATGCTCACAGTGATTTGTTGCTTAATATATCACTGGCTGGAGGTCAGTCATTAAAGTGAATAAATCATGAAGGCCAAGTGCGAATGATTTATCCACTTACAACTGACCGACAGACAGTGATATATTAAGCAACAAATCACTGCCAGTACAAATTTATTTCGATTCTAACACACACAAAGATTAAAATATGAACGAATCCTTCATAGTCAATAATGATTCAGCTATCTTGAACAGACAGTCAGAATTTACCTCAACTCTTGTTTAAGCTGAAATGTGCATTTTGACGTACATTTTGAATGTCAAGTAGTTTCAGAAATGACATTACGCAGACTATTGTCAACGTTACAATGCTGTATGTGATAGATGACATCATGAAAATCAAACTGGTGACAGAATGACATCACGCGGGTCAGTGCCCAGTTCGTGCAGTGATTTATCAACCAATAAATCACTGACTAACCATTGGCTATATAAGTGAGGTGTGTTAGAATAGAGGATCTAACATGAGTGCTCATGTATTATTGAATTTATCAAACAAGTTGTGGAAAAGATAAAATGTGAGACTTGAAAGTAGAGCTGTAACTATAAACCAGTTTATTGGTATATTGCAATATTAGTCCGAAAAGTTACAATATATTGGTAGGAAAAGCATATTGCTATATATTGTGGTTACTATAATTAGAAAAGGATTTGATTTTTGTTTAATTATCCATCGAAAGTCAGAGGAATGTCATCAAACTTATGGAAATAAAGTCAAATGGAAAAGAAAGCATAAATGATTGCTGATAAGGTGCTTGTATCTATGTCATATCTTTAAATCTTAGCTTTTTGCATAAATGGAGCAAAATTGTAGTATTTTTAAGACAAGTAGTGCTTAGAATCATAACTAAATATAATAAACAATATATTGTTGTAAAATCGCATTATGATCTTCATATATTGCAATATATCGCAATACGCTTTTGGCATATTGTTACAGCTCTACTTGAAAGTATAGTAAAATCCACCTTTTGTTTATCCCTGCTTTACCATGTTGTAAGAATATGGTTTTCTTTCAGAAATTCTGGATGAAGGCAGCTCTGACGAGGAGGGAGGTAGTGCTTCAGGATCTGACAGTGAGGACAGCGAGGAAAATGAAGGTAGGGTTTGTCTTGTGGTTTTTATGGGCATTTCAGATAGTCTTTGATCAAAATTTAAAATGACCATCCTGGTCCGGGAGCGCAGTGGCTCAGTAGTAGAGTGCTTGACTCGAGACAGAGGGGCTGCGGGTTCTAGCCTCACCGGCGTCGCTGCGTTGTGTCCTTGAGCAAGAACATTAATCCTAGCTTAGTACTGGTTCAACCCAGGAAGACCTGTCCCTTTATAACTGAAAGATTGTTGATGGGACGTAAAGAATCAAATCAAACAAAAAAAACATGCGAAGAACGTATATTTTCACAGTGAATGCCTATACTGTAAATTCAAAAAGAAATTTATTTTCACGAGGACTCAATAGCGTTAAAAGACATACTTGAGACGTTAAAAATTTGCGTCTGGACAGACCTCCAGATAAGAGTGCGTACCAAAAAATTATTTTTTCTTATTTCTCAACCAAAACATATGTTGTGGGTACTCAAAAGAACTGTCTCAATGAGGCTGTTCTTTTGAGAACCCAAAACATATGTTTAAACTGATGGGTAACAAAATATTTACAATTTTACACTGAAATTTTTTGTTTTTTTATTATTATCTAAATCTGATTATCTAATTCACGACTGGAGCATGATTTACTGTCCTGCCAGCCAAGAGTGACAGTGATGTCATGTTTTGTTTACAAAGTTTTTAGGGACTTAGAATCGATAGATCACTTGTGTATTTATCCTATCCGCAGAATAGGATTAATACACAAGTGATCTCTCGATTCGCATTAGCTCAAGTGGAGTGTACAAGTTAGTGTTTTACTTAACAATTGTAAACAAAATATTACGTCACTGTCACTTTTTGTTGGCACAACAGTACCTGCATCAGGAAATGGCTGAGTGATGGCGCAGGGGTTTTACTTATGCAAAATCTCGCATTTGAAACTGCGAAGTTTCATGCAAATAAAACCTTCACGAAATTTTTTGAATCTTACCCTTACAGCGCCAAGAGAAAAAATGCATCGGAAAGTGTCGTCTGCTGAAGTCGTATGCTGCAAATAATTGCCTAACATTACTGACGAATGTACGATAGAAGCACAAGCGTGGACCCAGAACAGACTGCTCCTATAGGAGCAATCTGATCTGGGTCCACACTGTTTGCCATAGAGGCTTCTTAAACATTTCAGCAGACAAGAATAGCAGACGACTTTTGTTGTGATTGGCGCATTAAGTGATAAAATAATTGTTGTGTTACAGAAGAAACAGCGAACAAAGAGACTATCATCGACCAGACAGAGACAAACCTCGTGACACTGCGTAGAACCATCTATCTCACCATACAGTCCAGTTTAGACTTTGAAGAGTGTGCACATAAACTCATGAAGATGGAACTCAAACCCGGTCAGGAGGTGAGTAACCCATTACTTTCCAGTTATCTCTTACAGGTTGCCAGATAAAACTGTTTATCATATGGGATCACAATGCAATAAAAAGGATAAACCACTAGTGGTTTACAGATTTTATAGAAACGTTATGACGTCCATTACGACAAAATTATAACGTTTTACGGCAGAAATGAGATTTCAAAGTAATTTTTACTTCATATGATAAATAGAATCTAACATTCATGCTCTTGTATTATTGAATTTATGAAACTTTTTGCGAAAAAGAGATAAAATGCTTGGCAAGCCTCGCAATTTATCTCTTCCCCAACTCGTTTAATAAACTCAATAAAACATGAGCACTCATGCAAGATCCTCTATGTAATTGAAATATTCCTTGCTAGCTTCTAAACCTATCTAACTGTATTTAGCACTGATACCTAAGTAATTCAGTGGAGTTGGTAAAACTTCTCCCCGTACATCAATATAGTGTTGATATTTTTTCATATTCTGGTCCTTCAGGAGTATTGGGTTCTAAAGGAAAGCAGAATACCGCTTTAAACCAGTGCTAGAGGGTGTGAGAATTGTTGCACTTTCCATTAGTTCTCATGAACATGCTCAATAAAACCGATTCTGCTGTTTTCTTATATTCTAGGTTCTCTCTATTTCTGAAGGATCCGTTTTTTCCGGATTATTTGAAAATGGCATCTGCTTGTTACATCCAACATGTCACACACAACTTGCATCCAAATTCCACTACCATGTGTTTGAGTAATAAAAAAAGCTTATAGCTCTGAGATCTTTATTGTTGGTGAATTGGTACTTTATGTCCCAGCAGGGGACAAAAATGCTACTCATCTGCTCGTAATTACGAGTGAAACCTAGAAAGGACTAGTAATTCTTCCCAAAGCACTCGTCTTGTAGGACGAGTGCTTTGGAAAGAATAACTTGAGGAAGTCAGATAATCAGATTATATTACATATAACTCCCTTATGTTCTTTATTGCATACACTTTTAAGGACAAGTGCATACGTTTGGAGGACAAGTGAAAATTGTAAGTCACTCATCCTGCAGGACAAGTGCAATGTTTAAATATTTTTGTCCCCTGCCCAGGCAACAATTTTTCAGTCATGTTAGGATGTTTTCTGGGTTGAAGCAGTTCTTAGCAGCGGGGATGAATGTTCTTGCTCGTGTTTTACTATACATGTAGTAAACTCCTATTCTGTTGTATCAGGACTTTAGTTAAGAGTGTGTAACGAAAATTAAATTTTCTTATTTCTCAACCAAAACATATTTTTGCAATACACAAAAGAACCGTCTCAATGAGACAGTTCTTTTGAGCACCCAAAACATATGTTAAAATTGATGGGTATGAAAATATTTACAATTTTACGCTGAAAAATTTGTTTATCTAAACCTGTGGTTGTATGATACCAGGACTTTTGTTAAGAGTGTGTATCAAAAAAAAAAATTTCTTATTTCTCAACCAAAACATATTTTATCAGTACACAAAAGAACCGTCTCAATGAGACGGTTCTTTTGAGCACCAAAAACATATGTTAAAATTGATGGGTAAGAAAATATTTACAATTTTACGCTGAAAATTTTTGTCTATCTAAACCTGTGGTTGTATGATACTAGTTAATGTCTTTTTCCATTACAGAGTGAGTTGTGTTATATGGTACTGGATTGTTGTGCTCAGATGAGAACCTATGAGAAATTCTTTGGTTTATTGGCTCAGGTAATTATATTGCATATTATCATTTACCTCTCATATTAACTGGAGTGTTTCACATTGCCTGATAAACATTGTCTATCTCACAGCATGTGCCTTTATCAGGTCATGATGACAATGCACTTTTTGAATGACGTCGCTAATGATGTTGAATCAACGCAAAAATTGAGTATTATGTCATATTTGCAAGTTTGAAGAGTGAATCAACTTGGTAAGCTGCTGATAAATAGAAAACCAGGTTCGGGGGTTTTGATATCAAGTTTACCAGGCTTGGCTACGAGAACGCATGTCGAATTGCTCGGCAAGCCTTGCGATGTCAACAAGCGTTCTCGAAGCCTTGCCTGGTAAACTTGATATCAAAAGACACTCACCTAGTATTCTCTATTTATTTTGTAGCTCTACATAACTAACCCGACTTTAGACAAAAAAGGAGGTAAAAAAAAAAAAAGACGTCCTGAGACATTTGAGGGGGGAAAATGGACCCCTTTGCATCAGCCTTATATTATTATCCCTGCTATATCAGTCTGATTGTTGCTCTTATTGTGGGATTCTGTAATTGTTCTATGTTTTTTTGTGCGTTACTTTGTGTCCAATACTAGTTAAGTGTAAATGTTTTTTTAAAATTCATATTTATCATGTGACAATACTGTTATTTAGTGAATAAGGTCATGTTATAAATAATGTTATGCTCACAGTGAAGTTACCTTAAATTTTCGGCGGGAACAAGTAATGTTTTGATGACGTCTGTGATAACAGTGCAAATTTCATTGAAATAAAGAAACTTTGAGGGCGATAAAATCACATTTAAAAGATAAACAGAATCTAACACTCGTTAACATTTCATATTAAACTTATGAAACTTGCCAAGGGCTCGTTTAATAAATTGCATATGAAATGATTACTTATGTAAGATCCTCTATATTTTTTCTGTGTTTTTCAGAGATTCTGTATGATAGACAAGAAATATATAGAACCATTCCAGATTATGTTCAAGGAACAATATGACACGATTCACCGTCTAGAAACAAACAAGTTGAGAAATGTTGCAAAATTCTTCGCACATCTACTACACACTGATGCTATATCATGGGGCGTAAGTATGATTTAACTTATTTTCAACATTGCATTGGCAAGATCATTATCTATGTTCTTAATTGAAGTTTTAAGTACATCAGACCCCAAGGTTATAAAACTTTTTTCAAAATCAACTCAGCTGAGACTGGTCTGTATGCAACAGAACTGGCTGGATATCAGGTATGGATATGGAACAATTTTTAAAAGAATAACATTGATGAATGCTGACGCAATATAAAAAATTTATGGCTTTTAGAGAGTTTAGGACTGAACTTAGTAACATGTATGTTGTGGTGCAATTTTCATAACATTTGCAAAATGAAAATGTTTATTTAAAAATGTCCCGATTTGATATATGCTTTGTTGATAATAATTGCATTCCCCATTAATTCCTATTTCAGGTATTGAGCTGTATCAAGCTAAATGAAGATGACACCTCCTCTGCCAGTCGTATATTCATTAAGATTTTGATTCAGGAACTTTCGGAGTATTTGGGCTTACCTAATCTTAATGAGAGACTTAAAGACCCGTAAGTACTATATTATATTGAAAATTCAATATTCATTAAAATTCTGATTCAGAAACTTTCAGAGTATTTGGGCTTACCTAATCTTAATTAAAGACTTAAAGACCTGTAAGTTCCTGAAAATTCAATATTCATTAAGATTCTGATTCAGGCTTACCTAGTCTTAATGAGAGACTTAAAGACCCGTAAGTTCCATATTTGATTGAAAATTCAATATTCATCAAGATTCTGATCCAGGATTTTTCAGAGTATTTGGGCTTACCTAACCTTAATGAGATACTTAAAGACGCGTAAGTTCCATATTTTATTGAAAATTCAATATTTATTAAGATTCTGATCCAGGAACTTTCAGAGTATTTGGGCTTACCTAATCTTAATGAGAGACTTAAAGACATGTAAGTTCCATATTTTATTGAAAATTCAATATTCATTAAGATTCTGATCCAGGATTTTTCAGAGTTTTGGGCTTACCTAATCATTATGAGAGACTTAAAGACCCATAAGTTCCATATTTTATTGAAAATTCAATATTCATTGACATATTGATCCCTACCCTAATATTTCATTTCACAGTCCCATTGCACCATTACATTTCAACCTTTGCAATCCATATACATCCATCAATAATGTTGAAATAATATTTGTTTGATTTGATTCTTTACGTCCCAGTCAACCATCTTTCAGTTATGTAGGGACGGTTCTGCCTGGGTTGAACAAGTTCTAAGCTAGGATTAATGTTCTTGCTCAAGAACACAACAGAGAGACGCCGGTGAGGCTCGAATCTGCATTCCTAAATTTCTCAAGTCAAACACTTTACCACTGAGCCACTGCACTCCCTTGTTGATATATTATAATAAAAAAGCATTTAATGAACTAACTCCTGATAAAAAAATTCTAGTAACAATTTTCTAATATATAGAGGATCTTACATGAGTGGTCATTTAATATCAAATTTATTAAATGAACCTTCAGAGAGTTTAATAAATTTGATATGAAATGATCACGAGTGTAAGATTCTGTTTCTCATATGACCATTTATATGCAATTTTATCGCCTTCAAAATTTGTTTATTTCAATTAAAATTTGCACTGTTGTAATAAACATCCTCATGACGTTACTTGTTCCCGCCGAAAGTGTGATGTAATGTGTGGTCATAGCATTATTTATGACATTATGTTATCCACCAAATAACAGTAATGGCATATGTTAAAATTATATTCTTATGATTATAAAACTACAAACCTTTTATATTTCCAGGACATTACAAGAATATTTTGAAGGTTTGTTGCCCCGAGATAACCCCAGGAATACTAGATTTGCCATCAACTTCTTCACAACAATTGGTCTAGGGGGTCTCACGTAAGTAAATCTTTGTTTCCGGAGGCATACACTTGTGTTGTGCCAGTTAATACAGTAGATACTCTTTACCCAGCCAACTCTTAGTGTCAGGCCACTATCGTCCTGTCAGCAAAACGCTATTTAAAAGGCGTTTTGCTGGAGGGCCGATGGTGGCCCACTTTAAGATATTTACAGGGTATAAATAAATCTACAGGGCTCGCACAGGCTTGAAAAGTACTTGAATATACAGGACTGTCTTGAAAAGTTCTTGAAAACAAAATTTGTCTTGAAAAGTACTTGAAAAACACTCAACAGCCTTGAAAAGTCCTTGAATTTCACCATTTACAGGAGTATTCAACAGTGTTTTTGGAGACCTAAATCAGTATAAAATTGTAGTACCTTTATTTGGTGCAGCATATGCTCCACCAAATTTTATATTCATTTTCTTAAACTTATATCTTTAGTAATGGACTTTTGCATTTCAGAAGTAGAATTTTAACATGTAATCAGTATTTTTCTTAAGTTTTCAGTCCTTGAAAACAGTAGGAAAGTCTTTGAGAAGTCCTTAAAAAGTCCTTGAATTATACACAATCTTGCTTGTATGAACCCTGATCTAGGATAACTAGATGAAAAGAACTAACAACCAGCAATCATGTTGTCAGCTCATTTTTGAAAGTATTGGTTATGTTTATCTGGATACCTACACTTGTATAGAAATAAGGAAGGCAATGATCAGGAATCAATACAATCAAACCTAACCCAGGACACCATATGGGAAAGTGACAAAACCTAAAGAAAACATCGCATACAAGGAGCCAAGAGGTCAGCCTTTTCTAAGCAGGTGATCACAAGGTTGCAAGGATGAGACAAGACAGTTAGACAAATACAAAACACAAATAACAAAAAGGATCCACAAAAGAAACACCGCCTTGGAACGGTCAGTAAGAAAATTATTGAAGGGCTTAAACATGTTGGACGGTACCAACCTCACCATTATTTCTGATGTGGTTCAAGACAAATAGATGTTTGGTTCGCATGAAAGATCCGTACTGATAAAACAAGCAATTTTGAACATTGTAGTATTATTGTAGAAAATCACAATTTAAGCAAGAAACACAGTCTGTCATGTAGACTTATGCCTTATCAATCACTTGAATTTTAACCAATTGCTAAAAAAACAAGCAGTTTTTTAATACTTGCAAAAGGTGTTGATGTAAACAGGCTTCACTCAGCAATTTCAAATTCTAAAATAATCTCTTGCTATTTTAAGCAAGCTATTAAACACTTAAATTTGATTCTTGAGTTCAGAGTTCAGGTTGATTATGTCATGGTTCACACAGGCTTAAAAAGTAACTGAATAAACAAGACTGTCTTATAAGTCCTTGAAAATAAAATTTGCATTGAAAAGTACTTGAAAAACACTGAAAGGCCTTGAAAAGTCCTTGAATTTAACCATTTGCAAGAGGATTCAACACTGTTTTTGGGAGGCCTAAATCAGTATAAAATTGTGGTGCCTTTATTTGGTGCAGCATAAGCTGCACCAAATAAAGGCACCACAATTCTACACTGATTTTCTTAAACAAATATCTTTAGTAATGGACTCAAGCATTTCAGAAGTAGAAATTTAACTTGTAAATCAGTATTTTTCATAAGATTTCAGTCCTTGAAAATGGCAGGAAAGTTTTTTAGAAGTCCTTGAAAAGTCCTTGAATTTTACACGAACTTGCCAGTATGAACTGTGTTTATACTTGCAGAGATGATCTGAGAGAACATCTTAAGACTGTATCTAAGAAACTGATGGAACAGAAGCAACAAGAACAAGAGGCAGCAGAAAGTAGTTCCAGCTCCGACAGCGAGTCATCCGCCGCAGAATCTAGTTCAAACTCGGAAAGTTCAGGTAAGCACTGCAGTGACACAGGATAGAAAGTAGTTCCAGCTCTGACAGTGAGTCATCAGCATCAGAATATTATCTAGTTCTGACTAAAAAAGTTCAGGTAAGCTCTGTAGGGACACAGGATAGAAAGTAGTTCCAGCTCAGGCCTCAGAATCTAGTTCTGACTCTGAAAGTTCAGGTAAGCACTCTAGAGACACAGGATAGAAAGTAGTTCCAGCTCAGACAGTGAGTCATCCGCCTCAGAATCTAGTTCTGACTCTGAAAGTTCAGGTAAGCACTGTAGGGACACAGAATAGTAAGAAGTTCCAACTCGGACAGTGAGTCATCTGCCTCAGAATCTAGTTCTGACTCAGAAAGTTCAGGTAACCACTGCAGGGACACAGGATAGAAAGTAGCTCCAGCACAGACAGGGAGTCATCTGCCTTAGAATCTAGTTCTGACTCAGAAAGTTCAGGTAAGCACTGCAGGGACACAGGATAGAAAGTAGTTCCAGCTCAGACAGTGAGTCATCAGCCGCAGAATCTAGTTCTGACTCAGAAAGTTCAGGTAAGCACTGCAGGGACACAGGATAGAAAGTAGTTCCAGCTCTGACAGAGAGTCATCAGCCGCAGAATCTAGTTCTGACTCAGAAAGTTCAGGTAAGCACTGTAGGGACACAGGATAGAAAGTAGTTCCAGCTCTGACAGAGAGTCATCTGCCTCAGAATCTAGTTCTGACTCTGAAAGTTCAGGTATGCACTGCAGGGACACAGGATAGAAAGTAGTTCCAGCTCAGATAGTGAGTCATCTGCCTCAGAATCTAGTTCTGACTCAGAAAGTTCAGGTAAGCACTGCAGGGACAGAGGAAAGAAAGTAGTTCCAAATTAGACAGTGAGTCGTCTGCCTCAGAATCTAGTTCTTTTGTTTTTTGTTTGATTTGATTCTTTACGTCCACTCAACAATCTTTCAGTTATGCGGGACGGGTCTTCCTGGGTTGAACCAGTACTAAGCTAGGATAAATGTGTCTTGCTCAAGGACCACAACGCAGTGACGCCGGTGAGGCTCGAACCCGCGGCCCTTCTGTCTCGAGTCAAGCACTCTACCACTGAGCCACTGCGCTCCCTAGAATCTAGTTCTGACTCAGAAAGTTCTGGTAAGCTCTGTAGGGACACAGGATAGAAAGTAGTTCCAGCTCAGATAGTGAGTCATCTGCCTCAGAATCTAGTTCTGACTCAGAAAGTTCAGGTAAGCACTGTAGTGACGCAGGATAGAAAGTAGTTCCAGCTCAGACAGCGAATCATCTGCCTCAGAATCTAGTTCTTACTCAGAAAGTTCAGGTAAGCACTGTAGTGACACAGGATAGAAAGTAGTTCCAGCTCTGACAGAGAGTCATCTGCCTCAGAATCTAGTTCTGACTCTGAAAGTTCAGGTATGCACTGCAGGGACACAGGATAGAAAGTAGTTCCAGCTCAGACAGCAAGTCATCTGCCTCAGAATCTAGTTCTGACTCAGAAAGTTCAGGTAAGCACTGCAGGGACACAGGATAGAAAGTAGTTCCAGCTTAGACAGCGAGTCATCTTCCTCCGAATCTAGTTACAACTCGGAAAGTTCAGGTAAGCACTGTAGGGACACAGGATAGAGAGTAGTTCCAGCTCATACAGTGAGTCATCTGCCTCAGAATCTAGTTCTGACTCAGAAAGTTCAGGTAAGCACTGTAGGGACACAGGATAGAGAGTAGTTCCAGCTCAGACAGTGAGTCATCTGCCTCAGAATCTAGTTCTGACTCAGAAAGTTCAGGTAAGCACTGTAGGGATACAGGATAGAAAGTAGTTCCAGCTCAGACAGCGAGTCACCAGCCTCAGAATCTAGTTCTGACTCAGAAAGTTCAGGTAAGCACTGTAGGGACACAGGATAGAGAGTAGTTCCAGCTCAGACAGCAAGTCATCTGCCTCAGAATCTCTCTTACTCTGAAAGTTCAGGTAAGCACTGTAATGACACAGGATAGAAAGTAGTTCCAGCTCAGACATCGAGTCATCAGCCGCAGAATCTAGTTCTGACTCAGAAAGCTCATGTAAGCACTGTAGGGACACAGGATAGAAAGTAGTTCCAGCTCAGACAGTGAGTCATCTGCCTCAGAATCTAGTTCTGACTCAGAAAGTTTAGGTAAGCACTGCAGGGATACAGGATAGAAAGTAGTTCCAGCTCAGACAGTGAGTCATCTGCCTCAGAATCTAGTTCTGACTCAGAAAGTCCAGGTAAGCACTGCAGGGATACAGGATAGAAAGTAGTTCCAGCTCAGACAGTGAGTCATCTGCCTCAGAATCTAGTTCTGACTCAGAAAGTTTAGGTAAGCACTGCAGGGATACAGGATAGAAAGTAGTTCCAGCTCAGACAGTGAGTCATCTGCCTCAGAATCTAGTTCTGACTTAGAAAGTCCAGGTAAGCACTGCAGGGATACAGGATAGAAAGAAGTTCCAGCTCAGACAGTGAAATATCTGCCTCAGAATCTAGTTCTGACTCAGAAAGTTCAGGTAACCACTGCAGGGACACAGGATAGAAAGTAGCTCCAGCACAGACAGGGAGTCATCTGCCTTAGAATCTAGTTCTGACTCAGAAAGTTCAGGTAAGCACTGTAGGGACACAGAATAGTAAGAAGTTCCAACTCGGACAGTGAGTCATCTGCCTCAGAATCTAGTTCTGACTCAGAAAGTTCAGGTAACCACTGCAGGGACACAGGATAAAAAGTAGCTCCAGCACAGACAGGGAGTCATCTGCCTTAGAATCTAGTTCTGACTCAGAAAGTTCAGGTAAGCACTGCAGGGACACAGGATAGAAAGTAGTTCCAGCTCTGACAGAGAGTCATCAGCCGCAGAATCTAGTTCTGACTCAGAAAGTTCAGGTAAGCACTGTAGGGACACAGGATAGAAAGTAGTTCCAGCTCTGACAGAGAGTCATCTGCCTCAGAATCTAGTTCTGACTCTGAAAGTTCAGGTATGCACTGCAGGGACACAGGATAGAAAGTAGTTCCAGCTCAGATAGTGAGTCATCTGCCTCAGAATCTAGTTCTGACTCAGAAAGTTCAGGTAAGCACTGCAGGGACAGAGGAAAGAAAGTAGTTCCAAATTAGACAGTGAGTCGTCTGCCTCAGAATCTAGTTCTTTTGTTTTTTGTTTGATTTGATTCTTTACGTCCACTCAACAATCTTTCAGTTATGCGGGACGGGTCTTCCTGGGTTGAACCAGTACTAAGCTAGGATAAATGTGTCTTGCTCAAGGACCACAACGCAGTGACGCCGGTGAGGCTCGAACCCGCGGCCCTTCTGTCTCGAGTCAAGCACTCTACCACTGAGCCACTGCGCTCCCTAGAATCTAGTTCTGACTCAGAAAGTTCTGGTAAGCTCTGTAGGGACACAGGATAGAAAGTAGTTCCAGCTCAGATAGTGAGTCATCTGCCTCAGAATCTAGTTCTGACTCAGAAAGTTCAGGTAAGCACTGTAGTGACGCAGGATAGAAAGTAGTTCCAGCTCAGACAGCGAATCATCTGCCTCAGAATCTAGTTCTTACTCAGAAAGTTCAGGTAAGCACTGTAGTGACACAGGATAGAAAGTAGTTCCAGCTCTGACAGAGAGTCATCTGCCTCAGAATCTAGTTCTGACTCTGAAAGTTCAGGTATGCACTGCAGGGACACAGGATAGAAAGTAGTTCCAGCTCAGACAGCAAGTCATCTGCCTCAGAATCTAGTTCTGACTCAGAAAGTTCAGGTAAGCACTGCAGGGACACAGGATAGAAAGTAGTTCCAGCTTAGACAGCGAGTCATCTTCCTCCGAATCTAGTTACAACTCGGAAAGTTCAGGTAAGCACTGCAGGGACACAGGATAGAGAGTAGTTCCAGCTCATACAGTGAGTCATCTGCCTCAGAATCTAGTTCTGACTCAGAAAGTTCAGGTAAGCACTGTAGGGACACAGGATAGAAAGTAGTTCCAAATTAGACAGTGAGTCGTCTGCCTTAGAATCTAGTTCTGACTCAGAAAGTTCAGGTAAGCACTGTAGGGACACAGGATAGAGAGTAGTTCCAGCTCAGACAGAGAGTCATCTGCCTCAGAATCTAGTTCTGACTCAGAAAGTTCAGGTAAGCACTGTAGTGACACAGGATAGAAGGTAGTTCCAGCTCAGACAGCAAGTCATCTGCCTCAGAATCTCTCTTACTCTGAAAGTTCAGGTAAGCACTGTAATGACACAGGATAGAAAGTAGTTCCAGCTCAGACATCGAGTCATCAGCCGCAGAATCTAGTTCTGACTCAGAAAGCTCATGTAAGCACTGTAGTGATACAGGATAGAAAGCAGTTCCAGCTCAGACAGCAAGTCATCTGCCTCAGAATCTCTCTTACTCTGAAAGTTCAGGTAAGCACTGTAGTGACACAGGATAGAAAGTAGTACCTGCTCAGACAGTGAGTCATCTGCCTCAGAATCTAGTTCTGACTCAGAAAGTTCAGGTAAGCACTGTAGGGACACAGGATAGAAAGTAGTTCCAGTTCAGACAGCGAGTCATCTGCCTCAGAATCTAGCTCAGATTCTGAAAGTTTAAGTAAGCTTCAAATTATTAAAATGCTGATATTTAAACATGAAAAAAATAGAGATCATTTTTGACCAACACCTTAAGCAAGTAATGAAAAAAATCACTTTCTCTTTTGACTCTTTTTCTTCTTGATGGTGGTAAACAGGTACCTTTGGAAAACAGTGAAGAATCTGATGAAATACCACATCATGTGGCATTTCATCAGGGTCTGTACTGTTTGCCTAAACAAAATTGATCTTCAAAGAATGAAATACAATATTTTTGGGGAAATTATAACCTGTGACCACTCAATATATGCAATGGAACATCCTGACCATTGTATGTAGCTTAATGGAAAAATCCATTGGTCTGAAAAGGGTTAGGGGTGATTTAAAAAAAATGCATCCAAAGTATGACATTGGGGGTCAAATTTCAAAATTGCTCTATCATTATCTTTTTTACGTCATCCTTACCAGGGAACGTCAAAATTTCAGATCAAATACTGGTTTAAGAATAAAATTTAGGACAATGCTTTAAATTTAATACTTTAATTATTTTTTCATTATTTTTTAACAATTCTATAAGATACTTTTAGCTTAATTATAAACAGCACAGAGATGCAGAATTGTAAATATTTTCTCATGAACTTATGAAGTACTTATGTATACACATTTTCAAAGTAAAATTTAATCTTTCGCTCAAAATTTGCACGTGTCATGAAATTTTATGTGAAAATAAATGCCTGGATTTTCACTGTGCAGAAAATAAAGTTTTTATAATTAAAGTAATAAGCATGATTTTTTGTT
Source organism: Loripinus fragilis (assembly GCA_964019695.1). Taxonomy (NCBI): domain Eukaryota; kingdom Metazoa; phylum Mollusca; class Bivalvia; order Lucinida; family Lucinidae; genus Loripinus; species Loripinus fragilis. Next base: position 35,398,737 of record OZ026531.1, on the reverse strand, counting down.
AAAAATTGTTTTTAGATAACAAGTAGGGTATATGAAAAACATAGAACAAATTTCATTTGAATTCTAGGATATAAAACATATTAAACACAATAACATATGTTGGTAATGGAATGAGTTACACTTGTGACAAAATCAGAAGAGGGAGTTTCTCCTTTGAATTTTTTATCTCTTATAGATTTTATATAGGATGAAGTGAATTGGCTTCATGGAAATTGATTAAAATGTATCAAAACATAAATCAATTCCCTTTTTCAGCACAAAACTTTAAAAAATGAACTGTTCAGATTTGTTTATCAAGCATATAAGTAGTTATAAAATGTTAATGATCAGAAACATTTGACAGCACTCATTGTGGGATAAGTTATCAATTGAATGATTTGAATGATACCATTTCTTGCAATTCCAAAGAATATGTAACAAATTTAAGGCTTAAATAGAAAGAAATAATTGTGTTACACTTGTGACAAGCAAAAAAGGGAACTGATTATGTCATTTTTGTCTTTTCTTATCACTTATACTTTATATAATCTACTATAGTATGTACAACTGAGCATCTTTTTTGGTTTTCTTTTAATAAATTCCTGTAAATATTTTTTGAATTGTGAAAAAATACCTTTCTCTCCTTGTGAGTGCATAATTTTATCCTATTGGTTACACCATTTTGTGTTTTCTTTGTTTCAAAAGATTGAATAACTACCCTAAAATGAGGTATGTATTGATCCAATTTTGGAGTTTTTGCGCAGGGCGCAAACCATCCTGTGGTGGATTTTTTGCTTACGTGTGCATTGAAAAGCTTGCTTTTGTGGATTATCTGCGTACAGCGCAAAAAATCCATTAAGTACAGGATTGGAGTTGGTGCGTAGATACGCACAAGGCTACTAGTTATTTGGATCATTTCTGCGCATGGATGTATTCTGCGTACGTACGCAGATATTCCTAATACTGATTTTGGCCTTCCAACCGTCGGCTGGATTATTTGCGCACACAAGCAAGTACCTTGGGACATGGAAGTATTCTGCGTACGTACGCAGATATTCCTAAAAATGAGTTTGGCCTTCCAATGCTGGATTATTTGCGCATATGATCAAGTACCAAGAGACAGGGATGTATTCTGCGTACGTACGCAGATATTCCTAGAATGATTTTGGCCTTCCAACGCTGGATTATTTGCGAATATGAGCAAGTACCTAGAGACATGGATGCATTCTGCGTACGTAAGCAGATATTCCTAGAATGATTTTGGCCCTCCAACGCTGGATTATTTGCGTATATGAGCAAGTACCTAGAGACATGGATGTATTCTGCGTACGTACGCAGATATTCCTAAAATGATTTTGGCCTTCCAACGCTGGATTATTTGCGCATATGAGCAAGTACCCAGAGACTTGGGTGTATTCTGTGTACGTACGCAGATATTCCTAAAATGATTTTGGCCTTTAGGCGCTGGATTATTAAGGAAAATATACAAATCGTTATTAATTTAGGAGTTTCTGCGCATTCCACGTCTCTATTAATGATTTGCGTATACGCGCAAATAATCCAGCGTTGGAAGACTTTGTTATCCAAAATCATTATTAGGAATATCTGCGTATGTACGCAAAAAATTTCCACGTCTCTATTAAGGATTTGCGTATATGCGCAAATAATCCAGCGTTGGAAGACTTTGTTATCCAAAATCACTATTAGGAATTTCTGCGTATGTACGCAAAAAACTTCCACGTCTCTATTAAGGATTTGCGTATATGCGCAAAAAATCCAACAAATGATTATGATACAAAGCTCAAATAATCCAATAGTGGATGTTTTGCGCCCTGCGCAAAAACTCCAGGTATGGAATACGTATATACCTGCTAAAATACCAAACAGTATCAAATTAATTGTTGAATAGATCATCCTTTGACCAAACAAAAGAAAAAGTGAGATGAAGTCAATCCATAATATATGTTACACTTGTGACACAAATTAAATTTTAAAGTCTACCTGCCTAAATCAAGCTATAGTCTGGTTTTAGACTGTCTGATTTCTTCAGTGTTGAATTTAGCATGATTCCTATCCCAGAATGTAGCTCAAGGATGGCCAGCTTCATAATGAAACTAGTACATGGGTTTGAGGAAGTGTCATTCTTGCTGGACCGTAACTAGTATTGACTACACATTTGGTGAAGTTGTTGTTTCTTGCTGTGTTTAAATTATATTTATGCATTCAAGAATTATTAGATAGACCAAAGAAGTAATATTTCATTTAAAATTTGCCATGTGTATGCATTTATCACATATTCCTAAAATGTGTTACACTTGTGACATCAGTTAAAATCATGCCACGAAGTCAGCAGCTTAAGGATTTCACCACAATTCCTCATAATGTTTTTTGGGGGCTTCCTTGACCAGAAAAACAGCAAAAAAGCTATGAAATGCAAAACAAATTGAAATGCTGATGATTGAAACCTTAAATGTTACACTTGTGACATATCTGGGTGGTTTTATTCAGTACTGGCTACATAAAATCATACTTGTTGTTTTATAGGCAAGTTGGTTTCTTTAGATAGCTAAAAGACTGCTAGTCATTAAAACAGCATTCCTTATGAATAAAGCTTTGTATATTTTACGAGGCAATTCACTTAACGCCAATCATATGAAATTCTGTATGATAAAAATTTGAAAGGATGTGCTTATAAAAGTGCACAAAGTTCCAATTTATCAGGCTTAGAATAGATGAAAAGATTATGTTCCTTCAGCTTTTATGCTATATTTCAACTGCAATTCACCATTTGACAATACATGAATAGTGTTTAATACAATTCACAGTTGAATCGAAGGTAAGGGAAAAAATGTCACAAAAAAGTGTTACCCTTGTGACAATTTTGATGACATTTTTCCATGTAATTTTTGAACGGAACATTAAAAAGCAATGAAACTTGGCATGATGCAAGAAAAACATTAATTACATATCTTGAAATTTATTTTAACAATAAATCTGCTTTAGATAGTCTATAAACATTGATTAAAGAAATGGATGCATTATTTTTGAAATCACCCTTATAAATAAGCAGTTAAAAATCTTAGATTTGATCCGTGGTAATTTATCTTTCAATTTTTCAGAGTCATCTGAAGATGACAGAAGGAAGAAGAAAAAGAAGAACAAGGAAAAGACAAAACAGAAAGAAAAGAGCAAGAAAGACAAGAAGAAGAAAGAGGGAAAGAAAGATGGAAAGAAAGCCGTTTCAAACCGAGATGTTGAAAAGCCGAGTAAAAAATCACAGAAGGCAAAACCTAACATTGCCGAAGATGAAAGTGTTCAAAGTCGTGCGGAAAGACTGAGACGACTTGCTCAGTATGACGCACCAGAGGAACCCTTAATAGGGAGTTCAAGGGGTGATCGGGGTGGCAAAGAAAGGGACATGGATAGAGACACAGGAAGGGGTCATAAGAAAGGTTTAGACAGGGGAATGAGAAATCTGGATATCAGTAGAGGTGATGATATTGATAGAGCAAGGGGTGCTAACAGAGGGAGGGAGTTTAGGGACAGAGGGGATAGAAATGTAGATAGAAATATATCAGACAATGAAAGATATCGTGACTCGAGACCGGGAGATTACCGGAACTTAGAAAGACAGATGAGTTATGATGACAGAGAAGACGACAGACGTCCGAGAATTGACAGAGGTTTTGAGAAAAGTGATCGGATTACGAACAGGTACGAGGATATTGATGGTGCTCGATCTAGGGATAATTACGACTTTGGCGAGGATTATAGTCGTGGTAGGAAGAATCAGTTCCGTAATGATGGCGCAAGAGACGACCGGCGTCAGAAATATGATTCAAACTTCAGTGCTAGAAATAATCGTGGGCGAAGTCAAAATGAACGTGGGGATAGACATGAGGAGAGGAATGGTAGGAATAGGAGTGAAGAACGGCAGTCTCGTACAGGACGAGACGATAGAAGACGACGGCGCTAGTCTTTTTATAGGCATTTTATACTTATTAAGCAGCAGCATTCCTTTTTTGTAGTGATATCTTGATACAAGATAAAGTGTTATTAGAAGCCAAAATTTTAACTAAATAAAGTACATGCCCTAGACGTTTTCAAAGAAAAGGCCACCAAAATGGCTAACCCTTTTCAGACCAATGGGATTATCAATAAAGTTACATACAATAAAGTCAGGATGGTCCATTGTATATATTTAGGGGTCTCAGCTTAATAATTTGTAAAAAAAGTTGCACTTCTTTCTTTGAAGATCGATATTGTATCAGCAAACAGTGCAGACCCTGATGAAATGAGGCATTTCATCTGGGTCTTCACTGTTTGCCAAAGTAGCTATTAAGGGGTTTCAGGTCTACAAAGAGTTAAAGCGCTAATCTAAACTACAACAGACGATAAATTTGGCTATATCTCTCTTCATTTTCATGGAGATAAGGTTTCGCAGGTTGCGTAAATGGTTCGTCTGCCAGCAGGTGACTTACATGAAGCCTTATTTATCTTCACATTTTTCATTCTAATGGATTATCCTATACATATTGATACAATAAGTATCGTATTGTCCATTTTGTATTTAAAGGGGCTGTCAGTCAAAATTTCTATAAATGATGTACATTGGATTTCTGTCCCTGAAGATTGTTTTTATCTCAGCAAACTGTGCAGACCCTGATGAAATGCCCCCTTAAAATAGCATTTCATATGTGTCTTCACTGTTTGCCAACAGTATTCTGTTCACCAGTATCTAGAATGAAATGGATGAAAGAAGAGGGAAAAAAATGAAAATGTCTGCTGCAAATTTTTGGTGGTGCCTTAAGCCTCAGTTAGAACATGTTTTTGTACAAAAATTTAAAGCTTTAAATTTGACTTTGACTTTTGTTATTATTCTTCACTGTTCATATAATATGATTTTGTGTCAAAATTTTAAGCATTTTTGTTTTACCATTTTGTTGTTCTTCTGACAGTGATTTGGATGAGGGAAGAAAACATTCATTCTGACATTTCTTGTCTAGAGGACTTAAACATGAGTGAAAGTTTTCAGGATTATTCCTGAATTCAGGATTTTGAGGTTGATTTTCGATAATAGCCAGAATGAGAATAATAGGGAACAAATTTGCTATAAGTTTTCCAAAATGCAAGTAGAATAGGCCTTTAATTCAGAGTGTATACCAACAAAATAATTTTCTTATTTCTCAACCAAAACATATGTTGTGGTACTCAAAATAATTGTCGCAATGAGATGGTTCTTTTGAGCACCCAAAACATATGTTAAAACTGATGGGTCAGGAAATATTAACATTTTTTCGCTTAAAAATTGTGTTTATTATGCCCCCACATATAGCATCACCCTTGTCCGTACGTACGTCCCGTACGTACGAAAAAGAGTTTTCGGGTGATATCTTTTGAATACATTGGTGCATTGGATTCATATTTCATACACAGGTATATAATCATTAAATACAGGTCAAGTTCCATTACGGATAAAATCCGACGATAATTATCAGAGTTATGGCCCTTGATCTCCGAATGAAAAATGGTTTCGGGATGATATCTTTTGAATACATAGGTGAATTGGATTCATATTTCATACACAGGTATATAATCATAAAATATAGGTCAAGTTCGATTACGGATAAAATCCACCAATTATTATCAGAGTTATGGCCCTTGATCTCCATATGAAAAATGGTTTCCGGGCAATTTTTTTTGAAAACAGTAATGTAATGGATTCATATTTCATACACAGGTATATAATCATAAAATACAGGTCAAGTTCGATTACGGATAAAATCCACCGATTATTATCTTTTGTTTTGTGTTTTCTTTATTTCACATTGTTATATACCTAATAAGTGTTTACTTTAGACACTTGACGTGTTTCAATCACTGACAGTTGTACATTTCATCTAAATTTAACGTGTCTCAATGTGGCTGATTGTTGACCAATCACTGACCATGAGCTTTATTCCAATAAATACACAGAAGCAGAGGGCTTCATTGCCATTTAAGCCTGGTGTGCAAACCAATCACTGACCGTGGGCTTCATTCTGATTAATACATAGCAGCAGAGGGCTTTATTGCCATTTAAGCCCGGTGTGCTGGAAAGGAAGGTATATAAATATGACGATATAACATTCTTTTCCGTATTAACATTTGCCAAGCTCTCGTATGATAATGTGTTGCAGCCCTCACCGCTTCTTGGTTTGGGCTGCAACACATTATCACACTTGGGCTTGGTAAAAGTTAATACACAGAAAAGAATGTTTTATCCTGTTTATAGTAGTGAGGTATTCTTTCCTGAGTAACCTTACTTGTGAATATAAGTATTATTCAATTACCATGAAAAGTGAATTTAAAAAACGAACAAAAAAACTTTGTTACTAAGCAACTGTAGGTTAAAATGTCTACAGCCAGGCCACATAGTGTAGTCTGTAATATGTCTGACTGCAGATACCGTCTGACTGCAGATCCAGGGGTCGCGAGTTTGATCCTGGCCCGATCCCATACTTATATGGAGATTGGTCATGAAATAATTTCTGTGGCCATTCTCCCTACAGCTGATTCAAGAAGAGTTTATGTCAGTTATAGCAAAGTACTGCACAAAGAACTGGTTAACTGTTTGGTCAAGCTTGCCCAGGAAAAAGGTGTGGTTTTGTGAACTGACCGTCCTGACATGACCATAGCTGTTGACTGGGACGTTAAACATCAAAACAAACAAACAAAAGCTGCCTGATCTGGGTCTGCTCTGTTTGTAACAGTGTCAAAAGGCGTCTCTATGATACATGTATGCATTGAAACCACTGCTAAGCATAAAATAAATAATGTTATACCACTCCTTAGGGAAAAAAGAAATACAGTCAAAACTCTTTATAACATCACTCGTTATAACAGAATATACAATATTCGACATAAAATTGCTGGGAACGGATCTGTTTCCATTGAAATTCCCTGTTTATAACAATATTCACTTAACGACACCGACAGTAACTTCTGGGAACAGATATACAATTTCTATTGAAAATAAATTCATTATAACAGAATTGTTACCATGTGTCAGACAATTTTGTGATCAGAACAAGGTCTTTTTGCATGAACAGGTTTCTGTCTCACTTGATAAGTGGGAAGCTTTGTGCATTTTGATGCAATATGAAATTGAACTGATGTATACATTTGGAATAATAGCATTTTAATTCATTTGTACAATATTTTCTTTCACTAAATGATTATTATGTTGAAATCTGGTAATATCTTTATAACAGCAAATTCACTTTAACGTCAAAGATAGCTTGGAACAAACAGTGTCGTTATAAAGAGGTTTGACTGTAAAATTTTGATACATTCCTCTTTCCCCACCACATCCCATCCCTACCTACCCACAGTGCCTACAAACCTACCTGTGATTGGTAACTGATCATTATGTCAAGGAGGTACATGCAGGGGCGGATCCAGGATTTCGGGAAAAGGGATCATATGTATAAATGTGAGGGGGGCTCGCTTTGCTGATTTTATCAAATTTTTCTTGAATATCCCATGAAAATGAAATAATTTGGTCTCACTGAGACCAAATTATTTCATTTTCATAGGATATTTTGAAACTGGGGTCGGGGAGGGTTTTGTGCGAACCACCTGAACCCCCTCTGGATCCACAACTGACATGTTCATACCATATAAGACAATTTGAAATAAAATGACTGTATTTCACCTACTTAGGCAAGCTGTGAAGACCCAGATGGAATGTCGCTTTATGCAGTATTTCAACTTTGGGTCTGCACTGTTTGCTAAGATTAAAACAACCTTCAGGGACAGAATTACATCATTTTTTGATAGAACTTATGACCAGCAACCCCTTAGAACAAAAAATGGACACTTCCATACTATTATATTAATATGTATGGGATATTCCATTAGAATAAAAAGGGTTTCCTTGAAGAAATAAGAAAATTCACCATCTCGATACCCCTCTTGTCAAAATTACATGTATATGGTTCTTTGTCAATATATTTAATTGTATAAAGTCAGGAATAAAGCTTTTAAAGAATTTGATCTTGTGTTCTTATTATCTCTCATTAACCCTTTTTGAACTGATAGTGGGGCAGATATGTGAAAAAATTGTGCATTTTATGATAAAAGCATGAAACTTGGTACATGGCCAGATTAGTAATTATCAAAATTTCTGAAGGTCAGTGCCAAGCCAGAAATGCACCTTGACGGCCGCCATCTTGAATTTCAAAATGGCGACCTATTTTCGTGTAATGCCTGTTAAGTTGGGTATCATTTTGCTATAAACTTTTCTTGAAAGCTTGTGAAAGTGTGAATTTTAACAATAGAACATTTGTTATTATCTGTAATCACATGTTGATTGGCATATTATCCAAGATGGTAGCCATTTTATAAGATGGCCGCCATTTTTATATGTTAAATCAAGCTTGCTTTATGAAAACATCATAGAATGAACTTAACTCAGATTATTGCATCAAATTCAAGTTGTTCCAAGCATAGAAAGGCTCAAAATGTGACTGTTATTTGTGAACAATTTATAAGAGAGCCTTGATACAATATGGCATGCAAGATGGCTGCCAAAGAAGAATGATTTTATGTTTTTTGTTTTTATACATTAATATATCATTGAGATTTGTTTGAGGTAAAATTTGCTTTAGTAGCAATGAATGTCCATTTCTTATATATAATATAAAATTTTGAAAATTTGACAACTGTAAGTTCAAGCATGGCATCCAAGATGGCCGCCAAATTGGAAAATCCTATTCATTGGTGATTTTTGCTGTTCTTTCTAAATAAATCTATACATTTTTGCTATTTGGCGTTTTCGACATCACTAGCTAGGCTGTATCATGCTAGTGAACTGTTCATAATCAAGGACGTACTGTAAATATACACTCAACAAAAACAAAACAATGAATGCATGTTTATTACTACCTGTCTCGAGTCAAGGGCAGCAGATGATCATTAGGTAAAGAAGTTTACGGAGTTTCTGCCATGTACATTTGCAATGTATGACTGCAGGCAACTCGAGGATGTCTCTAGCGTAGAGAATGTCCATATGGTTACAGAAATCCTATCTCAAGTTTTTATCAGGTGCTATCACCTCCATCTTCCATCATTAAGTAGTGTTGTGCCACAGGCATTTGGTGCACTTTAGCTCAAGGGACGACTTTTATTTGTATATGACTTAATATTATTATGTTCACATGAAGAGCCTTCTCTTTCCAATACTTCCATGCATCCAATTTCTCCAGCAATTCCTCTATGGACTCCGTCTTGATCACCGGATCATATTTGTACAACAGCAACTATGTGCAGTATGTTCTGAATTCCGTGATTAGAGCCTCTTAGATAACAATTAAGGGGATATATCTTTCAAAAGCTCATACTTGCATGAACATTTTCCTGTATAAACAAGAATTGCTTTTTTGTCAAGGAGACGGATACTTTTGGCCACATTGTTGTATGAATAACCTATACATCTCACATAGATCATTTTACGCCCCAACATACAGCTTTTGAGCTATCCGCAGCATGCTTATTAGTCTTTTTAGAGTTACTTCCTGGTTTGATACCGTTAACAATGCTGTGACACGCTGGATGAACTTTAGACAAAACCATTTGCATGAACATGACCTACAATTATTCGACAACAATGTTTAGAAGTATTTTCGCCCAAAATGTACAAATTTCTGGTAGAAAAGTTTAAATTTTAAATTTTTGCTTATGAAGTTTTCAAGGTCAAATTGAAAAATTGTAAAAAAAATGCCAGAAGTACATAATATAGGTGATGCTGCTATAGGTGATAGGTGATGCTGCTCTCCCCTTGAAGGCAGTTACTAGGCTACCTTAACATAACCAAAATCATTCACATACTTGTATATAAAAGTATATACAAACCATATTTACACCAATTATAATAAAATGAGAACCACAACAGCACTACTACCTCGGAACAATTTCTAGGACGAATTTTTAACTAGTCAATGAATAACCACAGTGAACAATAACTCACGAAAAGCAAGAGTTGATACAGCAAGGGCAGGGATTCGCCTGAATATGCGGTTGTGGCACCTAGCTGAAGAGACCTGGGCTGTTAAAGACCATCACTGTAAATACAGAGCGAAATAACATCATCATCATTTAAAACCCCTACATACCTAAATAGACAAAAAGCTTTGGTTTCAACTAACTAGACTGAAGAGGTTTTTGGACTTAACTATTATGGAATCAAATACCCGACTCACTAGCAAGCAATTGGTGAGGGAAACTTTGGCTAGAAACTAAGATGTATGCAACATTATATATTGGATTGACTTTTAAATGATATAAACTTTGATTACTTTCAAGTAGATATGATAGTGCCAGCTACATCATCAACACAACCTAATAAGGCTGGCTGCAGCAAATACGTCATTTGACAAACTCAAGTTGAAAAGTTGATGTGTGTAAAATGTCAAAAGGAAACTTTGATATCTCCATTACAGATTTTATAGGATTTCACTAAAATCTGATGTAAACAAATGATATTTTATGCAATGGCAATTCTACAAAGGACAGTTTTAGTTTGCTATAGGTACAAAAATTCTTTGCATCTCATATTGCTCATATCAATTTTATATAGAACAGACTTTATAGCAACATCTGTACAAGTGTTTAAAACCAAATTTGGCAACCACCGTGGATGACAGGTTTGATGTCCCCTTTGCTACCTTAATTCATTAAATATAATCATTTCTCGTCACTCATTTTCGTAACTTCAAACAACCTCCAAATATTTTCCTACAGAAAGTAAAAATACGTTTCTTTTTTTCTAAAGCTAAATGCAAAGCCATCTTGAATACCATGTTATAATAAGTTAAAATGAAAATAAAATCTGATAAGTTCGTCCCTTGTTTGTGTAGCTATTTCTACTTTATTGCATAATACTTTTGCATGGAAATTCATAATTTGTCAAGTTGGTATACCACCACTATTGAGGTTGCACAATGTTTTTTGTTTGTTTGATTTGATTCTTTACGTCCCATCAACAGTCTTTCAGTTAAACAGGGAAGGGTCTTCCTGGGTTGAACCAGTACTAAGCTAGGATAAATGTGTCTTGCTCAAGGACCACAACACAGTGACGCCGGTGAGGCTCAAACCCATGGCCCCTCGGTCTCGAGTCAAGCATTCTACCATTGAGCCACTGAGCTCCCTTTGGATGCAAAATGTAACAGCAACCTTGAGACTATGTCCTAAATCTTGTGTTTTCTAAGCCTAAATGAAATTTTTAAGGCAAATTAGTATGATTGACTGCAAAATAAGTGGAAATAAGTGAAGACAAAATATTGGCTTGCAAATGTATGAGCTTAAAATAATTCAATTTGAAATAGACTGCAAAATTTGGAAAAACCAAGATGGCGGCCACCTTATAAATGGTGTCAATATAACAATTCTACTTTGACAGCCGTCTTGGGTGGCATGTTGGATGCTCTCTTTTTATCCAAAGCCATTAAATAAGCTATTCTTGAAAATCGTTTGCATAAATTCAAACAAACTACATTTTTCCAGTTCCAAATGAAAGCAGATAGTGTGTTATGATTTGCACATTGGTAGCCATCTTTAATACCATATTTGAACAATAAGCAACAATAAAGCCATGCTGATAAGTTAAAAACTTGTTTAGTGGGACTATTTCTACTTGCTAGAAGTAATTTGCATCAAAATTTATAACTTTGTAAAGTTCTATAATATAACTGCACTTTTTAGATACAAAAGTGGCGGCCATCTTGAAAAAATACAGTCTCAATCCTGATTTTTTTTAAATTGAAAGATGATTTTAAGGTATTTAGATATAACTGATGGCTATTTAAGTACATTTAACTGAAGAAAACATGATTTTTGCAAATAAATAATGAGATTAAAATGAAAAAGTTGAAAAAGGCGGCCATTTTGGAAAAACAAGATGGCGGCCATTAGAGGACATTTTCGGCGTGGCACTGACCCTTAATTTTTTTGTTTTGTTATCAACTAGCCATGTACCAAGTTTCATGCTTTTATCATAAAATGCACGATTCTTCTCAAAATTGTTACATATCTGCCCCGCTATGATGGATTTCACATACTATAAGAATCTATCATGAGTGTGAGAATAGGATAGAAAAATCTGTCCCGAGGATCGCTGTTTGGCATCACAAGCTTGCCGAGACTATAAAACTCTATCATGAGTTTGAGAATAGGATAGAAAAATCTGTCCCGAGGATCACCGTTTGGCATCACAAGGCTTGCCAAGTGATGACAAACGGTGATCCAGAGGGACAGATTTTTCTATCGCATCCTCACATGGGTAATAGATTCTTTTTCTTGCTCACCATTAAATACTGCATTTTATGTTCAAACGAAAAGGCTCAGAAGTTTCTGAATACGCTGATATGCGACATCATATGATGACATCATTTTAACATAACAATGATGTCACTTGATGACTGTGTCGCATGAGTTCCATTACAACCAATGTACAGCCGTCATGTAACAGCCTGAGTAAGCTAACATGGGTAAGATAAGATTTTGTATCCCAGGTTAAAATATCAGTGCAAGAAAATAAGGTTGTGGTTGTCCACCCAAAATTTCAACCCTTTTCATTCTGGTGGGGTTTCCCACACATGTTGATGTTGTCCCTTGTATATATTAGGGGTCAAAGGTTAGAGTTTCTAAATTATGTTTTTTACTGTCCTTCAAATTTGTTATTGTCATATCAAACAGTGCAAGCCTCGATGAAATGTCACATTTTGAGAAATCTCATCTGGTTCTTCAATTTTTGCCATAGTAACTGTTGACAGGTTTTCGTGTTTAAAAAGTTTAACACCCTTTGTATACTTATGGATTCATCCTTTTGGTTTGATACAATAAACTTGGGATAATCTATTGCATACATCTAGGGGTGTCAGGTTATTAAAAAAATATTGTGTTTTTTGCTCTGAAGATCTTTTTACCCTTATAAACAGTGTAGACCCTGATGAAATGCCCCATTATGTGGCATTTCATTTGGGTCTTCACTATTCCTTAAAGTACCCGTTTAGGGGTTTCCCATATACAAAAGTTTAGGTTGTTAGGCGGACAAGAAATTGGATACTAGACGACCCAGATTAGTTTCCACATGATGTGACAATATAATAAGATTGTTTTTAGCACACCTGAGCCTAAGACTGACATATCAGTCATTTCAAGTTTTACAATCTTGAGGTAGAAAATCTTGAAAAATCAAAGTAAAACAGATTAAATATTACCTTTTGATTTTGAAAGAGCATAATTTATAGAACATAATCAGGGCCATATGTAAAACGGACACTCTAAAAAAGAACAAAAATTGGTTTTCAAAATTATTCAATTATTGCTTAATGCAGGCCAAAAGTATTGCAGAATGCTGCAATACTTTTGACTTTCATTTAGCTACCATTTGTAATTTTAAAAGATTTTTGTTTTGTCTATTTTTGAGTGGCTGTTTTACACAGGTTTCGCTGTATGTTCTAAGCATAATTTACAGAACATAATTAGGGCCCGGCCGGATCCAGACTTTGTGGCGAGGGGTCAAGGGGGCCACCTGTGGGTCTCGGGGCATCAGCTAAGCCCCCCCCCCTCCAAATTTCATATGTTCCCCATGATGCCCTCTTTCGAAATTTCATAAATGGTCCCCCCTCCCCCGCCACGAAGCAAAATGATTTTCAGCATTTTAAATGGCTTTAGAGAGCTTTCCTTTATATTTCTGGCATATTTTTTCATCTTAAGAGGATGTAGAAATGCCTCTGACTCACTTATATGAATGCTATATGATGTATCAGTATGCCTGAATTTCAGTTAGCACTAGGACAGATGTTGGAAAGAAGTACATTTCTATAACAGTACCGACTGTTTTGCATAATTGCATTTTCTGAATGCACATGTTGCAACATGCAAACAGATATGACCAGCTGTCATAGAACAAAGTGCTTTTTCAAGTTACCGTGGCATACCTTTTTAGCTCACCTGAGCTGAAGGCTCAAGGTGAGCTATTGTGATTGGTCTTTGTGTGTCAGTCCGTAAACTTTTTCTTTAAACAACATCTCCTCCTGAACCATGGGTCCAAATGTCCTATAACTTCACATGAATATTTCCCATGATGCTCTCTTTCAAAATTGCATAAATGGTTCTGAACCACTGAAGAGGAGGGCCCCCAGAGCTCCAGATAAGAAATCTCTTAAACAACATCTCTTGAACCACTGGCCCAAATAAAAAAAAAATCACAGAATTGGTCCTCACAATACCCTTTACTAAAATTGCACGAATGTTTCCCCTTTGCTGAACAAAAGGGCTGCTAGAAGAGCTCCATATAAGAAATACCTTTAAATGGCATTTCCTCCTGAACCACTGGTCCAAATGCAAAATAATTTTACAGAATTGTTCCTCGTAAGGCCTTCTACCAAAATTGCACAAATGGTTCTGGTCCTCTGAACAAAGGGGTCACCAGAGCTGTAGATAAGAAATGTCTTTAAATGACATCTCCTGAACCACTGGTCCAAATTAAAAATTTCACAGAATTGTCCCTCATGATATACTCTACCAAAATTGCACAAATGGTTCCACTCCTTTGAACCAAGGGGCTTCCTGAGCTATAGATAAGAAATGTCTTTAAAAAAACATCTCCTGCAACACTAGTCCAAATTCAAAATAATCTGACAGAATTCTTCCCCATGAAGCACTCTACCAAAATTTCACAAATGGTTCCACTCCATTGATCAAAGGGGCTGTCAGAGCTGTAGATGAGAAGCCTTAATATTATGTTTGTAGCATCATCTTGTGAACCTCTACCAAGTTTGTTCAAATTATGCCACAGCCTTCCCCCAACCCCACAATATTGAAATAAGTAAGGGTGCAAAGATCAGGAATCAATACAATCAAGTATCACACCTGAAAAATTATTAGAGCCAACAATCTTCTTCAATTTATACACCAAGTCACCATAGAATTCAGGTTCCGAAAGTCCTTGGCGCAAGAGAGATTTAAGTCCAACTTGGAATTTAGATATCAAATCATAGTATCATCTATAAAATTTAGAAAAAGGTTTGGCGAAGTTTATGATACCAATAGCCTTGTTTAAGAAGTTTCTGAGTAAATAATTTATTTCGAGTGTTGAAGTCGGTAACATAGCTAGATGCTCTAGCAAAACGAATGAGTTGAGAGATATAGACTCCATAGGATGTAGAGCAAGGAATGTCACCATCTAAAAATGGGAAATTGACAATTTCAAAATCAAAGTCATCTCATTTATCATTAAGGTATACTTACATCTGTGCCCACGCATGGATTTTCTTTAAACTTTGCATATTAATAACTTATTATATACAAACTATGAAAATGTATTTATCGAACAAGATAGTTAAGAATAAGGCTTAGGAAGCAACCCTGAAGTACTCAACCTCTCTGGTGGTACCTGTCTCTAAATTTCCATGTCCCAAATCTATTATTTTGTTATCCCCAGACGAAGTCGGAGGGATATATAGATATACCACGACCTCTGACCAATGACCTTTGGATAGGATTGTTCCATTTCAAAAGTAAAGGTTGTTCTGGAACGGGAACCAGTTTACGTTGAAAATTGTTGTTTAAATTGTTGTTATTTCGATATATCGATACAATCCGCAGTGGCGCTGTTATTGACATATACTTGAGGCAGAACTCTGAGATGTGAGTTCGAGCCCCGCGAAATCCATTTTTTTTATAAATATGTTGCTGCATTCTTGTATTGCGACATTTTTTTAGTTTAAGAACTGTTGAATGCTGTTTTTTTTGTATTTTTGTTTTATTTTTTGCTTGTTTTATTTTCAATCATTTTATTCAAATTATTTCATTTCTAAACAATACATGTAGATGTATAACAACTCATGTCGTCCTCCAACTCATCTGCCGTGTCTGTTTCTTCATCACTTTCAAGCAGAGTGATGACAACGGGTTCGAGCATCTCATCCCTAGCAATGTCAGATGCCCAGTGGACCTTCTCCACCTGCTTAGCGTGGTCGACTCCGGTCAGAGCCGCTGTCCGACCGCAAGCGCATTCCTTCTGCTACCTGGGTGACATGCTTTTTGCTGGTGGAGGCTGTGAAATATCGGTCACTACTCGTGTGAGAACCGCCTGGAAGAAGTTCAGGGAGCTACTACCAGTTCTCACATCCCGCCACCTCTCTTACAAGACACGTGGCCATGTATACAACTCTTGCGTGCGGAGCGCCATGCTCCATGCCAGTGAAACTTGGCCACTGACCAAGACGAACCTGCAGCGCTTGCAACGTAATCAGACAGATCTGCAGTATCAAGCCAGTGGACGTGGCCACGGTAAGGTCAAGCGAATTGCTGGCAAAGCTTGAGCTTGAGGAACTCGACCTCATTTTAAGAGAAAGAAGACTTCGCTGGTTTGGGCATGTGGGGGGTTCTAGTCGTGCAATCAGAACAGCGTGTGATATACAGATTGATGGCAGGAGGGGGCAGGGAGGCCCAAGCTTACATGGAAGAAACTGACGGAGAGAGACTGCCGTGAGTGGAAGCTCACGACAGTTGACCCTCAAGAAAGAAGCACCTGGAGATCAGGTGTGAGATCTGTTATGCGTACAGCTAGCCAGTTACCTAGAAAGGGGCCCGCCGATGTGGATAATGCCCCTGCACCTGCATGTTAGTCGAAATCCGATTATGATTATGATGATGATGATGTTCTAGTGACATCTTTAGACCAGACTGCTTCTCCTCCACGCAGAATTTGTATACATTCTCAACAATTTTCGAGCATCCTCGCTATACTTCCCTATAACAGGCATTTTGATGATCATATTTCGTCCAAAATAAAAAAAATGCATGCCATCGACCGGGATCGAACGCTTGATCTCAGATTCATTGGTAACAAAAAATAATTCTAATTACCCACGACCTAGCCGACTGAGCCAGTGCGGCTGTAGACTCTATGTGTTAAAAATAATATATTGAAAAGTTACTAAACACCTGACACCCCTATTTCTAGGATTAGTTCAATATTAATAGGATTAGTCACGCCTCAAAGCAATTTGGGTATCTGTAGTTTTGGCGTCGTCCTTGCGTCCGTCCGTCCGTCCGTCCGCATTTTTTGTCTGTCCGGAACCATATCTCAGTACCTATTGGTCAGATTTAATTCATTCTTGGTACAAATGATAAGTACTATGGACTCTTGATATCATATAAGTTTGGTCAAAATCGACCCCTTAACACTTGAGTTATTGCCCTTGTTTAAGTATAGGCAATTATAAGGCAAAACCTATATTAGCTTTTTTGTGTGATGATCTTCACATTTCATCAAAGCTATTATATTTAACAACTTCTCGCTATAGACCATGATTGCCAAGTGCCTGCAGATAAGAATGGCAGTGTCAAAGTTTTACCCCACCCCCTTTGACCCCACCTAAGGGGTCAAAGGTCAAATATTTAAATTTCGCAATAACTAAGGCAATTATTAATATTTTTTGCTGAAATTTTGCATGCAGGCAGAGCAGCAATAGATATGAAACATATCGAACGGGATTTAAGTTTGAAGGCCTGATTCCGAGCCCCTTTGGTGGACTTAGGGGGTGGGGCCGAGGCCAAAATTAAACTTTTTCAGAATATGGTCATGTTGCATATCAAATTAAAGCTGACGACGCTGGCAGCAACATGGTAGCAAATATTTTGCCCACAGACACACCCTCGACCCAGGGGGTGAGGTCAAAAGGTCAAACTATATATTTTTCTGAAAGTAGTCATGTTGCATATCAAATTAAAGCTGACGACACTGGCAGCAACATGGTAGCAAATTTTTTGCCCACAGACACACCCTTGACCCAAAGGGTGGGGTCAAAAGGTCAAACTATATCTTTTACTGAAAGTAGTCATGTTGCATATCAAATTAAAGGGAATTGAGCACAGAGCACCATAAAAGCAAGTGTGCTGTCATTACACACACCAACGACCCCTGGGGTGGGGTCAAAGGGTCATTTTTGTTCTTTTCTCAAAGTGGTCATGTTGCATATCAAAGTAAAGTTGAAGAAGTGTAGACCTACATGCAAGGTAACACTTTGAATTTACAAACAATCTTGACCTCTAAGGTTGGGTTTAAAGGTCAGATATTAAAATTGCGCAGATGTAAGTATATTTTTTATTGAACTAAGCACTAAAACATACTTGACAGGCGTTTGTTATGATCTGAATGATACTGTAGGTGAACTAAGGGTTAGATAAATGGGATTTATGTTTTGTGATTTACATGTTTCTCTCAAATAACCCTTCGTCGGGGGATATAAATTCGTCGAATTTGCCTTGTTTATTTCTATGATTTGTCATCTAGATTGAATCCAAAATACCATAGGCATTATATTAATACCAGGAAACCATTTGGATATACAGTGGATGGACAATGAACATGGACTTCAGGATGGACCGGTGTTTACAATCGATCGCTTATCAAAGTCACAGCGTCGATGCTGATTGGATTGTCAAATATAGGAGAGCAACGCCTACCTGTTTGTAAAATTTTTGCAGTGTTCTATTTTTGGGTATGGGTAACACGAAACCTGCATCATTCTTATAGATATATTCCTGAACACTGTGGCCTTCAGACAGCCATTTCGAACCCTCTGGGTTTATAATCTCTTGTCCGCAAATAGATTTAACTTTGCCCTGCTGCAGCTCATTACCCTTGCATACAATTGTAACAGATCAGTTTGTCCCGAAAGAAACACAAAAAATTGCGGGCTTGCAACTATTTCGAACCCAGAACATCTGTAACGGTCTGACTGGCGATGTTCTTAAAATACTCTTGATACTTTGTACATGACAAAAATATGAAACTTATCTAGCATGCAAAGAGTGACTGGTTTCTGTAACAGTCGAAGAATGTTTTATCGCTTTGTTGATCTTATACCTCTAAAGACACTGATCATGACAAATTGCAATGTATACTTTTAGAATTTCAGGGAGAAAATATACCTTGATATTGCATATGAATCTTCTACCATCAGACAGTTCACATGAAATATCGTTCCTTATTTGATTTCAAAGACAAAAATGTTGTCTGTTGTTTTTTTTTTGTGGTCAGCTTTATTATCACGTGTGATAACTGTAAGCGGTAAGCGATGAAAGATCTTTCTACACATAACCAGGAAAGAAGCAATTTACTTAATTTTCCGCAAATAGATTTGTCGTTTTTACTTTGCCTGCTGGCGCTATTACCCTTGCATACAATTTTATTAACAGATCAGTTTGTCCCGAATGTGACACAAAAAGATTGCCACCAATAATCCTTGCAAAAAGTTTGAACCCAGATCAGACCCAACCAAACGTCTGTAGCTGTCTGGTGATGGTCCTAAAATGGTCTTTATATTGACAAAACTATGCAAACTTATACAGCATGCAAAGAGTTACTAGTTTCTATAAATAATTATGCAACAGTCAGTCAGTGTCAAAAACTTTTTATCTGGAGCTTGAAAATACCGCTTTGATCTCAAAACGCTGATCATGACAAATTGCACTGTAGACTTTTGTGATGTATTGCTTGGATTTCAGGGAGAAAATAGACCTTGATATTTCATATGAATCATCATCTACCAGCAGACAATTTACATGAGATGTCGTTCCTTATTCGAAACTTTAAAAGTGTTGTGCATTTTATGATAAAAGCATGAAACTTGGTACATGGCCAGATTAGTAATTATCAAAATTTCTGAAGGTCAGTGCCAAGCCAGAAATGCACCTTGACGGCCGCCATCTTGAATTTCAAAATGGCGACCTATTTTCGTGTAATGCCTGTTAAGTTGGGTATCATTTTGCTATAAACTTTTCTTGAAAGCTTGTGAAAGTGTGAATTTTAACAATAGAACATTTGTTATTATCTGTAATCACATGTTGATTGGCATATTATCCAAGATGGTAGCCATTTTATAAGATGGCCGCCATTTTTATATGTTAAATCAAGCTTGCTTTATGAAAACATCATAGAATGAACTTAACTCAGATTATTGCATCAAATTCAAGTTGTTCCAAGCATAGAAAGGCTCAAAATGTGACTGTTATTTGTGAACAATTTATAAGAGAGCCTTGATACAATATGGCATACAAGATGGCTGCCAAAGAAGAATGATTTTATGTTTTTTGTTTTTATACATTAATATATCATTGAGATTTGTTTGAGGTAAAATTTGCTTTAGTAGCAATGAATGTCCATTTCTTATATATAATATAAAATTTTGAAAATTTGACAACTGTAAGTTCAAGCATGGCATCCAAGATGGCCGCCAAATTGGAAAATCCTATTCATTGGTGATTTTTGCTGTTCTTTCTAAATAAATCTATACATTTTTGCTATTTGGCGTTTTCGACATCACTAGCTAGGCTGTATCATGCTAGTGAACTGTTCATAATCAAGGACGTACTGTAAATATACACTCAACAAAAACAAAACAATGAATGCATGTTTATTACTACCTGTCTCGAGTCAAGGGCAGCAGATGATCATTAGGTAAAGAAGTTTACGGAGTTTCTGCCATGTACATTTGCAATGTATGACTGCAGGCAACTCGAGGATGTCTCTAGCGTAGAGAATGTCCATATGGTTACAGAAATCCTATCTCAAGTTTTTATCAGGTGCTATCACCTCCATCTTCCATCATTAAGTAGTGTTGTGCCACAGGCATTTGGTGCACTTTAGCTCAAGGGACGACTTTTATTTGTATATGACTTAATATTATTATGTTCACATGAAGAGCCTTCTCTTTCCAATACTTCCATGCATCCAATTTCTCCAGCAATTCCTCTATGGACTCCGTCTTGATCACCGGATCATATTTGTACAACAGCAACTATGTGCAGTATGTTCTGAATTCCGTGATTAGAGCCTCTTAGATAACAATTAAGGGGATATATCTTTCAAAAGCTCATACTTGCATGAACATTTTCCTGTATAAACAAGAATTGCTTTTTTGTCAAGGAGACGGATACTTTTGGCCACATTGTTGTATGAATAACCTATACATCTCACATAGATCATTTTACGCCCCAACATACAGCTTTTGAGCTATCCGCAGCATGCTTATTAGTCTTTTTAGAGTTACTTCCTGGTTTGATACCGTTAACAATGCTGTGACACGCTGGATGAACTTTAGACAAAACCATTTGCATGAACATGACCTACAATTATTCGACAACAATGTTTAGAAGTATTTTCGCCCAAAATGTACAAATTTCTGGTAGAAAAGTTTAAATTTTAAATTTTTGCTTATGAAGTTTTCAAGGTCAAATTGAAAAATTGTAAAAAAAATGCCAGAAGTACATAATATAGGTGATGCTGCTATAGGTGATAGGTGATGCTGCTCTCCCCTTAAAGGCAGTTACTAGGCTACCTTAACATAACCAAAATCATTCACATACTTGTATATAAAAGTATATACAAACCATATTTACACCAATTATAATAAAATGAGAACCACAACAGCACTACTACCTCGGAACAATTTCTAGGACGAATTTTTAACTAGTCAATGAATAACCACAGTGAACAATAACTCACGAAAAGCAAGAGTTGATACAGCAAGGGCAGGGATTCGCCTGAATATGCGGTTGTGGCACCTAGCTGAAGAGACCTGGGCTGTTAAAGACCATCACTGTAAATACAGAGCGAAATAACATCATCATCATTTAAAACCCCTACATACCTAAATAGACAAAAAGCTTTGGTTTCAACTAACTAGACTGAAGAGGTTTTTGGACTTAACTATTATGGAATCAAATACCCGACTCACTAGCAAGCAATTGGTGAGGGAAACTTTGGCTAGAAACTAAGATGTATGCAACATTATATATTGGATTGACTTTTAAATGATATAAACTTTGATTACTTTCAAGTAGATATGATAGTGCCAGCTACATCATCAACACAACCTAATAAGGCTGGCTGCAGCAAATACGTCATTTGACAAACTCAAGTTGAAAAGTTGATGTGTGTAAAATGTCAAAAGGAAACTTTGATATCTCCATTACAGATTTTATAGGATTTCACTAAAATCTGATGTAAACAAATGATATTTTATGCAATGGCAATTCTACAAAGGACAGTTTTAGTTTGCTATAGGTACAAAAATTCTTTGCATCTCATATTGCTCATATCAATTTTATATAGAACAGACTTTATAGCAACATCTGTACAAGTGTTTAAAACCAAATTTGGCAACCACCGTGGATGACAGGTTTGATGTCCCCTTTGCTACCTTAATTCATTAAATATAATCATTTCTCGTCACTCATTTTCGTAACTTCAAACAACCTCCAAATATTTTCCTACAGAAAGTAAAAATACGTTTCTTTTTTTCTAAAGCTAAATGCAAAGCCATCTTGAATACCATGTTATAATAAGTTAAAATGAAAATAAAATCTGATAAGTTCGTCCCTTGTTTGTGTAGCTATTTCTACTTTATTGCATAATACTTTTGCATGGAAATTCATAATTTGTCAAGTTGGTATACCACCACTATTGAGGTTGCAAAATGTTTTTTGTTTGTTTGATTTGATTCTTTACGTCCCATCAACAGTCTTTCAGTTAAACAGGGAAGGGTCTTCCTGGGTTGAACCAGTACTAAGCTAGGATAAATGTGTCTTGCTCAAGGACCACAACACAGTGACGCCGGTGAGGCTCAAACCCATGGCCCCTCGGTCTCGAGTCAAGCATTCTACCATTGAGCCACTGAGCTCCCTTTGGATGCAAAATGTAACAGCAACCTTGAGACTATGTCCTAAATCTTGTGTTTTCTAAGCCTAAATGAAATTTTTAAGGCAAATTAGTATGATTGACTGCAAAATAAGTGGAAATAAGTGAAGACAAAATATTGGCTTGCAAATGTATGAGCTTAAAATAATTCAATTTGAAATAGACTGCAAAATTTGGAAAAACCAAGATGGCGGCCACCTTATAAATGGTGTCAATATAACAATTCTACTTTGACAGCCGTCTTGGGTGGCATGTTGGATGCTCTCTTTTTATCCAAAGCCATTAAATAAGCTATTCTTGAAAATCGTTTGCATAAATTCAAACAAACTACATTTTTCCAGTTCCAAATGAAAGCAGATAGTGTGTTATGATTTGCACATTGGTAGCCATCTTTAATATCATATTTGAACAATAAGCAACAATAAAGCCATGCTGATAAGTTAAAAACTTGTTTAGTGGGACTATTTCTACTTGCTAGAAGTAATTTGCATCAAAATTTATAACTTTGTAAAGTTCTATAATATAACTGCACTTTTTAGATACAAAAGTGGCGGCCATCTTGAAAAAATACAGTCTCAATCCTGATTTTTTTTAAATTGAAAGATGATTTTAAGGTATTTAGATATAACTGATGGCTATTTAAGTACATTTAACTGAAGAAAACATGATTTTTGCAAATAAATAATGAGATTAAAATGAAAAAGTTGAAAAAGGCGGCCATTTTGGAAAAACAAGATGGCGGCCATTAGAGGACATTTTCGGCGTGGCACTGACCCTTAATTTTTTTGTTTTGTTATCAACTAGCCATGTACCAAGTTTCATGCTTTTATCATAAAATGCACGATTCTTCTCAAAATTGTTACATATCTGCCCCGCTATGATGGATTTCACATACTATAAGAATCTATCATGAGTGTGAGAATAGGATAGAAAAATCTGTCCCGAGGATCGCTGTTTGGCATCACAAGCTTGCCGAGACTATAAAACTCTATCATGAGTTTGAGAATAGGATAGAAAAATCTGTCCCGAGGATCACCGTTTGGCATCACAAGGCTTGCCAAGTGATGACAAACGGTGATCCAGAGGGACAGATTTTTCTATCGCATCCTCACATGGGTAATAGATTCTTTTTCTTGCTCACCATTAAATACTGCATTTTATGTTCAAACGAAAAGGCTCAGAAGTTTCTGAATACGCTGATATGCGACATCATATGATGACATCATTTTAACATAACAATGATGTCACTTGATGACTGTGTCGCATGAGTTCCATTACAACCAATGTACAGCCGTCATGTAACAGCCTGAGTAAGCTAACATGGGTAAGATAAGATTTTGTATCCCAGGTTAAAATATCAGTGCAAGAAAATAAGGTTGTGGTTGTCCACCCTAAATTTCAACCCTTTTCATTCTGGTGGGGTTTCCCACACATGTTGATGTTGTCCCTTGTATATATTAGGGGTCAAAGGTTAGAGTTTCTAAATTATGTTTTTTACTGTCCTTCAAATTTGTTATTGTCATATCAAACAGTGCAAGCCTCGATGAAATGTCACATTTTGAGAAATCTCATCTGGTTCTTCAATTTTTGCCATAGTAACTGTTGACAGGTTTTCGTGTTTAAAAAGTTTAACACCCTTTGTATACTTATGGATTCATCCTTTTGGTTTGATACAATAAACTTGGGATAATCTATTGCATACATCTAGGGGTGTCAGGTTATTAAAAAATATTGTGTTTTTTGCTCTGAAGATCTTTTTACCCTTATAAACAGTGTAGACCCTGATGAAATGCCCCATTATGTGGCATTTCATTTGGGTCTTCACTATTCCTTAAAGTACCCGTTTAGGGGTTTCCCATATACAAAAGTTTAGGTTGTTAGGCGGACAAGAAATTGGATACTAGACGACCCAGATTAGTTTCCACATGATGTGACAATATAATAAGATTGTTTTTAGCACACCTGAGCCTAAGACTGACATATCAGTCATTTCAAGTTTTACAATCTTGAGGTAGAAAATCTTGAAAAATCAAAGTAAAACAGATTAAATATTACCTTTTGATTTTGAAAGAGCATAATTTATAGAACATAATCAGGGCCATATGTAAAACGGACACTCTAAAAAAGAACAAAAATTGGTTTTCAAAATTATTCAATTATTGCTTAATGCAGGCCAAAAGTATTGCAGAATGCTGCAATACTTTTGACTTTCATTTAGCTACCATTTGTAATTTTAAAAGATTTTTGTTTTGTCTATTTTTGAGTGGCTGTTTTACACAGGTTTCGCTGTATGTTCTAAGCATAATTTACAGAACATAATTAGGGCCCGGCCGGATCCAGACTTTGTGGCGAGGGGTCAAGGGGGCCACCTGTGGGTCTCGGGGCATCAGCTAAGCCCCCCCCCCCCTCCAAATTTCATATGTTCCCCATGATGCCCTCTTTCGAAATTTCATAAATGGTCCCCCCTCCCCCGCCACGAAGCAAAATGATTTTCAGCATTTTAAATGGCTTTAGAGAGCTTTCCTTTATATTTCTGGCATATTTTTTCATCTTAAGAGGATGTAGAAATGCCTCTGACTCACTTATATGAATGCTATATGATGTATCAGTATGCCTGAATTTCAGTTAGCACTAGGACAGATGTTGGAAAGAAGTACATTTCTATAACAGTACCGACTGTTTTGCATAATTGCATTTTCTGAATGCACATGTTGCAACATGCAAACAGATATGACCAGCTGTCATAGAACAAAGTGCTTTTTCAAGTTACCGTGGCATACCTTTTTAGCTCACCTGAGCTGAAGGCTCAAGGTGAGCTATTGTGATTGGTCTTTGTGTGTCAGTCCGTAAACTTTTTCTTTAAACAACATCTCCTCCTGAACCATGGGTCCAAATGTCCTATAACTTCACATGAATATTTCCCATGATGCTCTCTTTCAAAATTGCATAAATGGTTCTGAACCACTGAAGAGGAGGGCCCCCAGAGCTCCAGATAAGAAATCTCTTAAACAACATCTCTTGAACCACTGGCCCAAATAAAAAAAAAATCACAGAATTGGTCCTCACAATACCCTTTACTAAAATTGCACGAATGTTTCCCCTTTGCTGAACAAAAGGGCTGCTAGAAGAGCTCCATATAAGAAATACCTTTAAATGGCATTTCCTCCTGAACCACTGGTCCAAATGCAAAATAATTTTACAGAATTGTTCCTCGTAAGGCCTTCTACCAAAATTGCACAAATGGTTCTGGTCCTCTGAACAAAGGGGTCACCAGAGCTGTAGATAAGAAATGTCTTTAAATGACATCTCCTGAACCACTGGTCCAAATTAAAAATTTCACAGAATTGTCCCTCATGATATACTCTACCAAAATTGCACAAATGGTTCCACTCCTTTGAACCAAGGGGCTTCCTGAGCTATAGATAAGAAATGTCTTTAAAAAAACATCTCCTGCAACACTAGTCCAAATTCAAAATAATCTGACAGAATTCTTCCCCATGAAGCACTCTACCAAAATTTCACAAATGGTTCCACTCCATTGATCAAAGGGGCTGTCAGAGCTGTAGATGAGAAGCCTTAATATTATGTTTGTAGCATCATCTTGTGAACCTCTACCAAGTTTGTTCAAATTATGCCACAGCCTTCCCCCAACCCCACAATATTGAAATAAGTAAGGGTGCAAAGATCAGGAATCAATACAATCAAGTATCACACCTGAAAAATTATTAGAGCCAACAATCTTCTTCAATTTATACACCAAGTCACCATAGAATTCAGGTTCCGAAAGTCCTTGGCGCAAGAGAGATTTAAGTCCAACTTGGAATTTAGATATCAAATCATAGTATCATCTATAAAATTTAGAAAAAGGTTTGGCGAAGTTTATGATACCAATAGCCTTGTTTAAGAAGTTTCTGAGTAAATAATTTATTTCGAGTGTTGAAGTCGGTAACATAGCTAGATGCTCTAGCAAAACGAATGAGTTGAGAGATATAGACTCCATAGGATGTAGAGCAAGGAATGTCACCATCTAAAAATGGGAAATTGACAATTTCAAAATCAAAGTCATCTCATTTATCATTAAGGTATACTTACATCTGTGCCCACGCATGGATTTTCTTTAAACTTTGCATATTAATAACTTATTATATACAAACTATGAAAATGTATTTATCGAACAAGAT
This sequence comes from Loripinus fragilis, assembly GCA_964019695.1. Lineage (NCBI taxonomy): Eukaryota > Metazoa > Mollusca > Bivalvia > Lucinida > Lucinidae > Loripinus > Loripinus fragilis. The sequence goes on along the minus strand of OZ026531.1, from coordinate 35,371,821 downwards.
AGTTAAGAATAAGGCTTAGGAAGCAACCCTGAAGTACTCAACCTCTCTGGTGGTACCTGTCTCTAAATTTCCATGTCCCAAATCTATTATTTTGTTATCCCCAGACGAAGTAGGAGGGATATATAGATATACCACGACCTCTGACCAATGACCTTTGGATAGGATTGTTCCATTTCAAAAGTAAAGGTTGTTCTGGAACGGGAACCAGTTTACGTTGAAAATTGTTGTTTAAATTGTTGTTATTTCGATATATCGATACAATCCGCAGTGGCGCTGTTATTGACATATACTTGAGGCAGAACTCTGAGATGTGAGTTCGAGCCCCGCGAAATCCATTTTTTTTATAAATATGTTGCTGCATTCTTGTATTGCGACATTTTTTTAGTTTAAGAACTGTTGAATGCTGTTTTTTTTGTATTTTTGTTTTATTTTTTGCTTGTTTTATTTTCAATCATTTTATTCAAATTATTTCATTTCTAAACAATACATGTAGATGTATAACAACTCATGTCGTCCTCCAACTCATCTGCCGTGTCTGTTTCTTCATCACTTTCAAGCAGAGTGATGACAACGGGTTCGAGCATCTCATCCCTAGCAATGTCAGATGCCCAGTGGACCTTCTCCACCTGCTTAGCGTGGTCGACTCCGGTCAGAGCCGCTGTCCGACCGCAAGCGCATTCCTTCTGCTACCTGGGTGACATGCTTTTTGCTGGTGGAGGCTGTGAAATATCGGTCACTACTCGTGTGAGAACCGCCTGGAAGAAGTTCAGGGAGCTACTACCAGTTCTCACATCCCGCCACCTCTCTTACAAGACACGTGGCCATGTATACAACTCTTGCGTGCGGAGCGCCATGCTCCATGCCAGTGAAACTTGGCCACTGACCAAGACGAACCTGCAGCGCTTGCAACGTAATCAGACAGATCTGCAGTATCAAGCCAGTGGACGTGGCCACGGTAAGGTCAAGCGAATTGCTGGCAAAGCTTGAGCTTGAGGAACTCGACCTCATTTTAAGAGAAAGAAGACTTCGCTGGTTTGGGCATGTGGGGGGTTCTAGTCGTGCAATCAGAACAGCGTGTGATATACAGATTGATGGCAGGAGGGGGCAGGGAGGCCCAAGCTTACATGGAAGAAACTGACGGAGAGAGACTGCCGTGAGTGGAAGCTCACGACAGTTGACCCTCAAGAAAGAAGCACCTGGAGATCAGGTGTGAGATCTGTTATGCGTACAGCTAGCCAGTTACCTAGAAAGGGGCCCGCCGATGTGGATAATGCCCCTGCACCTGCATGTTAGTCGAAATCCGATTATGATTATGATGATGATGATGTTCTAGTGACATCTTTAGACCAGACTGCTTCTCCTCCACGCAGAATTTGTATACATTCTCAACAATTTTCGAGCATCCTCGCTATACTTCCCTATAACAGGCATTTTGATGATCATATTTCGTCCAAAATAAAAAAAATGCATGCCATCGACCGGGATCGAACGCTTGATCTCAGATTCATTGGTAACAAAAAATAATTCTAATTACCCACGACCTAGCCGACTGAGCCAGTGCGGCTGTAGACTCTATGTGTTAAAAATAATATATTGAAAAGTTACTAAACACCTGACACCCCTATTTCTAGGATTAGTTCAATATTAATAGGATTAGTCACGCCTCAAAGCAATTTGGGTATCTGTAGTTTTGGCGTCGTCCTTGCGTCCGTCCGTCCGTCCGTCCGCATTTTTTGTCTGTCCGGAACCATATCTCAGTACCTATTGGTCAGATTTAATTCATTCTTGGTACAAATGATAAGTACTATGGACTCTTGATATCATATAAGTTTGGTCAAAATCGACCCCTTAACACTTGAGTTATTGCCCTTGTTTAAGTATAGGCAATTATAAGGCAAAACCTATATTAGCTTTTTTGTGTGATGATCTTCACATTTCATCAAAGCTATTATATTTAACAACTTCTCGCTATAGACCATGATTGCCAAGTGCCTGCAGATAAGAATGGCAGTGTCAAAGTTTTACCCCACCCCCTTTGACCCCACCTAAGGGGTCAAAGGTCAAATATTTAAATTTCGCAATAACTAAGGCAATTATTAATATTTTTTGCTGAAATTTTGCATGCAGGCAGAGCAGCAATAGATATGAAACATATCGAACGGGATTTAAGTTTGAAGGCCTGATTCCGAGCCCCTTTGGTGGACTTAGGGGGTGGGGCCGAGGCCAAAATTAAACTTTTTCAGAATATGGTCATGTTGCATATCAAATTAAAGCTGTCGACGCTGGCAGCAACATGGTAGCAAATATTTTGCCCACAGACACACCCTCGACCCAGGGGGTGAGGTCAAAAGGTCAAACTATATATTTTTCTGAAAGTAGTCATGTTGCATATCAAATTAAAGCTGACGACACTGGCAGCAACATGGTAGCAAATTTTTTGCCCACAGACACACCCTTGACCCAAAGGGTGGGGTCAAAAGGTCAAACTATATCTTTTACTGAAAGTAGTCATGTTGCATATCAAATTAAAGGGAATTGAGCACAGAGCACCATAAAAGCAAGTGTGCTGTCATTACACACACCAACGACCCCTGGGGTGGGGTCAAAGGGTCATTTTTGTTCTTTTCTCAAAGTGGTCATGTTGCATATCAAAGTAAAGTTGAAGAAGTGTAGACCTACATGCAAGGTAACACTTTGAATTTACAAACAATCTTGACCTCTAAGGTTGGGTTTAAAGGTCAGATATTAAAATTGCGCAGATGTAAGTATATTTTTTATTGAACTAAGCACTAAAACATACTTGACAGGCGTTTGTTATGATCTGAATGATACTGTAGGTGAACTAAGGGTTAGATAAATGGGATTTATGTTTTGTGATTTACATGTTTCTCTCAAATAACCCTTCGTCGGGGGATATAAATTCGTCGAATTTGCCTTGTTTATTTCTATGATTTGTCATCTAGATTGAATCCAAAATACCATAGGCATTATATTAATACCAGGAAACCATTTGGATATACAGTGGATGGACAATGAACATGGACTTCAGGATGGACCGGTGTTTACAATCGATCGCTTATCAAAGTCACAGCGTCGATGCTGATTGGATTGTCAAATATAGGAGAGCAACGCCTACCTGTTTGTAAAATTTTTGCAGTGTTCTATTTTTGGGTATGGGTAACACGAAACCTGCATCATTCTTATAGATATATTCCTGAACACTGTGGCCTTCAGACAGCCATTTCGAACCCTCTGGGTTTATAATCTCTTGTCCGCAAATAGATTTAACTTTGCCCTGCTGCAGCTCATTACCCTTGCATACAATTGTAACAGATCAGTTTGTCCCGAAAGAAACACAAAAAATTGCGGGCTTGCAACTATTTCGAACCCAGAACATCTGTAACGGTCTGACTGGCGATGTTCTTAAAATACTCTTGATACTTTGTACATGACAAAAATATGAAACTTATCTAGCATGCAAAGAGTGACTGGTTTCTGTAACAGTCGAAGAATGTTTTATCGCTTTGTTGATCTTATACCTCTAAAGACACTGATCATGACAAATTGCAATGTATACTTTTAGAATTTCAGGGAGAAAATATACCTTGATATTGCATATGAATCTTCTACCATCAGACAGTTCACATGAAATATCGTTCCTTATTTGATTTCAAAGACAAAAATGTTGTCTGTTGTTTTTTTTTTGTGGTCAGCTTTATTATCACGTGTGATAACTGTAAGCGGTAAGCGATGAAAGATCTTTCTACACATAACCAGGAAAGAAGCAATTTACTTAATTTTCCGCAAATAGATTTGTCGTTTTTACTTTGCCTGCTGGCGCTATTACCCTTGCATACAATTTTATTAACAGATCAGTTTGTCCCGAATGTGACACAAAAAGATTGCCACCAATAATCCTTGCAAAAAGTTTGAACCCAGATCAGACCCAACCAAACGTCTGTAGCTGTCTGGTGATGGTCCTAAAATGGTCTTTATATTGACAAAACTATGCAAACTTATACAGCATGCAAAGAGTTACTAGTTTCTATAAATAATTATGCAACAGTCAGTCAGTGTCAAAAACTTTTTATCTGGAGCTTGAAAATACCGCTTTGATCTCAAAACGCTGATCATGACAAATTGCACTGTAGACTTTTGTGATGTATTGCTTGGATTTCAGGGAGAAAATAGACCTTGATATTTCATATGAATCATCATCTACCAGCAGACAATTTACATGAGATGTCGTTCCTTATTCGAAACTTTAAAAGTGTTGTTTGTTTTTGTGGACAGCTTTATTATCGCGTAAGAAATGTGTAAAATGTCTACACAGACCCAGGAAATAATTTATTGGATACATGATAAGGTTATATGCTGTGGAATAAGGTTATATGCTGCGGATTATACGAGGCAGTTAAAACTGTGCACCAAGCTACACAACACGGACCCCGATATTTGTGATCTATGACACGCCAAAAGCATCTATTTTCGGAGCACTGACACGTTACGTATACAGTGACCTTTCCCTTTACACAAGGTAGGCGTTGCTTTCCTAATATATGAATCCAATCAGGATCGACCATGTTACTTTGTGATGAGCTGCTGACAATCGTTGTGCTCGCGCTCTTGAATCAGTTTGTCCATGGTCATGTTCCAACCACTATATTATGGTTTACGTTTTCTGAAGAAGTGATTATAGAATTTCAATATTTTTTTCAAAAATTTACAAAACATTCAACATTCAATTCCAAAGATAGATATGTTCTAGCCTTTGTCAAGATATCATATTATCACAAAAACATGCCATATATATCCTGCTGATCTGAGCCAAATTTCATGAAAATCCAAAACCGGTAACTTTGTCGTTTCCTACCTCTTATGGGTATAGGTCAGTTTTAGCAAAACTAATTATTTAGTTGAAATGAATCAATAACTCGACAGAAGGAGGCTGTTTTTTAAATCTACTTCCACTTTTCTTAAAGAAAGACATGTTTAGACAATTTTAAATGATTCAATGGTCAGAAATGCCCAAGGTCATGGCCCCATGTCATGGCACTATGGGGCCAAGACAATGTGTATCACTTCCTCAACTCCTGCATGATATTGTTTAAGAAACATGATATCCTATCAATGAACGTGTGAAAATAAGTAGACCAAATATTTCCTTTTCATCCCAACTGAACTAGAGTAACCACAATGAGGTGCCGTGACCAGGATTAAGTGTAACAGAGTCTTATCAAAGGTATCATAGAACAGTGTTCTACATGAATAAGTGAGGTCCAGAAACGAAACTGTATGCCTGGAATATACAGCCAGCCAAAGTATAAATGTTGCTATTTGATAGAAATCAGCATCAGTTTTACAAAACAGAATTAACTGAGAAGATTAAGCATTCAATAAGCAATACCTTTGAAGCCAAGAGCTCTCTGTGGCCAAAATGGTTAATTTTAACCAATAGGTTTGACAGGGGGTTATTCTTGTGAACCAGGTTTATTAATGAGGCTTCCAATTATAAAACCATAGATATAAGGTTCTTCTCCTGTATGAACTGACTTGTCATAAGGTTTCTCTTCTGCATGAATTAAAATCTTAATAATGTTACATATTAAGTGTCACATTGGTTAGATGTAAGTTTAGCTTTAGAAATTAGATGTAGTAAGTCCAGTGTCACCGTATTGTATCGTTTTGGGTAATATTATTGTTTAAGCACTTCATTAAATAAGAATCATGGCACCTTATATCAAAGAATTTTTTTTTTTTCTTTTTCCAATCCATAATAGGGAAAAACACTGAACATATCAACTTCTACCAATATACGTACTAGCATGGTGATTCAAACTAAGCAAGTTTTCAAGTATGTTATACACTGAAACATAATTATTGTATTTTTTATATTTCAATGAATTAGGGCCATGTGTTTACATCAAGTTGAATAAATATGTTACCTGTCCTTGAATTTCATGAAATTTGGTCTACATATTCTTAACATGTATGGATAGTTTATATGTTGAAATGGTATCTTGACAAAAACCGCAACGTGTAAAAATTTTCATTCCAAATTTGACTGAATCCAAAATATACAAAATTGAGGTACCACCTCATAAAAATGAATGCCCACCCGCTATCATAATACATACAAAGCCATTTATAGTATCAACGAACTTGTCAATGATATAGATATTTAATAAAACATTTCTGTGCCCATTACATGATATGTCAATTACTTTAAAAATGATTATAACTGGGTACCCTGAGGTATTGTAGTGGTATCATACATGGCGTCATAAATTAGCAATGGAATTGCATAAAAACTCAAAAGCACCATACATATAAAAGTCATACCCCAGACAATCAATAAACATAAAATTATCAAATTCCAAGCGTGGGCAGACTCCCAAGTTAATTTCCCATACAATGAAAGAGCCCCTTTTGGTAGCAACAATATCATTAGAAATTGACAAATTCAAGTCTAAAAATGTGGCGGCGGTAGAACGTCTCCCTGTCCTTCACTATAGTGTAAATGTTATTTTCTTGTCCTTTGGGATCATGGGTTTCATTGTGGAACTTTGAAACTATAAGAGGGTCACTGATGAAGCCTAAATGACAGAAACTAGCTAGTCTGGCTCAGGAAATATGCACACTCTAGTTTCAGTTCTTTGGTGCAGTCTTTGCTTCCAAAGGATATCCTTTTAAGAACATATTCTTTAACAGAGGTATTGGCTTTATTAAGTTGGTGCTCTGAAGGGTATATTTGACTTACAATATTGTCAAAATAAACATAATTAATGTTTAAAAAATCGTCCAAATATCTGGATGTAGTGTTAATTTACCGATAACATCAGCCTGCTTATCACCAGAAAGAGATATCATAAAGTCCATCTCATAACAAAACAGGAATATATTGGTAACCAAGGGAGCACAATTAGTGCCCATAGGAATCCCAACTACTTGTCTATACAGCTTGGTGCCAAATCGAATAAAATGTTGTCCAACAAAAAGGTCAGCGCTGCACATACAGTTTGACATGACCATGCATGATATTTTTTAGGTTTTTTCGAAGTAAAATGCATTTCTGTCATTACATGCAAAGTAAGGAGAGCCTTCTCTCTGGAAGGTTCTTTCAATAAGATCAATAAGTTTATCTTTAATCAAACTATGAGGTAAAGTAGTGTTAATAGTAGAAAAATCATAAGTAGTCAAACTGGTCGCATGGAAATCTCTAGCTTTAAGTTTTTACTTACTTAAACCTGATTTGATATTTAGACTGCAGATAGTTTCCCAGTTCCTGGGGTAAGCTGCAATTGGCTTGTCCTTCTCACACCAGATTTCCAGGCTTCTCTGTTTGTGGATCGATGCCTTCTAGGTTTCACACTTCGACATCCGCTTTAACACACTCACTCCAAGACTTCCTTGGTCGCCCACGTCCTCTAAGGCCAGGGATGGCGATACTGGTAATTGAATTTGTCCAGGAAGATGCACGCACGACATGACCATACCATCTCAGACGTTAAGTTTATCTAAAATTTCACCTGAATTTATAATAAACCAAAATAGGTTTTTATCGGATCCCTCATACATCATTTCACAGTACTTGCTATCATGCTTTTTAACAGCTGTAAGACACGAGGTTAACAATTTAGAAAGTTCTGTTGTCGTACAAGAACTATAATTAGCAATAAATCTTGCTTTATAGGGGTTTTATGGAGTTAAGGTAATCAGTACAACGAAGGAACTCTGTCTTGGTTTTCTTTAACTTTGACACCGAAATGTTGGGCTGTATGACAACCATGCCCATCGACAATCACCCTCTCACTCAAAGAAGGCTGCAGTTTATACAAGCTTACGCTTAAGAATCATCAAACAACTACAACATTGTTAGCAGCTTAATCTGATGGAACCAAAACATAGTTCATATGAAAATCCTGGATACCTCGTTTAAGATGACGAAATGAAGATTTAGGTTTAGGTGGTAAAAGATGTGTACTACGAGAGTAATATGAAATTTGAGTATCAATAATTTTAAAAATGTTTTTTCCCATCCCACAATGTAGAAGTACCAATAAACTGTTTGGTTTGAAAACTTGATTCTCTGCTTGGTATAAGTCAAAATAGTTCAGATACAGTGAAAGAGTAACATGGCCCAAAAGACTAGAAGATAAAAAGTAATATCAAAATATTTTGGAGGGGGGAAAGAATGGGGTGGCCCAGTGTTATTCATAAGTGTTAAGATACAGGGAAAGAGTAGTATAATCCAAAAGAATGAAAAATAAATAGAAAGGTCGGAACATTTTGGGTGGAAAAGAATGGGCCAGCCCAGTCGGCCCAGTCTTTCCCCACCCCACAATGTAGAAGTACCAATAAACCGTTTGGTTTGAAAACTTGATTTATTCTTAGGTCATTCATAAGTGTTCAGATACGATGAAACAGTAGCATAATCCAAAAAAATGAAAGATAAAAAGGAAGATCGAAACATTTGGGTGGGGGTGGGGAGAAGGGGCCGGCCCAGTCTTTCCCCACCCTATAATGTAGAAGTACCAATAAACTTGTTGGTTTGAAAACTTGATTCTCTCTTTGAAATAGGTCATTCATAAGTGTTAAGATACAGTAAAAGAGTAGTATAATCCAAAAGACTGAAAGATACATAAAAAGTTCGGAACATTTTGGGGTGGGGAAAGAATGGACTGGCCCAATCTTTCCCCACCCCCACAATGTAGAAGTACCAATAAACTTGTTGTTTTGAAAACTTGATTCTCTCTTTGGAGTAGATCATTCATAATTCTTCAGATACAGTAGCATAATCCAAAAGACTGGAAAGATAAATGGAGGCCGGAACATTTTTTTTTTTTGGGGGGGGGGATGGGCTGACCCAGTCTTCTCCCACCCCACAATGTAGAAGTACCAATAAACTGTTTGGTTTGAAAACTTGCATGATTCTGTGCTTTGTATAAGTCATTCAAAAGTGTTCAGATACAGTGAAAGAGTAACATAAACTGAAAGACTGAAAAATAAATAGAAAAGTCAGAACATTTTGGAGGGGGGGGGGAATTGGCCGGCCCAGTCTGTCCCCACCCCATTATTTAGAAGAACCAATAACATGTAGCTTAATGGTTTGAAAACTTGATTCTCTGTTTGAAGTGTTGAGATACAGCTAAAAAACTGCAGAGGCTGAAAAGATAAATAGAAAGGAACAAACATTTTGGAGGGTGGGGGGGGGGGAGAAATGGCTGGTCTGTCTTTCCCTATCCCATAATTTAGAAGAAACAATTATATTTAAGGTTTGAAAATGATGTTGTCATCTTGTTTTAGTTCATTCATAAGTGTTGAGAGTAGCATAGAAAAAGTGAAAGAATAGCATAGATTGAAAAGATAAATAGAAGTTACGAAAATTTGGAAGGGGGATAGACCGGGCTGGCCCATTTTTTCCACAACAAAGCACCAAAACACAGGAGTCCTGTCGATAATAGAATAGCGGCTCTCAAGTTTCTTTAAAAGAATAAATATTATGATTTTCGAAAATGATTAGGGGGTAAAAACTGACTGGATCGGGGGAAATGGGCCGGCCCAAACTTTCCCTGAGGAAAGAATGGGCGAGCCGATTCTTTCAACGGGAAAAAAAGCTGACTGGGGGAAATACCGGCCTGTTACACCGGACCTGGCTGTTATATGACGTATTTTGGTTATTTTCAATGCATCGCACAAAGATACACGTGAAATTAGATTGATAACAGAAGTGACGGTAATATATAATTTCACAAACAACAAAGCTAGGATCAGAAACTATTGTAGTAAGTGTCCTATTTGTTCTTTTCATTGCATAATCTTCCTGTGCGACACAAGTGAAATTAAATAAATATCAGACGTGAGGAAATACAATTTCACAATTAACTAAAACTGAAGATAAATATATACAATAAGGGCTTTGAAAACGCATCACCGAGATTAAAACCTATATTTCACAAACCCTGAAAACATCAGCGGGATATATGACATTGCATATCATAGACTGACCAGCTTTTAATGCGCCCTAGAAAATTCATGGTTGTAAATTTAGTTTAAGATATTGAAAAAGTATCCGTTTTAAGACAAGGGTGGTCGATTTTGAAGGACACCAATTCAGCTGCAAGTTAACCTGTCTCAACAGATATGCGCCCTGGGCTTCTTTCACGATTGCACATTCATCATTGAACATTTCGAAATGAACTGAAAGCTCAATATGCTCAAATTAACACCCCCTTTGAAGATACCGACATGCCCCACCCACTCTGATTACTATAGTCAAGCAATAACATTCAACATCTTGAGCCTTTCAAAGTTTTGATTTTTTTCGTCCGGTTTTGTTGGAAGAGGCTAAGTGCATCTACAAATGGCAGATTATGCATACATTACGCTTGTATCACGTTTCTTTTGTATTGCGCAAGTGACGTTACGTAATTTTTAAAGCGTGTCTCGATCAAATGACAGCATATCTCCTGCCATGATTTACATCGTAAGTAGTCAATATCAGTAATGAAAGTGTGCATAAAGATAACTTATGGAGATGTTTCTGAAAACGAGCTGTAAATTGGTGTTCAAATTTGACGTTGATTTTCGAAATATTGAAGTTATCAAATCTTTTAATTAGAAAAAGTATATAAACTGCATTGCTGGTTATGGTATCATACGCGCCACAGTCGAAGCACAAAAATAATCAAAAAGCTTGAATTGACTTTGCAAGATGGTGCTGGATGCTGTATGTACCCATGTGACGCCATCATCAGCGTCGGGTTATAGTGCAGTCAATTTAATGACTGATTTATACCAATTCTGGGATACACATTAAAACCTGCTAGTAAAAAGTGCAAAATATGGTGATGCGTTTTCAAAGTCCTCTAGGATATATTGTATTTGGCGTTTCTTTAAACGATGCAAATATGTCGTAGATCTACCCCAGGGGGGGGGGGGGTACTCTGATATTTTCACACATACGTAGGCTCGGCCCATTTTTTGGGGTTCAAAATTCTGAATTTCAATATTTTTTGGGGTTTTCAGAAAAATGAATATTTTTTGGGGGTATGAAGATTTTGTGGATATTTTTTGGGGTCATCACAAAGTTGGGTTAGTTTGAGGGTCATTTCTACGCAATTTAGGGTCTTTTTTTAAGGTCAAGTTACAGAATTGGGATATTTTTTGGGGTTGCTAAAATTTCAAATTGGGGGTGCTTGAAATTCCTGATATTTTTTTAGGGTAAACGGTAATGCTTGGTCCGAGCCTTCGTATGCGGAAAAAATAGAGTACCCCCCCCCCCCCCCCCCCCCCTGGGAGATCTACGTGCGATGGCCCCATGTCGCTAACCCCGAAGACAGGGATTCTTGTGACGTTGCTGCGTGATATTCGTCCAGGGAGGTATGGGGGTACTCTCATTTTTCTCATGACGTAGGCTCGGACCCAGCAGCTATTGGTCACCCCCAAAAATACAAGGAATATCAGGCATACCCTAAAATTATTTTAGATTTTAACAACCCCAAAAAATATTCCCATTCTGTTCCTTCTTGACCTTAATAAAAGACCCTAAAATACATAGAAATGGCCCCCAAATATAATCCAATTTTGCAATGCCCCCTCCCAACCCCCCCCCCCCCACAAAATCTTCATACCCCCAAAATATTTTTTTTCTGAAAACTCCAAAAATATTGAAATTCAGATTGGGAATGGAAGGTCCCATATCACTTGGCTCTCTTGGTTTAGTATTGATCCAAAAAATCAAATATTTTGCATAAAAGAAGTAAAAATTTTAATTACCACATTTGACGGCTAGGGAGTACTCCATGTTGAACTGACAAATAAGCTGGTAAAATATTATTTATTTTATTGCTTTCATATAATGTAGTCTAAGCAGTCTCCACGCAAATTGCTATTCCTGAGGAAAAGTGTACTCTAAGAAAAAAAAGCATTTTTAGAAAATCGTTTTTATAGATCTATATGACGGTATATTATGTCTTTAATTGAATATATGTGGCTTTATCACCCCGGATAAACGGCAATCGCGAACACTTTTTCCAAATGCTTGAATATTAACCCTTAAAGCGCCAATCACGACTGCAGCAGACGACAAATTTTGAGACATCTTTCTCTATTTTTGACAAAGATAAGGTATGATATTACATGAGAATCGCCTGCCAGCAGACGATTCTCGTGAAATATCATGCCTAATTTGTTATTTTTGAAAAAGGGGTTGTCGTCTGCTGCAAATTATAGGTGGCGTTCATGGGATTAATTTCTTTATATTTTAATTACGCGCATGCCAACCCTCAAAGTGCCAATCGCAACATAAGTCGTCTGCTGAAATGTTTTAGAAACCTCAGTGACAAACGAGATCAGGAGTCCTATAGGAGCAGTCTGATGCAGATCCACGCTGTCAGCTTGATTGCTTAATTAGGCAGTTATTTGCAGTAGACGACTTCAGCGGACGACATTTTCAGATGGATTTTTGTCGGCGTATAAAGTTACACCTGTTCTAATTGTGCTATATAGCTGCTGCATTGTTCTATAATATTGAGCCGTAACATGAGATTTCCAACAATGTGGCATGTGCGACCAGCAAAGCCTCAGATCAGCCTGCGCATACGCGCTGTCTGATCAGAGCCTTTGCTAGTCGCTTGCATATTCTATGAATGTTAAGCTACTGGCTGATCATCATTTGGAGTTTCTTAGCTGAAAAATAGGCTGCACAGGCTCACCTGAGTCTACACTTGTCAAATACCACATTGTTGGAAATCACATGTCGTGGATCGTATAGCTTTTGGAACACTCCTGTAACCAGCTGCTTATGACGTCACACTTTTCTACTCGTTATCGATTGATTGCAAACACAATAAATGCTGCATTCAATAATAAATGCTGGGATCTCGTGATAGTCACGAACAAGGTAAGGATTTAACTTTTATAAACGACCTCTGTAACAAAGAATTTGAAAATGCGTAGTTAGTTTTAAAATATTACTGGCATGTGTAAAAACGTCCCTGTTTCTGTTGAAATTATAATTATGTCATTCACGTTGTCTTCGGTCACGCACTGTAATCAGCTGTCCGTTGGTTTCCGTCTCGGTTCTTCCGTTGTTGTTTACGGTAATGTTTTCTTTTTTTTTTTTTGGGGGGGGGGGGGGGGGGGGGTTAAGTAATTGTTATACCATGGGTTGTCCGCCTGTACGTAGAGATAGTCCACGAGCTTTAGCGGGTGGATTATCTTCCGTACAGGTGGACAAACATGGTATAACTATTTTATACCGCCTACATTAGTGTAGACCTTGCACATCACGAGATTTTTCACGTTAAAGTTAACATGACCAAGCATGAATGCTCATAAATATTCGTTAAACCCTTACTCTGCTGTAGGCCTACCTGGATAGAAAACTGTAAAGGCCCCGATCAGATAGCTTTGAAGAATCCAGTTGATCTGGGTCTTCACCGCATAGTGATACTTAAAAATATCATTACATAGATCTGCTTTAATCGAGTTTGTGATTTTCATAACAAGTGCCTATTTATAAGTTCATGAGTGTAATTGGGACATCCCATGAGATCATAAATATGCGTAAACATGCCTCATAAAAAGCTACCTCGTGTGAGAGCAGGGTAGGCTCGTCAAATCGATAAGACATTGTCTGCGCAGCGCGATACTGAAGAATCGACGTATGATCGATAAGCTATTACACCCTGTCCAACCCTGCGGTCGGTGAAACGGTCTAAAATCTTATTGAACTTTAAAATTTTGAACCCCTAAAAAATTGGTAAAGCCTATATATGTACTAGTATATATCAGAGTGCACCCACCCCGTGGGGTCTAATGGCGTAGCCATAACGCTGAAAAGGTTACGCATGACAAAGGGAGACTACTGAATGAAGTGATTCTCTTCGATTGCGCCACTTTTCGAAATGGGAACTTCTCTTAAAGGAAAGAATTTGTTCCCAAAGGGAATTCTTTCCTTTAAGAGCAGTTCCTTATGGTATGGAAAAATCACTTTTACCACATTAGGTGACATCCATTGAATGTAACTTTTTTTATTACGCACGTGCGTAACTCCGTAATGGGAGCTATGCCAATGGGTCTGTGTAATTTAAAAAATGTAATTTAAGGCTGTCTGTTTAATGTAAGCAAATTATCATTTTGTGAGTTAACACCAATTGATTCTAGGATGAAGATTGGTATCAGTAAATTGCATGTAAGCTTAGGCATGGCGATGGTTCTGTTGTTAATTAATTGCTGCTCTCATCACAGGGGGTTAACTCAGTCACAGTGCGGGGTGATTCTTTATGAAAGTTGTCAATGATGCTTTATGAAAAGGGTTACAGGTTCTTTACTTTGGGTTAATGATTCTTGACAATATGCGATGCTCATGCCAGAAACGGGGTGAAAATGGTTATATTAGACAGTTTTAGAGTCAAATGTTGTTAAAAGACATATAAGCAGCATGTTTTATGATAGTCTATGCATTTATCATACAGTTTAGCTGTCCAACAATTCACCAATTACAATAGAGATGCTAAGTTGCACAAATGCCATATGTGTATATTTCATAGTTTTATCGAGCAAAACATGCTTGGAAACCAACCATTATATTATATATTTGGTATATGAAGCTTAAATTCTTCCTTAAATATACGTTTTAGCAAATTTCAAAAAAATTCGAAGTTAATGGTTCTTTATGAAAGGTTACAAATGCTTTATGAGCCTAAAATTCGGGTTACAGGTTCTTTTAGAAAGTTGTTACATATTCTTTATGAAAGAAGTTACAGGTTCTTTATGAGACAAATACAATTTGGTCCTGATATTACAGCCGTAATGCATTTTTTGCACCAATAAATGGGCCGCAATATGAGATTTCCAACAATGTGGTATGTGCGAGCACCAAAGGCTTAGACCAGCTTGCGCATATGTGCAGTCTGATCAGAGCATTTGCTAGTCGCTTAAAAACTATTGACCGATTAGCATTTGAAGTTTCTTAGCTTAAAAGGAGGCCGCACAGGCTCGTCTGAGCCTATTTGTCCCAAAATGCCACAATGTCCACATGCGGATCCAGAGGGGGGAATAGGGGGTCCAGACCCCCCCTGGAAAATCACAAGTTATAGTTAAATGGGTTTCTATTGGACCCCCTACCCTGGAAAAAGTTGGACACCCCCCAGGAAAATGTGTAATAAAACCATTGGACCCCCTCTTTAAACTGTAAAATAATTTGAGGAGCCTGGACCCCCCCCCCCCACCCCCCACCCCCTGACAAAAAATTCCTGGATCCGCGCATGGTGTCCTGGTACAAATATCTTTGGTGGTGTTGGGTTGTGTTGATGCTGTACTGGAAAAAAGTTGAATTTCGACCTTAAGACCCGATCCCCAGGGTCTGGGGAGGTAGGAGAGGGGGTAGGAGAGGAGAAAGTCAACCATTTTTCCGTCATGTTAGGGCATCCACACTTTACTGGGCAAACTTGCCCTATTTCCACACAGACAACAAATCCCCGAATCATCAAGAATCGATGCTAGGATTCGTGGAGAATTGTTGTTGTTGTTTTCAATTCATTCGTTATGTTCTACGATTAAGTTACGAAATAGGTAAGAAACAGTTACGATTATTCGTGGGATTCGTCTGGATTCGGCCTGAGTGCCGAATTCACTACGATGTACAATAACCCTATTAATAAGTTAAAGGATAGATCACGAATTAGTTGAGAATACGCCAAATGCAGCACAAATTGGGTACGAATTAACAGAAATCCGCGACGATTCGTGATGATTCGCGAGATTTTCTCTCACCTCTCACGACAGTTATTAAAAAAGCCCATCCATGCTTGGGGGGGGGGGGGGGGGGGTCAGTTCCAAAATGAACGTTCCTCGTTTGTCAGCTGTAGAATTGATCCTGCAACTTGAGTGTCTTAAACAGCTACTTATATAGCTAGAAGAAAACAACTACGTTAATGTCGAGAGGCCCTGGCCCTGGCTCTTTGACTTGGAAAAATATGGTAGCTCACCATCAGCCAAACCACCAGCCTTGAGGTACTGACTGATCCTGACTGTGCTCCTGAATCTGCCAAATCTGTTTCCACTTCCAGGACTGGCTTGAATGTATGCGCGTGATGGGGTAGTTACTCTAAGGGAAAGTCCTTCTACTATCTCTTCCTTGGTTTCATTGCTTGTCTTAATATCCTGATTACCCACGAATGAGTTAAAAGAGTAGCTACGAATGCCTAAGAACGCATCCGAATCGATTACGATTCAGTTACAATGTCCACGAATGCATTAGGGATTTGATTCTTTGTCAATTCGTTGCGATTCGTGGGATTCGGGCCCTGTGTGGAATAGGGGTATAAAACAGTACTTTTTGCACATACTTTCACTTGAAACTGACAAGAACCCTTCTTGAATCAGCGGAAGGTGGCGAATGAACGTACTTGTATATATCTGTTTTCATGACCAATCTCCAGGAAAAAATGGACTTTGGTTGGGTCGCAATGGAACTCACGAACCCTTGATGAACAGCTGGGCTTGCCTCCGACTGAGCTATGGGACCCAATAAAATTATACTCTCATATGAATATTACCGATAGCATGAAGGTGTACCACTGGACTGATATCCGTCGTAGATGCTAATATTGCCCCTATGAATCCATACCAACCGTTACCATTCCAAATCAGTGATAGAGTGCTTGACTCAGAATCGAGGGGTTGCGGATTCGAGCCTCACCGGCGTTACTGCGTTGTGTCATTGAGCAAGACACATTTATCCTAGCTTAATACTGGTTCAACCCAGGAAGACCCGTCCCGACATAGCTGAAAGATTGTTGACTGCGACATAAAGTCGCTTGAATATTATATGAGCGTACAGCTACTGATTGAACATCATTTGGAGTTTCTAAGCTTAAAAGGAGGCTGCACAGGCTCGTTTGAGTCTACACGTGTCAAAACGCCACATTGTTGGAAATCACATGTCACGGCTCAATTTAGTTACAGCATTGACCCAAAATCTGTGAGCCATGCTGTAAATATGGGTTTTGTGCCCGGGTAGGCCAGTCTCATTATATTTCGATCATAACTTCACATGGTTATAACTGATCCCACGAAGGTGTGTCGCATACAACACTTAACCACCAACTCCCAAAGTCAAGGACACAACTTTGGCTCAAACCTGGTCCGGAATCTAATGTATTGGCACAACTCTCAGCCACCATCTCCCAAGTTCAAGGTAACAACTTCAACTCAGATGTCTGTCCATCGATCATACATGCTTCGAATCCTCTCTGTATCTCAATTACAGTTTAAGACATCTTCATGAAACAGATATCAATCTACATAAGACGACGTGTAATACACAAGGACTTTAACTCTGTTTTACCCTTTTTTAAAAAAAAATATGTGACCCGTTAAAACGGAAAATTGTAGATTTTGCAATTTAATCGTGTCCGCTCTGTAATAGAAGTACCTCGCCCAAAAACAGTTTATTATATGGTAAGACTTCTAACGTGCATGGACATCGATAATTTGATCCTTTTGCCAATTACAACAAAAGCTGTCTGCTTTTGTCGTATGCTGAATGTTTTTGAAGCCTCTTAGGCAAACAATGTTGACCCAGAACAGACTGTTGCAGTTTGCTTCTGTGCTAATATAATTGTCAATAATCCAAACAAATATATGCAGCAGCCGACTTGGGTTTAATGATCAAATGCAGTTTTTGGCTAGCTTTTTGAGGTTGCATCAGACGTAAGCCCAGTCATCCTTTGACTTTTATGCTTGATTGTCACTCACCGAATGAAGACATGTTTTTGCATTTTTGCAGACAGATGGTGCAGATTTGTCCGCATCTATGTTGTTTTCTGTCAATTTTAAAAACTACACCCAATATTTCAAGTCTAGCTAGCTTTTATAGCTCAAGAAGAAAATGGAGCCAGCTTGTATGCTTTAATCACTTTTCGTGCTACATCAAACGCTATTCAAGGGCGGATCCTGAAATTTTTGTCGGGATGCGGGGAAGGGGGACCAAGCCTTTGTAGAAAGAGTACTTGAGGGTACCCCCTCCTCAAAATCACACGCACCCTTTCCCCGAGGAATGTGACTTGGATAATGCATAAAAGGATGATGTTCGCACCAATGAAGCTTGGTTTTTTAATGGCCAAAACTTTAGATGTGCCGTAAGCGTAAGTGAGGATTATCGCCCGTACAGACACAAAAGCCGTACACTTTTCTTTATCACAACAGGTAGGTGGCAACCGAAAACGTTAATACTATCGACGAACGCAGATCTAAAATCGATAAAACATGGTTTTTTATTGCAATTTGTCGCCCGATTGGCAATCGTGAACACCGTTTCTTGCGATTATTATCCGCGTTCGTTTTTCAATTGCCGCCAACCCGGTTTGTTTAATCTCAATACTGCACGAGCTTTGTGCATTGCCAGATGTTGTTTCGTTTTCAAATGCGCGCTCGTGATTTAATCTTCTTTACAACTGTCCTCCAAACAGTGAATTATTACTCAACAATTCACTGCTGGAGCTGATCTATTTCTTAAACAACTCCAGCGAAGAGAACTATAATTGCAACTGCAGGTATCCAGAACGAGAAATCTTGCGTCTGGGACAGGGTTCACAAATAGCTTTTCATTGGTTATTTGTTAGATTCTAATGATTTTATAAATCATTTGGCGAGGCAAGTTTGCTAATTTTGAAAAAAAAATCATTTGTATTTCCTTTGGGTACTCAAAAGAACCGTCTAAATGAGACGCTTCTTTTGAGAATCAAAACATGTAAATAGTTGTTGTCTACATGTCTCTTTTTGTTTATCAAGAGCAGACTAACAAGTAAGATTAAAGTTATTATGGACAATGTTTGCCTTAATCTTTCATGCCTGTGTGGGGCGCAGTGGCTCAATTGAAGGTTTGCTAGTTCGAGACTCACAGACGTCAGAGTCACTGTGTTGTGTCCTAGAGCAAGACACCGAAACTGTTATAAAACAGGAGGATAAGAAATCGTCCCGATCCGACTTGGATGAAAAATATTAAAGCAAACAGATATTTTACCGGCTGCTTATTACTGGATCCATCCAGGTAGACCAATCCGGACAAGACCGAAAGATTGTTGACGCGGGCGTAAGGAATCAAGCCATGCAAGTCAAAACAAGCAAACAAACAAACCAAATGCTCCTACTCTGCCCTGTCAGGCTCAACTCTCACTAATTCATGTGAAGTCCCTCCAAATATGCTGAGCCACCCACACCCCATCAATCCACCGCATGCTCCTTTGGGAGTTTCGAAAAAGACATATTGATGTCCCGGATACAATGCTACAGTACTGGATGCTGATAGCAGGGTTTGGATATTTATGATGCATGGGAGGATCCAGAAACATTCTGTCTGGGGGGTTGGGTGTCCTGAAAACTCTATTTTAGTTTTTTCCCAGAGGGCAGTGCGGACCTGGCCTCCTTTTCAAAGCATTTGGACCCAAGGGGTCCTACTTCTCGAGGTTGTCAATAACAGTATTTCTAAGGAAACATATAACAACTTGTGATCTTCCAGGTGGGATGCAAGCCCGCTGTCCCCCACCCTCGGGACACGCACATGCGATGCTTAGCTAACAATCTGAACTCTGTACTTCAGTCAGTTGCCTATCTGCTTAATATGCAAGCAGACAGGAGATCGCACCCAGCATATTTTTCATGGAGAGTCGTTTCCTCTCCTGATGATTCAAGAAGACCAAGTTGCCAGTTACTTATATAAGAATGAGCAAAAGTAATGGTAAACTGCCCTACAGTATAGGCTTGCATAGGAACACTATAGTTAAGTTCACCATAGTTGTTTACCATAGACAATAAATCAAATCAAACAACAGTTAAATTAAACGAAAACAGAGACTATGTCTCGGCATCACTGATATAATATTGAAATAAATCTTAACCTTAATCGTAATGATAGGGCGTGATTTGCTTGACTTGCGGCAAATTCGGATGGAATTGGGCCCTTTTAGTCTCTCCCTGTCTCTTGGAGGAGTCCCAACATGACAGAAATATTGTTGACTGGGCCGTTAAGTCTTAATTCAATCAATAAATAAGTCAGGGCTTCAGTACAAGGTCTAATTGTCTTGATATTTGATTCTAAAACCATTAAGATCTTTGCAAATTCTTTCATAAAGCATCCGAACCCTTTCATAAAGAACCAGTTATCCATCATTCGTACAGGTAAAGAACCTGTTACCAAAATATGTTACTGATTCTTTACCACTTTTTTTGGCTTGTCAATATTAGTCATTTAAAATAAGCCCTTTATAGTTTTACATGAGGAGAAAATTGATTTTTTCAAACACATTTAGATTGAACTTGAAGTTTTATGCACACTATCTTTGATGGATTATGTACTTTGATAAATATACTGATTTTTGTTATGGGTTTTAACAATATCTGAATTTAACCGCTCATTAATCCCTGACACATAAACCATCATCGCAAAGACTTACAGAGTAAAACCATTAGCTTTTCAATTATATGAATTAATAAAAATAAAATACTTTCGGGCTTCGAGAGTCTTACGTTTAATGCGGTTTCCCATCACCTACCTTATACTGGTTAAGGAAATCATAAAGCACCTGTAACCCTTTCATAAAGCATCATTGACAACTTTCATAAAGAATCACCCCGCACTGTGACTGAGTTAACCCCCTGTGCTCATTGTTTGTGAAGATTCTTTGTTTCTGTGTTTGGTCTTTTGTTATATAATGTATAGTGTCCTTGGGTTACTGTGACCTTGATTTCTGACCTAGTTTCAAGAATTGGCATTGATTTGGGTGTGTATATCTCCTATATTCTTGAGGTAGGAATTGCAAAAATTGGTGTGTGAATGCATCTTGGGATGATGGAGTGTCACATACCATTTTGGGGTCACTGTGACCTAGTTCCTAGAATAATCGTGTCCAGAGCATATCTCTTGTATTATTTGAGATAGGAATCCCAAATTTTGTGTGTGGGTGCATCTTGGGATGCCAGAGTGTCCAATACCATTTTCGGGTCAATTTGACGCTGACCTATGGCCTAGTTTCTAGAATAACCGTGGCTGGAGCATATTGCGCTTATTATTTGAGATAAGAATCCCGAATTTGTTGTGTGTATTCCTCATGGGATGGCAGAGTGGTGTATACCATTTTAGGTCACTTTGATTTTGACATTGACTTCTGACCTCATTTCTAGTTTTTTCGTATCTGGAGCATATATTCTATACAACAAATAACTTCCATCAAATGTGTCTTATGCTAGACCAATTCCTTTGGGGCCATTCGCCACGTTATTGTGACATTTC
Organism: Loripinus fragilis; assembly: GCA_964019695.1. Lineage (NCBI taxonomy): Eukaryota > Metazoa > Mollusca > Bivalvia > Lucinida > Lucinidae > Loripinus > Loripinus fragilis. Next base: position 35,350,523 of record OZ026531.1, on the reverse strand, counting down.
TTGTTTTTGTCATGTCTGTGCAGTAGAAAACAATTAAAAAACTGTTGATTGAAAAAACACCTCATCATGAGGCAAATTAATAACTTGGATAATTAACCATTAACGGATTTTAATCACTCAATCAGGTAAGTTTTTGGTTCTTTTGTACATTTATTTTACTGATTGATTACATTTCCCTACGTAAAAGCTTGCAAAAAGGATCTATTGATAGAGAAGTTCAACTTTGATAGCAATAATGCAATTTTTTTACCTTGAACTGCTAATAACTCGATACGTTTTTGCCCAGTCCTATGGAATTAAAGGTATCAAGAGTGGACAGAATATCGATTATGAAGTGCTCTGTATTCAGAGGTATAATGCTATTTTCAATAGAAACTCATATAACTTGTGAATTTTCAGGGGGGGTAAGACCCCTCCCCCCATCTGGATCCGCGCATGAATGAAATTTTCTGTATGGCCATGGGTGTTCCATAACCGTGTTTAGGCTGGAAGAAAACACAATTAGATATACCCTGGAAATAGTTGGACCCCCTGGAAAATGGTGGATCCCCCGGATTAATGATGGAACTCCCCCTGAAACCTGGGAAAAGTAATTTGCTCTGAAATAAAACCATTGATAAACAATCCGATCCCCTCTGTAAACTATAAAATAAGCTGATGAAAAAGAAAAAAAAGGTTGTTAAGGCTGTTTTCTAGCAGTCGGTCCTGAACCACCACCTCACCCCCCCCCCCCCCCAACACAAAATAATTCTGGATCTGAGCATGTGACATTGCCTTTAATCCTTGTGACTTGTCCCACTCCCTCCTACAAAAAGTCCAAATGACTGAAATTTTGTCAAAACGTCAAATATTTCGTGCTCCATTATTTTTTAATCATATTTGCGTAATACACCAGTCATTAGTAACCATGGCCCAAGCCACTGAGCAGGGAGGGGAATAGCTGGGCAATTTTGCTGCATTTATACTTTTGCATTGTCTCCACAGTGCGAGGGAAATGCCAGGAATTTATAAATCTAGGCAAACATGTCAGTGCCATGTAAAACAACAGACAGCAGTGTAAACATCCGTGGTTTTATCAGTTAACTGTCCCTGCATGTGGCGGTTATAGGTAGGATTTGCTGCTGGCTGAAAAATTTAAGTTTCCACTGTTCCCCGGGTCCTAGGAAAGGGGGCGCGTTACAAACGACTTGTACATAATAGAATCACAATAAGATAACTAATTTTTTTGTCAATTAATTGTACTTCGAAAATTTGCACCTAAAAGGCATAAAAGTAGGAATAATCGAGAAATTTAATCTAAGCGTAATACCTTTTCAGTCTTTTTTAAAAGCTGAAAAGGAGATGAGAGTTGAAATGCAGCGATTTATTGTAACGTTTCCAAAAATTGTTGCATACAGCTCCCTTGCTTATATATTCTGCATATTTTCAAAAGTACGAGATCTTTGTGTACGAATCCGCCAAACAGGATATTGACGAAACTTTTTTCCAACTTGGGATTGAATGTTTGAAGAAATCAGTCAGAAATAGCTAACCATTCAAATACAGTTGTAAAGGTACGTCAATTCTCCACCGAATGCACTAATGCTTTTATTGCAAACGTTTATATAAAATCAAAGAAAATAGTAATTTCTTACCGGATGTCTGTTCGTCCATCGTTTTTTTTTTATAAGAATCGGCACTTCTCCGGTGTTACAACACCATTTTACCGGTGTTAGGACCGTTTCACCGACCGCAGGGTTGGACAGGGTGTATTATCACCAGGGTTAACCGATTGCGGACACAGGATGTATGGGAGGTAAAACGAGACTGCTCAAGAACCTCCTCTGTTACTCCCCCCTGTGAAGTTGCTAGTAAATGATCGATTTTCACTTTAGTCCATTTGGTAACGTAAAAATTTCCCAAAACCTCAAAAAAGGTTTTCATTTTTTCAATATATAAAGGTCATAGATGTATCAAAACGCAGGCAAAGGTAATATTGGGGCTGATTTATTTTCTTTAAATCTGCATTAGATACAATGCTTAAGATATTCTAAAAAGAACAAAACTAATAGTTTCACACGCAAAGTCATTTCTATTGGGAGGAGGGGGCTGCCTAAAATGAAAAAGTGACACAGATTTGATTGTCTGGTTTAAAAAAGCACTTTAGAATATTTCCTGAGATTCACAATCAAAACGTCTGACTTAGTGTAAAGGATTTGTAAGCTTAAAGAACTGGTTTCACGTAATTTAGATAGCCCAACCGTTTCAAGATGCAAATAAAATGCTTTTAAATGTTACATGTGAGGGTATTTACTCTTTGGTATTGTAGAGTTTCTGTTGTTGTTTTTATGTGTTTGTTTATATTTGGTGGGGGTGGGGTGTAAGATAGTCCGTCACTTCCCACTTACCATAGAAATATCCTATCTTATTTTGGCGTGCACTAAGGGATGTCTGCACCCTGCTACTCTAGAATCGAGCGACTCACAGTCTGTTACATACGTTAAGATATTTGATTTTGAAAAAAAGCTAGTTGTAAACTAATAGATGTTAGAAAAAATCATTTTTAAAATGTGGATATATTTTATGAGTTTTACAAATGCAGGCTTGTGAAGTATTAAATAACTTAAAGCAAGGGATTTCAACCGCGACCAGGGCCCAAAATTACAATGCTTTCTTAAAGTTAAGGAAGACTTAAGTCAAGTAGTGATTTTTTAGGATGCGAAAAATAACGTTTCGGATTTATCAAAATCAAAATAGTTTCATTTTTTCCGTAGATCACAGTGATATCTGTAAACATAAGTACTGCATTGATCCTGGCAATTTATTAAACATCAATGTAACATGTTGAAATACCGATACTTAATTTAAGTCGTCCTTAACTTTAAGAAAGCATTGTAATTCTTGGCCCAGTTTGTCTACTTTATGAGTTTCCCACTCTTTACACTACTTTACCTCGTAATTTAATTAAAGATAAACTTATTGATCTTATTGAAAGAACCTTCCGAAGAGAAGGCGCTCATAACATTGCATGTAACGACAGAAACGCGCTTTATTCTTCGAACCAGCCGATGGTCTTGTCAAAATGTATGTGATGCGCTGACCTTTTTTGTTGGACAACATTTTTATTGGCACTAAGTTGTATAGACAAGTTGTAGGGATTCCAATGGGTGCTAATCGTGCTCCCCTGGTTGCCGGTCTATTCTTGCTTCGGTGAGATTCATTAAATTAAAATCTTTGTCAGCCGGTCATTTGATCTAATTGAAGGACATTGCGAGTGTGAAAAGCATACGGTCATGCATGGTTGCTTATGTAAAGCACTTATAAGAGAGGAAGCTGTGACACATCTGCAAAATGGAGAGAGTTGAAATTAGAGCGGTTATTAAGTACTTCTGTAAGAAAGGTATGCCTCCCAAGGAAATTCATGAAGACTTCATGGAAACCCTTGGGAAGGAGTCTTCTTCTTGTAGCACAGTGAAAAACGGACAGCAGAGTTTAAGAGGGAGAGAGAGCGTTGAGGATGGTCTACCCGCCCCAAAGATGCCACCGCTGATTAAAATGTCAAGGCCGTGCACACCCTGGAGGCGAGACCTGCGAAGCATGGCTATCGAAGTGGACATAAGTTTTGGGGCAGTACAATAAATCCTTACCGACATCTTAGGTATGTCAAAGGTTTCGGCAAGATTGGTGCCACGAATGTTGTCCGATGATCAGAAAAGGACTCGGTTCGACATTTCTAGGTATCTCCTTCTCGCTATGAAGATGATCCCGGCGATTTTATCGAGCAAGTTGTAACCCAAGATGAGACATGGGATCACCACTTTGATCTAAAGTCAAAAATGCAGAGCAAAAAAATGGAAGCACCCTGGCTCACGCCCTCCTAAGAAATTTAGGAAGGTTCATTCAGCAGGGAAGGTGATGGCCTCAGTCTTTTGGGGTAGTCAAGGGGTAATCGTGAATGATTATCTTGAGCAAGGTCGCACTATAAACGGTGCATATAATGCAGGCGAATTGAGGTGGCTACGCCAGGAAATCGCAAGAAAGAGGCGAGAAAAACTGACTCGCGGTGTTCTGCTCTTGCAGGACTAGTCCCTGCCCACACACCACAAGTTGCCATGACTGCTGCGACTGAATGTAAATTTGAAAAGCCTTCCTCCCAGTCCCAATATTCTCCCAATATGGCTCCTTCTGACTTCTATCTGTTCCCAAAACTGAAATCCCATCTTCGTGGTACACAGTATGGAAGCAATGTATGCGTCAAAGATGCAATAAACGAGTATTTGGGTGACCAGGAAAAGGCCTTCCATTTTGAAGGAACAGAGATGGGCTTAGTGCATTGCCTTGAAGGGAGGTTATATTGAAAAGTAATAGTCAAATGTTCATACCCTGGTAGCCCGAAGTACAAAGGGATCATTCCTCGTACATTCAGCATGTCATATTTTAAAAATACTTAGATAATTTTGACAATATGATAAATCAAATATACCCTTCAGAGCTTCAACTTAATATTTAAGCAAATACCTCTGATACCGAAACCTCGTTTTTGGACTTGCATTTGTCCATTTCTAATGATATCGTTTCTATTTCTATATTGTAACACTCGTTATCTTGGGTCCTACCAGCCATTTTGGTTGGTTTTCAAGATGGCCGCCGTGAAAAAAGACAAACTACCTATATAGTGTAATATCAACCTCCTACCATCAGTAATGCTTACTTTTATGAGCAGAACATCTATATCTAAGACCACCAACTACAGTTCTGATAATAAAACCTTAATGTATGGTCTTAGCATAGTATATTAAAGATGGCAGCCGCTTTTAAGTATACTTTTGCATATTTTCGTTAATCTTCAGAAAAAAGTTTCAATGGTTCTTTTGATAATACAATTCAAAGTTTCGTGTTTGGTTCATTATTAATTTGGGAGATAAATGTACAGTCAGCATTATTTATTCATACCGTATGACGGCAAAGGTGACTGTCATAAATGGTAAATGAGTCCAAAATAGCCAAATGACTGTAATAAAGCAGAATGAGGAATTATTAAGAATAGGAATGTTTATATGTTTAGAATGGTGACGGTCTTACATTTGGCATTTCAGTCCTCATCACTAGAATTGTCCATTAATCACAAAGTTATCATCTTCAATATATTTGATAGGCTGCATACCGAACTACCCCACCCATTTTAATAAGTAGGCAACTTTTCCTCTAAATAAACATAAATATACACCTCTACATACACATAATCACTGGTCTTAACTAAACTGACTATAAATCAAAAAGCAACACAATTTTGCAATACCAGTCGAGTCGTGTAATAAGCAGTCGAATATACAGGTTAATAAGACATGTGAAACAACGTGTTCTATGTGACAAGTAGTTGTACAATGACTCAATATTTTCAACGTACTCTAAGAAACAAATTTCCAGCTACGACGTCGCCACCCGGGAAAAAACCAGAGATAAAAAACTCTTTTTGGAAAAAAAAACCTCTGGAAACCGTGTCCATAGGATAGCGTTAGCCTATAACGCCATGCGAGCGCCGTTAAGAATGATGGACCCATTCTGTTTCATTGTATAAAAGGAAATCGAGATGAAATCACACTGACGTCTGAGGCATCATATCAGACGTTAGACGTCAATGTGATATCCTCTTGAAAAAACTATTTTATATATAAAGTAATCTATTTGATCAGAAATCCATTAAATCTTTTAAATTACGTATTGTAGTTTAATGTTGCCTACACGACTGCGACAGGTAGAATGAACCTGTACAATACCTCGCTAGTAGAGATGTCCGGGATAAGCGGCATAAGCCTACAAATACGGATAGGTAAACGTTAAAGCGATAACACCACATTGGAAGTAGTACGGAGCTAATGATGACGTTGAGCAGTGCAGTATATTTCATAAAATCATATGATACATATAATATTATCGATATCAAAACTTTTTACACGGAATACAGGAGAGCAAGTCATCCATGTTTAGAGAGAGAGAGAGAGAGAGAGAGATTGAGAGAGAGAGAGACTTATACTGAGTATATATGATCACGTGTCGTTATGCACATACAGTTTTGTCAGGGTTTGTGCGCCACAACAAACAATACCATCACCAAAAAAGGTCAAAACACTAAACCATCATACTTTGTGAAAAACAACAAACAATAGTAACACAAAACAAGGTAAAAACACTAAACCATCATACTTCAAACGATACCATCACAAAACAAGGTCAAACCACTAAACCATCATACCTTGTTAGCAACCACTAACAATACCATCACAAAACAAGGTCAAAACACTAAACCATCATACTTTGTGAGAAACAACAAACAATACCATCACAAAACAAGGTCAAACAACTAAACCATCATACTTTGTTAGCAACCACAAACAAAGCCATCACAAAACAAGGTCAAAACACTAAACCATCATACTTTGTGAGAAACAACAAACAATACCGTCACAAAACAAGGTCAAAACACTAAACCATCGTACTTTGTTAGCAACCACAAACAAAGCCATCACAAAACAAGGTCAAAACACTAAACCATCATACTTTGTGAGAAACAACAAACAATACCGTCACAAAACAAGGTCAAAACACTAAACCATCGTACTTTGTGAGCAACCACAAACAATACCATCACAAAACAAGGTCAAAACACTAAACCGTCATACTTTGTGAGAAACAACAAACAATACCATCACAAAACAAGGTCAAAACACTGAACCGTCATACTTTGTGAGAAACAACAAACAATAGCATCACAAAACAAAGTCAAAACACAAAACCATGACACTTTGTGAGCAACAACAAATAATAGCATCACAAAATCAGGTCAAAACTCTAAACCATCACACGTTGTGAGCAACAACAAACAATACAATCACAAAACAAGGTAAAAATACTAAACCATCACACATTGTGAGCAACAACAAACAATAACATCACATAACAAGGTCAAAACATTAAACCATCACACTTTGTGAGCAACAACAAACAAAAACATCACAAAGCAAGGTCAAACATAAAACCATCACATACATGTACTTTGTGAGAAACAACAAACAATAACATCACAAAATCAGATCAAAACATTAAACTTTCACACTTTGAAAGCAACAACAAACAATAACATCACAAAACAAGGTCACACACTAAACCATCACACTTTGTGAGCAACCAAACACAATAACATCACAAAACAAGGTCGAAGCACTAAACCATCACACTTAGTGAGCAAAAACATACAATAACATCACAATTAGCAGTTACAATGAAAACAAACCTCGCTTGATTGATTTCACCAAACACAAAGTTTTTTCAATTGGCTGACCAAAGCCTGATTATCTGCCGATCATCAGCCAACAATCGGCCGACTGATCAAACTATAATATGGCTTTGGCTTCAGTATCCATGCGCGTTTTGCATAAAGTACTCAACGAAATTGACAGTTTGTATTTAGTGGCTTCCCGCCGAAAGAAGAAAACAATAAGAGAATCAGAAAGTTCATAATAAGTTAAACATGAATGCAATAAAATTCTTGGACGAGGCTTATAAGTGACAAGAATCGGGCGACTGTCTGCCGACTATCGGTCAATAATAAAGGTTATCTGCCGTCACTCGTCCCACTGTCGCCAGATGATAGGCTGACAGTCAGCCAGGCTTGAGTGACTCATTTTGAAAATAGAAGTTGGCGATGTGTCAGCCAACCATCAACCGATAGTCCACAGCCGGTCGGTCGAATCCAAACCTTTTGCCAAGTCCCAAAGACAGTCAGCCGATCGAAAAAGAACAAACTGGTCAGTTATATTTTTGCCGCTGGCTGACCCTAAAAAGCAGCTAAAATTGCATACAAAATCACCCGACTGTTGGTCTGTTGTCGGTCGATTCGCATCACTGGCAGTCCGCAGACTGTTGGTGGGATCAAGGTAATCGTGGTTTAAGTAAGAAATTGATCAAATTTCATGGATTTTATTCTGAGTATATGTGACTATACTATAATGCACATGAAGTTTTGTCATGATTTTCTGGGCAATATATGCCCTTTGGCTTTCAGAATGTCAATGGTTTTCCAGTCCTCAGCCATTGATTAGCAAGCAATAGAAGGATTTTCATGAAATTTATATATGGCAATGGTGTGATGATGCATGTGAAGATTTATAAGGATGTCATTGGGTGTTAGAGATTGCCTAAATATCAATGAATTTCGGGTGATACACATGAATATTCATAAGAACAGGAGTTATTGTCTAAATTTCATAATTTCGGCGGGTAATATCAATTTGCTATCGAATTTGCTTTTTAAGCATACCTTTATCTGCCTTAAGAGGCGTTTAATTAGTGTGAGATAGGTCACATATCTAGAGGACACGCTGCACGCGGGGCGAAATGGCTCAGTTTCTTCAGTATAAGGCAGGGGATCGAAGGGTTGCTCGCTCGAGACTCACCGGAGTCGCTGTTTTATGTTTTAATCTATTTGCTTCTTAGTACTGTTCAAATATAAAAAGATAGAAAATCGTCCCCATATGACTGAAAATCCGTTAAGTGGAACGTAAAGCATATACACAGACAAATTAAATACACGCTGCATTTGTTGAGTGTGCATCACTTTGTATATCAAAGCTTGAGACACTATACAGTATTAGCTTTGGACAGGTCAAAATTCTTCTGCAATCTATCCTTATAACCCATCTTCACCTATCGCGTACATGTTTCAATACGGTGTTGTTATACCTTTCCTTTTACGTATACTTATTCGTATGCGGCCAACCCGGACAACTCTAATAATCACCTTATCCGACCACGAGAAAATCATGCTCGTGAGTACTTTTAACAAATCTTTTACACCCTCAATAAGGTGATACGTCAAGACAATACTTTCATGCTATTCCTTCGGAAACGCATGAAAGTTGAAAATATTGGAATGGCCTTCATTTTGCTCTCATCAGAATCAACACTTATTTGCAGTATACATTTTCAAAAGCTTATATTTGGGTGCTTCAGGGTGTAACATACGTTACATGTTTACACTAGCCCAGTAAAACGGGTATCTGGGTCCAACATAGCCTCACACCATGCATATATGGAGCCATAACCTTTACCACTATAGGTTTAGGTACATATGCATGTAGTTGACAGTAAAATCATTTACGTTGCACTTAGACTGGCTCCAGTCCTGAAAACAAGTTTTCATCAATGTGTCGTATACTTGTAGCCAATCTAACTCTGATGGCTCTGTTTAAAACAGAGCCATCATAGTTAGACTGGCTACAAGTATATGATATGACACATTGACGAAAACTTGTTTTAAGGACTGGAGCCAGGCTACGTTGTACTCTGTGCTTGGTGTGAGAAAACCTTTCTTCGGGATTTCCGGGACTAAATTGCTGAGCTACACAAACTAGCTAGAATCTTGAAGATTTAGGCAAAGCAAATGTTGCTATTGTGCCACCTAAAACAGACAGAGACATAACCTTTATAAGTTAAAGATATATATCACTTGAATAAGTTAATATTGTGCCTTTTCAACAATGATTTCAAAGTTAGGCAGTATTAACTTATTTAGGTTTAACGTCTAAAATTATTAAGACCGAGGTCAAATTTGCAAACTCAAAAATATAACTCATTTACGTTAAAAAAAAGTAGGCTTATTTCTTTATCTTAATGACCTTAATACAAAATTCTACCACGTTTATTACGTAATCGTTATATTACGTAATATGTCTTAAAGCTAAAGTTGTATCTATATGACCATGAAAATTACGATAACTCCAGAATATGAAGTTCACTCAAACAGGGTACTTTTGCTGCAAAAAAATAACTGCTTCAAGTGATTTTTGAGACATTTTGGTGGCTGTGTATCTATATGTAAAAAGAGAATAGCAATGATGCGGATCAGGTTTCGCGGACGCTCAGACTGATCTACGTCTTTGTTGTTCGTATGCAATAAAATAAAAACTGGTCTCGCGACGCGGGTTATCTGATAAAAATGATAACCTTGGACTCTTGAACTATCTAGAGTGCCATTGTTATCCTTGATCTGCTGAACCAGGGTATCTCATTTTTATTAAAACATAGTTGACCCAGATCAACTGGCTACCCAATAAGCTAGATAGCCAATTCCATGCGCGGATCCAGGAATTTTCGTCAGGGGTGGTCCAGGTCAGTCTGACAAAATAAGCTCTGACAACGTTTTTTTTTTTTTTTTTTTTTTTTTTTTTTTTCTTTAGTCCTCAGCTTATTTTACAGAAGTCAAATGGTCAATTGAAAAGAAATCTATCATTTTTCACGGTTTCAGAAGGGGTCCAACATTTTCCAGGGGGTTCCACCAACTTTTTCCAGGGGGAGGGGGGTCCAATTGCTTATTCCCTATAGGAACCCATATAACTTGTGATTTTCCAGGGGGGGGGGGTCCGGACCCTCTGGAACCGCACTTGAGTTCTACTCTGTTTTTTATCTTGTATTAGCTGCCATTGTAATAAACCGAATGTCCACCATAAGAAGAACAAGTCAGTATTTATTCAGCAGAATAAGGGATCATAAAGGGTTAACTCTTTATATGTTAGGTTTCTTTACATTCTTTGTCTTTTTTTTATTTGATTTGATATTTTACGTCGCAGTCAACAATATTTCAGTTATGTCTGGACGGGTCTTCCTTGGCTGAACCGGTACTAAGCAAGGATTCTTTACATGTTCTTGCTGATTTTTTCCCAAAATAATTAATTAAAATAACTTTCAGGAATACTAACACTACCAAACAGTGGCCCGACAATCTGGGTCTAGACTGTTTACCAAGGTAATCAGCAGATGACAAAAGTCGTAACAAGCAAGAAAAACGTTAACACTTATTATAGTGATCTTGACCTCATTACAAAAGTCAAAGGTGCATTGTCCTCATGCAAAAGCACATGCCTTTGACAAGCTGAGCCACACCACATGAAGGCGATCTTTTATAATCACACCGGATAGGCGGCAATCGAAAACACTCTTTACAATCGACGAACACGGATCAAAAATCGCTAGAGAACAGTATTTTCAATTTCCATTTGTCGCCCAACTGGCGACAAATGGCAATCGAAAACTTTGTTTCCAGCGATTTTTGATCCGCGTTCGTCGATAGTATTAACGTTTTCGATTGCTGCCTATCCTGTGTGTTTATGCAAACTGGTGGAATACTGTTATTTCGGATGTAGCAAGTGCTTTATTCACAATTAGTAGTCTGCTCAGATACGCAGGCTGACCTGCCGCTTGGCGAATGTCTGTATTAACACGTGTGGCTTTCATACTAGCTAAAATGCTAATTCGACTGCGTGCATCAATGCGTATGCAGACTTGCGCGACTTGCGCCTTTGTCGTTAGAATATGTGACACGAGTAAAATACTGTAAATCTTTATCATTTAATTTTGCGTGTTCTTTATTCGCGAATTTTCATTCGTTATTCCATAATTCTATCATTTCAGTCGTTTCGCGAGCCCATACCAGCCTGTGCTCCCGGTGATTTGACCCGAGGGGGGGGGGGGGGGGGTACTCTAATTTTTCTTCATACGTAGGCTTGGGCCCACCATCTACCGTTCACTACCAAAAAAATATCAAGAATTTCAAGCACCCAAGAAAATTATTTGAAATTTTACCAACCCCAAAATACACCCCCTTAACCTTAAGAAAAGACCCTAAAATGCATAGAAACGACCCCTATATAGTCCAATTTTGTGATGACCCCCCCCCCCCCCAAAAAAAAAAAAAAAAAATATCCACAAAATCTTCATCCCCAAAAGCATATTCGTTTTTCTGACCCCCCCCCCCCCCCCCCCAAAAAAAAAAAAAAAATAAAATAAAATAAATGATAATAATAATAATAATGAAATTCATAATTTTGACCCTCCTCCCCCCCCCCAAAAAAAAAAAAAAAAAAAAAAAGAAAAAGAAAAAGGCCCGAGCCTACGTATGTATGAAAATATCAGAGTGCCCCACCCTCGGTGATTGGATATCTTCGTTTTGTCTATACATTGAAACTGTAGTACCTGTAATAGTTATGTTCCTGAATTCGCTGAGGTTTCATATTTTGTATCTTTGACCGCAATAGGTGATAACCCCATTACAGTAGCAGTAACTGGGTTATGGTCATTTAGGTATGTGGTCATCTTCCACGTTATTAGAAAACCTCGAATCGGAACATCCACATCAAATCTGGCAAATGGAAAACAAAAAATATTTTGTTGGACTTCATTCTCGTCCAACAATAAGTACGAGAAAAGCATGGCAAACTTATACAAAATGACATATACGTATAAACAGTATTAACCCAACACCATCTCCACAAGCGAAGGTTTCGCGGGATGCCTGTCAAGATAGTGATTTGGAACCCTTGGTAGGACAAGATGACCCAAAACCTAATAAAGTGATAATGTACTAAACGTTGGCAAACTGCTGCCAAAAGCACACTGCAGATATATAAGTACCCAGAACAAGCTGGTTATCTGCTGTGAACCTATCACATAATGTCAATTTTTCGTTTGTTTAAAAAGTTGAAAATGTCTAATAAATTTATTTCAATTCGTAGAAGGCCATCTGAAGTAGTAATTTCACGGGAAAGATAGACTGTCTATCATCCCCAATAAACGGGTCATAATAACAAAACGTAATATTGCATCTTCGATATATTTTATGTTGCAAGGACAAATGGGATTATCTCTCTTAACAGGACGACATCTCCAAGCTTATTTGCACAGCATCTAAATCTGCTGAGGACCATTCAATGGTTTATCGAATCAAAACAAATGGACAATTTTATTGTGCCTATTTCTTACCTATCAAACTCCTGTACCGTTATTGTAAAAAAATAATAAGCATGCTATGGTAAACCCATAATCAAATCAAACCCATATCCATGTTTGTTTGTTTTTTTTTTAGCTCACCTGAGCCGAAGGCTCATGGGTGAGCTAATAGTATACCAGTCACTCCGTCGTCCGTCCGTCCGTCCGTCCGTCGTCAGTCTGTCCGTCAACATTTTCAAACATCTTCTCCTCTGAAACCACTGGGCCAATTAAACTCAGATTTCATATGCAGACTCCTTAGGACGCGGGAACGAAAGTTTGTTCAAATGGTCCTGGTCACATGACCAAGATGGCCGCCACGCCCATATATGGTAAAAAACCTTTAAAAATATTCTTCTCCAGAACCAGAAGGCCAATGACCTTGGGACTTGGTATGTAGCATTGGGGATGTGGGGCCTACCAAGTTTGCTCAAATGATGATCCTAGGTTGACCTTGACCTAGTTAACGTCAAGGTCAAATTTGCTTCTTAATGCATTTAAATGGGATTTTTTTTTGAAAAGTTGATTTTTTGAACACTGTTGAAGCCAAAGTCATTATTCTCACTTAATATGTTTAACCTAATGAAACAATGGCTATAAATAAGTTCCAAAGGTCAAGGTTGACCTGTGACCTTTCAGCTAAATCGCTCATATTGGAGTCCCATCTTTATATTAAATCATAGTTTTCTCACAAACCATTAGCCCAATTGAACTCAAATTTCATGTGAAGACTCCTTATGCTAAGTTAGCCAAAATTCATACAAAAATATTTTGGTCACATGACCAAGATGACCCCCATGCCCATATATGGTAAAACCCCTTTGAAAATCTTCTACTCCAGAACCAGAACGCAGATGACCTTGGGACTTGGTATGTAGCATTGGGGATGTGGGGCCTACCAAGTTTGTTCAAATGATGAGCCTAGGTTGACCTTGACCTACTTAACGTCAAGGTCAAATTTGCTTCCTAATGCAATTAAATGGGATTTTTTTTTGAAAAGTTGATTTTTTTTTTTTACTGTTGAAGCCAAAGTCATTATTCTCACTTGATATGTTAAACCTAATGAGACAATGGCTATAAATAAGTTTCAAAGGTCAAGGTTGACCTTTTACTTTTCAGCCAAGGTCACTCATATTGAAGTCCCATCAACACATTAAAACATAGTTTCCTCAGAAGCCACTAGGCTAATTGAACTCAAATTTCATATGAAGACTCCTTATGATATGTTAGCCAAAATTAATACCAATTGCACTGGTCACATGACCGAGGTGGCCACCATGCCCATATATGGTAAAAACCCTTTAAATATCTTCTTCTCTGGAACCAAAAGGCCAATGGCCTTTGGACTTGGTATGTACACATGTAGCATTGAGGATGTAGGCCCTATCCAATTTGCACAAATGATGAATCTAGGTTGACTTTGACCTACTTTATAGCAATGTCAAATTTGATTCCTAATGCATTTATATGGGAAAAATCTTGAAATGTGTACTTTTCTATAACTGTTTAGGCTGAAATCATAATACTTGCAAGAAATGTTTAACCTAATGAGACATTGGTTTTATATAAGTACCAAATGTCAAGCTGACCTGTGACCTTTTATCCAAGGCCACTCATTTGGACTGCCAGATACCTATCTAAACATCTTTTCCTCAGAAATCACTGGGCTGTTTGATGGAGTATTCATTGGATTGTTTAGGTCACTTGACCAAAATGGCTGCAACCACAATATGTGGTAAAACAAAATTTGTTTCATTATAAGCTGTACTTGACCTTGACCTATTTTAATATTATTACGGAGATCAGGTGAGCGCCTCAGGACCTTCAGGTCCTCTAGTTTTTTTTTTTTTTTTTTTTTTTTTTTTTTTTTTTTTTTTTTTTTTTTTGCTGATGATCTTTTCCAGTGCAAAACATTAACGCTAAGATACATTGGTCTCTGGCTTGATTTTAAAAAACTGAACAATCTCATAACATTTCAGAGTAGTTTTGGAGAGTATTAACGAAGAACTGGTTAACCACTAAGTTAGCTTACCCAGGAAAAGAGTGTGGTTAGGTGAACTGACCATCTCGAAATGACCATATCTGTTGGCTGATATGTAATTAACAAAGCAAGCACAAAAAATAATGGTAATATTACAAAACATATCGCACACATAAAATATGGACGTAGACGATCATTAAGTCCAACATGTGTAGCTTTTTTGTTCGCCGTTTTAAAGGTTCTCTTTAACGTTATTAGTTATGGTAAACTGTAACTTCTCAAGTTTACGACAAGCCATAAGGGACAAGACTGGTAAAAACAGCATTGTCAGTATTTGAAAAATGCTCCCTATCGTAAGATAATGGTAATTACAGTAAAAAACATGGAGAATTAGAGTTCCTATATTTTCTGAGGTTGTCTCCCTTGTGGTCTCCCCTGAATGTGTTACAAGTCACCTTAACAATCCAAAATGCACTGATTACTCAAGATAACCTGGTTTTAGGACATTATAATTATGTGTCTTAGCTATATCCAGCAATGTGTATGGTGGATTGCTGATCAGGACAAGAAACGTATGATATATTTGAGCCGTAATATGTGATTTCAAACAATGTGGCTTTCTGGCAAGTGTAGACTCAGACGACCCTGTGCAGCCTTCTGTTAAGCATAGAAGCTCCAAATTATATTCGGTCAGTGGCTTAATATTCATAGAATATTCAAGCGACTAGCAAAGGCTCTGATCAGACTTCGCGTATGCGCAGGCTGATCTGAGGCTTTGCTGGTCGCACATACCACATTGTTGGAAATCTCATGTTATTGCTCGTTTTTTGTATCACATTTTTGAAGAATTAAGGGCCAGTTAAAATATTTGTTTGCGTTTTGATAATATTATTGCACTCCTCTTGTTGCCATCTTCAAGAGGATAACACTTATAATTGACTAAGATGAAATTTGAATTAAATATATTTTCACTGGCATTATCATTTGATATGGTACAGCATACCACGGGTTAAATTCTTAAGCAGGTACAACAAACACGGGTATATGGTAAAACAAACCACGGGTTATAAAATGCATTTTTCCTCTTTTTCAAAGAAAACTTTTATAATGACGAAGGCTACGGTAAGCCTGTGCAAATGTGTAGACTCGCCAAAGCCCTCGCTGCTAGCACAAAATGGCATTAAATCGCCATTTGAGCCAGCACAAGAGATTAAGGTACTGCGACAAGGCTCAGGCGAATGTATGGTACACACCGTTTACCCAGATACCTGGATGGTACACACCGTTTACCCAGATACCTCCAACGCGGGTATGTTTTACTAACCCGGGTATAAACAATACTTCTATGCAAGGCGGGGAAAAGTGTAAGTATCTTTTCTCTTCTTTTGATGAAATTTACCAGAGTTTATATTTAAAACCATTATAGGAAACTGACTATTAGGTTTCTGTTGTTTTCTCAAAATCTGGCTTCATAAAATCGCCAGATTAGAGAATAGGAGACTTCGAAATCCTGATTTCAATGCACGAAAATAGAGAAACCCTGTTTATTCATCTGAAAATCTTTTACAAAACGCAAAAATATAGCGATGCTGCGATTTTCAGGTCAGTTGGGATCGATACAAGTGTGCCGTTTACAAGCAATCATTTTACTATTATGAAAATCGAATAAAATCTATTTTTCACTTGGGCATTATCATTTGATATGGTACAACATACCATGGGTTAAATTCCTAAGCAGGTACAATAAACATGGGTATATGGCAAACCAAACCACGGGTTATAAAATGCAAATTTTCCCTTTTTTCAAAGAAAACTTTCATAAGTGCAGGGTAAGTACTCTGCAAGACCGATTTATCGTTTGGTGGTTAACCTTACGCTATTTTAAGACTCCTACGCTCTACAAACACCATGATAATAATCGAAGTCAGGCCTGTCAGGGATAGACTTTTAAGCAATTGATAGTTTGAGCTTTATGCCAAGAGGTCATTGACCTTGTACTTCACATACTCCACAATCCACACTGCTCTATTTCTGATCGTCTGCACAATGAGGGGAGCACTCATGAAAATAATTAGCCGCACCATAAGGAAACCAACAATATGGTGTGTACTCCCACTCCTGGTGAAGACTCAGATCAGCTTAGGTCTCCACCAAATGGGACCAGAGTCTTTGCTGTCCGCATGGAAACGTTTTAAGTCCTTGGGTATGCAACGATTCGAAAACGATGTTTTTTTATCATGTTAAGGGTGGATGCCCAGCTGATCTGAATCATAGGTATGCACAAATGGCGCATTGCTTGTTTTTTTGCAGTGCGTCATTTAGTTTTCATGTCATAACACTTTTAAAATCTGGAGTAACGTGACTGAATGTATTAATGCATAAAAAGAAAAAAATCGTAGATGGTATTGCTCCCACATTGGTAATACTTCCATACATCACACTGGTAAATGTAAAACCACCGTAGGGTACTACAACAAACTGGTGCTGGCTTAATTCTGCACTGGAGCTGGCGTAAAACTTGATTTCTTTATCAGCTTGCTTACGTTTAATTTTATTTCTTGTGATGCCTGTGGCACACAGACCGTCCGTAAAATTTTAGTTTACGGCTCTGCCAGTCAATTGTTGTTTTGAGGCTTGACTGGCAAATCTGACACAGTTCTGGAGTTTGACTGTGACAGGTGCTTTTTTCCAATGTCAATGCCTAAATTGAGGGAAATCTGCATGTCTAAGCGCAGCTGTTATCCTATTCCCATGAAATAACATCCAAAAACGATTACCACTCCCTATTTTTTTCTTGGTAAACTAGCAAAAGTTTTATTGAGGAATTTTATTGACGCATTGATACAACGCACTGATGGTTGCGCAGAAGTGCTGTGATTGCTTGTGAAGACTCACCACAGCATTCACTGTTCACATAAACGGTACACAATTCGCATTCGAACCAGCGCATAATATTTCGTTACTGTGGCGAGGCTCAGGCGAGCCAGTGCAAATGTATAGACTTGCCAGAACCTTCGCTGCCAGCACATGAGATTTTGATACTCATCGCATTGTCCAGTGGCTATGTCTGCGCAAATGTGCAGACTCACCAGAGTCTACTCTGTTATCGTGAATAGGACAAAAATCACCATTTGAGGCAGCACGTTGGATTTTGGAACAGCAAGGAAGGCTAAGGTAAGCCTGTGCAAATGTGCAGACTCGCCAGAGCCTTCGCTGCTAGCACAAAATAGCATTAAATCGCCATTTGAGCCAGCACATGAGATTAAGGTACTGTGTCGAGGCTCAGGTGAGCCTGTTTAAATGTGCAGACTCGCCAGAGCCTTTGCTGTTGGGGTGAATAGCACAAAAATCTCCATTTGATGCAGCACATGAGATTTTGGTACAGCGACGAAGGCTAGGGTAAGCCTGGAAAATGTGCAGACTTACCAGAACCTCCGCTGCTCGCATTAAAAAAACATTAAATCGCCATTAAATTTTGAACTGTGACGAAGGCTCAGACTAGACTAAGCAAACGTGTAGACTCGCCATAGCCTTCTCTGCTCGCATAAAAAGTATTAAAACGACATTTGAGCCAGCACATAAGGTTTTGGTTCAGTGATGAAGGCTCAAGCGAGAGGAAGGAGGTACGTGTTCCTTCTACGGAAATCTCATTATGTCACGTTAATTTCAGTGTGAACTATTGCTTGCAAAAGATTATCACCCGTGGTAAGTTGTACCCACACAGTTAAACGCATTTAACTGAAATGTCTCATTGATATCAAAATACTGTTTTGGTAAGAAATATGCATTAAAAAAACATCAAAACTTTAAAAAAAACACCAAATGAAACAGGATACAATAGCAATTCACGAAAAGAAAATGCTTATATCTATAGTTTACACAAACCTGCAACTTTGTCAGTTCGTCATTTCAAAGAAATGCTTTTTTACACCAACTTTAAAAAGTAAAGTTTAAAAAGGGAACAATGGAAAGGCTTAAATTGCAGGCTTTCGTACATTGTGTATTCCCGCACCATTTCTGTTTACACCCGCGTTAGTAAAACATACCCGTGTTGGAGGTATCTGGGTAATTGGTGTGTGGTAGCACCAACTAATTGGTGAAGCATGAGATAGCCCTTTCTGTGAAAATAACATTTATGTATTGTCTCATGCTGTCACAACACTAAAATGACCCACCTAGAGGTCGGGTGTGTCATTTTAAAAGGTCATCACTTTCGTTTGAAACAACTTTCAAATAGCTTCTGCACTTTTAGTCAGTAGACAACGGCCCACTTTAGTTAAAAGTGCTGAAAGATGGTAAGCTTTTTGGAAAAGCTTATACTTGTGTCTTACATTTCATTTCTAACTCTTGTGTGGTGTATATATTTTTTCTGGCAATATTTAGCAACAGAATAACAACACAGGCTTATTTCTTATTGCCATCCTCAAGTGGATGGCAATTATAGTTGACTACACTGACTTCGTAGGTAAGTTTCATACGTGCGGGCAGTGAAGCAGTCTATGACTTAGGTTCACCGTTGCCACCTGTATGCTTGTATCGGTTATAAATGATGTGTAGCATGAGATATCCATTTCTGTGAAAATCGCCTGTATGTATTGTATTAAAATGACACACCCAGATCATCATCATCTCCGCTCACGGATATGGCGATGAGATAGGTGTGTCATTTGATAGTTTAATCACTTTCCTTTGAAACAGCTTTCAAATGGTTTCTATAAAACGTTGAATCTATGTCTTGACGACAGAATTGGTCTCTTTGGTATGTTAGTGTATCATCTCTTGTATCTTCTCTTGGTATTCTCAGGTGTTACATGTATCTTCTTGAGTAAATTGTCTCTCGGTGATAAAATTTAACCGGAGGTGCACATTAAAACCTAGCTGTCTGGGTGATGAAGTCACCCAGCGCGGAGAAGATGTTCATTTCATGAATTTTTCTGAAGTCAGTTTTAGTACAGCTGAGTAAGAACTCGCATGAAAGGTCTGGTGTTCCAGTAGTATTGAAGATGTGAGTCCTTAATGCTTCTATTTCATTGAAGTATCTTTCGCAGTGTAGAAGGTAGTGTTCAACTGTTTCTAATTGATTGCATTCACATAAGTTGTTATTTGAAATGCCTGATTTAAATTGATAGTCCCTTAACTGGTTGTAACCCAATCTGAGCTTAGCAATATTCCTGTATGAGATGGTATTTGGATTATCAATTTGAGATCTATCTGTAACTTTTGGTTTATATCTGAATATTGTTCTTCCCATTTCTGAAGTTTCCACTGTCTTTGCCACTGAGATAGACCCATTTTGACGGCTGCTTGTTTGATATCCGCCATGGTCACTACTTCTGTATCACTCTTCATAGCTGCTGCCTCCAAGGACGCTTCTTTGGCCAGTCTATCTGTCTCTTCATTGCCTTTTATATTAGCATGGCCAGGTGTCCAAGATATGTCTACCTTTATGTTCTTCTGCTCCAATCTACTGATCTTCTGTCTGATTTATGCTACAGTCTGTTTATGCTGTGTTGGCTGCCACCCTAATTTTAGGATTCCTATTGAAGATTGACTGTCTGAAAAGATATGTACCTCAGAACTATCTGTCTTGTTGATTTCCTCGGTTACATGGTCTATGGTTATGAGTATAGCAACAAGCTCTCCCAGAAGGATAGAACTATAGCTGGATACAGGTCTTTTCAGGCAGATGGGATTAACTTGGTATGGCATGAAGATACAAGAGCCAGCCCCACAAGGTCCATGGTTTGGTTGACAGGAGCCATCTGTGTATGCTATGATGGAGGTGGGGGAGCAGTTATCAACTAGGCCTTGGATGATTGAACGAGATTCATTTTGCTGTTCCTCAGTTCTAGACTTTGACGAGCCTAACCGATCCCAATATTCTGGTCGTTTCTTTGAAGGTTGAAGTGAATCTTCAAATTAGAACTCCGTTTCGATGTTGAAGGTTGTGATGCCTGTTTCAGATGACATATCCTCTAGCTGAAGTTGTAACTTTCCAAATGGAGATAAGAACTTCTCACTCTTAATTTCATCTTTCCAGTTGAGCCAAGACTTTTTGATAAGAATTTCGTCACTTTTGCTTATTATCTTTGCACCTTCTCTGGTTGACAACTCCTGTCTTCTAATATGAAGCGGTTTAATACCTAGTTCAACCTCAAGTGCCTCTCTTCCACTGGTTCCATATGCATCCAGGCATAAACAAAGGGATTTTCATTGTACCTCATCTAAAGGTTTGGCATCAGCAATCTGCCAGACAGCACAGGCATATTCTAGAATTGGACAGATTAAAGATTTGTAGAGCTGTAAAAGTTTGCTTGTATTGATCTTTTCAACATGTTTGTTTTGTCTTAAGACTCCAATTACTTTATTTGCTTTCTGTTCTGTTTTCTTAATATGGGTCTGAAAATTAAAAGACTCGTCCAAATGTAGACCTAGGATTTTGGGATTTGAATTGTATGGGATGTCCTCACCATTCAACTGTACCGTGAGAGATGAACCCTCACCTGGAGAAAAGGCACATTTCTGTTTTATCTAGACTGATTTTCATTTTCCACTTCAGCGTACACAGAAGGAGCTTATGAAGGGCTTCCTCGATGATGTTGGCTAAGTATGTTGGATCTGTTCCAGTCGCCCAAACCGTTCCGTCATCAGCAAATTTTACTTTACTGCATGAAATATCTTTGAATATGTCCTGTAGAAACTTGTTTTGTACGTGCGACTTTAATGATTTTTTTTATAAATCTTTAGATTTTTGCAACCGTTCATAGCCTCATGAATTATACGAATTTGAATGACAGCTGCCGAGCTCACTGGCTTGCCCGTGCAATACGTTTCGAACATCGAACTCATTCGTCAGATATGATACTGGTGTTGTGATTTGCTTCAGGAACAATAAAATAAGATGAGATTTGCTTCAGGACAATAAAATCCGCGAGTTTGATACTTTAGAAAGGCAGACAATGGGAGTGAATAAATATGCAAGCACATTCCGATGGCTTCATGCAATAAGAAAAGGTGTAATATGGTGTGTATGCAAACTTATATCCGATGGCTTCATGCAATAAGAAAAGGTGTAATATGGTGTGTATGCAAACTTATACATGCTCGGAATGTCAACAAGGGGATGAGATTTGCTTCAGGAACAATAAAATCCGCGAGTTTGATACTTTAGAAAGGCAGACGATGGGAGTGAATAAATATGCAAGCACATTCCGATGGCTTCATGCAATAAGAAAAGTTGTAATATGGTGTGTATGCAAACTTTGTTGAATCCCGTCCATTTATGTTCTTAAGATGTTGAGCAGGAACAAAATAACAAAATTTGAGTGAATAATGAGCCAAAAAATAATGGATAGTGAATAATGAGGGCCTAAAAATTAATGAATAATCCTATTTTTTTAATGAATTGAAAGAAAAAATTAATGAATAGTGAATAATCAGATTTCTTTGCCATCTTTCTTACCTTAAACCTTCTGTTTGCCAACGGGCCACTTTTGGGCCACCAGTAGTACTCCTTTGAGTGCCAACGGGTCACTTTTGGGCCACCTGTTTGGTTTGGATTTTTTTGAAAACTCTACTGCTATTTATATCTTAGTTGTTTTCAATGTAAAGAAAAATCCTTTTATAGCAAAATATTTTTGGTCGGGACTCTTTTCATGAAATGCACTAGGCATCAGAGGAGATTATATGAAGGTACTGTCAGTAAAAATTTATCAAGAGGATGAAAAAATTCTGCTAATTGTCTGGAATTGACCAAAATATTTCCTTTATAAACAGCTAGGTACTGTATTTTGTGCACTCGTCGACTGCAACCATCACGCGATGACTGTGCTGTTCGAATACAGTGGTTCTCAAGCGATTCACTCTGGTCAGACAGTGATCATGAGTGATATACCACTCGCACAATACGCCGTAACCGCTGATATAATTTAAAGAACTATATCTTGGAAAGAATTTGTAAACAAAGAATGCTTGAAAAGTATACTCAACAATCGCTACTATTGAGGTACATGAAGTTCACTGATGGTTGCACTGCTGCTACTAGTATGTACTGTATAGATGTATTAGTACGCAATTATAATTTTTTGACAAAATAGTACTTTTTATAGAAGTTTTGATGCACAGTTTATGTGCCTTTTATTGGCTAGACTACACCTTACCTGTCAACTGACTTTGGCTAGTTTTATAGGTGGGTTTGCATAGAAATATGCTTATACTATTGTGCTTTTGGCATACTTGTTTACAAGCTGCAGGAGTGTGGATTTATGTAAAGTGTTGGAACTAAGTTTAAACAGAGACCGATAAAGTGCAGTCGTCCCCTATTATTTGGTATATTGGAGCTTTCCTGTATTATATTAAACATTTGTACATTTTTGTCATGCTGAAGACGAAAATGCACCGTTGTGTGGACTATTCTTGCAGAACGATGGAACCATCTAACATGGAAACAACACATTCTCACGAGACCTGACGATACATCAGCTAGATTTGCTAGAGTGCTTCCTGTTTGCGACAATGGGTGACAACGAATTCCGCTTGAAATCAAAGAACGGAGAATGTCGAGAAAATAATGGTAGTTTTTTCTAACTTCTTACAAAATGTCGATCACAAATCTTATCACTCCCAAGCAGAAAATGTATTGATACTCTGGTAAAAATAGATTACAGAGGTTTGACATCTACAACTTACATGGGGTTGGATGAGGCCGAACCTGTGTATCGAGCCCTTTAAACGGGCTTTTTTCTTTACTTCCTGTATGTTTCAAAAGCAAAATAAATGTGTGTGTTTTTTATTTTTCAGAGGAAGAACTAACTAACTATGAGTAGGAATTATAGATTTGTGAGGAGCTATGTTGGGCAAGTGAAGGCAGCCATCTTGGACTGGTCCGGAACTACGGCGGATAAATATGTACTGGCTCCCGCAGTCGTGTTTGTGGATGTGTTTGAGAAACACAAGGTAATTCATAAGGGCCATTTTCGAAAAATAATTTGGTCTTCTGTTTGGCGAACAGTAAAAAGTCGCTCCAGTCTTCTAAGCTACAGAGGCTATAAAAAGCATGAGCAAAACATTTTTCACAACAGTTGACTCTTCTATTTGCGTCTTTAGTTTGTGAGCCTATCTAAATTTTCAGAATAATAGTAGCAGAGGCGGTCGCTTTAAAATTTATGTTATGAGCTTTTGAGAATTCTTCCAGTTCTTTTGTCATGGCAGGCTTGTCGAGTCTCTTCCATAAGAAAATCATGCGGGGTACCCTTTGCCATTTTTTTGATATAATATATTTAATGTTTTGGTTGGGGTAGTGGTGTCATATCTTTTGAGAATTCTTCCAGTTCAGTTCTTTTGTCATGGCAGGCTTGTCGACTCTCTTCCATAAGAAAATCATACGAGGTACTGGTTTCTGTCTTTTCGAGATGATGTCCTGATATGGATCCAACCTCTTTTAAATAATTTTAAGTATAATTAAAAGAAATACCGCAGAACAGCATGCAAAATTAAGTTAGCCAGCATGTAAAAGAGTTAAACCGTTGTAACTCTGTTATACCCCCTTTGCCAACTTTAGCATGAACTATGTTGCTACAGGGCATTTTCTGCCTTTCCCAATCGAAAATAGCCACCCTTTTACCCAATACCATGTCTGTTTTTTCCCAATTAAGAAAAGAAAAAAAAAGATTTTTTTTTACTTTTTTTAGAGACCACTACTATACTTATGAGAAAGAATGGCCTATATCAGCATGATGCTTAAACTTTTGTGCTTAAGTGGTATGGTTGGCATTATACAATCTAAAATAACTTGATTTTAAAGATATATTTTGCTACCCTTGTTATGTTCTATGTCATTAATTTATCCCAAATTTGCTGTTAAGTCAATCATTTTTTCCCAAATTTTGCCAGGGGCCTTTTCCCGAAATTGCTGGAAAAGCCCTGCGCTATGTGCAAGGTATACACTGATGTACAATGTAGGTGGTATATATAATAGTTATAACATGGTTGTCTACTTGTACGGGAGAAAATCCACTCGCTAAAGCTCGTGGATTATCTCCAGGTACAGGCAGACAAACCATGGTATTGTACTTTCAAAGATACAGTAGTACCACGACCTCTAAGTAATGACCCTCGATTCACTCAATGCATTTACCGTTACAGCCGCGCTTCAAAGCGTTTTGTGGAAGTATAGATGAGAATCGTTGTAAACAAACAGTGGCGAGTTTACCTTGATTTTGGGCGTGAAGGTAGTCTCAGTTTACAGTTATATTGAACCTACCACAGATTACTGCATATGCGCGTGGCAGTGAATAGCCATGCTTTACCTATTTATAAGAAAAATGGAATTATCTCATTACTATAATAACATAACTATTACATATGCTAAGTTCCATAATATTGCAGGTGCCAATATCTATGAAGGAGGCCCGCCTACCTATGGGATTGAGAAAGGATCTTCACATCAAAGCAATCACAGAAATACCGGAAGTGAAGGAAAGATGGCACAGCGTGTATGGAAAATACCCTGATCAAGGTGAGCAAATAACACATGTTCCACCATAATTGGTATCTTTGGTGCATTGCTTCATCAATTTAAGGAGCCACTGTGGTATAGTTGATAAATCACTCGCGACATAAATCGGGGCTTGCGGGTTCAGGCTTAAAAGTAGTCCTACTTTTTTGAGTTCCAGAAAATATCTCGTATTTTGCCCTAATATTGATTTCAGGAACAGCTGAGATAGAAATACTCTACAGCTTCTGGGGGCCTAGACGGCCCACGCCTTATATAATAGCGAACACAACAACTTAATTTCCCATCTTGTTTTTTGTTTTGTTTTGTTGCTTTACGTCACAAGTCAGCAGCTATGGTCATAGCGGGGCGGTCAGTTCAAATAACAACACTTTTTCCTGGGCAAGATTGAAGAAGCGGTTAACCAGTACTTCGTGCACATACTTTCGCTTGTAACTAACAACAACCCTTCTTGAATGATTCAGCGGAAGGGAGGAGAATGAACGTAGAAATTCCCATCTTGTCATGACTGCTAGCTGACAAGACACAATATTCTAGCCACTGAGGGCTTACTTCTTAGGGGAAAAGAGCTCTAGGAGGGCGCAGGGAAAGCCTAATGAAGTTTTTTTTATAATGCACTGTCCGTCCCGCTTCGTGTCCAGTGCATATCTCCTATATTCTTTGAGGTTGGAATTCCAAATTTGGTGTGTGGATGCATCTTGGGATTGCAAAGTGTCGCATACCATTTTCGGATCACTGTGACCTTGACCTCTGACCTAGTTTAAGAATAATCGTGTCCGGAGCATATTTTATATTATTTGAGGTAGGAATCTCAAATTTGGTGTGTGGATGCATCTTGGGATGACGAAGTGTCGCGTACCATAATTGGGTCACTGTGACCTTGAACTTGACCTCTGACCTAGTTTCTAGAAACTGCATTGATCCAGTGCATATCTCCAATATTCTTTGAGATAGGAATTCCAAATTTGATGAGTAAGTGCATCTTGGGATGACAGAGTGTCACATATCATTTTCGGGTCACTGTGACCTTGACCTCTGACCCAGTTTTAAGAATTATTGTTTCCGGAGCATAACTCTTATATTCTTTGAGGTAGGAATTCCAAATTTGGTGTGTGGATGCATCTTGGGATGGCGGAGTGTACAAGCATACTGTTTTCGAATCACTGTGACCTTGACCTCTGACATAGTTTAAAGAATAATCATGTCCAGAGCATACCTCATATTATCTGAGGTAGGAATCTCAAGTTTGGTGTGTGGATGCATCTTGGGATGACGAAGTATCATGTACCATAATTGAGTCTCTGTGACTTTGAACTTGACCTCTGACCTAGTTTCTAGAAACTGCATTGAGTCTGGTGCATATCTCCTAAATTCTTTGAGATAGGAATTCCAAATTTGGTGTGTAAATGCATCTTGGGATCATACCATTTTCGGGTCACTGTGATCTTGACCTCTGACCTAGGTTTAAGACTTATTGTGTCTGGAGCATATCTCTAAAATAGTCTGTGACTGAGAGTTCCAAATTTGGTGTGTGGAAGCATCTTGGGTTGGCGGAGTGTCACGTACCGTTTTCTGGTCACTGTGACCTTATCCTCTGACCTACTTTTTAGAATAATCATGTCCGGAGCATATCTCTTATATTATTTGAGGTAGGAATCTCCAATTTGGTGTGATGATGCATCTTGGGATGATTAAGTGTCGCGTACCATAATTGGGTCACTGTGTCCTTGCACTTGACCTATGACCTAGTTTCTAGAAACTGCACTAAGTCTGGTGCTTATCTCCTATATTCTTTGAGATAGGAATTCCAAATTTGGTGTGTAAATGCATCTTGGGATGACGGAGTGTCATATACCATTTTGGGGTCACTGTGGCCATAGCCTAGACCTCTGACCTAGTTTTAAGAATTATTTTGTCTGGAGCATATCTCTTATGTTCTTTGAGGTAGGAATTCCGAATATGGTGTGTATGTGCATCTTGGGGGGGGGGGGGGGGGAGTGTCACATACCATTATCAGGTCACTGTAACCTTGACCTAGTTTTAATAATTAATGTGTCCGGAGTATATCACTTATATTATTTGAGATAAGAATCCCAAATTTGGTGTATGGATGTATCTTTGGATGGTGGAGTGTCTTGTACCATTTACGTGTTACTGTGACCTTGACCTAGTTTGTAGAATAATTGTGTCCAGAACATATCTCTGGTATAATTTGAGATGGGAATCCCAAATTTGGTGTGTGGATGCATCTTTGGATGTCGTGTACCATTTACAGGTCACTGTGACATTAAACTTGGTTTTTGACATTGTTTTTAGAATAATTATATCTAGAACATATCTCTTTTATTATTTGAGGTAGGAATCCCTAATTTGGTGTGTGAATACATCTTTGAATGGCGGATTGTTCCATTCCATTTTCCGGTCACTATGACCTTGACCGCTGACCTAGTTTCTAAAATCGGCATCAGGTCGGTGCATAACTTCTATATCCTTAAGGTAGATAATCCAAATTTGGTGTGTGGATGCATCTACGGATGACCAAGTGTTGCATACCATTTTTTGGGTCACTGACCTTGACCTCTGACCAAGTTTTTAGAATTATCATGTTCGGAGCATTTTTTCTGTATGATTTGAGCTAGGAATCAAATTTGGTGTGTGGTTGCATTTTGGGATGGCAGAGTGTCATGTATCAGTTTTGTGACCTAGACCTAATTTCTAAAATAACCGTGTCGGGAGCATATCTCACTTATTATTTGAGGGAGGAATCCCAAATTTGCTGTATGGATACATCTTTGGATGCTGATGTGTCCCATACCATTTTTAGGTCACTGTGATCTTGACATATGACTTAGTTTCTAGAATAATCATGTCTGGAGCATATCTCCTATATTATTTGATGTAGGAGTGGTGCATACCGTTTTGGGTCACTTTGACCTTGACATTGACTTTTAGCCCCACTTCTAGGTTATTCATGTCTAGAGCATATCTCCTATATTACAGTTAACTTTCCTCAAATGTGTCTTATGCTAGACCAATTCCTTGGGGGCATTCGTCATGTTACTGTGACATTTCTTGTTATCATCAGATTCCAACTTTTTATTGTCAGATTTCTACTTTTTTTCTTGAAATGGTTCATACTTTTTCACTGAAGGCCACTTGTAAGGCTGGTGGGTTCGACCCCTGGCTTTTCTAATCTGGCAGATGAGACTTTAAGCCTTGGCCCTGTTCGCATATGACATTAGCTGTTGGTGGGACGTTAAACATAAGTAAGGCCAGATTTTTTTATTAGTTGATTAACAAACCCTCCTACTGTAACTTTCCGTAAAGAAAAAAAAATCATTTTTTTTTTATTTTATCCACCAACTCTACATATTTTTTTGTTTTGTTGAAATGTTCTGTCTGTGTACTTTGGGGAGTGACACTGTTAAAAGTAATTGTCCTATCCAGATTTTTAGGAAAAGTATGAAATATATAAAGATTTAATACGGACTGTTGGTTTTGTTTGTTTCTTTTGTTGCTTTACGTCCCAAGTCAACAGCTATGGTCATTGCGGGACGGTCAGTTCACCTAACCACACTTTTTCCTGGGCAGGCTTGAACAAGCGGTTAACCAGTAATTCGTGCACATACTTTCGCTTGTAACTGACAACAACCCTTCTTGAATGAATCAGCGGAAGGGAGGAGAATGACCGTAGAAATTATTTCATGATCAATCTCCACGAAAGTATGGGACCGGGCCGGGATCGAACTCGCGACCCCTTGAATTGCAGTCAGACACGCATCTGTAGCTGTTTAGCCATTCTAGTTTCACTGATTTTTTCTGGAGATATTATTAAAAAAAATAAAGCTCTAAAAATGATCAGTCAACTGGTCATTTTCAGAGCTTTTTTTTAATTTTTTTTTGTCCCTCCGACCCTAAATCTGAAAAAAAAAATCCCGTAAATCGACTTATAAAAAAATCCTGGCCAAAACAAACATTAATTTGACTTGTATATTTTACAGGTGACGTTGACAATATGTTCAGAGATTTTGTTCCCATGCAACTCGGCTGTCTCACGAAATATACGGATCTAATACCAGGAACTTTAAGCCTTGGCCCTGTTTGCATTATGACTTTAGCTGTTGGTGGGACTTTAAACAAACATTAATTTGACTTGTATATTTTACAGGTGACGTTGACAATATGTTCAGAGATTTTGTTCCCATGCAACTCGGCTGTCTCAGGAAATATACGGATCTAATACCTGGAACGGTAGAAAGTGTCAATACCCTGAGGTCAGAGTTCGGGCTAAAAATAGGAAGTACAACTGGTTTCCTCAAGAGCATGGTTGATGTCCTCCTGGAAGATGCCAAGAAACAGGGCTATCAGCCGGACTCATCTGTGGCGGGTAGGTTTGCTTCCATTCTCGCGAGACCTGGAGATACCTCATCTAGATCTCTCGCATTTCGCGCTTTGAATTGTGGGTATAGTAGCAAGGGATATTATGCTAGTCCTGTTCAATCTTTGTGCTCCTGTAGTGACAGAATTTGTTGTTACAAAAAGCAAAAAGTCCAATTTTTGAAAGTTTACCATTCCCTATTAGTCAATATTTTCTGGATGTAACTCCCTGAGTCATGCAAGCAGTGATCATTTAAAATATTTTAATAAAAACGACGGTTCAATCCCAGTGTGCACCGAGCGAAAGGTGACAGGTTAGTATGTACCAGAGTGCTTCCTGTCTGCGAAAATTGGTTTGCTTCAATTTAGGTCTAAAATGTACGGTAATGTTCTAAAATTTCGAACACTAGATCTAGTTCATATCATCATATCATAATCAGATTTTTGATTAACATGCAGGTGCAGGAGCATCATCCACATCAGTGGGCCCCTTTCCAGGTAACTGGCTAGCTGCACGCATAGCATGTGCTTGACAAAAATCCAAGACAATGTTTGAAACAATGTAGACCCAGATCAGACTGCTTCTGAAGAAGCAGTCTGATCAGGGTCTTCCCTGTTTGGTATTCTGACAACCATTATCTGAATTCCAGCCCTGAAAACCAACATTTTATTTGAGAACAGAAAGAGAAAAAATTTTGAAATTTTAGAACATTTACGGTACATCTGACATATGGATGCAACAAACACATAATACAATTTGGCATTGTATATTTTCAAGACTTGAAAAACTATGACTTAAAAATTATTCTTACCAGGAAATGCAACAGACCAATTTACGGCACCAAGCAGACAAGACAAAGAAAAATAAATCAAATCAATTTATGGATCCACAACTGTCACTCAAAATAATTAACCCTTAAAGCTTCACGACTGCAGCAGACGACACTTTTTGCGACATCTCTTTCTTATTTTTCGAAAAAATAAGGTATGATATTTCATGAGAATCGTCTGCCAGCAGACAATTCTCATCAAATATCATGCCTTATTTGTTATTTTTGAAAAAGCAAAATTTTAAATTTTCGTCTGCTGCAAATTATAGGTGGCGCTTTAAGGGTTAATTATTCCTTGAGATTACTGGTGCAGCCAGTTATAATGTTGCTTTTGCTAACCACATGGGCAAAAAGACAGCTAGAGATAAGATAAGGAAGTGTCAGTTTGCCAGAGTAATCAACATCTAGGTTGAAAATGATTAAAATATATAGTAATTTGAAAGTCAAATAACTTAAGAAATAATACATGTAGTCACATCTTCCTGAAATTTTTAGAACTTTTTTCATCTAGCCATTAACAAGCAATAACTAAAAAAATTGGTGTCTGTATTTGCAATAACAAAAACGTTCATTTAAGAATGAATTCAATTTTTGGAATGTTCATGGAATCATGAATACTTCAGGTCTCTTGCAAAGTAAACGTGAAGCCATTCGGGCTTCACGTTCACTTTGCCAGAAGGGCTTCTCGTTTACTTTGCAAGAGACCCGAAGTATTCATGATTCCATGAACATTCCAAAAATTACATTTATTGCTTATGTTTACATTTTATTATAAATAACTAATATATAGAAATTATTTATAATTTAGGAGATGAAACAATTTTGTATTTAAAATTTAATCGTCTTAACCGATTTGTTGGAGTGCAAAACCGAAAAGCGGAACAGCCAGAGTGAACACGGACAGCCAATGGAGCAAACAAGAAGCTTGTTTTGCACGTGCAACTCAGGTGTAGCTCGCTGTCAATCACACCAGTGTCAAATCTGGCGAAAGAATTCCATAATTGAAACGAATTGCACGGGCAAGTGAGCTTGGCAGCTGTCAATCAAATTTTGTGTGGTTCATGAGGCTATGAACGGTTGCATAATTCTAAAGATTCATTAAAGGCTTGCGTTGAAAATAGAAATAAAAGCGAATGCTTATCTCATTTTGTGGATTCATTAATAATACAACAAGCAAAGCAAACGGCTCTTTCTCTCGCTTGCTGCGATGGTAGCCAAACTAGAAAATATGCAAATAATCACACCACAAAATCAGGACAAAACACGAAACCTCCACACACAATCATCACCTTAGATCAGACAGCATGCCAGGCCATAAGGAAAGGGTAGACTTCGGGGAGTTTCTGTCCTTCTTTAGGGGCCGAATTTCGGCCCCATTCCCAATCGAAAATAGCCACCTTTTTTCCCAATACCATGTCTTTTTTTCCTAATTAAGAAAAGTTAAAAAAAAATTTTTTTTTATTTTTTTAGAGACCGCTACTACTTATGAGAAACAATGACCCATATCAGAATGATACTTAAACACTTGTGCCTAAGTGGTATGCTTGACATAATACAATCTAAATTACTTGGATTTTGAGGATATATTTTGCTATCCTTGTTATGTTCTATGTCGTTAATTTATCCCAATTTTGTTGTTAAGTCGATAATTTTTTCGCAATTTTGGCCAGGGGCCTTTTCCCAAAATTGCTGGAAAAAACCCTGGACATAAATATATGTTACTGGTCAAATATTCGTCCAGTGAACACTCCCAAACATTAACAAGGTTCACACAGGCTTGAAAAGTACTTGAATATACAGGACTATCTTTGAAAGTCCTTGAAAATTAACTTTGCCTTGAAAAGTACTTGAAAAACAATCAAATACCTTCAAAAGTCCTTGAATTTTTCTATTTTCTGTAATACTTAGCACTGTTGATAGAGATCTAAATCAGTATAAAATTGCTGTGCCTTTATTTGGTGCAGCAAATGCTGCACCAAATAAAGGCAATCTTACGCTGCACCAAATAAAGGCACACTTTTATATTACTTTTCTAGTACTAGTTTCTCCATTATCTCAATCTAGCATTTTTGAAGTAGAATTTTAAAACTTAAATCAGAATTTTTCCTAAAATTTTAGTTCTTGAAAATTGTAGGATAGTCTTGAGAAGTCCTTGAAAAGTACCTGAATTGTACTCAAACTTACCTGTATGAACCCTGATTAAAGAGGAAAGGGACATTGAAAGGAAGTGATTTCAGAAATGCAAGCACTTGTTAAATCATGTTATTTGTCACAAACCTGAGCTAAATTGAATGAAAAATAAGAGTTACATATATTTTTAAAGTAGCGAATTGAAAATTATGGAGGGCAGCCATTTTAGGCTGTGTGACATCAGAAAGCATCTATGATAAAGAACAAATGAGCCGTGACATGTGATTTCCAACAATGTGGCGTTTTGACAAGTGTAGACTCAGACGAGTCTCTGCCGCCTCCTTTTAAGCTTAGAAACTCCAAATGATGTTCAGTCATTAGCTTAACATTCATATTTAATTCAAGAGACTAGCAAAGGCTCTGATCAGACTGCATGTATGAGCAGGCTGATCTGAGTCTTTGCTGGTCGCACATACCACATTGTTGGAAATCTCATATTGTGGCTCAAATTTCTCATGGGCTGACCTATATCTATTTTATTCCAAGGGGACGAAGTTATCAATGGTGCTAGACCAAAACCATTCATGGTCTACAAAAACATGGATATGCTGGATGTTCACCCTATACAGTCCGTGGTCAAAGTAGATGACACTGTGTCTGGTGTCGGGGAGGCTCTAGAAGCAGGGTGCTGGGGAGTTGGCGTGGCAAGGTACAGCAATTACATGGACATCGATTCATTGGAGCAAGAGGCTAAAATCACACCAGAGGAAATGGTTCAACGAACTGAGAAATCACGTGATCTCTTACATAAAGCTGGTGCACATTACGTTGTTGACTCAATAGTTGAACTACCCGAAGTAGTGGCAGATATAAATAAACGCTTGGCAGCTGGGGAACGCCCATAAGAACAATAGAATCTACGCCAGAATTTTTTATTTGTTGATTTAGTTGATTTACGAACCCTCCTACTGTAATTTTCTGGAAAGTAGAGAAAAAAACAATTTCTAAAATTATTTTTTTATTTTATCCACCGACTCTAAATATTATTTGTTTCGTTGAATTTTTTTTTTAATTTTTGAGGTTCTGTCTGTGTAAGCATGAGAGATAACTGTTAAAAGTGATTGTCATGCCCAGTTTTTTAGAAAAATGATGAAATATTTGAAGATTTATTACAGACTGTTGGTTTACCTTACTTAATTTACTGTTTTTTCCGGGGATATGAAAAAAAAGCTCTGAAAATGACTGGTCCCCCCCCCCCCTAAATCTGAAAAAAAAATCCCGTAAATCAACTAATAAAAAAATTCTAGCCCTATCATATCCACTGTGATTACTGCCACATATGTTCTAATAAGCACCTCGGACCCAGTATACCCAGAAAATGTATATATTGGAAATACGTTGTTGTGGCTGAGCTTTCAAAACTGACGTATGTTGAAGATTAAATAATCATAATCTCCATTATTTCTCTTCATATCAATGATTTTTCTTCAAAAGCAATGGTTCAATATATGAGCCGTGACATGTGATGGCACTTTGACAAGTGTAGACTCAGACGAGCCTGTGCAACTTCCTTTTAAGCTTTGAAACTCCAAATGATGTTCAGTCAGTAGCTTAACACTCATAGAATATTCAAGTGACAAGCAAAGGTTCTGATCAGACTGCCCGTATGCGCAGGTTGATCTGAGACTTTGCTGGTCGCAAATACCACATTGTTGAAAATCACATGTTTTGGCTCATATTAGCTTTAAGACTGTATTGTTATGATTATTGAATGTTCATCTGCATTCATGAACATCAGCACGAAGCCAAGGTACCCTTTTTAGCTATTTTCGGCACTTTTAGCCAAAAATCGTCATAATCAACCTAAAAGATGATAAAACTTCAATTTCATTTACTTTTACTTGTATTATTTCAACTTCGCATACCGGGAATAACTACTTATAATCTTGGGTATTGTTCAGAATCAATTTTATTGGCTTTAGCACTCTTTGAAATAACGCTTAAATAAAGCCACCACAACATATCTTTGTATTTCTGTCAGAAACCATTCTGTTTATACTGGGTCTGAGTAGCACATACCTTGGTGATTTTCTGAGAAAAAGTACTAATCAACATTGCAATACTTAAATTTACACCAAAAGCACATAGAATGCAAAACCTTAATCGGCCAGTGGCTATTCTCAATGCAAATGGATCAGACCAACATGGTAAAAGGTCACTTGTGCAATGTCTGTTCAAAAGGGACCAGTCCAGTGCTTATAGTATGCAGGGTTCCCACAAGCTCTGGAAATCATGGAAAAACTGGAAAGTCACTAAAAAAAGTTCCATGCATGGAAAAATCATTGAATTTGAAAAACCTGAATAATCATTGAAAAATCATGGAATTTTGTGAAATAATTCAACGAAACCACCAGTAGCCAGAAAACTAGCTGTCGGACACTTGCGTGTCCAACAGCTACTTTTCTGGCTGCTGGTGGTTTCAAGTTTTAGTTATTCCAAAATGCATGCATGGTCTACAAGCATGCTGTTGTTACTGCATTCCGCATTTATGCTCAGCGTGATGAAGATGCTGCTAAAACGAGAGGTTGGAGGCGGTGCATTAAATAGTCATGGAAATTACATCGTCGATCATAGAAACTCAAGGAAAAATCATGGAATTGTGTTTTTGAATTTGAACTCTGAGTATGCCACAAGTAGCAATATGCTTATTTGTATATAAGCCAAGATAGCATATTGTAAAGCTGGACTGGCCCCTGTAGCCTATATTAAATATCTTTCATATTAGAGCTAGCTTGTGATACATGGTA
The DNA here is from genome assembly GCA_964019695.1 of Loripinus fragilis. NCBI lineage: Eukaryota > Metazoa > Mollusca > Bivalvia > Lucinida > Lucinidae > Loripinus > Loripinus fragilis. The sequence continues at coordinate 35,315,087 of OZ026531.1, read as the reverse complement.
CATATCAGCAAGGTTCGGACAAGCCCTTGTTACGTTGCTACAGCATTCTCTGCTTGCACAACCATAGTGCAGAAGCAGCTTATGGAGCATGCCAAAAACTAGACATCTAGAGGCAGTGGATTGCTGCGCACAAACTTAAGAAAAAATTCATGACACCTAGAACATAACGTCGTTCGGGAGTCAAACCCTTGTATCATTGATTTTCACATTTTTCAGGAGAGACAAAAAACTGAATAAGTTTTGCTATGCGTTTCCTATATTGATGAAAGTCAGACAGGATTATATTTAGTAACATCCAAAGTCACTGTTATTGCTGCTTTGAACTTCCAATTAAGATTTCATACAATTATGAAAAGTTTCACTCAAGTAACGAGGTTTTGAGCATCTTCTTCATGGTAAAACATCCTATCTCGGTAAAATGATCACCAAAATAATCTTATCTCACCTAAATACAATATTTTGAAGCATGATTGAAGCTTTTAACAGGTTCTAATTGGTCTAAAACTACAAGAATTCGACAGAATGTGCACCCTGTGGTTGGTATTCCCGTGTGACAAAAAGTTGTTTATGTAAAAATCAGAGATTTTGACTCCCGAACGATGATAAGTATCTTTTTAAGGCCAGAATTTTTTATTAGTTGATTTACAAACCCTCCAGAAAGTAGAGAAAAAATAAAACGTAATTTCTAAATTTCTTTTTTTATTTTATCTGCCGACTCTAAATATTATTTGTTTGGTTGAAAAAAATAATATTTTTTTGAGGTTCTGTCTGTGCATTTTTGAGAATGACACTGTTAAAAGTGATTGTCCTGTCCAGATTTTTAGGAAAATGATGAAATATTTAAAGATCACCTTACTAGTTTTACTGTTTTTCTGGAGATATTAAAAAAAAAAAAAAAAAAAAAAAAAAAAAAGCTCTGAAAAAGACCAGTCAACTGGTCATTTTCAGAGCTTTTTTATTTATTTTTTTCGTCCCGCCGACCCTAGGTCTGAAAAAAAATCCCGTAAATCAACTAATAAAAAAAATCTGGCCTAAGTTGAACAACTGAAATTAAACAAAATATGTGCAATTTTGCACTGGTTTCATATTTTTGTGCATTTCTAGCAATTACACACAGCATTTTAAACTACCACATGCATTTAAAGTTCAAACATATTGTCAGCTCTTTCTCAAAAGTATTGGTAACTTGCATCAGTTTAGACTCAATTGCTCAATTATGTAAAAGGGCAAAACTAACCATATATAACAGATACCAGACATTTTGCAATTTTAGACACTGTATTTTTATAGTGTAGGAAAATTGCAATTTGGTTAGGGAAGCGCTGTCTGCAATTTTGAATCATTCCAACATTATTATATTGGGCAGCGACCTGTTTCCGACAAAGCGAGACTCAAACCAGTCTCCTCAGCTACAGAGACTAGCTAGAAAATTGTATTTCGCGTGAAGCAAGCTTAGATATACTTTTCAAAAAGCTAATAACAAAGGCGCCGATCAGTCTGCGCGGATGCGCAGGCTGGTCTGCGCCTTTGTTGGTCGCGAACCCCGAAGACAGGTTTTCTCACGTCGAGGCCAATTCAGCTTTACTGAGGGAGACAGGCCTTCGTTTTTGCACCAATTTTGAGAAGTAACAATGTAAACCATAAAGTATTTTCTCAAATTTGAGAAACTTTTCCTTATATGACCAATTCTGATCCAAAAATTGTTCTCCACCTTACATTAAACTCTTTATATTAAGTGTTCTTAAATGGTAAAATAAAAGTTGTTTACATTTTTGAAGGTTGTAATGTATGTGTTCTATGAATACATGATGTGATAATGTGGCGTTGTTGTTGTTTTTTCTGTCTCATTCATTTAGTGGGACTTTCAATGCAATTACCCACTTTTGTGTGATGTGAACAACAAAGGTGCAGGCATAGCAGTTGGGCTCTTTTTGCAGTAGTTTGTTTGTTTGTTTTGTTGCTTTACGTCCAAAGTCAACAGCTATGGTCATGACAGGACGGTCAGTTCACCTAGCCACACTTTTTCCTCGGCAAGCTTGAGCAAGCAGTTAACCATTACTTCCTGCACATACGTTTACTTGTAACTGACAACAAATCTTCTTGAATGATTCAGCGGAAGGGAGGAGAATGACTGTAGAAATTATTTCATTCAAATCTCCATGAAAATATGGAACCGGGCCAGGATCGAACTTTTGACCCCTGGATCTGCAGTCAGACACGCATCTGCAGCCAGACAAGTTACAGACTGCGCTATGCGGCCCGGTATTTCATATTTTGTACATTTCATTTGGTTGTACTCCTTTAGTTCATTGTCTATCCTTGTTTTCGCACAGAACAAGTGTAGCATTCGTCAAGCCAGATTGATAGTGATTGTAACTGCATTCACTACAACCAAAAATCATAAAGACATTTTTTTAAAACTCTTAGCCCCATGGGGAATTTTCATGCTTTTTTGTTGTATGCCGATTTCTTTTTCAAAATCAACATTTTTGGAAAATTCTTTCAGGAATACAGTACTTTAGTTAAGGGTGAGCAACAGAAAAATAATTGTCTTATTTCTCAACCAAAACATATGTTGTGGGTACTCAAAAGAAGCGTCTCATTGAGACGAGACACAAAACACATGCTAAAAATTATGGAAAAGGAAATATTTACAATTTTATGATGGAATTTTTTGTTTATATAAACCTGTGAGGATACCAACTGAGTGTCAGATTAGATTCAGATCAGGCCTGACATTCTGTCGGTCCTGATCTGGATCCAATTGGTTTGCAAAGGTTATGACACTAGTAGGCAATGAGCTAAAAGTGCACTGACAAAATCTGAATGTGCACAATAATAGCATCATTAGCATGGGTGGTGAGGGTTGTTCAAAAAGCAAGAAACACATGTATTCAAGACTTAATATTTATTTGATTTTCTATGTAAAAATCAAGAAAATAAATTTGAAATGTACACTGTGTAGAATAAATATAATTAACAAGCAAGCCAAACCTGGGGACACTGTTCCTAAAATAAACCTTGCCCAGCCACCAATGAATTTACATCATTTTGATAGGTACATTGGCAAACAGTGCTACAGAATAACAAGCATTCAGATACTACAGGTGTATTGTTTACTGCCCGGTCACTCATCAAAGTAATGGTTGTTTACTGCCCAGTCACCCATCAAAGTAATGGTTGTTTACTGCCCAGTCACCCATCAAAGTAATGGTTGTTTACTGCCCAGACACCCTTTAAAGTAATGGTTGTTTACTGCCTGGTCACCCATTAAAGTAATGGTTGTTTACTGCCCGGTCACCCATTAAAGTAATGGTTGTTTACTGCCCAGTCACCCATTAAAGTAATGGTTGTTTACTGCCTGGTCACCCATTAAAGTAATGGTACTGGGCACCGGCCAACTCATTACAGTAAACAAAAAGCTGATGATATCCTTTAAGTTTCTTCATTTGCTGCTAGCAGATGATTCTCTATTGATTTATCAAGACAGCAAAAAACTTGAAAACGCTGCTTGCTGCCAATTTTTGGTGGGCATAAAGGGTAGGTCCATTTGTGATACAGTATCCTGGGATTTGACTCAAAAAGACATGACGGGCAACATAAGAAAACTTTAATAATTTTTTTCCTGAAAATGTTGTCTGCTTCTTATGTCCGCTGCATATCCTGACCATGTATGATGGGAGTAAACACTATGAAAGGAGCAGTCTGATCTGGATACATATTCATGGTTAATTTTTGTAATTCCATTGTAAAAAAAACTTGGAGTCATACTAATACCGCATAATATCCAAATCCTTGTTATAATGAGGTGTATTATAAAGGGATTTTATCACATGACGTCGCATCTGGAAATGAAATAACGCCATGCAATAAAATCGATAAACCACTAGTGGTTTACAGATTTGGTAATGTAAAGTAATTACGTACAATGTAACGTTGCGAAAAAGATAGCAAAAGCTAAAAGTTTTCATGCCAAACCTGCAATTTTTAAGCAAAGTTAATGTCATGTGATAAATAGAATCTAACATTTGGGCTCTTGTATTATTGAAATTTTTAAACTGTTTGCGAAAAAATGAAAAAATTCTCGGCAAGCCTCCAATTTTACCACTTTTCCTCAACTCGTTTAATAAAACATGAGCACTCTTGTAAGATCCTCTATATAATTACTAGGAAGTGTGTTTTGTGAAACACTATGACCCCAACTATAAGCAGACAAAATTGAAATTTGGTGGTTCATATGTATGTGGGTGGTGGGAGTGGTGGGGTGGGATTCAAATGTTGCCAATCATGGGTAATAACAGAAACAACATTGATATTGCATGTATTAACAATAACAAGTGAAAAAGTAACAAGAACAATAAAGATAGCTGTACATGTCATGTCTACAGACTGGCTACAGACTACATAATTAAGTTCCTCTATACAAGGATGTCATCAAACTAGCCTGCTAGTTCAATCAAAGCATATACAGTAAAACCTGTCTTAAGCGATGACTCCAAAAGAAGACCAAAATTGATTTTTAAGTCTGATTATCACTTAATGCAGGTCAAAAGTATTGCTGAATGCTCCAAGGGGAGTATTCTGCAATACTTTTGACCTGCATTTAGCAACAATTTTTCATTAAGATCTTTGTTTTGTCTATTTTTGAGTGGCCGCTTAAGACAGATTTTTCTGTATAAGTAAAGCATTCAGAGCTCCAGATAAGAGTAGGACAATATTAATTTCTGTATATCTCAATAAAAACATATGTTGTGGGTACTCAAAAGACGATTCTTTTGAGCACCCAAAACAAATATCTAGATTGATCGATAAGAAAATAATCGAAATATTTTATGATAAAAGTATTCCTTATCTGGATTTATGATAGCAAGAAGAAGAAGAAAATGTCATGGCCAGAAAAGGACAACTATTCACATTAGCTTAACTCTTACAAAACTAAATCTATAGATATCCAATTTGCAAGTGTAGATCCTGATCAAGATCAAAACCTCTTTCTATTCTGCTTTTAAGCACATGCTAATAGGTTATCTCCTGCAAGTCAACAGGGGAGGAGTCTATAGAGACTGAATGCTATAGGGTTGAACACAAACATGCTAAAAAAAAATCAATGACGTTGTGTTAAGGTTGAGCTGAAAACCAATCTCAACTCAAAGCGATGCCATGAATATTGTTAAAAAATGATTCAAAAAATTGAGCTGATTCAAGAGAACAGGGTACATATGGCATACATATAACATCATTCTTAATACATGCATATTTAGCCATCAAGTGGTGATAGAGGCATAAATTTTGACCTAAGCCTTCGTCAATGTCCCTACATTGTGTACACAAGCAGTGAAGGTTCTGGTCAGACTGTGCATTTGCACAGGCTGGCCTGAGCATTCACGGCTCACAATCTCATGAAACAGCTCAATTATTCATGAACTTTGTGAGACTTTATCTAAACATGAAAAAAACATGGGAGGCAGTTTTTTATGTAAAAATCAAAAGAAAAATATGACAGTCACTAAAATGACTGAAATGTCAATGAAAATGTCAGGAAGTAAAAATGCTTTCTAGTATAAATACATGTGAATTATCAAACTCCTTTTGCTGAAAGACAAAGCAAAGAAAGATGAAAAAATGCCTACTTGCACTAAAAAATAGAATAATTTCGAATTTAACTGTAAAATTCTTCTTACAGTTTCTTTAAAAACATAATAGTGAAAACTTAAATTGACATATGCTGACCTTGAGATAGAAGCTTTTAGGGTTAATCTATATAATCAAATCAAATAATCAAATATTTGATTATTTTGAAATCTATATATAGGAAATATTCCAGTGAAAAATTATCAAATGTGTTCCCCTTACCTTATTGGAACAGCTAAATGAAATTTATTACTCAAAGCACTAATCAATGGTTCCCATTTTTCTGCTTTCTTATGCAAAAGCAACTCCACAAAAGCAGAGAGCCAGATTTTGGCAGTTTAATTTGAACCAGTCCATGTAACAAGATATAACCAGTCCAAGTCTGGTTCCCAGTATTCTGTCTCAAAGCAACTCCACAGAGGAGAACCAGACTCTAACAGTCCATGTTACAAAATATTACTAGTCTATGACTGGTTCTCTCTTTATTTGATGACAATCAATATTTAGACTGGTACCAGATTAATCAGATAGGTGGGGGTCTTCTTTAATTAGCACCTTGTGACACAGGTGCGGATCCAGGATTTCTGGAGAGGGGGTTCATATGTATAAATGTGTGTGGGGTTCGCATTGCTGATTTTATCTAATTTTTCTTAAATATCCCATGAAAATGAAATAATTTTGTCTCACTAAGACAAAATTATTTCATTTGCATGGGACACAGTAAAACCTGTCTTAGGCGGTCACTCAAAAAGAAGACCAAAATTGGGTTTCAAGACCAATTATGGCTCAATGCAGGTTGAAAGCATTGCAGAATGCTCTGAGGGGAGCATTCTGCAATACTTTCGACCTTCATTAAGCAAGATCTTTGTTTTGTCTATTTTTGAGTGACTCCTTAAGACAGGGTGGGGGGTAGGGGTCCCCCTCTGGATCCTCCACTGTGACATCTTTCACCGTCCAGCCATTCATCACACATCGCTTTCAAAATATTGCTTCTTCCTAGTCGCTCCACTCTTTAGATTCTGTAGAAACATTTCTGTCTTGAGATGGGGGGTGGTATGGGGGACGGGGAGTCAGGGGGACCCCCTCTGGATCCACCACCACTGTGACATCTATTTCACCGCCCAACTTGATTCATCACACATCACTCTCAAAATACTGTTTCTTCCTTGTCGTTCCACTCTTTAGATTCTGTAGAAACATCTCCGTCTTGAGTTTGTGTATTTCACTGTCCTTGGCGTGTAGCTGTTGCTGTAACCACGATGTGTTGCTGCTCACCTCGGCTCTCACTTCATCCACGAGGGCTTCTTTCAGCTGTAATTACAGTACATTTCTTGATATATACCTGTCAGAATGAACGAATGAATATATTGATGAATACATGAATGACTAAATACATGAATGAATGAGTGAATACATGAATGGATGATCAATGAATGAATACATGGATGAATTAATACATGAATGACTGATCAAATCAGGAATGCATGAATGAATCATCAAATGAGTGAATACTTGAATTAATGATCAAATGAGCCAATACATGATATGGTGATCAATGAATGAATACATGGATGAATATGAGGAATATATGAATGAAAAAAATTTATGTTCATTAATAGAGCTGAAAGACATATTTCGACATTAAAAATTTGCCACTAGGGTATGATTTACCTACATCAGTAAACCACAGAGCATTTTCACCATTTCGCAAGTGTTTTGTTTACACAGATGTTAAGTTTTGCAAAAATAAACTATAAAAATTTCCGAATTTACAGTAAATGAAAAATGATATAAGCAAACTTACATCAGAAAAACTCTTGCTCAAATCTTTCTGGTGTTGTAGCTGTGTTCTCATCAGGGTCTCCTTAATATCAGCTACCTCGGCCAAAATTGGTTCTGACACGGAAACTGAAGGTATAGAACTGGTTGGAGACTGTAGGTCAAGGTCAAGGTCATCCTCGTCATAGCTGATGTCCCGACTAAGGCTGAGCTGTTGCTGGTAGAGCTGTTCCCGCAGCAGATCAATCATCTGTAACAGAAAAATTTGCATAAATCTTTGCATGCTGGGTAATATTTTATGATTTTGTTTTTGTCGTCTGCTGACTTTTTTCAAAATTAACTTTTTCAAAAAATTATTTCAGGAACACTATTAGAGTGCCAAATGATTTAGATTCATATCAGGACCGCTATTCTGTCGGTGCTGATCTGGGTTCAAACTGTTTGCAAAGGTTATCAGCAGACGACAACAAAGGTTGCTGCTAGCAAGGAAAGAGTTAAATACTGTAAATCCAGAAATTTTCGCAAGAATTTTATTTTCGTGATATGTGTTAAAAGACATATTTGCGACGCTAAAAATTCGCAACTAGGGCATGATTTACCTATATCAGTAAACGACAGAGTAATTTCCCCAGGATTTTATTTTCACGAAACTTTGCATATGCGAAGTTTGACGAAAATAAAATCCTCCCGAAAATTTCCACATTTACAGTACATTTGTTTGTTTGTGCTGATACTTTACATCTCAGTCAACAATTTTTGAGTCATGTCTGATCAACTTCCTGTCTTCCTGGGTAAAACCAGTACTAAGCAGAGGATAAAGTGTTATGCTCAAGGATACAATACAGTGTCTACAGTGAGTTTCGAATCAGTGACCCTTTGATTTCAAGACTGAGCCACCGGGCTCCAAGATTCATACCGCCTTTATCGTATTAAATACAAGAGATGAAAGTTGCAAGCAAAGGTATTTCATTTATGTACACCAATTTGAGCCAGATGTCTTTTTTTAACCCTTTGTATACTGGTGATTTGGCAAACAGCAAAGACCCAGATTAAATGCCACAAAAAATGGTATTTTATTAGGGTCTCCACAAATGATCAAATTTTGTTTGAAAATTATTACCTTAGACCACTCAATATGTACAATGGACCATGCTGACATAACTCTTTCCAACTTTATGGAAAATTCCATTGGTTACAAAGGGTTAAGGGGCATAGGCAAACCAGGGATTTTCCTATGCCTGATCTGAGGCCGAATATCCGCCACTTACCAATTAAAAAACTTCCCAAAATGGTGTATCATTCCCAATTTCATAGTTCTACATTTTGGTGAAAATTTCATGAAAATCTGAACAAAAAGTGCAAAGTTACATATGCATGAAAATTTGCATGTGTTTTATGAATGACAATTAAAGCAACCAGACTTGGGGTCAATTACTTTGAAAAAGTAATTAATTACTTGCAATTACATTGAAAATTGTTCAATTAAATTACAATTACAATTACATGGCTTTTGAGCAAAGTAATTAATTACATACAATTACTTTGCCAAATGTAATTAATTACATTACAATTACATTTCACTACCACTTAGATAGCTTCATCAGATTTTAATTTCAGAGAGATATATGAAATGAGTTAAAACACCTTAAAAAGTCTGAGTGACCTTGGCATTCTAAATTCAATATATGTCTATTATTTTTTTGGAAAACTAGCTTAAATGCCAGAGAATAACTGTTCTCAAAAAGTGTTGGTAAGAAATCTGTGTGACCCTATGAGACAGTAAAATTGGCAAAAAGTAAGATAGTGATGAATTAAAATATTACTTGTGTGTGAAATGCTTGCATTGCTAGTTCTGTCCCAACTGGAACATCAATCTTATTTTATTTTTATTTTTTGTTATTATATCAGCAGTGATAGGCCCCAGGTTCACTGAAGGAGCCAAATCCAATTTAATTTTCTAAATCGCATTTTATTATTCTTATTGTTATTATTATTATTATTGAAAATGGCAAATAAGCAGTTTAAGGATTTAAAATAATGTAGTGGATAGATTGGGTCATGCACCTTAGCATATGAGTGTTTTGATCCTAGGTGTGAAAATTTAACAAATAACCTTCAAGGAGTCAATTCACTAGTCTATTGTCTGAGTAAAAACAATTGTTGAGATTTTCACACCTGTGTTTTTGTATTGTTAACTTAACTTATTAAAGGTTGATTGTCACAAAGCCATATCTTTTACAGCCAGATGAAAAAAGAATATATAATTTGCTAAAAAGGGTGCTTTCAAAATAGTAGAGGTTACATACAGTTTGTGTCTGTGGTAAAATTGTTAAATGCTATTTATATCTATACTAGCATGACTAGTTCCAATTCTCATTTGTTCCATGTTGCACTCAATTTTTCATATATAGAGTAAAGCAAATGATATATGCATTTACAAAGACCAAGAACCATAAAGCAGCATTTTAAATGTCTATAATTATCTTCTAAAGGTAACTGAATTTCATATGATAACTGATCTGAAAAGTAATTAAAAAGTAATTGAATGTAATTGTTAATTACTCCCATTTTTGACCAAGTAATTAATTACATTCAATTACTGTAATTAAAGAAATGTCTTAATTACAATTACATGCAATTACTTTAGAAAATGTAATTAAATTACAATTAATTACAATTACAATTTTAATTACCCCAACTCTGAAAGCAACAAATGCTTTACACTGCTAATTTCTTTTATGCTTTTTAATCCATTTAAAATGGAGGTCCAGTTCTTTTAGACTGCATCAAATTTTCCAAATTTTGATGATCCAAATGCGATTTTCCCAAATTTAACAGGCCCCTGGTCCCTACTTAAGAAAGGTAGGAAAATCCCTGGAAACAATACGATCAATAAAGAAAGCCTTTTCAGCAAATATGGGTTTATTTTTATAATTCTTTATGTCCCATCAACAATCTTTCAGTTATGTATGGAAGGGTCTTCCTGGATTGAACAAGTACTAAGCTAGGATTAATGTCTCTTGCTCAAGGACAAAACGCAGTGAAGCCGATGAGGCTCGAACCAGCCGTCCCCTCGGTCTCGAGTCAAGCACTCTACCACTGAGCCGCTGCGCTACCGGTAAAAAATATGGGTTTATATAATCATTTATGTACTAATGGTAGGGAGGTCAGCCATTTGACATTTTCCGATAATACCTTCTGACATAATGTAAAATGATCAATTTTCAATCCAATAATTTTTTATTAAAATGTCAATAAAATTAAAATCTACTGACACCAAATTAAAGAAAAATGTTTAAACTTACAGTTTAGCTATGCAGATAATTTCATATTATCGATTTTATGTTCTTAATGATTAGTTGAACATGACCGACTTTCTAAAAGTGAGGACGGCCGCCATTTAAATTCATTTTATACCTCGTTTAGGTGACCTTTTTCATCATTTGTAATTTAACAACCGATTGGTTTTCTTTTAATATCTTGATGAATATTCAAAGATTAAAGGTCAATCTTTAACCTGATATGCAAATTTTTCATCCTGGCTCTGTATTTTGACGGATGCCATTGGATAGAAAATTGCCTATTTTCACACAAGGAAATCCCCCACTTCCGCTTAAAAGAAAAGCACGGAAAAAAGCCAAATGATTAATGAATATGTAAACAATGATGTCATGCTAAAATTCTAATTTTAAACCATAGCGCACATGTCCCGCATGAAGGTCAAAGACGCCTACTGTCTCCATATAAGATACACACGCCGCCTTAAAAATGCTGGGTACCAGCTGTGTGTATTGACGGATAAACTATCATAAAGCTGACAGAAAAAGTATTTGACAACAAATCTTTAAAACTCAATAACTTTAACAATTTTGCACCGATTTTCAAAATTCAAACTGCTACTTGTTTCTAATAACGTCCAGAATACATTGATGATCTTATTTTAATATTTTACTTAGTTTTTGAAAATTGGCTGACCTCCCTACTAATGGATTCCTCCTGGTTTGATACAATAAAAAGTTTTGTATGCTTACCGTCTGTACAATATCCATTGTAGTGAGTGTGTTAAAGTTGTCGTTTCCCGTAAGTACGCTACTCAGACGCCGTGACAGATGTTCTTCCATCTTCTCAATCTCTTTTCTCACCTCTGACCACAAACATTGAAGTTCTTCCACATCAGACCTGAAAAAAAATATTCAAAACTGAAAGAACCACCAAAAATTTGCAGTATTTCAACGATTTCAAATTCTGTCCCTGCCTTGAGAAACCAAATAAGACTTTATGAAACATGTAAATTATCATCATTTTGAGCCTTATTTTCCAGTACAAATTCCACCAAAAATTTGCAACAGTCGACATTTTAAATTTTGTTGCTGCCTAAAATCCCAAACAAGACTTAATGAAACATGTGAATAATCATCATTTCAATTATTATATTCCAGGAAAAGTTCTGTTAACAATTCCAGCAGACGACATTTTGACAAACTTTCAAGATTACAGGTAATCACTAACTTAAAGGCAGGTTACTTTATGTTACCATGGCGCAAAACAAAAAATTGAACGTAGATTTTCTCACAATAGGACCAAACAGTCAGGGGGGCTATGCAGGCGGCTCTGCTCCATTGTTGATTGTACTGCATAACCCGCTGCTTTGCACATTGAAAAATCTTATCCTCGGTTACACGGAATGGGTCACGCCTGGGCTACAGAGGATGTAAATCCAAGAAATACTATATTTGACAGAATAAATGCACATGCTCATATGAATGAATACTGTGCTCTTTTAGCGTTGTGGATGCATATCAACTTCTAATTTCCCTGTCAGTCCAGGGGTGCATCTTTTCATGATTAATATGGATTTAAAGTGTTAATGAAACACAATGTGTATCCTGATCAGCTGGCTTCATCAGAAGCCAGCTGATCTGGATCTACACTGTTTACAAAAGAGGGTAAAGAAGTTTGAAAAAGATAATCCCATTGTGCCATTTTTATGTTGAATATGGTACCAGGAATTTTTGAAGTTGGGGCCAGGGGCCTGTTGAATTTGGGAAAAAGCATTTGGATAATCAAAATTGGGAAATAAGAACTGGGCTGCCTTTTTAAATGGATTAAAAAGCATATAAGAAATTAGCACTTGTAAAGCATTTGTTGGCTTAATTGTCCTTCATAAAGCTCATGGAAAATTTGCATAAAAATGTAAATGAAAACACGTTTTCATTCACATTTTTATGCAAATTTTCATGCTTTAGTAACATTGTTATTTTTGTTCCAATTTTCATGAGATCTTCACCAAAATGTAAAACTAAGAAATTGGGAATGATATACACAATTTTGGGACGTTTTTTGCTTATTTTTGAATTGGGAAGGGGCCGTTATTTGGCCGGAAATCAGGCCTAAGAAAATTCCTGGGTACTATGATACTAGTAAAGACTAGTCACTTATTTTTATTAAGAGTTGTCTACCTTTCTTCATCGGTGAGCTCAGTTGACGCCAGCTGTGACATACTAAACAATGTGGTTTCCATGGCAACCATCTCTGTCTTGTATCGCTGCATAGCGTGCTGCATCAGACGCGTCTCTTCCTCAATTTGCTGCAACAAAAAATCAGAATATTAAGTTCAAAAGTCATAAGAGCCTCAATTACAACATGTGGTTAGATATCTTAAAATGCCAATCACAACAAAAGTCGTCTGCTTTAAGCAGACAACAAAAGCAGCCATTGTCGTCTGCTGAAATGTTTTAGAAGTCTTTCCAACAAATAGTGTAGACCCTGATCAGACTGCTCCTATAGGAGCAGTCTGATCTGCATCCACACTGTTAGTTTCTTTACTTAACTTTGTAAGCAAAAAATTGCAGCAGACGACAAAGGCAGACAGAATTTTCAGATGAATTATTTGTGGCATTTTAAGGGTTAAAATTTCTTTTGAACTTCAGAGAAAATAAGGCATTTCGTGTTGGCAAAGGATTCCCTTGATTGATTATATCAATTCTTATTCTATTGCTTAAAGCAGGGTCTAAGTTAGAATTTTCCATGATGGACTGAGCCTTCTTTTTCATTTGGTAAGCAAAGTAAAAAAAACTGTTTATGTTGATGCTTTACGTCCCAATCAACAATTTTCAGTCATGTTAGGATATTTTCCTGGGATATGAACTAGTGCTAAGCAGAGGATAAAGTGTCTCTCTCAAAACACAACATAGTGCCTCCCGTAGTCTTGAACCAGCGGCCCCTCAACCTCAAGTCTGACACTCTACCACTGAGCTGCTCAAAATAAAGTTTGAAATTTCACATGAATCCTCTGGTTTTTGAGTTTTCACCTAATATATTGTGTCATTCATTTGCATAAAGCTGAGTCCAAAATTTGAAAATGATCGATGTCTGCCACAAATTTCCATGTTTACTGAAAATAAATAATTTCCCCATCTAGTGAATAATTCAACCAACTGAACATACAGTCAAAACTCTTTATAACGTCACTCTTTATAACAGAATATTCACCATCCGACATTAATTTGTAGGGAACGGATCTCTTTCCATTAAAAATCCCTCTTTATAACAGAATATTCACTTTACGACACCAACAGTAAGTTCTGGGAACAGATATACATTTTCTATTTAAAATAAATTCATTATAACAGAATTTTACCATGTGTCAGTCAATTTGGTGATCAGGGCAAGGTCTTTTGCATGAACAGTTTCCCCCACATTTGATTAGAGGGCAGCTCTGTCAATTTTGTTGCAATATGAAATTAAATTGATGTATACATTTGGAACAACAGCATTTAAAATCATTTGAATAATATTTTCTTTTACCAAATGATTATGATGTGGAAATCTTGCAATGATCTGCATTTCTTTATAACAGCAAGTTCACTTTAACGTCAAAGACATGGTCGTTATAAAGAGGGTTGACTGTATATAAAAGGTTGGAACTGTCGTCTGCTGATATAATCTTGGCAAACAGTTTGGACCAAGAACAGGGCCGACAGAATGTTGGTCCTGATCTGGATCTAAACTGTTTAACACTCTAAAAGGGTTCTTGAAATAATTTTTTTGAAAAAGTTAATTTGGACTTTGGAAAAGTCAGCAGACGACAACAAATTACCCAGCATGCAAAGAGTTGACAGACCAATCTTACCTTAGTTTTATTAAGATCAGTCCAGTGTTTTACAGGCACTGTCGGCTTGAATTGTACCATAGGAGTTTTGTGACCACCAATACCCTGTTGAAATAAAAATAATAGAATACAGTATGCAATAAAGTCTGGATGTTCCAATATATATTTTGAGGGGTCGCAGGATGCAATTTTCAAATTCTATTATACACACTGTCACAGGCCAGCACATGAGATATGGCGGTGCATATTGAACCCTTAATGCGCCAATCGCAACAAAAGTCATCTGTTTTTCTTGTCTGCTGAAATGTTTAAAAACAGTGTGGACCCAGATCAGACTGTTCCTATAGGAGCAGTCTGTTTTGGGTCCACTCTGTTTGCTTCTATACTTAATTTGTCAGTAATGTAAGGCAATTATTTGCAGCAGACTATTTCAGCAGACAACATTTTCAGATGCATTTTTTTTCTTGGCGCTCTAAGGGTTAATATAACTTCAACAAGCAGCCAGGGCTCAGATGAGCCTGCTCATATCCACAGTCTCACCAGAGCTTTTTCTGCTTGCACACACAATGTATGGAAGTAGATGATGTCTCAGACCTAAAAGTAGACTTCTAGTCCCACTAGATAGTTTAGCATGCATGTTTAAATGACAACTTTACTCATATGCAACACTTAATTATTATTAAGAGCAGAATAGCAAATCTGAAAAAATACTTTTTCTATCGCATATATATATCAGTGGCGGATCCAGAGGGGGTTCGCTTGAACCCCACTTTGAGACAAATTATTTCATTTTCATGGATAATTTTCAGGAAAATCAGGAAAAATTAATAAATAATCAGGTAAAATTAACAAATCAAACCCCCCTTTGTAAATTTGAATCCCCTATCAAGAAATCCTGTATTTGCCCAAGAATCATGCTTCTTAATCAGAGCATTTCTGAAACAATAATAACATTCTTATAAAAAAATGTAGCATTGACCAAATCTTCAAAC
Organism: Loripinus fragilis; assembly: GCA_964019695.1. Taxonomy (NCBI): domain Eukaryota; kingdom Metazoa; phylum Mollusca; class Bivalvia; order Lucinida; family Lucinidae; genus Loripinus; species Loripinus fragilis. The sequence goes on along the minus strand of OZ026531.1, from coordinate 35,299,574 downwards.
AGACAGACAGATAGATGAAAGAGAGACAAACAAACAGACAGAAAGACATACAAAAATTTTGTCATTTTGTCACTCACCTTAAAATTAACATAATCACTAACCAAAGGCATTTTGATTTTAGTTAGAAAACTTTCTGACAAAAAATCTATCAAACTTTTTATGTTTTTAATTTACTATCACAATATTTAGTCCTAGCTGTGTGTATGTTTATGCTACCAGTAGTAGAATGACACTGGCTGAATAGGGAAACATCAAGATGTTAAAAGCCCCAATTTGGCTTCTATGCTTGGTGTGAAAATCATGGGTGTTAATTTATTGTTAATTAATCACTTTGAACAAGCACTTTCAAAGCCAATAATCATTGACAGTTTTACTGATTGACAGTTTGTCTACATGAAAGGATGCAAATTTCACTAATTGGTTTTGATTGGCTTGTGCCTGGCACAAGCCAATCAATCCAATTAGTGAAATTAACCTGTTTCCATGTAGACACCTGACCAAAGCCAATTACCTTAAACAATATAATCTAAGTGTGGATGTGTTTTACTTAATTGTTTTTGATATGCCCAATAAAGTTCTTAATGGGTAAATCAGTTTACATGTAGATGATTTAATTAATTTAACTAATTAATTAAGAGGAAGGAATGAAAAGAGAATTCAACAATGATAGCCCATCGTCATGCAGGAAGCTACTTTGTATGAATTCAAAGTAGCTTGAATGCCAAAAGAAATATGTTTGTTTTTAAATATGTAATTTTCTGGATCTACACTGTAAAAATTATCAGGATTCAATATGCTAAGAGTGCATTATATGGGTTTACATCTGAATTAAGGGTGAGGTAGGTGCCATTAAACTGGTTTAAGCCCTCCAGTAAAATATTTTACTGACCGTTCCAAGGCCATACTTTGCGCTTGTTATGCCTTAGTACGCGTATGTTTCTTTGTGCCTTGTGGTCACCTGCCTGGAAAGTGCTGACCTCTTGGCTCTCGTTTGCGGTGTGTTATGGTGAGTTTGTTACTTTCCCATTGGTATCCTGGGTCAGGTGTGGTACTTGATTGTATCGATTCCTGATCTTTTCACCCTTACTTATTTAAATTGCATATCCATGGAAAGACAGTTCTTTTGCATTCTTCAATTTATTACAATTGATTCCAGTACATGACAAGCAGCCAAAAGTCTAATGATTCAGACATTTTGACTGATATTAACTTGGTTGAAAAGCCCAATATATATTTAAATTTTGTTCAAATGTAACATTTCCCCAAATTATCAATCTCAGATATTTTTCTTTGTCTTGATGCTTTTCTTCCCAATCAACAATTTTTTAAGTCATATTGGGAAGATTTCCTGGGTTGAACCAGTACTCAGCAGCGGATTAAGTGTCTTGCTCAAGGACACAACACAGTGACTCCACCGGGGGGCATGCCTGGATCCAGAAAGTTTTGTCAAGGGGGGTCCAACTCCCAACATTTAAATGGCGTTTCGCTGGCGGGCCAACGATGGCCCAACATTGAATGCTGGCTTGGTAGCTTTGTGATTTTTCAGGCGATCCGGATCAGTTTCGCTAAGAAACCCTTTATTTTTGTGATTTTTCATGGGGGTCCGGACCCCCTGTCCCCCCTCAGGATCGGCCCATGGGCATGAGTCTCAAACTAGCAACCCTTCCATCCCAAGTCTAATGCTCTACCAACTGAGCCACTGTGATCCTATTCTCAGATATCATTAATGTTTACTGTCTGTAGACGTATGTATCCAAAATATGTTACAGTAACACAGCTGTGTTGATTTTGATTTTTTTCCCTACTTATTCTCGGATATGACATAGTCATATTATATATTTTGCAACAATTTGCAACGCACATGCAAAAGTTCATCAGTCTAAAATGCCAGACTTAAGAACACAGGATTTTAGTTGAGATTGCTTGCAAAGAGTTAGCTTGCATGCTTAGCCACATAGTGGGGATGTTGTGTGTAGCTTTTGGTCTGAATCATCATCTACTTCCATACTTTGTGGATGCATGTCAGGGGACAAAAATTCCACTCGTCCCCTTGTAATTATGAGTGAAATCTAGAAAGGACAAGTAATTTTTCCCAAAGCAGAGGAAGTCATATTACATATTACTCTCTTATGTTCTTTATTGCATACACTTTTAAAGGACAAGAACAATTGAAAATTGTAAGTCACTCGTCCTGCAGGACAAGTGCAATATTAAAATGTTTTTGTCCCCTGCATGTATAAGTACCAAAATCTAATGTGCTAGCTCTTTTGCTTAACTCTTTGCATGCTGAGTATTTTTTAATGATTTTTGCTATCAATAAATTCTGCTCATTATTGTAGGTTTTTACAATATTAACTTTTAAAAAAAATCTTTCAGGAATGCCATCAGAGTGTCAAACAGTTTGGATCCAGATCAGACCCACCATCACGTCAGGCTTGATCTGGGTTCAAACCCTGAACAGATCCAGAGGGGGGACTGGGGTCCGGACACAAGTTCTATACTAGGTCTCCATAGGAATTAGCAATTTGGACCCCCTGGAAATTTTTTTGACCCCCCCCCCCCCATTTGGACCCCCTGGAAATTTTTTTGACCCCCCCCCCCCCCCCCCCAGAAAATGTTGGACTCCCATAGAACCTTGGAAAATTATAGTTTTGCTTGAAATAACCCATTGGACCCCCTCTGCATGATAAATTGAGGACTAATAAAAAGAAAATACAAACCAACAAATAAACATACAAAAAAATAAATATGTCAGAACTGTTTTTCTGTCAGTTGGGCCCCCACTAAAGGTGTGGAGAGTTCGCTTTGCTGATTTTATCTAATTTTTATAAAATGTCCCATGAAAATGAAATAATTTGGTCTCATTGAGGATATTTAAAAACAGGGGGTGAGGTGAGGGATCCATCACTGCCAAAGTGTTTGCAAAATTATCAGCAGACAGCCTAGCTGTAAACCAAAGGAAAATTTCAACTAAGTGATGCGTTTGACTGAATATTGTTGTATTGGACAAAATGTTGTATTAATGAAGTGACCAAATAAATAAATGAATAAATAAATAAATAAATAAATAAATAAATAAATAAATAAATAAATAAATAAAAAAATAAATAAATAAATAAATAAATAAATAAATAAATAAATAAATAAATAAATAAATAAATAAATAAATAAATAAATAAATAACTTACAGGCGGTAGCAATGTTAAACATTCCATAGTATCCTTATACTTAAACTAGTACTCTGTGTAGTTCTCAAAAAAATCACCTAAATAAGACTAAAATACTGTTTTTCATTTTCATTCTTTTTAGGGTGGAAAGTAAAGGCCCACAGTTTTTTTGACATTCTTAACATTTCTCTTGATGCCAGCCCAATCTTGTTAGCACTAACAATTAAGGGCTGTATCATGTAAAATGGGCCCTTTTTCAATTATTCTGTCTGTTAACAGCTCAGCCACAAAGCACATTACAGAAGTGTAGTGTGATCAGAATTTTCATTTTGTCCCTACTGATTCAAACAATATTTTTATACTGTTGAGGCCAAAATTTTTAGTTGATTAACAGAAAAAAATTCAGATTTAGGGTCGGGGGGACAAAAAAAAATTAATAAAAAAATATGAAAGTTAATTGGTCATTTTCAGAGCTTTTTTCAACTGGTCATTTTCAGAGCTTCAGAACCTTAAAAATATATTATATTTTTCAATGAAACAAATAATATTTAGAGTCCGCGGATAAAACATATATATTTTTTAAATTATTTTTTCTACTTTACGGAAAATTACAGTAGGAGGGTTCATAAATCTACTAATAAAAAAAAATCTTGCCTAACTACTCTTAACAGCAAAGGACCTGATCAGCCTGTGCATCTGCAGATGCGCAGGCTGATCTTGTTCTTTGTTGTTAGCACCTATTCTAAGAGTTCATAATGTTAGATGAATGATGAATAACCTTCCCCCACCCCCTTCCGCAAAAAATGTTATTTATTTGTTATTCATCTTATTTCTTCTGTTCATGAGTATGGATGTTGTGGCTACTCAATTTAAAGCAAAGAATATCCATAAATATATTTTCATGAAAAAATAATAATGATTAGAATCCCCCTCTGACTGAGGGCTACCCGACCATATTTCGATGTCAAAGGGACCTTTTCTTGTGGAACTTATCATAATGGAGGTGACATAATTCAGGTAACAAAAAAACTGTTGCATAGATGAAAGCAAGTGAATTAACATTTTAACAAGGGAGTGTGACACCTATCATCTAACTTAACAATGAAGTGTGTCACCTATCTACAATAAAGTGTGACACCTATCTAACTATGTTCACAAGAGGCGTAGATTTCAAGTGTCTATAATGTCCGCATGTGTCCACAATTTCTATCATTATGACCCTAATCAGTGTTCTTTCAGGCCCCTAGATAAGGGGGCATAATTAAAAATTAATTTTCTTATCTCTCAACCAAAACATATATTGTGGGCACTCAAAAGAACCGTCTCAATGAGACGGTTCTTATGAGAACCCAAAACAAATGCTAAAACTGATGGGTCAGAAAAAATTCACAATTTTACGCTGATTTTTTTTGTTAATCTAAACCTGTGGGGGTAGATTTCAAGTGTCTATAATGTCCACATGCATCCACAATCTCAATCATTATGGCCCTAATCAGCGTTCTTTCAGGCCCCAAGATAAGAGTGCGTAATTAAAAATTAATTTTCTTATTTCTTAACCGAAACATATGTTGTGGGTACTCAAAAGAACCGTCTCAATGAGACGGTTCTTTTGAGCACCCAAAACAAATGCTTAAACTGATGGGTCAGAAAATATTCACAAATTTACGCTATTTTTTGTGCTTATGATCTATGGTCTTTGGTCACAGAATAGCTTACTATTAGTGGGATACAAGGTTGGTATGATTGAAGTCTGTCACTTTTACACTTCTGTTCAGGCTATCAAGCAGGGTCATACAAATTGAAAAGTTTTGAATTGGATAACTATTATTATTGTTCCAATTAATTCACAGTCCAAAATTGGCATGCAGGTGCCTGGTGGTTAAAAACTGAACTGAATATTTCCCATTCCATAGTGGTCAATATTAACTCTTTGTCTACTGATAACTTTTGCAAACAGTTTGGAACCAGATCAGGACTGTCAGAACCCCAATCCTGATCTGGATCCAAACCGTGACACTCTTGAGAAATTTTTGAAAAGTCTGAATCTTGACTGCTTGCATGTCATCTGCATTTTTTTTTTTAAAAACTTTTCAAAAAAATCTTTCAGCAGTTTGAACCAGATCAGGCCTACTGTTTTGTCAGTTATCAGTAGCAGGGGCAGATCCACAATTCCTTGATAGGAAGGTCAAATTTGCAAAGGGGGGGGGGGGGTAGATTTTTTAACTTTACCTGATTTCCATGAATTTTCCAGATTTTTCTGAAAATTCTGCATGAAAATGAAACAGCTTTGTCTCAAAGTGGGGATTCCTCGACCCCTCTGGATCGGCCACTGAGTAGGTGACAAAAATTTCCACTAGCAAGGGTTAAGTGTTAAAAGCACCCTTTGATAAGTACAGCATAAAATTGGCTTAACTTAATTACCGGACTCTACCAGTTAATTACCTAGATTCAATCAATTCATTACCTGAGGTGAAGTGATCACTATTAATCCCTAATCATATCAAAGAATAGATAGGCCACAACAAATAAATTTTTAGATTCTCATCCAAATTTTGTGAAAAATTGGGGCGGTTGTGAGGTTTTAATTCTTTAAATTTCAGACTGCTTTAAAAAACAGAACAGAGCTGAAAGAAATGTTTAATACCATGAATTAAATTGTCAAAATTCCAAATAGAAAAACAGATTTTTTTGTGTGTGTTTTTTCGAAAATGCTGGCCAGAAAAATTGTTCCAAAAATTTTCAGCCTTTTTCAAATATTTTTCTTTTTTTTAAGCAAATAAAAAAAATTGGGGTGGAAGTTTTTTGAAAAAATTGAAAAACCTTCCACCTCATTCTTTTTTTATTTGCTTATATTTCATAGGGGTGGGTGGGGATGAGAATCTAAAAAATTATTTGGTGTGACCTTACCTGCTGGATTATAAGAATCTAACATGAAAGTGAGGGTGGGATAGAAAAATCCATCCCAAGAATCACCATTTGCATCAGGAGGCTTTCCGAATGATGAATTATGGTAATCCCATGGGAGAAATTTTTCTATCCCATCCACACACAAATTTCCATTTGCAAAAATGTTGGAGAATAACTTTTGGTCCCAGAATGTATATACACACCAACACTGTTTAACTCAAACTGCTATACTGATATTTCAAAGTAAAAACTCTGGTCTCATACATTCTATGTCAGCTAGCCATGACTTTTGTTGTCTGCTGATGACCTTTGCAAACAATTCGGACCCAAATCAGGCCCGACACTTTATCGGGCAGATCCCTATCAAAACCGTCTAAATTGTTAGTTACAAAAGACATTTTTGAAAAAGTTAATTTTGAATTCAAATTTGCAGACAACAAAAATCATGAAAAAATACTCAGTATGCAAAGTCAAAAAGAGTGATTCCCTTCATTTTGGTAGTCCAGTGATCCTTACCATTATAGTAGCGGGTCCATTCACAAGCCTTGCCAACTTCAAGTAGCCAAGCTCCTCTTCCGGTAAACCAACTGAACTCCCAGAGAGTGATACTCTTTTGTTGTAACCAACACCCACACTTTCGTCCTCTGAGAGTGCAGAATCACCATGTTTTAGCACGCTTGGGAGGAGATAAATTTGAGTGTGTAAATTTGACTTATTATGGAACGATTCTAAACTTGAGGCAGGGGAGCCCATTGACTGAGTCTGCAGAATGTCAGGATTTAACATATCTGCAGAGTCAAAACTGTGACCATTGTAGTATCTATGGTAGTTCTGTCTGTGTTCCCCTACAGAATTCTCACCATTTAATATTTCCTGTGAATCATAACTTCGTCTTTCAAAACGACTTTGATTCTTTAGTAACTGTTTATCTGAACATCTTTTTATTTTTAAACTTGGCGTGGACATGCTCAATGGATGGCCATATTTTGAGGGTGATAGTGTATTTTCTTTGTCATCTTTCTGTCTCTGGTTGCTAAGCAACCAATCAACCATCTGACTTTTAGCAGATGCTAGAGTTTCTTTTGATTTATGTTTGTCTTTAACTTTCTTTTTTGCCAGATCATTTTCATTATATTTTGACCTTTCCCTGTTGCCTAGCAACAGCTGATCACTCCTGTTGCTTGGCAACCGTCTGTTTGTTCCTTGTAATTCTCTGTAATTCTGTGGTACCATAGCACTCTCTCCCACTATGGCACTTTGTTTATGGATATCTTCTAAACCCGCTAATTCCTGCATGTGTTTTTCATGCAATATCACAGAGCTATCTATTCTTGGATCTTCTTGATCTGGGTCAAGGTCAACATTGATCTCTCTATAATCAACAGGTCCTTTAGCAGTGAAAACATGTTGATACCCAGTCTTGCTCTTACCAGGTTTAACAGTTATATCAACACTCATAGTAGACACATATTTTCTTAGTTTACGTCGTCGTTGTGTCCTTGACCTTGACGTTGCTAGGTCATATGGAATGTTGATTGTATAAACTAATGATTTATCTTGTGTTTGGTCCCTGTTTATTGTATATGAAATAGATTCTAACGCAGGTCTATCAGCCTCACTTTGAGATAAAGCATCACTTTTTGAACAAATATGAATATTTCCATTACTGTGAATAGTTTTGGAAAGTTGTTCTTTTAATTTTTCTTCATCTAGCTGGTTCCTGCTAGAAACAGGATGTAAAAGTTTGGCATTATTTCTGTTGTCATGGCGATACAATGGAGGAGATAAAGCATTCTTGTCATGGCTGTTAATAACACATTTTCTTCCACCGTCCTGCAAAATAATGAAACAAATTGGAAATAGTGAAAAAACAACCTGTTTTTAGTTGGGCGAATTAGGTTTGAGCGGAAATCATACCATGACGGAGTATGAAATGAGCGGATAACCATACAGTCAAAAGAGCTCATGGATAAAACATTCAAATGAGAGAATTTTCCAGGTAATGACCTTTATTACTTCGCTCAGTAATATAACCTGTAATGGCCAACATTGCTCAGTCCTTAATAGGTGATCTGGAGCGCATTACAGTGGCGAATCCAGGGGGAGCTCAGGGGGTTTAATATTCTATGAAAATGAAATAATTTGGTCACAATGAGACCAAATTATTTCATTTTCATAGAATATTTAAGATAAATGAGATAAAATCCACATAGCGAAACCAACATCTTTTATACATATGAACCCCCTTTCCAGGAATCCTTGATCCCCCCCCCACCCCTGCATCAGGATTTTTACCTGGAAAATTCGCTCATTTGAACGATTCAAACAGCCACTCTTTTATAATCGTTCAAATGAGCGACTCTTTTATAATCGTTCAAATGATTAATGTCCTTTAGCAAGAACATTAATCATAGCTTAGTACTGGTTCAACCCAGGAAGACCCGTTCCTTAATAACTGAAAGATTGTTGATGGGACGTAAAGAATCAAATCAAACAAAAAGAAGTTATAAGTTTTATTTCATTTGCATACATTCACACCGTCCAACTCAATTTGTCTAGCGCCAATGATGCAATTAGCACAGATGGCTCGGGTGTAGGGCAGTTTTTAGTAGAATGTAAGTATTGACCTGATTTAAACAGTTCCCCCAGGGTTTTATCCAAACCAATGGTGTATCTCATTTAGGTATTGTTAAGTCTACCACTATACGAAATTGGGCTCTTGTCGGCCTTTTGATGAATGAGCTATCAATTGAAATAGGTGCATTTTTCAAAGAAAAATAATTTTTTGAAAAAACCTCCCACAAAATCACATTTAAACATCATTTATCAGAAATGTACCAAAATTGCATGAGAAAGTTTGTTTTGTTTGTTTGATTTGATTCTTTACGTCCCATCAACAATCTTTCAGTTAAACAGGGAGCGGTCTTCCTGGGTTGGACTAGTACTAAGCTAGGATAAATGTGTCTTGCTTGAACCCATGGCCCTTCGGTCTCGAGTCAAGCACTCTACCACTGCGCTCCCTTTGCATGGTTGTAATGTGTCTTGCTCAAGGACCAGAACGCAGTGACGCCGGTGAGGCTTGAACCCACAGCCCTTCGGTCTCGAGTCAAGCACTCTACCACTGAGCCACTGCGCTCCCTAAATTCTGGAGGAGAGATATAGCTGTGGAGGAAGAGGTTGACCGAGTCATCATTTACGTCGACTCAGACAGCGATGTGAGCCATTCAGAGGTCAGACACAGCCTCAGTGGGCAACGAATCGAAGGACACTGCCAACGAATCAAAAATGTTTGTGTAACTTGAAATTTTGAAATTTTATTAGCTAAAATTGTCATGTATTTATTTTTCAGCATACTGAAATTTGAAAATTTTGAAATTATGAAATAGATTCTAAAAAAAAAAAAAAAAAAAAAACGAAAAAAAAGGATTTAAAAACAGAATCTGTAATCGCTGTAAAAAGTGGTCTAGGCGTCATAGCCTCTACAAGCTATTGTCTATTAGGCTCCGAGTCACTGCGTCTTAACCACTAGGCCAGCGAGTCTTCTTATAAAAAAGCTGCTATTACCACGTCTTAAATATGCTTTCAAACAAAATATTGATTTTGTTTGCATTCAGATTTATTCTTTCAAAAGCTTTTATAGATCATTAAATATATCTAGCAAACACATTATTTTCTCGTCTTTTCGAAACTACCCAGCTTGAAAAAACGAAATTGACATGATCTTTGAACGCTGACACCCCTTATAATCGGCTATTCTGATTGACGTCATATTCATGTTTACATCTCAGACTTATACCTAGATCTAATCGTTATGTGGCATGTAATAGAAAATAAACAATTGATTTATATTGCAAAAAGCAAGGGCCGTAAGCATAAAGCTTTTCAAACTGATGATATGAAAATAAGATATGACTGTGCTAAACATTACCAAATTTTGTGTATGAATTGTGCTAATGGTATTGTTTTCAGATTGTGATCTGTGATTAGCGTTATCATATTCTTACTTATATGTCATCTTCTTTCTTCAATAACTCGGTAAATCAAGGGAAATGATGGCTGTCGTTGGGCATAATGGATGTGTGTGCATGTGTGTTTGCGTGTGTGTTTTTATTAGTGTTCATCAATTACTGCAGCATGGCAAACCCAAGAAATAACAAGTGTGTGCAGCTCAGCATCAGGTCAGCCTTTCAGTCTGCAGAATCCTACAAGGATCTTTGTTGCAAGTCTGATGGGTTGTCAAGGACCTAAACTTCCCTCACGCACTCAAGTCATTTCATTGGGGGTGGGGTTGGCATCGTGGGGCCGGTTTGGGCCCTCCGGTGAGATATTTTTATTGACCGTTCCGGGGCGGTGCTTCTTTTGTGGATCGTTTGTGTTTTTTCTGTCTTGTGTTTATTATGCCTTTTGTGTGCGTCTGCTTATTTGTGCCTTGTGGTCACCTGTTGGGAAAAGGCTGACCTCTTGGCTCTCGTTTGTGGTGTCTAACAGTGAGTTTGTCACTTTCCCATTTGTATCCTGGGTCAGGTGTGGTACTTGATTGTATCGATTCCTGATCTTTGATTCCTTACTTACTTTGCCTTCCAGTGAATCATATCTGTTGAAATGTGTTACAAACCTGTTGAAGATCAAGATAACTCAGACTTGTCTCCCCTGGAGATTCAACATCAGCAAAGCCTGAACTATCTGACTGAAAGCTGGCACTCTTTTCAACTGCACCTGCAATAATGTAAAATTCCACAAGATTAAAACTACGGAAAACAAGGAGATTCACTTTGCAAACACATTAGGCACAGGCAAATTTATATGCAGATTTTATTGGCACCTCCAGATTTTGTTTTGTTTGATTTGATTCTTTACGTCCCAGTCAACACTCTTTCAGTTACGTCGGACGGGTCTTCCTGGGTTGAACCAGTACTAAGCTCGGATTAATGTGTCTTGCTCAAGGACACAACACAGTGACTTCCAGATTTTGTACAATGAGATTTTATTATTCTTAAAATGTTGAAGATGAATATCATTTGCTCCTTGAATGTCTGGGTTTCTATGAGTAAACTTATAAGTAGGGTGTTTCATCAGTATTTTACTTACTCTTTTTAGTATTCCAATCTGTTTTTTCATTCAAGCAGTACAATAAAACCTGTCTTGAGTGGCCACTCACAGATTGGAAGACTTAACAGAGTAAGTGAAATACCCATGAAACACCATGCTTATAAGTTTACTCACAGAAACCCAGAAATTCAAGGAGAAAATGATATTCATCTTCAGCATTTTATTACAATATTTGACCTAACAAACACACTATGCACTTAACACTTATAAGAGTGCATTATGGGTTCAGACACAGAAAGATTTTGGGCATAAAATTGTAAATATTTTCTTATCCATCAGTTTAAACATATGTTTTGGGTGCTCAAAAGAACCACCTCATTGAGATGTTTTTTTTGAGTACCCACAACATATGTTTTGGTTGAGAAATAAGAGAAAATAAACTTTGATTACGCACTCATATCTCAATTAAGGCATGGGCCTCTTATTTGGTCAAAAACGTTGGATGATATATTATTTATCTCATTTTACTTGAAGCATATGCTCCTTTAACACTGGTTGGTTTCTTTGTGTTGATACTTTATGTCAGTTAACAATTTTGTCAGCCATGTCTAGACTTTTTCCTGGGTTGAATCACAGGCAGTACTATAGCAGTGTGGATTCAAGGACACAACACAGTGCCTCATGATGTGAGGCTTGAACCAGGGAAGGGGACCCCTCAATCTCAAGTCTCACACTCTACCACTGAGCCACAGTGAACTGCTCTCCTCCCTTCAACACTGGTCAAGTAAAATCATGTTGGAAAAAAGGATTCAATGATCATTGTTTGAGACTGACAATAGAATCCATCATTGGCGGTGGTTCTGTTGTTGTTGATTAGTTGTTGATTGCTACTCCCATTGTGGGTTTCTGTAATTGTTCTTTGTTTTGCTGTGCCTTACTTTGTGTCCATTGTAGCTTTGCAGCATTAAAATGGGGAAGAGAGAGCTGGTTGCTTTGCTTTGTTTGTCTTCCTGGTGTCTCATGACTGTTGTGTGGCTCTTCTTCCTCATGATACCATTGGTTTGTCTGCAGTTTATGAGGCTCAAACCCGCCGCCCCTTGGTCTACAGGTAAGCACTATACTACTGAGCCACTGCGCTCCCTCTCCGGTGTTGTATTTATCATGCTAATAAATGTTAAAATGCCAACAATTATTGGCATTTTAACAATTATCAGCAGGATAACTTTGGTGCTCAGCTGAGTTGAGTATGAAAAAAGTTTTATAAACTCAGGGTCTGATCAGCTGGTTTCATCAGAAGCTACTTGATCGGGAACTTCTCGGTTTTTAAAGGGGTAATAGAATCAAAACACAATTCTCCATTTCAATGAATCTATTAATATTTTACCTTTCTGTCTAGGGAGTCTGCTACTGGGGTACAACATATCATCAAAACCATTGTCAATACAACTTGATATCTGAAAGTGAAATCAACATAACAGCATGTAACAAGGTCATGTCATAGCAATACATGAGTTCCGAATTAAAGAACCCCCCCCCCCCCCCCACCCCCATGCACCCCATGGTGTACTGTGTAGATGACCATTGTATTTGCATGACCCACCAGAATGGTATTTGTAACAATCATAAGCTATTACCGGATGGCATTTAAGATGTGTAGGGCGTGCAAAACAACAACACATCATCTTAGTTTATGCAACATTGCAACCTTGACCTTGAAAGTTTGTGGCTAAGTGTTGTGCTCAACCATTGGTAATAATCATGTGAAGTTGTTTATGGTGTAATTCTTGGCTTCCTTTCTAATTTAGCAATCATTTTGCTGAGGAAGACAGAGCTGGTAGCTTTACTTTAATTGTGATGTGACTGTCTGTGTTCTGTGTCCATTCCTCGTGGTGCCATGGCTTGGTTGTGGCATTCTCTGGTCTTACTTCACAGGTTTAGATAATATAAAATTTTTGAGCCTAAAACTGCTAATATTTTCTTGCCCATCAGTTTTAACATAAATTTTGGGTGCTCAAAAGAACCGTCTCATCAAGACGGTTCTTTTGAGTACCCACAATATGTTTTGGTTGATTTTGATTGTTTGATTTGATTCTTTACGTCCCATCAACAATCATTCAGTTATATAGGGGCGGGTCTTCCTGGGTTGAGCCAGTACTAAGCTAGGATAAATGTGTCTTGCTCAAGGACCACAATGCAGTGAAGCGGGTGAGGCTCGAACCTGCGGCCCTTCGGTCTCGAGTCAAGCACTCTACCACTGAGCCACTGCGCTCCCTATGTTTTGGTTGAGAAATAAGAAAAAAAATTTTAGGTACACACTTTTAACTAAAGGCATGCACTTACTTTTTTATTGTATCAAATTTTATGGAAGATTCCTCTATTGAGTAAAGGGTTAATGAAATCTCTATCAGTTGCAATTAAATTGATAATGAGTTTGAAATATATTCAAGACACACTTTTATAAATGACATCTGTCAGAGAAAGCTCCCTTCAATCTTAGTATTTTACATAAAGCTACAGTGACCTTCCTCATCCCATAAAAATCTTACTTGGCTGAAAGTACAGCACTGTCACTAGCGTCTGGTCAATTTGCCTAATTTGGTATTAAGTTTAGTAGTCTAGGATATGTAACAGCTGAGATATGAGTACTTTTGTAGGCATACCCCCATCTCAAATCCGCTATGGGTTGCCATGGAAACCATGCATTTTCACATAGCCCAAACCAAATTTTTTTTAGGACACCTCCGTTTCGCATCCAGGGGGTCCCAATAAACAATTTGGCACCCATGAAAAATTGTCCTGGGGGGGGTGTACGGTAACCTTAATTGGATGCTGGGGTACATCCCGACATAACTGAAAACGGCAAATTTTTTTATGGAATTTTGATCATTTTGACTGCAATGATGTGTACCATATGGGCCAGCATATTTTGTTTTGCTTGATTTGATTCTATACGTCCCAGTCAACAATTTTTCAGTCATGTCAGGACGGGCCTTCCTGGGTTGAACCAGTACTAAGCAAGGATAAATGTGTCTTGCTCAAGGACACAACACAGTGACGCCGGTGAGGCTTGAACATACAGCACTGCCACGAGCGACTGGTCAGCACACAAAATGGCAGGGTTTTTTTATGGAATTTTTATCATTTTGACTGCACTGATGTGTACCATAATTGGCCAGCATTTGAGATTTCTATACTTAATTATCACATAATGTGCGCAAGTGCCTCCTTTATCACATGAGGTCGCGCCTGGGAGTGATATAACGTCATGCAATAAAATCAATAAAACACTAGCGGTTTACAGTTTTTGTAATGTTACGTAATGACGTCCATTATAACTTTGCATAAAAATGAAAAAAATCTTGACGTTTTCATGCCCATAAATGCGATTTTTAATTAATTTTAATGTCATGTGATAAATAGAATCAAACATTCATGCTCCTGTATTATTGAATTAATTAAACTTGTTTACGAAAAAGTGATAAAATGCTCTGCAAGCCTCACATTTTATCACTTTTCCTAAACTGGTTTAATTCAATAAAACATATGCACCCATGTAAGCTCCTCTATTTAAACACCCATGCTGGCATATTCAGCGGAGGATAGGTCTAAATATTTGTCAGTCAACGACAGTCTTCATCTAAATTCATTTATTGTGTATGCTAGCTGTGAAGGCCCAGGCAAAGTGTGCGCATTTGAGCAGATTTGCCTGAACCCTCTCTGCTCGCTGATGAGATAAGTTCCGAAATCTTATGTATATAAGCGCAGAATCTATGTATTGTTGACAAAAGTGGGTTTTCAAAACTATTATTCTCACCTTACAATTATATAATCGTAAAATTTAATGTAATACTCTTTTCCTGCCAAAAATGCCTTACCCTTATATACTCAGAAGAAAAAGTTTAGTCAGTACAGAGACTGTGTGCAATTCTTTTGTAAGACAGTCTTAATATTGACAAAAAAATTACTCAAAATAAAATTCATGTAATGTCTTACAAATGTGAACATTTTCAACAAAACATTCTGAAAATATACCAATTTTCTTCATCAAAATTACACAAAGTGGTAAATATGAAAATTCAAATTTCAAAACTCAAAAATCAGTCTAGCGCCCCTCAGACGATTTCTGGCAGCACAGACGGAAATTCTCGTATCTGTTGCATGACTAGAGAATTTAAGAAGTTTGCAAGCGGCCATGAAGCGATTACGTCATGTTGACGTCACTATGACCCTAACTTCAAATGGTGTCGTTATCCGTGGTCTCCCTAACGGAGGTTTGTAATAATTACTGCCAGGCCGTTGAAAACGTGTTTGCCGACGATATATTGTTTGTTCATTGCATTAAAAACTGCGTGTTACGTCAGCAACACGTGTACCTGTTTCAAGACGTCAAAACGCGGTATTTCTGTAATCTGTTGATAGCCTGGACGGCGAATTAAGCTTGCTAGCACTGAATTTTCCCCGGATTATTGCAATAGGAACAACTCTCTTTCAATATCTAACAGTTTATGAGAAAATAACTCTGCCGGTTTACCGCAGCACGTGCACATCTTGCATTTTGAAATTTGGTTGATACAGTCTAATAAAGGCATAATTTGTCACGCCATAACAGGTACATGTACAGTTACGATAATACAAATCATGTATAAAATTTGACAATGATATATGCAGTATTGATGATTATATGAGAAAACATAAATACTGACTAAACTTTTTCTTCTGAGTATAGATTCGAATGCACTTAAGATTAATGTTACCATGAAAGCTGACCAGACTACTCCGAAGAGAGCCGTCTGATTTAGGTAAATTTGTTTTGCAATTAACCCTACTAAATTACAACAGTGAACGACAATTTCTGTTTATAATTTGCTCCGCCCCTTCCTGTGCTTCACAACCAATCAGATTCAGATTGAACAAAAAATTAAATTTTTGGGCCAACTTAATCACATATTTTGTCAAAAATAATTATTGTAATATCTATTAAGTAAATCATTAAGTTAATCAGTGAAGTATAGTAAATGCGACCATTTCCATAGGAGCAGTCAGGAAAGGGGAGAAAACTACAAGTACGTCATAGATCATATATAACAATTATAAAGGAATTAAGTGGTTCACTCGCTACGCTCGTTCCCACTTTATTCCTTTATAATTGTTGTACAGTAAATTCTGTCTTAAGCGGCCACTCAAAAATAGACAAAACAAAGGTCTTAAAGACAATTGGTAACTTTATGAAGGTCGAAAGTTTTGCAGAATGCTCTCTTGGAGCATTCTGCAATACTTTTGACCAGCATTAAGCGATAATCTCTCTTGAACCACCATTTTTGGTCTTCTTTTTGAGTGGTAGCTTTACGAATAGAAGGAAAAGGGTTAAAAAAATCTTTGTTTGTTTTTTTGATTTGATTCTTTACGTCCCATCAACAATCTTTCAGTTAAACAGGGACGGGTCTTCCTGGGTTGAACCAGTACTAAGCTAGGATAAACGTGTCTTGCTCAAGGACCACAACGCATTGACGCCGTGTGGCCCGAACCCGCGACCGTTCGGTCTCGAGTCAAGCACTTTACCACTGAGCCACTGCGCTCCAAAAAAAATAAAATCTGTGTGCTCATATAGTACATGTACCTCTTCAAGTTCAAAGGATTCTTGTGGTGGGCAGACAGCAGGTTTCAACCTCTCTCCCTTTGTTCCAGGCTCCTCTAATGTTGTCATGGATACTTGTGAAGCCGACCTTGACCTCTGGTCTTGATCTGTATCACAGAAAAGCATTGCATGCAATGTCCCTGAGGAGCTTGTAGACTCAGATAACTCTTCCCCACAGAGCTGTTTTTCATTTATGAATATATGAGAATGTTCCAGAATACCCGGACTCACGTCCCCGGGTCGAGGGGTCAAATCCCCACCCAAGGAATCAACATCGAAGTTACTATCTTGAGACACTAAGGTATGAGAGGAATCTGACCTGGCATTCATTAAATCAAAAGGAGAAAGACCAAGGTTGTTATGAGCTTTAGTTATTTTTATCTCTGCTTCTACTTGATTCTCCAGTTTAGAATCAGTCTCGTCTTCAACAATTATACTTATTTCTTGTGTGGGTTTTGGATTCACTGGACTGGTTGGATTGGAAAAACGGAATTCCTTTTTGTCTTTATCGTCTTTTTCAAATGAAAAGTTAAAAAGTTTGGGAGTCACTGGTGAACCAGTCAAAGTTGAATCCTTAGATGGCTGAGATCGTTTCTTTATACTGTCAACTTCTTTAATACTTGACTGTCGTGATTGAGCAAAGTAGTCTCCATCATCTTCTAGCGAGGCCATCAAGCGATCCACCTCAAGCTTACGACGTTCACCAGTTGATTTTATCTTGTCCTTTTCCTCGCTATTAGAACCTGGAAACACCGGAAATTCACTCTCCATGCTCTTAAATATGGCTTCTTGATATTGTTTTCTAAGATTTCTTATCGAGTTACGCCGGTCTTCCTCGTTGAATGAATCGCCACCTTCTAACGATGATTCAGAACTAACACTCATTCCTTCACTGAAACTCCTCAATATTAATCCACGATCATCGCTACCTGAACTCCCCGTGCTGTCACTCACCGTCAGATCTACCCCGTCACCATCATCCGTAAGCGACCAGTTCTTACTCCTGCTACTTTGGTGAAACTGTTTACGTTTTTCAGCCGCACTAACCCGTGTTGAATTACTCTCATTCTGGTCTTTATCCTTATCTTTGTCTGCGGGCTCTTTCGAGACATATTCCTTGCCGTAGAATCCCTGACTCGCCAGGAATGCTCGATTTGGGTAGTCGAGGATACTGTTAATTTTGGATATGTCCGTTGCATTGCTGCTGGCATTTTCCGTCTGCTTCAGTTGATGAGCTTCTGCTTCTGACTGTGTCGTCTGGATGAATTTAACCCCATGTACCAAGGAGGAAAATGTCGGCTGACGACTCCATCCGTCTGAAATAGTTGCAGAAAAATACCATCAGAATACATGGGTTAAAGTTCATATTAACTCTTTGCCTTCTGGGTAATTTTGCATGTTTTTGTCGTCTGCTGATTTTGTAAAATTCAGCTTTAACCAAAAATTCTTTCAGGAATACCATCAGTGTCAAAAAACTTGGATCCAGATCAGGCCCGAATTTTTGTAGGGCCTGATCAGGGTTCATACTGTTTGCAAAGGTTATCAGCAGGCGACACTCAGTAGGCAAAGAGATAAATAAATCAAAAAACTGAACTTAAGAAATTCACATCTTAGAGCTTGCAGTATGTGTTCTAAATGGGCCTCGACGTGAGGAAACCTGTCTTCGAAGTTTTCTGACAAAGCGAGACTCAAACCAGTCTCCTCAGCTACAGAGAATACCTAGAAAATTGAAATTCGGCTTGTAGCAAGTCTGGGTATGATACTTTCCAAAAAGTGAATTACAAAGGCGCTGATCAGTCTCACGGCCACCAATCCATCTCCTTCATCGCATATACCAGTTAGATAAAACTTTCTGTTTCCTAATTTTTAGAGCAAAATTTAGAAATCAGACAATGCTATTTGATGAGACACTCATTGAACTCTCCGACACTGATATCGGTTTAGAGAAGATATTCTGCTTGACAGTTTAAAATGGTTTGTATTGAAGAAAAATGGCATTTTTTCAACTTCAACACAGATTCTAGAATCAGTTTATGTGCCAGGGCACCATATTTTAGGTATTTCAAAGGTAGACATCAAGGCCGTTGAATAGCATTTTCGGATTTCTAAAATTTTGTATCGATTATAAAAAATGACTATTTTGCTGAAATTAAGGTCCATCTCATTCATAGGAAACAGGTCCCTCTTCTTCATAACACAGTATTAATATTATGGGATGAAGGAGATGGATTGGTGGCCATGAGTCCTTGCGGATGTGCAGGCTGGTCTGCGCCTTAATTATTCACAAGCCCCCCAAGACAGGTTTTCTCGCGTCGAGGCCCAAATATTAACAATATAAAGTTAAATGATCAATTGTCAAATTAGACAAACTGAATCAAAATCAGAGAAGCCTTTAAAATTTGCCTAATCTGAATCTACGGAAAGTCAGCCACAAAAAATGAGATTTCAAAGTAATGTTAATGTCATATGATAAATACAGTAAAACCTGTCTTAACCCGCCACTTAAAAAGTAAAAACAACAAAGGTCTTAATGGAAAATGGTAGCTTAATGAAAGTCGAAAGTATTGCAGAATGCTCCCCTTGGAGCATTCTGTAATACTTTTGACCTGCATTAAGCGATAATCGGTATTGAAAACCAATTTTTGTGTTCTTTTTGAGTGGCCAATTAAGACAGGTTTTACTGTAGGATCAAATACACTCATGCTCTTGTATTGTTGAATTTATCAAACTCATTGCGAAAAAAGCGAATAATGCTTAGCAAGCCTCGACTCTAACTCTTTTCCTCAACTTGTTTAATAAATTCAATTATACATGAGCACTCATGTAAATTTGTTTTGTTTGTTTGATTTGATTCTTTACGTCCCATCACCAATCTTTCAGTTAAACAGGGACAGATCTTCCTGGGTTGAACCAGTACTAAGCTAGGATAAATGTGTCTTGCTCAAGGACCACAACGCAGTGGCGCACGTGAGGCTCGAACCCGCGGCCCTTTGGTCTCGAGTCAAGCACTCTACCACTGAGCCACTGCGCTCCCCACTTATGTAAGATCCTCTATTTAGGAAACACAGTGGACCCAGATTAGCTGGCTTCTGATGATGCCAACTAAATATGGACGAACCACACTGTTTTTATCAATAGTACAAGATCAGGAATGTTCCCAAACTGTTTGCAAAAGTTATTGGCAGACTATATAGCTACACTAGGAAAGGAAGAGTAAAAGTACAGTCTTACTCTTTGCATGCTGGGTAATTTTGCATGCTTTTATATGCTGTCTGCTTACCTTTTTTCCCCTCAAAATTTACTTTTTCAAAAATATCAATCTGGAACACTATCAGAGTGGCAAACAGTTTTAATCCAGATCAAGCCAAACATTATGTCAGGTCTGTTCCGGGTCCAAACTGTTCCAAACTGTTTACGAAGGTTATCAGCAGAAAATAAAAAAATGCTAATAGGCAAATAGTTATCAGTAGATCAGATATGAAAGTAAAGAAAAATGATTTTATCTAGGAAATATCAATAATTTGTTCAGACTGAACTTTATTGCCTGATTTCTAAATAATGATATGATCATTGTGATATATTTCTTAGAAATGAAAGTAAAAGATTGACTTTTTAAGTTTAAATGTTACTACTAAATATAATAATCAACAGTATATCAGATAGATGGATGGATGGTATGAAGTAAGTGTGGGTTACATGAAAATGTTGCAAGCAAATATTTCAAATCAAACAATTAATACAAGCATACAGTAAATGTTAACAAAACTACAAAACAACAACCAATTACTATTATATCCCTTAAAGCACCAAGAAAAAAAAGCACCAGAAAATGTCGTCTGCTGAAGTCGTCTGCTGCAAGTAATTGCCTATCATTATTGACATATTAAGTATAGAAGCAAACAGCGTGGACCCAGAACAGACTGCTCCTATAGGAGCAGTCTGATCTGGGTCCTTACTGTTTGCCATAGAGGCTTCTTAAACATTCAGCAGACGAGAAAAGCAGACGACTTTTGTTGGGATTGGCACATTAAGGGATATTATATATTACTTCATCCAAAACCCAAAACAAGAAGCAATGATAAAATATTAATCAACTACCTATCATATGGTTTGTGCCATTGTAATATTTTAAAATGTCTTGCAATCAATTACAGCTTGACTAGGCTTAAAAAGTAATCAATTACAAGTATATTAGAGAGGCTCAATATGTTATTCATTACATTACAAGTTGACTTGAAGAGGCTCAAATAGCAATATAATCTATTACAAGTAGCACTTGAAGAGATTAAAAAAGTAATCAATTACAAGTAACTTGAAATGGTATTAATCACAAGTAACAGGATAGCAATCAATTATAAGAGGCTAAAATAGTAATCATAACAAGTAGAACTTAAAGAGGCTCAAATAGTAATCAATAACATGTAGAACTTAAAGAGGATCAAATAGTAAGCAATAACAAGTATAACTTAAAGAGGCTCAATTAGTTATCAATAACAAAGGGTACTTAATGAGGCTCAAATAGAAATAAATTACAAGTAGAACTTAAAGAGGCTCAAATAGTAATAAATTACAAGTAGAACTTAAGAAGGCTCAAATAGTAATCAATAACAAGTAAAACTTGAAGAGATTCAAATAGTATTCAATTACAAGTAGAAATTAAAGAGGCTCAAAACAGTAATCAATTACAAGTAGAACTTGATGGAAAAAAAACTCAAAAAGCAATCAATTTCAAGTGGAACTTTAGGTAATTCAATTAGTAATCAAACTGAACTTGGAGAGGCTCAAATAGTAATTAGGTAACAGTAGAACTTGAAGAGATTAAAATAGTAATCAATAACAAGTAGGACTTGAAGAGATTCAAATGGTTATCAATTACAAGTAGAACTTGACGAGACTTAAAAAGTAATTAATTACACGTAGAACTTGAAGAGCTCAAAACAGTAATCAATAACAGAAGAACTTGAAGAGATTCAAACAATAATCAAAAACAAGTAGAACTAGAAGAGAATCAAATAGTAATCAATTACATGTAGAGCTTGAAGAGGCTCAAAATAGTAATCAATTACAAGTTGAACTCAAGGAGGCTCAAAATAGTAATCAATAACAAGTATAACTTGAAAGGACTCAAGCAATCAATAACAAGTGGAACTTGAGGATATTCAATTAGATTAGTAATCAAGTTGAACTTGAAGAGGCTCAAATAGAACAGATTAAAATAGTAATCAATAATAAGAAGAAATTGAAGAGATTCAAATAGTAATCAATTACAAGTAGAACTTGATGAGGCTCAAATAGTAATCAACTACAAGTAGAACTTGAAGATGCTCAAAAAGTAGAACTTGAAGAGATTCAAATAGTAATCAATAACAAGTAGAACTTGAAGAGATTTGAATAGTAATCAATAAAAGAGATTCAAATAGTTATCCATTACAAGTAGAACTTAAAGAGGCTTGAATAGTAATCAATTACAAGTAGAACTTAAAGGTTCAAATAGTAATCAAATACAAGAATATAAATCTTGCATGATTATAGAGAAATGGTAGTTGATATCAAGCAGTAAAAATATGATGAAACAAAATGGTAATTAATTAATAACAAATATTTAAGTAAATTGGATTAAACAAACTGGTAATTAACTTTGATTATCATGATTACACACAAATTTTAATCATTTACAATCATGTTTTTGTGATTACACATAAATAGTAATCAAAATAAACTTGAATGTTCAGATTACACAGAAAATCATGTATTTAAAATTGCAAGTTAAAAAATGCAATGTTAAACACAAAAAAAATAATCTTTTACCAGTTTGATACCATAAGTATTTGGATGTCTATCTATAGGGTACATGCAAGCTGTTAAGTTAACCCTTAAAATGCCAACAAATTTATGCAGCTAACACAATTCACAGATATCTTAAAATTGCCATCTGTTGCAACTGTGAGTGACACTTTAAGGGTTAACCATTAAAGCCCCACCTATATTTTGCAGCAGACGACAATTTCAAATTTTGGCGCTTTTTCAAAAGTAACAAATAAGGCATGATATTTCATGACAATTGTATGTTGGCAGACAATTCTCATGAAATGCTGCAGTCATGATTGGCGCTTTAAGGGTTAAATACAAAAAAGTAATCTTTTACAAGTTTGATACCATAATGTATTTGGATGTCTATCTATCGGGCTGTTAACCCTTAAAATGCAAGCAAATTTATGCAGCTAACACAATTCACAGATATCTTAAAATTGCCATCTGTTGCAACTGTGAGTGACACTTTAAGGGTTAACCATTAAAGCACCACCTTTATTTTGCAGCAGACAACAATTTCAAATTTTGGCACTTTTTCAAAACTAACAAATAAGGCATGATATTTCATGAGAATTGTCTGCTGGCAGACAATTCTCATGAAATATCATACCTTGCTTTTTTTTTGAAAATTAGGAAAGATGTAAAAAAATGTCATCTGCTGCAGTCATGATTGGCGCTTTAAGGTTAAATTTAAAATTATAGTAAAACATAACTGAAACTTAATAACTAACAACAACTGTTGCAGAAGAATGCGGGGAGGAATCAGCTTATCAAAAAATCATTGGCTTAACTCTCTGCCTACTAGTGTCATCTGCTGATAACATTTGCAAACAGATTGGACCCAGACTGCAGGCCTGACAAAATGTCGGGCCTGATCTTAATGCAATCTGTTTGACACTTAGATGGTATTCCTGAAAGAATTTTTTGAAAAAGTTGATTTTGAAAAAAAATCAGCAGAAAACAAAAAAGCGGGAAAAATTTCCCAGTGGGCAAACAATCTTATATTAAAACATCACTTGTTAGACTACTGATTTATTAAAGCAAAAATAAAAATTTTGAAATGTTACTTAAAGTCCATAATTCAAGGTTGGTACTGATATGCATTAATGCACTTGCTTTTGTAACAATGTCTAATCAGAAATAGTTTGACGTCATTAATTATGCCATATTGTGTTTGATGACGCATGGCTCTATGCAGCTTGCAATGCTCCAATTTAAGGCAAGACCGCAGAAGTGCATTAGAATGGGGATGACCATATTCAAATTTTTCATTTGGGAAGGTATATCGTCCGATATACGGTCGGAAATCCCGTTTTACGGCACCGCTTGTGGGTCGCCTTAAGACTATATCTGATGATTTACCTCCCCAAATGAAAAATTTGAATACAGTTATCCTCTAATTAATGTACTTGATAGTGGACTGGTAGTATGTAGCTAGAGGTTAGTGTATTAGAAAG
Source organism: Loripinus fragilis (assembly GCA_964019695.1). Classification (NCBI taxonomy): domain Eukaryota; kingdom Metazoa; phylum Mollusca; class Bivalvia; order Lucinida; family Lucinidae; genus Loripinus; species Loripinus fragilis. The sequence continues at coordinate 35,275,548 of OZ026531.1, read as the reverse complement.
TATCAGCCTCTGCTTCCATTCCATTTCAATTCTAGAATCAAATGACAACAAAATCAAACATTAGTCAAAGCATACAAAAAAAAATATCTAATACAGATAAGGGGAGCAACTCTTATCTCTTTACTCAAACAACAAAAAATAAAACATTAGTTGAAGCATACAACAAATAAAATCTAATACAGTTGGTAAGGGAGTAACTCAACTAACAACAACAAAGTAAAACATTAGTCAAAGCGTACAACAAACAAAATCTAATACAAGGGAAGTAACTATGAAATCTAAACTCAACTAGCAACAAAATAAAACATTAGTCATAAGCATACAACAAATAAAAATCTAATGCAGGTAAGGGAAGTAACTCATATAGCATGTGTCAAGAGCAGCAATCAGAATTCTCACAAAGGCAAAATTTCTTGTTTTTCCTAATAATCAAATGCAACATTGTAGTCATATAAAAAAAATCAGCATAAACTTTTAAAAATTTAATATAAAAATTTGATACAGTATGAAATATTGAGACCTAGCTGATTTGACAACATACTTCAAAATTTTATTCATGGCCCCAAATCTCTATTTCATAACAAAATGCTTCGAGGAAGACTTGAGACCATGTACTATAATTATCCAAGTTTACAGGTTATATCATCAAGCAAAATAAACTAACAAAACTATGGTAATATACAGCAATAAAAAACAACATTATACAGTAAAACCTATATAAGACGGCCACTCTCAAAACGACCAAAAATTGGTTTTCAAGACCTATTATGGCTTAATGCAGGTCAAAAGTATTGCAGAATGCTCCATGAGCATTCTGCAATACTTTCGACCTTATTAAAGCTACCAATTGTTACTAAGATCTTTGTTTTGTCTATTTTTTAATGGCCATTTTACACAGGTTTTACTGTACGCCAAGAAACAACAACATTATACCTTCTTTGTTGTCTAGTAGTTTGTGTTGATGATTTACGTCAACAATTTTTCAGTCATTTTGGGACATTTACTAAGCTGAGCATTTGTCTAGTACGGTAAATGTCACTAGTTGCCTGCCAAAAAGGCCTAGACAAGCAGTGCAGACTAGATCTGACTGCTTCTAAAGAAGCAGACTGATTTACTATTTACAAGCATTTTGTGCATACCAGCCCTGAAAACCAATGTTTTATTAAAGTGTTCGAAATTTTAGAACATTTACCGTATATACCAGTAGTCATTTAACCCTTAATGCGTCAATTGCAAGAAAAGTTGTCTGCTTTTCTCATCTGCTGAAATGTTTAAGAAGCCTCTATGGCAAAAAGTGTGGACCCAGATCAGACTGCTCCTATGGAGCAGTCTGTTCTGGGTCCACACTGTTTGCTTCTATACTTAATTTTTCAGTAATGTTAGGCAATAATTTTCAGCAGACAACTTCAGCAGACAACATTTTCAGATGCATTTTTTTCTTGGCGCTTTAAGGGTTTATTCATACCAAGGCAATAAGTCTAGTTTTTTAAACTGCATTCCTCAGTCTTTGTGAGAGCAGGAGGCAAGACAGTGCAAGTGTGTTGTCTCATCTGCCCTTTTGTTGTTCGCAAACCCCTGAAGACAGGTTTTCTCACCTCGAGGCCCATAAATTCTATGGTAATCTCAGCGTGTACCAATGTACAGCCTTAGATTTAGTTGAAAATTCAGAAAATACTCCCCACCCCCAGCGCCCTAGATAAGCTTTTTGGTCAATTGGGTATTTACGCAACCTTGTTATCCTCAATTGCGTATTTGCGAAAACAATTGCTTATTTTCATATTTTTTTTACGCCACGTTTTTTTTTCTGTGATTACACCTTTTCTTATTGCATGAAGCCATCGGGAATGCGCTTGCATATTTATTCACTCCCATCGTCTGCCTTTCTAAAGTATCAAACTAGCAGATTTTATTGTACCTGAAGCAAATCTCATCCCCATGTTTACATTCTTGCGTGTACACTTTGCAAAGTTTCACTTTCATCATACTGTTTTTCCGGGAAATACTGGACTGGGCACCAAAATTGTATTCATAAACTGGAGTTATACTGCGCTTGCAAGTAACAAAAATTATTGTTTATTACCCAAATGGAAACGAAATGGACCAAATGTAACGCAATGACATCCCATGTCATTGCATACCAATCGTTAGAATTGCTTTTCAGTACGCACACATTTCATTTTAATTGCTTTTTTGAGGATTTTAATTGTATATTTACGCAAATACGCTGCTTATCTAGAGTACTGCACCCCCCCTCCTAAATCCAATTCATCTGACAAAGAAAACCAAATCAGACTAGCTTCAAACAGAATGTGGCTTTGTTATATAAATGAAATTAGTGTTGTTGGAAGTCATGAAGTTTGCAGACCAAGAAAAGGATGGGGTATTTTGCCATTCTGGCGAATTTCCTTCAGATTTATAGTGAAAATGGCTTCGTATTTCCAGAGTACAGCGTTATTTTGCATGCCTTTTTGTCAATTCTAATGATTTTTTTTCTTTCAGTTTAACATTTTTAAAATTTCTTTCAGGAATACTATGGGCCTTAGATTCAGATCAGGCCAGACATCTTGTTGAGCTTGATTTGTATCCAAAACTGTTTGCAAAAGTTGTAAGCAGATGACTTCACTGTATGAATTTTTTTTTATTGTTCTCCAATCAGACATCATGTTAAATTGCCAAGTGCATTAGAATATGATTGCACTTGCATTCGGTGGCTGTTCTGAGTACAGAAGGGGCAATAAATCTGCAGGTAAAAACTATATTTTCATCAGATTGCATCTTTCTTTCTTTCTATGAATACTGACTTGCTCAATTTTGAACATTATGCCAAGAAGTGCAAATTTTGAAATTTTGAGAGAGAAAAATCACTATTTTATTTTTTTATTTTATTTCTTTTCCCCCTATATATATATCCCTATATATATATATATATATATATATATATATATATATATATATATATATATATATATATATATATATATATATATATATATATATATATATATATATATATATATATATATATATATATATATATATATATATATATATATATATATATATATATATATATATATATATATATATATATATATATGTAAACTAATTAAAATGTCCCAAAACAAGTAAATTATAAGAAAAAATTAAACAACATAAGCACATCCATGTGCTTATGTTGTTTAATTTTTTCTTATATATATATATATATATATATATATATATATATATATATATATATATATATATATATATATATATATATATATATATATATATATATATATATATATATATATATATATATAGTGACAACTTTTATTGTCTGCTCATCATGATAACCTTCGCCACCACTTTTGACCCAGATCAGAACCGACAAAATGTTCTGCATAATCTGGATCCAAACTGTTTGACAATCTGATGGTTTTTCTTCAAGATTTTTTGAAAAAAAAAGAACATTTTTTTTTTTGAAAAATAAAAAAGCATGCAAAAATACCCTCCAAAGAAAGATGTTAAACTTACATGATACTTGTTCATCAAAACTGTCGTCACAATCAATGCAGTTCAGGAGCTGCGGCAGTGAGTGTCGTCTCTTCAACAAGTTCCGTTCATTATAATACATATACGGGAGTGGTAAAGAAGAGCCCCGTCTTAACATCTCTCCGGTTGAAGCTCGGATATTCATTAGCGATAAACTATGGAACTATTATCTTTCAATGAAAATATTGATACTGACACTTTTATTGTGATATAAACCCTTGAAGCGCCAATCAGGACTGCAGCAGACGACAAATTTTGTGACATCTTTCCTAATTTTTGAAAAAAATAAGGTAGGATATTCCATGAGAATCGTCTGCCAGCAGACGATTCTCAAGAAATATCATGCCTTACTTGTTATTTTTGAAAAAACAGCAGAATTTGAAATTGTCATCTGCTGCAAATTATAGGTGGCGCTTTATGGGTTAAAAGTCAAATGACAATTTGAGTTAATTTTAACTCTTTTTAGTCCAATGGAATATTCCATAAACTTTGTTGTAATAGTTAGGATGGTCCATTATATACACTGAGGGGTCACTGGTTATAATTTCCAAATAATACTGTATATATTTCTTTCTCTGAAGATGGTTTTTGCTTTTAAGCAAAAAGTGTAGACCCTGGTAAATTGGGTCTTCTCTGTTTGCCAGAATACCTTCTAGCTAGCTAGGTATCCAGGTTACATATGGATAAAACCATTGCAATCAAACGGCTAAGTCTCCTATGTTCAATGAAGTTATATGTTGGTTCAAATAATATTCACTCATCAGGCCCCCAGATAAGAGTGCGTAACAGAAAATTATTTTTTCTTTTTTGTCAACCAAAACATATGTTGTAGGTACTGAAAAGAACCGTCTCAATGAGACGGTTCTTTTGAGCACACAAAACACAAGTTTAAACTTATGGGTAAAATATCAATCGCAATTTTACGCTAAATTTTTTTTTTTGCTTAACTTTCTCTATGCACACATGTTGAAAACGACTATCATGTAATTTACTGAATGTATAATGATAAAGTATAGCAATTGTTCTTTTTCTTCTTTTGTTTAATTGACAATAATGTACTTTTAAAGCTGCATAGTCTGTAACTTTTGATCTTTTAATTTTAGAACTAATGTTTCTATTTTTCAAGAACACAGTAAAAATACTAAAATTCAGGTATCCATTTTACCAATTTCGTAAATCTTAACAAGTTATCAGTATCGAAACAACAGCATTTATATTAAAACTAACTGTCTATAATTATTGGAGGGACGCAAATAATTATCGACACGAGTAAAACACACCTGTTTTATAGGATAATTCACTTTTCCGTGCAGTTTTCCGCTCTAGTGAACAGATTTATTGTGAAAACATAACTTAATTCAGCTTTTACAAATGATTTAAAAAGAAAATAAAAATTTTCGAAAAATGTTCATAGTTACAGAGTATGCAGCTTTAACTCATCATATTACCAAGATACTGCAAGCAGTAAAATAAAAATCCAATATTTCTTAGCAGCCTAGATGTTCAAATAAAAATCCAATATTTCATTGCAGCCTAGATGTTCAAATAAAAATCCAATATTTCCTAGCAGCCTAGATGTTCAAATAAAAATCCAATATTTCCTATCAGCCTAAATGCATTACTTAAATTCCAAGCAGTAATTAGACGTTCAAATATAATTCCAATATTACAAGGCAGTACAGATGTTAAAATCCAATATTTCCAGACAGTATTGACTTTCAATATAATTCCAATATTACCAGGCAGTTTAGATATTAAAAATTCAATTTACAAGAAGTAAATAGACTTTCAGATATAATTCCAATATAACCAGGCAGTGCAGATATTTCCAGGCAGTATAGATGTTAATTTAAGACAGACGGTCAGATAAAACCTACTAGTGGCCCCTGGGCTGTTAGGAATCCACGTTAAATAAAGCATTAAATCAAATCATAGAATCTATAACATCTGGTGTTAAAATAACTGGAACAAATTGTGAAACACTGTGCCCCCAACCATATGATTGTCCATAAGGATGGTTATTTTTTCATAAAACAAGGGCTATAACTCTATTAATATTTTATCAAATTCCTTCAAAAAAGTAATCAGATAATTCACTCATCCTCTTTTATGAGGTTACCATAATATAAAGGATCTTACATGAGTGCTCATGTTTTATTGAATTTATTAAACAAGTTGGGGGAAAGAGATAAAATGCGAGGCTTGCCAAGCATTTTATCTCTTTTTCGCAACGAGTTTAATGAATTCAATAATACAAGAGCAGGAATGTTAGATTCTATTTATCATATGACATTAAGATTTCTTTGAAATCTCATTTCTGGAGTAAAAAGGTTAAAATTGCTTCATTATGCACGCAACATGTTATGGAGTCATAACGTTTCCCATAAATCTGTAAACCACTGTGGTTTATCGATTTTATTGCACCGCGTTATTTCACTCCCTGAAGCAACGTCATATGATAAATCAAATAACAAAGACTCAAACACTTTATAAGATATCTTGCATACAAGATGGCTATCTTTTTTTAATCAAAGGGGCACAAAACGAGAATGGGAGACAATTGAAGACATGAAAAAAATAGGGGTCAGTTAATTGCTTAAGGGGTATAAACATTTGAAATTTCAAGACCCTGCCATGCACAGTTCTAAAGATGTTGGAGGTATAAAAGAGTGAGATATTTAAATTAAATGGACAGAAGGAGCCATAATGTGCCACCTCAACTTTGTTTTAAAAAGTGGCGGACGGTATACTAGATGTTCAACTAAAATACAATATTGCCAAGCATTATAGATGTTAAACACAACATCCTGTATTTCCAGGTAGTACTTAAATTACATTCAAATAAAATCCAATATTTCCAGATATAGTCGACATTCAAATAAAATCCAATATTTCCAGACATAGTTGACATTCAAATAAAATCCAATAATTCAAAGCAGTAATAACATTCAAATTAAATCCAATATTTCCAGGCAGTATTGACATTCAAATAAAATCCAATATTTCCAGACATAATTGACATTCAAATTAAATCAAATATTTTCAGCCAGTAATAACATTCAAATAAAATCCAATATTTCCAGACATAATTGACATTCAAATTAAATCCAATATCTATAGGCAGTATTGTTATTCAAATAAATTCCAATATTTCCAGACATAATTGACATTCAAATAAATTCCAATATTTCCAGACATAATTGACATTCAAATCAAATCCAATATCTATAGGCAGTATTGACATTCAAATAAATTCCAATATTTCCAGACATAATTGACATTCAAATTAAATCAAATATTTTCAGGCAGTATTGACATTCAAATAAATTCCAATATTTCCAGACAGTTTTGACACTAATAAAAATCCAAAATTTCCAGGCAGTATTAATTGATGTTCAAATAAAAATCCAATATTTCCAGGCAGTATTAATTGACATTCAAGTAAAAATCCAATATTTCCAGGCAGTATTAACATGCAAATAAAAATCCAATATTTCCAGACATTAAAATATGTTCAAAGAAAAACCCAATATTTCCAGACAATAAAATTTGTTCAAAGAAAAATCCAATAATTCCAGGCAGTTTGGTAAAAATGTTGAAAAAAATTCCAGTTTTTCCAGGCAGTTACACATTAAAATCCAATAAGCAGAGAACAAATAAACATTTATAAACCTACATCATTTTTACTTCACCTGTATTCACTAAGTAATTAACACCTTTTGATGGATTATATCATCTGCACTTTTCACTACAATTAAGGGTCTCCGCACAAAAGATACAAAGTCAAGATGTACTTTCATCTCTTATGATATACATCCGTAAGCAGAAGATTACATGTATACTTAATTGTCTTTGGAAATTATCAAAATCGAAATAAATCAAAATAATGTTCAAATAAAACTCACCAATTAAAATCACTCATGATTTACAGAAGAAAAACTCCTGGGTGAAAGTTCAAATTTTCCAAAATCCTGAACTTTAGAAAATCAGAATTTAAAACGTGCTGTATGCCTCCAAATTATCAAAAATTTCAAGTTTAATGGTCAAATATAAGTACCTAAATTAGATAAACTGAAGCTAAATCAGAAAAGCTATTATTCCCTGCAGAATTCAGTATTTTTAGGCTGACTTTTTAGTCAAAATCCTGATTTCAGGAATAAAACTTTCATCCATGATAGCTTCTGGATCATTTTACATATTCAATAATTCTGTAGGGAGCGCAGTGGCTCAGTGGTAGAGTGCTTGACTCTAGACCGAAGGGCCGCGGGTTCGAGCCTCACCGGCGTCACTGCGTTGTGTCCTTGAGCAAGACACATTTATCCTAGCTTAGTACTGGTTCAACCCAGGAAGACCCGTCCCGCATAACTGCAAGATTGTTGAGTGGACGTAAAGAATCAAATCAAACAAACAAACAAACAAACAATAATTCTGTAATAGTTTCCAGTAGATAGAAGCTTAAATCAATTAAGAATGTTGAATAACATTCCTTTCACCCTAGTTTTACCATATGTTACAAAATCAATGATTTCATAATTTATTTAATCCTACGCATATACTTTTTTCCGATTCCGTTTTAAGAAAAAAAACACAACAAAAATTACTGTCTCGTCAATCAATTACAAACTATTGACACAAAAAAGCCAAGATTAAGAACCACTTTTATCAAATCTACATTTTAAAGAAATTTAAAACAATTAGTTAGTGTCAGCAAAAAAAAACAACAACAATCAATTAGAATTGCAAAAATCATGTACATGGATGAAAGTTCAAAATTTCGAAAAATCCTGAACTTTAGAAATTCAAATCTTAAAAACTCACTTAGTGCCAACAAAATATTTACAATTTCAAGTATAAATGGTCAATTGTCTTTTGATAAACTTAGACAGGGAAGCTATCCACAGTCTGCCTAATTCTGTATTTTGAGGTTGACTTTCTATATAGAAATTCAGCCTCAACATCCTGAATTCAGGAATGCTCCAGAAAACTTTCACAAAATTGCCAGAAAATAATCTACAATTTTGATTGAATCCTTTCTTGACCATGAAAATCATCCATTCAGTCAATTTCACTGCTACATGTTTGAATTTTGTGAGCTCTGCCTTTTGTGGTATTTTATCTGGACCTAAAGAGTTTGCAGGTCTGTCAAATCCCTTTCATTCAACTGCTTTGTTATATTATTTGTGCGTTGCTTTGTTTTTGTTTGATTTGATTCTTTACATCCCATCAACAATCTTTCAGTTAAACAGGGACGGGTCTTCCTGGGTTGAACCAGTACTAAGGTAGGATAAATGTGTCTTGCTTAAGGACATTTGTGCTTTGCTTATTGTATAAAAAAGAATTAAAAAAAATATGTTTAAATCAAGAGTTTGCAGGTTGAAAGTCAATAGACGGGTTACCAATTTTTTTCAAAATCTTTACAAATTCCATATCTCATTTTTAACAAAATTCCATATTTCATTTTTATTACGATACCAGTACTTTATTTCTATATATATTTACAAATTTCTTGTTTTATCAGATTTATTCACAATAACACTATTTAACAGTATAAAGTCCAAGTTTATTTAAATTGTTTTAAAACATTTGTCACGTTATCAGTTAATAGCATTATTTCCTCTTTTTTTATCAAATCTTTACCAAATCTTTACTTTAGTTAAGAGTGCGTAACGAAAAATCATTTTCTTATTTCTTGACTAAAACATATGTTTTTGGCACTCAAAAGAACCGTCTCAATGAGACGGTTCTTTTGAGCACCAAAAACATATGTTAAAACTTATAGGTAAGAAATTATTAACCATTTAATGCTGAAATGTTTTTTTTTACAAATATGTTTTCTACCAGTAAATATTTAACAATAAATGTATCCAAGAAAGACTCAACATCCTGTAACACAAGCTAAGTATATGATCATCAATAAACTATCAAGATTTATATATAACAAAAAGAATCTGAATAAATTACCGTAAATGCTAAGTCAACAGGACCCAAGAATCTGAATAAATTACCGTAAATGCTGTAAGTCAACAGGACCCCAGACACATATTCAACCTTGTTCATTTCTCTTCCAATAAATTACTTTATACCAGGGAGCACAGTGGCTCAGTGGTAGAGTGCTTGACTCGAGACCGAAGGGCCGCAGGTTGGAGCCTCACCGGAGTCACTGCGTTGTGGTCCTTGAGCAAGACACATTTATCCTAGCTTAGTACTGGCTCAACCCAGGAAGACTCGTCCCTATATTACTGAAGATTGTTGATGGGACGTAAAGAATCAAATCAAAAAAAAAATTACTTTATACCACCGTTACCAACTCTAGCACAAAATGTCTCCAAATGTTTTTTGTTTGATTTGATTCTTTACGTCTCATTATCAATCTTTCAGTCGTGTTGGGACGGGTCTTCCTGGGTTGAACCAGTATTAAGCTAGGACACAATGCAGTGACGCCCATGAGGCTCAAACCTGTGGCTCCTGTGTCTCGAGTCAAGCTCTCTACCACTGAGCCACTGCGCTCCCAATATCTAGACTGATATAGGTGGTATGAAATAGTGGATTATCTCCGGGTACAGGTGGACCAACCCTGGTATAACTACATGTATTACATAAATGCCATAGGTTAACAGCAGGGTTCCCACAGAAATTCAAAAACAAAATTCCATGATTTTCAATGGCCAACATGAAATTTCCATGACAATTTAATGCAAGGCCTCCAACTGCCCCTTTTAGCTGCATCCTCACCACGCTCAGCATAAATGCGGAATGCAGCAACAGTAATGTATTTAAATAAGGCCAGAGTTTTTTAATTTTTCGTTTTACAGACCCGACCGACCCGAATTTTCGAAAATTGAAAAAAAAAAAAAAGTACTTTTTTTCAATTTTATTTTTCGTGATCGCTCCGACTCGCCCAAAAAAACGTTCCGTTTTTTAGTTCGTTACATTAATTTTACCAATACCAGTAACATTTGGTTCCCATCGTGAAAATATTGATTGTTCCTCGAAGGCCGTAGTCAGGGACGCTTTTCCCGTAAGTCGGGAACCAGAACAGTCGAAGACACACCTCCACAATCATCCAATCAGTAGCTGTTATTTACGGGTCAGAAAACAAAATGGTTTACCGGCAAAGATAAGAAGTTGAGACTTAGTTTTTTCGTTATTTAAAGCCATATTTGATAGTGCTGCATGAAATCAGTACGAGTAAGTTAAAGGAATTAGTTATTGTTGTACACTCCAGCTGCATTTTTCGCGCATTTCGCCGTACTTTTTGCAGTTCAGTGATGTAGACTGGGGTTGTACCTACCAGATCGTGTCCGACCTGGGGAAGTTTTAACTGTCATCTGAATGCAAATGCAAGAGAATCGGGAAAATTTAAAGGGACATTTTGTTACCACATCCCTTGGGCATATTTCTAGGCCGAAGAGTTTGTCCCCGAAGCAATATTTGGTGAGCTACGAGAGCAAAACTGCAAGTGGTACCTTGTAAAAGCAGAAATGCCATTGAACATAAATACCCTTCTATAAGATAGTCATAGTGTACCATGGAAATTTTATAAAATGAAATTTTATTCATATTTTGATGAAAAAAACACCAGAGTTTTCTCAAATATTTCTTGGCTTTGTATTTATTTATTTATTTTTTTTTTGGGGGGGGGGGGGGGGGGGGCTTCGACAAATCACCTTTTCAAAACCTTGCCCTGTGCCTGTGGGGACACACTGATGCTAACAACCCTGCTCTTAGTCCCAACTTACACAACAAAGAGGTAAACCCCTGACCTTTCCCTGGCACTGCTGGGACAATCAAAATGTATTGCCATTGAAGCATCTTAGTCCTGTTGTCCGTATACTATTATTCAAGGGGGGGGGGGGGAGGGCAGTCGATACAAATGACAGGTGCATTAAGTTGACCAGAATTTGTTTATTCATTTCACACTGCCACATAGAGTCTGAAGTGGAAGAAAGCATAACTTGACCATATTCTGGCTGACCTTGTCTGTGTAATGAACACTCCCTTTCAAACAAAACTTTTTAGTCAGTGCAATATGCAGCAATTTTCAAAAACAGTATTAAAATTGATGATTTTTATATGAATTTCTTTTTTAGCTCATCTGAGCCGAAGGCTCATAGGTGAGCTTATAGGATACTCATGGTCCGGCGTCCGTCTGTTGTCGTCCATAATGCTCAGTGTAAATTAGCTTTAGCAACTTGCTCTGGTGTTCAGAATTTTAGGATAGTCATGCAAAGGTTTGTTTCAAATTGGCTATGTGTTTCAACAGTTTTCTATAAAAAAAACTATGGAAAAGAAGTTGATTTTTTTTTCTTCCTCCGACCTTAACATCTGATATGTTCGAAAAAAAATAGCCGACCTTGAATTTTATTTTTATTTTTTTTTCGTCCTCCGACTCTCACATCTGGCTGAAAAAATCTGTAAAACAAAAAATAAAAAAACTCTGGCCTAAGCATGCTTGGAGACCATGCATGTATTTTGAAATAATTAAAACTTGAAACTGTCTGACAGACACACACGTTTTGTGTCTGCATATGCATGACAGCTGGTTTTCTGGCTACTGGTGGTTTCATCAAATTATTTCACAAAATTCCATGATTTTTCCATGATTATTCAGTTGTTTTTTTAAATTCCATGATTTTTCCATGCATGGAACTTTTTTTGTGATTTTCCAGATTTTCCAGGTTTTCCATGATTTCCAGTGCTTGTGGGAACCCTGTAACAAAATCTAGTCTGAAGCATCATCTTCTTCAGCTATCCATACTTAACCCTTTCCTTCATGAATATTCATGCTAAGCTCCACCCCCTATGAATAATCAAATAAATAAACTCTTATATTTGTACATTGAACAATGAAATAGCTCATCAGGTCCACTAGTGTAGGATCATATCCAATCATATTTCCAGAGGCAAACAGTAGACCCTGACCTGGGTCTGCTCTGTTTGCAAAAGAGTTAAAAGATGTCTCTATGAGGTAAAGGGTTAATGAGCATGAGGGAGAAAAGTCCTGACAAGCCTGACTGGGCTGGCATTGGCGGGAGGGGTAGGCAACCCCCATTGGGATCCCTAGTTAGTGTCAGAGAACACATCATATCATATGGAACAACATGTCAATGTTTTTAGGGTGGGTGATCTTAAAGGCAAGATTCTTGGTAACCCAGGAAGGGAGTGGCTTCTATATGAAGCAGTTAGTGGGTGGCGCTTACCTGTTGTCAGATGCATTCAGACCACTTGGCTGATCTAGCTAATAAGCAGCATGGTCATTGAGCTGATAAAAGCTGTCAATTATCTCCTAGGTATTTTCCAGAAGCCAATCAAATTTGAGATAAAGCTTGAGGCACTCCTGTAGATGTTTACAGCTTGATGACAATTGAGAAAGTGAATAAAAACAGATTTTTTTTAGTTTTTTATTGTCCATTACTGCCTTGAATAGTTTCCAAGATATTTTAAAGGACTTTATTACCACACTGAATAGGCTGCAATTAAAAACACTCTTAACAATCAACAAATAAGGATCAAAAATCGCTAGAAACAGTGTTTAAGATTGCCATTTGTCCCCAATCTGGTGACAAATGGCAATAAAAAACTCTGTTTCGAAGGATTTTTGATCTACGTTTGTCGATATTATTAGCTTTTAAAACTGCCGCCTATCGGTTGTGATTACAGTCAAATGAATGTGGGTGGAGTTTTCTCCACAAGGGATCCCAGTTTAAGTGTCAGTAAATGTGTCTTATCAAAAGGGGGGAGGGGACCTCGCGTTTCCCTTAGGTTTAAGGCTAGCTTGATCCTCAAGAATGCCCCCTGAAAACTATATTAAAACCAATCTGCCAATCTGAAACTTCTTCAATGATCTCACAGTCAATGTGTCCCAATATCTAATGTTATTACTCCTCTAAGTTATTCAAAACTGTCACTGTTCGACACTATAAAGACATATCAAATGAATCAGGAAGCTCTCTTCATAATAAATCATCGTTACACATAAAGCGCCATCAACAATTTGCAGCAAATGACCTTTTAAAAAAAATCATTGCTGCTTTAATAACAGATATTGAGGCTTGATATTTTGTGTGAATATCTCTAGATCTTCTAGCAAATAATTCACATGTGATATCAAGCCATATTTTTGTCTAAAATCACAGGAACTTTCACATAATTTTTCATCTACTGAAGTGTTTGTTACCCCTTTAAGGGTAAACTGTTAACCCAGAGAACTGCTCTATCTTAACACTTATTCCTCCATTTTTGGCTTCAAAAACATATTGTGTGGGTGCTTAATGGAATTGCCTCAGGAGAGGCAATTCCTTTCAACACCCACGAAATAAATTTGCAGCCACAATGCCAATTTGAAAACTATTGCATCAATTTTTAAACTAATACTTAAATTTTTTCTGGGCTAATTTTGAAGAGGTTCTTTATCAGTTGTTCTTTCTTACCTTAACGATTATCAAATTATTGAGTTCATTCGAAAATGGTACCTTATTATTGTGTATGTCTTAATACTTTTAAGACAATATGTCCGCTCAAAATGACTGTTCATTTGTTTTCTTTCCACAATTAATCATTAAAGTGGTAGAGTATTTGACTTGATAGAGACACCAACACCAACACAAAAAAACAAAAATATGTCTGCCCACTTCTTCGGATAGGGGACGGGGTTTTTTGGTTGGTTTGATCTTTACATCCCAGTCAACAATTTTTCAGTTATGTGGGGATGGGTCTTCCTGGGTTGAACCAGTACTAAGCAAGGATTAATGTGTCTTGCTCAAGGGCATAATTTCCACAATTAATCATTAAAGTGGTAGAGTATTTGACTTGATAGAGACACCAACACCAACACAAAAAAACAAAAATATGTCTGCCCACTTCTTCGGATAGGGGACGGGGTTTTTTGGTTGGTTTGATCTTTACATCCCAGTCAACAATTTTTCAGTTATGTGGGGATGGGTCTTCCTGGGTTGAACCAGTACTAAGCAAGGATTAATGTGTCTTGCTCAAGGGCATAACGCAGTGACGGCGGTGAGGCTCAAACATGCAACTCCTCGGTCTCGGGTCAAGCACTCTACCACTGAGCCACTGTGTTCCCGATTGGGGACATGATAATGTTTGAACTGTTCCTGGATCTAAACTGTTCACACAGGTTATCAGCAGACAGCACTTGAAGAAAATTAGAAACACAAGATAATAATATAAGAGGTGATTTCTAAGAAATATAGTAAGAAACAAAAGGATTAACAACTTGAAAGCCTCCCAAAAGTCCATACCCCGAGTCCACAACACTTCTATTCCCAGAAGAAACAAAACACTACCCATCGGTACAACATTAATTTAATCTCAAAAGACAATTACATTTGTCATACCATTAACTATATAAAACTTGAGAAAAGTACATAAAAATAAAGAAGAACTAGTCAATAACAACAGCAAACAAGTAACTGTTAATAAATAGAGAAAATCAGTTAATAAATAGAGAAAAACAGTTAATAAATAGAGAAAAACAGTTAATAAATAGTGAAAAACAGTTAATAAATAGAAAAAATTCACTGGTATCATATTTAACAGCTATTTAACACTCAACATAATTAGGCCAGAATTTTTCTATTAGTTGATTTACGGGATTTTTTTTTTTAAGATTTAGGGTCGGGGACAAAAAAAAGCTCTGAAAACGACCAGTTTAGCTCTAGTCATTTTCAGAGCTAAGGTATACCAACAGTCTGTATTAAATCTTTAAATATTTCATCATTTTCCTAAAAATCTAAACAGGACAATCATTTTTAACAGTGTCACTCTCAAAAATACACAGGCAGAGCCTCAAAAATATATTATATTTTTCAACGAAACAATTAATATTTAGAGTCCGCAGATAAAATAGAAAAATAATTTTAGAAATTAAGTTGTTTTTTTCTCTACTTTCCCGCAAAACTTACATTAGGAATGTTTGTAAATCAACTTATAAAAAAGTTCTGGCCTAATTTAACCTATATCCTGCCACTATTTTTGTCCTGAAAATGTTTCTGCTACTTTCCAAACTACTTTAAACATGCAGTAAATAGTATGTAACCTTGACCAGGTTTCATACAGGCAAGCATGAGTAAAATTCAAGGACATCTATTAGTCACTCCAACAGTTTTCAAGTACTTAAAGTTAATGAAAAATACTGATCTAAGTGTTAAAATTCTACTTCAGAAATACTAGACTGAAATAATGGAGACATTAGTACTAGAAAATTAGTATAAAATTGTTGTGCTTATATTTGGTGCAGCATATACTGCACCAAATAAAGGCAAAACAATTTTATACTGATTTCGGTTTCTATCAACAGTGTTAAGTCCTACAGAAAATAGTAGAATTCAAGCACTTTTCATGGCTTTTGAGTGATTTTCCAGTACTTTTCAAGGCAGATTTAATTTCCAAGGACTTTTCAAGAAAGCCCTCTAAATTCAAGTACTTTTCAAGCCTGTGGGAACCCTGTTGATCCAAGCAAAGTGATCTCTGTTCATATTGTTTCAAATATATACATGTAGGCTACCAAAGAACAATAGCAGATGCTAGAATAGACGACATTTGTTGTCGAAAGTGGTTAAAATGATTGACCCAAGTTGTAAGTGAATAGACAACATTGTAGATTCTGATCTATTGCGACAATTGATAGAACATGTCGATGATTGTCTGTGTTTTGACGATGATATTTTCATTCAACTATTTGGTCCACCTTCTGATATATGATATATCTATATATGTTGTGTCAATCTCTTGTTTTTGTCGATCTTATGCCAGCGTCTGTTCCAAGCTGGGTAAGGTAATTCTGGCTCTGAGCAGGGCTTTAACAATACTAGAGGACCTGCAGGTCCTGAAGCACTCACCTGATCTCCTGAATAATGTTAAAATAGTTCAAGGTCAACTCAGGCTTATCATTGAAATTTTTTGGGGGGTTTCGGCCATTTTGGTCAAGTGACCTAAAACAAAAAGATGTTTAGATACTATGTGGCAATCCAAATGATTGGCCTTGGATGAAAGGTCACAGGTCAGTTTGACCTTTAAAACCATTTTTTATTAGTTTAAACACTTCTTGCAAGTACTATGATTTCAGCTTAAGAAGTTTTAGAAAAATGAACATTTCAAAATTTTCCCATATTTGGAATCAAAATTTGACCTTACCATAAGTTAGGTCAAGGTCAACCCAGAATAGTCATCGTTTGTGCAAACTTGGTAGGGCCCACATCCCCAATGCTATGGCCTTCTGGCTCTGGATAAAAAGATTTTAAAGGGTTTGTACCATATATGGGCATGGTGGCCATCTTGGGCATGTGACCAAAACAATTTGTATAAATTTTGGCTAACCTATCATAAGGATTCTCCATATGAAATTGGAGTTCAGTTGGCCTAGCCAGGTTTCTGAGAAAACTATGTTTTAATATATAATGATGGGACGCCAATATGAGCGACCTTGGCTGAAAGTCAACCTTGACGACCTTCTGGTTCTGGAGAAGAAGATTTTTTAAGTTTTGTTTTTACCATATATGGGCATGGTGGCCATCTTGGTCATGTTACCAGAACCATTTGAACAAAGTTTCGATCCTGCATCTTAAGTAGTCTCCATATGAATTTGAGTTCAATTGGCTAAGTGGTTTCTGAGAAAACTATGTATTACTATATTGATGGGAATCAAATATGAGCAACCTTGGTTGAAAGGTCGAAGGTCTTCCTTGACCTTTGGAACGTTTCTATAGCCATTGTCTAAATATGTTAAACATATCAAGAGAGAATAATGACTTTGGCTTCAACAGTTTTCTAAAAAATAAATTTTCAAAAAAAAATCCCATTTAAATGCATTAGGTGCAAATTTGACCTTGACGTTAAAGTAGGTAAAGGTCAACCTAGGATCATCATTTGAACAAACTTGGTAGGCCCCATATCTCCAATGTTACATACCAAGTCCCAAGGTCATCTGGAGAGGAAGATTTTTAAAGGGTTTTTACCATATCTTGGTCATGTGACCAGGAAAATTTGAACAAACTTTTGTTCCCTCATCCTTAGGAGTGTCTATATGAAATTTGAGTTCAATTAGCACTGTCGTTTCAAAAGAGAAGATGTTTGAAAATGTTGACAGATGGACAGACGGACATCAGTCATTGGTATACTATTAGCTCACCCATGAGCCTTCGACTCAGGTGAGCAAAAAAAAAATCCCTGTAACACTTCCCAGGCTATCTCTAACAAATCAACCCTTAGAGCGCCAAGAAAAAATGCATCTGAAAAATGACGTCTGCTGAAGTCGTCTGCTGCAACAAATTGCCTAACATTACTGACGAATTTAAGTATAGAAGCAAACAGGGTGGACCCAGATCAGACTGCTCCTATAGGAGCAGTCTGACCTTGGTCCACACTGTTTGCCATAGAGGCTTCTTAAACATTTCAGCAGACGAGAAAAGCAGAAGACTTTTGTTGTGATTGGCGCTTTAAGGATTTTAATTACAATGTAACAAACACCATTAACAGAAACAAATTTAGTCACCGGTACAAATCTGGGGTCACCAACTCAAAGCCTCCTCATCTTGACCCTATGTAGACTGGGAACCCCTATGATTTTTTTTGAAGTGAAGACTCAGATGTAATGCCACTAAATGTGGCATTTCATCAGGGTCTGCTTTGTTTGCTACATCTATATGATCTTCATAGAAAGAATTGCAATATTTTTTATAACCTGTGACCCCTCGATATATACAATCAACAATCCTAACTTAACTGTATCAAACTTTGTAGAAAATTCTACAAATGGCTAAGGTCATCCTAAATGGTTTTTGGTTTCTATCTTAGCAACATCATTTTTTGTGAGCATCAGTACTCTCAGTGCTTTGATTCTGTGAGCAACTATTTGACCATAAAAATATTAGAAGGATTAGGGTTCAGATAGCTTAAGAGTTAGTGGGCCCAGAATGTTTGCACATTTCATGCATCCCATTTAAGGGGCATTTGCAAACAGTGTAGACTCAGATCAGATATATGGGTGAAAGTTCCAAAATCCTGAACTTTCAACTCCAACCTTAAAACTTGCAGTCTGCTCACTAAATATTCACAAATTCAAGTTTAACTGGTCATTTGTCCTTAGAAAGACTTAACATAAATCAGAGAAGCTATTATTGTGTCCCTAATTCACCAATTTGACGCTGTATTTCTGTGGAAAGTCAGTCTCAAAATCCTGAATTCAGGAATAATTCTGAAAACTTTCACCCATGCAGATACCACGTTCATAGCCTCACTATTTTCATATAATACCAGAATTTCTGAAAAATGCATAAAAATAAATCAACCTGACACCCTAAAAATTGGAAAAGGGCTTAAGAGGTAGATGATTCCACTCAACAAGAATGGGTATCAGAAAGATCAACATTGGAAAGTTGGCAATTCTCAGTGCAGTAGGATTAACCCTTAAAGTGCTGAATTTCTAAAATGGACTCTTCCAGTCAATGCTCTGAACTAATCCATCCAAGGTATCAAAAACAATTTGCTGAAGAAAGCATACAAATAGTCCCTTATCAGATTGCTCCTCTAGGGCAGGATTCATACAGGGAAGTTTGAGTAAAATTCAAGGACTTCTAAAGACAATTCTATAAATTTCAAGGACTAAAAGTTTATGAAAAATCCTACTAAAGAAATGGTAGACTGAGATAATGGAGATATTAGAACTAGAAAATTAGTATAAAATTGTTGTGCCTTTATTTGGTGCAGCATTTGCTGCACCTAATAAAGACACAACATTTTTATTCTGATTTAGATCTCTATCAACAGTGTTAATTCCTACAGAAAATAGAAGAATTCAAGGACTTTTCAAGGCCTTTGAGGGATTTTCCAGTACTTTTCAAGGAGTTTTCAAGAAAACCCTCTAAATTCAAGCACTTTTCAAGCCTGTGCAAACCCTGTATCTGAGACTTTTTTGACTTCACATGCTCTTTCTGTCTTATAGAATTTGATTCTGGCACTCAAAGAATTGATGAGCAGCAAAGACCCTGATGAGACTCAACAGCTAATCAGTGTCTCTATAGTGTTTGAGTTGGAAATTCAGCACAGATAGTTCATATATGGAAAACATATAAGAAACATTTAGCTTATGTAAAATAACAGTTCAATTATACGAGGGGTGATCAGAAAGTTCGCGGAAAATAGTTGCCATTTCTACATTATTTGATCAATAGAGCTTGAACTACAGCACATAATACTGCAACACATATGCAGTTGATCGGTTACAACGTGTTTGGTGTAAGTCGTCTACGTGCGTTACAGCGGTCGTCAAGGCAACGCTATATCACGCGAAATGGCCCATTTTACGTTGCATTTTGGCTTTTTACTATACAACCAATTTAACTTTAACGTTTTGTAAAATTTTCTTATGCAGTGATAGTCCATATTGTGTTCCATGCATATTTAACGACATATTTACATATCTTCTATGCAAACTTTCACAGATTTATATCTAACGGATGGTGCTCTAAATCAAAATGAATAACAGTACTGTCGAAAAAACAAAGCATTCAACTTCCATGAACCCATTGCCTGTTTTGGCATGTCAATTCTTTAAATTAAACTATTTACATACTTCGAAAAACACCCTTTTTCAGGACAGTAGATCTAATATTGATAGTTAAGTCTAATATTATAATTATTGTGATGAACACTGACAAGAAAATAAGTTTTGTATCTAAAATTTACAAAAACTCGAAAAATTAACGCATTTTAGGCCTTCCCTTTCGACTGAAACCTATTAAATTGAATACATAGCGCAGCGGAATAACACAAAAACCTCATATTATGTTCAAAGAATGACGGAACATTACTTTCCGTTAAAATTACCAATCAATTCAAACACAACTACAAGTTTTAGCCCCGAGAAGCAGGCCAGGGGTAAAGATGGGCCGCTTCCAGCAAAGTGACGTCACAGTGGCGCCTCGTGCTCATACGTCTGACGTCACATTTTCTAAATTTTAATTTCAGTCAACTTGCTATGAATGGTTGTTTATGTATATGAATTTTCATTGAAATCGATAAAAGCAATGCGATTTAATAGCACTTTTCCGCGAACTTTCTGATCACCCCTCGTACATATTGCCTTTCAAAGCAATTACATACTTAGGCAAACAACATGTAATTACATAAATTACACAGACATTTGCTGATGTGAAGCAGCAGCTCATATAGTAAGCCATTGTCAGGATTGAAGCTATTCACATCTATAATTACATGAATTACATCTAATTACACAATCAGATTACAGAAACAGTAGCTTATATAAAGCAGCAGTTCTATAAATTATTGCCAGGATTGAAGTAATTACACAAATTACATATAACTATATAAATTACATGTAATTACAGGAGCAATTATTATAGCTAATATAAAACCTTTCATTAAGTTATTGCAATGCAATAAATAAGTAATTACACAAATCACATGAAATTACAGGAGCAATAGCCAATATTTCGATAAGTTATTGCCAGGACTAAAGTTATTACACTAATTACATATATAAAATTCTAATTACAAGAGCAATAACAAATATATAACATCATTGCATTAAGTTATTGCAAGGATTAAAGCAATAACACAAATCACATATAATTACATGTAATTTAAGGAGGAAAATATGCCAATAACTCTGTAGATTATTGCTAGGAATTTAGTAATTACACATAATACATAGAATAACATGTAATTCCATAAATTACATGAAGAATGGCTATTATTAAGTAATTGTTTAGTATATTATTGCCAGGATTAAAGTAATTACACATAATATGCGATTCATAAAATTTTAAAAGTAACAGTTCAATAACTTAAGCTACTGACAGGATGAATATAACAATACAATATACAATACAAATGAAAAAAGTCAATAAGCAATGCTTATTAGATACCCCCCGCACAGTAAGAGTCAGTGAAAAAACTTGGCAAGTTATAGTTCGAACAAGAAGACCTTAGTTTTGACAAGAAGATTTCAGTAGAATCTGTGCAAATAAAAATTATAAACTCCTTCATGCATATGTTCAATGTGTCTACATTGTATCCGCAAAGTATCAAATTGCTCCATCAAAAGCTGTAGTAGGAGTTGATCGGCCCATAAAGGCACTATCCATGCATATACAAAAGCCATATGAGGGAATAATTGTCTTAGTTCTCACAGTTGTCATTTTGTCAAAATTATTTTTTGTGAACCAAACTCCTTCATGCATATGTTCAATAAGACTGCATTGTATCGGCAAAGTATCAAATTGTTCCATCAAAAGCTGTAGTAGGAGTTGATCAGCCCATGAAGGCACCATCTATGCATATACATAAGCCTAATAAGGGAAAAATTGTCTAAGTTCTCACAGCTGTCATTTCGTCAAAAATTATTTTTTTCTGAATAAAACTCCTTCATGCATATGTTCAATGTGTTTAAATTGTATAGGCAAAGTCTCAAATTGTTCCATCAAAAGCTGTGGTAGGAGTTGATCGGCCCATGAAGGCACCATCTATGCATATACAAAAGCCTTATTAGGGAGAATTGTCTAAGTTCTCACAGCTGTCATTTTGTCAAAAAATATTTTTTCTAAACCAAACTTCTTCATGCATATGTTAAATGTGTCTACATTGTACAGGCAAAGTATCAAATTGCTCCATAAAAAGCTGTGGTAGGAGTTGATCGGCCCATAAAGGCACTGTCTATGCATATACAAACACCTTATTAGGGAAAAATTGTCTAAGATCTCACAGCTGTCATTTTGTCAAAAATTATTTTTTTCTGAACTAAACTCCTTCATGCATATGTTCAATGTGTCTACATTGTATAGGAAAAGTATCAAATTGTTCCATCAAAAGCTGTGGTAGGAGTTGATTGGCCCGTATATGGCCTATTATAGCATAAGCACAAAGCACTATATTAAAAGCCATTTAGAACTACAAAGGGAAATAACTCTAATAGAATTGGCCCCTAGCCCTTACTTTTTTGTCTCAAGTATTTGTCTTGCATATATGAACATGTTTGCAAGGTTTGATGAAAATCCAGCAATGACTCTTCGAGTTATTAAGGAAAAAGCACTATATTAAAAGCCATTTAGAACTACAAAGGGAAATAACTCTAATAGAATTGGCCCCTAGCCCTTACTTTTTTGTCTAAAGTATTTGTCTTGCATATATGAACATGTTTGCAAGGTTTGATGAAAATCCAGCAATGACTCTTCGAGTTATTAAGGAAACAAAGCGTTACGGACGGACGGACGGACACACGGACGGACACACGGACGGACGCATGGACGGACAACGTGAAAACAGTATACCCCCTACAAACAAAGTTTGCGGGGGGTATAATAACTTTATTGGACTAAAACATCACAGAGCTTCTCGTCCTACAATACAATCTCAGTGGCTGTTTGAGAATAACACACAATTCTAATGCTCTTGCTTTTGTAACGCAACTTCTGATTCAACTTCAAAAATTTGCAACAGTATATCCTGCGATATATACTGCAGGAAACAATTTGACGTCATTAATCATGTCATATTTCGTTGGATGACGTGCGGTATTACGCAGCTTGCAACGCTCAAATTTGTGACGAAACTGCAGAAGTGCATTAGAATGGGGACAACCATATTCAAAATTTTCATTTGGGGAGGTATAGCTTCTGATATACGTTCGGAAATCACGTTTTACAGCTCCGCTCGCGCGTCGCCGTAAAACTAAATTTCCGACCGTATATCCGACGATATACCTCCCAAAATGAAAATTTTGCATACAGTTATCCCCTAAATTACAGAAAGCACAGGTATGTCACGCTGCGGACAGGAAATACTGTAAAAAGGTAAGCATTCTCACCTTGACTTCTCTCCAATATCTAAAATAGTTTATGTTATAAATCAAGGGATTCGTATTGGCCCAGTTTCATGTCCTTAATTGGTTTGAGAATAACACAAAAAATTCAGGAAGCACAGGTATGGCACGCTGCGGACAGGAAATACTGTAAAAAGGTAAGCATTCTCACCTTGACTTCTTTCCAATATCTAAAATATTTTATGTTATTAATCAAGTACTTCATATTGGCCCTGGTGAGTTACAGGTCCTTGGTCAGCTGTATTGGTCCGGTCTTGGACCAATACAGCTGACCTCGGACCTGTAACTCAGCCAATACGAAATGACTTGATTAATAACAAAATATTACTCAATTGATTCGTATTGGCCTAGTTTCATGACCTCGGTAAGCTAAAAGAGGACCTGAAACTGGACCAATATGGAGTCACTTGATTAATGACATTTTTATCAATTAACTACTAAACTAAACTGTCTCTAGTCCTTAAAACAATTTTTCACCAATGTCATTATAGGCCACTGGCTGGATATGGTTTACCTCCCCCCCCCAGGGGGAATTTTGTAGACCATATTTTTCTTGAAGCCCAATGTCTTGCAAGGATTTTGCAACATGTTAGCCCTCTGACAATGGCAGCGTTAAGCTGTAACAGCCTGTTACATACGTTACCCTACAAAATATTTGATAATTAAAATTCTTTTTAAGACTTCAGAAAAGTGCTAAAGATAAGGTAAGATTTCCAAATTGGTTATATTTTCTAAATAAGCTATTACTGGGCCACAGATTATGACATTTGAAAACAAATATAGTCACCCCAGATGTAGTGTATGTTACATTTTTTCATTGAACACCCTTTTAAATGATAAATGCATCTAATATAGTTTGTCTTAAAATTTGATTGAAACCAGTTTATGTTAATTAATTTGGTATCAAATTAAAGATATTTTATTTACCTTTTCAAAACCGCAAACATTAGGTTTATATCTTATATACTTTTTGAGTTATTAGATGATGAACATGGTACCCCCCATATCACAGAAAAATGTAAAATGTCATTCTCCAGGCCTCACACTCGCTATAGACCCCACTTCCCCCAGGGGGAACTTCGTACACTATGATTTCCAGATACAACATTATATAAGCCACAAAATGAAATATGTTAGCCCTCTGAGAGTGGCAGCGTTAGCGGGTAACATCATGTTACATACGTTACCTGCAAAATAACATTAAATTTTCCTGATAATGTCTCCAACATGACATATTCATAATTTTTTTTTTGAAGTCTGGCACGAGTTTAAGAACTTCTTATAGCACAGTTACATAATTTTAGAAATTATTTTATAAATGTCTTGAGTTTTTGCTGTTGTATATGTTACTTAAAGTGTTTCATATTTATTTCCAAGTATCAGTATGGCAGTTATTGACCATTCATGTATTACATCCATAAGTGAATATAGTAAATCTATAAGGCTGCTATTCAAATGAATTAAAGTTCCCTATCATGGTGTCTTACACTATTTTACAGCCCAGGTTACATAATTTACTCTCTGAATACCATTAAACATTCAAGATATTGTCTCCAACACGATCTGCTTGTACTTATTTGCTTGTTGGCACAGGTCCATGTACTTCTTTTTACTCTTGCTCATTTGCTGAGGAAGTAACTGAAAACATAAACTACATAAATCCTCTTTTCTTTTATAGAGACATCAAATAAAGTTGACATAACCCTCATGGAAAGTGTGTAACCTTCAGTGCAATGTGCGAGTAACAACTTAAAAGATCAAAGAAAACCCACTAGGTAGAAGTTCTAGAGCAAATCTTCATATATTATACAAGGGTTTTAAAAAAAAATCCTATTCAACTTATTACTCCTCTATCAGATTTATCTTGCAAGGATTTTGCAATATGCTAGCACCCTGGTAATGGCACCATTACCCTGTACCAACAGCCAATTATATATATTACCCAACAACATCTTTGATAATTTTAGTAAATGGCATGACTTCTGACAAGTGCAAACCATAAGGTAAGATTTCCAAATTGGATATATCATCCATGTAAGCTATTTTTGCATCACAGATATGAAAACAAATATGGACCCCAAAGTGTTACGTATGTTACTTTTTTTTCATTATTCCTATATAAATGATTTATGAAACTAATATAGTTTGATATTTTTTTTAATGTGAATGTGCTTACTAACTCATTTTGTATTCAAGAATGTTTATATACCTTTTGGAAACTGCAAATATTATGTTTCTATCTTTTATAAGGTTTGAGTTGTTGAGTTTTGAACATGGTAACCCCATATCACACAAAATGTGAAATATAATTCTGTGGCTCTTTTGGTAGGGTACAATCAAGATTTCTTTCACCCAGAGGTACTTGATTTCCTTCCCATTTATTTTCCACACATTTT
The DNA here is from genome assembly GCA_964019695.1 of Loripinus fragilis. NCBI lineage: Eukaryota > Metazoa > Mollusca > Bivalvia > Lucinida > Lucinidae > Loripinus > Loripinus fragilis. The sequence goes on along the minus strand of OZ026531.1, from coordinate 35,249,760 downwards.
GTCCATATCTGGAAAGCCTCACTTGTTTTCATGGGAAATACTTGCTTTCATGGGTTTCATTACGAAACTTTGAAACTATTAGAGGGTCACTGATTAAGCCTAAATGGCAGAAACTAGCTAGTCTGGCTAAGGAATTATGCACACTCTAATTTCAGTTATTTGGTGCAGTCTTTGCTTCCAAAGGATATCCTCTTAAGAACATATTTGATAGTTCAATCTTTGTATGTACATCTTAAGGACAGAAAAGCAGGGTGGAGGTAAGCTCATGTTCATGCCATTTGAAATAGTTAGTATATGAGTATGGCTTTGGTACTTTTTTCAGAAACATGTCATACTGCAGCTTATTCACAATTACATAAATAGCACATGTTAGGGCTTCATACCACTGATGAGTGCCTAGAGAGATTCTTTATTTGTTTTCCTACCCTTCTAAGAATGTTGATGAACTAGTGGGGGAGGGGTTCTCTATCAGTTTGATAGGAATAACCTTTCGGTGGTACTAACACATTGGTAGTGTCACTATCTGTTAATCAGTGTATGGCTGTAGATCTCTTCCCCCATATTCTGGCCAATGCTGTTGACATTCAGAAGGAGCACCTTTTGTTGCATACACCATTGTTGAACAAAACACCCAGGTTATCCTCTGCGAGAATGTTTGTAAGACTTTATAGACTGCTGCTTTTACATTGTATATATGTATCAGTGAAAAAGCCAACATGCCCTGCCTTTAGTGCCTGGTTGAATACTGGTGCTATCAGATCCATGAAGGTGACAGGAAAAGCTATTATGCTCTGTAGTTACGGCATTAACATCAACGTTATGTGCAGCACTACATGGCCAATCTTATGTTGGTTCAATGTGTGATTGCAAGCCATGCTGAAGTTTGGACTTGTCAGTTTTGGTGGAAATTCTATGAGGAGTTGACAGTGACCATGGTACAGGTCCCAGAAGGAACGGCAGGGTCAACATTATGTCCAATAGAAAGTAGGTCATGCTTACCAAAATTTCTTCTTGCTTGACCTCGCAAGCATCAAAACTTTATTCCATGTAGGTTGCAGCATTTTATGGGGGATGCGAAAGACAGATTTTTTTAACTAAAAGTGAGTCAATGAAGTCTGCATAGGCCTTCCTGCCAATGTCATCAGCCTCAATAAGATCCTTAGCTATGCCACGCTTATTGGCGGGCACACCAAAAGACAAAAAGTACAGTTCATTGTCTTCAAAACTAGAACTAAAAGGATTGGTGAAGCCTGAAACTGTCTCTAGTACTCCTTCTACTTTGCATCTGAGCAGATTGAATATTTCATTTCAGTGCATTGAAGAGTTGTATCAATATATTGAGCTCCATTCCATCTGTAGTACGAAGCGTAGTTCTAGTTGCTGAAGCCTATAATATCTCTTTATTGTTTGTCTGATAGTCATGTCAAAAGCATTTCTCAAGCAAAAAAACCAATGGTTGTGACACACTAAACCCATTTTGTTCGAGAAGCTCTTTGTATCTGCGATGTGTATCAAATTTATGAGTGTATTCAGTTACACAGGTACATATTGTGCGTAGTTGTTGTGATCGTTTGCAATGAACATTGGGAACAAGGCATACAGATAGAGATGACATGCAATTCAAAGTTGTTTTCCTTGTAGCCCTAATCAGTGTCAACACCATCTGAATCATATCCATATACCTTGCCCAGAACTGAGCTGTTTCACAGTGACTGTCTTTCAGAACTTCCGATTTGAATGCATGGTATCTATACTGTTTGTGTGAGCAAACAGCAAAGGTTGATAGATCACATTATATTATTAGTTTAAGTCACCATAAATTAATAAGGAACTTCAATTTATTTCAGCCTTATAAATTTTCTAAATTTTCTGACAGACTTTATACACGTTTAGTCAACAACTTCTATACAGATACTCAGAATAACTTATGTATCATTTGGTAACACACATAATAGTTAAAGCTCAAGGCATTTATTAAATGAAAACTTAAAATAGGTAAACCTTGCTAAAAGAAGTACATAAACCTGTGCAAGCATGCAAATAAGTATAAACAGGGCTTGTTAGAGACATTAACTTAGATATTTAATGCTATTTTGAAGGTAACATACATAACATGGACCTGAAAAATAGTGTAAGAGACCATAATAAAGAACTTTAAATCATTTAAGTAGCAGCCTTATCGATTAACTATATTCTGTGACAGATGTAATACACGTATAGTCAATAAATACCATACTGATACTCGGAAATAACGCAGGAAACACTAAGTAACGTATACAACGGTAATTACTCAAGACATTTATAAAATTAATACTAAAAATATGTAACTGTGTTATAAGAAGTTCATAAACCTGTGTCAGCATGCAAATATGTACTTACATGTCATGGTTTAGACATTATCAGGGATGTTTAATGCTATTTTGGGGGGTAACGTATATAACGTGCTGTTACACGTTAACGCTGCCACTCTCAGAGGGCTAACATCTTTTATTTTGTGTCTTATATAATGTAGTTTCAGAAAATCATAGTGTACAAAATTCCCCCTGGGGGGGGAGGGGGGTCTATAGCCAGCTCAAGGCCTATTATGTGTCATATCATATACTTGTAGCCAGTCTAACTCTGATGGCTCTGTTTTAAAACAGAGCCATCAGATTAAGACTGGCTACAAGTATATGATATGACACATTAATGAAAAATTGCTTTAAGGACTAGAGACAGTCTACTACTAAACAAAAAGCACTTTTACAGGTTAATGTATTCAATTTAACCTCAGCTTAATACAGATGACCTAAGATCAATACTGATTGACCTTTGAACAATCAGTGTAGAGTTGCAGTTGCAGTCACAACATTTTCAAATTATTTTTATACTTAATTAATTCTTTAAAAAGAATCCTGGTAAAATTCAAACATAAACAATACCTGGAGATCAAATGAGAACAAGAGAACCAAAGCCACATGGGGCATATAAGCCGGTTTTAAAATAGCATTGCAAACTTGGTGGTGTAGGTACTGTCAATTTATAAAAGGCGGACAGACTCTATAAGGCATCAGCCAATCAGATATCAGAGAAATTAATTTATAATAATATGCGCAGAATTTGTCAATCATCTAACTTGACATTGGTCTTGTTGATTTAACCCTAAACTCCATTTTAAAGCCTTTTGACACCTTTGAAATATCATGTTTTTGAAAATATTATGGAAAATGGAGCATTTGCTCTTTTGGAGCAAATGCTCCATTTTCCAAAATATTTTCAAAAGTATCCAAAACTCAACTAAAATTTTTTTCTTCAATTTTTTTAATGTTTTCTAAAAATATAAAATGATGTCATGATCTAAAAATAGCCAATGGAGTAAAGGGTTAAGAGCATATGCCTTTCATGGTAACATTTAATAACACTGATTTCAGAAACGTTGACGAGACATTTAATTCTTGAAAACAAGAAAACATTACCCTGAAACCTATTCAAGTGAATAACATTAAGTTGTATTCTTTGGACCCATTTATACAATCATATTGCCTAAGCATAGCCGCTTGAAAACTAGACTAAAAACACCTAAACAGGTACTTTTGCAAACCTGAAAACCCAGATGAAATGCCGCAAAATGAGACATTTTATCAGAATCAGTACTATTTGTTAAGACAAAAATATTCAGGGACTGAAGTACAGTAAAACCTGTCTTAAGCGGCCACTCAAAAAGAAGACCAACAAGAGCAATAACTCAAGTGTTAAGGGGTTGATTTTGACCAAACTTATAGGATATCGAGAGTCCATGGTACTTATCATTTGTACCAAGAATGAATCAAAGCTGACCAATAGGTACTGAGATATGGTTCCGGACAGACAAAAAGTGTGGACGGACGGAATGACGGAATTGACAGACGGACGGACGTCGCCAAAACTATATCCCTCTGACTTCCTAGGGGGGATAACAATTGGTTTTCAAGACCAATTATCGCTGAATGCAGGTCAAAAGTATTGCAGAATGCTCCAAGAGAGCATTCTGCAATACTTTTTACCTTCATTAAGCTACAATTTGGCCTTAAGACCTTTGTTTTGTCTATTTTTGAATGGCCGTTTTAGACAGGTTTTACTGTACATCTTAATTTAGAAATTCTAACCCATTACCCCTTGATATACATAAAGAACTGTCCTCAGCAAATGAAGAATACCAAGGGCTAAAAGCCAATACAAGGTCAGAGGTCTATTGTTCAAGTCCATGAAATTTGCCCATCTGCATTCACGATTTGGCAAACCACTCCTCCATGGGTGAAAGTTCAAAATTTCAAAAATCCTGGGCTTTGGAAAACCACTTCTCCATGGGTAAAGTTCAAAATTTCAAAAATCCTGAACTTTCGAAATTCAATCTAAAAACTTGTTGTATTATAACCTACAAAGTTAAAACTAGAGGACCTGACAGTCCTGAAGCGCTCACCTGCTCTCCTTAATAATGTTAAAATAGGTCAAGATCAACTACAGCTTATAATGAAACATATTTTGTTTTATGGGGGTTGCGGCCATTTTGGTCAAGTGAATTTAATCAACCTAATGAATTATACCATCAAACAGCCCAGTGATTTCTGAGGAGAAGATGTTTAGATAGGTATGTGGCAGTCCAAATGATTGGCTAAAAAAACAAAGGTCAGCTTGACATTGGTACTTATATAAAACCGTTGTCTCGTTAAGTTAAACATTTTTTGCAAGTATGATTTCGGCCTAAACAGTCATAGAAAAATGAAAAAATTTAAGATTTTTCCCATATAAATGCATTAGGAATCAAATTTAACCTCGCCATAAAGTAGGTCAAGGTCAACCTAGATTTATCATTTGTGCAAATCTGGTAGGGCCCACATCCCCAATGCTACATATCAAGTCCCAAGGCCATTGGCCTTTTGGTTCCAGAGAAGAAGATATTTAAGGGTTTTTACCATATATGGGCATGGTGGCCATCTTGGTCATGTGACCAGATCAATTGGTAAACATTTTGGCTAACCTATCATAAGGAGTCTTCATATGTAATTTGAGTTCAATTTGCTGAGTGGTTTCTGAGGAAACTATGTTATAATGTGTTGATAGGACTCCAATATGAGCGACCTTGGCTGAAAAGTTAAAGGTCAACCTTGACCTTTATAACTTAATTATAGCCATTGTCTCAATAGGTATAACATATCAAGTGAGAATAATGACTTTGGCTTCAACAGCATTAAAAAAATCATCTTTTCAAAAAAACAAAACCATTTAAATGCATTAGGAAGCAAAATTTGACCTTGAGGTTAAGTAGGTCAAGGTCAACTTAGGATCATTATTTGAAGAAACTTAGTAGGCCCCATATCCCGAATGCTACATACCAAGTCCCAAGGTCACCGGCCTTCTGGTTCTGGAGAAGAGAATTTTTTAATGGTTTTTACCATATATGGGCGTGGCGGTCATCTTGGTCATGTGACCAAAATATTTTGTATAAATTTTGGCTAACTTATCATAAGGAGTCTTCACATGAAATTTGAGTTCAATTGGGCCAATGGTTTGTGTGAAAACTATGTTTTGATATACTGATGGGACTCCAATATGAGCGACTTAGCTGAAAGGTCAAAGGTCAACCTTGACCTTTGGAACTTAATTATAGCCATTGTCTCATTAGGTTAAACACATCAAGTGAGAATAATGACTGAGGCTTCTACAGTTTTCAAAAAAATCAACTTTTCACAAAATTTCCCATTTAAATGCATTAGAAAGCAAATTTGACCTTGAGGTTAAGTAGGTCAAGGTCAACCTAGGATCATCATTTGGACAAATTTGGTAGGCCCCACATCCCCAATGCCACATATCAAGTCCAAAGGTCACCGGCCTTCTGGTTCTGGTAAAGAAGATTTTTAAAGGGTTTTTACCATATATGGGTGTGGCGGTCATCTTGGTCATGTGACCAAAATATTTTGTATAAATTTTGGCTAACTTTTCATATGGAGTCTTCACATGAAATTTGAGTTCAATTGGGCCAATGGTTTGTGAGAAAACTATGTTTTAATATATTGTTGGGACTCCAATATGAGCAACTTAGCTGAAAGGTCAAAGGTCAACCTTGACCTTTGAAACTTATTTCTAGCCATTGTCTCATTAGGTTAGACATATCAAGTTAGAATAATGTATACAGTAAGCCCAATGTTTACTGTCGTCGCCCTGGGCCCTGTCACCTGTTAAACGAACGGTACCGGGAGCCAACTCACGACTAAACATTAAAGGCACTATAAGGCTCCACAATTTTCAAAAAAATCAACTTTTCAAAAAAAATCCCATTTAAACGTATTAGGAAGCAAATTTGGCCTTGACTTTAAGTAGGGCAAAGTCAACCTAGGACCATCATTTGAACAAACTTAGTAGGCCCCACATCACCAATGCTGTCATATCAAGTCCTGAGGTCATCGGCCTGCTGGTTCTGGAGAAGAAGATTTTTAAAAGGTTTTTACCATATATGGGCGTGGCCGCCATCTCAGTCATGTGACCAGGACCATTTGAACAAACTTTCGTTCCCGCGTCCTAAGGAATCTCCATATGAAATTTGAGTTTGATTGGCCCAGTGGTTTCAGAGAAGAAGATGTTTGAAATTGTGGACGGACGGACTACAGACGACGGACGGACGTCGGAGTGACTGGTATACTATTAGCTCAACAATGAGCTTTAGGCTCAGGTGAGCTAAAAAAAAGTTTGAATGGTCAATTGACCTAAGATGAACTGAAAATAAATCAGAGAAGCTATTAAAACCTGCCTGATTCAGCATTTTGAGGCTGACTTTCTATGGAAAGTCAGCCTCAAAATCCTGAATTCAGGAATAATCCTGAAGACTTTCACCCGAGCCATGGCATTCCCAATTTGGCAAACCACTCCTACTTACCAGTAGCAGGCATAAAAATCATTCATATTTTTTAACATACAAGATTTGTGTTTATTGCATGATGACTACAAGAGAATATACAAAAAAATAGTATTAGGAAAAAAATAAAAAAATATCGCAAAACTAAGAGTCAGTCTGGATTCCTAAACAAAACCTCAATTAGAAGAAAATTTCCCACATTTTAACCTCGAACCAAAGAATTTCTGCAAACAAAAGAATTTTTGTACTTAAAACAAAGATTCTTTGAGCACATAACGCTCCAAGCAAAGACTATTTGTGCAGATAATCTCAAACAAAATACTTTTTTTGTACACATTAATCTCAAACCAAAGACTCTTTGTGCAGATAAATCTCAAACCTTAAGTTCTTTGTACACATTAATCTCAAACCAAAGATTCTTTCTCATCTAACTCTACATTGAAATACTCTTGTGGCGAATCATCAGAATTTGATGACCAACTTTCCACTGACTTCGGATCTACGACTTCGGAATCTGGAGGCCCTAGACAATCTGTTTCTCGTGACATTTTGGATTTCTCTGGTGAAGGTATATTCATAGCCTTTTTCTGTCCACACACATGTGGGTCTGTATCATTTTGAGTATTTGAATTGCCATTGCTTCTGGTGCCATCTTTTGAATTATTTCTACTTCTGACACCATGTTTTGTTGTCGATGAAGGTGAAACTAAACAAGATGATACTGGTTGCGCAGATGAATCTGCGCAACCAGTATCATCTTGTTTGTTTTCACCTTCATCAGTTGCCATGACAACTGGCACAGTCTGTGTATCCATTGCTTGTTCACCATCATTATCAGTGACTTTTATGGAAACATCCCCACCTGAAACTAATCTTTTATGAAGTTTTATCAGATATCTTTCTGGAACAGAATCAATCAATTTAATGGCTACATCATTTGGCACATTCATATCACTAAACATCTTTTTTAGAGAATTTTGTTTCTCATCACTTAAATTTGTATTTTCAGTTTCAAAATGAGGCTCATCATCAATTTTCTCTTGACTGGTACACTCACCTGATTTCCTTCCTGTCGACTGGTTGCTGCTTGAGCTCACAGACTGTGTCCCACTCTGTTTATCCCATATCCAGAGGAGATGATGCAAATCAGGATGGTGGAGCACAAACTGGTACAAGTCTATCCCACCTGCCGAAGAAGGGCTTAGAAGAAATCTATCTGGTATCCGTCCGTATGAGACGTCTGCGTCTGGACTAAATCCAAATCCAAGACTCTTCAGCATTTTTTCTGGATCTGTCTCTCGTTCATATAGAAACTGTTCCACACTGAAAAACAAATTATACCATTAAGCTGATTTTTTTCAAAATCAACATTTTCGAAAAATCATTTCAGCAATACAGTAAAACATGCGTAAAATGGTCACTCTCAAGAAGACTGAAAATTGGTTTTTGAGACTAATTATCGCTTAATGCAGGTCAAAAGTCTTGCAGAATGAACCAAGGATACTTTCGACCTTCATTAAGCTTCCATTTGTCATTAAGATCTTTGTTTTGTCTATTTTTGAGTGGCCGTTTTACACAGGTTTTACTGTACTATCAAAGGCTATCAGCAGTCTCTACACTGGAAGGTAAAGCATTTTAAAATGTTTTATCTTTATGCTTTTCTTTTGTGGTGACTTTTGTCATCTGCTGATAAACTTTGCAAACAGTTTGGACCCAGATCAGGCCACTCAAAATGTCGGGCTTGATAAACATATGACTAACCATTATGATATGACTGAAAATATGTTGAAAGTGACATAACATATCAAAACAAATAAATTAACATAAGTTCAGAAAATTGCTTACTTTGATTGTTTATCCATTTTTACTCTGATGAAGATCAGTTTATTCGATTAAGCATCAAAAATGCCTACAGTTATAATTTTCTAAGTGCTCAGTGTCCAATATTAATTGGGCCTTGACGCAAGAAAACTTGTCTTCGGGGGTTTGGGAACAACACAGGCGCAGACCAGCCTGCGCTTCTGCGCAGACTGATCAGCGCCTTTCTTATTCCCTTATCGAGAAGTATCATATCTAGACTTGCTACAAGCGAAATTTCAGTTTTCTAGCTCGTCTCTGTAGCTTGAGAGACTGGTTTGAAACTCCCTTTGTCGGAAATCCCCGAAGCCAGGTTTTCTCGCGACGAGGCCCAATTCTGATTGAACTAAATTAGTTTTTCATTAACTCTTTGCCTACTAGTGTCATCAGCAGATAACCTTTGCATACAGTTTAGAACTAGATAAGGCCCTCAGGGATTTTTTTTTGGTATTCTCGGGGGCCGAAATTAGGCCCCACTTACTCCAAATGAAATTTATGCAATTTTTTTCCCAAATTTGAAAAATATCCAATTTTGAAAAAAAATACTATCTTCAAAAAAAAGTTTTTTTTTTAGATTGGAATTTTCATTCAGTCAATTAACACACACACACAGGCTACATGCTGACGTTCTCCTTCAATTTAATGGCAATAGTATGTGTAATAACTAATTTGTTTTTTTATTGACCAAAAAGTGACATGTAATTGTGCACAAAAATAAATTTCCCAATTAAGGGATTTACCACGCTACTTTTTCCATTCTGAAAGGCCCCAGGACCCCTTCCCAAAATTGCAAAAAAAATCCCTGGACCCTGCAACCTCTTTGCCACTAAGGGTATTCCTGAAATATTTTTTTGAACAATCAGCAGAAGACAAAAAAGCACGCAAAATTTCCCAGTAGGCAAAGAGATAGACTGGCCCCAGTCTCCAATGTCAATTGTTAAACTGATAATTTCTCTAAGATAGCAATTTATAAACTGTACTTGGAAGTAGTTCTCGGCTTGGACATCACTAAATTTGACTATCAGAGAGGATAGAAATTTTATAAGATTTTTTTTTTCATAGATATAATTATAAATGTAATTGTATACATTTTAGTGGACTGATGCCAGTCTAGCAAAGAGATAACTATGCTGAGAATTCTGGACCAAACTTTTTGGTCTAGAATCCACAGTTTTCATATATATTGCTTTCACAACCTATTAGTTGGAAAATGCCTAAGTTTAAAAAGGGGCATAACTGTCATTTTTTAATAGATTCCAACCAAAAAGTTAAATTAATAACAAGACTCAAGGTTTTGTTTTGTTTTGTTTGATTTGAATCTTTTCATCCCATCAACAATCTTTCAGTTATATAAGGATGGGACTTCCTGGGTTAAACCAGTTCTAAGCTAGGATTGATGTGTCTTGCTCAAAGACACAACACAATGAAGCCCGTGAGGCTCGAACCCGCGGCCCCTCGGTCTCTAGTCAAACACTCTACCACTGAGCCACTGCGCTCCCTACAAGACTCAAGGTCAAATACTTTTTGAGATATCTTGCTGATAGGTTTGCTATCTTATCTTAATTAAAGGGGCATAACTCAAAATTGAGAGTTAGCTTAAGACATGAAAGGAAATACAGGTCAGCTATTTTTAATGCGGTATCAACATATGAAATTTCAAGGCCCAACCATGCAGGACTCCAAAGATGCTGGAGATATCAGAACTTTAGTTAAGAGTGTGTAAGGAAAATTTAATTTTCTTATTTCTCAACCAAAACATATGTTGTGGGTACTCAAAAGAACCGTCTCAATGAGACGGTTCTTTTGAGCACCCAAAACATATGTTAAAACTGATGGGTAAGAAAATATTTATGTTTTTACGCTGAAATTCTTTGTTTATCTAAACCTGTGGAAAGTGTGATAGATAGATAGACAGACGGACGGATGAAAGGACAAGTCCAAAGCAATAAACCCCCTCAACTTTTTCATAGTTGGGGGCATCTATGCTTTGTGGCAGTATAATCATCAGGAGACAAAATTCCACTCGTCCGCTCGTAATTATGAGTGAAATCTAGAAAGGACAGTAACTCTTCCCAAAGCACTCGTCCTGTAGGATGAGTGCTTTGGGAAGAATTACTTGAGGAAGTTATATTACTCCCTTATGTTTTATTGTATATGCTTTTAAAGGACAAGTGCCTGTGTTTGCAAACGAGTGAAAATTGTAAGTCACTCATCCTGCAGGACAAGAATATTGAAATGATCATAATATAGATATATTGGTAAAGGGAACATAATCTAGCAAGTTATATTATCAAGTATAAATTGAGTTCCTTCCCTTGATATAAAATAACCTTGTTTGCAGATCCGCAAACCTTGTCTGCTTGGGTCATCTGCTGCATTTGCTTACACAACACATTATTTCAAGATGCACACAAGCAGTTTGTACCCAGATCAGACTGCTATATAGGGATCATGCTTCACACTTTTTGAAATTATGGCGCATCAGAAAATGTGATTTTGTTTGTTAGTGTTAAACATGAAAACAACCGATATGTGACAGTAAATCAACCGACAATCATCCACAACACTTTGTCGAAAGTTTTATCTTGAATGGTCACTTTGTCGAAACATCACTTCGTCAAACACTACTTTGTCAGTTGAAATTTGTCCTGTTTTTGGATGCTAAATTAATCTAAGGTGCCATCAAGGAGACTGTTTATATCAAAATAAATTATGCAAAGAAAATTAATAAACAAGCATAATAAAATAAATATACTAGCCAAAAGTTCTAACCGGCCACCAGCATTTCATTAATTTTCTTCAAAATGTATTATGCTATGACTAGTCGTTTTGCATCTCGAAATAGCCAGACGTCTCATGTACCCTAGACAGTAAAGATATTGACAAAATGTTTATCAGTACATGCAGGATACCAATTTGAATAGGGGTACCCCCATTTTCAAAATTCGCATTTTAGCACAATTTGTGAGTCGTGACTTTTTGAAATAACCACCTTTCACAAGCAAAAAGTTGTCATTTCAAAAGCCAAACTCATATTGAACACTAAAAAGTTGAAATAAACACTCCATCTACATAAGACTCGTTGCAATTGGCCAATATGTCAAAAATTACCCCACCATCCAATGCAAATTCTTGTGAATTATGAAATTGAGGGTATGTGTGTTCGGTAAAGCCTATGGGATACAATTTAAAGAATTTTGCTTAGCTGTTTTCTGGTATCATTTACTGATAGGCTGGCCTATTCGGTACTGCAAATGAAATTGATATAGTGCTTACAACTTTTCAGAAAATCAGTAAAAACACACGTGGCCGGTTAGAACTTTTGACTAGTATATATGGGCCAGAAAATGAGAATTTGGTACTTATCACAAATGCCAAATTGCCATGAACTTGAAATACTGGGCATAAACTCAAGCCATAATGTGATTACCAACAAATCTGGTATTATGACAAGTGTAGACTCAGACGAGCCTGTGCAGCCTCCTCTTAAGCTTAGAAACTCCAAATGATGTTCAGTCAGTAGCGTAACACTCAAAGAATTTTCAAGCAACTAGCAAAGGTTCTGATCAGACTGCACATATGCTCAGACTGATCTGAGGCTTTGCTGATAGCACGTAGCACATTGTTGGAAATCTCATGTCATGGCTTATATTTCATTTTGTTTTTTTTGCTGCCAGGACAGTGTTATATGGGCCTCAACGTGACAAAACCTGTCTTCGGGATTTCCAACAAAATGAGACTCAAACCAGTCTCATCAGCTACAGAGACTAGCTAGAAAATTGAAAATTCACCAATGGCAAGTTTGGATATGATACTTTCAAAAAAGGGAAATCCAAAGGCGCTGATCAGTCTTTGTGGATGCGGATGCACAGGCTGGTCTGCGCCTTTGTTGTTCGAAAACCTTGAAGACAAGTTTTCTCACATCGAAGCCCATATGACAGTTCTCATATACATTCCATTTTCATATGAAATGATGTTTTTGTTCTGAATAAAATCTTTTTTTATCCTTTTCCAGATGTCTTCCGCTAACTTAATTTCCAAATGGAAGTAGCCATGAAACTATCTATTCATTTCTGAACAGGACTTTAGTTAAGAGTGCATACCAAAAAATTAATTTCCTTATTTCTCAACCAAAACATATGTTGTGGGTACTCAAAAGAACCGTCTCAATGAGACGGTTCTTTTGAGCACCCAAAACATATGTTAAAACTGATAAATAAGAAAATATTAACAATTATACGCTCAAAAATTTTGTTTATCTAAACCTGTGTTTCTGATCACAACAAGCAACATGGCGACTGGTTTAATAGTGTCAAACTTCGCAATTATCCATGGAATTTCATTAATTATCATAAACTACAGTAAAATCTTTCTTAAGCGGTCACTCAAAAATAGACAACACAAAGATCTTAATGACAAATGGTAGCTTAATGAAGGTCGAAAGTATTGCAGAATGCTCCAGGGGGAGCATTCTGCAATGCTTTTGACCTGCATTAAGTGATAGTTGGTCTTAAAATCCAATTTTTGGTATTTTTGAGAGTGGCCGTTTTAGACAGGTTTTACTGTATTTTCGTTGAAATTATTCCACTAAATTATCTTTCGACAATATGTGCTAATTCGACAAAATACCATTTCCACGAAAGTACTTTTAGACAAAATGGATTGTTAAACAAAGTGTGGTTTGAAAAAGTGTATTAGATCCAAAACAACAACATCTGATGGAAAAAGGTTGGAGAAGTGAAAGTGGATATGAATTTAACCTTATGTTAACCCTTTGGTGACTGCAGTACTTTAACTAATGTTAACCCTTTGGTGACTGCAGTACTTTAACTAATATTAACCCTTTGGTGACTGCAATACTTTAACTAATGTTAACCTTTTGGTGACCGCAGAACTTGAACTAATGTTAACACTTTGGTGACTGCAGTACTTTAACTAAATGTTAACACTTTGACACCAGCAGTACTTTACCTAATGTTAACCCTTTGGTGACTTCAGTACTTTAACTTATGTTAACCCTTTGGTGACTGCAGTACTTTAACTAGTGTTAACCCTTTGGTGACTACAAAGACAAATAATGGAGACCCAGATGAGATGCCATATTTTGTGGCATCTCATCTGGGTTGCCCTGTTTGCCAAGATATAAACAATACTACAATCTTATGTTGAAATTTTGAGTCGATATAAAGGACCATTTAACCCAAATAAGCCTAGCACATAGGCAAACAGGGCAGATCCAGATCAGAAGCCACAAAATGTGGCATCTGATCAGGGTCCTCACTGTTTGCTTACGGAAGATAACTTTTTAAATTTGAATGAAAATAAATGCTTAAATTCGAAATTGATTCATCCAATTGATAAAGGTAGGAAATTCCATTAGACATAAATGGGTTAAACTTTCTTGTATTAAATGGGCACCGTCGCAAGAAAACCTGTCTTTGGGGGTTTGCGAACAACAAAGACGCAGACCAGCCTGCACATCCGCCCAGTCTGATCAGCACCTTTGTTATTCTTTTTTTGGAAAGTGCCATATCAAAGCTTGCTACAAGCGAAATTTCAATTTTCTAGCTAGTCCCTGTAGCTGAGCAGGCTTGTTTGAATCTCACTTTGTCGGAAACCCCGAAGACAGGTTTTCTCGCGTACGTTGCGGCCCAAACGGAAGGAAGAATCTACAGATTAAGTAAGGCTTAACAGTGAATTGTTAAAAGTGTTGGGGAGAATATCAGGGTAGCTAACTAGCAAAGGGTGCTAATTACTTACGTGTCTTGCAATTTGAACTTTTTTCTAAACAAATATATGAAATACAAGTTGACAACCATATATATTGAAGAAATGGGATCCATGGAGTGCAGCTTCATGAAGGCCAAGTTTAAGGTCACTAACATTAACTACATCTGCTAAGACAAAGGTCAAGTTCAAGGTTGAATACACAATAACACATGTTGTGTCATAGTTCAAGGTTACTAAAATATTCAAGGTCACAAACACTATGTAACACCTGCTGAAACAAAAGTCAGATTCAAGGTCTAACATGTTACTCCTGCTGAGTCATAGGTCAAATTAAAGGTCCAACATGTTACACCCACCGGAACACAGGTTGAGTTCAAGGTCACAAACATAGCAGTAAGACATATATATAGTTCAAGGCCACTAACATGTTACACTTGCTGAGTCATAAGGTCAAGTTCAAGGTGTAACATGTTACAAGCGCTAGAACACAGGTCAAGTTCAAGGCCACCAACATATCATTAGGACATACGTTTAGTTCAAGGTAACTAACATGTTACACCTGCTGAGTCATCGGTCAAGTTCAAGGTCTCACATGTTACACCCGCTAGAACACAGGTCTAGTTTAAGGTCACTAACATCCCTCTAGGACATAGGTCTAGTTTAAGGTCTCTAACATGTTACACCTGTTGAATCATAGGTCAAGTTCAAGGTGTAACATGTTACACCCGCTAGAACACAGATCGAGTTCAAGGTCACCAACATAACAGTAGGACATATGTTTATTTCAAGGTCACTAACATGTTACACCTGCTGAGTCATAAGTTAAGTTCAAGGTCTAACATGTTACACTTGCTAGAACACAGGGTGAGTTCAAGGTCACTAACATCCTTCTAGGACATAGGTCTAGTTCCAGGTCTCTAACATGTTTCACCTGCTGAATCATTGGTCAAGTTCAGGGTCTAACATGTTACACTTGCTAGAACACAGGTCGAGTTTCAGGTCACACTAGACAAATCTTTAGTTAAAGGTCACTAACATGTTACACCTGCTGAGTCATAGGTCAAGTTCAAGGTCTAACATGTTAAAAATAGTAAGTGAGTATGATCAGGAAATACCACAATCACAAACTGCTGACAACCCCGTGGCACCGCGAGGAAGAGCCGCTCAACCATCACGAGACACCAGGAAGACAAATTAAGCAAAGCAATCAGCTCTCTCTTCCCCATCAAGATGATTGCAATACTAGAATGGACATAAAGTAACGTACAACAAAACATAGAACAATTACAGACTCCCACAATGGGAGTAACAATAAACAAAAAGTCAACAACAACAGAACCACCGCCTTAGAACGGACAGCAGCCTAAGCCACTGGGGGGCTTAAATGCATTTTACTGGTACCAAATCTTCGCCCTAGATTCTGCTGTTGTTGAAGTACAAGAAATGTTCAGCTCACATGGAGGCCATCTAACTAATACAATGTATCATCATGGAAAACACTTTAATCAAATTAACACTCCATAATGAAACAAAGAAAAGGGCTCATGACTCACAGATAGTCAGAGCTAAAGAAAACCTCAAGTTGAGCCACGGTGGGTCCAGCTACAGATAAGCATCAGGCACCAACCCACCGATTAAAGCTTTACGTCAGAGCCATCTAGAACACAGGTCATGATCAAGGTCACTAACATCCAACTAGGACATAGGTCTAGTTCAAGTTTACTAACATGTTACACCTGCTGAGTCATAGGTCAAGTTCATGTTACCTGCTAGAACACAGGTCATGCTCAAAGGTCAAACACAATGTAACACCTGCTGAAACATAAGCTAGATTCAAGGTCAAACATGTTACAGCAGCTGAGTCATAGGACAAGTTAAAGGTCTAACATGTACACCCACTAGAACACAGGTCATTTTCAAGGTCACCAACATCTCAGTAGGATATAGTTAAGTTCAAGGTCACTAACATGTTACACCTGCTGAGTCATAGATCAAGTTCAAGGTAGAACATGTTACACCGGCTAGAACACAGGTCATGTTCAAGGTCACCAACATCTCAGTAGGATATAGTTAAGTTCAAGGTCACTAACATGTTACACCTGCTGAGTCATAGGTCAAGTTCAAGGTCTAACATGTTACATCCGCTAGAACACAGGTCAAGTTCAAGGTCACCAAAATCACACCTGCTGAGTCACAGGTAAAGGTCTAACATGTTACACCAGCCAGAACACAGGTCAAGTTCAAAATCACCAACATCTCAGTAAGATATACATTTAGTTCAAGGCCACTAACATGTTACACCTGCTGAATCATAGGTCAAGTTCAAGGTCTAACATGTTACATCCGCTAGAACACAGGTCAAGCTCAAGATCACTAACATCCCACTTGAAATTAGGTCTATTTCAAAGTCTCTAACATGTAACACATGCTGAGTCATAGGTCAAGTTCAAGGTCTAACATGTTACACCCTCTAGAACGCTGGTCCAGTTGAAGGTCACCAACATCTCAGTAAGAGATATGTTTAGTTCAAGGTCACTAAAATGTTACACCTGCTGAGTCATAGGTCAAGTTCAAGGTCAAACATGTTACACCTGCTGAGTCAAAGGTCAAGTTTAAGGTCATTTACATATTACACATGCTGGAGCATAGGTCAAATTAGGACCAACAACATATTTTACACCTGCTAGGTCATAGGTCAAGTTCAAGGTCTTAAAATATATTACACCTGCTGAATCAAAGGTCAAGTTCAAGGTAACTAGCATATGTTACGTCTGTTGGGGCAAAGGTCAAGTTCATGGTAACTAACATATATAACATCAGTTGGGTCATGGGTCAAGGTTGAGGTAAGAAAAAAAGTAGGAAAATCCCTGTGTCCAAGTTTTTTTTTCTTGTACAGCTTACCTATTAATAGAATGAACTGATCCACAGTAAACACACCCCTTATGCTTATGTTTATCTTGTTCATCCAGATCATTATTCCTCCCTTCCATGAATTCAAACACTTTCCACCAAATCCCCAAATTTCACATCCATACATAATTCTAACACTGTTTACTCCATATAGTGAATCAATAACCTTTAACCCTTTACTCCAAATGCTATTTTTAGATCATGACATCATTTCCTACCTTTAGACAACATAAAACAATCCAAGAAAAAATTAAGTTGAGTTTTAAATACTTTTAAAAATATGAAAAATAGAGCAATTGCTCCAAAGGAGGAGCAAATGCTCTATTTTCCATAATATTTTCAAATACACGATATTTCAAAGGCATCAAAAGGGGCTATTATGGAGTAAAGGTTTAAAGCACAATATGACTGCAGCAGACGACAAAATTAATGTCATTTTTTTTTTGTTTCTCAGAAGCGGCATTTCTTGTGAATATCTTGCATAAATATGGAATTTCTAAATTGAAATTTTCTAGAAGACCTCGACTAATCCATCCTTGCTAACAAAGAAATACTTTCTGAAGAAACCAAATAAGTGATACCTGATCAAACTGCAACTACCCGCCTTTTTTGTTTGCACATTTTTCCAGTCCGTGTATTTTGGTTCTGGCACCCAAATTTACACCACTCCCCCCCCCCCCATTTTTAAATACATGTATATCCTATGAAAATGAAATAATTTGGTCTCAGTGAGACCAAAATTATTTCATTTTCATGGGATATTTAAGAAAAATGAGATAAAATCAGTAAAGTGACCCCCCCACACACACACCTTTATATATATGAACCCCTATTCCAGAAATCCTGGATCCGCCCCTACCATGGAATAATATACATCCTCCGAAAATCTCATATTTTAAATGCTTTCTAAAGAATAGATCAAACAACCCTATTTGTTAGAAATACTCAATTTCCTATTTTCAATATTTTCAGCAAATGTATATGTTCTGAGTACTCATTGAAACAGTCTCAGTTAGATGATTTCAATGTGAAGCCTGCATAACAAATATTTTCAGGACAAATGAGAAAAAAATGTCAATTTTGCTCAACGCTTTATGACAGGCATTGGTAATGCTTGTTGATAAATCCTTTATGATACAAAAATGACAGACCCTGTCCAAAAAGGTGAGAAAATACATGTTTTCAATTATTACATATGACCTTTACCTTCAGGCAAATGAAGCAGACATTTAGTTTTTCCCCAATATAAGGCCATGCCAAATAGTTTCTATGTGGTAGAGTGCTTGACTCAAGACAGAGGGGCAGCAGGTTCGAGCCTCACCCGTGTCACTGTGGTGTGTCCTTGAGCAAGACACATTAAACCTAGCTTAGAACTGGTTCAACCTAGGAAGACCCGTCCCAATATAACTGAAAAATTGTTGATGGGGCGTAAAGAATCAAATCAAACAAAAACCACAAAGGTATGTGGTCTACCTTCTCTGTATTAACTCTTCCCTTGCTAGTGGCTACTTTTGTCATCTGCTGATAACCTTTGCAAACAGTTTGGACCCAGATCAGGACAGACAGAACGTCGACCCTAATATTGATCCAGACCATATGACACTCTGATAGTATTCCTGAAAGAATTTTTTTAAAAAGTCTGCATATGACAACAAAAGCCTGAAAAATTACCCAGCATGCAAAGAGTTAATAATAAGAAACAATAAGTCAATCAGTCAGTTGTTTGTTTCAATTATTATGACAGAGATTGACAGGTGAGACAAAATGATGATTTATTTATAGGAGTTTGTTGAACATTCCAATGCTGTCCTTTCCATCAATTGTGACATAATTACTTCTTTTTATTTCATTAATTTTCTGAAAAAACAAAATCCATTATTTTTTTGCAGAAAAATGGATCATATCTTATCAAAAATCAGATATACGAGATGCATTTGGAAAGTTCTTAGCATGGCATCATAACTCCACAATGTGTTGATAAAATGCTATCAAATAATACATTTTTGGAAACTAGAATTCAACGGCTACTTGATGTTTTAATTTTTGTCGAAAAGTACTCGGCATGCACGTGCAGCGCATGCTCAAAATGAGTAAGGTTTAAACACTGGCTGAAATTTTAAGCAAAATATTTGTAAAAAAACGAACGAAAATTGGGGACCTTATTTATGATCATGGTTTGACAAATTAACGATTTGGTGCCAACTTAATTTTCATTAAGATATATTATGCCATCACCACTTGTACGACTTACACCTTTACATTCGTAAAATGATGACTAATAGAGAAATGGTAAACTTTCAAAAATGGGACTTTTTCGATTTTTCTTTATACTTTTACTATAATTTGTGGCACTACAGGAGCACGAAAAATGCCTATTGAGTATATATTTTGCTTTATTTGAAGCGAACAATGCATAAAAATCATTTCGTCATGCAAAAAGTGTGGCTTGTTCCCTTCTGTATTCAAGAACATTATTCCTAATAACACCACCCCTACTTTTCAAGAAGTGGGTGGGGTAACTTAACCCCTCACATTTTGTCAATGGCATAATAACTTTTCATGGTATCCCATTAACCATCACAAAATTGATTGATTTCTACTCTCAAGGTATTTTTACTTTTTTGTTTGCCAACGTTTTCAATTGAAATGTACTAGACCGTCAACTCATAGCTAAACTTACTCTGCCCCATGGGAAGAATATAAGAGTTAACTTCCCTTTGTTCCAGTTTACAAAATTTCTTTTGTTTTCAAAACAAAGAGCATAAAGTGTGCTTGACAAAAAAACCAACGCATGGCATTTTTAAACTACTGTCGGTTATATATTTTCAAAATATGTGCATTGTGACATGCGATTTTTAGTCTAAAAAAATTAGTGAATTGCTTTGCTTTCTAGACGGTTTTGGTATTGCTGTTCTGGTATTTAGTTATTGGAAACATCCAAATCGGTCATTAATTGTATAATAAGTGTTCCAGTTTGTGGCTTACAAAATGGTACAAAATTATCTAATTTCATGAATTATTGTTCATGTTCTGCACACTTTTCGAAAGGTAAAATGTTATATTTTCCACAGAAATGAGATAAAAGACCATGCTAAGAACTTTCCAAATGCCCCTCGTACAAATACAAAAAATAGTTTGTATGACTGCCTTTGTCTGTCTGTCTGTCTATTAAGGAATATTCTATGAAGGAATTTTGAGCCGTGGCATGAGATTTCCAACAATGTGGTCTGTGTGACCAGCAAAGCATGCATGCAGTCTGATCTGAGCCTTTGCTAGTTGCTTGCATATTCTATGAGTGTTAAGCTACTGACCGAACATCATTTGGAGTTTCTAAGCATAAAAGGAGGCTGCACAGGCTTGTCTGAGTCTACACTTGTCAAAATGCCGCATTGTAGGAAATCACATGTCGCAGCTAAGATATTGTTGTACCACTGAATTTGACCTAACAACCACACATGCTTTCAGTTATTTTAACCCTTATCATGCTGAATATTTTTATGTACTTCACTCCTTCCCAATTTTATCCTGTAAACCTGCAGCATTCCAATTTTAAGCATGAATTTTCAACTATACTGGAAAACAGTGTGGACCCTGATAGAAGCCATCTGATCTAGATTTACAATATTTCAAAAAGAGAGATAAATTCTGGTTCAGCAGGCCAAGGGTTAAGTTGTGAATGGTATATCTCTATTGGTGAAACTAAGACGGTACTTATCATCTATACCATGTTTGCATAAAAAAAGCAAGTGAGTATGATCAGGAAATTCGTTTGTTTGTTTGATTTGATTCTTTACATCCCATCAACAATCTTTCAGTTAAATAGAGACAGGTCTTCCTGGGTTGAACCAGCACTCAGCTAGGATAAGTGCAGTGTTGTGCCTAGAGCGTGGCATTGCGGGATTCCCACGATTTTACCGTCGATGTTCCTTATAAATGCACCCAGTGCGGGCCTACTGGCACGCCCTAAAAAATCCCCTGATTTTTTGCTATTTAAACCCCGTTTCTGTATTTAACATAACCCTGTAAAGGGAAGTAATTTAGACTGTGCACATGTTTTTACTGCATCAGTGATGATAAATGTTGCTTTGGATATTGATTTCTCAACCAGTCCAACACATCAACAATGGCGGAAAAAGCAAATTTTATTCAGCTGGAGACCAGAAAAAGCTATTTTAATGTAGAAATAGAATATTTGCTGGGGAATTTGAAACTACGTCCATGTAGAAACTACTTCACTGTAATCTGCACCACTTCTTGAGACAAAACTGTTGACATCAAGCTGTTTTCATTTTTACAGGTAAAAATCAGATGGATTTGGTGTCAGGGTTCCCACAAACTATAGAAAGTAAAATTCCCCTGACTTTTCACGGACTTTTCCCTGACCAATTTCCAAAATTCCCTGACCAAAAACGTTGCTATTTGCCAAGCCTAATTGGTCACCTATGAACATGATTAATAAATGTTGGCTCCAACCCATTAGCCAACCCCAAAAGCCATTAAATCAGAATATACTTTACATTAATGGTTTCCTTATTGTTATTCAATTTCTATTTTCTTATTTTTTTTAAATGAATGAATAAATGCTCGAATGAATCCTTAAAATTGATTCCACATATCAACCCTAAAATATCTATATCATCTAAAGGTTTGGACATCCATAGTGTTTAGTCATATTGATCATTTAAGAGCGGCACATATACCCCCGGCTGATGTGCTAACTGTTCTCATATAAAACTAGCTTTTGACCTCTTGTCCCACCCTGAGTCATTGAACCCTAAGGTCTGCCTCACAGAGTAAATGCCAACCCTTAGAAGTACCTGTTGTTAAAAAAAAAAAAAAAATCTGAAGATGTCCAAAATTTTGATCTTTAGCCACACCCTGGAGCATGGCCTCAACTGTAAGAAGCTATCGTGTGGAAGCCAACCATGAATGGAACCAATTGTCTAAATATGAATACATTCCAAGTTGATCAGGTATCTGCATTATTCAGAAAATTAGAATAGCACTGACGATGTCCTAGATTTTGAGCTCTAGCCCCACCCTGGGTCATGAACCCAAAAGTATGAGGTCACACAGAGATAATACCTGATGTTCAAAAACAAATGATTCTATAATAGAAAAGAAAATCTTACAATGTCCTGGATAAAAAAATTGACCTCTAGCCCCGTACTGGGGCATTGACTGAATGGTCTGAAGCTGTTGAGTGAAGCCAACTATAAATGTACAAATTGTCCAAATACATGTATGAATGTTTCTAATTAATGGTTTGCTAGATATCCACAGATGTCAGAAAAGCAGAATAGCACTTTTTAAAGTTGTCCTAGATTTTGACCTCCGGCTCCACCAGGGGCAGAAACCCTGGAGTCTGGAGTCATGGTGTAAATATCAACCCTCCAGGATAACAATGGTTCAAATATG
The DNA here is from genome assembly GCA_964019695.1 of Loripinus fragilis. Taxonomy (NCBI): domain Eukaryota; kingdom Metazoa; phylum Mollusca; class Bivalvia; order Lucinida; family Lucinidae; genus Loripinus; species Loripinus fragilis. Next base: position 35,226,977 of record OZ026531.1, on the reverse strand, counting down.
AATGGTTTCTGACAAAAAGCTACTGAGAAACTGTGACCAAAATTTTGTTGTACTTTTTAAAGTTGCCCTAGATTTTGACCTCTAGCCCCACCCTGGGGCTTGGACTCTGGGGTCTGGAGTCATGTTGAATGCCAACTCTCAAGGGTATGCTTTCTCATAAGAGTTTGCTGAAATATACATCACTTGTGACTTGAGAAACTTTAACTAAAACTTTATCATTTCCAATCATGGATGGAGTATCAAGGCTTTTCTTAAAGATAATATAGTGACAGAGCCTTAATTATTAGCCAGATCGAAGACTTAACATTTTCTTTATTCCTCTTATGACCCAATTTTTCTCCACCCCACCCCTACTTCTGAATCTTAAATTCCCTGACTTTTCCCTGACTTTTGCCAAAATTTCAAAATTCCCTGACTAAACTCAAAATTCCCTGACTTTTCCCTGACCTTGATTTTTTTTCATTTTTCCCTGACTTTTCCCTGACCATTGGAACCCTGGGTGTGTCCCCCAGAATTTGCAAATGTCCCTCTGAAACTCAGGTAGGGGGACACTGGTGTCCCCCAGAAATCTTGACCTATGCACAACACTGTAAATGTGTCTTGCTCAAGGACCACAATGCAGTGGCGTCGGTGAGGCTCGAACCTGCTGCCCCTCGGTCTCGAGTAAAGCACTCTACCACTGATCCACTGCGCTCCCGAAATACCACAAGACACACGCTACAGACCAACTCATTCATCAACGCAGAGGTGGTGAGGTTATCTGTGAGTTGGTTCTTCAGGTGCCTGTATGATGATCAACAAATAAATGTCACACTGTTAAGAAATTGTCTGCAAGTGCCAGAAATAGATCGACATGACCCCTTGAGGTATCACTGAAACTGAAACCCCGCACCCTGGATGTTTCGCCCCTAACAGTATGCATTTCCTGTTCCAAGACTAGAAATGTGTCCATGGGACACTGATACCCCCGCTATTGCCAAATTTGTATAAATAGGGAATTGTCATTAACAAAGGGCAATAACTCCTGAAAGTATGATGTGATATGGGCCATTCTGAAACTTGAACATATTATGGTACTTAATAATGTGACCAAGAATCAAAACTATTCAATCATGTTAGAGAGCAGACGTCGTTTCAACCGATGATTTTTCATAAACTAAGGGCAATACCTCCTTAAAGCATGGTGCCATATAGACCATTTTCAAACTTGAAGAAGACATCATGGTACTAAACAATGTGACAAAGTTTCATAAAATTCTGATCAAAACTATTACACTTAAAGAGCGGACATCGTTTAAAACGGTGAATTTTCATAAACAAATGGCCATAACTACTGTAAGCCTGGTGCAATATTAACCATTATATAACTTGAAGAAGACATTATGGTACTAAACAATGTGACCAAGTTTCATAAAATTCTGATAAAAAATATTCGAGTTAGAGAGCAGACATCGTTTAAAACAGTGAATTTTCATAAACAAAGGGCCATAACTACTGAAAGCCTGGTGCGATATAGACCATTATTGAACTTGAAGAAGACATTATGGTACTAAACAATGTGACCAAGTTTCATAAAATTCTGATAAAAAATATTCGAGTTAGAGAGCGGACATCCTTTAAAACAGTGAATTTTCATAAACAAAGGGCCATAACTACTGAAAACCTGGTGCGATATGGACCATTATCAAACTTGAAGAAGACATAATGGTACTTAACAATGTGACCAAGTTTCATTAAATTCTGTTCAAAAGTATTCGATTTAGAGAGCAGACATCGTTGGGATAGGCGTACGTAATTATGTACGGACGTACGGACAGACAGGGCACTTAATGCCCCGAACATTATCATGGCGGGTCATATAAACCTTTGTGCATTATTCATTTTAGAATTTTGTTTCAACATCTTGGCGATCCAGAAAATCAGCAAAAGGCAGGGTATAGCTATATATCTTGTGCATTAAAATAAGTTCCAAGCGGTAAGGCAAGCTGTTTTGTGAAAGCTTAAACTTGTAATCAAATAAACCAGGGGACAAAAATTCCACTAGTCCACTTATAATTACGAGTGAAATCTGGAAAGGATGAGAAATTTGTTGTTATTCTTCACAAAGCACTCTTCCTGTCAGACGAGTGCTTTGGGAAGAATTACTCGAGGAAGTCATATTACATATTACTCCCTTATGTTCTTTATTGCATACGCTTTTAAAGGACAAGTGTATGTGTTTGCAGGACGAGTGAAAATTAAACGTCACGCGTCCTGCAGGACAAGTGCAATATTGAAATATCTTTATCCCCTTTAAGGCCAGAATTTTTTATTAGTTGATTTATGGGATATTTTTTCAGATTTAGGATCAGGGGGATGATAAAAAAAACTCTGAAAACGACCAGTTAACTGGTCCGTTTTTTTTAACATCTCCAGAACAAACAGTAAAACAAATGTCTGTATTATATCATTAAATATTTCATCATTTACCTAAAAATCTGGATAGAATTATCATTTTTAACAGTGTCACTCTCAAAAATACATGGAAAGAACCTCAAAAATATATTATTTTTTTCAACGAAACAAATAATATTTAGAGTCGGCGGATAAAATTAAATATAATTTTAAAATATAAGTTTTATTTCTTTCTACTTTCTGGAAAATTACAGTAGGAGGGTTTGTAAATCAACTAATAAAAAAGTTCTGGCCTAAACCTAGTGTTATAACATTACCTGCTTGTGCTTGTAGTACTTGAGTTGAGGCTATTACTCTGTGTCTTATCCATGGTCGACAACCAGCGTAGTCGTTTGTTAGTCGGCTTCTGCTCTGTCGTTTCAGATCTGTTGGAAAAAATATACTGAACATCAAAAGAAACAACACCCACAAATTAAGTGTGATTTTCTTCTTTCAGCTAATTTACAGATTTAATTCATTTATTGCAGAATATATAACTGATATGACTTCTGCCAACATTACTAACTTCTTGCAAAATGAAACCTTAATTGAAGAGTGACCTCAGTTTTTCCTAAAACACCCATAGTTGTGGCAAGAATTGACTTTCCTGTTGCAGTATAACAAATTAATTTGTAAAAAACACAGTTGGCAGCATAGCACAGTCAGTAATGTGTAAGGGGGTGGGAGTTTGATCTCGGCTCAGTCCAATATTTTCGTGGAGATTGATCATGAACTAATTTCTATGGTTATTCTCCTCCCTTCTGCTGATTCAAGAATGGTTGTTGAATACAAGGGAAAGTATGTGCATGAAATACTGGCTATTAGTCAAGTTTGCCCCGGAAAAAAGTGTAGTTAGGTGAATTGACCATCCCGACATGACCATAGCTGGGACGTAAAGAATCAAACCAAACCAAAAATAAATTCCAAAAAGCACAGCTCTATAGTTTTGGGTTGTGTATGTGTTAACTCAGAAATAAGCAAGTTACCCAGAAACCTCCCCTCATATCTGAAACCATGTTATTCCCATATCCTGCCAATAATTTTGTCCTGAAAATATTGTCTGCTTATCACATCTGCTGGATACATTCAAATGCACTTTAGAATGCTCTTACCATGACCGCAAACACTATGAACTCTGATCAGACTGCTTCCTATAGCCTATTTCATGTCAGTCTTGCAAGACTACCTTATGATATCACAGGGATTCAAGGCTGTCACAACTCAAAAAACTAAATTTTTGACATGTTCATTTTCTTTGCTATTTTTTGAGGACACAAGACTTCTGCATGGTCAGCAAAGCTGCTGTAAGGCATGCAATGTGTTCGTATGACTGAATTAAGAGTTCCCATCCATGTATTTGTCTTGCAAATGCCGTATGGCTGCCATGCAATCTTCGCACAATAGCCTTGCACATTATTGCAAGGCTGCCACAAAAATGCTGCAAAACAAATGACTATCACTGAAATTTGCACAACTATGCAGAGCTGCACTGTGGGTACTGTACGATGTCTTTCTTCGTCTTGTAACAGTCTTGCAAATCTGCACAACCTTCTTGCAGCAGCCTGGCACGTGAACGTAGACAATCAAGCGAACATCGTATGGCTGCCTTATGTTCATGGAGGGTCAATGCAAATTTGTTTGCGATCTGCTTAAACGTATACAAGGCCTGTCTGCAGAAAAATGGCACATCCTGATGTCAAACAGGCTTAAGGAAGCAGTCTGATGATCTTGGTCCATAATTATTTGCAATATAGGCAATCAAATTACACAAGCAGATGAGAGAGTAGATGATATTTGTAGTGGATGGCAGGGGAAAAGGCTAAATTGTCAATCACTGATCATTTGCATCAATTACCTGTCCTAATTGACAATTGACATACTGATGCTGACGTCAAGCACCTTTCGCTGTAACTTTCACCTAAGTTTGATTGACGGGAAACATGTGAGCAATTAAGGTTAAAGTTTCAACAATGTCTTAAAATTTTTAATTAATGGGATCATAATGATACGCATCTTGACAAAACACATAAACCATTAGAAGGTTAGAAGTTAAAATGCTTTAGACTTTATTAGCTCCTTGATATGCTAAATATCTGCAACATACATTATGGGATATTAGTATTTTTTTATAAACAAGATTTAAATGACCAGAAGGCCCTGGGTGGCTCACCTGAGTCCTGGCCTCGAGGTTATAAAACTTTTTTGTGCTTAACTCAGCTGAGCATGAAATTTCAATTGCTAATTCAAGCCATTTCTTGCTGCCAAACTCCTAGTTAGTGTATTTATCCTGCTAATAAATGTTAAATGCCAACAATTGTTGGCATTTTAACATTTATGAGCGGGATAAATTTAGTGCTAAGTTGAGCATGAAAAAAGTTTTGTCACTCTACTCTTATTGGGCTTGAATTATACATCTTAATTTCCCCATAAGAATCTTATAAGACTAGAAACACATCCATATACAATAATAACTTACTTGAAAGTGTCATGGCCTTTCATCATGGTTTGAGCTGAAAGATAAAACACTAATTGAACATTCTCATAACATACCATTTCACAGTGTACTTACTTTTTTGAAAACTTATTTCATGTATGCAAGGCCACTACCAGTTAAGGACAAAAGTGCATTTTTAAAATTTGCAATTTCTTGTTGTGGCGTATGATATGGGTTTTTTTAATTGTGCTTTCGACGTTGTCTAAACGGCAGTGTTTTTTTTCCTTTGTTTATTATATAAAGCAATTTCTAGAAACTGAAATGACTTGGAGTCAACCAATTATTGTAAGGAATGCATTTTCAAGAATCAGAACTTATATTTCGCATCACGTTAAAGGGTAACCTTTTAAAGCGGAATAAAACAAATTTAACGTCAATAAGAAACAACTTAAACTAAGGATAATAACCATTTTTTCTTTGTTAATGTATGTAGCTGTTTAATGTGTGCTGTCTACTTTGTTATTTTGCAGATTGGCTTCACATTACTAATTAGCATGTAATTGTAACGCTTTACGTCACTTATTGGACATAGGCAGCAGCTATGGAGTTCAAAAGGACTGAAACATTGTAAAAATTCATTCCAAACATCATACAAAGTGAACATGGTGAAAAGAGTTGATAAATTGACAAAAAAAAGCTCATAAAACACTAACATACAATTGACATTAAGAAAATGGGTCGAAAATGCACACATGCTTTATTTGAATGCCCAGAAGATGTCAATAAATTAACAAAGAATCACACTAAAGCGGTTTCTGGTGAATTTTGCTTGATTACTTTGTTCTTGCAAAAAATGATTTTAGGGGTTACATGATGTTTTGAAAACTGACGTCTGAAATTAATTCATCTTTTCAAATAATCTCAGTGCAGACAAGTGTGCATCGTATTCATTTACTACCAAAAAAATGACATACAGTATGTGTCAGGTTTAAGTATAGTACTGTAGCATGTGGGTCCAGTCCTATTAAAATCTTTTATTTTGACTTCCTGAAGCAGAATAAATGAAGCTTATGATTTTTCCATAAATTTCATTGAAAAACATAAACTTCATTTATAACTGTTTGTTTTGCTACAATCACACTTGTAATTGTGTTGGCATGGTTTCTGTGACGTCAGCATCACATAATGCAATGGCAGCATCACATTATCAAAGTAGATCCTCGATGTACATCCGAGGTCTGATTCCAAGGAATTGGCTGAGGTAGTTCCGATTGAGGCAGTGATTCTCTTGTTGCTAGTTCTTTATTTTGCTGCAACCATTATGTGGGAGATTTGATATTGGTCCTGGTGTTGTACGGCAACCAATCGAGCTCCTTCATCGCATAAAATCAATACTGTGATATGAAGTAGACGGACCAGTTTCCTATGAATGAGATGAACCTTAAATTCAGCAAAATCATTATTTTTCTAACCAAATTACAAAAATTTAGAACTCTAAAAATTTTATTTGATGGCCTTGATGTCTACCTTTGACATACCTTAAATAGTACGCCCTTTTTCTTAATTACAAACAATTTTAACCCTTAAAGCGCCAAGAAAAAAAATGCATCTGAAAATGTCGTCTGCTGAAATTGTCTGCTGCAAATAATTGCCTAACATTACTGGCAAATTAAGTATAGCAGCAAACAGCATGGACCCAGAACAGACTGCTCTTATATTGGCAGTCTGATCTGCGTCCACACTGTTTGCCATAGAGGCTTCTTATACATTTCAGCAGATGAGAAAAAGCAGATGACTTTTGTTGCAATTGGCGCAATAAGGGTTAAACTGTCAAGCGGAATATCCTCTTAAAATCGACATCAGCGTCGGAAAGTTCAATGCGTGTCTCATCGAATAGCATTGCACAATTTCTAAATTTTGCTCTCAATATTACGAAATAGAAAGTTTTATCCAACTGATATATGCGAGAATGAGCTGCATTGGTGGCCGTGTGTTGGTGTGTGGTTCTTTTCTAATTTGGCTGTTGTTTCCCCGATGCATTACTTTGTGTTTGTTTTGTTCTGATTCTTTACGTCCCAGTCCATGTTGGGATGGGTCTTCCTCAGCTGAACCAGTACTAAGCAGCGGATAAAGTGTCTTGCTGAAGGACACAACACAGTGACTCCAACAGCAAAAGACTCCCCTGCCGTTGTGATTAAACTAACAACCTGTGATCCCCAGTCTAATGCTCTACCAAGTGAGCCACTGCACTCATCCACTGGTATTTACGAGTGCCTCAGGCTGCAGGGCAAGTGAAAAATTTGATATTTCTAGTGAAAACTACATTTTTTCCTTATATGACAATAATTTTTGTGATGCAGAGCAAGTGCCCATTTTAAGATATTTTGAGGCCTGTGCACTCTGTTTTTTGAATGTGTGAGTTTGTTGCTTTGTGTTCTGACTTCTCTTCTGCTTGGTGCCATAAAATGGGCCTCGTCCTGAGAAAAATGTCTTCGGGGTTTCTGACAAAGTGAGACTCAAACCAGTCTCCTCAGCTACAGTAACTAGCTAGAAAATGGAAATTTCGCTCGTAGCAGGTCTAGATATGATACTTTCAAACAAGCAAATAACAAAGGTGCTGATCAGACTGCGCAGATGCACAGACTGGTTTGTGCCTTTGCTGTTTGCAAACCCCCGAAGACAGGTTTTCTCGCCTTGAGGCCCAATAGGTACATTTTCATGCTTTTGTTGTTACCTGCTGACTTTTTCAAAATTAACTTTTTCAAAAAATCCTTTCAGGAACACTTACAGTGTTACAGTAAATTTTGCATTAGTTCATACAGCGATTATTCTAAGGACACTTCGCGCATGCACGGCGGTGTATTTGATTTTTGTAATGACCGTACAGAATAATCTCGGATGCATCAGTGACATAGGCGTGTATATTTGCATCCGCATTCAATGTCAATGCTGGATTTACGTTAGCGACCTAAGCCGTTAGATTGACAGGTGAAAAAGATCTGTTTGGGGTATGCACATGAAAGTTAACATGAAAGTATCGTAGACATCTACGCTGATTAAAAAACAAGCACCAATGAAGGAAAACAACGGTGTGTACGAACTAATAAAAATTACATATCAGGAACATGATCACTTTAAAAACTAATACATGACATTTTGAGCTGACCTGTTGTGTACTAACTATTCAAGTGTACAAACTAATACAAGATTTACCGTAAACGGTTTGGATCCAGATCAGGACTGACATTCTGTCGGTCCTGATCTGGGTCCAAACTTTTGCAAAGGTTAACAGCAGATGACAAAAGTTGCCGCTAGCAAGGAAAGCGTTAAAAGAGTATATTTGTGGTGTGTGGATTTTATACCTTCCGTTCCGATTGGCAGGTCATCCTGACCTTCTTCTGATACCGTTGCCTTGGTAACTTGACTTGATCCCTCCCCAACTGATGCCTTTTGAACATTGTCTTCTTTTAACTTTACTGTCCTGCAAGAAAGAAAGAACCAAAACCTTTAAATATTACGTACGTTGCTTATTAGAGCTTTTTGAAAACAGTTAAAATTTGTGTCCAGATCAGGCCCATTTTTGAAAACAGAGGGAGAAATTAAATTGTATGAAATGAAAGGTTGCTCTTCATATGGCTGAAAGCTCAACATTTCCAAAATCCTGAACTTTCGAAACTCCAATCTTAAAACTTGCAGTATCACACCTACCAAACGATCCCATGCTCAACATCTGGTTGAATATGAAAAACAATTGCTCTACAAAGAAAATCAACAAGTAGCCCAATGGGCAACGATCGCTCACCATGGAGCCAGCATAATGTTTGGAGACACCATAATTTACGATGCTCAAAGGCAGATAACTCTGAACTTGAAACAGTGACCAGGAATTAATTCAAAAACATAAGATATTATGCCGGTTCTAGTTATCTGCAATTCTTAAAAATATCTGAATAAAAATTGCATTGGAAACCTGGTGAAAGTGTAGTTTCAGATACTCAAGGGCAGCTAACTCCGTAGTCAGTTATGGGATCTGACCGAAATTCAAACTCTTCCATACTTTTATGCATGTCCTGGTAACCTACAGGGATGAAGAAAATCAAATGAAAAATGAAGGTGCTAGAGTGGTCACAACATTATATAGTTATATTTTAGATGCTCAAGGGCAGCTAACTCTGTAGCTGGTGGATGGGTGTGGCGGAAAATCAAACTCATTCAAACTTTTATGGAAGTCCTTGTTACCTACAAATGAGGAAGATCCATTCAAAAATGAAGGTGCTAGCATGGTCACAACAGATCAAGGGAAGTTAACTCCACAGTCTAAAGTTGGTTCTACTTTAAATTCAACTCATCCAAGCTTTTATGGTTGTCCTTGTTACCTGCAAGAATGAAGAAGATCCAATCAAAAATGAAGGAGCTAGAGTGGTCACAACATTATTCATAAATTTTAAGATGCTCAAGGGGAGCTAACTCCAAAATAAAACAAGTAGCCCAATAGGCAATAATCGCTCACCATGGAGCCAGCATAATGTTTGGAGACACCAATAATTTACCATGCTCAAAGGCAGATAACTCTGAACTTGAAACAGTGACCAGGAATTTTATTCAAAAACATAAGATATTATGCAGGTTCTAGTTATCTGCAAGTATTAAGAAGATCTGAACAAAAATTGCATTGGAAACCTGGTGAAAGTGTAGTTTTCAGATACCCAAGGGCAGCTAACTCCGTAGTCAGTTATGGGATCTGACCGAAATTCAAACTCATCTATACTTTTATGTATGTCCTGGTAACCTACAGGAATGAAAAAAATCAAATGAAAAATGAAGGTCCAAAATAAAAATATGTGATGGGATCTTGTCGAAATTCAAACTCATCCAAGCTTTAATAGTTGTCCTTATTGTATGCAAGAATGAAGAAGATCCATTCAAAATTGAAAGCACTAGAGTGGTTGCAACATTTCTCCCATTATAGGTCTATAGGGATTTTTCCAAACGCTCAAGGGCAGGTAATTCATAAGCCCCTGGTTGGATCCTGCTGAATTTCGAACCCATCCAAGATATTATGGGTTTACATGTTGCCTGCAAGAATGAAGATGATCCAATCAAAAATGAAGGAGCTAGAGCGGTCACAACATTATTCATTAATTTTTCTGACGCTCAAGGGCAGCTAACTCCGACGTCAGTGATGGAATCTTGCCAAAATTCAAACTCATCCAAGCTTTAATGATTGTCCTTATTGTATGCAAAAATATTAAGTGAGTATGATCAGGAAATACCACAATCACAAACTGCAGACAACCCCGTGGCACCGCGAGGAAGAGCCGCTTAACCATCACGAGACACCAGAAAGACAAATTAAAATTACAAGTAGCCCAATGGGCAACAATCGCTCACCATGGAGCCAGCATAATGTTTGGAGACACCAATAATTTACGATGCTCAAAGGCAGATAACTCTGAACTTGAAACAGTGACCAGGAATTAATTCAAAAACATAAGATATTATGCCGGTTCTAGCTATCTGCAAGTCTTAAAAAGATCTGAATAAAAATTGCAGACAAAACCTGGTGAACGTATAGTTTAAGATGCTCAAGGGCAGCTAACTCCGTAGTCAGTGATGGGATCTGACCTAAATTCAAACTCATCCATACTTTTATGTATGTCCTGGTAACCTACAGGAATGAAAAAAATCAAATGAAAAATGAAGGTGCTAGAGTGATCAAAACATTATATAGTTATATTTTAGATGCTCAAGGGCAGCTAACTCTGTAGCTGGTGGATGGGTATGGCGGAAAATCAAACTCATTCAAACTTTTATTGAAGTCCTTGTTACCTACAAATGAGGAAGATCCATTCAAAAATGAAGGTGCTAGAGTGGTCACAACAGCTCTCCCATTGTAAGTCTATGCAGATTTTTTATGATGCTAAAGGGAAGTTAACTCCACAGTCTAAAGTTGGTTCTATTTTAAATTAAACTCATCCTAGCTTTAATGGTTGTCCTTGTTACCTGCAAGAATGAAGAAGATCCAATCAAAAATGAAGGAGCTAGAGTGGTCACAACATTATTCATAAATTTTAAGATGCTCAAGGGGAGCTAACTCCAAAATAAAAATATGTGATGGGGTCTTGAAGAAATTCAAACTTATCCAAGCTTTAATAGTTGTCCTTATTGTATGCAAGAATGAAGATCCATTCAAAATTGAAAGCACTAGAGTGGTTGCAATATTTCTCCCATTATAGGTCTATAGAGATATTTCCAAACGCTCAAGGGCAGGTAACTCATAAACCCCTGGTTGGATCCTGCTGAATTTCGAACCCATCCGAGATATTATGGGTTTACTTGTTGCCTGCAAGAATGAAGATGATCCAATCAAAAATGAAGGAGCTAGAGCGGTCACAACATTATTCATTAATTTTTCTGACGCTCAAAGGCAGCTAACTCCGAAGTCAGTGATGGAATCTTGCGGAAATTTAAACTCACCCAAGCTTAAATAATTGTCCTTATTGTATGCAAGAATGAGGAAGATCCATTCAAAATTGAAAGCACTTGAGTGGTCACAATATTTCTCCCATTATAAGTCTATGGGGATTTTTCCATACGCTTGTTGCCTGCAAGAATGAAGAAGATCCAATCAAAAAAGAAGGAGCTAGAGTGGTAACAACATTATTCATTAACTTTTCTGACACTCAAGGGCAGCTAACTCCATAATAGGTGATGGAATCTTGCCGAAATTCAAACTCATCCAAGCTTCAAAAGTTGTCTTTTTTGTATGCAAGAATGAGGAAGATCCATTCAAAATTGAAAGAACTAGAGTGGTCACAACATTTCTCCCATTATAAGTCTAAGGGGATTTTTCCAAAAGCTCAAGGTCAGGTAACTCATAAGTCCCTGGTCAGATCCTGCTGAATTTTGAACCCATCCGAGATATTAAGGGTTTACTTGTTGCCTGCAAGAATGAAGAAGATCCAATCAAAAATGAAGCAGCTAGAGTGGTCACAACATTATTCATTAATTTAACTGACGCTCAAGGGCAGCTAACTCCGAAGTCAGTGACGGAATCTTGCCGAAATTCAAACCCATCCAAGCTTTTATGGTTGGTCTTGTTATCTGCAAGAATGAAGAAGATCCAATCAAAAATAAAGGTACTAGAGTGGTCACAACATTTCTCCCATTATAAGTCTATGGGGATTTTTCCAGACGCTCAAGGGCAGCTTACTCATAAGTCCCTGTTCGGATCCTGCCGAATTTCGAACCCATTCAAGATTTTATGGTTGTCCTTGTTACCTGCAAGAATAAAGAAGAACATATCAAAAATGAAGGAGCTAGAGTATTCACAAGATTTTCCCCATTATAACCCTATGGGAGCTATCTGTTGCCATGGAAACCAGAGTTCTGATCTGATCTTACTCAAAACCTAATGCAGTTAATCCCCCACCCCAATGATGCTCCTGATGAAATTTGATTATGATTGGCAAGCTGGTTTCAGAGATATTCATGTTTGAAAGTGTGGACGGACGCACGGACGGATGCACGGATGTACGCCCAATATTGAATATCAGGCCAGTGTATAAAGGGCCATTAATAAGGGGCCAAGTGTCCGAAATAACGGGCCAGTTTAGCTCCGAATTGGCCCGTTCATATCAGACTGACAAATTACTACGGGCCATTTCCAGTTTGGACGTCCATCACCATAGACATAAAATGGCCCTTTTTAAGAAGTTTATTTTATTACCTCCCCTGAGGTCCCCTGAATCATTTGAGGCAACTTACAGAGGGCCATGGCCCCTTGTTGAGATATGGCCCCTTGTCTATCTCCAGACGACTAAAAAGGCCCCCAAATCCATATCAGTAGCACGGACGGACGCACGCACGGACGCCGGCTCGAGTCCCATACTATAAGCTCACCCTGAGCCTTCGGCTCTGGTGGGCTAAAAATCGGGGAATGTCATGCAACAGCCCATGGATTCCAATGTTTGTGGTATAAATACGAGCTCAGAAAGTATTCTTATAAGGTCATATTTATTTTTCGCGCGATAAACTGGTTCCTGTCGAATTCTTGTACACCTATTTTATGCAAAAAGTAAATCTGACAAAATGAGAGATCTTTCTGACCTCAAATTTATACCACAAACGTAGGAATGCATAGGCTGTTGCATGACATTCTCCGAATTCTGGTTCTTCTCCTGGAGCAGTTGTTTTTAATATACAACCATGTGTTGAGCATTGAATCATTTGGTAGGCGTGAGTATGCCCACTAAATAATAATAAATATTCACAATTTCAAGTTTAAATGGCCAATTGTCCTCAGACAGACTGAAAATAAATCAGAGTCTCCCTAATTCAGCATTTTGAGGCTGACTTTCTGTGGAAAGTCAGCCTCAAACTCCTTAATTCAGGAATAATCCTGAAAACTTTCACCCATGTTCATAACAAATGCAGATACAAATCATCTATTCAAGTTATTTCCTTAAACTTTGGGGGGGAGGGGGGGGGGGGGGGGGGGGGGGCAGAGCTGGCAGTCTACTTAGTTAATCCAGTTTGCATGCAAGATCAAAATCAATCTAGCGTTTAATGGTAAAATAAATGCTGAATACAACATTTTCAGGGGACAAAGTTAGCTCCATTCCTGCTAGCCCTAACTTTTGTTGCCTTCTCTTTTGTCTGCCTTTGTTCTTAGGTATAGCCATATGGACCCTTATCGGACTGTTCCCTAACGAGCAGTCTGATCAGGGTTCATATTGTCTGCTTCATAAAATCTAGCCTGAAGTGCACTTGGGTGTATGCAGCAGACATAAACTCTTAATGTTCCAATCGCAACAAACGTCCTCTGCTTTTCTCGTCTGCTGAAATGATTAAGAAGCCTCTGTGACAAACAGTGTGGACCCAGATCAGACTGCTCCTATAGGAGCAGTCTCTTCTGGGTCCATGCTGTTTGCTTCTATACTCAATTCTCCGGTAATATTACGCAATTATTTGCAGCAGACGACTTCAGCAGACGACATTGTCAGATGCATTTTTTCTTGGCGCTTTAAGGGTTAGCAAAAAAATTATTGGTGAGACAAGGATTAACTTACATAATCATATATGCTGTACTATAATTTTTAAAATCCAATAAATCACAACAAAAATGCAATATATCCAAATGTAGAAATAAGTATAAAGCGTTTTAGTCCACCATTATGACATGAACATCGAAAACATCTTAAACTTTTATAACATTAGATGAACAAAGGACAGATATAACCTTTGTTTGTTATCATGTCGGTTTCAACAACTCGGAAGCCCCATCACGAGAGAACCACTTTTTGGAACCGAATAACAACATAGCACACTACAGGCCAGGGACTAAGCTAGTGGGCGAATAGGGCGACATGGTCGCCCTAGGTGCCGAAATTTCGCCCAGGGAGAAGTGGGAGTCTCCCAAAAAAAACAAAAAAAACAACATTTTTTTTAGGGAGACTTTTTCATTCTGTCACCACACAAACACAAGCTGTGGTGACAATCTACTACCACTGCATCATATTTCTCCTTCCATTTAATGGCGATAGTATGTGTAATAGCTAATTTGATTCTAAACTGACAGAAAATGCCGTGATTTTACGCTATAACTTCTCCCTATCTGACTGTCACTTCTCCCTAATATTACTGGAGGGAGAAGTCACTTCTCCGTACTTTCAGGGTCCAGCTTGAACCCTGCTGAGGCTGGTTTGAAAGAATGTACAGTAATAGCTCAAAAATTCTACCTTCTATTTTTTTTAAATACTTGCTTATTCAAAATAAATTTGGGGCACATTGATCATTTTTGGGGGTTATATACATTTGTGTCTACCTCCCTATAATTGGAACTACTGATATTTTGAAATAAAACCTCTAGTCCCGAGGACTTCGAATTGATGAGATTCAACTGTAGTTTTCTATTTTTTATCTGATGGACTCTTCTGTTCAGTTTCAAAGCATTGGACCACACGGGTTAGGCGGCAATCGAAAAAGCCAATACTATCGAGGAAAGTAGATAAAAAAACGTTAGAAACAGAGTTTTCTAATTGCCATTTGTCACCACACTGGCGACAAATGGCAATCGAAAACACTGTTTCTATCGATTTTTGATCTGCACTTGTCGATTGCTGATAGCATTTTTAATTGCCGCCTACACAGTGTGGGGACTAAAAGCGTGATAAATAGTGATATTTGAAGACAATTTTTGCTGTTGTTTTGTTTGTTTGTTTTTATCCTCAAAATTGAATAAATCCTTGTGAAAAATCAACCAAATACCTAACAATATTGGTTTGTCAAGAAATTATTAAATTCAGCCACAGCATGAGATTTCCAACAATGTGGTATGTGCGACCAGCAAAGTCTAAGATCAGCTGCGCAGTCTGATCAGAGCCTTTGCTTGTCACTTGAATATTCTATGACTGTTAAGCTACTGACTGAACATCATTTGGAGTTTCTAAGCTTTAAAGGAGGCTGCACAGGCTCGTCTGAGTCTACACTCGTCAAAATGCCAAATTGTTGGAAATTTAATGCTGCGGCTCATTTCTTGAAATGACCTTTTTGTTTCACTTTTAACTTGTGTGCATGTATTAGTCCCAAAAGAAGGTTTTCTTTTGAAATGTCCGATTTTTACAAGTAGTTAGGCGTGTTCTCCTTAAGTGCTCTTCAGTTTTAATTTATATTTCTCATCTTTCTGTCGCAAATTAACTATGCAGATATGAAGGAAGTATGTTTGCTGTGAATTTTAATTTGTTTATATATCTTCTCTAAAACCTAGCTTCTAGAGACTTGTGAAACACTGTGACCCAAACATATTGCTTAATAATCCTTGCTGGGTAATTAACATGCTTTTGTTGTCGTCGGCTGACTTTTTTTAAAATTAACTTTAAAAAAAAAAAAAATCAGGATCAAAATCATAGTGACAAATGGTTTGGATCCAGATCAGAACTGACATACTGCACCAGACAAACTCTCTTCAACTAAAATGTACTCCTACCAAACATTATTAATATATCTCAAGGGGTATGAAAGTTATAGAGGGTACCTTTAAAAATTTGCTCAGGGGAAGTTTGTTTGTTTGATTTGATTCTTTTTGTCCCATCAACAATCTTTCAGTTAAACAGGGACGGATCTTCCTGGGTTGAATTAATACTAAGCTAGGATAAATGTGTCTTGCTCAAGGACCACAACGCAGTGACGCCGGTGAGGCTCGAGCCTGCAGCCCCTCGGTCTCGTCAAGCACTCTACCACTGAGCCACTGCCCTCCCTGGTTAGAATATGTCTATAGATGACAGTCCAGACTGATCCCTATATTTCACCAGATCCTTATCAGGTCAGGGGATAGAAATTGCAGAGGGGAAAGAGTAAATAATCTCAAAGTTCTTAAATTACCTAATCTTGACCTCTTATTTATCTAGAGTTATGATTATCATAATAATAAAGCAATAAAAATTGTTGAAGTCATAATTTTAGATGTTCTGTCAAGATATTTAGATGTGATACTTTAAAGTTTCACCTATTGCAGTGGGAAAACCAACCATTTATATAGAAATGTTTTTCATTCAGCCAGCCTATATGTACTTGATCACGTGCTAACAAAATAGTCCCCGATCAGACTGCTCCTCTAGGTGCAGTCTAATACATGACTTTATAGAGAAACCGTCTGATCTGGGACTAAGTTATTTTCTTCAGAAAATAATCTATAGGAATACTAGGCATGAAGACATCAAGATTCAACCCTTTGTATACTAAATGAGTACTTTTTCAAACAGTTTGTTAGGGTCTACACTGATTGTCAAGGTAAAAAAGAACTTCAGACAAAAATACAATTTTTTTAATTGCTTTAACCTGACAACCCAAGATATGTACAATGGGACTATCCCAAGTTTATTGCATCAAACCAGAAGGAAGAAACCATTAGTATACAAAGGGTTGAAATAGAATATTGATGTAACAATAATGGATATACGGTTTAATGCCAAGAAGAAAAGTTTAACACTTCCCAACCTCCAATCTTTTCGGCCCTAAACAGATTTTTTTGGCACCATCAATTCCCCATTAAATATTGATCATATTTATGATATCAAGCTTTTATTTGATTATTTGTTGGATGAAAAATTCTTTAATTTTGTAAGACTAAATCAGTAAGTTGATCTTACATACATGTAGGAGAAACCGTATAGAATTTTGATGGCGATGACCTCTAAATATGAGTACATGTACGTAATCAAAAATATCTTTCAACCAAAACATATTGTGTGGGTGCTCAAAAAGAACTATCTTGATGAGAGGGCTCTTTTGTACACTCGAAAACGTTTGAACTGATTGATAAGAAAATCATCACAATTTGAGTTAATATTTTTGCTTATGTTCACTTAACATAATTATAAATATTCGGCCAATGCATGCAGAGACAACCCAGATCAGGTGGTCTGATCAGGGTCAAATAGCACATGGTCCTAATGTGCTCTTGTCTTGCCTTCCAGTAAAGACAGGAGTTTACTTGCCTGAATTTTTAGGGTAAAAACAGCACCCTTCAAATGAAATCCTTTAATTTTTGGTCTACTATATAGTGTCGTAACCTTTGCAAACCGTTTGGACCCAGAGCAGGCTTGACAGAATGTCTAGCCTGATCTGGATCCAAACTGTGTTTGACACCAATGGTATTCTTGAAAGAATTTTTCGAAAAGGTTGATTTTGAGAAAAATCAGCAGACAGCAAAAAATCCTGAAAAATTTCCCAGCATGCAAAGCATGTACTTACATTTTTTTGCCTGTATCCTGTCCCTTAACAGCATCTTCAGTCTCTGAAAACAAACAAACAGGATGAACTACCCAAATAACTATGGTAGCTCAGCTGTGTCATACAATTATGATACTTTTTCCCCTCCATTAACTCTTTAAGCAAACCATCCGAGCTTGCTCAAGAAAGAAAACAAATGTTCTACAAGTTTGCTAGTATAAAATCAGAAATTAAGAAAAGAAATACAATCTAATTCAAAATTGTAACTTGTGGCCCCTTAAAGTACATCATGGACCATCCAAACCTTATTATATCAAGCTGTAGATGGGAGAGTTCATCGCTAAACAAAAGGTTACCGAAAAAGTAGCCATTATCACATCATACAGCTCATTAGTTCAGGACATGTCTGCAGTTAGCTTGGCTCCCAGTCGTCAAACACTTGTTAAGTAAAACATGCATAGTTTACATAGCTTTCAACCTTCTGATGGCTGTTCTGAGCATAAGAAGGGAGGTAACTATTACAAGAAAAATAGAATTGGTTATATGACATGATATCTATTAACAAACGAGGGGTGCCATTCTAGTTTGCAGTAGTAAGTTCATAAATTTTAACTCTTTCCTTGCTAGCGGTAACTTTTGTCATCTGCTGATAACCTTTGCAAAAAGGTAGGATTCAGATCAGGATCCAAACAGTTTGGCACTCTGATAGTGCTTTTGAAAAAACTGTTGAAAACGTTAATTTTGAAAAAAGTCAGCACTCAGCAGACAACAAAAGCATGTAAAATTACCCAGCTGTCAATTAGTTACTGCATTAATAGAAATTTATATGACGAAGTCACTGAATTGTGAAATACAGTCAACCCTCTTTACAACGACACTGTTTGTCCCCAAATTATTTGACGTTAAACTGAATTTCTGTTGTAACGTACCCAAATTCAAGCTAAATGGTACGTTTGTGCAAATACAAATGACGTTATAAAGATTTTTGCTGTTATAAAGAGTGTCAGTATAAAGAGTTTTCACTGTATATGTCATGGTCATCAGGTCAAAGTGTATGCTTGCAGAGTATCTTTATACAAAGTCTGATCATCTGTAACAGCTATCACAGCAGGAAAGAAACACACTTTACCATGACAGTTTTTGTTTGATTTGATTCTTTACGTCCCATCAACAATCTTTCAGTTAAACAGGGACAGTTCTCCCTGGGTTGAACCAGTACTAAGCTAGGATAAATGTGTCTTGCTCAAGGACCACAAAGCAGTTACGTCGGTGAGGCTCGAACCCGTGGCCCCTTGGTCTCGAGTCAAGCACTCTACCACTGAGCCACTGCGCTCCCAATTACCATGACACTCAAAGAAGAGTAAAATGAAGGTCATCGTCACCAGTTTTAAGTGTGTGCTCAAAGAATATGTCATGGACATTTTTTATGCTAGGTTTGACACTTGCAGAGAAATGAACTTTATAGAATTATGACAAAGTCACTGGAGAATGAAGAAAGGGTCAAGGTCATAGTATAATTTTGAAGAGAGGCTGAGGACAATATCTTTGTAAGATCTTGTAAGGTTCGACAAGTGAAGCCATCACTACTGCAGACATTTTACCGAAATTACCATGTAGAATTACATGTATGACAAGGTCACTGTAGCATCAAATATAGGTCAAAACGATTAAAACGCCAATCACAATAAAAATCATCTGCTTTTACTGTCTGCTGAAATGTTTTAGAAGTCTACGTTAAACAAGGGTAACAACCTATGTCATAGCATTGATGTTTTAAACACGTAGTACGGCACCATCTTTGATTTACAAGGTCAGTTTTCCCCTTCGTAAAATTAAACAAATGAGTGTCTGTACAAACAAAGCAGTGCAGGCGGTGCCTAACATCACACTTGAACAGAATATATAATGGTCACGCCCCGATATGCAGTTGCCTTTGTAATCATTTACCCACAAGAATCAAAGCGGGAGACACGAGGATAATTTTAGCAGTCACCCACTTCGATTTTTGTGGGTGAATGTTTAGAAAGGCAACGGCATTTCTGGACGTGACCATTGTATATTCTGTTCAAGTGTGATGTTAGGCACCGCCTGCACTGCTTAGTTTTGACAGACACTAATTTGTACGACATTTACGAAGGGAAAAACTAACCTTGCAAATCAAAGATGGCGTCATACTACGTGTTTACAACACCCACGCTATGACGTAGGTTGTTACCCCTGGTTAAAGAGGGTGGACTCACACGAAACTTTACCCAGTACCCTCTACATCATGTGACCTATGCACCTGCAAAGTTGCAACATCCAACCATTTTGGAGATCCATTTACAAGAAAAGTCATTATTTGACCTTTGACGTTGGAGTCAAGGTCACACAAAACATTGCCCAGTACCCTCTACATCTATAGGATAAATGTGTCTTGCTCAAGGACCACAAAGCAGTTACGTCGGTGAGGCTCGAACCCGTGGCCCCTTGGTCTCGAGTCAAGCACTCTACCACTGAGCCACTGCGCTCCCAATTACCATGACACTCAAAGAAGAGTAAAATGAAGGTCATCGTCACCAGTTTTAAGTGTGTGCTCAAAGAATATGTCATGGACATTTTTTATGCTAGGTTTGACACTTGCAGAGAAATGAACTTTATAGAATTATGACAAAGTCACTGGAGAATGAAGAAAGGGTCAAGGTCATAGTATAATTTTGAAGAGAGGCTGAGGACAATATCTTTGTAAGATCTTGTAAGGTTCGACAAGTGAAGCCATCACTACTGCAGACATTTTACCGAAATTACCATGTAGAATTACATGTATGACAAGGTCACTGTAGCATCAAATATAGGTCAAAACGATTAAAACGCCAATCACAATAAAAATCATCTGCTTTTACTGTCTGCTGAAATGTTTTAGACGTCTACGTTAAACAAGGGTAACAACCTACGTCATAGCATTGATGTTTTAAACACGTAGTACGGCGCCATCTTTGATTTTCAAGGTCAGTTTTCCCCTTCGTAAAATTAAACAAATGAGTGTCTGTACAAACAAAGCAGTGCAGGCGGTGCCTAACATCACACTTGAACAGAATATATAATGGTCACGCCCCGATATGCAGTTGCCTTTGTAATCATTTACCCACAAGAATCAAAGCGGGAGACACGAGGATAATTTTAGCAGTCACCCACTTCGATTTTTGTGGGTGAATGTTTAGAAAGGCAACGGCATTTCTGGACGTGACCATTGTATATTCTGTTCAAGTGTGATGTTAGGCACCGCCTGCACTGCTTAGTTTTGACAGACACTAATTTGTACAACATTTACGAAGGGAAAAACTAACCTTGCAAATCAAAGATGGCGTCATACTACGTGTTTACAACACCCACACTATGACGTAGGTTGTTACCCCTGGTTAAAGAGGGTGGACTCACACGAAACTTTACCCAGTACCCTCTACATCATGTGACCTATGCACCTGCAAAGTTGCAACATCCAACCATTTTGGAGATCCATTTACAAGAAAAGTCATTATTTGACCTTTGACGTTGGAGTCAAGGTCACACAAAACATTGCCCAGTACCCTCTACATCTATAGGATAAATGTGTCTTGCTCAAGGACCACAAAGCAGTTACGTCGGTGAGGCTCGAACCCGTGGCCCCTTGGTCTCGAGTCAAGCACTCTACCACTGAGCCACTGCGCTCCCAATTACCATGACACTCAAAGAAGAGTAAAATGAAGGTCATCGTCACCAGTTTTAAGTGTGTGCTCAAAGAATATGTCATGGACATTTTTTATGCTAGGTTTGACACTTGCAGAGAAATGAACTTTATAGAATTATGACAAAGTCACTGGAGAATGAAGAAAGGGTCAAGGTCATAGTATAATTTTGAAGAGAGGCTGAGGACAATATCTTTGTAAGATCTTGTAAGGTTCGACAAGTGAAGCCATCACTACTGCAGACATTTTACCGAAATTACCATGTAGAATTACATGTATGACAAGGTTATTGTAGCATCAAATATAGGTCAAAACGATTAAAACGCCAATCACAATAAAAATCATCTGCTTTTACTGTCTGCTGAAATGTTTTAGAAGTCTACGTTAAACAAGGGTAACAACCTACGTCATAGCATTGATGTTTTAAACACGTAGTACGGCGCCATCTTTGATTTACAAGGTCAGTTTTCCCCTTCGTAAAATTAAACAAATGAGTGTCTGTACAAACAAAGCAGTGCAGGCGGTGCCTAACATCACACTTGAACAGAATATATAATGGTCACGCCCCGATATGCAGTTGCCTTTGTAATCATTTACCCACAAGAATCAAAGCGGGAGACACGAGGATAATTTTAGCAGTCACCCACTTCGATTTTTGTGGGTGAATGTTTAGAAAGGCAACGGCATTTCTGGACGTGACCATTGTATATTCTGTTCAAGTGTGATGTTAGGCACCGCCTGCACTGCTTAGTTTTGACAGACACTAATTTGTACGACATTTACGAAGGGAAAAACTAACCTTGCAAATCAAAGATGGCGTCATACTACGTGTTTACAACACCCACGCTATGACGTAGGTTGTTACCCCTGGTTAAAGAGGGTGGACTCACACGAAACTTTACCCAGTACCCTCTACATCATGTGACCTATGCACCTGCAAAGTTGCAACATCCAACCATTTTGGAGATCCATTTACAAGAAAAGTCATTATTTGACCTTTGACGTTGGAGTCAAGGTCACACAAAACATTGCCCAGTACCCTCTACATCATGTGACCTATGCACCTGCAAAGTTTCAACAGTTTAGAAGGATATGTATTTATACAAGAAACGTGAGGTACCAATGCAGACAGACAAACAACGAACCGACTTTGGTATGAAAATAATGTACCCTTTTTCTGAAGAAAAAAGCGAGTATAAAAACTATTTAACCCTTAACTCTTTCGCTGCCAAATTTCTGGGGAAACGTACTTCTCAGTGCCAAATATATTTTGGGTAATGTCACAACAGAGGGTCTAGCTGTTTAAATCGTATAAAATCATTATTTGGTTGAATATCATGGTGAAACTTTGGCCAAATATTGCACATATACTGTTTAGCATGATAGCATAATTTTCGATGGGCAGACGGATCAGGTGACCTTGACCTTAAATGACACTTACCTTATATGACCTACTTTTAATTAATTTGCCATATTTTGATCAACATATTGTAGAAATTACCCCCAAAACACTTTTTTTGTATGTAGTTGTTTTCCTTATGCAATTTAAATCCTCCAAACAGCATATTTCATATCACTTATATCACTGGAATGATTATTTTCCATTATCATACCTCATCTAGGATGAAGCTAGCAGCAGCCATTCAGCCACAATTTTCCCTAAAATTGATTTGACTCACTTTTAAAATGAGAAAATAAGATTTTTTTGTGATTTTTTTTGCCATTTCCTGGTTTGTTTGCCAAAAACAGGTCTTCTGTTCAGGTTATCTCCCTTATTTGCAACGATATGTCGCAAAATAGGGTAATACACATCACTGAAACAAACCACATGTCCAAGTCGCATAAATGCGACATTGGCACTCTGCCGTTGGTCGCAGAACGGCGACATTGGCAGCGAAAGAGTTAAAGCGCCAATCACGACTGAAGTAGCCGACAAATTTTGCGTCATTTTTCCCAATTTTCGACAAAAATAAGGTATGATATTACATGAGAATCATCTGCCAGCAGACGATTCTCATGAAATATCATGCCTTATTGGTTATTTTTGAAAAAGCGGTAAAATTTCAAATAGTTGTCTGCTGCAAATTATAGGTGGCGCTATATGGGATAATTCTGCTGATTTTTCAAATTTTACCTGCAACAAAACAGCAATCCTATTTTTCTCTCTCATTTACCTGGGTATGTAAACAAAGTGAAATTTTATATCATTTAAATGTATTTGTTCATGACTTCAACCTTTACCTGCGAAATTTCTGTATAGAACAGAACAGACATTTTCTTTGAAACTTCCAGTAGGCAATGGTGCCAATAAGGATACAATATAATATGAGCCTCATTGTGAGAAAGCCTGTTTTCAGGATTTGAAACCAGATAAGGCACAAACCAACCTGCTCACCTACAAAGACTAGTCAGAATATTAAACTTTGCATGTAGCAAATTTTTATAATATATTTTGCTTTCCTGCATGAGAGCTAATAACAAAGGTGCTGCTCAGACTAAGTGGATGGGTAGACTGGTCTACACTATTACTTTTTTGCATGCAACAAAATCAGTTTTTTTTTCTCATATCCATATACAAATCAGCACCAAAAACAATAATTATGTTCCTCTTCCATTCTGAAATTCTGACATAATCAGCAGACAAAAAAGCATGCAAAAGAATTCCCAAGCCTGCAAAGAGTTAACCCTTAAAGCGCCACCTATAATTTGCAGCAGACACAATTTCAAATTTTGCCGTTTTTTTCAAAAATAACCAATAAGGTATGATATTTCATGAGAATCGTCTGCTGGCAGACGATTCTCATGTTATATCATACCTTATTTTTGTCAAAAATTGGATAATGACGCAAAATTTGTCGTCTGCTGCAGTCGTGATTGGCGCTTTAAGGGTTAAAGACAGGTCTCCAGATAAGTTAATTTTCCTATTTCTCAGCCAAAAATAGAGACCTTCTTCAGGCCCCCAGATAAGAGTGCATAACTGAAAATTATTTTTTCCATTTCTCAACCAAAACATATGTTGTGGTTACTCAAAAGAACCGTCTCGATGAGACGGTTCTTTTGAGCACCCAAAACACATGTTTAAACTGATGGATAAGAAAATAATCGCAATTTTACGAATAAATTTTGCTTAATAGGCCCTATTATATGCTTCTTACCTTGCTTTAGAGAAGTTTTTGATCTTTTATATTCTGGTCCATTTTCTGCGTCACAAAACTCCTCCGTCCCCGACCCTTCAGACTTAATTCCTTGATTGTCCTTTAAGTCTGATTTCTCAGACATATCTCCATTTATTCCACATCTATCACTCAAGCCATTATTGCTTCTAGAATTACTCCCCTTTACTTTATCTTCTTGGTGAGAGTTATCTCCCTGTGCAGCAGAGCATTCTGGAATGGCAAAACTAATCTGAGAAATTTCTCTTCCCGGAAAGAAACATGGAAACTGACATGTATTACATAATTTCCCCTCACCACATCCTTGCTTATCCGGTTCCCGCTTTCCGGGAAATTTCTTCTGATAGTTCTCGAACTTGGTTCTCACATAATTCCTTCCCTTAATCAAAATATCCTTCGCTTTCGTAAACTTTGATCGTGGAAGCGTGGAAAGAGATTCCCTACAGGTCACAAAAGAGGATGTAGAGAAACCGAAGAAATCGGACCCAAAATCGGTAGCCGCCGTGTAATAGCTTTCTAAATCGGACTGATCTGGTCTCAAACTACTTATTCCACAAGGTATACTACCTTCCTTAGAAAAAACACATTTATTCCCAGAGCCGTTTTCCACCTGGTTAATTTCAACTTTATTATTAAAACACTTATCACCACAATCGACTGTACCTGAACCAGCTATATATAATCCACTAGGTGTATTATACTTTAGAGTTTCACTTTGTGACTTCCCACCTGCCGTGCTAAATTTACTCTCGTCATCACTGAAATACCTGGCTTGACTGAACAATAAGCATTTACTGTTGGGATCCGACAGGGATTTATTACCTTCGGCAAGGTCAGCGGTACACACTGAATGTTTCTTATTATTAATATGCGTGTCAGCGTCAACTGCATTGGCCGTGGAAAATGACACCTTTTCACCCTGACACCTTGATCTAATGCAATATTTGTCCCTTATATATGCGGCAGATAAACTGTCTCTGAACTTCTCACTTTCTTCAACTGTCACTTCTTTTCCATTCTGGACATCAGCTAAAAAATAATAATTAATCAGGTCAAATAAAAATAATTAATTAGGCCAAATAAAAAATAAGTGTGTTTAGGGTAGCGGGTCTGGCACATATGTATTTTTTTTAATACTTTTTTTCTGGAAAAAAATATGATTTTATGCATTTTGAAAGGCATTTGCCTTTCAAAATGCATAAAATTATTTTTTTTCCAGAAAACCTGAAAAAAACTCTAGGTTTCACCAGTAAACTCAGGTAGGGTTGGGTTACCCTAAACACATTTTTTTTTTATTTGGCCTTATAATCAACCTCAAAATCAACATAGAATCAGGCCTCCAGATAAGAGTGGTTTAGGCCCGAATTTTTTTTATCAGTTGATTTAAAAACCCTCCTACTGTAATTTTCCGGAAAGTCGGAAAAAAATTCTAAAATTATTTTTATATCTTATCCGCCGACCCTAAATATCATTTGTTTCGTTGAAAGAAAAATAATATATTTTTGAGGTCCTCTCTGTGTATTTTTGAGACTGACACTCATAAAAGTAATTGTCCTGTCCAGATTTTTAGGAAAATTATGAAATATTTAAAGATTTAATACAGACTGTTGGTTTACCTTACTAGTTTTACTGGGTTTTTTTCTGAAGATATTAAAAAAAAGCTCTGAAAATGACCCGACAACTGGTCATTTTCATTTTCAGAGTTGTTTTTTTATCGTCCCCCCCTTTTTTTTTAGGGAGACTCATTTTCATTCTGTCAACACACAAACGCAAGATGTGGTGACAATCTACCACCACTGCATTGTATTTCTACTTCCATTTAATGGCATTAGTATGTGTAATGGCTAATTTGCGTCTAATCTGACAGAAAATGCTGTAATTTTGTGCTATAACTTCCCCCTATCTGACTGTCACTTCTCCCTAATTTTCCTGGAAGGAGAAGTCACTTCTCCCTACTGTCCGGGCCTAGCTTGAGCCCTGACTATGATTTCTGCATTTTCTTATTGTATCTGATATTTGATACAGAATCTGAGATTTCAAATTAAGATTTCAGCATATACCATAATACTAGATTTTCATTTGGGATCTGAGGTTTATGGAGGATCTTACAGGAGTGTTCATGTATTATTGAATTTATTAAACAAGTTGGGGAAAAGCCATAAAATGCAAGGCTTGCCGAGCATTTTATCGCTTTTTCGAAACCAGTTTAATAAATTCAATAATACAGGAGCATAAATGTTAGATTCTATTTACATGTATCACATGACATTAAAATTACTTTAAAAACGCATTTTGCACATGAAAACGCAAGATTTTGTTATCTTTTACGCAATGTTAAAATGGACGTAATTACATATTACAAAATCTGTAAACCACTTGTGGTTTATCATTTTTATTGCATGGCGTTATATCACTCCCAGACGCAACATCATGTGATAACATTCTATAGTCCCGACTATAGTATCTGCAATTTTATACTGTACCTGAATTCAGAAATTACGTACCATATCTGAGATTTCTGATGCATACTTACTTTCTGAGTCATAAAATTGATCAAAACTATCACATTCCTGGCTATTTTCAGTAATATTAGGTCCTAAATTCTCGGCAGTACTAGAATGTATATGCAGCGGCCCTCTAGAAGACAGTAGTGGTATTGCTATAGTATCTGGTTTGTTACATTCACACCTTTCAGAGTCAATCACTAGATCCCATGTCACTGACAGGTCCTGATGGGCCACTGTCCATGGCTGCTGAGTGCCATTTCCATCATAATGGTCATTATCATTACCTTTGAAAGTATCATTTAGTTCACAACTTGCAAGATTATCAGATAGTTTTTGACTTGCAAAATTGTCAGTCAAAGTATAACTAGAAAAATTATCAGTCAGTTCGCAACTTTCAAAATTGTAAGCTGCAGTTTCACTTGCAAATTTATCTGTCAATGTTTTTCTCTCAGCGGAGTTATTTAGTTGTTTGTCCTGTGGCGGAACTGATTCCGCCAGAGAATACCAGGATGAAGGACAGTCACTATCAGAGGAGTCCGCCTGATAATAGGTCTTCTTCCGGAGTCTTCTAGCACTCTCTAGTGTAGGTGAGGAAGCTGCGCACTTTGTCTGTATGTCTCTCCATAACCAAGGTTTTTTCACATCTTTCTTAATACCTGAAATCGAAGATATATACAATTTTAATACCCAGGGGATTTTTTACCCTTCTTAAGGGGCCGAATTTCGGCTCCATTCCCAATCGAAAATAGCCACCTTTTTTCCCAGTACCATGTCTGTTTTTCTCAATTAAGAAAAATAAAAAAATAAAAAATTTTACTTTTTTTAGAGAACACTACTGCTTATGAGAAACAATGACACATATCAGAATGATACTTAAACACTTGTGCCTTAAAGTGGTATGTTTGACATAATACAATCTAAATCAACTTGGATTTTGAGGATATATTTTGCTATCCTTGTTATGTTCAATGTCGTTAATTTCTCCCAATTTTTATGTTAAGTCGATCATTTTTTACCCAATTCTGGCCAGGGGCCTTTTCCCAAAATTGCTGGAAAAAGCCCTGATACCATTATGGTACCTAATACAAGGGTGAAAGTTCAAAATTTCCAAAATCCTGAATTTTAAAAATCAGAATTTAAAACTTGCTGTATGTCTTCAAAATATTAAAAATTCCAGGTTCAATCAATAGTCCATTACCTTAAGATAAACTGAAACTAAATCAGAAAAGCTATCATTATCTGCAGAATTCAGTATTTTGAGGCTGACTTTCGAAAGTCAACCTCAAAAATCCTGAATTCAGGAATAATCCTGAAAACTTTCACCCAATAGACCCAATTAAGTTCTTCTTGAGGTGCATATGTATGCAAATACATTAGTCATGATAAACAAAACTTTTTTGCGCATAAAATTGTGAATAATTTCTTATCCATTGATTTCAACATATGTTTTGGGTGCCAAATTGAGATGGTACTTTTGAGTACCCACAACATATGTTACGGTTGAGGAGGATGAAAAATAATTTTCAATTACACACGCTGAAAAGTGCAAGAGTTCACAAACACCCCCCCCCCCCACACACACACACCCTTTGCAACACATATCTTAAAGAAAATGATCAGGTTTCTGCCAATTTTACCAGTAATTAATTGGTAACGTTTTAATGGGAACATTTTGACCAATTCAATCACGTTTAGATTTGGGGGCATTTTGACTTGGGGGACATTTTGACTAACACACAGATTGAAGGCAGAACCAGAAGAACACTGCACTGCACTGCGTTGGGGAGTTTGATTTCGCTATGCTTGGCCTAGAATATCTGAATTTAATAAGAAGTCGAGAATGTCCAAATTAACTCCATATGGGAATCTTGATTCCGGCTCAGAGGAGAAGATCTCTATACGCCTTTTCATTTTCAGAAGCAAGCTAGTATCCATGGAAGACAACTAGCATAGATCACCATCGCTAAAGCGATGGTGAAAAAGGACATTACACAATGTAGGGATAGTCACTTTAACAAACGCCTAGTTTGATCAATATGCAATAGGTCATCGGTTAGCAGACAACATTTAAATATTATTTTGGAAATTCAATGATGAATTAACATAGAGTTAGCTAGACAGCTTTAGCTAAAACATTGATTTTTTTTCGATTTGTCTACAAAAAAATATGTCTACTTTCTGTTTCAATTGACATTTTTCTGAGAAGAAAAGTGCAGGAGTACTGTATCTCTAAGACTTTGAAATAATTCAGGGAATAAGCTAGAGGGAGACTAACAACAAAAACATGTATTAAAGAAACACCTGCCATTAAAAAGCAGATTTGAAAAAACAAAATCAGCTAACTCATATTTTATTCTATGACATCCTACATACTTTACTTTAATTTCCTATTAGAAGTGTGAACATTTTGCATGCTGGGAAATCATGCATGCTTTTATGTTGTTTGACTTTAACAATTTAAAAAAAATATTTCAGGAATACAATCAGAGTGTCATCTAAAACATTTGGATCCAGATCAGGCCCAACAAAATGTTGGGCCTGATCTGGGTCCAAACTGTTTGCAAAGCTTATCAGAAGACGTACATTAACACTACAGCAAGTAAAGAATTTAGAAATATTATAATTTTGATAAAATATATGTCTAAATCCTGCACACCCACACATGACTATATAATGTCAGATACACCCAATTTAACTCTTGGCATGCTGGATAATTTTTCAAAATGTATTGACTGCTGATTTTTTTTACAAAAATGAATATTTTCAAATTCTATTTCAGCACTGACCTGAATCCAAACTTTTTGACACTCTGTATTCCTGAAAGAATTTTCTTGAAAAGTTAATTTTGATTTAAATCAGCAGACGAAAAAAAAATCCCAGCAAGCAACAAACTCAATCAGGAGCCTTTCTATTTTAATAAACACATGGTAAGGTCAGGATTCCATCTAAATGCAGAGCATCTGCCAAAGTTATGGAAAACAATGTAAATATTATGGTAATGAAGCATGCTATATTTATTCTACACCTGTTAAGTGTCATCTGCTGATAAACTTTGCTAACAGTTTGGACCCAGATCAGGCGGCTGGCAAAACAATGCTTTAATTGGGCCCAGATTGGGCCCAATAATGTGTAGGGCCTTATTTGGAACCAGACTGTTGAACACTGATGGTATTCCTGACAGGAATATTAGAAAAAGTTTAAATCTTGAAAAAATTCAGCAGACAACAAAACCCATGCAAAATTAGAAAATAATATATTTTTGAGGTTCATAGAGAGTGACACTGTTAAAAGTGGTTGTCCTGTCCTGATTTTTAGGAAAATGATGAACTATTTAAAGATTTAATACAGACTGTTGGTTAATACTTTACTAGTTTTTCCTGGGGTTTTTTCTAGAGATATTAAAAAAAAAGAAAGAAAAAAGCTCTGAAAATGACCAGTCAACTGGTCATTTCCAGAGGGTTTTTTTTGTTTGTTTTTTTCTTTGACTGGTTATTTCCAGAGCTTTTTTTTCACCCCTCCCCACCCTAAATCTGATTTTTTTTCCGTAAATCAACTATTAAAAAAAATTCTGGCCCGAATTGTATTTATCGTCCCATCAACAGTAAAGGTCATCTAGAGATGGGGCCACAGCTTAAAGTCTCATTCAATAGACTGGATTAAAGCTAATGGCTGCTGGTTTATATTGAGGCAAGTGCACCACTGCTGTTCCTGTCTTTGTTATTTGGTTAAAGGGCTCTATGAGTTAAGGCCTTTCTTGCTAGTCATGGCCCGAGCCTTTATGATTTACCAATTATTTGATCAGTAAGGTCAAAGAAGATAAACAGACTATCTTTTAAATTCTTTAATATTCAAATTAAAGTTTTATATTCTAACACTTTATCAATTTTATGTTTAAGTTGAAGCTCTTTGTCCCAGTCAACAATTTTTCAGTCATGTTGAGATCCGAGGTTTCCCTGGGTTGGAACAGTACTAAGTGTCTTGCTCAAGGACAGAACACCATGCCACCCATGACCAGTTGGATTCAAACCCAGATTCAAATGGCCAGGCCTGAGAGGAAGAGTCAAAGAACATTAACAGCGACATTTTGTGAGCAGACGACACAAGTCGTCAATAGCAGGGTAAGAGTCATGGCTAAATTCAACTTCAAGATATGATTAAAATGACTACAAAGGAAGCGTTAGTAATCCTCTTTGAGTTTAAATTTAAGCAAATTATTAAAGTTCATTTTTAATCCACCTGTTACAACATTAAATAAAACTTTTTTGAATAAGTCATGTACTCTACTCGCTGAACTTCATCATGGTTTTATAACATTATGAATATCACAATATATTAAGAACTATTATGGGGAAAAAAGTCCCTCTCAAAATAATTCTTAATTTTAATTCTCAGCAAAGGTTTCAGAAGATTTTTTAAAGTTTTATCACTGTGATTGTTTTTCCATGCCACCTGGCCGCCATATTTGTTTTAGCAAAATTCATAGAGGATTGTTTGATTTAATTTTTTATGATGCTAGCAAACATTTTTCAGCAGTGTTAGAATGGGTTTTAAGCCCTGCGGTCCCACAGAGCTTGGGACAGTGACACAACCTCTCCGCAACTGATTTTGTTTGCGATCTCTGCCACCATTGCAACTATTTTTCCACTCCTGGTATGGTCGCTGACAAGTCGCCGACCAGTCTCGGAATGTTCAGCGATCATTTTGCATTTAGTTGGCGATCTGTCGGCTACTGATTGGCGACTAGTTCAGAGTAATCACCAACTGACAGTGACCAATCAGTGGCTGATCGGCATGTGGCTTGAGACTGTTCTTTCATCATATTCTTCTAAAAATAAAATATTTGGAATGAATAAAACCATTTCTGTGCAAGTTACCATCATGATAAGGCAAAAGATACAGTAATTACTTTGCTTACAACAAAACAGAATGCTGCAGCTGTGGTTGTGATGGCTCTGACCTTACACTTTCAGCATATGATATTTCTGGCTTAAAAATCTCTGAATTTCTTCCTGAATGTCTCTTGTAACTTTTACCATCTGATTTGATGCTGCTGTCTATTTTTGACCACCTCTATGCCCCATGATGCAAACACTCTCAACATTTGTGGTGAAATGATGTAAGGATGGCGAGATAGCTGTTTGTTGAAGCTGGCACTGCAACCTGTTGGCCACCAGTCGCGATCAGTGGCTGATTAGTCACAGACCAGTCGCTGAAGGTTTCAGAGCCAAAGTGCTCATGAAATAGGATGGAGACTGATCAGCGAACGATCGACGACAGTCCGACAACTTGTCGGCGACTGATCAACGACTTCTAGAAAACCTTTGCAACTAGTCGATGATCAAAATCAGTCCGCATTAGTCTTTTGTGCATGCTCAAAAGACTGGCGATGACTGATTTTGATCGGTGACATTGCTGCGACCTTGTTGCTACTTTTGCATAACCTTGCTGTGACCTCTGCGATTGTCATTTTTTCAGTCGCGGAGAGGTCCCAGCGGGGCTGCAAGATCTGTGGTACTGGGGCTTTACTTGGTTTAACCAGTACTAAACAGAGTGTAAAATGTCTTGCTAAAAGGACACAACACAGTGCCTACTGTGAGGCTCGAACCAACAACCCCTGGGTCTCGAGTCAAGCACTCTACTACTTAGCCACCGTGCCAGAGGTTATCCAGGGAACATTCCAATGAAGTTTGGTTACAACTGGACCAGTCATACAGGAGGAATTGTCATTATTGACAACAGACATTGACTGAACCCAAAAGCTCACTGAAAAAGAGTTGGCTTCAACATGGATCATGGGCAGATCCAGAGGGGGGACAGGGGGTCCGGACCTCCCCTGAAAAATCACAAAAATATAGAGTTTCTTAGCAATACTGGTCCGGATCCCCTGAAAAATCACAAAGCTACTAATTTAAGCCAGCATTCAATGTTAGGCCATCATTGGCATGCCAGCGAAACGCCATTTAAATGGCACTTTGCTGGCGGGCAGAAGATGGCCTGCTTATAGTGGCATTTGGTTGGTTCCTCTCTCCCTCATCAACGAAAAAAAGAACATTGTCAAAGTTGGACCCCCTCTGACAAAACTTCCTGGATCCACGCATGTTTCTACATTGTTAATAAAAGAGGACATAGTTATTCTTATTAGGTCAATATCATGGTACATGTATTTGAAACTTAGATACACCAACTATCAACACACAGAAGACAAACAGACAAACAGAGGACAGACACACAAATGAACAGACAAATATACATCAACAAAAACAGGTTTCCAATATGACATAAATAAATTACTACTAGATCTACACACAGTGGACACAATTCCACTCGTCCCCTCATAAATTACAAGTGAAATCTAAAAAGGACAAGTAATTCTTCCAGAAGCATGTAGGACAAGTGCTATGAGAAGAATAACTTGAGGAAGTCATACTACATATTACTCCATTATGTTGTTTATTGCATATGTTTTTAAAGGACAAGTGCATGTGATTGCGGGACCAGTGAATATTGTAAATCACTCATCCTGCAGGACAAGTACAATATTGAAATATTTTTGTGCCCTGATAGTGTACATCTTTCACTATTTTTTGCATGAATTTTTTGCTATTCAATCTATGATCATCATAGATTGAATAGAAAAATCTTTATGCAAAAAATTGTGATTTTTTCGTTGTAAGTTTGTTTTGATTCTTTACGTCCAAGACAACAATTTTTCAGCCATGTCGAGACTGGTCTTCCTGGGTTTAACCAGTACTAAGTAGCGGACAAAGTGTCTTGCTCAAGGACAGGCCACAGTGACTCTGACTGAAATGAGACTCGAACTAGCAAGTTAACCTTTCGATCTCCAGTCTTACACTCTACCAACCGAGCCACTGCAATCGGCATGATTTTTTCATATACATCAATTATATAATAACGTTTTTTGGATGAAAATAAAAAAAATCTCTAATTGAGATTGTTCTTTAAGTACCCGCAATATATGTTTAGAGCAGTGGTTTAGGGCGAGACTTTTTTTCAGTAATTCATCTGAACCACTTTAACTTTTGTAAATGCAATAAGACCAAAAAAGAAAATGTCTTGTTTCTGGTTACCCTACAAACCCTAATATTTTGGGGCCTACTCAAACTTTTTTGAAGACTTTCTGGGATATAAGAGTCTATTTTAGACTGTTTTTAAGGATTTTCATACTTTTTCCATACAAAAAAGTTTTTATAAAAAAAAGTTTGCCTACCTACCGACCCTAAAAATATTGGACATGTAACCGGAAACAAGGCATATTTTTCTTTTGGCCTAAGGATGGAATTGTCTGTTATATATTCCAAATTATGATAAATTTCTGCCCTTGAAGACTGCTATGACCTCAGCAATGGAGTTTAAAATTAGGTCAAGATAATGGAATATCTAAGCTTACTAGGAAACAGGACAAATGGTCAGCACATGACAAAATGGTACTTTAATATTGCATATCATTTTTAACATGCTCCTCCGGCATTCTAGCGTGGAAAAAAGTCTAATTTTGGTAGGACCTTCCCATATGAAAAGAAATGAACCAAAATACATCCAATGCGCTATCAATATGCAAACAATTCAATTTTTGATGTTTTGGTGAATTCATCTGTGAATGCAAGCAGTGTCAGCACCAGGTGAGTGATAATGAAATAAGTAACAAAGTCTCATATGCTGGCCCAAATACAGCACTTAGGAAGCAATAGCAGCTGTCAATTATACCACTTAACAACACAAATACAAGAAAATTACTTTGAGCCAGTGCATGAGATTTCCAACAATGGACATGAGTAGACTCGGACGAGCCTCTGCTGCCTCCTTTTAAGCTTAGAAACTCCAAATGGTGTTCAGTCAGTAGCTTAACATTCATAGAATATTCAAGTGACTAGCACAGGCTCTGATCAGACTGCGCGTATGCGCAGGCTGATCTGAGGCTTTTGCTGGTCGCACATACCACATTGTTGGAAATCTCATGCACTGGCTCAAGTCTCTGCATTTATACTGGATAGGTAGGCAGCAATCATAAAATATTGTGAGAGTCTGTGAACCAGGATCAACGTGGATGAATAATTCCTATGACACTTATGGCTTACATTGATCCAGGTCCATTGACTCTCCTATATGGCATTACTCTCACTAAAGCCCACAAAGAGAGAAAAAAGTTAGAAAAAAATTACCCTCTCCATGCCTCTCTGCCATGTCATCTTTCCATCAGGAAAATATGTTCTCACATTGCACAAGATATCTTGTACTGTCCTACTAATAACACACTGTAAATTCGGAAATTTTCGCAATTTTTCATTTTCGCGAACATCGTTAAATAAAAGACATATACGTGACATAAAAAATCGTGACTAGGGCATGATTAACTTATATCAGTAAACGACAGTGTGATTACACTGTTTCGTGAGGATTTTATTTTCACGAAACTTCGCATATGCGAAGTTTTGCGAAAATAAAACCTCACGAAAATTTCTAAATTTACAGTAATAATCTTTTAACTCTTTCCACAGTGATGTTTTCATTCACCTTTCTATGCAATTTTCATGCATCTGTAACTTAGGTATTTTTGATCGAATTTTCCTGAAATTTCCACCAAAATGTAGAAACTAAGAAATTGGGAATGATATACACCATTTTCGGAAGTTTTTGCTCATTTTTTAACTGGGAAGGGGCCATGATTCGGCCCCAAATCAGGCCTAGGAAAGTCCCTGGAAACCAATCTGGATCCTAATCAGATAGCCAACTGATCTGCATCAATACTAGTTTCAAAACAGGATATACATTATAAAGTAAGAAATTTAATTAGGGGTTGCTGGCCCAAAAACATATTTTCATTTGTTAGCAAGTTGTTTAATCACATGGCAGAGAAGACCTTCAGAACTGCAGAAGAAACAGAGAATAAAGCCATTAATTAATCAAAAATATATTCAATACTCATAGATTCAGAATGAGATGAAAAAAATGAGCATAAAATTGTGACTACTTTCTTATTGAGATGGTTCTTTTGAGTACCTATTTATCAGTTTATAAGTAAGAAAATTATTTTTTATTAAGCATTTTTTATAATCTAGAGGCCTGATCCTTTTATTTTCCTGAAAATGTTGTCAGCTTATTTTGTCTGTTGCATACATCAAATGTACTCCAGACCTACTTTTATCATGGAGGCTAAGAGTATGAGCCCTGATCACACAGTTCCAGAGGGAACAGTCTGATCTGGGTTCCATCATATTCACACTGTTTGCACTATAGGCTATCACAGAACATCAGCGGATGGGAGATCGAGGCAGACAGCAATTTCTGTGAATGAAAAGCCATTAATCAAGAAAATGTAAAACAAGAAATATCTTTAAAAAAGATATTCAGCGGCATTCAAAGGAGAACATACATTTAAAGTCCTGTTGTAATTGTATGATATTTTATGCACAATAGATTGGTGTTAGATGTTGATTAATTGGATGAGATGAAAACTGAAGGTTGCCGACGTGAAAGTTTGACTCAAAGTATGTGAACGATGTCTTTTGCAGATCAAAGGGATACAGTGTATTGTAAGCCTGTTGTAGGGACACGGTGAAAATTTGTAATTAGTCTGGAAAGTCAGTTGGTGGAGGAGTTGCATTGTAAAAGAGAAGTGCAAGTTTAAGCATTGATCTGGCTGCGTAGGTTTCAAAGCCCCTGTTACACTAGGGGAGACCGGGGCAAAATGATCCACTTTTTTAAAATATTTTTTTCCTGCTTTTATGACTGAATATATCTTATTGCTTTCAAATGTATAATACACTGTCAAGTATTAGCTACAACTTGAGAGAAAGAAAAACAGGCATAAAGTGACATTAGTGCTTGAAATCAAGCATTCAAAATGTGTGGTCAGCTGTATCATTTTGCCCCGTGCACGGGGCAAAATGATACAGTACACGGGGCAAAATGATACAGTAAGACTTTTCTTATCTCAGATTCAAATATTCAAGACGTAGCTCAGAAATAACTATAAACACAATTAAACAATTTATAATGCTATATATCGCCACGGAAATATGATTGAACACGAACAGTTTTCTGAATTTTCTGAATCACATTTGTTACCATTCATGTTTTATGTTTTGCCACGGGGCAAAATGATACAGTTGACCACCCATTTTTAACATTCTGAAAAAAATGGTACTTTTCTGACATAGCAGTATCATTTAATTTTCTTGTGATAGGAATAGACAGTTTCGATGAAAATATCTTGAAAATGCTTTAAAACAGGGTCATATTAGCTTATTTCAGACTGTATCATTTTGCCCCAACCACGCTGTATCATTTTGCCCCAGTAAACTTTTGTTTACTGTTCTCGTAACAATTCAAAAATACGACACCCCACAATAGTTCTGATTATTTGGAGACATATCTGTATCTATATAGTTCAATTTACAAGATACAATTAAAGTATATATCTACCACATTTTTCACATTCATAAAATAACTGATACCTTCGAAATTTACTCAGAGTACCTCAAAAGTCAATTGTTTATATAAAAAGCTTAACTTTGTTCTGTTTTGGCTGAGCCTTTCTTATAATATGGCGGATTTCAAAATGCGCATTCAGTTTGAGTAAGAAACGTCATATATGGCATCATGGTTTGAAAAATCGCGCTGTTTCATTTTGCCCCATGTATCATTTTGCCCCGGTCTCCCCTATTGCAGTATTATAAGTAGTTCATAACTAAGAATGTTTGGAGTTATGGTATATTTTGTATATTTCATGTTTAATATTTAATATAGGGATTAAAAGTAGAATGTGAAGTGTGAAAAACTTTTAATACAAATAGTAACTGGAAGTCACTAACTATGAAAGCACCTGATATGTTTAACAAATACAACATTCCTTGAGATCATTGTCTAAATAAGTAAATTGTATGTACTTGAAAATAATACAGTTGTAGTCTCATTAATAATGATATTAATCTGGCATAGATCGTTGTATTTATCTACATGCGTAGGCTATCTATAGTTACTTCAAATAAACTTGTGGCAGAACATACCGAAATATACCGGAAAGTCGCCGACCGCGACACGTTTTTTTTGAGAAAACTCGTCGACAGATTTTGAGACAATTCGGCAACACTTTATGAGACAACGCGACGACACCTTTATTCTTAGTGAGGCACTGGAAGGGTTTTTAAGGATACAGATATATTGGCCAAAGCCTTAAAGGGATATAAAGAAAATCACACACCTATAATCAATAGGTTAAAAAAGTGAACATTCGGTAAGTTTGGTAGGTTCGGCCGAATTCGGTTCGGTTACAGCTTTTAGACACAACCGGGTGAAATGGGCAACCAGAGCTGAGCCAGATACTACAAAACAAATAGCCCCAACATCTTTCAAACAAAAGGTGATTATGTTGAACAGGCAGTTCCAGACAGAATGGAATTCTTTTAAACAGAACCCAAAGAAAACTGCTGCGATTTTCTTGAAATGTGACGCCGGTGAGGCTCGAACCCGCGGCCCTTCGGTCTCGAGTCAAGCTCTGAGCCACTGCGCTCCCCTTCCTTAATCATTTTCTAGAAAGAAGTTTGTGAACTTCAATAAGGCGACATTACTTGTGTTACTCAGAATCCTATCAAACCTATATGCACAGTCTCGTCATAGCATCTACTGCTGGTTTATACAAGATGATAAAATACTAAATACGTCGCTCATCTAATGAAACTAGCTAGAATATTGTTATATTACAAGATAGATAACGTTCGTACATCATAAATTTGTTCACAGTGAAGGCTCCTCAGACGAGTTCTCGCATCTTACACGAATCCAGAAAGTTTTGCCAGAGGGGGTCCGACTTTGACAACGTTTTTTTCTTAGTTGACGAGGGGAGAGACGATCCAAATACCACCATAAGCGGACCAACATCGGCCCGCCAGCAAACGTCATTAAAATGCAGTTTCACTGTCGTACCGTTGATGGCCCAACATTGAATGCTGGCTTTGTAACCTTGTGATTTTTCAGGGGATCCGGGCCAGTATTGCTATAACCCTATAGTGTTGTGATTTTTCAGGGGGGGGGGGGGGGGTCCGAACCCCCTTTCCCCCCTCTGGATCCACCCATGCGAATATGCACAGTCTCGCCAGAGCCTTTACTGCTTGTTTATTGAAGAGTTAGAAAATTAAGCACACCTTCCTCGAAAGATGTAGATTGTATCCTCGCGAGCTATATAGCCTACAGGAGTTCAAATAAAACTCAGTTCTGTTCAATGATCATGCTTGTACATCATAAGTCAGATCTCAGTGAAGGCTCAGACGAGTTTGCACATTTTGCGTGGATCCAGAAAGTTTTGCCAGAGGGGGTCCGACTTTGGCAACGTTTTTTTTGTTGTTTTTTTTTCTTAGTTAATGAAGGGAGAGACTGTCGTACCAATGATGGCCCAACATTTAATGCTGGCTTGGTAACCTTGTGATTTTTTCTGGAGATCCATACCAGTATTGCTAGAAAACCCTAAAGTTTTGTGATTTTTCAGGGGGGGGGGGGGGGCGTCCAGACCCCATGTCCCCACTCTGAATCCGCCCATGCGCATACGCACAGTCTCGCCAGAGCCTTTACTGCTTGTTTACTGAAGGTAGTGGATATGCAAGTTAGAAAATTAAGCACGCCTTCTCCGAAAGATGTAGATTGTATTCCTTGCGAGCTCTATAGCCTACAGGATTTCGAATAAAGCTCAGTTCTGTTCAATGGTCATACATGTACATGAACATCATTAGTCAGTTCACAGTTAAGACTCAGACGAGCTTGCACATATGCGCAGTCTCGCTAGAGCCTTTACAGTATATTGTTTGTATACAATATAACATGGTTTCTATCACATCACAAGACATAAAGGGTACATAGGACTCAGAAAAAATAGAGTTCAGCTAAATAGTAAAAAAACCTGTATTAGTGCAGGTAATCGTCTTGTTTGCTGGCATCAATGACATCATACATGGATGGACTATAAACACAGTAATATTTCCCAAAGCATGTTATAAGCTGTGGGAATCCCACCGCACTATGGATGACGCACCCTCAAATCAGAAAATAAATTTGTTTTCAAAGTTTTAGTTTTGTTCTAAATTTCGGGAAAGGCGTCATTTCCATTGATTAAATGCTCTCGCATTCAGTAAACAAGCAGTAAAGGCCCTGGCGAGACTGAGCGTATGCGCAAGCTCGTTTGAGTCTTCACTGTGAACAAATTTATGATAAACGAACGTTATCTATTTTGTAATATAACCATATTCTAGTTTCATTAGATGAGCGACGTGGTTAATGTATAAAGGTTATCATCTTGTATAAACCAGCAGCAGTAGAGGCTATGGCGAGACTGTGCATATGCGCAGACTCGTCTCGGCCGACACTGTGAAACATATGACGAAAAACCGTTGCTAATGTTGTGGGTGTTTGCAAAAAAAAACAAAGGCGCAGACCAGCCGACGCATCGGCGCATTAGCTATGCTTAAATAGATAAATAAATAAATAAATAAATAAATAAATAAATACTAGATTCTGAGTAACACAAATGAATGTTGAGCTCATTAAAGTTCACAAACTTCTTGTTCCAAATTCTTTCGGCACTAATTGATCAGATTAGATTCTTTAATGAGCTTGTTGGTTCTATTATTGATCAAAGTCAAGAATATTATTCATTTAATGATGGTCCCTTGATTATATTATGATGCAAGCGGACCGTAAACAAGTTTAACTGACCAGTTAATTGTCCAGCTGTAACAACGCATGAAAAAGGGCCAATTGAGTGTATGCGTTATTATTATTAATATATTCCATTGCATGCTTAAAACACCCACTAAGAATC
Organism: Loripinus fragilis; assembly: GCA_964019695.1. Taxonomy (NCBI): domain Eukaryota; kingdom Metazoa; phylum Mollusca; class Bivalvia; order Lucinida; family Lucinidae; genus Loripinus; species Loripinus fragilis. The sequence continues at coordinate 35,186,166 of OZ026531.1, read as the reverse complement.
ATCCGTGCCATGGATTCTAGTAAAAATGCAGCCAGGACAAATGTTCCACTAATCGACTGTTAAAAAATATGGCAAACTGCCACTAACGCAAGTGGCAAGGCACGGCAGGGGCTTTCCTACCCCTGACACATGTCAAATCGCCATTTAAATCATTATTTCGGTAAAAATAATGTATTTTTGTATTGGCAATTGTTAATAATACTATTTGCAGATGACAGAGCGAAAAAATACGGAATTACACCTCTTAGTGCTTCGGGAAAGGAAAAATATGTTTCTGGCGCGGCAGATTTCGGCGCGGCAGCGCGGCACGGTCACGGTTTTCATACCTAACAAATTATAGTCCATTTCAATGATCATAGATAGCAGACTTGCAGATGTAAGATTGTTTCGGATTGGTGGATAATTTAGATAGTCCGTTTCAATGAGCATAGATAGCAGACTTGCAGATGTAAGATTGTTTCTGATTGGTGGATAATTTAGAGTAAAGTCGATTATAGACAGCTCCCGCTGAAAAACAACCAACCATTGAACCAACCAACATTAATCAAAATATTCACTTATTTCCTTGAAGATAACAGAAAGAAAGAAACACACTGGATAGGTGGCAATCGAAGACATTAATACTATCGACGAACATAGGTAAAAAAAAAAATTAGAAACAGAGTTTACGATTATCATTTGAGTATGAATTCTAACATTCTATGGTGCAGATCTCGAAACAAAACAAAACAATTGAGATGAAACTGCCTGTACATGTACAGGACACGATGTTGTCACACATCTGGTGAATGAATTTTGCCATTTCTTGATCCTGGGACATATATTTTTATATAGGGTCAATGTAGGTACATTCTGACACTCTCATGTTCAACTTTTTCTTGGTACACGACATGTCGTACAATGTAACGTTTCAAATGACATATAGATGCTAATATTATTCAAGATATGTTTTAAAACAATTTTGTCACGAAAATATGATAAAAACCTTGATAAATCCTCTCTAGTCTGCCTTTGATTAGACAGCTGGTACAATCGGATAATTGCTGGTTCATTCGGACTTACAGTCTGGTACAATCGGACAACAACAAAAGTGATGCATATGGGTGTAGAAACGGTAGACGAACGTCTTTTTATCAGTTGTTATTCATTTATTCTTCAACACAATATAATACTTTGTCCATAAATACTGCTCAAGGAATAGTTTCAGCAGCTACCGATTCAGAGGACGACAGCAATTAAGCTTATGTGAGATAGGGAGGATGGGTGCTACTGATCACCTTGCACCAGGCACTCACTATAAACTACATGTACTTTATTGTTTATATTAATTGATTAATAGTATATTAGAACCAAAATATGTTTCTGTGATAGTTTTTAAGGCATTATTTTTATACAAGTGCATAAAAAAATGCAGACTGACAGGCAAAGAATTGGCCAGTAAAACGAATTAAAGTACCCACCCCTAGTGGTGTTGGCTGTTTTAATGCGGTGGTTCTGTTGTTGTTGATTCATTGTTTATAATAAATATTGTTGCTCCAATCGTTTTGTGAGGGGGTGAGGTCGGGAGGGTGTTTGATCCGTTTTGTTGCCGTCTGTGTTTTGTGTTTCTTTCCGTCTCTTTCTCTTCTGCAGGTTGTCATCGGTCGTTGGTTGGTACAGGTATGTGATCTGTGGCATTTCCTTCCTTATCATACTCGCATACTTTTTGTATATTAAATAAAGCACCCATCACGGTACATGTAAGTCTAGCAGTAGAAAGATAGATATGTATAGAGAGAGGCTATGGTTATTTTGTAAAAACAAGCATACAAAAAAGACCAGTTATTACCACAATCACGTATCAACGCCAACCTACGGCCTCAAGGGAAGAATACACACGAACATGACCAAAATAGAGCGAACAGGCACACACAGGCACAAAGGGTACCAATATAATATAGGCTATTTCAGAGCTATTACAATCACAATCTTCCAGTGCCAAAGAAATCACACTGTGTTATCGGTAGGTAAACACAATTGGCTTTTGTAAGGTAATCCAAGGACACCAGACGAGCTTACAAAAAGTAAGTGTGTATGGTCAGAAAATACCACAAACACACACTGCAGACCAACCACTAAGTTAGACCGTGCTATATAGAAGAGAAGGGAAGTTTAAGCTAAGTAGGGCCTGCATGTTACACACATTTTAATAAATGTTTAAACTTGTTTTGGTGCAAGTTGGATTCGTTTAGAGCAACTTAATCATGCTGTCCGACTGTACCTGCAGTTCGTTTTTACTTGATTTGTACAGTCGGACACATTTTGTTTGTCAAATCGCAACTAAATCTATGGGATTTTTCATTAAATAAATTTAAAGTCACAAAATATATGTCCGCTAAACACAATTGCAGAGAATGCAGTAAGTTATTACCACGATTTAGACTATACAAGTGTATATTATCCTGGGCGGTGGTTACATTTGGTCTGGTGAGATTTTTAACATTTGGAGCTCTGAAAGTTTGTTATGACGTAGACATTTTTCAGTCAATGAAAATACATGTATCAAAGATAATGAACTTGCCACGCTGATAAAATGAAATACAGTCATGTCCCCTAACATTGCGCAGCCCCTAACATTGCGCACTAGCCCAAGTGACTATGCCACATTTAATCAGAAAAATCTGTTTTTATATTTAGTATCAGACTACTTTTGGAAAGAGAAAAACACCAAAAGGTTTTCACTTTAAGCTTTCACTGCTGAGCAGGGGAGGATTTAGGCAAACATTTGCAAAAGTTGATAAAAAATTTCAGACCTAAATTTCAAATGACCCAGACTTAATTTTTTTTATTTTGAATCAAGTTTTTGTTGAAGTAAATTGTTGAGAACAACTTTGGGTTACTTTCCCTGGTATATTTTGTAAAAGTAACTCATTAAAGTGAAGTTGTTGAAAATCTTGCAGAAGGTGCGCAATGTTAGGGGACTATTTTTGCTATCCTAAAACAGGGGGGTTGTGCTCTTCAAATCAAAGTTGCTAGAGATCGGAAAAATATTTTTCATTTTGAACTCTTTGTAAATAAATACACATTATTACTTTAGTAACTTGATCCGATGGGTCGGATCACGTCGAGTGGGTGCGCCAGGAACGACCGGATCACACGAGACGAAGTCGAGTGTGATCCGGTCGTTCCTGGCGCACCCACGAGACGTGATCCGACCCATCGGATCAAGTTACTCAAGTAATGATGTATTTATTATATACCTACAAAAATAACAACAACAAGGCTAGAACGATTCAATAATACATGCATTTGCACAAATGTAAGGTAAAATACTACGGCAGACCTATGTGATGTGGAATGATATTTTTTACCCAAGTAGTAATACATCAGCTGTTCACTGCTGAAAGAATTGGAAGACCGCCATTTTGAAAATCCTCTTCCTCGAGTCCGCCTCAGAATTTCAAACGTCTGTAACTTTCTTATAAATGGACAAAAACATAAAGTGTGGGTACTCGTTTTCTTAATTAGACCGTAAGGAACATTTTGGTACCAAATTAATTGTGTTTTTCTGTAATTTTTCATTTTTGTTCCTCTAGCTCCTCCTGTGGCCGTGGTGGAAGACAGAAACGTTATGCAACATCATCGCATATATATGACGTCATTTGTGACGTCAAAAGTGCAGACAACCGTTGAGTCTTTCTTTCGAACACGTTTAAAGAAAGAAAGAACCGTGGAAAAAATGACATCGTAATATTTGATTCAGATTCAGGCCCGTTGCCGGGTTTTACCCAAATACAGTACCAGTGTAAAAGTAGTTCGACGTGGGTAAACTATGGAGGATGGTGATACGGAATCAGAAAACGCTAGTAGGGTGATACAGGATTTTGTATTTTTGTGTAGGAAAATAGGTTGTATCAATGGGTATTTTTTGTAGGTATATAATAATATATAATGATTACTTTATTTGGCTGTGCACACTTTTCCAATTTTCTTTCTTTCTTATTATATCCAACGGAGGTTAAAATGCTTAAGTGCGCAATGTTAGGGGCCTACACCGTAACTGTTTTTATTGGCTTTTATCTGGATTACACATAGCTATGACAACAGAAGTCGCACTAATGTTATCTTAAAAATACAAAAGTGTCCGATTGTACCTACACTGGCCGAATGTACCTACATTGACCCTATATAGTCACTGCTTGATCTGAATAATTTTGGTCGCATATTTCCATGACCGGTCAATTTATAAACTTGGCTCAGTTATAGGATTATTATGAAAGTGTAGCAGTATATGCAGAAGTTGATCAGTCTGTGTGTAAACCCAATGGCAACCTCTTCATTCAGTAAACAATGTTTGTGAAATTTAGTCAACTTTGACAGGTGTCAAAATCCAAAGATCTGGCGGCTGGTCACCTGTATCGACGATACCTGCAACGTGTAGGATACTAATTTCCCTGATAAAAGTCACGCTTAGGGATGTCTGTTACAACGCAAGGTGGTTCTGGACGACAGTACGTCACGGGTTCCAGACGAAATATTTCTAAATATAGGTTTGTGCTATTGAATGTGTATCGTTTTCGGGAGACTTAAGACACAATAAACCGTAAGCATCTTATTTTGTCTTTGTATATTTGTCCACGACACTTATCTTAACTTAATCAATCCTGTAGAGCAGGGCAACTGTATCCAGTTAACGTGTATATGATACATTATTATTCTTGAAACAGTATTTTACTACTATACATGTCCTCATATCCTTATTTAGTACTTTCACTTTCGTTTTCTTTGAACATTTTATGACTTGATGTGATTAGACACTGCATTGTCCATCACATAGACCAAGAAAGAACTTTCTTATAAATCTGCTTACTTTAGAAGAACGCGTTTTTAAAACCAAAAGGAATGTACTGCAGTCATTTTTCCATGTTACAGATGTGTAACGACTGCAAATATTTTGTTACAGGTTATTGTCGACAGCGTAGCAGGTGGAGACGACAGTGATAGATTTATTAAATATATCTTACACCCAAGAATCTTCTGTTTTGACCGAGGGTGAAATGTCATTTACCGTGTATGAGAATACGAATATGGCCAATACTCGGATTATGTACATCTACTGTTATTTCGAGATGCGCACGATTTGACATCGTGACCTTGTGCTTAGCGTGTCAGACTTTGGAACCTGAGGACCATGGTCGATTCCAGGGTGGGCACTTATAACATTTTTTTTTCTTTTTCTTTTTTCCTCTTGTAATGTAAAATTACTTCATACAAGAAACATTGAATTATATAAATGACAAAAATTGCACTCCTTAATTTTAAAATATCCTCAAAATTTGTAGGGGTGGGGATAACTTTGGCCCTCCTGGAAGATAATTAGTCTGGTGACCCCATTTTTTTCTTTTTTCTAAAATGTCAAATGATAGTCCATGTAACAATAACAATAAATAAGATTTTTAATGTCAGATTTATATATATAATTTACTCCAAAAATTGAAATCCTTTTATGAGGGAATAACCAAAATATATCATACAGTATCTTGACATGGGTTGGGAAAACAAATATATTTTCACATTTTCTAGAAAGCTTGAGGTCATCAGCAATAATTAAAATTAAAATAAAGAAGCTGGATGGCGATTATAAATGTTTTAGCTTAATATTAAGGACTTGGATTTTTTCAGAAAATTTGTAAAATGCTGAAAACTTTCATGTGAGTTTATGAAAAATTGAGTGTGGTGACATATCTTTTTTATTTCATAAATTGACAGTCCATACTTAAATGTGGAAAGTATTACCCGCAATTGCCCTTAATAAGCTCCAGGTCTGACAAAGTGTAAGTCACATATCATACATGGTCAAATAAAATGATGTTTTAAACGTACCAAAGCTGAAGGCTCCAAGGTGAGCTAATAGTATACAAATGACTCCAGCCTCCATCCGTCTGTCTGTTCGTCAGCTTTTTCAAACATCTCCTTTGAAACCACAATGTCAATCGAATTTCATATGGAGACTCCTTAGGATGGAGGGATGGTAGTTATTCAAATGATCTTAAAATGCAATTAAGTCCCCACCCGTTGTTTAGGCTGCTGTCTGTTCTGAGGCGGTGATTCTATTGTTGTTGATTTATTGTTTAATGTACTCCTCAATATGGGGGTTCTGTTTTTGTCTTTGTTTTGGTGTATTACTTTGTGCCCTTCCTAGTTTTGGAATCATCTTGAAGAGGAAGAGAGAGCTGGTAGCTTTGCGTTTATTGTCTTACGGATATCTTGCTACTGTAAATGTTCAGTGGCTTTTCCTCATGATGTAGTGAGCTGGTCTGGAGTTTATGATTGTTGTATTTCCTGATCATACTCACTAACTTCTTGGTCCTGATGCCAAGATACCACCACGCTCAAAAAGTAAAACCCCTTTTAATTATTCTCTGGAACCAGAAGACTAAAATGCTACCAATCCCATATATGGTATTAACCTTTAAATTCTTCTGATTACCAGGGGCTTGGTATGAACGTTCGTTGGGAGGTCGCACAATGCTGAACTACTTCTTCAGGCGTTGAGTAGGCTTCAGAGCAGTATTTACATATAATCAAGTGTTCATGAAAGAAAAAAAATGTCGTCTCACATCTGTTACAGAAATACTGACGTCGTCTATTGCCTGTTACACAGTCGTCTCTAATCAGTAACATTAGAAAAAATGAAATTTTGAGGTTTTCAGTTTTCTTTTAAAAAGGACATGTTAAAATTGACTGAAAAATCATGTGAGATTTATTGTCTGACCATTTATGCTTATTTCATGATGAGAAAGCAAGTAATTAATCACAAATTACACATTTCTGAAGTTTCTTTTCCAGACCAGAGTTTTACAATTTAACTTCAAATATCTATGGGATTTGTACCTCTAATGTCAAACTTACAAACACTAATATGAAAGGAATTATTTAAAATAGCCAAACACACTATATTATCATTTTCTGCGACGTCTGTGTGTGTAACCCCTTTCCACTGTCGTCCAAAACCCTAAATCTGTCATCTAAAACCCGTTACCTGTCGTCCAGCACAGGTAAGCAGTCGTCATTGGCCTGTAACGAATTGTCGTCCAGAACCACCTTGCGTTGTAACTGACATCCCTAAGCGTGAAAGTGCGGAAAATAAAAAGACCTGCTGTTTTCTTAGAGCTAATAAACTTGTGTAGACATATATTGTATCTGGTGGTGCTGTAAATTCAGAAATATACTCAAAAAATTACCGAAAACAAAAAACGTTTTTCTTCCGGATTTAGCAGCTGAAGAGTCAAGTGGCGAGTTACCTCCCCTAGATCTTTCACAAGCAATAGCTTTTGTAAACTCAATCAATTAGGGTCTACGCCCAGTTGCGGCTATACCATCCAGTAGATGTTTAGGAGTCTTAAGAGAAATCAATGGAATTGCAAAACTGTCAAGTAAAAAACTTATTCAACTGTATATTGGTGTAGTGCCAACAGGTTTCCCACACCCTTAATCATTAATGTGTTGTATGCAAAATAGTCAGGTGACTCCACTAGTAGTTAAACAGCCAATCGGTTCGCTCAGACCCATGCTAGAGCAAGATATGTAAATGAGCAGGTCAAGGGGTCTATGGCTGGAAGAGAGAAAGTGCGCCACATGGCATTGAACAGCTAGAGCTTGAGTAGAGAACACCTATTACAGACAATACACAGTATACCGATAGTGAAGACTTGGTTGGGACTGGTGAGACGAAGTGGCTAACGACCCTACTGATCCTGAATACAGCCTTATACAAGTCAACAAGACACTCTCGGAAATTATAGTGAGTATCTGTAATTGTGGCATTTCACCCAAGCCCTGGCCCGTTTGCACAATAATGGCGACGAAGATAAATAACGGCTTGTAAAACCACTTGGACCCCGTTTTTTGGTAGAAATAAGCAATATTGGCCAGTTAAATACATGTGAAATGCAGTCCCTCTGTGCCTGAACGCAAATTTGCCATTTTCAAAGAAAATAGGTCGCGTGCACATGGCTCGAGCGCATGCAAAAGGCGCCATTTTGTTTAACCAATAGTGATTCATTTGGTCACGCCCACAAAAGCTTTGCGGACATCGCACTCGCAGACGAGTGTATTTTTCATATATTTTCTACGGCGTTACTTATTAATGCATAAGTAACTAATATTAGTTCATTTGTGAAACAGTGGTTACTTAGCCTATAATTGTAATTGGTTTTGAAATGGACTATTCCGAATAGGGGTGTGATCAAAGTTATTGTTCAATGAATAACGTTTTGATTAAATTTTTCGTTTTTCCAAGGGTAAAGTACAAACAAATGTAGACTTCTCTTATTAAAAGAGTATTTAAAACGTCTAAAATCGGATGTCTTTTCAGTATAAATGTCGGATGTTCAATATCTGTTCTCCCCACGGGCTGTACCTATTTTTCACTCTCGCCAGCTGGTCAAATAGTCTAACTTAGAATAACTTAGAAATGTAGGGCGAACTTATTGATAAATTCATTACTATAGATACGAAATTCTTAAATAAGTATATTAAATAAGTATTCTGTAAATCATTGTGACGTCATTCATTCTATAATTAGCCGTGTGCGTGGTTAAATTATTTCGTGCCACGATAAAACAGAAACGAACTTTTCATTTTATTAGAAAATAGGAACAAGAAAAATTTAATGTTAATCAAACAAATAGAACGGACAACGGGCATACAAGCAGAAAAGAAAATAAACTTAGAAAGATTAAAGGCAAAACGCGGAAAATAGGCCATTCGATTTGTTTGGACTGAGGTTCGAAACGCGGATCATGTTAGTAGATTTTCCTATCACCCGAAAATTCATGACTGGGTTTGGATTTATTTCTATCTGAAGGAGGAAAATGCATGTGATATCATTTTGGAACTCACAAAAGTTTACTTTTTTTAGACTTTTTCTTTTTTAAATACTGTATATCAAGGGACGTAATGCAGTCTAACTTTTTCTTTCCCCGCGGACAAGTATTGGTTTTCATAAAAGACTGAAGATAACAAGTATTCACAAAAGCTTGCTTCCCCATCACTGTCTGATTGAATAATTTATTAGCGAAACGTCAAGCATTTAATGACTCATTTCAAAGCCGGTTTAATGTATATCTCATTGCGAAAAAAAATGCATTATTATCCTTCATTTATTGTTACTCATAAGAACCTTTCAACAACGCCGTTTATAACATGTAACACATGTTATAGTTTTTCTTGTTTTTGTTGTTGTTGTTTCCCCTTGGAAATGCATTGCTGGATTAGCGCATTTGTCCATTTATTTGCTTACGAAGTGCAGCCGGTCTCAGTCTGAGGAAAAATTTAGCATTTTTTCGGAAAATATAAAATTCACCGACTCAGCAGGCAAAGAGTCAATTTTGTGTGTATTCCAATCAGGCACGCGCTATATTTGGTAGCATATCAAAAAAAAAAAATCCGCCTCGTGACGAATTGTAAATAACACTCGCAATCGAGTGTGTTTTTTCAAGAAATATTTAGCATACAACGGCGGAATTTTTTGAGATTTTAAACCGCAGTCGGTTTATTTGTCGTTTGTTTTGATTGACCCTTTGTCAGGCTACCTGTACCAGTTATTTTACGGCCGCAATCGGCTATTTTGTTTATAAATTTCCTGGTAAAAACGATCACTAAAATTTTTTGCGAATTGCATCACTCATTTTTTTTTTCTCGTATTTCTGCAAAGCAAAGAAACGAAGTGCAAGCAATATAATTTTTTTCCCCTTGCACTATACAATAAAGAATAAAGTTATCTTGTATACTTGTGTTTAGTTGTTAGCCTTTGTGTTCTATTGACTGTAATCTGCTTGACATTTCACGCAGCTGTGAATTGTCTGCTGTAAACATTCTAAAAATCCAAAAATCAGCTGATTCTTCACGCAACTGTGATTTTTCTGCTAAAGTTTCAAAAAATTCACTACCAGAAACATTTTGTTGGAAAGTTAATAGACTGATACTTCACGCAGCTGTGAATGGTCAGCTGTAAACCTTCTGAACAGCTTGTAATCTTCAATATTGTATGTATAACGCAGCAGTTATATTTGTAAATATCCAGAGTATCATTACAAGCTACATGAACCAATATTAAAGGGGTACTACGTCCATTACCAAAATGTCAATTCAAATTAATTTTGCGGAGGAGGAAGAGCTACGAGAATTGCCAGGTGTAGGGTCGAGAGTAGCGAAGAACATACTAAGATTTAGGCAGGATAATTTCCCTATAACTCCTTCAAATATCTATGATATTCCGAGATTGAAGACGTCAAAGAAATTCCTGCAGCTTATTGACTTCACGGCAGTTCAGAGAGGTTCAGGCGAGCCTATACATGTTGATGTCCGCAGCCGGACTAACTATCATCCACAGGAATCTTTTGTACAGACCCTTTCCCAATTTATTGATGATAATCAGCCAAATAAAAAGTATAGTAGCAATCCACAACCAATGTCCTGGCCTGTTTTGTCACCTGTACGAGTACATACACAGCCTCCACCGCAGCCGGTGGAATTTTCATCACCTCATCATGTCGGTTATCAAATGACAGCCCAACAGCAACCAACTGTAAAGTATCAACCGGCAGCTCAACCAACCATGTATCAACCGACAGCTCAATCAACAATGTATCAACCGACAGCTCAACCAACAATGTATCAACCGACAGCTCAACCAACAATGTATCAACCAACAGCTCAACCGGCAGCTCAGTATCAATCGACAGCATATCAACCAGCAGCTCAATACCAACCAACAGCTCAATATCAACAGACAGCTCAACCGACAGCATCATACCCACCAACAGCTCAACCAACAACTCAATATCAGCAAAGACAGAAATCTGCTAGTCGTAACTCGGCTGAAAGTAAGCCACCAGTATTGCCCAAGAATTTGGAATTTGATGGGAAGACTAACTGGACATTGTTTAAGCAAAAATTTGAAAGTTATGCATCTGCAGCAGGTTGGAGTGATGGGAAGAAGACGGACATGTTGATATGGGGACTCAAGGGAAAAGCAGCTGATTTTTATGTTCTGCTTAATAACATGAATGAGGACTTGACATACAAACATCTGATGTCAGAGTTTGGAAAGAGATTTAAGAGGGAAGAACTTCCAGAAACCCTTCAAGCCCGTTTCCAAAATGAGTGTCAAGAAGAAGGTGAAGCTTTACGTGACTGGGCTGACAGGATTTTGACTTTGGCAGCTAAAGCATATAAGGATTTACCAGAAACCTGGATTAGAAGACATGCCATAATACGGTTTTGCATGGGATGTTTGGATCGGGAAGCTTGACAGCATGCCTGCATACAGCAGCCAAAAACATTTGATGAAGCCATGGATAAAATAGAATGGTTCAGATGTATTACCAAGACAACAAAATCTAAGAGTGTGCCCTCTAAATCTAGTAAATCTGATTCTTTGGTGAATGCATACCAGTGTAAAACATATGGCTACTATGGAACTAATTCCAGTGAGGATGAAGATGATGAGGAGGAGGATTATGTACCACTTAGGAAAGTTAACACCAGATGGAAGAATAGCCCCCCTTCAATTCTGAAGAAAGATACAGGAGCTTTTGCCAAGAGCCAGCCTTCACCAACTGAGAACCCGCAATCGGGTGCACAAGAAACTGTAATAGCAGAAATGGCAAAACAGATGTCTAAAATGTCAACAGAAATATCGTCTCTGGGCAGTAAATTTTCCGACCTCAATTCAGGATTAACGAAGATGCTTCAGGAAATTTCTCATTCTAGAAGTTTGTCACCAAGAAGGTATAATTGCTTCACTTGTGGTAGTCATCTTCATTTTGCAAAAGATTGTCCCTCGAAATTATCAAGAAGTCCAGAAGAGAAGACTTTGAGATTTCAAGATGTGCAGCCAAAAGGCAACGGGACGAAGAGCAAGGCCGGGTCCTCGCCCCAGTAGAGAATGGCCAGGAGCCTAGGCAGTCTCCGCAGCTGGGGACCAAGAATATTCATATAAAACAGCAAACTGTTAAGCCGTCTCCGCAGCTGGAGGCCAAGGTCAAACAAAGAAAACAGCAGAATGTTAAACAGTCTCCGCAGCCGGGGTCTGTGCAGTCAGAGACCAAGATCCATCAGATTAAGGAGATGCCCAAACAAGATTTGCAGTTTGCACAGTCTGGGAACGTACAGAACGGACATCGGTCGGAGATTAACATGAATCAACCGCAACTGGTTGATAGTTCATGCCAAGACAACTCTGTAGCTTCTTCACAAGATTTGCAGTTTGCACAGTCTAGGAACGTACAGAATGGACATCAGCCAGATAACAATAAGAATCAACCGCAACTGGTTGATAGTTCATGCCAAGACAACTCTGTTGCTACTTCACAAGATTTGCAGTTTGCACAGTATGGGAAAGTACAGAATGAATATAGGCCAGATAATAATAAAAATCAACGGCAACTGGTTGATAGTTCATGCAAAGACAGCTCTATTGCTACTTCTCCAGATTTGCAGTTTCCACAGTCTGGGAACGTACTGAATCAACATCGGTCAGATAACAGCAAATATCAACCGCAGCGGGTCGATACTTCATGCCTGGACAATTCTGGGGATGTCACTTCAGAGCAAGAAACTATCATTACCATAAACAATGTGAAATCCTTTGAAGTATACCATGTGCCGGTTCAGGTACAAGATCAGCAGTTGGAAGCAGTGATAGATACAGCGGCAGAATCTACAATACTTTCAGATAAAATCTACAATAAGTTGGACCCCAAACCAAGAGTTTTGTCAAAAATGAAATTTCATATGGCCGGAAGAAATCTCACTGTCAATGGATTCAAGATAGGTCCAGTGAATATGAGAATTGGCTCTACCATGTACAGAGAAATAATTCATGTGGCTCCAATAGAAGATGACATGTTACTTGGCATTGATTTTCTTATGCAACAGAAAATGAAGATAGACATGGAGACAAATCTAATGACTTTAGGAAAAGACACCATATCCATTCACTTCGGAAGAGAACATGGAGAACCAAGGGTCTCACAGGTGAAAATTGCAAAAAGGAAGGTTATTCCCCCTAATTCTGTAGCCATGGTGACTTGTAAAATGAATGAGAATATGCCAGACTTTACTATTGAGCCAGAGTCAGATTCAAAATTTGTGGTTCCAAGATCAGCACACCGTAGCACAACCAAACCGTCCCTGTATGTAGCTAATGTGACAGATAACTTCATGGTATTAAAGAAAGGACAAATCATAGGCCAAGCAATTGAGGCGGATGTGGTACCTGAAACAGAAAACTGCGATACAGAATCTTCTGCTGAGCCCATCCAGAGAGAATCACATGTAAGAAAAACTGAGACTAGAAGACCTGATGAGCAGTCTAAACAAGATGAGGACCCGTATGCAGACGTACCGGAACACCTCATAGACATGTTAAAGCCGTCAGAAAATGAGCTAACAAAAGAAGAGTTCAGACAACTTAAAGAGGTGATTTGTCATTTTTCTGATGTGTTTGCTTCACATATATATGACCTAGGAAACTTCCAGGAAATTGAACATACAATAAATACAGGAGATGCAAAACCAATAAAACAGAGAATGAGAAGAACACCAGTTCAATTTGCCGGGGAGGAGGAAAAGGAACTCAGTAAAATGTTGGAGGCAGGTGTAGTTCAACCCTCTATATCAGAATGGGCGTCTGCACCAGTTCTAGTGAGAAAAAGAGATGGTACTGTGAGATTTTGCATAGACTATCGTGCATTAAATAATGCAACTGTTAAGGACGTTTATCCACTCCCATTGGTTGAAGATTGTGTGGACACCTTATCGGACAATATCTGGTTCTCAAAGCTAGATGCAATATGGGGTTATTGGCAAGTGAATCTTCGGGAAGAGGACAGGAGGAAAACGGCCTTCATAACCAAGTACGGATTGTACGAATTTGTGAAAATGCCATTTGGTCTTTGCAACAGTCCTTCGACGTTTTCCAGGGTGATAAATCTGGTATTGAGAGGTCTAAATTGGAAAACTGCATTAGCTTTCCTTGACGACATAGTCATTTTAGGAAAAAACTTCCAGGATCATTTGGAAAATCTGGTGGAAGCACTAAACCGTTTTAGACAGTATGGCCTCAAGTTAAAGCCGAAAAAATGTACATTCTGTTTAAAGAAAGTGGAATTTCTAGGCAGAATAGTGGGGGAGAACTCTATAGAAATTTCTGAGAAGGACATTGAAGCAGTTAAGGAATGGCCGACCCCCAAAAACACCAAAGATGTGGAAAGATTTTTAGGCCTGGCAAACTATCATAGGTCATTTATCCAGAACTTTGCAGAGTTGGCAGTACCTTTATATGGAATTACAGGAAAAAAGGCTTTCCACTGGGGTACAGAACAAGAAGAGGCTTTTAGAATTTTGAAGTATAAATTGGTTACACCACCTGTGTTGACAATTCCCAATGCTCGGGATGAATTCATACTGGATACTGATGCTTCAAACACCGCAGTCGGTGGAGAGCTTTTGCAGATTCAGGATGGGGAAGAAAGGGTTATCGCTTATGCCAGTTACGCCTTAACTCCTGAGCAGAGACGCTACTGCACTACTCGTCTGGAGCTCCTAGCAATTGTGAGATTGACACGTCAATTCCGACATCATCTGTTGGGGAAACCGTTCACGATCAGAACCGATCACAATAGCTTGACCTGGTTGTTGAGATTTAAGGAGCCCCAAGGACAATTGGCTCGGTGGATTGAAGAGCTTAGTCAGTTCAACATGGTGCTAAAGCACAGAAAAGGGAGCCTTCATGCAAATGCAGATGGATTATCGAGAACTGGTGAGGTATGGGGCAGCCATTATGTTCATGGAATTGACCTCAAGGATCTTCCCTGTGGAGGGTGCTCTTACTGCACCAGAGCCCATACTCAGTGGTCCAGTTTTATTGAGGATATAGATGACGTCATTCCAATTGCAAATTGTCAGAAAGCTTCTTTAGCCGCAGCAGGTGAGGGAAGTGACTCTGAGGCATCCCGCATCTGGGATCCAGGAGGGGTGACAGAAGACGGTGAGACGCCAACATTGGAGACAGTGATTCAGCAGAGCCAAGTTGGGTGTCTCATTTTACAAGTAAATACTATAAGTGGTAGTGGAACTATTAATAGGGTGGTAGACCTCAGTGATAAGACAGGAAGTTGCTGGGGATTATCAATGGATGAAATTAGACAAGAGCAGAATCAGGATAGAGATCTAAAACCGATTTTAAATTGGCTCAACAGTCAGACGCAGCCGTCTGAAGGAGAATTATTCTTACAGAGCCCTGCAGTGAAATTCTACTGGATTAATCAGGAACGCTTGGTTGTACGCAATGATATCTTATTCTTCAAAGCAAAGGACAGTGACCAGGACAGACTTATTCTTCCTGAAGGTTTAAAGGAGGCAGCTTTGCGACTGCATCATGATATTCCGTCGGCTGGTCATCAGGGAATCAAAAGAACTAAGTTCAGAATTAAGGAGAGATTCTTTTGGTATAGTATGGGGAAAGATATAGAAATGTATGTTGCTTCCTGTGAGATGTGCAATCAGCGCAAGAAACCAACGCGCCACAATAGATACCAGTTAGTTCCCTATCATGCAGGTATACCAATGGAGAGGGTACATATGGACTTTGTTGGACCATTACCAAGAACTAAACAGGGGAATGAGCATATATTGATGATGGTTGACCAGTTTACAAAATGGGTGGAGATTATACCACTACCATCACAAAAGGCCGAAGTGACAGCCCAAGCAGCTGTGAACTCATTCTTTTCTAGATTTGGAGTCCCTCTGAATATATTCACAGATCAAGGAAGGAACTTTGAAAGTGGACTATTTTCAGCTCTTTGCAGCATACTTCAAATCCACAAGACCCGGACTACAGCATATAGGCCCTCGTCAAACGGTCAAAGTGAGCGTTATAATAGAACGCTAATGGATGCAGTACGCTGTTTTGTGGGAAAAAGACAGAATGACTGGGATGTATATATTCCACAGTTGGCAGGAGCCATCAGAGCAACAGTAAATAGGAGCACAGGTCAAACTCCCAACTTTATGATGTTTGGAAGGGAGATTAACATTCCAGCAGATCTGATGTTTGCGTCTGTGATGACAGAAGAAAGTATGTTGGTGAATGAATATATTCAAAAATTAGTCGTATCATTAAAGGAAAGTCACCAAATTGCTCGGAAAAAACTCAAGGAGACCCAAAAACGCATGAAAAAGAACTATGACTTGAGAATACTGGAGAAAACCTATGAAACAGGTGATAAGGTGTACGTACAAGGAGAAGCAATATCTCAAGGGACATGCAAGAAAATAGCACCGCCTTGGAAAGGTCCAGGGATTATCATCGAAAAAATTACCCCGTACTTGTTTAGAATACAGATTAGGAATAAAGTGATGTTAGTCAACCATGACAAAATGAAATTGTGTAGGGATAGACAACTTCCTGCTTGGTTGCTTAATTTCCAAATTCCAGATAGCTTAGCTAGCATGGGAGATGTACAGGACACGGACAAGCACTGCATTTGTAAACAATCTTGGGGGGGGCCAGTTTATGATACAGTGTGACTATTGCGATATCTGGTTTCACGGTTCATGTGTTAATGTAGCTCCATCCGATGCTCTTGATATCGACAAATATAAGTGCCCGGGCTGTACAGGGCCTACTGGACTGACACTGTGATTGGTTGTATTTTTCAGGTCATGGCTACAGCATACGACAGAATGGTCAAATTGGACAAGTATAGGAAGGAGATAGATGAGGCCACCGCAGCTGGCGACCTCCTGGATCCCAAAGAACTGATGATGGGGCTTTATGCACATGGCATTTGTGGCCAAGATCTTAAGAATGTCATCAAGATGCAGGCTGACATTGCCAAACGCCGTGATAACAGGAAGTGGCTCAGTACTGCAGCAAGAGAGGCAGCAATGTTTGTGGAGGAAACCTTCTTGGACTCCAGCTGGGTGGATGAAAATCTGTATATGGTGAGGAGGGTGCCCAAGAAGACCAAGAGGTGGACAGGAGCCACAAAATGCACAACTGACATACGGAAACGAGAGGACCCATCAGTTGAGACCATTTCAGAAGATGCCGCAGCCGGATCTTCAGCCGGGTTTTCAGGTACCGCAGCTGGTACAGAGCCTGTGGTGGACGCTTCCTCGATAACCGTGACAGTAGATAATCTTCCTGTTATTAGATCTGTAGAGATGTCGGTCTCATCGTCGGAGCAAAGTGAGGAGGATGTACCAAAGAGACAGTGGTCCTTTGAAAGGAGCATTTCAATGACCGAGTCACAGCCAGGACCTATTCAGGAGTGTGTTGAAATTCCCTCCCGCAGTCGGGAGACGAGGTCTACGCCAAATAAAGTGGAGGGACACGGAGACTCTGTTTTGAAACCCCCCCGCAGTCCGGAGGTAAGATATCACTCTGCCAGGTCACCGGAACGTTCTACTCACAGGAGACAGCGACACGAGCAAGCCTCAGGATCTTCCCGCAATCGGGCAAGATCACTGCATCAGGGTACAGAACAGGAACGACCTAGCCGCCGTGGGAATAGACAGGAAAAGTCTTCGTCACCCTTCCGCAGTCGGAGGGGAGAAATTAAAGAATCTTCAAGACGCCCTGCCCAAGTTGGAAGTCGTTCGCAGAAGAGGTCAAGGTCACCAGTTCTAGAAGAGGAGCCAGAAAGAGGAGTTAAGACGATGGTGTTTTGGTCCTCAAGGCCTGAATCAGCCCCAGCTAGTCTGCGGCAAGGAAAGAGGAAGCTGGTACCATGTAGTATACCTGGATGCGGAGAGGAGGTCTTCAACATGAAGAAGCACATTGAA
Organism: Loripinus fragilis; assembly: GCA_964019695.1. NCBI lineage: Eukaryota > Metazoa > Mollusca > Bivalvia > Lucinida > Lucinidae > Loripinus > Loripinus fragilis. The sequence goes on along the minus strand of OZ026531.1, from coordinate 35,168,325 downwards.
CAAGATCATGCGCCAGCGGTGTTTGATTACTATCAACACCCCAGTATGGAACTAACCCGCAGTCGGGTTCAGTGTCTGGTGCAGATGGTTCAGGCAATCTTTGGGGAGTCTGCAATCCTTCAGGACATGGTGGATTATATTAACAACCGGAGATCCATTGCTCCTGGTTGGTTTGTGACCGCGGAACAGCAAGCAGCTATGGTGGATATGTGCCAGGCATCTGGATGGGAAAAAACAGACGAATTTTCCCTGGATCCTGTGAACAGTGCAGCTGCTCTCATGCACTGGAGATGTTTGGGTGTTTTCGCAGCCGAGATATCCAGACAACAAATGGAGAAGCTGAGGCTGAGTTATCCTGCCTGTGAGCCACGGAGAGGTCAGACGAGCACAGTGGCTACAGATTATGCCCTGCAGTCAGGACAAATCCAATTCAGGGAGGAACTTCAGCTGAATGTCTACCAGGAGGAAGTGGTGTATGTCCCGCAGCCGGGTCCTTCCTATAGAGATGCTTCAGGTGGTAGTTTCCCGCAGCCGGGAAATTCAAGTGATGCTTTGACTGGTACTTTCCCACAGCCAGGAAATTCATCGCGTGACGAGAGCCCATATCAACAGACTGCTTCTTCGGTACCTACTGTCGTGATACCTATGTATGACAGCCACTTTCATCTAGATAGGTTATCTACTACAGTAGGGGAACAACTGTGTAGTTTAAATGACATCTGCCGGGTATGCCCTCTCCCAGAATTTGAAAATCATACCTTGAAGCTGACGGGCGCCACAGCATCCTTCTGTGACAGAGAGACTTTGCCGAGGCCCGAAGACATTGCCTCCCTCGTTAGATCAGGATTCAAAGTAATGGTGGGAGCTCACCCGAAGGTCATTTTGTCTCCGGAAGAGAGGTGGAGAGTGAAGAGTTTGGTTCAACTCCCAGATGTGAGCGGTCTTGGTGAAGTGGGGCTCGACCATACCACCTCACCCGATTTATGGCACAGACAGGAAAGGCAGTTGAAGGACTTGGTGACAGGTTTAGAACCATCCAAAGTTCTAACCCTTCACGTTAGAGGGATGAACAGCGATGCGACAGGTGTCGAAGCCTTCATGAGGTGCCTGGATATCCTTAGCCCAATCTCCCCTGGAAGTAGAAAAGTCCAGTTGCATTGTTTCACTGGTTCGAAGGAAGTTGTTGAGGAGTGGCTAGAGAGCTTTCCATATACGTATTTTAGTTTCACTAATATGGTTAGCCGCTTTACCACCAGACAGAGGCGGGCCCTTCGCGCAATTCCCAGGGATAGACTTCTTTTGGAGACAGATGCTCCATACTTTGCACCTAGAGGTAGGAACTTGGGGTCTCCATCATGGCTCTATCCTGCCGCAGAGGCAATAGCTCGATTGTTGGAGGATGTGTCCCCAGAGGAAGTATTGGAACTGACTGAGACGAACGCCCAAAGACTCTTCCACTGAATGGCTAACGGTCAATCCAGGATAGACCGCAGCTGGTCTTGAGGACCGCAGCTGGTCCAGAATAGACCGCAACTGGTCTAGTGAAAATTGAAACTAGTCACTCAAAAGGACCGCAGTTCTGGTCTATGTTCCAGAAGGCATACAAGAGCAAGAAGGGATTGTGGAAATGTCAGAGTTTGATAGACAGCTCCGAATAGACCGCAGCTGGTCTAGAGAGGACCGCAGTCGGTCTAGGAAGAAAAACCACATTTGTTTTTATTATTAATGGATTAATCAATCTGTAACGGACCACATCTGCTCCACAAGGGACCACATCAGGATCTGCTCCACAAGGGACCACATCTGCTCCACAAAGGACCTGCTCCATAAAGGACCGCATTGGCTCTACAAAGGACCACATCAGCTCTCCGAAGAACAACATCTGGTCTGCAAAGGACCGCATCTGGTCTACAAAGGACCGCATCTGGTCTAAAAAGAACCGCAACTGGTCTAAGGACCGCAACTGGTCCACAGAGAACTGCAACTGGTCTTCAAAGGATTGCAGCTGACTCATAGAAGATTAAACAACTGCCACCAGGTTGGCTGTGAGTTCCAACTCCTATGTTTCATACATACAGCAACATTCAAACAATAAAAGTGGAAGGAGTGTAGTGCCAACAGGTTTCCCACACCCTTAATCATTAATGTGTTGTATGCAAAATAGTCAGGTGACTCCACTAGTAGTTAAACAGCCAATCGGTTCGCTCAGACCCATGCTAGAGCAAGATATGTAAATGAGCAGGTCACGGGGTCTATGCATGCTTTGCTGTGGCTGGAAGAGAGAAAGCACGCCACATGGCATTGAACAGCTAGAGCTTGAGTAGAGAACACCTATTACAGACAATACACAGTATACCGATAGTGAAGACTTGGTTGGGACTGGTGAGACGAAGTGGCTAACGACCCTACTGATCCTGAATACAGCCTTATACAAGTCAACAAGACACTCTCGGAAATTATAGTGAGTATCTGTAATTGTGGCATTTCACCCAAGCCCTGGCCCGTTTGCACAATATTGGACTTGTTAGACCTGTTTTAGAATATGGCTGTCACCTCACATGACTTAAAACCACTAGAAATTATCCAAAAGAAGGCTTTGGCTCTTTGTCTCAAGGCACCTATCACTTCCAGCAGAGAGGCTCTCGAAGTTGCTTCCGGAATTCCACCCATCGATCTGCGTCTTACTGAAATTGCCATAAGAGAAGTTGCAAAAATAAACGCAAAGAGCACAGATAATCCCCTCAAGCTTCAACTTAATCAATGTAAAGAACAAGATCCAGGGTCAAGATTCATTGGGCCTCTTAACCTTGCTTTATGTCAGGCAACAGAGATGCATCAAACTACAAACATAAGCATCAGTATGATTCAACCTGAACCAGCATACAATCCAGGTGACCTTGTCAGATCTATTCAACAGCCTGATTACTGGAGTCAGTTGGGATCCTCAAAAAATAGATCATCAGCACAACAAGAAATGGGTCAAAATATTATCCATGAACTTCTTTCAGAAGCCCCAGATAGATCAAGTTGTGCCTTCACAGATGGATCATGTCTTGACAATCCTGGCCCTTGCGGAGCTGGTGCTGTGGTATTCCTTCCAGATGATCCCAGTGGGTTAGAACTAACCAGGCCGGTAGCAGCAAGAGGGTCTATTCTCTTGGCAGAACTGGTGGCTATTCTTATGGTTTTAGAACTTGCTGTCTAAAGAGAATTTCTGATTTTTCCTCGTCACCACAAATCTTCTCTGATAGTCAATCAGCAGTTGGAATCCTTACACTGAACTGGGCTAGTACTAATTACACTGTTCTTATCTCACAAATCAAGTCTCTCCTTCAACAATTACAATCAACAGCTCTAGATGTTTCATTACACCGGACGCCGGGACATGCTACTATTGCTGGAAATGAGATCGCTGACAGGCTAGCAAAAGATGCTGCACATCAAGTCTTAGAGATGCCTGTCGATACATCTATTGTCACCATTCAGGACATCAAAAACTCATCAAAAAGTCAATTGTTTCTAAATGGCAGCAGCGCTGGGACATTTCTGAGTCTGGCAGATTTCTCCACACCTTCAAAGTAAGTAAGGTTGCAAAGATCAGGAATCGATACAATCAAGTACCACACCTGACCCAGGATACCAATGGTAAAGTGACAAACTCACAGAAGACACCACAAACGAGAGCCAAGAGGTCAGCCCTTTCCCAGCAGGTGACCACGAAGCACATATAAACAGACGCGCACAAAACATAGCAAACACAAGACAGAACAAAAACATAAAAGATCCACAAAAGAAGTACCGCCTTGGAACGGTCAGTAAAATGTTTTACTGGAGGGCTTAAACCGGTTTAACGGCGCCAACCTCACCCTTAATTCAGATGTGGATCAAGACACATAGATATTTGGTTTGCATGAAAGACCCCTAACTTATCAATGCATCATCTCCTAAAACATATAAATCAAGATATAACAAGGAGATAAAGCAAGGATAAGGACTCAACAGTAAATTAAACTGAATACCGGAGCAAAAGAAATCCAACAGGTAAACCCCGGTGGGCCCGACAAACAGCCAAAGCATCAGGCCCCTACCATCTCATCAATAGATAAGTCTTTAAGTAGGAACCATCATAGAGTCTGAAGTCCGACCCACCAGCGTGCAATTAAAGAGGAAAGCAAAGTTGCCGACTGTGATTGGGTTGACCACCAAGCATGCAGTCTGTTGCAATACATTAATGTTATAGCCAATCTTTTTATAATGGGAAATTATTTTAATGAACTGCGCTGAAAAATTATTAGAGCCAACAATCTTCTTCAACTTATACACCAAGTCACCATAGAAATCAGGTTCCGAAAGTCCTTGGCGCAAGAGAGATTAAAGTCCAACTTGGAATTTAGAAATCAAATCAAAGTATCGTCAATAAAATTTTGAAAATGTTTTGCGAAGTTTATGATACTGATAGCCCTGTTTAAGAAGTTTCTGAGTTAACAATTTATTGCGGGTGTTGAAGTCAGTAACATAGCTAGATGCTCTAGCAAAACGAATGAGTTGAGAGATATAGACTCCATAGGATGTAGAACGAGGAACATCACCATCTAAAAATGGGAAATTGACAATTTCAAAATCAAAGTCGTCACGTTTATCATAAATTTTGGTAGAAACAATACCATTAGAAATTGACAAATGCAAGTCTAAAAATGCGGCTTCGGTATCAGAGGCATTGGCTTTATTAAGTTGGAGCTCTGAAGGGTATATTTGACTAACCATATTTTCAAAATAAACATTATTAATATTTAATATATCGTCCAAATATCTGGAAGTAGTGTTAAACGCATCAATAACATCAGCCTGCTTATCATCAGAAAGAGACATCATAAAGTCCCTTTCATAACAAAACAGGAATAAATCTGCAACCAGGGGAGCACAATTAGTGCCCATAGGAATCCCAACTACTTGTCTATAGAGCTTGGTGCCAAATCGAATAAAAATGTTGTCCAACAAAAAGGTCAGCGCATCACATACATTTTGACACGACCATGCATGATATTTTTTAGGTTTTTCTGAAGTAAAAAATGCATTTCTGTCACTACATGCAAGGTAAGGAGAGCCTTCTCTCTGGAAGGTTCTTTCAATAAGATCAATAAGTTTATCTTTAATTAAATTATGAGGTAAAGTAGTGTAAAGAGTAGAAAAATCATAAGTAAACAAACTGGTCGCATTGAAATCTCTAGCTTTAAGTTTATCTAAAATTTCACCTGAATTTTTAATCGACCAAAATAGGTTTTTACCGGATCTCTCATATACTTTTTCACAATATTTGATAACATGTTTTTTAACAGCTGTAAGACACGAGGTTAACAATTTAGAAAGTTCTGTTGTCGTACAAGAACTAGAATTTGCAATAAATCTTGCTTTATAGGGTTTTTTATGGAGTTTAGGTAACCAGTACAACGTAGGAACTTTGTCTTGATTTTCTTTAGCTTTGACACCAAAATGTAGGGCTGTATGACAACCATGCCCATCAACAATCACCCTTTCACTTAAAGAAGGCTGCAGTTTATAGGCATTAGTGTCAACAAGCTCACGCTTAAGAGTATTTATATAATACAATCGTCATACAACTACAACATTGTTAGCAGCTTCATCTGCTGGAACCAAAACATAGTTCATATGAAAATCCTGGATACCTCGTTTAAGATGACGAAAAGAAGATTTAGGTTTAGGGGGCAAAAGATGTGTATTACGAGAGTAAAATGAAATACGAGTATCAATAATTTTAGAAATGTTAATCTTCCATTCCTTCAAAGCATCAGGTTCAACATTTTCCCGTTTGCACCATCGATTACTGAAGTCATTTAAAGAAGCAGAGATCTCTCTACGACATTTAGAGAAATCAATATTAGAGGGAAATCTGTATTTAGGACCTTTAGAAATGATATTGCGAACTCTAGCGTCAGGAATGACATTTAGATTACCTGTAATAACATGCCCTGCAGAGGGATATAAATAATTTGAATTTTTACAATCTCAGGAGACAGGAGTATTGGAATCTATATCTAAATCATTTACTATTTTATTAAAGTTAAATATCGTAGACCTTATTGGTTTGTTATATTTATAACAAATGATAGGAGTTTCAGAATTATTAAAGTAATTTGGAATAGATGAAATCACTGAATTATCCTTGAAGATACTATGTAAATCAATAAACTCAATACCTTTATTAATGAATGGAATTTTGATAAAATGTCGTTTATGGTTGACCTCAGAATCGATATAAGGACTAAGGAAATGTTGAACATAACACCTTGTAAGGAGTGCTGCTTTATATAATTTATTTGCTCTATCATAAAGTTTATTAGCCTCTAACTCTAAATTGCGTAAAACTGAGATAGGCAAGGAACTTAAAAATGAAAATAAGCCATGTCGACCATGATTAGTTAAAGCCAAAGAAAGATCCTTTAGAGAAGTATTTAAACGTTTTTCAGTATAAATTTTGCGCTTAATGTTGCCATTTTTACGTTTACCATGAGATCTACTTTTACGTTTTTTACATTCCAAAACAGAAAAAAACATCAAAATCTGGCATTTTAGAAATGTTGCCTTCATGGTATATATTATCATTAAAGCCTAAAGGAAAAGGTGATTGCAAAAATTTAATCCATTTAAGTTCAGTTTCATGTCTCTTAATATTTTTTAATCTAGTTGATGAATTAGGATCATATATAATTTTTTCAACAGGCTGAATTACAATTTTACTAGGTGAATGACCATTATTTTTGAAATGGCGATAAAGAAATGTGTCAAATTTTTTAGGCTTTTTCATTTTACGAAAGTGCTCACGAAACCTAGTCTTGAGGGATCGGCCAGTTTGTCCAACATATTGCATTCCACAGTTAGTTTCAGTTCAAGTTATAACATAAATCAGATCCGATGAAGTTCAGTCCAAATCATTATTATTAATTATGGAGAATTTTCTTCCATTTACAGAAGATGTAATGGTAGTTTTAGTACATAAATGTGCGCAACAGACACACCTCTTGGCATTGCACTTAGAAACATTAGGATACATTCCGCGTCTTTTGAATGCATTAAATGGTTTAGTATACTTCCTGATAATAGGTGACCCAAGAGGAGATAACCTAATGGTAGGAAGCATATCCCGAAAATTGTTAACTGAACTAGGAATACGAACAGAGGACGCCGAATGTAAACTAATGGGAGATAAATGTAATTTTGTTATTTTCGTTCTTATCATTAAAAGTTGTTTGGGTAAGTACCATCCCAAGACAAGCAATCAACACACCGGTTATTAAAATGACAAGCCACTTGTTGATAGCAAACCATACTTAGATTTGCCTTCTAAGGATCTCTTTTCTACCATTCTTCAGCTACATACCGGATACTGCAGTCTAAACGAATACAGATTTAAATTAAATCAATTTGAAAGTTCTGAATGTGTTTGTGGTGAAATAGAGACTGTATAGCACTTTATTCTTGAATGTCCCCTATATGAAGATAACCGTCAGAGACTTCAGAAGAACCTTTTCCTTCAACTTGGCATTCCTTATCTGGATATGGATCTGCTCCTTGGTTATAGTGAAAATGAAAATATTTCTGGTTGGAGAGAGTCTATAATATGTGAACTGGGACAATACATTGCCAATACTGGTCGTCTTTTTAGCAAAGTTGCTGATTGGAATGCACCACTATAATCCTTTGACCGTATCAAACACTAAATCTCTTAAATTACATTTGTGGAAATTTTACATTTGAGGCACTTAATCTACATGCGAGAGAACCTACACTCGAGAAGCTTGTGCCACAAGGCCTGATACGGAATATGGAATACATCTAACCAATCAAATCGGAATCAGTTGATCAATAAATCAGCCATTCATTTGTTGTTGTTTTTTTTTCCAATTCATTCATCCAGTCATCCAACAATCCATCCATCCATCCATCCATCCATCCATCCAATCCCATTCCATCCCATCCCATCCCATCCCATCCATACATACATCTACCCTTCTATCCACGCACCTACCCTCCCACGCGCACACCCATCCATCCATCCATCTATCCATCCATCCGTTCGTCCGTCTGTCCGTCCGTCCATCCATCCATCCATCCATCCATCAATCCATCCATCAATCTATCCATCTATCTACCCATCCATCCACCCATCCATCAATCCAACCACCTGTCCATCCATCCATCCATCCATCCATCAAACCACCCGTCTATCCATCCAATTGTTATCATCATCATCATCATTAGGATCATCATAAACATTACCTTTTATACCATTGCCACCACCATTTATAATCTTTAGGCCCACCGTCATTATCAATAATTCCATAATCAACATAACTTTTATAATCACCAGCATCGCCATCGCTACAACATTGATATCATTATAACCGGTTCATTCTCCATGTAACTTTCCTAAGAGAGCATGAAAATCATACTAAGGTAAAGGTGGGTGTTGGAGTCATGTTTACAGGTGGTGGGGCTATATTTGCAAAGCAGGGGAGTTGCATAAGCGGAACTTCCCAAAAGACATTTCCCTAAGAACGGAGTTGTGGAATCAGAACTTCGTTAATATCCTTCCCTAGAGCGGAACTGCGGAAGCTGAAAGTCGCAAAGGCAGCATACCTTCAGAGCAGAAATGCGGAAGTGAAACTTCACAAGACATTTCCTCTAGTGTGGCATTGCAGAAGCGGAATTTTGTGAAGACATTAACCCCAGAGCAGAGTTAAGGAAGGGGAACTTCGTGAAGACACTCTCCTCAATAGCGTGATTGCGGAAGCAGAACTTCGCAAGATGTTTTCTTCTGAGCGGAGTTGCAGAAGCAGAACTTCACCATGACCTTGGAATTGTGGAACTTCTCGAAGACAAATCCCTGCAGAACATTGCAAAGACGTTGCCCAATAGCGACAGGTTGAGGTGACAAAGCTTTTGAGGTGAAGGCCCTTTGGCATAGCCATCTTGGTGGTAATGAAATGAGGCATATTTCTAAAACTTGAATCTGTTATTGACAAGGCTGGTGTTGTAGTGCCAATCTGCTTAAGCAAAGAGAGGTAACTTGTTATGTATTAATGATAATCCTACACTAATGCAGAGCCATACTGTTGCAAAACTGTTATAACCAGTTTTCTTCTTTACAATTCATCATCCGTATCAGAGTCTACAAGAACAAGCTATGAATTGTCATATGCAATCAATCCTAAGCTCCAAGACGGAAGACATGTGATGTTATTTGATCCACAATGGCACCGTCTTGTTGGTCATACTTTGCAAATGCATTGCAATAACTCCGTATTAGGCATATGTTCTAACAGCAACACCATTGGTTTCAACTGGTTGCTATATGGATCTCGCTTCCATCCACAAGTTCAGCGATCAATGCGTTTATGTGGTGCAACTGTAACATTCAGCCATATAGTGATAATGGGCTCCACTTAGCGAAGTTTCAACGCATCAGATCACAGAGAAAGATTATCTGGGTCTTTTTCCTTATTGAAAAGAGAAACCCTCTCATTTGGTCAATCTTTGTGATCCCACGGTTGATGGGCTATCTATTTTACAAACTTCTCAAGGTTATCCACTTTTATATTTGTAGGCTGCCCACATCCTTAACCTGTCAGCAGCTTACTGCTATTCTTAAACGCTTTCCATGCTGTCCCCTTTTCATTACGTTACTGTATTACAGCGAGTTACCGTACAGAGCCTAAGAGAGCATCGAGTTTCATTTCATGGACCGACACATACTTGTACTCAGAATCTCTCTTTGTCCCTACCATGAATGTAGTTGGTGTTTGAAACTAGAGGACCTGATGGTCCTGAAGTGCTCACCTGATCTCCTTAATAATGTTAAACTAGGCCAAGATCAACTACAGCTTATAATGAAACATCTTTTGTTTTATGGGGGTTGCGGCCAGTTTGGTCCAGTGACCTAAAATAATCTAATGAATACTCCATCAAACAGCCCAGTCTGAGGCAAAGATGTCTAGATAGGTATGTGGTAGACCAATTGAGTGGCCTTGGATAAAAGGTCACAGGTCAGCTGGACATTTGGTACTTATATAAAACTGTTGTCTCATTAGGTTAAACATTTCTTGCAAGTATTATGATTTCGACCTAAACAGTTATAGAAAAATGAACATTTCAAGATTTTTCTCATGCAAAATTAGGAATCAAAATTGACCTTGCCATAAAGTAGGTCAAGGTCAACCTAGATTCATCATTTGTGCAAATCTGGTAGGGCCCATATCCCCAATGCTACATAATTAGTCCCAAGACCATTGGCCTTCTGGTTCCAGACAAGAAGATATTTAAAGGATTTTTACCATAAATGGGCATGGTGGCCATCTTGGTCATGTGACCAGTACAATTGGTACAAATTTTGGCTAACCTATTATAAGGAGTCTTCATATGAAATTTGAGTTCAATTGGCCGTGTGGTTTCTGAGGAAACTATGTTTTAATGTGTTGATGGATCTCCAATATGAGCGACCTTGGCTGAAAAGTTAAAGGTCAACCTTGACCTTTGAAACTTATTTATAGCCATTGTCTCATTAGGTTTAACATATCAAGTGAGAATAATGACTTTGGCTTCAACAGTATTCAAATTGTCAACTTTTAAAAAAAAAAACAAAAAAAAACATTTAATTGCGTTAGGAAGCAAGTTTGACCTTGACGTTAAGTAGTTCAAGGTCAACTTAGGATCATCATTTGAACAAACTTGGTAGGCCCCACATCCCCAATGCTATATAACAAGTCCCAAGGTCACCAGCCTTATGGTTCTGGAGAAGAAGATTTTTAAAGGTTTTTTTTTACTATATATGGGCATGGCAGTCATCTTGGTCATGTGACCAAAATATTTTGCATAAATTTTGATTAATTAAGTATAAGGAGTCTTCACATGAAATTTGAGTTCAATCGGGCCAAAGGTTTGTGAGTAAACTATGTTTTAACATATTGATGGGACTACAATATGAGCGACTTAGCTGAAAGGTCAAAGGTCAACCTTGACCTTTGGAACTTATTTATAGCCATTGTCTCATTAGGTTAAACATATCAAGTGAGAATAATGACTAACAAACTAAAGTTTTCAAAAAAATCAACTTTTCAAAAATTTCCCATGTAAATGCATTAGGAAACAAATTTGACCTTGACGTTAATTAGGTCAAGGTCAACCTAGGATCATCATTTGAACAAACTTGGTAAGCCCCACATCCCCAATGCTACATACCAAGTCCCAAGGTCATCGGCCTTCTGGTTCTGGAGAAGAAGATTTTAAAGGGTTTTTTACCATATATGGGCGTGGCGGCCATCTTGGTCATGTGACCAGGACCATTTGAACAAACTTTCGTTCCCGCGTCCTAAGGAGTCTCCATATGAAATATGAGTTTAATTGGCCCAGTGGTTTTAGAGGAGAAGATGTTTGAAAATGTTGACGGACGGACGGACGACGGACGGATGGACGCCAGAGACACTGGTATGCTATTAACTCACCCATGAGCCTTCGGCTCAGGTGAGCTAATAAAGTAAGAGAACGTCATATCCGTTTCTATACAAACAACGACAACCCTTTCTATTCCATGCCGTTACACAGCTTCTGTCTGAAACAGAATGTGTGCATTTGTCTTGTGTAAGGTCATAATCAGGTGAACATTTTACCAGTTCTGGACTCTGGAATCTGCCAGCAATAACAATGTCTTCATCATATGCGTAGCAGTCTTGCAAGTCGGCTTTATTTTCTTCCAAGCCTGCTGTCAGGCAAGGAAACTTTGTCATTCACCATCCGTCATTTGTGTGCCAATCTGACCTACAATTCAAAACCTTCAATTCCATGCACTGGTCACTTTGATAGAGCAGGCATTTTAATAGGAATGAGTGCATCAGATACTACTTCAAAGTCTTAGAGTAGAAAAATGATTAAAAGAATGTTGCAAGAAAAGAAGCTGCATCTTAAAAACACTTTCTGTATGTATCTGCTAAAAACAAAGACACACATCAGCTGCGCATCAGCGTAGGCTGATCAGATATGCGTAGAATATACGTTTGTATATTATGTATTGTTGTGACGATGAGCTTGTAATGCTTAAGTCCAAATAAAATTTCTGTTCTGTTCTGTTCATCATCAGACATCATCTTTAGAGCATCATTATCACCATTAACGAAATCTTCAATGCCTTCATAATCACTATCTTCATGATAGTCATCACCACTATCATTATTGCCATTATTGGGATCACTGTTAATAACATCATTGTCAGCACTTCCATCATACTTATTTTTTATGGCTTTCATTATTGTCATCATTGCCATATCGTCGCCTTCAAAATCACCATTCTCATTTCTGCAATAATCGCAATTGCCATCATTCTCATCATCATAATGATCATTGAAATCCACATAATTGCCCTCATAGTCAAAATAAAAATCTTTATAGCCACCATCATTATCACAATCACCATCATCATACATAATCTTTTATCCCCATTGCCACCATTTTTGCCTTCATAATCTTCTTTATGTCACCATCGCCATTCCCATCACAATCATATTGAGGATCATCATCGCCATAATTAAGAAAAAGATCAACTCTAGCAGTGAATTGTTGTATAATAATTCACTGTTTGGATGTCAGTTAAAAGAAGATTAAATCACAAGCGCTCAGCATGAATGATTTATCTTCATACAACTGACCAACATTAATTTCTGTCATTATCATAATTGCTATCATTATTAGCATAATTGGGATCATTATAACACACACCATTAACACCATTGCCATCATCATGCATAAAGTTTATGGCCACCACCATAATCATTGCCTTCATAATTACCATCTTCTTTTTGCCATCATGGGATCATTTAACCATCATCACACATAACATATGGCTACCACCATTATCATTGGGATCATTATAACTAACATCATCATCATCATACATAATCTTTATGACCATCATCATTATCATCACTGACAAAATCAGCATCACTTTCTTTATCACACTCTTTATATTTGCCAGCGCCATCAATTGCAAGTAATATCGTTGTCAGCATTATCATCATTGGGATTATAACAACCAACATCACCATAAACATTACCATAGTCATAATTAATCTGTATGGCCACCACCATTATCATTGGAATATGATAGCAACTATCAGTATCACCATTACCATCGTCATACACAAACTTTATGGAATCATCATCATCATTGGGATCACTCTAACCAACATAACCATGGCATCACCATTGCCTTCATCATACACAATCTATATGACCAACTTCATTTTCAGTGTGATCACTATAACCAGTGTCATTATCAACATTACCATGATCATACATACTCTATATTGCATGGTCTTTATACTTTAGATCATAATTACCAACATCATCATCACCATTGCTTTCATCATACTTAATATTAATGGCTATAACCATCTTCATCATTGCCAAAATCAGTGCCTTCAAAATCACCATCTTCATTTCTACCATTATCTTCATTGCCATCACTATCAGCACAATTGGATCATTGAAACCCTAATTATTCTCATCATAGCCATCATCATATATTTAATATGTAAGGCCTCCTTCATTATCTCAATTGCCTTGATCATTGCCATCAAGATTAGCATCTTCATTATTGTCATCATTATCATTGCCATCGTCATCATTGGCATTGGAATTATTAATGCCAACATCACCATCAGCATTGTCATAATCCTACTTAATCTTTATGGCAACCATCATAATCACCATTGACATACTCATTGCCTTCATAATCACCATCTTTATTTCTGCCATTATCTTCATAGCCATCAGTAAAATGGGATCATTAAAACCATCATAATAATTAATAATGCATCATCATTCTTACTCTTTATGGCCACCATAAGAATCATCATTGCCATAATCATACAAATACCTTGAACATCATTAAAACTCTTCCGCAACAGGGCATATCAAAACCAGTATTGTTAAGAACCGTTGGAAAGCCTTCTTTAGTTATCAATTCAAAACGAAAATCAACCCTTATAAAAAGTGGGAAATAAGATGGATATCATGCAACAGTCTGCACGCCTGGTTGTACACACAATCACATATTACAACTATGTTTTCTTCTTTAATTGCACAAAGGTAGTCAGGTCTCAGACTCGATGACGACTCCAACCTAAAACTTTCATTGGTGGGGTGCCCGATGTTTGTCTTTGTCTGGGGCCCAACATGTATTCTTTAGCCCTAACTCTCTGTCAGTCATGAGCCATTCGTTTCACCAAGTATGTTATATTGTTTCACTGTGATGATGTATTGCATAAGTTAGAAAACCTCCATGCGAGCAAAACAATTTTGTTTAACAGCAGAATATAGGGCGAAGATTGGCGCCAGTAAAACACATTTAAGGCCACCCCTCCCTGCTACCACGTTCTGTTGTTGTTGATTCATTGCTTATTGTAGCTCTCATTGTGTGTGGGAGTTTTGTTTAGTCCTTGATTTGTTATGCAGTACTTAGCCTTGAGGTTATAAAACTTGAGTTCAGTCTCAGACTCAAAATAAAGCGCAATGATTGGCTGCTTGCGGACACATGCCCGCAAACAGCCAATCATTGCGCTTTATTTTGAGTCTGAGAATGAACTCAAGTTTTATAACTAAATAATCTCGAGGCTTAGTGTACTTTCTAGTTTTGCAATCATCTCGCTAGGGGAAGAGAGGGCTGGTTGCTTAACTTTATTTATGTTTATTTTCACTGTGTAGAGGAAAAAAGTTTTCTAATCAAAATAATAAGCATGATTTTTTGTTAAAAATTGTTTTTAAATAACAAGTAGGGTATATGAAAAACATAGAATAAATTTCATTATATAGAAGATATAAAACATATTAAACACAATAACATATGTTGGTAATAGAATGTGTAAGTAATAAGGTTGCAAAGATCAGGAATCGATACAATCAAGTACCACACCTGACCCAGAATACCAATGGGAAAGTGACAAACTCACAGAAGACACCACAAACGAGAGCCAAGAGGTCAGCCCTTTCCCAGCAGGTGACCACAAAGCACATATAAACAGACGCGCCCAAAACATAGCAAACACAAGACAGAACAAAAACATAAAAGATCCACAAAAGAAGTACCGCCTTGGAACGGTCAGTAAAATATTTTACTGGAGGGCTTAAACCGGTTTAACGGCGCCAACCTCACCCTTAATTCAGATGTGGATCAAGAAACATAAATATTTGGTTTGCATGAAAGACCCCTAACTTATCAATGCATCATCTCCTAAAACATATAAATCAAGATATAACAAGGAGATAAAGCAAGGATAAGGACTCAACAGTAAATTAAACTGAATACCGGAGCAAAAGAAATCCAACAGGTAAACCCGGTGGGCCCGACAAACAGCCAAAGCATCAGGCCCCTACCATCTCATCAATAGATAAGTCTTTAAGTCGGAACCATCATAGAGTCTGAAGTCCGACCCACCGGCGTGCAATTAAAGAGGAAAGCAAAGTTGCCAACCGTGATATGGTTGACTACCAAGCATGCAGTCTGTTGCAATACATTAATGTTATAGCCAATCTTTTTATAATGGGAAATTATTTTAATGAACTGCGCTGAAAAATTATTAGAGCCAACAATCTTCTTCAACTTATACACCAAGTCACCATAGAAATCAGGTTCCGAAAGTCCTTGGCGCAAGAGAGATTTAAGTCCAACTTGGAATTTAGAAATCAAATCATAGTATCGTCTATAAAATTTTGAAAATGTTTTGCAAACTTTATGATACCGATAGTATAGCCCTGTTTAAGAAGTTTCTGAGTTAACAATTTATTGCGAGTGTTGAAGTCAGTAACATAGCTAGATGCTCTAGCAAAACGAATGAGTTGAGAGATATAGACTCCATAGGATGTAGAACGAGGAACATCACCATCTAAAAATGGGAAATTGACAATTTCAAAATCAAAGTCGTCACGTTTATCATAAATTTTGGTAGAAACAATATCATTAGAAATTGACAAATGCAAGTCTAAAAATGCGGCTTCGGTATCAGAGGCATTGGCTTTATTAAGTTGGAGCTCTGAAGGGTATATTTGACTAACCATATTTTCAAAATAAGCATTATTAATATTTAAAATATCGTCCAAATATCTGGAAGTAGTGTTAAACGCATCAATAACATCAGCCTGCTTATCATCAGAAAGAGACATCATAAAGTCCCTTTCATAACAAAACAGGAATAAATCTACAACCAGGGGAGCACAATTAGTGCCCATAGGAATCCCAACTACTTGTCTATAGAGCTTGGTGCCAAATCGAATAACTCTTGTGACAAAATCAGAAGAGTGAATTTCACCAATGAATTTTTGATCTCTTATAGATTTTATATAGGGTGAAGTGAATTGGCTTCATAGAAATTGATTAAAAGGTATGAAAACATAAATCAGTTCCATTTTTAGCACAAAACTTTAAAAAAATGAACTATTCAGATTTGTATAATAAGCATAGTAAGTAGTTATAAAATGTCATTAAGTTAATGATCAGAAAACAGTTGACAGCACTCATTGTGGGATAGTTATCAATTGAATGAATAGAATGATACCATTTCTTGCAATTATTAAGAATCTGTAACAAATTTAAGGCTTAAATAGAAAGAAAAAATTGTGTTACATTTGTGACAAAGAACAAGGGAACTTATTATGTCACTTTTGTCTTTTCTTATCACTCATACTTTATATAATCTACTATAGTATGTACATCTGAGCGTCTTTTTTGTTTTCTTCAATAAATTCCTGTAAATATTATTTGAACTGTGAAAAAATACCTTTCCCTCTTTGTGAGTGCATAATTTTATTCTTTTTGCTTACACCATTTTGTGTTTTCTTCGTATCAAAAGAGTGAATAACTATACCCTAAAATGCCAAAAAGTAACAAATTAATTGTTGAATAGATCATCCTTTGACCAAACACTAGAAAAAGTGAGATGAAGTCAATCAATAATATATGTTACACTTGTGACACAAATCACATTTTAAAGTCTGTCTAAATCAAGCTATAGTCTGATTTTAGACTGTTTGATTTCTTCAGCGTTGAATTTAGCATGATTACTATCCCAGAATATAGCTCAAGGATTGTCAGCTTCATTATGAAATTAGTATATGGGCTTGAGGAAGTGTCATTCCTGCTGGACCATAATTAGTATTGACTACACATTTGGTGAAGATGTTGACTTCTTGCTGTGTTTAAATTATATTTATGCATTCAAGAATTATTAAAAAGACCAAAGAGGTAATATTTCATTTAAAATTTGCCATGTATATGCATTTATGACATATTCCTAAAATGTGTCACACTTGTGACATCAGTTTAAATCATGCCACGAAGTCAGCAGCTTAAGGATTTCACCATAATTCCTCATAGTGTTTTTTGGGCTCCCTTGACCAGAAAAACAGCAAAAAAGCTGTGAAATGCAAAACAAATTGAAATACTGATGATTAGAACCTTAAATGTTACACTTGTGACATATCTGGGTGGTTTTATTCAGTACTGGCTACATAAAATCATACTTGTTGTTTTATAGGCAAGTTGGTTTCTTCAAATAGCTAATAGACTGCTTGTCATAAAAACAACATTCCTTATGAATAAAACTTTGTATATTTTGAGAGGCAATTCACTTAACTCAAATTATATGAAATTCCGTATGATCAAAATTTGAAAGGGTGTGATTATAAAAGTGTACAAAATTCCCATTTATCAGGTTTAAAATAGATGAAAAGATTATTTTCCTACAGGTTTTATGCTATATTTCAACTGCAATTTACCATTTGACAATAAATGAATAGTGTTTAATACAATTTACAGTTGGATCGAAGGTAAGGGAAAAAATGACACACCAAAAGTGTTACCCTTGTGACAATCTGACAACCTTTTCCATGTTATTTTGGAACGGGACATTCTAAAGCCGTGAAAGTTGGCATGATGCAAAAAAAAACATTTATTACATATCTTAAAATTATTTTTAACTATAAATCTGCTTTAGATAGTCTATAAACATGATTAAAGAAATGGCTGCATTTTTTTTAAATCACCCATACATACATACATACATACATACATACATACATACATACATACATACATACATACATACATACATACATACATACATACATACATACATACATACATACATACATACATACATACATACATACATACTATTTATGGCCACCACCATTATCCCCATTACAATAATCGTACATCTTTATGGCCATCATCAGTACTATTTGGATCTTGATTGCCAACATCATTAAGGAGCTCTAGCGATAAGGCGTATATTTTCCCTAGTTGACATGATTACAAAACCTAAATTTTCAAATTGCCCTAATATTTTTAAAATTGGACTGTTTCGGTAGTAAAATATGCATAGAAAGCATCAAAATAGGTTTCAAAGCGATCCATCGTTTACAAAGCCGTGAAAACTTGCGCCTTCTACTCCCACCCCTCATTTTACATCTTTAGACTGGGTGCCGTTTATACGATAGTTTTCGTAAATCCTTTGCAGGTTTTCAAAAAGTAAAAGTGCTAAAATATTAGGGATATAAGTGCTCTTCATTTCCAAAACTTTGCGGTATCCCTTCTGCGCATGCGTACGAATATACTTAAAATTGTGACGTTTGTCATTGAAAAGATGAAACTGGCGTCTTTCAGTTTGTTTTTAGATGCTTTCCCCCCCTCGACCCAAGATGCCCTTTGGACAATTAAATGTCGCTATACAAATATACAACATCTATAAATGGCGTCTTGGGTCTAGGGGGGGAAAGGGGTTGTATAAGCGAAAGAGGACATTAAATATCTGCCAAAAATAGACCACTTTGCAAGATGGTCGTTTTTATTGTACATCAACTGTATAAAGTTTTACTGTACATAGCGTGGTTCCCTCTTTAACGGTCTAGTTCCCATATATGTTACCGAATAACAAGCACAGTTGATGATCAAAGTAAATTATCATTCAATAAGAAGTAGAGTTATTACGAGCATGAAGGACCCCGTTTTAAATATACAAATTGGGGGCAATGGTGCATCGACGGCTCGTCTATATATATTTGTTGAATGTGCCTAGTTTCTCCAGTCGTTATTTCAACAAAATAAAACGAACGTCTCATTTAGGGAGATTGCTCGCCTTATCGCTAGAAATTCTTACCACCATCATACATATGATACATTATAACAGCATCAGTATCATATATAATCTGTATGTCGATCACCAGTATCATTTGTATCATTATAACCAACATCATTACCACAAATGTCATCATGGATTATATTTATGGTAACCATTATTAAATCATTAAACAATGCTTTATCTCCTTTTTATATCATGATTTATATGTTTTTGGAGATGATGCATTAATAAGCTAGGGATCTTTCATGCAAACCAAACATCTATCTATCTTGATCCACATCTGAACTAAGGGTGAGGTTGGTGCACCATTAAGCCCTCCAGTAAAATATTTTTAATGACCGTTCAAAAGCTGTGCTTCTTTTGTGGATCATTTATGTTATTTCTGTTTTGTTTTTTTATGCTTTCATGCACGTCTGTTTGTTGATGCCTTGTGGTCACCTGCTGGGAAAGGGCTGACCTCTTGACTCTGGTTTGTGATGTCTAATTGTGAAGTTGTCACTTTCCCATTGGTATCTTGGGTCAGGTGTGGTGCTTGATTGAATTGATTCCTGATCTTTGCCCTCTTTCTTACTTTCATAAGTATTCTCCCTGCCCTTCACTATACTAGTATAGATTTGTTATTCTTGTCCTTTGGAATCATGGATTCCATTGTGGAATTTTGAAACCATTGGAGGGTCACTGATGAAGCCTAAATGGCTGAAACTAGCTAGTTGGGCGCAGAAAATTTGCACACTTTACACTTTCAGTTCTTTGATGCATCCTTTGCTTCCAAAGGATAACCTTTTTTAGAACATATTCAAAACTTCAACCATCGCCATAATCATTGACACCATCAAACTCACCGTCTTCATTTTTGCATAGATTGTCATTGACATCATTAACCAACAGGATTATCATCTTGCCTAATCTTATGGCCACAATGGCATCATTATCATCATCGACATAATCATTATTGCCTTCATAATCACCATCTTTATTATTGCCATCATCATCATTACCACCATTATCATAGATATCATTATAACCAATATCATGATCAAGGCAAGGGGCGCATTCTGCAATATTTTCGACCTTCATTAAGCTACCATTAGTCATCAAGATCTTTGTTTTGTCTATTTTTGAGTGGCTGTTTTACACAGGTTTTACAGTACACTCCTTTTCAATCTTCATTGAATTAACCTGCAGTATTTTAGTTGTAAGCATGTCTCCGATGAGAGTGGATAACAGTGTGGATCTTAATCAGATGTTTTCATCAGAACCCAGCTGATTTAGATCTACAGTGTTTTCAAAAAAGGATAAATCCAGGTTAAGCAGGACATGATTTAAGAGATTGTTTTCAAAATGGTGTAGAATTTCTCCCCGTACATCAATAAAGTGTTGATACATATATTTTGTTTTAAATTCTGGTCCTTTAGAAATAGTAGGTTAATACTGTTTACGTCAGTGCTAGTAGGAGTGAGAGTTGTAGATATATACTCCTCAAAATAATTGAAGGACCAATGCTATCAATTATAACATTGATGCATTTTGAGTAGAACGTATTTTGAAAACCAATTTTACAATCTAGCTAATTTTTTCGGACATCTTTGACGCCCATTGCCAAGTGAAACGGCAAAAAGAAAATTATTGAAACTGTTACTAACAAGGATTTTTTGTCATTTTAAAACTTGACCTGAATGCATTGGAATGTCATTTTTTGTGTGTGATCCATGGACCACAGAATTGCATGAAATGATCGAAAAATGCTTTTAGATGTTGAAGTTTCTGATTTCACACGATTGTATTGTGTTTTAATCCTGTCGATACCATCCACCTCTACCTGTGAGAGAAATTTGCCCCTTTTGGTTGTGGTGTAATGGCCAGACTATAGCTTCAAACAACTGGTTTTGGCGTTTGTCTTTGACAATCTTTAAACAATTCGCTGGAACATCTTTCTAACACTAAAAGGCAAAGAATGACGATTGAAGATCTGATTCTTGATGGCCAAGTACACACATTGTTTTCAGAAAACAAAACAATGTCAAAACTCCATTGTCAGAGATGAAAAATGCTTGCTTCCCAGTATATTGAAACTGTTTGAAAAATTTTTTTGCATGTAAGCTTAACTGTTTAAAACAAAGTTTAATTTGATGTCACTTTGATTCTACTCGAATGACCACAGAAGAATTTCTTTACCCCACCCACTGCCTTTTGAAAGTGTGTTTTTTAGGGTATGTGCATTTGAGACACAGTTATGGCAGAATTAGGCATGGAAATCAGTACAAATGATTCTTGACTTATGGGCATAATCAATAGGAAGATATGGGCCAAGTTTTACAGAATTCAAATGTATGAGCTAATTATACTCACATTCTAAAATCTTGGTCCTTTAATTATTTTGAGGAGTATATATATATTTTTTTTGTTTAAATTCTGGTCCTTTGGAACAGAAAGCATAATACTGTTTAAGTCAGTGCTAGTGGGAGTGAGAGTTGTTGCATTTTCCATTAACTGTCATGAACAGACTCATTGAACCCAATTTTGCCATTTTCATATTTTTAAACTCGATTTTGGAATAATAGGTTGTTTCCGGACTATCTGGAAGCACTTCTACCCATTTATCCATAAAGTGTTGGATTCTTTTTCAAATTCTGGTCCATTGGAAAGGATACAGGATAACGCCCTAACCAACTCAGCAACAACAAACTTATGCCCTAACCAATTCAACCCCTATTATTTATTATCCCTTTGTATTTGGGAGTTTAGGGTACTTTTGCAAACAGTGAAGACCCAGATGAAATGCAGCATGATGCTGCATTTCATCAGGGTCTACACTGTTTGTGATCTTCAGACAAAATAATACAATATTTTTTCAAATTATAATCTGACACTCCTAGATACATGTATGTACAAGGGACTTTCCAAAGTTTATTGTATCCTATCAGAAGGAAGAATCATTGGTATACAAAGGGTTAAAGGTCATTTCTGGGTTAAAGGTCATTTCTGGGTTAAAGGTCATTTCCGTAAAGTATCAACTAGGAATCAATCTGAATCATTAGTGTTTATCCACAAGACCACAACCCATCTTAGGCACTTATTGCAGATACCATATGTTATCACAAAAAATATTTGCTTTTCTCACCAAATCAAACTCAGTGAAGGAGATAAGAAACAATATAAGAACATTTTCTCAGAGATTTTAATACAATGGAATCATCTATAAAGAACAGCAGCATACATCCAGATAAGTGAACTATTTTAGCATAAAACTTAAAATTGTAATTATCTTCTTACCCATCAGTTGAAATATGTGTTTTGGGTGTTCAAAAGAACCGTCTAATTGAGACGGTTCTTTTGAGCATCCACAACATATATGTTTTGAGAGAATTAAGAAGATTTTTCATTTACGCACACTTATCTGGAGGCTTGCCTTAGAGTTGAATCAGTTCACTAATGTATACATAGATAACAAAACAATATATAAAGGAAAATAAAGAATGTTCATGCTAGGTTGTGGAATTATTATCTTTAAAGGCACTCTATCCATCACCAAAAACATCTTTTTTCTGCTTTTCGCTTGTTACGTCCCATCAACAATCTTTCAGCTATAAAGGGACGGGTGTTCCTGGGTTGAACCAGTACTAAGCTAGGACTAATGTGTCTTGCTCAAGGACTTCATTAAGCTACCATTTGTCAATAATATCTTTGTTTTTGTCTATTTTTAAGTGGTCCCTTAAGACAGGTTTTACTGCAGTTGATTGCATATCTAAAGTAGAAGCCTCCATTGGCTTATTAGAACTCACAATATTGATTTTCAGATTGCAACAATTAGAATATTTATACCAAAAATAATTAAATAAATAATAGTAGGAGCCATCAATACACATCAATTATGATAATTAAAATATCAAATATTTCTTTAAAGTTCCCTGGAAAATGTTCACTTTGATGTCCATAGTGCCTTTAACTTTGTAGTGTAAAAGCTCCTTATAGAAAAATATTAAACACAAGACTTTTAAATGCGGAAATTATCCTTCACTTCAAAACCGATTTACTTTCCTCTTAACTAACCCCTAAACAGGTACTTTTTGCATACAGTGAAGACCCAGATGAAGTGACAAAATTCTGCGGCACTTAATCATGGTCTGCACTGTTTGCCAAGACAAAATCGATCTTCAGAAAAAAGAAATATAATATTTTCTGGAAATCTTAATGAGTGAAAGGCGGATGGAAGGGACTGATACAGATGGGGTCGCCAAAACTATATCACTCTGACTTTGTCAGGTGGAAAAAAGGGTAAATTCCGTATTAAAAAACCTTGTTTTTCTAATTTGGTCCTGATTCATTTTCTTACTATAGCACTATATTGAAGAAGAACAAATACACAGTTCACATGAATAGAATGGTACTTATTAAATAGGCATAAACTCACTCATTAACACATATAAGCCAAGTGTCCTTTCTTTTCAGTACTCTCAGTGCTTTGATTCTAATTGGGTCCTGATTGAGTTACCATAGCACTATTTTTAAGAAGAACAATACACAGTTCACATGAGTTGAATGGTACTTATTGAATAGGCTCACTCTTAAAATGCATGGGTGAAAATTAAAACAATCCTGAACTTTGTAAATTCAATTCGTTAAACATACAGTAGGGAAACGAAGTATTATAACTGTTTAAATGGGCAATTTTCTTTAGATAAATTGAAAATAAATCAGAGGAGCTCTTATAATCTGCCTAATAAAGTATTTTGAGGCCGACTTTCTATGGAAAGCCATTCTCAAAATCCTGAAAAATTTCACCCATAAATGTGTATGAGTAGCTACCAGTCTAGTTTTGGTCTAAACCATTGTGTATTTCTATACTTTGTGTGTACGAGCAGTAAAGGCTTCAGCCAGTCAGCATGGAGAGACTTTTGCTAATTCCCTATTAGATAAGAACCAAACTTTCATGAGTTGACTGATACGCTAGCACAATTTTAACTCTTTGCACGCTTGGTGCGTACTTTTCATTTTTAAATTGTCCTCTGCTGATTTTTTTTGGAAATTAACGTTTTCAATGTACTCTTTCTGGAATACCATCAGATTGTTTAACAGTTCAGATTCAGATCAGGCTTGACATTTTGTCGGGACTGATTTGGGTCCAAACTGTTTGCAAAAGTTAGGCAAAATAAAAAAAATAAGTGTGTTTCGGGTAACAGGTCTGAAAATTTTAGGTAGGGTAGGTACACATATTTTGTTTAATTCTGGAAAAAAATATATTATTTTATGCATTTCGCCTTTCAAATGCATAAAATTTTATTTTCTTTCCCAGAAAACCTGAAGAAATTCTAGGTTTCACCAGTAAAGGGTCAGATTACCCTAAACACTGATATTTTTTTTATTTGGCCTTATCAGCAGAGGACAAGTCACCACTAGCATGTTAAGAGTTAAGAAAAACATCAAAGTTTACTTGTGTAGTTACTACAGTTCACATATGTAATCTATATAGTTCACATAAGTAATTTATATAGTTCACATATGTAATTTATACAGTTCACATATGTAATTTATATAGTTAACACATGTAGATACACTAGATACAAAAATACTTAACAGAACATAAAACATCAATGGTACTTATTGAATAGGCTCACTCTTAAAATGCATGGGTGAAAATTAAAACAATCCTGAACTTTGTAAATTCAATTCGTTAAACATACAGTAGGGAAACGAAGTATTATAACTGTTTAAATGGGCAATTTTCTTTAGATAAATTGAAAATAAATCAGAGGAGCTCTTATAATCTGCCTAATAAAGTATTTTGAGGCTGACTTTCTATGGAAAGCAATTCTCAAAATCCTGAAAAATTTCACCCATAAATGTGTATGAGTAGCTACCAGTCTAGTTTTGGTCTAAACCATTGTGTATTTCTATACTTTGTGTGTACGAGCAGTAAAGGCTTCAGCCAGTCAGCATGGAGAGACTTTTGCTAATTCCCTATTAGATAAGAACCAAACTTTCATGAGTTGACTGATACGCTAGCACAATTTTAACTCTTTGCACGCTTGGTGCGTACTTTTCATTTTTAAATTGTCCTCTGCTGATTTTTTTTGGAAATTAACGTTTTCAATGTACTCTTTCTGGAATACCATCAGATTGTTTAACAGTTCATATTCAGATCAGGCTTGACATTTTGTCGGGACTGATTTGGGTCCAAACTGTTTGCAAAAGTTAGGCAAAATAAAAAAAATAAGTGTGTTTCGGGTAACAGGTCTGAAAATTTTAGGTAGGGAAGGTACACATATTTTGTTTAATTCTGGAAAAAAATATATTATTTTATGCATTTCGCCTTTCAAATGCATAAAATTTTATTTTCTTTCCCAGAAAACCTGAAGAAATTCTAGGTTTCACCAGTAAAGGGTCAGATTACCCTAAACACTGATATTTTTTTTATTTGGCCTTATCAGCAGAGGACAAGTCACCACTAGCATGTTAAGAGTTAAGAAAAACATCAAAGTTTACTTGTGTAGTTACTACAGTTCACATATGTAATCTATATAGTTCACATAAGTAATTTATATAGTTCACATATGTAATTTATATAGTTAACACATGTAGATACACTAGATACAAAAATACTTAACAGAACATAAAACATCAAAAAAGACAATAAAAAAAGTACTCTATAACAATACAAATTGTGTTTTGATCTTTTTTCTAACAACACAGTCCAAAGGACTTAATAAGCATAAACAGTGATTTATTATGTAACAAATCACTGCAAGACCAGAGCAATTTCCACACCAATACACATTAAACAAATTAGCCCTGGAACTAGAGGTAAAAGTGATTTATTACTCAACAAATCACTACAAGAGCTGTTATTTACAGTTATAAACAAGGATAGCCCTAGAATTAGAGCAAAATCAGCAATTTTTTACACAACAAATCACTACAAGAAATGTGCCATTTAGGAATACATAAACACAAAGCAAGTCCTAGCACTAGAGCATAAACAGTAATTTATTACACAACAAATCACTGCAAGATATGTGCAATTTCCATTCTAACACCCATAAAACAAGGATTGTGACTGTTTTATTTTCGTGTTGATCCTTTACATCCCAGTCAGCATCTTTTCAGTCATGTCAGGACAGTTTCCTGTTTTCCATGGTTGAACCAAAACTGAGCAGTGAATAATGTACCTTGCTCAATATCTGGTGAGTCTGGAATTAGCAGCATGGGTGAAAGTTCAAAATTTCCAAAATCCTGAACTTAAGAAATTCAAATCTCAAATCTTGCTGTATACCTTCAAATTATTAAGAATTTCAAGTTAAAATGGTCAATTGTCTTTAAACAAATTGATAATAAATCAGAGAAGCTATCATTATCTGATTAATTCAGCATTTTGAGGCTGACTTTCTATGGAAAGCCAGCCTCAAAATCCTGAATTCAGGAATAATCCTAAACACTTTCACCCATGTAGCAACCCTTCGATCCCCAGTTTAATGCTCTACCAACTGAGCCACAACCCTCCACACAAGGATTGTTCTATATCTTTACCATATCAACACAAAAACATACATCAGTGGGGTGTAGCATATTGTTTCTTTTTTTTTGCACAACTTTTACAGAATAAAATAAATTCTGTTTGTATGGATCTTGTTATACTGTACTATCATGGGAGAACGTTCAAAATTTCCAAAAATCTTGAACTTTTGAAATTTATATTTCAAAAATTGCAAGACGACTACAAAAACAAATAATTTCAAGGTTTAATGATTGTTTTTGATTATCTGAAAACTAATCAAAGCTATTATAATCACCATTCAGGACCTATCATACATGCTATAACTTGTTGACTGAAATCTGTGAGATGAACCAAAACTTTAAGTGAGATTTCATAAAATTCTGTGAGATTTTCACAAAAATCACTTTGGAACTCCCCCTTTAAACCAAAAAGCTTTTATTTTAATGTAAGAAGCTTGTGATAAACATAATGAAGTGTGATTTGTGATTATTTCTTTATAAAATGTGTTTTTAGATGGTCCGAAAATTCTGTGAGATTTGAAAATCTTATGGGAATCGGCTTTCAGAAGGGCCGAATTCTGTGAGATTTTATCTCACAGTGTGAGGTATGGCATGAATGATTAATCCTGAAAACTTTCATCCATGTAATAAACAAGTGCATGTTTTAAAGACTGTATTTCAGCTGTGGCATGAGAAAACCCTGTTTGTTTTGTTTTTGTTGCTTTACGCCCCAAGTCAACAGCTAAGGTCATGGCGGGACGGTCAGTTCACCTAACCACACTTTTTCCTGGGCACGCTTGAACAAGCGGTTAACCAGTACTTCGTGCACATACTTTCACTTGTTACTGACAACAACAAAGGGTGAGATAGAACAATCCGTCCCAAGGATCACACCATCACGAGGCTTGCCGAGTAATGACAAACGGTGATCACGAGGGACGGATTTTTCTATCCCATCCTCACATGAATAATGGATTCTTTTTTTTACTCACCGTTAAAGCTTGACTCCTTGGTTACACAATGAGTGCACAGCAAAGACTATAAGAATCCGTCACGAGTGTGAGATAGAAAAATCTGTCCCGAGGATCACCGTTTGGCATCACGAGGCTTGCCGAGTGATGACAAAAGGTGATCACGAACGATGGATTTTTCTATCCAATCATCACACAAATAATGGATTCTTTTTCTTGCTCACCATTAAATACCGCATATTATGTTTAAAAAAGGCTCCCAGAAGTTTGTAAATGCGCTAAGATGCAATTTGACATGATGATGTCACTTTAACATAACATAACAATGACGTCACTTGATGACCATGTGCGGGAGTCCCAATACAACCACTGTATGTAGCTGTCACGTGACAGTCTGGGTTAGACAGTCTGGGTATGATAAAGATTTTTTATCTCAGGGTAAAATCTCAGATTATCTGGTGTGCAATAATGGTTTTGCTCTATCAGCCCAGTCTGATCCAAGTCTTTGCCTGGTGCACACTCAATTTGTTGGTCTCATCATGTCAAAGTTCATTAAGTATTCGCTAGCTGCTTTCTACATGTACTATAAGGACACACAAATAATGGGCCATTACTCAAATTTATGACAAATTTACAAGATAATTTAAGCAGTTTAAAATGGCCAAATACAGTATACGCATCATGCATTAGGTAAAATTAGGACAAAATCCATACAAACAAATTTAATTTGGTTAACTCTACAAAAACTAACCATTTACAGCACAGTTTAAATCAACAGATAACAAAATACATGTATAAACCTTAGATTTAAATAAATTCAAATCAACCCTCCAGACATTTACATCCAGGAACACTTTTCCTGTAGCATGCCAAACTCATTTACACTGATTTTCCATCATTTTTTTCTACAAAATTATTTGATAATTTAAGCATCACACTCATTTATTTTCCAGCAAAAATTGAATTTAAATCAACACACTGATTTTCAATAATATCCCATTAAATCATTGATATTCCATCAAATTATTGATTTTCCATCAAATTACTGATTTTCCATCAAGTTACTGATTTCCATCAAATTATCTAATTTCCACCAAATTATTGCTTTTCAATCAAATGATATGATTAACTTTCATGCCACATATTTACAAATTGATCGAAAAATGAGCAAGCTGATGAGATGTTAGTACTTATCACATATACCAGCAGCAAAGGCTCAGTCAGGGTTCATACAGGCAAGTACATGTATGAGTTAAATTCAAGGACTTCGTAAAGACTCTCCATTAG
Organism: Loripinus fragilis; assembly: GCA_964019695.1. NCBI lineage: Eukaryota > Metazoa > Mollusca > Bivalvia > Lucinida > Lucinidae > Loripinus > Loripinus fragilis. The sequence goes on along the minus strand of OZ026531.1, from coordinate 35,139,377 downwards.
TTTTCAAGGACTAAAAATTAATAAAAAATATTGATCTAAGTGTTAAACTTCTACTTCAGAAATGCTAGACTGATATAATGGACACATTTGTACTGTAAAATTAGTATAAAATTGTTGTACCTATATTTGGTGCAGCATATGCTGCACCAAATAAAGGCACAACAATTTTATAATGATTTAGGTCTTTATCAACAGTGCTAAGTCCTACAGAAAATAGTAGACTTCAAGGACTTTTCAAGGCTTTTGAGTGACTTTCCAGTACTTTTCAAGGCAGATTAAATGTTCAAGGAATTTTCAAGAAAGACCTCTAAATTCATGTATTTTTAAGCCTGTGCAAACCCTGCTTAGTGCAATCGGAACTGCCTCTGCCAATTCCGTGGAATCAGGCCTCGGATGTACATTGAGGATCTACTTTGATAAAGTATAACTTGACACTGACGTCACAAAAACAATGTTTTGATTAAGAGATAAAAAAATATCTTTCAATTAAGCACTCTTATCTAGAGGCCTGTTATATACAGTATATATAAATATACAATACTTCTAACACACAATTTTCAAATATGGGATTTATGTCTTTATTTGCAGACAATAACTCGTGCTTGTAATTCTCCCATTCCATTTCTAAAGAAACACCTCAAGATAAATTCCATACCTATCTAAAGATTAATACCATTTCTATCTAAAGATTAATACCGTATCTATTTAAAGATTAATTCCAAATTTCATATCTAAAGATAAATTTCATATCTAAGATAAATTCCATATTAAAAGGAATTTCCATATCTAAAATTAAATTCCAAATCTGAAGATTAATTCCATATGTAAAGATTAATTCCATATCTGAAGATGAATTCTATATCTGAAGATAAATTCCAAATCTGAAGATTAATTCCATATCTAAAGACGAATTCCATATCTCAAGATAAAATTCAATATCTTTAGATGAATTCCATATCTTAGGATAAAATTCCATATCTTTAGATAAATCCCATATCTATTGATAAATTCCATATCTAAAGATAAATTTAATATCTTAGGCTAAATTCCAAATTCAAAGATTAATTCCATATCTAAAGAAAATTCCATATCTAAAGATAAAGTCCATAATATGATAGATTCCATATCTTAAGATAGTATCCATATCTACAGATAATGCCATATAGTCTTAAGATAAATTTCAAAATTCCATATCTAAAGATAAAATTCCATATTTAAGAAAACTATGTAAATACATTTACATTACTTGTCTATTATGCAATAAATTACTAGCTGTAACCTTAGCACTTATAAGCCGCTTCATGCATCAATTTGCCGCTTCAAGCATCAATGAACCGCGTCAAGCATCAATAAGCTGCTTCAAGCACTAATTGACTTCTTAACCCTTGCCATGCTGAATATGTTTATGTACTTCACTTCTCCCAAATTTTTATCCTGTTTACCTGAAGCTTACAGCCTGTGTCACAATGGCCAGAAAGCAGCTGATCTGGATTTACAGTATTTTCAAAAAGGATAAATCAGGGTTCACCAGGACAAGGGTTAAAACCCCAATAAGACTGCTTCACTCAAACAACAAAGTTCTAGATAGGCATGTGCAATGCAGTCTAATCAGGGCTTTACAGTTTGCATTGATCATTAAAAAATCGGCCCCACTTACTAAACTTAAAAAATGAGTTATCCCTCACCATTAACCAGTGTGCACTCAGACTGACTGACCATAGTTGATTTTTCATCTGAGAGCTAAAAATGTTTAAAACAACCTAGCAATATTTGAGCCGCGACATGTGACTTCCAACAATGTGGCATTTTGAGAAGTGTAGACTCAGGCGAGCCTGCGCAGCCTCCTTTTTAGCTTAGAAACTTCAAATAATGTTCAGTCAGTAGCTTAAGAGTCATAGAATATTCAAGTGAGTAGCAAAGGCTCTGATCAGACTGCGTGTATGTACGGGCTAATTCGAAGCTTTGCTAGTCGCACATACCACATTGTTGGAAATCTTATGTCGCGGCTCATTTGTTCGAGCAAGCTAATAGCACATATCAAACATGCACCAAAAAACAATGTAGTCCCAAAGATATGATGGTAAATTCAGAAACCTGATTATCTCATTTATCCTCAAAAACATAAATTGTGGGTACTGATTGGAAGTGTCTAAATACAACGCTTCCAATGAGCACCAAAAAGTATGTTCTTGAGGAAAAATATCGCCATTTTCATTTTTTCTAAAAAAAGCATCTTATCCAGAGAAGCACTTCAGCTCTGACATTATGAACACACTTAACTTATATCCCTGCTGTGAAAATAATATATGAAAATATATTCAACGTAAAAAATTAGTACAACAGAAGAAAGGTATTACACAAACTAGCTTTGGATTTATTTCGGAAATATAAAAATATATGAATTTTACACCTCAAACCAACTTTTCCCACCAAAAAAAAAACGTCTTTTTTTTTTTCAAATTACTATGATATGTTTAAACTATATTTGAACCAGTACATTGTTTATGTTTGTTTGATTTGATTCTTTCATCCCATCAACAATCTTTCAGTTATATAGGGACAGGTCTTCCTGGGTTGAACCAGTACTAAGCTGGGATAAATGTTCTTACTCAAGGACACAACGCAGCGACTCCAGTGAGGCTCGAACCTGTGGCCCCTCTGTCTCGAGCCAAGCACTCTACCACTGAGCCACTGTGCTCCCGTTGAACCAGCACGTGTGATTCTGGTACTAGACTCATTGTCTGGTAACAAAGGCTCTGTAAGTTTGGATGTAGATGAAGATTTTCCTCATTAAAAAGGAAAAATCATAAAATATTGTCATCTACTGCAGTGATGATTGAAGCTTCAGGAGTAAATACCCTAGATTACCTTTAATAAATTATTTAGATGAAAAAAGTTTTATAACCTCACGGCATGGCAAAAAATCCAGGAATTTATTTACATGATGATGAAATCTGTACCATGGAAAACATTTCTAACACCAATTTTGTTTGTTTGTTTGATTCTTTACGTCCCATCAACAATATTTCAGTTATATAGGGATGGGTGTTCCTGGGTTGAACCAGTACTAAGCTAGGATAAATGTGTCTTGCTCAAGGACCACAACACAGTGATGTGGGTGAAATTTGAACCCGCGGCCCTTCAGTCTCGAGTCAAGCACTCTACCACTGAGTCACCGCACTCCCTCTAACACCATTTAATGAAAGAATATCTTAGATGCAATCATGCAAATTTAAACACGTGTTTTGGGTACTCAAAAGAACAGTCTCATATGTTTTGGATGAGATATGAGAAAATTGAGCCAGTGCATGAGATTTCCAGCAATGTGGTATGTGTGACCAGCAAAGGCTCAGACCAGCCTGCGCATACGCGCAATCTGATCAGAGCCTTTGCCAGTCGCTTGAGTTTTCTATGACTGTTAAGCTACTGCCTGAACATCATTTGGACTTTCTAAGCTTAACAGGAGGCTGCACAGGCTAGTCCGCGTCTACACTTGTCAAAATGCCACATTAATGGAAATCAAGTGACACGGCTCAATTAATTTTTAATTACACACTCTTATCTGGGGGGGCCTGCATATCTAACCATATTGCACTCCGAATGGCCAGAATTCAAGTCCACAGAGCAATTTTGGCCTGAGTGCAAATAAGTACAGACTGCTACACTCACATTATCTTTCTATAAGAATGAGAAACTGCACCAAGACACCGCCTCTTAGTATGCAACACTGCACCAATACACTGCCAGGTTACAAGTTGATAAAAATAATAAAATTAATTTTTTATCACACCCTGTTATGAGTCCTGGTCCCAATGTTATAAAACTAATTTTTTTAATGCTCAACGCAACTGAGCACAAAATTTCAATTGCTCATAAAAACTGGTGAAAACTCTTAGATGTTGTTTTAATCCTGCTATTAATATATTGTGGGCATTTTGACATAAATGTACATAATAAATTTCATGTGAGCATGTAAAATTCTTATAACCTTAAGGCCTGGTCCCAGGTTATATTTTTCATGCTTAGCTCACTTGAGCATGAAATTTGTCCTGGACACGTAATAACAATTGTTGAGCATGAAAAGTTTTATAACCTGGGGCTCAGAATTTTACAGATTGAAAGCATATGATTTGTTAGTTTGTTCGCTGGATGCTTATCAACCCTTGTGGGTCATTGGCGTCAGACAGTAATAATGTATATGAAATCAGGCCCTGAGGTCATAAAACTTTTTTGATACTCAACTCAGCCAAGCATGAAATTTTTCTTGCTCATAAATTTTTAAAATTCCAACAATTGTTGGCATTTTAACATTTATGAGCATGATAATACAAATCTGAACATCTGAAAACAAGAAAAATCTTTCTTTTTAAGCATTTTAGATTTTATTAGCATTTGAATTCTATGCTCAGTTGGGTTGAGCACAAAAAGTTTTATAACCTCGCAGCCTGGCAACAAATTCCAGGGATTTATTTACATGATGATGAAATCTGTACCATGGAAAACATAACAAAGTCGGTGATTCTTAACAATGTTAACATTTCATACATAGGGCCAGATAAGCTAACTCTTTAGGCCAGAATTTTTTTATTAGTTAATATAGGGCATTTTTTTTTACAGATTTAGGGTGGGGTGGGGGGGGACAAACAAAAAAAAGCTCTGAAAATGACCAGTTGACCGAAAAAAAGCTCTGAAAATGACCAGTTAACTGGTCATTTTCAGAGAATTTTTTGAGCTTTTTTTTTTGAGCTTTTTTTTTGAGCTTTTTTTAAAAAAAAATATCTCCTGAACAAACAGTAAAACAAGTAAGATAAACCAACAGTCTGTATTAAACCTTTAAATATTTCAGCATTTTCATAAACAACGGGATATGACAATCACTTTTAACAGTGTCACTCTCAAAATTACACAGACAGAACCTCAAAATTATATTATTTTTTGCAACAAGACAAAATAATATTTAGAATCGGCAGGTAAAATAAAAAAATAATTTTAGTATTTTTTTCTTTTTGTTGTTTTACTTTCCGGAAAATTACAGTAGAAGGGTTTGTAAATCAACTAATAAAAAAAAATTCTGGACTTTAAGAGGAAAACTGCGACTATTTTCTTATCCATTAGTTCAAACAAGAGCTTTTGGTGCTCAAAAGAACCGTCTCATTGTGACGGTTCTTTTGAGTACCCACAACATGTTTTGGCTGAGAAATAATTACAAGCTCTCATCTGGACGTCTGTGTTATGTATAAAACATATTTCTCAAAAACAGAGATGTTCCTAATTAGCACTATTTATAGAAAAAGGAATCCCCAATATAATACTATTTATAGAAAGGGAATCCTGTCATGTATCACTGTTTAATCACTATGGAATTCTTTGTATGTTTCCAGCCATAGCTCCCCAGAAGATTTCAGGGTACTGAAAAGAGAAAATAGAGCACTATACATTAGAATATACAGTAAAACCTGTCTAAAGCGACCACTCAAAAATAGACAAAACAAAGATCTGAATGACAAATGGTAGCTTAATGAAGGTCGAAAGTATTGCAGAATGCTCCCCTTGGAGCATTCTGCAATACTTTTGACCTGCATTAAGCGTTAACTTTTCTTAAAAACTAAGTTTTGGTCTTTTTGCGAGTGGCCTAAGAGGCTAATATGTAATTGACCTACCAGACAATGAGGCTAATATTTAATGTACCCAACTAAGAGGCTAGTATGTATTTGACCTACCTGACAATGAGACTAATATTTAACATACCTGACTAAGAGCCTAGTATGTATTTGACCTACCTGACAATGAGGCTAATATTTAATGTACCCAACTAAGATGCTAGTATATATTTGACCTACCTGACAATGAGGCCAATATTTAATGTACCTGACTAAGTGGCTAGTATGTATTTGACCTACCTGACAATGATGCTAATATTTAATGTACCTGACTAAGAGGCTAGAATGTATTTGACCTACCTGACAATGAGGCTAATATTTAATGTACCTGACTAAGAAGCTAGTATGTATTTGACCTACCTAAAAATGATGCCAATATTTAATGTACCTGACTAAGTGGCTAGTATGTATTTGACCTACCTGACAATGATGCTAATATTTAATGTACCTGACTAGGAGGCTAGAATGTATTTGACCTACCTGACAATGAGGCTAATATTTAATGTACCTGACTAAGTGGCTAGTATGTATTTGACCTACCTGACAATGATGCCAATATTTAATGTACCTGACTAAGTGGCTAGTATGTATTTGACCTACCTGACAATGATGTTATTTAATGTACCTGACTAAGAGGCTAGAATGTATTTGACCTACACCTGACAATGATGCTAATATTTAACATACCCGACTAAGAGGCTAGTATGTATTTGACCTACACCTGACAATGATGCTAATATTTAATGTACCTGACTAAGTGGCTAGTATGTATTTGACCTACCTGACAATGAGGCTAATATTTAACGTACCTGACTAAGTGGCTAGTATGTATTTGACCTACCTGACAATGATGCCAATATTTAATGTACCTGACTAAGAGGCTATTATGTATTTGACCTACCTGACAATGATGCTAATATTTAATGTACCTAACTAAGAGGCTAGTATGTATTTGACTTAACTGACAATGAGGCAAATATTTAATGTACCCAACTAAGAGGCTAGTATGTATTTGACTTAACTGACAATGAGGCTTATATTTAATGTACCCAACTAAGAGGCTAGTATGTATTTGACTTAACTGACAATGAGGCTAATATTTAATGTACCCAACTAAGAGGCTAGTATGAATTTGACCTACCTGACAATGATGCCAATATTTAATGTACCTGACTAAGTGGCTAGTATGTATTTGACCTACCTGACAATGAGGCCAATATTTAATGTACCTAACTAAGTGGCTAGTATGTATTTGACCTACACCTGACAATGATGCTAATATTTAATGTACCTGACTAAGAGGCTAGTATGTATTTGACCTACCAGACAATGATGCTAATATTTAATGTACCTGACTAAGTGGCTAGTATGTATTTGACCTACACCTGACAATGATGCTAATATTTAATGTACCTGACTAAGTGGCTAGTATGTATTTGACCTACCTGACAATGAGGCTAATATCTAATGTACCTGACTAAGAGGCTAGTATGTATTTGACCTACCTGACAATGATGCTAATATTTAATGAACCCGACTAAGAAGCTAGTATATATTGGACCTACCTGACAATGAGGCTTATATTTAATGTACTCAACTAAGAGGCTAGTATGTATTTGACCTACCTGACAATGATGCTAATATTTAATGTACCTGACTAAGTGGCTAGTATGTATTTGACCTACCTGACAATGAGGCTAATATTTAATGTACCCAACTAAGAGGCTAGTATGTATTTGACCTACCTGACAATGAGGCTAATATTTAACATACCTGACTAAGAGCCTAGTATGTATTTGACCTACCTGACAATGAGGCTAATATTTAATGTATCCAACTAAGAGGCTAGTATGTATTTGACCTACCTGACAATGAGGCTAATATTTAACATACCTGACTAAGAGCCTAGTATGTATTTGACCTACCTGACAATGAGGCTAATATTTAATGTACCTGACTAAGAAGCTAGTATGTATTTGACCTACCTGACAATGAGGCTAATATTTAATGTATCCAACTAAGAGGCTAGTATGTATTTGACCTACCTGACAATGAGGCTAATATTTAACGTACCTGACTAAGAGACTAGTATGTATTTGACCTAAACCTGACAATGAGGCTAATATTCAATATACCTGACTAAGAGGCTAGTATGTATTTGACCTACCTGACAATGAGGCTAATATTTAACGTACCTGACTAAATGGCTAGTATGTATTTGACCTACCTGACAATGATGCCAATATTTAATGTACCCAACTAAGAGGCTAGTATGTATTTGACCTACCTGACAATGAGGCTAATATTTAATGTACCCAACTAAGAGGCTAGTATGTATTTGACCTACCTGACAATGAGGCTAATATTTAATGTACCTGACTAGAGGCTAGCATGTATTTGACCTGCCCGACAATGAGGCTAATATTTCATGTACCCGACTAGAGGCTAGTATGTATTTGACCTACCTGACAATGAGGCTAAGATTTAATGTACCCAACTAAAAGGCTAGTATGTATTTGACCTACCTGACAATGAGACTAATATTTCATGTACCCGACTAAAAGGCTAGTATGTATTTGACTTAACTGACAATGAGGCTAATATTTAATGTACCCAACTAAGAGGCTAGTATGTATTTGACTTAACTGACAATGAGGCTAATATTTAATGTACCCAACTAAGAGGCTAGTATGAATTTGACCTACCTGACAATGATGCCAATATTTAATGTACCTGACTAAGTGGCTAGTATGTATTTGACCTACCTGACAATGATGCTAATATTTAATGTACCTAACTAAGTGGCTAGTATGTATTTGACCTACACCTGACAATGATGCTAATATTTAATGTACCTGACTAAGAGGCTAGTATGTATTTGACCTACCAGACAATGATGCTAATATTTAATGTACCTGACTAAGTGGCTAGTATGTATTTGACCTACACCTGACAATGATGCTAATATTTAATGTACCTGACTAAGTGGCTAGTATGTATTTGACCTACCTGACAATGAGGCTAATATCTAATGTACCTGACTAAGAGGCTAGTATGTATTTGACCTACCTGACAATGATGCTAATATTTAATGAACCCGACTAAGAAGCTAGTATATATTGGACCTACCTGACAATGAGGCTTATATTTAATGTACTCAACTAAGAGGCTAGTATGTATTTGACCTACCTGACAATGATGCTAATATTTAATGTACCTGACTAAGTGGCTAGTATGTATTTGACCTACCTGACAATGAGGCTAATATTTAATGTACCCAACTAAGAGGCTAGTATGTATTTGACCTACCTGACAATGAGGCTAATATTTAACATACCTGACTAAGAGCCTAGTATGTATTTGACCTACCTGACAATGAGGCTAATATTTAATGTATCCAACTAAGAGGCTAGTATGTATTTGACCTACCTGACAATGAGGCTAATATTTAACATACCTGACTAAGAGCCTAGTATGTATTTGACCTACCTGACAATGAGGCTAATATTTAATGTACCTGACTAAGAAGCTAGTATGTATTTGACCTACCTGACAATGAGGCTAATATTTAATGTATCCAACTAAGAGGCTAGTATGTATTTGACCTACCTGACAATGAGGCTAATATTTAACGTACCTGACTAAGAGACTAGTATGTATTTGACCTAAACCTGACAATGAGGCTAATATTCAATATACCTGACTAAGAGGCTAGTATGTATTTGACCTACCTGACAATGAGGCTAATATTTAACGTACCTGACTAAATGGCTAGTATGTATTTGACCTACCTGACAATGATGCCAATATTTAATGTACCCAACTAAGAGGCTAGTATGTATTTGACCTACCTGACAATGAGGCTAATATTTAATGTACCCAACTAAGAGGCTAGTATGTATTTGACCTACCTGACAATGAGGCTAATATTTAATGTACCTGACTAGAGGCTAGCATGTATTTGACCTGCCCGACAATGAGGCTAATATTTCATGTACCCGACTAGAGGCTAGTATGTATTTGACCTACCTGACAATGAGGCTAAGATTTAATGTACCCAACTAAAAGGCTAGTATGTATTTGACCTACCTGACAATGAGACTAATATTTCATGTACCCGACTAAAAGGCTAGTATGTATTTGACCTACCTGACAATGAGGCTAAGATTTAATGTACCTGACTAAGAGGCTAGTATGTATTTGACCTACCTGACAATGAGGCTAATATTTAATGTACCCAACTAAGAGGCTAGTATGTATTGGACCTACACCTGACAATAAGGCTAATATTTATTAAACCTGGCTAAGAGGCTAGTAGTTATTTGACCCACCTGACAATGAGGCTAATATTAAAGGTACCCAACTAAGAGGCTAGTATGTATTTGACCTACCTGACAATGGGGCAAATATTTAACATACCCAACTAAGAGGCTAGTATGTATTTGACCTACCTGACAATGAGGCAAATATTTAACGTACCCAATCAAGAGGCTAGTATGTATTTGACCTACCTGACAATGAGGCTAATATTTAACAAACCTGACTAAGAGGCTAGTATGTATTTGACCTACCTGAAAGTGAGGCTAATATTTAACAAACCTGACTAAGAGGCTAGAATGTATTTACCTACCCGACAATGAGGCAAATATTTAACGAACCAGACTAAGAGGCTAGTAGTTATTTGACCCACCTGACAATGAGGCTAATATTAAAGGTACCCAACTAAGAGGCTAGTATGTATTACAATAAGGCTAATATTTATTAAACCTGGCTAAGAGGCTAGTAGTTATTTGACCCACCTGACAATGAGGCTAATATTAAAGGTACCCAACTAAGAGGCTAGTATGTATTTGACCTACCTGACAATGGGGCAAATATTTAACGTAACCAATCAAGAGGCTAGTATGTATTTGACCTACCTGACAATGAGACTAATATTTAACGTACCCAATCAAGAGGCCAGTATGTATTTGACCTACCTGACAATGAGGCAAATAAGTAACGTACCCAATCAATAGGCTAGTATGTATTTGACCTACCTGACAATGGGGCAAATATTTAACGTACCCAACTAAGAGGCTAGTATGTATTTGACCTACCTGACAATGAGGCTAATATTTAACAAACCTGACTAAGAGGCTAGTATGTATTTGACCTACCTGAAAGTGAGGCTAATATTTAACAAACCTGACTAAGAGGCTAGAATGTATTTACCTACCCGACAATGAGGCAAATATTTAATGAACCAGACTAAGAGGCTAGTATTATTAGACTTTTCGCTTACTGTAAAGACGGCACCCCATGAATGCGTAATTTGGACTGGTCAAACTTAGACATAGGTAAAAGCTGAAAATGAGGCTTGGTTTTATTCAAAAGTAACTGTATTATCTTGTGCCTTTACCTCAGTATAGAAGCAAAACACATTATTTAGTCCTTAAAAAGCAAGTAAAATAACTGCATCTGAAAATGTCTACTTAACATATAAGCATAGAGGCAAACATTGTGGACCCAGATCAGACTGCTCCTACAGGAGCAGTCTGATCTTGGTCCAAACTGTTTGTCTATGAGGCTTCAATTATTTTAGTGGACGACAAAAACATACATTTTCTGATAATTCTCTTCAAGGGTTAATAAATGTGAGTTCAGTGTGTATACAGTTAGGATTTTCATGAAATGCATGCATGTTTGCGCGGCCCAAACAACTCATTAATAGAACCCGCTTTCCCATGTTAAGCAGATGAAACAGCCAAACCACGCCCAGATATGAATATTAAAGTTGCCCCCTTAACAGTAAGCGAAAAGTTTATTAATATGCATTTGACTTACCTGACTATATCCTTGAAGGCCTGCCCGAGCGGTTTTACCACATATGGAATGCCGTGTTTCTCGCAAAGGGATTTCACAAGTGGGGCAGCTTTATACAAATTGTGTCGAGGCATTGTGGGAAACAAGCTGAAAATAAAACAAATGAGCTAGTGCATGAGATTTCCAACAATGTGGCATTTTTAGGTGTGTAGACTCAGACGAGCCTCTGCAGCCTCCTTTTAACCTTAGAAACTTCAAATGATGTTCAGTCAGTAGCTTAACACCCACAGAATATTCATGAGTCTAGCAAAGGCCCTGATCAGACTGCGCGTATGCCCAGGCTGATCTGAGGCTTTGCTGGTTGCACATACCACATTGTTAGAAATCTCATGCACTGGCTCAATTTTAATTATTTCTTAGTCCAAGGTTTGAGGAGACAACCAGAAATGTGTCCCCTGGACACGGATGCCTAAGCTGTTGCAAAGTTTGCATATTCTTACAAAGTCAGACAACATTTTTAAGAAAAAAAGGCAATAACTCTAGAAGCCACAAAATGATATGGATCATTTTGGAACTTGAGCAAGACATGTTGATGTTAAGATTTGTGTCTAAGTTTCGTTAAGTTCCATTAATTTCGGTAAGTTCCATTTGAAATTACTTGAGTTAGAGACGTCAATATTTCACAAACAAAGGGCAATAACTCCGACTATGTAGGAACTCAAGAAAACTATTGATTAAGGCTGTAAGTCCCAGTTAACAATATGGAATATTGTGATATAGACTACAGTATGTAAGAACTCGAGAAAACTATTAATTAAGGCTTTAAGTCCAAGTTAACAATATGGAATATTGTGATATAGACTATGTTAGAACTCGAGAAAACTATTGATTAAGGCTGTAAGTCCCAGTTAATAATATTTCAGTCATGTTGGGACTCCTCCCAGAGAGAGGGAGATAGAAAAGAAGAATTGGACAGATTAAAAGCCCCAACCTCACCCAAATTTGCCTCAAGTGATACAAATTTCATCCTGTCAACATGCCAAATATGACAGGGCCGTCTCTCTGAAAGCTGCAGCAGAGAGTGCACCATCCATTATATATTTAAAATAGAACTTCAATGGCTTGGATAGGCTAGGAACCATGATTTTTTTTTTACGTCCCAGTCAACAATTTTTTAATTATGTCGGGATGTGTCTCCTGGGTTGAACCAGTTCTAAGCGAGGATAAAATGTCTTGCTCAAGGATACAACACACTATTACACAGTGACGCCGATGAGGCTCTGACCTGCAGCCCCTCAGTCTCGAGTCAAGCACTCTACCACTCAGCCACTGTGTTTCTTTCTTGGAACCATGAAAATAGTTCTAGCCAAGGGCAGTTCCAGCCATCCAGGGTGAATTATGCATAGAATGACCTGTAGGGACCATAATGATGATTTCTAGCCAGCCCAGGAGTATCAGCCATCAGACTTCGAGCCATTGAAGTTCAACTGTATTTCACAATCTACTGTCCTGCCAGACAAGAGTGACAGTGGCGTCATGTTTTGTTTACAAAGTTGTTAGGGACTTTGAATCGACAGATCACTTATTTCTATCCACAGGATAGGATTAATACACAAGTCAGGGGGGTTACCACAGAAATTCAAAAACAAATTTCCATGATTTTCCATGATTTTCCATGATCAACAATGTAATTTCCATGACTATTTAATGCACAGCATCCAACCTCCACTTTTAGCGCCATCTTCACCATGCAGAGCATAAATGCAGCATTACAGTAATGTATTTATATAAGCATGCTTGTAGACCATGCATGCATTTTGAAATAATTAAAACTTGAAGCCATCAGTAGCCAGAAACTAGCTGTCAGACACACAAGTTTTGTGTGTCTGACAGCTAGTTTTCTGACTACTGGTGGTTTAGCCAAATTATTTTACAAAATTCCATGATTTTTCCATGATTATTCAGGTTTTTTCAAATTCCATAATTTTTCCATGCATGGAACTTTTTTCCTGATTTTCCAGGTTTTCCATGATTTTCAGAACTCATGGGAACCCTGACAAGTGATCTCTCGATTTGCCTTAGCTCAAGCCGAGTGTACACGTTAATGTTGTACTTAACAATTATAAACAAAATATTTCGTCACTGTCACTTTTGGTTGGCACGACAGTAACTTGTGCAGTGTATACACAAAATAACTGTCCTTACGAGCATGCAAAGTACTTGCTAAAACTGAGAGATACGAAAATAAACACAATTTTGCATTCAAACATTTTCCAAATATTTACATTTTCAAAGCAAGCCTTTAACATGTTTAATATATTTTATAATGAATCTTTAGAATTTTGCAACCATTCATTGCCTCATGAACTACACAAAATTTGATTGAAAGCTGCCAAGCTCACTTGCCCATGCATTTCGCATCGAACATCGTATTCATTCACCAGATGTGACACTGGTGTTGTGATTGACAGCGAGCCACACCTGAGTTGCACGTGCAAAACAAGCTTCTTGTTTGCTCCAGTGGTTGTACGTGTTAACACTGGCTGTTCGGCTTTTCCATTTTGCACTCCAACAAAACAGTTAATACGACTAAATATCAAATACAAAATTATTTTATCTCATAACTTATAAATAATTTCTATATATTAGTTATCTATAATAAAATGTAAATATAAGCAATAAATTCAATTTTTTTGAAGGTTCATGGAATCACAAATACTTCGGGTCTTTTGCAAAGTTAACGTGAAGCCCTTTGGGCTTCACTTACTTTGCAAGAGACCCGAAGTATTCATGATTCCATGAACCTTCCAAAATTTTAATTCATTTCTTAAATATATAGCTAAGAATACATACTGATGTTCATTCTGTACCTCACTTACTCATGTAGAACACTGTTCTATGATGCCTTTGATAAGACTCTGTTATGTTTAATCCTGGTCACGGCACCAAAATGTGGTTACTCTAGTTCAGTTGGAATGTAAAGGAAATATTTGGTCTTCAAATTCATTTCTTAAATATAAAGCTAAGAATACATACTGATGTTCAATCTGGAAATTGAGATGACCCGTGAACCAATCGTTGAAGAAAGACTTCTCAATATCACATGTTGCGTGCATCTGGAGCTTTAGCCACGGGTTCGCCTCGTCATTCTTGATATTCATTGGTAGATGGTTTGACTGAGCTACCCACGTGAACCAATGACTCTCAATACACCTGAATAAAATTCAAGGACTTCTAAGACTCTCCTACAGTTTTCAAGGACTATTTTTTTTAAAGAACTGATTTAAGTGTTAGAATTATACTTCAGAAATGCCAGCCACTCTGAGATAATGGAGAAATCAGTACAAGAAAATTATTGATTATAAAGTTGTTGTGCCTTTGTTTGGTGCAGCAAAATGCTGCACCAAATAAAGGCACATCAATTTTATACTCATTTAGATAGCTATCAACTGTGTCAAGTCCTACAGAAAAAATTGAATTCAAGGACTTTTCAAGGCATTTGGGTGATTTTCCATTATTATTCAAGGCAGATTTAACTTTCAAGTACTTTCCAAGAAAGCGCTCTAAATTCAAGTACTTTTCAAGCCATAATCATCATTGAATTAGATACAAATTGAAGCAGTGTTTTCAGAGGAAAACTATGTCCCCCCCCCCCCTACCGCAAATTGAGTCGGCCAGCATGCTTACTGCTCTTTATTGTGTCACAATGATACCGGATGAAATCGATCAATTATTTCAAGGGAGCGCAGTGGCTCAGTGGTAGAGTGCTTGACTCGAGACCGAAGGGCCGCGGGTTCGAGCCTCACCGGCGTCACTGCGTTGTGGTCCTTGAGCAAGACACATTTATCCTAGCTTAGTACTGGTTCAACCCAGGAAGACCCGTCCCGCATAACTGAAAGATTGTTGAGTGGACGTTAAGAATCAAATTAAAAATCAATTATTTCAAGGGAGAGCATACACAAAAATCAATTTTGGTCAAACTATGAAATTAAAAAGTGCTGTGGTTACCTTGGATATAAGGTCAAGGTCATCAAATTCTTATTAACTCTTTTCTGTCCCCAAACAATGTATCTATGCATGTTTGGTAGAGAAAATCCTACAGGTTCAGAAGACAGAGCTCAAAAAAGGCTGATTTTACAGTTTTTTAATGATGGTGACCTTGAAAATGAGGTGACCTTGAAAATTAGGTCAACATCACCAAAATCATTTCCACAATAATACAATACAAAAAATATCTAGAATCCATTGTTCAATTCAAGAGATATCATTTTGGTCAAAGTTTTGACATTTCAAAGTGCTTGTTCTTGAAAATAAGGTCAAGGTCACCAAAATCTAATCGCCTCTAAACCCTCACCCAACAATATTTTAATGCAAGTTTGGTTAAAATTGAACCACCAGTTCAGAAGATAGTATGTGGAAATGGCTGATTTATACAGTCTATATAGCATAGTGACCTTGAAAATTATGTCAAGGTCACCAAAATCAAATCAACAATTCCAAACCCTTCCAACAATGTATCTATGCAAGTTTGGTCAAAATCCATCAACTGGTTCAAAATAAAGCACAGGGAAACCCTATTTGGACATTTAAAAGTGCAGGTGTGACCTTGTAAATTAGGTCAAGGTCACCAAATCTAATCAACTCCCCCTACTCTTATCAATATTTCTATGAACGTTTGGATAAAATTAAACCACCGGTTCAGAAGATAGTATGTGGAAATGGCTGATTAATACAGTCTATAAAGGTCACCAAAATCAAATCAACTCTTCCTATCCTTCCAACAATGTATCTATGCAAGTTTGGTCAAAATCCATCAACTGGTCCAAAATAAAGCACACGGAAACCCTATTTTTGACATTTTAAAGTGGCAGTGTGACCTTGAAAATTAGGTCAAGGTCACCAAATCTAATCAACTCCCCCTACTCCTAACAATGTATCTAGGCAAGTTTGGTTAAAATCCATTCACTCGCTCAGAAGATAACGCACGGAAACCCTATTTTGGACATTTCAAAGTGCCGGTGTGACCTTGAAAATTAGGTCAAGGTCACTAAAATCTGATCAACTTTTCCATTTCTCCCAAAAATGTATCTATGCAAGTTTGGCCAAAATACATCAACTGATTCAGCAGATAATGCACAGAAACCATGTTTTGGACAATTCAAAGGGCCGGTGTGACCTTGAAAATTAGGTCAAGGTCACCAAAATCTGATCTACTCTTCCCCTCCTCCCAACAATCTATGCAAGTTTGGTAAAAATCCATCAACTCGTTCAGAAGATAACCCAAGGATACCATATTTTGCACATTTTAAAATGTCACTGTGACCTTAAAAATAAGGTCAAGGTCACCAAAATCTTATCAACTTGTTCCCCCCCTCCCAATAATGTATCTATGCAAGTTCAGCCATAAACCATCCACTGGTTCACAAGATAACGCACAGAAAAGAAGCTATGAGGACAACGACGGGATCCGTACCAAAAACAATATGTCCCCCCAATCGAAGGGGAAAATTGCTTACATATCAGACATTAGTATTTGTGTTTTGTGTGATCTTTTTTTCTGTATAATACCCTTACATGTGAAAATAAATGATTACTAAATGTTTTGGTGAAGTCAAATTTTGCATCCCCTACCCCCTTTGGTAGAGTCTCCTGTTTTGCCATAGGGCTCTGCCTGTCTAATTATAAAACTTGAGAACTCAAAATTAATTATCTTTATTGTACATTAATTTTCATTCCTGTAAGTTTTATAAAATGTAAGAACACCCATTTACTCTGTGGCGGTAATTTTTTACAAAAATTCTGGAAATACAGTGCGGTTTCTTTATAACACTATGTTTGATGGACCATATTTTAAGCTGACCATGTTATATAGGGAAACTTTTACAAATGAATTATAGGAAAATGGCCATCACAGTTTTACAATGGAATTATAGGTTAATGACCATAAAGTGGTCGTTTACCTATAATTCATCTGTAAAATTCCATGGCAAAAACTTTTGGGAGCCTCAAAATGACTCTGTTATATTTATATCCATGTTATATCGATGTGTGTTATAAAGAGACTGCAATGCACACAGTTCTAACAATCATCACAACATTACAACAAGGTTCATACAGGCAAGTTTGTGTGAAATTCAAGGACTTTAAAATACTTTCCTACTGTTTTCAAGGACTGAAAACTTATGAAAAATACTGATTTACACGCTAAAATTCTATTTTGGAAATGCTAGACTGCATTACTAAAGAAATAAGTTTTAGAAAATTAGTATGAAATTGGGGTGCCTTTATTTGGTGCAGCATATACTGCACCAAATAAAAGCACAGCAATTTTATAATGATTTATGTCTATATCAACTGTGCTAAGTCCTACAGAAAATAGCAGAATTCAAGGACTTTTCAAGGCTTTTGTGTATTTTAAGTACTTTTCAAGGCAAATTTAATTTTCAAGGACTTTTCAAGAAAACCCTCTAAATTCAAGTACTTTTCAAGCCTGTGGGAACCCTGTAAAAGGTGACGAATACTTTCGTCTACCGTCCGTAGCTTACCTCATGGAGAAATAGAAAACGAGCAGCCAGCCTAAGCCAAGCAAGGGTAAATACAGGTATATGAACTTGGCGAAGAATACCAGCACAATGGCTAATTCCTGGAGTGAAAGCATAGGTCAAAATAAGCAAAATATTCAACTCTTTGCATCCTGGATAATTTTTCATGCTTTTTTGTCGTCTGCTGATTTTTTTCAAAATCAAATTTTTGGAAAAATTCTTTCAGGAATACCAGCACAATGGCTAATTCCTGCAGCAAAAGCATAGGTGAAAATAAGCAAACTATTGAACTCTTTGCATCCTGGGTAATTTTTCAAGCTTTTTTGTCGTATGCTGATTTTTTCAAAATCAATTTTTTGGAAAAATTCTTTCAGGAATACCATCAGAGTGCCAAATAGTTTGTCAGTACTGATCTGGGTCCACACTGTTTGCAAACGCTATCAGCAGACGACACTAGGAGATAAAGAGTTAAGCGTAAAATTGTGATTATTTATCCATCAGTTCAAACATGCATTTTGGGTGCTCAAAAATCCCTGTCTCATTGACACAATTCTTTTGAGTACCCACAACACACATTTTTTTTTAGAAATAACAGAATTAATTTATTCTCTCTTTCTTGACGCCTGAAAAGCAAACAAAAAGGTTTTATGGTAATTGGGAAGGAAAAGCATAACAGCAGGATACACACCAGCTAGATGAAAATCAAAAGCTGGTAGGAGTCAATGAACGTGGATCCATCAGCATACAAAAGTTTTGCTTATTGGAAAAAAAATATGAAAATGTCATCTGCTTAAGTTGGCTGCTGCAATTTTTCATCTAACACTCATAGTAATGCCATTTCTTCTCTTAAAATATATAAATATAGATCTGAATTAAATATATTAATACATGTACATGTTAACGTTTTACATGCTGGGGAATTTTGCACACTCTTTTAGTCATGGCTAGCTCATATCAAACTTTTCTCTAGCCATTCATGACACTCATTTTGTTGTTTTGTTGCTTTACGTCCCAAGTTAACAGCTATGGTCATGGCAGGACAGTCAGTTCACCTAACCACACTTTTTCCAGGGCAGGCTTGAACAAGCAGTTACTCAGTACTTCATGCACATACTTTCGCTTGTAACTGACAACAACCCTTCTTGAATGATGGAGCAGAAGGGAGGTGAATGACCGTAGAAATTATTTCATGATCAATCTCAGCGAAAGTATGGGACCAGGCCGGGATCGAACTCGCGACCCCTGGATCTGCAATCAGACGCGCATCTGTAGCCAGACATGTTACTGACTGGGCTATGCGGCCCGGAACCATTTATGACAACCATCATCTTACTAGTCATCTGTTGTCATACTTTGCCAGCCTATATTGCAAACAATATGCACCCAGATCAGACTGCTCCCTTACGAGCAGTCTGATCAGGGTTCATATGCAGCAGACGTAATAGCAGGGATGAGAACAGTCAGCCATTTTCAATCAGGAAATTATGTTGGTTAATTCCAAAATAGAGAAAAGCAATTTCTAAATCACTTATTAAAGGTTTAAAATCACAAAACATCAATAGAAACCAGTCAGTTTATGCTTAATTTATATCTAAAATTGAGTTTAACATTATTCAAAAATAAATTTCAGCAAAAACAACTGGTATTATTTAAATCATCTGCCAGTTCTCAATCAGGGAATCCTGATCAATCCTGAACTTTCTCATGCCTGAATAAGCAGATGACATTTTCACGACAAAAAGTATTGGCTGGATCAGGGTTAAAAATAGGGTGTTACCAGTTTTGCCATTCTGTGCCCAATAATACGAAGGGGGTTTGGGTCATACGGGTGCAGCAACGAGCACTGAGCTATCTTGAATTTCTTACCTCATGGTAAAATAGTAGATAAGGGTCCAGCCCAGCCCCAGAAGGGGCTGGTATAAATAAAGAAACTTGATCACAAATGTAAGCGAAATAACTAGCTCCTGAAAATATCCAGAAACTGCTGTCATACATAATCATGTGGGAAGTAAAAGTAATTGATATAATATGTATGTTTCAAGAAAGTCAATCTCAATAGTAAATGTATAACAAAGTGGTCGTACATACAACAAGTGCAGTAAAACCTCGAAATTCAAACTTCGGTTTTTCAAAATACAAGCAAATTTGGGATGTGCTGAATTCAGAGAATATATGGAGGACCTATTCATGATCTATTTTAATAACTGTCTATAATAATATGTTTTGGCTGCCCTTGAGACGTTTCTTTCATTCATCCAAAACTTATATTTGATAGAATAAAAACCTGATAATAATCTTTTTTTTATGTCTACCTCCCTATACATTCAAACCTGTCTTAAGCAAGCGGTCAAGTAGTTTAATTGCTCCAAGCATATGACTGGTGCAAAAAAGTTAATCGATAAAATTTAATCAAACTGGCCGCATCAATCCATAGAAAATGGCCCGTTTAAGGACGTAAATTCATTGTTTTTGGGCAAATTTAGCCGACCGCTGGCCGCGTTGGACAGGTGCCCGCTTAATAGAGGTGCATTTGGCTGCGAGAAATGGCCGCTTAAGGACATATGCTACTAAATACTTCTCATGTTGAAATATGTTTTTGCATACAGTTTGTTTTATGCATGGGCTATCCATTTATGAAATAAAAAGGATATGTCACCGTGCTTATTTTTTTCAGAATCTCATATGGATGTTTTCAGCATTTGACCAATATTCTGAAAGTATAAGATAATAACGCTAGTCCTAAGTATCCAGCTAAAACGGTTGTAATCTTCAGCCAGCTTCTTTCTTTTAACTTAAATTATTGCCTATGACCTCAAGCCTTTTAGAAAATGTGCAAGTTTATTTGTTATCCCATGCTGTGACAAGATACTGTATGATATATTTTGGCGATTCGTCGAAAATTGGAACTCGTTCTTAGAATAAATCATGTATTAACAAATTCTGATGTTGAAAATCTTAAAAATGTATTTTTTATTCATGGACTATCAAAAATAAAAATCTGGGGTCACCGAAGTAATTCTCTTTCAAGAGGGCCAAATTCAACCGCACCCCCATAGGTTTTATGCGTAATTCAATATAAAAAGTTCAGGAATGACCATTTCTGTCGTTTTGATGATGCCATTTTACTATTATACAGGCCCCCTAGCAGGCACTCATGAAATTAAAGGTTTTTTATAAAGGCCATTTTAGGCAAAATAAAGGCTGTTTCATTGAAATTCTAACAAAAATAAAGAGCAAATGAACGTCAAATTTACTAGTATTTATAAATATAGCATCTGAATCTTGAAATCCATGTTATGAAAATAATGGTCTGAAAGGGATGCAGCAAATCCTTAGCCAATTAATTATAGCCCATACATCATTATAGAAAATTACTCTTGTATTTTACTTCCTAGTTAAAAAAAACCTCACTTTAAACTAAAGGCTTGTGTTGAGCAGTGTTGGAGTGAAAAATGAAGCACATATTTTTTAATCATAAAGGGGGGTACGGGGGTCCTCCCCCAGAAAAATTTGAAACCCATTAAAGTAGGAGAAGTCATCTCTGGTCATTTTCTTAGGGCAATTTTACCTTCAGTAAATGAACAATTTCAGAGGATATTGCTCCCATTTATATTGTATGCTCTTTTTAAATATAAAATTCAAGTCTTGTGTGTAGTTATCAATGTTCAGATTTGACAATCTCAGACAGTGACATTAGAAAATCAGCACATTATTCAGAAGTCGATAAACCCAAATGATGATATCCACTAATATTTGCCATCCCAGCTATTGCAGTCGGTAGCGTGTCCAACCTAATGTTGGGAGTTTTGCAGGTTCTATTCCCAGGTTGGGCACTCTTTCACTAGGGCTGGCACGATTAATCAAAATATCGGTTAATCGGTCAATATACAAAAAACAATTATCGATATGAAAATTCAAAAATCGGTTACTTTTAATGGATGTTCTGTCTATTTATTCAATTAAAATCCAAGCGTAATTGCCTCCTTTTGTTTTCTGTTTAAACCGGAAGTGCCCTGAAGTGCATTGTCGTAAACAGTAGATGCGTATAAATTGCTGTAACGAAGTAGTAAAACGTTGTACTCTGCAGGCTAACTCAACAACTGATTGTCTACAAAATCACGCAAATTCATCAGATGAATAATCTAGCATGAAAGTTGTTTTTCTCCGCGGTTAAATTCAAGGTTAGAAGCTTTCAATTTTACCGACCTTTACAGCGGGACTTATTTTACACAAAGGTGTTCGTGTCATGCATACTTGACTTCCTTTTGTATGACGTCACGCAACGTGCCGAAATTAACAACAAACAATGGCGGACTGCGAGTTCAATTACCGACTTTGCCCATTAGCAAGTCAATTTTCTTCCAACAGAGTGGATGACGACTTGTTTTGAGCAAAGGTGCCACTTTTTATTTAAAACCTATTATTTTTTGAATATATAACACATGCTACTTAGTGTTGTTTTGCGAAATGATGGGGAAATCAATGTCATTGACCATGCAAGAGTTGTCAAAACGTTCTGAGACCCTCTGTCAAGTTTGAGCGATTACTAATCGGTTATATATCGAAATGCAAGGACCGATTATTGATTAGCATTGTGGCTTCGATTAGCCAGCCCTATCTTTCACTATAGCTGTCAGTTACTAGAGAAATATGAGCACTGAGTACATGTACTTGTGAAAGGATTTGCTCATCTTTCACTAGTAACTGACAACTATAGCGAAAGAGTGTCCAACCTGGGAATAGAACCTGCAAAACCTTCAACATTAAGTTGGCTAGGAAAAGGGTGGTAAGCATCAACTAGTCATTCCGAAATTACCTCAGCTGACTGCATGGATGTAAAGCAAGAAATCGACCCCAAAGCATTTATATTTACATTAACTCGCTCTTTTTTATTGCTGCCTTATCTGAAGCTTCAGAAAAATTGACCTTAACACCGCTATAAGAGTCACACTGGTGCAAAAGGGTGTAGACACAATGGTCAGAGGATGAATACAATTTTCTGAAAAACTCAAGATGTTTCAACATACTTATGGTCTATTTCTTATGTTCAAACTAATCTTGCAAAATTTAAAGGTTTATTAATCAAAATAAAGGTTATTAAAGGTTTTTCAGCCAAATTAAAGGTTTTAAAGGATTGCAACCAAATTAAAGGTTTCTAAAGGTTATAAAGGTTCCACTAGGGGGCCTGTATTATATGAAGCAATTTAGCATTAAAAGGTTAAAAAAGAAAGAGAAAACACACTGAAATTATGAGCGTACCCGGGAATCGATCCTGATCCTCTGGCTTTGTAGCCAGACACGCTAACCACTAGGCCACAAGGTCAGGTCGTGCGTCGCTCTAAATAACCGTACAAATAGTAGAGACTCGGCCACTATCGTATTCGTAACCACGGTAATTTTCTAAGCCGTTGATTTCGACTGAGCTACATTTATCTGTCTTTAGTGCTGAGACGACCAGTTTTGATAAGATGTCAATAGATATTTCTGACACACTTCAATTACTTTATTTTGTGAAGAAAATGTGGGAACACCTATATGGCATAAGAATATAGGAAAGCTGTGTTGATCAGAATCCGTTAATAGTCGAAAGACAGGACCCAGACACCTTTACCCGTTTCCAGACGCGGAAAAGGTGCGCATTGGAAATAGCCGCATATGTCTTTAAAGGGAGGGTCACGCTTGATAGAGGTGGCCGCAACAGCAGGTTTGACTGTATTTCGATAATTATGACATTTCAAAATAAAACTTCTAGCCCTTAAGACTTTCAAATGTACATACAATAACAGGGATTTTCCTAGGCCTGAACTAGTACTAAGCAGATGATAAAATGTTTTGCACAAGGACACAATGCAGTGCCTTCAGTGACACTCGAACCCGCAATTACTTGGTCCTGAAGCTGCTAGCTATAAAATGTTTCGAGATATCTTTATTACCACTAAGCCACCGGGCTCCTCTAAGTGTGGTCATGTAAATTCAAGAGAGAATGTACATACAATCAAGTAGTATATCCAAGTGGTATTGAATAAACCTAATTGTAGTAATGTACAATCACGTGGTAAACAGAGAATACTAGGTGAGTGTCTTTTGATATCAAGTTTACCAGGCAAGGCTTTTAGAACGCTTGTTGACATCGTGAGGCTCAAAGGCGAGCCTGGTAAACTTGATATCAAAAGACGCAAACCTGGTATTCTATTTATCAGTTTACCTATTGTTTCACTCTTTAAACTAGCGATTATGACGTAATTTTTGATTTTTGTGTAGATTCAGTGTCATTAGAGATGTCATTCAAAAAGTGCAACATCATCATAACCTGATAAAGGCACATGCCATGAGATAGACAACGTTTATCAGGCACCCTGCAACAATGCATTAATATGAGAGGCAACTGATAAAAGTATAATCATGTGGTAAAGTTTCTCAAAGTGTTAATGTATAGCCAGGTAGCAATGTCCTACTATACAGTAAAGTAGTAATGTCCAATCTAGTGAAAATGAGGGGGTGGGGTGGGTCAAAAAAGTAGTTTGATTTAATTGAGTTGACGCTTTATGTCCCAGTCAACAATTTATCAGTAATGTTACAAGTTTTTCCTAGCATTTACCAATAAAGTGTCTTGGCCAAGGACAAAGCACTGGGTCTGGGATTTGGAATTGCGACCTCTAGGTCACAAAACTGGCAATCAACCGAGGAATGGTGCACCAAAATCAATTGAGTTGTAATGTTCAATCAAGCTGTTAATTAAATTTTCAAATAAAGTGGTAATGAACAACTAAGTAGTAATGCACATATGAGCATGTGATTTCCAACAATGTAGCATTTTGACATGTGTAGACTCAGACGGGCCTGTGCAGCCTCCTGTTAAGCTCAGAAATGCCAAAAGGCTGTTCGGTCAGTAGCCTAGGAGTCATAGAATATTCAAGCCACAAGCAAAGGCTCTGATCGGACTGCCCGTATGCACAGGCTGATCTGAGGCCTTGCCACATGGAAATCTCATGTCGCGGCTCATATCATCATCACCATCATCATCAACTATCCTCCTCCTCATCACATATTATTACTTACCATCCATAATTTCCTTGTAATCATGTGTCTAAACAACATAAACTGGAAATAGACAGGAAACAACAAAGGAGGTCCAACTGAAACGGGAAAAGAAAGAAGTCATGCAAGGTTCATACAGGCAACTCTGTGTAAAATTCAAGGACTTTTGAGGACTTTAGCTACTACGGGTTTTGAGGACTACCAGTTTAATAAAATACAGTAGAATTTCATAAATTCGAAGTCCTAGGGACAAGAGGTTTTATTTCAAATTATCTATAATTGGAATTATAACCGGGTGCATGTAGGCATTAACATAATATAACCCCTCAAAACTTTTTTTCAGCTTTTTTTCTATCAAACATAAGTTTTGGCGCGTAAAAGAAACGTCTCTGTTTCTTTTATGCACCCAAAACATATGTTATTGAAAACAGTTATTAAAATAGATAATGAATAGGTCACACTCTCTGAATATAGTGTCCCACATTTATTTTGAATTACCAAGTACCAACGTTTGAATTTTTTAGGCTTTATGTACTGATTTACGAATTAAAATTCAACTTTCACAAATGCCAGATTGAGATAATGGAGAAATGAGTATCAGAAAATTAGTATACAATTGATGTGATACAATTTGGTGCAGCATACTTGGGTGAAAGTTTAAAATTTCCCAAATCCTGAAATTTAGAGATTCAAATTTTAAAACTTACAGTATGCCTACAATAATGAAGAATTTCAAGTTTCAATGATTTATTGTGTTTAGAAAATCTAAAAACTAATCAGAGAAGCTATTACAATCTGTCCAATTTAGCATTTGAGGCTGACTTTCTATGGAAAGTCAGCCTCAAAATCCTGAATTCAGGATAAATCTTGAAAACTTTCACCCAAGAGCATATCCACCCAGTCTGATCTGAGTCTTTGCAGTGCTCTTATTAAGGGTAGCTAATAGTCTAAGATACCTTCATGCTGACAAAAAAGACTGATGGCCAGGCCGGTCAGCGTCTTTTGATACATGTATCAAGTTTACCAGGCAAGGCTTTGAGAATGCTTGTTGAATTGCGAGGTTTGCCGAGCGATTCAACATGCGTTCTTGAAGCCTGGTAAATTTCATCGAACGGCACAACCTGGTATTCTATTTATCAGTTTACATGCTGATTCACTGTTCAAACTAGTGATTATGACGTAGTTATTAATTTTTGTGCCGATTCAATGTCATTGACAACGTCATTCAAAAAGTGCAACGTCATGATGACCTGATAAAGGCACATGCCGTGAGATAGACAACTTTTGTCAGGTCAAAGTGCAACAACGCAGTCAATATGAGAGGTAACTTTGTTTTGTTGCTTTACGTCCCAAGTCAACAGCCATGGTCATGCCGGGACGGTCAGTTCACCTTACCACACTTTCTCCTGGGCAAGCTTGAAAAAGCAGTTAACCAATACTTCGTGTACATACTTTCGCTTGCAACTGACAACAACCCTTCTTGAATGATTCAGCGGAAGGGAGGAGAAGGAGCGTAGAAATTATTTCATTATCAATCTCCACGGAAGCAGTCTTAGCTGGGCACTTGTGTCACTTTGTGGGTTTGTTGTGTAATGTGATCTAGCTGGGCACTCGTGTCACTTTGCTGGTTTGTTGTGTTATGTGATCTTTGTCATAAGAGAACTTACTTGCAAAGAAATATCTATGCTGTAGATTAAAAGGCATACTCTTCTTCCGTGTCTTAGCAACCTGGAATAAACCAGTATTTTACTTAATGTTGACTTTTTGCATGCAAGGACATTTTTCACAATTATTTATCTGCTGATTTTTTTTAACTCCCTCCCCCCAATTTTTTTAGGAATACCATCAGGGTGTCACACTATTTATACCACCCTTACCAACTTAAGTACAAAATATCTCGTGATGTGCACGGTCTACACTGATGTAGGTGGTATAAAATAGTTATACCATGTTTGTCCACCTGAACGCAAGATAATCCACTCGCTAAAGCTTGTGGATTATCTCCACGTACAGGCAGACAATCCATATTCATGGTATAACTATTACTTATAAATCCAGATCAGGCCCAACAAAAGCGTTTGGCCTGATGTGGGTAAAAAATTTTGCATAATTTTATCAGCAGATGGCACTAGCTGGTAAAAGAGTTGATGGTCAAGAGGGCTAAGATGGCCCTTGTTCACTCGCCTGAAATTAAGATTGTTATTGTTCCTATTTTACTTGTTGATGAAAATTAGCTAGCTATTAGCTTAAAGGCAGTAGCTGACAACTGCCATGGAAATTTAGTGTCAAAGCAGAAACTGATAACTTCCTTTCCAGTCTGACAAGTATCTGCAGTCAAACACGTTACCGACTGCGCTACACAGCCCGGTACAAAGGCTAAGGCAAGCCTGCATAGACTCGCAAAAGCCTTCGCTGCTAGATGCACAAAGTTTTAATATGGATAAAGAGACCGCAATTTAGACTTTGGAGGTCTTTCAAGGATGCTTTGTGCATAAGCTGGCTCAATTCAAGACCATTGAATAATAATATTTTGAAATGCTTTATTTCAAACCAAAATAATTTAAGAGTAGAAAAGTACTAACCTGGACAGGCATAACTTGCCCAACAACAAATAGCTTGTCAAGTCTTATATCTGGGTCTTTGTCTATCTGTAATAAATCAAACAACACAATAAATATAACTTGCCCAACAACAAATAGCTTGTCTAGTCTTATATCTGGGTCTTTGTCTATCTGTAATAAATCAAACAACACAATAAATATAACTTGCCCAACAACAAATAGCTTGTCAAGTCTTATATCTGGGTCTTTGTCTATCTGTAATAAATCAAACAACACAATAAATATAACTTGCCCAACAACAAATAGCTTGTCAAGTCTTATATCTGGGTCTTTGTCTATCTGTAATAAAGCAAACAACAAAATAAATATGCATACATGGAATTTGAAGGCAATCAGGGGACAAAGAACTTGGAGCACCCATTCATCTAGCAAAGCCAATACTCAAACTTGGGTGAGTTTGGTGAAAGAAATGCATATTATGAAATTTGGAAGAAATCAGATGATAAATAAACCACAAGTGCAAACCGACAGGCGGTGGTTACTTTGGTTGTCTCATTGGACAAAACACATATTAAGCCAAGGTCTAAAATTTTATAGAAGTAATCTATAAATGAAATTTAGTTGCTTTGCTTTCATTTTCTTACAGATGTCTTGTTACCGTAAATGTTCAGTGGCTCTTCCTCACGGTGCTGTGGGTTGGTCTGCAGTGTGTGATTGTGGTATTTCCTGATCATACTCACTAACTTTTGGAAGAAATGGGGGGTGATAAATGACTAAGTTAGAGTGTCCACACATGCAAACCGACAAGCTGCAGCCATTTTGGTGGCAATCTTTATTATCAATGATCCTTGTACACACTATGTTTGGATCCAAATCAGGCCTGATTTTGTCAGGCCTGACCTGGTTTCAAACTGTTTGCAAAAGTAACCAGCAGAAAAGAGTTAAAAGCAGATACTTACAACATTAGGCTTGGCGTGGTGCTGGTAGTGCATGTGGTTCCACCAACTGGCTGAGGCACCCTAGAAAGAATAACCCGCATATAAGATAATGGTACAGTAAAGTTTCTGAGCATGAAATTGTTTTTGTTTGATTTGACTCTTTAAGTCCCATCAACTATCTTTCAGTTATAAAGGGACGGGCTATCCTGGGTTGAACCAGTACTAAGCTAGGATTAAAGCATGGAATTGTAATTATTTTCTTACCCTTCAGTTCAAACATATGTAGTTGGTGTTCAAAAGAACTGTCTCAGTGAGACGGTTCTTTTTGAGTACCCACAACATATGCTTTGCTTGAGAAATAAGAACATTTTCATTTCACACTCTTATCACACTCTTATCTGGAAGCCTAGTAATTATCTGAAGTTATAATAAAGTCACGCCTTTATACTATCCTTGCTAACATCTCATAATGTGCAAGGTCTACACTGATGTGGATGGTATGAAACAGTTAAACCCCGGTTGTCCACCTGAACAGGAGATTATCCACTCGCTAAAGCCTGTGGATAATCTTCACTCACAGGCAGACAAACCATGGCATAACTATTACTTAAACCTGAGTTTGTTTGTTTGATTTGATTCTTTACGTCCCATCAACAATATTTCAGTTATATAGGGACAGGTCTTCCTGAGTTGAAACAGTACTAAGCTAGGATTAATGTGTCTTGCTCAAGGACACAACGCTGTGACGCCGGTGAGGCTCCAACCCGGGGCCTCTCTGTCTCATGTCAAGCACTCTACCACTGAGCCACTGCACTGCGCTCTCTAATACCTGAGTGTGCAGCTACCCAGTGGGGCTAGAAGGCTAGTGTATTATCCGAGCCTTAGCCCTTGCCCATTCTTTTTGTAAGCAAGGAATGAAGTGTGCATCCTCCGAACCTTGTATCAGCCTGAGCTGTCTCTGAATATCAAAATCTCATTTCATCTGTTGGGGTGACTTAAATCAAAACAGACAATTCCAATCATATTTTACTCAATAAAAACTGTCTTTGCAGCGAAAACAGATTTAGTTTCAATATTTTACAAAAGATAAACAAAAATAGTTAACCCATAAAGCACCACCTATAATTTGCAGCAGACGACAATTTCAAATTTTGCTGCCTTTTTCAAAAATAACAAATAAGGCATGATATTTCATGAGAATTGTCTGCTGGCAGACGATTCTCATGAAATATCATACCTTATTTTTGTCAAAAACTAGGCAAGATGTCTCAAAAGTTTGTTGTCTGCTGCAATCGTGATTGGCGCTTTAAGGGTTAAATTCCGTTTTTTGTTTTTTTTACTTTTAAATGGGATAAATAATCATCATATAAACATTTGTACCTGTAATTCTGAATTTGAATTATATCTTGATATTTATTGTAAATTGATCAGGCAATTGACAATTCAGGGATTTACTCTTGAAAATTGTGGTTTAGGAGGAAAGCTTATCACTACATGAAACATAAACTTATAATTTACCTCCCAAGATGACAATTTTTAATTCAGCCACAGATTTTGAACTGCATTATACAAAGTAGCCAAACAATGTACTCAAATTAAATGCCTCTAGCAAAGCCTGACTATGATATATATGTTTTCACAATCTTAATGAGCTAGTTCATGAGATTTTGGTACTTATCGCATATTCGGGACACTATTTGCCCCAATAACCCAAAGTCTGCAATTGTAATAAGCTCTTTCCCACCAACTGGTTATCAGCCTGCCATGATGATAATCGGAAGTCATGCATTTTTAATGGAGAGAGGTAATCATGCTCGGCAAGACTTGTAGAGACATTGATCATTCCATGATGTCAGATGTAAACAAGCGGCGTGATCAAGAGTAAAGAATATGTCAATCCTATGTTTTACTTACATTTTTGTATGCCAAACATGTTACACAGTGAATTTGAATATCTTATAGCCCTCAGTATCAACCCTCGACCATTATAAGCCCTCCGAGCTAAAGCTCTCGGGCTGTTAATGGGGTCTCAGGTTGATACTTTGGTTTTAGATTTTTACCTGAGCCTTCACCTATGTACCTACTTTGTGAGTGCGAGCAGTGAAGGCTCTGTCCACACAGGCTTGTCTGAGCCTTCGCTGCTTGATCCACACAGTCTTGCCAGAGCCTTCACTGCTCGGATTTGATAAGAACCAAAATGTCATTAACTGGGTCAAATATTGAATATAATAGCAAATAATTATTAGCAATGAACTCCACTGTTATTTTCAAGGAGTGCTATTGAAGATGAATATCATTTTCTACTAAACACATTTAATAAGCCACTTTTTAGCAATTTCTGTATTCTAAGAAACTACCCAGTTATTTCACTATCATATAAACTAAAGCTGATCAAATTTATACCCATTATACAATGATAAAATTAGGGGGTAACTGTATTCAAAATTTTCATTTGGGAAGTTATATTGTTGGATATTCTATCGGAAATTAGTTTTATGGCGACGAGCGAGCAGAGCCGTAAAACGTGATTTCCGAACGCATATCCGACAATATACCTCCCCAAATGAAAATTTTGCATATGGTTATCCCCATTCTAATGCACTTCTGCAGTTTCATTTCGAATTGGAGCTTTGCAAACTGTATAAAGCCGCACCTCATCCAATGATCTGTGACGTAATAATGACGTCAAACTATTTCCTACAGTATATCGTATATATCGTAGGATATACTGTCACAAATTTTTGACGTTATCCAATCAGAAGTAGCGTTACAAAACCAAGTGCATTAGAATATGCCTTTTAAAAATCAACATGGCTCAACTCCTTTATCACCTTAGTTTGCTTGCATTGCAGTTTGCTGCTATACTTTAGATGCAAAAAAGTGTTGGCCCTGATCAGATCGCTTATGAATATTAAGATCACAAGGATTCTTAAAATGGAATATCCTGAATGCACATAAAATTGTCTAGCAAAAACCAAAATAGTAAATTCACCACAACAAATGCAAGCATTGTCATTTGACATAAACAAGCGGGCCAAGTGGCCCTGAATCGCTCACCTGAGTTATGGTGCTTCTTGGAAACTGGCAACACAACCTCGTGACATGTTTTTGGAAAGATAAAATTTGTTCTAGCTATTTTTGTCGGTAACCCAATGACCATTACTGCCAAATAATTTTGAATTCTGATCAACTTTCAGAAGATTTTTTTTTAAAAAAGTTTCCTAAGCCACAATTCGCTATGGCCCATGGCAGCCATGTTTTTTAGGGATCAAGTACATTTTAGCTATTTTTGTAGAGGGTCTCCTGGTGAACATCCCTGCCAAATTATTTTCATTTCTGACCATTAGTTCCACAAGATGTTTAAAGTATCTTATACAGGCCCCGAGGTTATAAAAAAATTTCATCCTCAACTCAGCTGAGCACAAAACTTATCCTGCCCATAAATGTTAAAATGCCAACAATTGTACAATTGTTGGCATTTTAACATTTATTAGCATGATAAATAAAACATCTGAGAAACTTAAAGCAAGAAACTTTTTTACTTTTCCGTATTTTAGTATTTATGAGCAGTTGAAAGGGCAAGGTGCACGAAGGGGTGAAATCGGCCCTGTCACCGAAATATGCAAAAATACAATATGTTTTTAAATGGCCTTTTTCATGGAGAAAAGGCAAAATTTTATTTGCCTCGTGTCTAAAATGAGTACATTATAGGTTATTTAAGACAGGAACCCTCTGTTATATTTGCGCCTAAAATAACGTCATTTACGGAGCAATGTAACGTCAGAAATGTCACTAAGTTTAGCTGACAATTAAATGCTTAAATGACAGTGATTTATACCCCGACTTGTATCAGGAGTGTATTAATAGCCATCGAGACACCCTTCAACGCTCTGAAATGTTTATGTTCATGAATTGTTATTTTATCTTTTTCAACAACTTTGGTCAAAAGAACGGTAAGTCTTGCTTATCTTTAAGGAGGCATTGTAATTCCGGGCCCAGCTATCTAGTAGGGCTATAAGCAAAAAAGCTAGACAATGCGCCTCTCAAACCAATTTAGGTATGTAAGCAGTGAATGCTCTGGCGAGACTGCGCTTCTGCGTAGACTCGTCTGGGCATATGCGATAATTACTGGAGATGTAGTTCAACCTTTTAATGGGTATCAGGAGCGAAAACAATTAATAAATGACGGAACAAAATGGTTATTGCATCTTGCCATAATGTAACTTTGGCAAACCAAAATAAACGTCAAAATGTTTTCGTATAAATGAAAAATAGCCAGTTCAATGCGCACGGTGGAGTCCCTGCTCGAGTAGACACATTTACAGTTGTCCAATCGCGTGAATTGACTACTTTTATAGCGCACGGTTTTTTGTTCTACACATGCGAGGATCCAGAAAGTTTTGTCAGAGGGGGTCCAACCTTGACATGTTTTTTTAAGTTGATGAGGGGATAAGCGGTGCCATCATCGGTCCAGTTAAATGGCGTTTCGCTGGCGTTCCGATGATGGCCCAACATTGTATGCTGGCTTGGTAGCTTTGTAATTTTTCAAGGGATCAAAACCTGTATTGCTAGAAAACCCTATATTATTTTGCGATATTTTAGGGGGCGTCCAGACCCCCTTACCCTCCCCCCCCCCAACCCCTCTGGATCCGCTCATGCTACACATGTCTCATACGTACTGTTTTGCATTTAGATAAGACAGATAAACAGTTTAGTAGGGGAAGTTTCCTTCGGATTCACGAAATGAAATCGGGCGTAGGTTCGTCAAATCGAAAAATAGCGATCAAGTGCGGGTGAGCTTACCGCTTGTAAATCATTTACCAAACTGCTGAATTTAATCATACACACCGTTGTTCTAACGCCGGTATCCCAAGTAAAAATGCTGTAGGGGGGGGGGGGGGGGAGGGGAGGGTAGCTGTCGAGTTTGGTTAGATGCGGAAACATGCCTGAGTGAAATATTTGCTCCACAAAATTTTTCTATCATAATTCGGCCAAGGTGCCCGATCGTGTATGAAATCGTGACATCAAACAGAAATAGCGTGACGTAATTTAAGTTACGCTGTTCTTTTCGCGCCACTTTGACATTACTTTTTCACATTTTTCTCAATAAAAATTACAGAATAGTTGTTTTTAAAGTATGAGCGCACCGACGTTACAAAACGAAATTTTGTGTATCAGTTAAACTCCGCTAGTATAATAGACTGTCAAAAAATGTAACGCCAGTGCGCTCTATGTTAATTATTCGATCAAACACGCCCAAAACAGCCAAAACCTGCAAATACCCCTTACCATTTGCCTCTTTGTGGCTACACAGCTAGCTGTTGAAAGTACATAGCGTTAAAAGGCTTTCATTTTCTGAAAGACCGATGTTGGGACCTTTGATAAGTAATGACACATCTATGGTTTTCCGTGATTGATATTTGGCCATTTACAGGGCCGAAAACGCACCTTCGTGCACCTTGCCCTTTCATGCTCAGTTGAGTTGAGCAAGAATTTTTTTTATAACCTTGGGGCCAGGAATATGTATATGGGGGCCATGGATTTTGACAGATCAAATTCATTTTAGGTAATTTTGTAGAAGGTCACCTAATGACCCTTTCTGCCAAACTATTTTGAATTCAGATCCACCTAATGACCCTTTCTGCCAAACTATTTTGAATTCTGATCAGCGGTTTCAGGAGAAGATTGATTAAGTTTTGTATGCCACAATAAGCCACATGCCCTGGCAGCCATGTTTTTTGAGGGATCAAGTTTGTTTAAGCTATTTTTGTAATGGGGCATCCAGGAAGCATTCCCGTGGTATAGGAACAGTTGTCATTTAAAATCAAACTTTTGACGACGGATGATGACGACAGATGCCGGACAGTGACTGATCCCATCTAAGCTCACTTTGAGCACTTCACACTCAGGTGAGCTATATCGAACAATACTCAAAGCTCCAAATAATTAACAATCACCTGATCTATCATTCAACTCAAAAATTTGTTGTGAAAACTTGAAATTTTGTTTGTTTGTTTGATTTGATTCTTTACGCCGCATCAACAATCTTTCAGTTAAACAGGGACGGGTCTTCCTGGGTTGAACCAGTACTAAGCTAGGATAAATGTTTCTTGCTCAAAGACCACAACGCAGTGACGCTGGTGAGGCTCGACCCTTGGCCTCTTTGTCCTGAGTCAATCACTCTACCACTGAGCCACTGCGCTCCAAAACTTGAAATAAATTTGCCCAAAAGAATCAGCTCCTTAACTCATTGCCTGCTCTATAGTGTCCTCTGCAGTCACCTTTGCAAACAGCTTGAACCCAGATCTGTCATTAGGCCTGACAAAGCATCGGGTCTGATCTGGATCCAAGCTGTTCATCCATTTTGATGGTATTCCTGCAGGAATTTTCAAAAAAATTGATTTTGAAATATCAGCGAACGACAAAAAAGCATGCCAAATTTCCCAGTAGCCAAAGAGAATGGGAATGGAAATATGAAAGGAGATTTTGCCAATTTTTTTTTATTTCCCACCTTAGGGTTATTTTAGAGAAAAGTAAGACCCCCACACCACAAGGCATCACACAGGAGGCAAAACAGAAGCCTATTAACCCTTAAAGTACCACCTTAAATCTGCAGTTGACCACATTTTTAACTCTGTTGAGAGAATCCATATTCAACCTAATAAGAACACATGCTCTTAAAGAATAAGCCAACACTTAGTACTATATAGGCA
Organism: Loripinus fragilis; assembly: GCA_964019695.1. Taxonomy (NCBI): domain Eukaryota; kingdom Metazoa; phylum Mollusca; class Bivalvia; order Lucinida; family Lucinidae; genus Loripinus; species Loripinus fragilis. The sequence continues at coordinate 35,104,120 of OZ026531.1, read as the reverse complement.
GCATAGGTTTAGAAAACAAATATTTTCAGCGTAAAATTGTAAATATTTTCTTACCCATCATAAGTTTTGGGTACTCAAAAGAACTTCAAAAAAAGTTCTTTTGAGTACCCACAACATATATTTTGGTTGAGAAATAAGAATATTAAATTTTCGTTACGCACTCTTAACTCAAGTACTATATAGGCAGCTTACAATAAATGTCAATTCAGCAGTGTAATTTCATTATGAATATGGATTTGAGCCGGGACATGAGATTTTCAACAATGTGGTTTGTGCGACCAGCAAAGGCTCAGACCAGCCTGGGCATACGCGCAGTCTGATCAAAGCCTTTGCTAGTCGCTTGAATATTCTATGAATATTAAGCTACTGACCGAACATAATTTGGAGTTTCTAAGCTTAACAGGAGGCTGCACAGGCTCGTCTGAGTCTACACATGTCAAAATGCCACATTGTTGGAAATCACATGTCACGGCTCATTTGTTATATGGATGAAAATGTGTGTATCCTGACCAGTTGGCTTCTGATGAAACTAGTTGATCTAGATCTACAATTTTTCTCTAAGAAGAAAAATAATTTTGAAAATTATGGCCACAGTGCGCAGTGTTTGTTTGATTTGATTCTTTACATCCCAGTCAAGAATTTTTCAGTCATGTAGTGATTGGTCTTCCTGTATTGAACCAGTAATAAGTTGAGGATAAAGTGTCCTGCTCAAGGACAACGTAGTGTCTCCCGTGAGGCTTGAACCCGCAAAGGTTGAAAAAGGGATTTTCACAACAGATAGGCGGCAATCGAAAAGGCTCTTAACAATCTACGAAAGTGGATCCAAAATAGCTTGAAACTGCGTTTTTGATTGACATTTGTTGCCAGTCGGGGGACCAATGGCAATTGAAAACTCTGTTTCAAATGATTTTTTATCTACATTCGTGGATAGTATTAATGTTTTGGATCGCCACCTATCCAGTGTGATTTTGATATTTCAATATGAAATGTTTTTTTTGAAAAGAAGCAATACAATTTAAAATGTGGTCAACTGCTAATTTGAGCTGGTGGCAGCAGTATGCTGATCTGTAACAATATCTGCTGCAATGAACAGCTGGCACAAATAATGTTTGTTTGTTTGTTATAAAGTCCAAGTTAACTTTTGTTTCTGACCTATTTTTATTTTTTTTTTAATCATGTTACTGAAACTATTTTACTATACTCCTTCACAGAAAGATGATATTTAATTTTCAATAATGCATCAAAAAAGCAGCATGTCTCATGCACTGCACTGCCCGCTACCATAAAAGCATGTGTGTACTAAATTACACAAGGCACTACTAAGCTTGCATATCTGTTTTAAGACCCCCCAAAAAATAATACTAAACTTGTGACTCTAAAAGACAATCCATATGTGTTTAATATCCAAAAGCGAAATAAATTCTTATTAATCTTGTTTTAACACTTTAACTGTCAGCCAAATGTTTAAATGCCGTCTGCTAATGATGTCTGTTACAATTTTTCACTTTTATACCCCATAGATTTAAGCTTGCATGCACTGGGTATGGACCCAGATCGGTCTGCTCCATATGCAGATATGGAGCAGTTGTATCTGGGTCCACACTGTTTGCTACAGAAGCTTCTAGAATACATCAGCAGATGACAAGACAGAAGACTTGAGTGGCCAATGACAGTTAATATGTTTTCAGTAAAGCATAAAGCTCCAAATCTTAAAACGGAACACTTTCAAAATGACAATTAATTCTTAACCTTTACCATGCTTAACCCTGCTGCTTGACATCATTGTCTATTAGAATATACTGTAAATTTGGATAGTCTCGTGGAATTTTATTTTCGTGAATAGCGTCAAAAGACATATTTGTCACTATAAAACTCTGCAACAAGGGCATGATTTGCCTATATCAATAAACGACAGAGTGATTTTGCCATTTTGCTAGGGTTATATCTATTTCTTAAATGAAAATCTACCCACTATGGTAATCACTGTTTTATAGTGGCGACAAACAAATGACATGATTATTTACTCCATGGGCTATTTTTAGATCATGACATCATTTTCTATTTTTAGACAACATTGAAAAAATTCAAGAAAATTTTAAGTTAAGTTTTGAATACTTTGGAAAAAATTATGTAAAATCGAGCATTTGCCCTTTTGGAGAAAAAGCTCCATTTTCCATAATATTTTCAAATACATGATATTTCAAAGGCATCAAAAGGCATTATTATGGAATAAAAGGTTAAAATCTTTTGCTATAAACGAATATTATAGACAATTTCGTGTGATAGCAAGCTCATGGTGTACTTGTGTAATTTTCTGAAAAATCTGAAAGTTGTTTCATAAGATTTACAACAACTTTGCCATACCTTTTTTACTAATTGATTTTCCCATCCATAATGATATAATAATGATCCATTAAACCACATTTAGGTATGTATAACCCACAGTTTTGTATAACCCACAGTTTTGTATAACCCACACATCTATTTCAGCCCTAATTGTTGGGGAAAAAGTTGAATTGGGACAATAACTCATATCCAGCTGATGTGAGCTACAACTTGTGAAAGATTTAATCTGAATCATTGTTGTCCTGAGGTAAACAAACAATCTTCACGTACAGATTAGATGTACCACAACCTCTGACCAATGACCTTTGGGTCTTTCTATTTCAAACGATTGATGCAGAAAGTGTAAAATGAGCCAGTCCGGCTGGAACAAATGTGTATGTCAAAGCTTTTATAGTAAATGTAAAAAAATACCTGAAACCCTTTTTTTCTATAGAAAATATATCGATATTAGAAAATAGAGTCACGCTTCAAAGCGTTTGGGTTATCTGAACCTCACGACAAAAAGGATTCAGACAAAACCGTACACAATTGGCAGCCGGCATCAGCTTAGATAAGAAGTTAAAGACAAGAGCTGAGCATAATACATTCTCCTTTTTTCTTTGTTTTACACCATAAAAATACCAAAAGGAAAAAAAATAGTTTTAGGGGATTTTTTTCAGCCTCCATATACAGAACCCGAGAGACCTTCATAAGATTTCCTTTTCAGAGATGTCACTCTGTTTATGAAGTTTCCTAACCCTGAAGAATGATTTTCGTTTACAATGCATAATCATATTTGTTGGTTAGTATTCACTCATATACCAAAAATATTATTCAAAGGAACATGTCTTGCTGTAATATATACCCAATTTTCTTACTATCTTTCTTACTGCATATCTGAGAAAAACATGGCAGCTTATACATACCTAAATATGGTATATTTTAAAGGGTCGCAGGTCAGAATTTCTAAATCATTATTTATTTCTGTCTCTGAAGGTTGCTTTTATAATATCAAACATAATGCAGATACCAATGATTATGCTGCTTTGGTTACAAAATTTCACATTTACAAAATATCTTGTCCTAAACAGTTTCTGAATGAGTTCCAAAACAGGTTAAAAATTCAGCATCAAGATCAATTTTCAGATAACTTGTCTTGTGCAGGTTTAGCAGTACTTAAAAAAATCTTTTTTCTTAGGGATGGATAAAGTATCTAAGTCCAACAGACCTAAAAATAAGAAATATTTATCAAATGTGCACAAAATAAGAGGTGCAAATGTTCTATAATCCAAAGTTTAAATATTAAGGAATGAAAACTGTTGGAGTTACAGATTACACAAACCAGACACCCTCTTAGCATTTTACAGAAAATAAATGTCTGAGTTCAAAACCCCCCAAAATGAAACAAAAAAATCATAAAATGTGTACAAAATAGGAGGTGCACAACTTCAATGTATGAACAATCATTATGCAGGAATGAAAACTGTTGGAGTTACAGATTACACAAACCAGACACCCCCTACGCATTTGGGATGGAAAAAATGACTAAGTTCAACACCCGTAAAAAATGAGAAAATATTTATCTAATGTGCACAAAATAGGAGGTGCACATCTTCAATGTGTGAACAATCATTATGCAAAGTTTGAATATAAAGGAAAGAAAACTGTTGGAGTTACAGATTACACAAACCAGACACCCCTTACGCATTTCGGATGAAAAAAATGTCTACGTTCAACACCTGTAAAAAATGAGAAAATATTTATGAAATGAGCACAAAATAGGAGGTGCACATCTTCAATATGTGAACAGCCATTATGCAAAGTTTTAATAAAAAGGAATGAAAAATTTTGGAGTTACAGATTATACAAACTAGGCACCCCAAAAGTGTTGTGGACAGATGTACGGACAGACAGAGCAGACCTACTACTAGACCTGCTTTTGCTAAAGCAGCACAGGTAAAAAGGTTATAAAGAGATCATAAAACCAAGCAATAGTGAGGACTGGATTGTCAATTCATTATTAGATTCACACAGGTTTTTAAAATGGGATCATAAGATTTTGAAAAAAAAAAATCACAGGCGACTTAAATGACAATGCTGATCTACTTTCACGACAACTTACAACTAACAAGCTCCTCATGCTGATTATAAAATGCAATGAACTTTGAACCAGAAAAAGAGTATGATATACATGAGAAAAAGCTTTTTCTTACAATTTTTTTTACTAAAAAATTGCCTTTTCAGTCAAATTTATTTATCAATAAGAATGATAAAATTTTCTTTCCAATGGACGTGTCTATCTTAATCTTTTCCCAGTAAAATGCAAAACAGAACATTTTTTATCAAAATTGTTGCTTGCCCAATCATATAGATTATAATTAAAACAATGCAATTTCCTGTTTTGTTTTGTTTTGAATAATTATTATGTGGAACAGATGGGGAGTTGAAAGTTAGTCTTTGGAAAGCCTCTGACCTAGAACTATATGATTAGCTGCAACAACTACAGTAAAAAAGCCCGAAGACTACTCGCCAGAATTAAACTGCCATAGAAAGATCTTGTAGCATGACAAGTTTAGTTTCATTTTTCAAAACCAACAAAAATGTCATGTGCACCCAGTGAGGACCCAAAACAGCAGAGCTCAAAATGAAGCGCAGTGATTGGCTGCTTGCGGACACGTGTCCGCAAGCAGCCAATCATTGCTGTTTATTTTGAGTTTAAGAATGAACTCAAGTTTTAAAACCTCAGGGTACTTAATGGGTAGCTAGGAATAAAAAGCTGCAACATGCAAATAGTAAAGGCTCTGATCAGACAGGGTATAGATCAGACTGGACATATGCCCAGGCTGATCCAAGTCCTCATTTGGGTGAACAGAATTTGTTGATTTTGACATTGCATTGGCTCTTATTATGGTGTATTCATCAACCCTTTATTGACTGGTCACCCATAGACAAGTATCTGGACAAACAACCAAGAAAAATGCCGGATACTCATTCAGCAAAAAACAATAAAAAACACACAAAGAAAATGCAAAATGTGCAACAAAACAGTGAAACTTTCATATGATGTTTGTCATTAAATGTAACATCATGTAATGAAAACCATAAATATGCATACATAATAGTGTATTAAATATGCAATTATTTCAGAAACCTTATGCAATCACCCCAATAACAATGTATGGCAAAATCTTCATGTTTTTTTTAGTGATTTCAAAGTGAATTTAGCATTATAACATAAAATATTCCAGCATTAATGCCTAATTATTATAGAATTTATTATACAAGTTGGAACAAAAATGATAATGCTCAACAGAGCCTTTATTCCCACTTGAGCGCTAAGCAAGGATTTTCCTTGGCCTGATTTGGGGCCGTATATCGGCCATTTCTAAACTAAAAACGAGCCAAACTTTCCAAAATGATGTATATAATTCCCAATTTCTCAATTCTACATTTTGATTAATTGCAAACAAAAATAGCAAAGTAACAGATGCATGAAAATTTGCATAAAATGTGAATGAAAACATTGTTCTTTCACATTTTTTATGCAAATTTTCACAAGGTCCATCAGTCAAGAAAGGGTTGTTCCTCGATAACTATGGCAGGTATGACAAAAAGTGGTCATTTCTGTGTGAGGATAAGGCAAGCTAACATACATGAATAGGAATTAATATTGTGAAGGCAATTAAGCATACACTGTGAGGTGTCTGTGTGCCTGTGTGTATTTAAAGCCAGCTGCACGACACCACCTACCTGAATGAAGCCCATTATAAATTGGTGAAAAATATGATCCAGCCTGGAGGATTTAAATACCGAAAGATGACCGTAGTCATGCTGGTTCCATGCAGATTGGGCCTAAAAATGAATTTGAATTACGTTAGAACCACCAAATGCTACTGTCATTACTTTATCCCAGAACTTTTACAAGTTCTTTATACACACCAATACCAGTGCCTTATGTTCTGTCTACCAGCTTTCTTTCATTATGAACAAGGAAGTTTTGTTTTTGAACAGTAATTACACGCCTACCAATCAATCCAATGCTCAACATCTGGTTAAATATTAAAAACAATTGCTCTAAATAGGGGAATGTCATGCAGCAGCCTATACAATCCTACATTTGTGGTTTAAATTTGAGATCTGAAAGTTCTCTTGTTTAGTCAGATTTACTTTTCGCGTAAAGTAGGTGTACAAGCATTCAGCAGGAACCTGTTTATCGGGCGAAAAGTAAATATGATCTAATGATGTTACTTCCTGAGATCGTATTTAAACCACAAACGTAGGAATCCATAGGCTGTTGCATGACATTCCCTGATTTCTATTTACTTCATAGAGCAGTTGTTTTTCATTCAACCAGATGTTGAGCATTGGATCGTCTGGTAGGCGTGAATTATACTTGTGGTTTAACAAACAGGGGTTAATAATCTTTGAATTTAGAGCTTTCCTGTGAGTTTTTTTTACAACAGATAATGAATTATGGTTTTGAGAGTGAATTTCTGTTTTATAACAGTGGATTGTGATTTTAGAGAGTAAATTATTGTTGTTGTTTTTAACAGTGAATTCTCCATTTTTTGGAACAGTGAAATAAAGATCCTTCTCTATTTTAATAAATAATCTGCACTTACATGGAAAACAGAAATGACAATTAGAAAAAAATAGCAACTTGCGCGATTATTTTCATCAATGAAATCGAATGTTTTGGTTCTCAAAAGAACGGTCTCACTGAGTACCTACAACAACAACAATAATTTATCAATACCCCCTATTATCCAGAGGCTTAAAAGATGTCACTATTTCACAGGTTTAGATAAACAAAAAGTTTCAGCGTACAATTGTTAATATTTTCTTACCTGTAATTTTGAGCATATGTTTTGGGTGCTCAAAAGAACTACCTCACCGAGGCGGTTCTTTTGAGTACTTACAACATATGCTTTGGTTGAGAAATAAGAAAATTCTTTTTCTGTTAGACACTCTTAACTAAAGTCCTACTATTTCATTATCTGCTGCAGTCAAGATAGGCCCAGCGGACCATTATGGGTTCAGAACTGTTCTGAATATTTTCTTATCCAATCAATTCCACGAAAAAATTTCCAATTTTCATCAAGGACATACTTGTACAAATTTAAGCAACTTGCATATAAGCTTTGCATAGAAGCATGGGAACGATAGCATCATCATAGCACAAACAGCATTTATAAACAGCATTTATGAATAGATACAGTGCTCCAGATAATTTTTGGCTACTATCAGTACAGGTACTGGTCCAAATGAAACTTGATCTGTAGCAGCTACTTTCAATCCGTACATGTATTAAATTTTGGCTTAGCCAATTTTTTTATGAAAGCTTATACTTGTGTTTAAAACGGGTCACATTGTTGCTGTCTTCATGTACGGTTTTATCACCCATTAATCACAACGGCAATGTCCCTATATAAATGCACTTAGGCAAGAATATTGGAACAGGGATGATTGTTTTATTGCCATCTGTAAACATGCTGCGCTTCTAAATCCGAGAAATTCCTAATTCCTTTCAGTTTCTACTTAGACTGGTTCACAGGAAATTACAAGGACCACTCTGATACCAAACTCCCCGAGAGTGGTCTCTGCAGGCATATAATTCTGAAAACATGCATTCTTCATTGGGAGTATCTATTGAGGCAAAAATATAACATCGATAAGCAGTCCAGCAAGTTGATTCTGAATGCATTATAACTTTTGATAACCAAAGAAGAAAACTTTCACAAATCAGTTCAAATATCAAGTGTCTTCTTATTCGAAATGGATGAAAACTATGGGTTACCGGTAAAAACGTACCGTACGTGCAAAAACACACCAGTATTTACTATGTACTAATTTTCAACTCTATCCCTATTTAGGGAAAACAAACCGCTAATTTACATCTGTACGGACGCTATCTGGAGCGCTGTAGATAATAAGCAACAAAAGGAGCACTAAGAAAGCTTCTGTTTTTCAAGGGTTCTTTCAGGGTCTAATACAGTTGTTCCAAATGAAAGCAAGTTGGTTTCCAGAACTCATTCCAATATTATGACATTCAGAGGAATTTTGGAGGAGGCATGTCTATTGAGTGCAGACTTTGTTCCTTTTATTGGTCAGTCCGCATTATTTTTATTTTTTTCCTAACACCAAAACCTATATTAGTGATTTTCAAAATTATTATCTCAATGAGACAACTGTATTGAGTGCATCTAGCATACGTATCCATGAAGGAGAAAAATAAGTATCAAAATTGTGTTTATAAATTGAATATCTATTTTAGAATTTTCTCCGGATGACTACAAAACATATGTTGGCAATTCTCAGGAGAATAAAAATAATTTCAGCAAAGACTGAAATTAAACTGAGAATCCATAGCACTATCTACTTAAATGTCCACCTCAGAACCCCTCTGATATTCCTTGTAAAAATAGACTTTTCTGACATGTTTATGAGTGATGACAAGGCTAAAATAGTCTTTACTTGTCCCTTGTCCTGCTGAACCCTTTTTGAAAACTGTAGATCTAGATTAGCTGGCTTCTGACAAAACCACCTTAACAGTGTCCACAGTTTCCCACTATTTATCTAGAAGACATGCTTCCAACTGAAATGCTGCTATGGAAAACCCAAAAAGCATTATAAAGGGACTGCACTGTATTTGCATTTAATTTAATTATTTGACTAAAACTAATGTTGTGGGCAATCAAAAAAATCATTTCTGAGAGACATTTCTTTTGAACGCATACATCATATGTTTAGCTGCCAATCACCACTCTTCATGTTCAGCCAAAGTCTTTTTCCTAGCAAGGAGTGTCACGTACATGTCTCATAACAATTTGCAAAATTGTTCATGCTACTTTTACAGACCTTCATGAAGCCTACACAGAAATGGTGTAAAACATGGTCGAGTTTTGTCTTCCGGAAAACTGACAGATGACCGTAGTCATGTTGATTCCATCCCCCTTGCGACTAAAACAAAACAGAAACAATAACTACTACACATGCAAAAAGCTCCTCAACAGCCATCTGAAACTAGAAATAATGTTTGTGAAAAAATATGCCCCACCCAACAAAAGCATTTTATCCAACAATAAGGATCAAACATGTTTTTCTTATACAATTAACAGTTCCTGTGCTCCTTGAGAGTTGTTGAAATCTTTTCCTTTCAGGTTCAGGTTTCAACATCATACTTGGGGTCCAGCAGATGTTAATCAACAGAAAAACAGGTTTCATCCCTGTATATAATATTCAATGCAGGGTTCCCACAGAAATTCAAAAACAAAATTCCATGATATTTCCATGATTTTTCCATGATCAATAATGTAATTTCCATGATCATTTAACGCGTGGCATCAAACCTCCCCTCTTCGCAGCATCCTCAGTATTCTTTACACATTGAGCATAATTGTGACTAACTGTTATTAGAACATGTCTTTCTTATGTCTTTTCAATATTTCTTTCAATAATTCATCATTCTATATCTTTTCCCAAATAACTAGCCGAAAAAGTCACTTATATGGCCAATTTTAAAATCAGAAACACCATAATACCTGGATGATTGAATTGAAATGGCTAAAAAAAATTTATGATGATGTATTTTGATTAACTTTTATTCAGACTTTCAAGTGCCCTTCCACAAAAAAGTAGGGAAAAGGTAAGGATAATTTTTTTGAAAAAGTAGGGATTATCCAATGTAAAAGGTAGGGAAAGTAGGGCTTTTCAAACCAATAATTCGTAACAATGAGTCATTAAATTAATGTTAATATATCAAAATAAGCAGGATAAAAGTGGTGACAATAAAATTATCCAAAAACAGAATGACTTTTGCCGCTGAAAACTTCAAAGTAAGAAATTGAGTGGTCATTTACCAAAAAACAAGTGTAATTATTGAGAAATCTGAGCGAGCGAAGCGAGGGGGAATTTTTTAGATGATTTTATTGCATAAATGACATTTTAAGTCAGAAAGTTAGCATAGTAAAAGTAAGAAAGATGGCAAAGATCAGGAATCGATACAATCAAGTACCACACATGACCCAGGATACCACATGGGAAAGTAACAAAACCACAATAAACATCACAAACAAGAGCTAAGAGGCCAGCCCTTTCCAAGCAGGTGACCACAAGGCAGCAATGAACAGACGCAAAAGCATGACAATCACAAGACATAAATAATACAAATGATCCACAAAAGAAGTACCACCTTGGAACGGTCAGTAAAAATATTTAACTGGAGGGCTTAAACAAGTTTCACACCGCCAACCTCACCCTTAGTTCGGATGTGGATCAAGACACATAGATTTTGGTTTGCATGAAAGACCCCTAACTTATTCATGCATCATCTCCTAGAACATATAAATCAAGATATACAAAGGAGATAAAGCAAAGATAAGGACTCAACAGTACATAAAACTGAATACCGGAGCAATAGAAATCTAACAGGTAAACCCTGGTGGGCCTGACAACAGCGAAAGCATCAGGCCCCTACCATTTCATCAATAGATAAGTCTTTAAGTCAGAATCGTCATAGAGTCTGAAGTCCGATCCACCAGAGTGCAATTAAAGAGGAAAGCAGTAAGGCATTTTCATGAAAATGTAGGGAAAAGTAGGAGAACAAAAAAGTATGAATTGTAGGGCCCACTTGAATGCCTGTTTTATATGATTCACCCTGCAAATTAAGAATCTGATAGGTCAAAAGATTCAATGTTGCTTTTACATTCAATTCAAAAATGTATGAATATCTTTTGGTTAGACCTTATATACGAATAAAAGAATACATGTACTTCCGACATGCCTAAATTGCATACATTTTTAAGGCTACATGTATATGACTATAAAATATCAGGCACAACAAGTGAAGGCCCTGTTGTGGACCAAACATGCATTTTGAAACAATAATAAAAACTTAAATCACCAGTAGCCAGAAAACAAGCAGTCAAACACACAAATTATTTCACAAAATTCCATGATTTTTCCATGATTTTTCAGTTTTTTTCAAATTCCATGATTTTTCCATGCATGGAACTTTTTTTTGTGATTTTCCAGGTTTTCCAGGTTTTCCAGTGCTCGTGGGAACCCTGTCAATGAGGCAACCCATGTGACCTGGTGACGTCATTCTGTACAGATACAATGATTGCCATTTTCAATTATTTTTACAATTTGAAAGTTGCCTAATTTACCATTAATATAACAAATAGACTTAGCAATACCTAGGGTCACTTGTGTGCATGAAAAGAAAGTTCCATCTTAAAAGCTTTACCTAGGATATCCTTTTTTGGTAAAAAGAAAAAATACAGAATTAAAGAATTATGAAATAGGAATTTGTTGTTTGCTGCCCTAGCGACGGGCACACTCAAGATTTGGCCTGAAACTGAATTGAAGTGACATCACCAATGCGTCTGCTGCTGTATGAAAACCTGAAAACAGAACTTAAACATAATGAAAAAGGAGAACAAGCACTGCTTATTAGATACCCCCACACAGTTCTGGTCAATCAAGTATAGTACTATCATGCATACACCAATTCCGTTTGAATGTGAGAAATGTAGTGGGTGACTGAGACCTTGTTCTGCCAATTGTCCCACTGAAGTGGACATATGTGTACAATATTTTCCTAATTGTAGCAGGGGTTCAGAAGATATAAAGCTTTGGCCTCTCGCTATGACCTTGGCACAGGGTGTCTGAAATGATCGCTTGGCACATTGTTTAAATATGGTTGAGCGAAATATTTCATTATCAGACAAGGGATTCAAGAGATATGGGGAGGACACAAATTATATGCATGTGACCTTTGACCTCTCGCTTTGACCTTGAAGCAGAGTGTCTGAAATACTGGCTTTGCATATTGTCTTGTGAACCAAATCACAGTTGACAGCTATGGTTTCCTCTTTAGTTGCAAAATGGTGGGTCCGGCCTCTGACTTAATGACAGCCCTGAAGTAAAGCTTAAATCAGTTGGTTGGTGCCTGATGCTTGTCGTTGGCTTGGCCCACCGTAGCTCAACTTGAGGTTTTCTTTAGCTCTGACTATCTGTGAGTCATAAGCCTTTTTCTTTGTATCATCTTAGTGTTAATTTGCTGTGATGATACATTGCATTAGTTAGGAAACCTCCATACGAGCTAAACAATTCTGTGTTTTAACAACAACAGAATCTCGACAAAGATTTGGCGCCAGTAAAATGCATTCTTAGGCTGCTGTCCATTCTAAGGCGGTGGTTCTGTTGTTGCTTATCTATGTACAGTCAAACCTCGATTATTCGAAGTGCCAGGGACCGCATGAATCCTTTCGAATAATCGGTAGTTCGAATGATCGAAAACGGGAGTTTTCGGATATTTTCGGAAAAGCTTGGACCTTTCATAGAACGTCATTGTTAGAGTTCGCAACTTCGACTCGTGTTTTCCGTGAAGTAGTTATATAATCGGAACATCTGTCAAAGCATAAAAGAAAATGAGCTTCTTGGGTAATGCTTTGCAAAAAGAAAGAAAATCCGATCTTTATTGACATCTACTACATGTATATACATGTAACAACATCGATAGCAACAATGAAAATAACGGTTAAATTTAGATTGACGAACCATTTACTGACGAAATACTGTCTCCTTTTAAATCGCCCTTATGTCATAAGGCCTCCATTCAAGCTAGCACACAGCGTCGGGCCATCAACAGCCCACCACGGATAGGCCATTGATATTTCATATCGCTGGCAGGCCGTTGGTGGCCCGACGTTGTGTGCTTTATGGGCTGCGAAATTCTCTTTTATTTCAGTGAAAACATACGATTTGGGTGTTTAAAAGAACCGTCTCGCTAAGCATCCAAACCAAGGTTTTGGTTGTTTTCGCTCAATCATAAAATTGTGTTTTAGGCATTCAAAAGAAATGTTTCGATGAGACGGTTCTTTTGAGCACCCAAAACGCATGTCCGTGATATTCGTCTATTATCGAAATTGTTATTTTTGTTGTTCAAAGTCGGTGCGCTTGGTGTGTTCGCTTAATATACACTGGTCAAGAATATATCAAAGGATGCGAGACGATCAAATTAAAATCAATTCTAACTCATTTATGCCCCTAATTAGACATTTAAAAAACATCAAACAAAACCATCATTGCAGTCGACCTTAATAAAAGACACCATTTACTCACTTAACGGTTCATCACGCAATAGTGTGAACGTTAATCCGGTGTCAATTACCTGTTGCAACTTTGTTTGCTAATTCACTCAGGTGTGTAAATCGAACTCGACCAAACAAAGAAATCATGATCACCATGCGTGACTTTTGGACTTCGAATCTTGAAGGGTAATTTAATAGCACTTTCTTCATTTGGGACCGACGAATCACTTCGGAAAATTGAATTTTTCGGATAATCGAAATTCGAATAATTGGTAGTTTTATTGCAATAGATAATAGAGAAAAAATTCGGGACTGTCCATCGTCTTCGAATAACCCAGTAGTTTCGGATAATCGGCGTTCGGATAACCGAGATTTGACTGTACTTCCCATTGTTTATTGGTGTTCTGTGTTTGTCTTTGTTTTGTTATGCATTACTTTATGTCCATTCAAGTTTTGCAATCATCTTGAAGAGGAAGAGAAAGCTGGTAGCTTTTCTATTATTGTCTTACAGATGTATTGATACTATAAATGTTCTGTGGCTATTCCTCGCGGTGCTGTGGGTTGGTCTGCAGTGTGTGATTGTGGTATTTCCTGATCATACTCACTTTATGATACTGAAAACTTTCACCCATAAAAAGTCACCACACCATGGTAGAAATCAACAAAGTGACAGCTATGCCCAGCAAAGCCATTGATCTGTGATAATTTCTACCAATCCACCTTCAACTGCAACAAACTGCCTTCAGATGATCTTTTCAAGGACTTCTAAAATACTTTCCTCCTGTTTTCAAGGACTAAAAACTTATGAAAAAGACTGATTTACATGTTAAAATCCAACTTCAGAAATGCTTGAGTCCATTACTAAAGATACTAGCGTTAGAAAATGAGCATAAACTTGTGTATGCTGCACCGAATAAAGGCACCACAAATTTATACTGATATAGGTCTCCAAAAACAGTATTGAATCCTCCTGTAAATGGAAAATACATGGATTTTTCAAGGCCTTTGGGTGTTTTTCAAATTTTCAAGGCAAATTTAATTTTCAAGGACTTTACAACTTACAAGATTCAAATACTTTTCAAGCCTGTGCAAACCCTGATTAATATACAGCCAGAATCAAACTGATGTGAATTTCTCAAGAAGATATTTCAGGCGGGGGCAGGGGAGGCCCAAGCTAACATGGAAGAAACTGACCGAGAAAGACTGCCATGAGTGGAAGCTCATGACAGTTGACCCTCAAGAAAGGAGCACCTGGAGATAAGGTGTAAGATCTGCTATGTGCGCAGCTAACCGGTTACCTGTAAGGGGGCCCACTGATGTGGAAGGTCCTGTAGGACGAGTGCTTTAGGGAAAATTACTCGGGGAAGTCATATTGCTCCCTTTTGTTCTTTATTGCATCACTTTTAAAGGACAAGTGTGTGTGTTTTGCAGGACGAGTGAAAATTGTAAGTAACTCATCTTGCAGAACAAGCACAATATTGAAATATTTTTGTCCCCTGAAGTGTAATGTGCCAGGTGCTCTTTCTATTTTGGAACAATATTAACAGTTTCTGAATGCATTTGGACTATTGCACTTGACGGTGGACTTGTAGTATGAACAAATTTTTCAATGAATTAAATCGCAGGAAAATGCATGAAATTCAACAAAACCAAAATTTATGGGGAAAATGTATTAAAATTATCATTTGGGGAGGTATATCATTGGATATATGGTTCGAAATCTAATTTTAGGTGACACTTGAGTGGAGCTATAAAATGTGATTTCCTACCCTTTATCGGATGATATACCTCAACAAATGAAAATTTTAAATACTGTAATCCCCTTTCTAATGCACTTGGTCATCGTTAACATCTTTGCTTTGCCTCAAACATGAAGCCACATGTCATCCAACAAAATGTGGCATAATTAATGATGTCAAACTATTTCCAACAGTATACTGTAGATATATTGTCGCAAATCTCTTATGTTATCTTACCAGACATCACATTACAAAAGCAAGTGCATTAAAAATTAGGGGATAACTCTATTCAAAATTTTCATTTGAGGAGGTATATCGTTGGATACAGGTCGAAAATTAGTTTTACGGCAACCCACAAACAGCGCCGTAAAACATGATTTCCATACCTATATCCAACGACATACCTGCCCAAATGAAAATTTTGAATATGGTTATCCCCATTCTAATCCACTTCTGCAGTTTGAGCTAGAATTGGAGCATTGCATGCCGCATAAAGCCACACATCATCCAACGAAATGTGACGTAATTAATGGCGTTAAAACAATTTTCCACAGTATATCGCAGGACATACTGTCACAAATTTTTGAAGTTAGCCAATAAAACGTGGCATTACAAACCTAAGTGCATTAGAACCACAATTTTACGCTCAAATTTTGTTTATCCTGACCAATGGGGATTCAGAAAAATTCTCACCTGACTAGTTGAAGCTAACAGAAGAGACACCAGGAAGGGAATCCAGCCGGTACCAAAGTAGTACAAAGTGAGATAAGCAAAAACATCTAGAAGTATCACATGTAACAGTACGGTAGTGAAGAATACCACACTGGGGTTGAACAAACCCTGAAAAAAGAAAAGAAGAAAATCTCTTTTTGATTCTACACGCATACAAAGTGAAATCGGCAAATACATCTAGTGTACAGTAGTGAAGCATACTACATTGGGGTTGAACAAACCCTGAAAACAAGATAAATCATTTAAATTTTAAAAACATACAAAGTGAGATAGGCAAATAGGTCTAGAAGAATCACATGTAACAGTATGCAGGCCTCCAGATAAGATTGCGTAATGGAAAACTATTTTCTTTATTTCTCAACCAAAACATATGTTGTGGGTACTCAAAAGAACCATCTCAATGAGACAGTTCTTTTGAGTACCCAAAACACATGTTTAAATTCATGAGTAGGAAAATAATTACAATTTTACGCTCATAAAATTCTTTATCTGGATCTATGAGTACTGTGGTGAAAAATACCACACTAGGGTTGAACAAACCCTGAAAAACATGAAAAAAGATTTTTTTCAATTAATATACATGTAACTACCATATTTTTCATAAAAAGCGCATACTGCCCATTACGCATAACTTTTTCAAATTCATGCTCCATGCTAGTGAAACTCAAGAAGAAACTGCTGCGAAACAACAGGGCCATGATCAGACAGATCTGCAGGATCAAGCAAGAGGATGTGACCACAGTAAAGTCAAGCAAGCTACTGGCAAAGCTTGAGCTTAAGGACCTTGACCTCATTTGAGAGAGAGAGACGGCTTCACTGGTTTGGACAAGTGGAGCATTCTAGTGATGCATTCAGAAAAGCATGTGATATACAGGTTGATGGCGTGACCCAAGATATCATGGAAGAAACAGACAGACAAAGATTGCCATGAGTGGAAGTTCACGACAGTTGACCCTCAAGAAAGGAGCATCTGCTGTCAGGTGTGAGATCTGCTATGCCTGCAGCTAGCCAACTACCTAGAAAGAGGGTCCACTGATGTGGATAATGCTCTGCACCTGCATTCAGTTAATCAAAAATCTGAGCCGCAACATGAGATTTCCAACAATGTGGTATAGGCGACCAGCAAAGTCTCAGATCGGCCTGTGTATACACACAGTCTGATCAGAGCCTTTGCTAGTTGCTTGAATATTCTATGAGTGTTAAGCTACTGACTGAACATCATTTGGAGTTTCTAAGCATAAATAAAAGGAGGTTGCACAGGCTAGTCTGAGTCTATTCATGCCAAAATGACACATTGTTGGAAATCACATGTCACGGCTCAATTCTGATTATGATTGACGATGATAAAATTCTATACCCTCCTTTGAACACATTGTAGTTCCAGATCGTATAGCCTGATCAGGATGCACACTGTTTTCATCCACATTAGAATAATGAATTTGTACAACTCGGTTGACTTTAAATCAGAAGTTCATATAGTTTAAACAACCTGTGTGCTTCATAATAGGAGAATGTTCATTTATAATGTCAAATATGAACCACAATGGTCTCATTCAGGGATTTTCCTGGGCCATTTTGGGGGTCTGATACACAGCCCCTTCCAAGTTCAATAATAAGCTAAAAATGTTAATAATGAAAAATAAAATTGGTAGAGAAAAAAAGTCATGAAACAGGTGAATAGATTTTCTAAAGTCATGGTTCAAACAAAAGTACACATATCATATGTTATGAGGTTGCATGTAACGCACTGAAATATGTTGAACTTGGCAAGGACACTGGTTAAAGTGAACCAGGCCTCCAGATAAGAGTGCATATTGGAAAATTATTTTCCTTATTCTCATCCAAAACATATGTTGTGGGTACTCAAAAGAACCGTCTAAATGAGACGGTTCGTTTGAGCACCCAAAACACATGTTTAAATTAACGGGAAAGAAAATAAGTAAGATTTTACACAAATAAATTTCCTTATCTGGACCTATGTGAACTAAACTACAGTTAACCCTTTGCCTAAGTGACGTCTACTGATACCTTTGCAAGCAGTTTGGACCCAGATCAGGCCCGACAAAATGTCGAGCCTGAGCTGGATCCAAACTATTTGACACTCTGATGGTATTTCTGAAAAGATTTTTCGAAAAAGTTGATTTTGAAAAAAATTAGCATCTACGACAAAAAAGCATGAAAAATTACCCAGCATGCAAGAAGTTAAATAAAACAAATATGCAACAATCACCTCTGTAGACCAAGGTGGGAGAAAATAAAACTTTTTCATTCTCAACTTACTTGAGCATGAAATTTGTAATCTTTATAAATATCAAAAATTTTTTTTTTTGTTTTGTTTGATTCTTTACGTCCACTCAACAATCTTTCAGTTATGCGGGACAGTCTTCCTGGGTTGAACCAGTACTAAGCTAGGATAAATGTGTCTTGCTCAAGGACCACAACGCAGAGACGCCGGTGAGGCTCGAACCCGCGGCCCTTCGGTCTCGAGTCAAGCACTCTACCACTGAGCCACTGCGCTCCCTATAAATATCAAAATAAAAACCATTGAGGAATTACACAGACAATAACAATGTCAAATCCTGATCATAGATTTTAAAATGCCAACAATTGTTAGCATTTTAAAATTAGTTTCATACTCGTGTGAGTTGAGCATGAAAGATCTTTGATAATCTAGCATATTGTGGCCTGATTCCATTCAGGGTTTTATCTATATAAGTATGTATTGAAGGTGAAACGATTCTTAGCTAAAATTGGGCAGATAATATCAACAAAAATATCAACAAATGCCAAAATTAGGAAAAAATATAGACAAAAAAATGTAACATGAGAATAAAAGAATCTCTCATAAGTTTTTTTGTTTGATTTGATTCTTTACGTCCCAGTCAGCAATTTTTCAGATATGTCTGGGTTGAACCAGTACTAAGCAGGGACTAATGTGTCTTGCTCATAGGACACAACTTAGTGCCGCCAGTGAGGCTCAAACCCGCAACCACTCGATCTGGAGTCAAGCACTATTTCTGATAAAAAAATCTCCTGCCCTTAATCACAACTCACTGACATGGCAACATTGAAAACAGTGCTTGGAAACTTTTCTGTCATGCAAACTTTTTAAACTTAACTTTTTCAGATCAGAGTGTCAAACATTTGGATCGGATCATCAAGATCAGCTAAATGTCGGGCCTGATCTGGGTCCTAACAATTATCAAACACTAACTGCTATCAAAGATTGAACCTCTTGATCAAACACATTCAGGTGTAAAATATTTATGTCACTTTTTGCACGCTTAGCTAAAATATGAGCTGACAAAATTTTGATGACAGGTGAAAACAAAATAAAGATTTTAAGTTTCATGTACTTGGCATCTTAACCAGAGTAGAACCAGACAAATAGTTATCCAGCAGGATGAATGATTCCCTTAGTCAATAGCAGGTAACTATGCATTTTACTCCTTTTCAAGCTGCATGGTCTGTAACTATGAACATTTTTTGAAAAAAAAAATATTTTCTTTTTAAATCATTTGTAAAAAGAGAATTAAGTTATGTTTTCACAATAAATATGTTCAGCACAGCTGAAAACTGCATGGAAAAGTGAATTCTCTTATAAAAATAGGTGTTTTTTCTCCCGTTAGCAATTATTTATGTCCCTCCAATAATTCTATACAGTAGATTTTTAACACAAATGCAGTTGTTTTGATAGTGAAAATTTGTTAAGATTTACGAAAATGGTGAAATTTTTGCCTGAATTTGAGCATTTTTACTGTATTTTTGAAAAATAGAAACTTTATTTCCAAAATAAGAAGATAAAAGTTACAGACTATGCAGCTTTAAATTACCTCGCTGATAACCTTTACAAATAATTTGGACCCAGAGCAGGAGTCCTGATCTAGATCCAAACCATTTGACACTCTGATAGTATTCCTGAAAGAAATTTTTGAAAAAGCTAATTTCAAATAAAGTCAGCAGACGACAACAAAAAATGAAAAAAATACCTAGCATGCAAATAATTAACTCCCACCAAAATAAAAGGACCTGATGTTTCTGATTAAACTTTGCATGCAAACAGTGAGGACCAAGATCAGATTGCTCCATAAGAAGTCTGACTTTGAGACACACTGCTTGTTATAATTGAAGAAAAGATTATGAACCCTGATCAGACTGCTTATAATTTTGCAATATATGCCACCAAAGTATGAATTGGGAGAAAAGGTAATGTTAAAGCCATAAAAGAATTAAGGTTAACCTAATCCCCACCTATTATTGAGCAGCAGATGACAATTTCAAATTTTGCTGTTTTTTCAAAAATAACAAATAAGGCATGATGTTTCATGAGAATCGTCTGCTGCCAGATGATTCTCATGAAATATCATTCCTTATTTCTTTCGAACATTAGGAAAGATGTCAAAAAATTTGTCATCTGCTACAGTCGTGATTGGCGCTCTAAGGATTAAAACCAATAGTGCCCTAATTTTTCCACAATCATAGGTGCACTATGTCACTTTTCCACAATCATAGGTGCACAATGTCACGTAATCAGATTTATGTGTAACCTGTAAAATTGACTAAAACCCTTGAGTATTTAAAAGCTTGGAAAGTGAAACACCACTTGAAATCAATGAGTAAATCTTATATTTTTCTGATAAGCAGGTATAATGTCACCCAAAGTTTTCAGCATGCAACATTAAACTGGATCACACTCCTTTTTTTCATGCATTAACATTTGCCGGGTCCCGAGGATGCTGTTTGAAAACAAAGTCATTATGCCCAGTGTTCAAACATCTCGCGAGGGACCCGGCAACTGTAAATGCAATGAACAAACAATATGTGTAATCGTTATTCTTGCATATTTGACCTGATTCCAAACCAAAAGCCCATACACATTAAAATACCATTTTTCTGACACTGGTTTTCTCCAAAACGAAAATGGCATCAGTGTAAACTTTCACGAGTCATTAACGTTGTTATAACGTCATAATTTAAGCGTGCAACATTTTCGTGTACAAAAGCTTCAACGCAATGATCAGTCTGGGATACAACATTTTCTGTGTAGCATCAGACAAACAAATTGAGGCTCATTTTAAGTATTGTCAAATTAAAACCCATGTTCAAACAGCATGTGAATCTCATGATTTGAACATGGATTTTCTTCATTTGACAATGGCTTCAAACAGCTTTGCGTAACAAAACTTATGCAGCATTTAAATTTTAACCATGCTCTTGCATCTAAGTGGCCAAATCTCTGTGCAGTTATGGTCCCTCCAAGTCAGAAGTGATAATCTTACACAGTTTAGATAAACAAAAATTTTCAGTGTAAAATTGTAAATATATTCTTACCCAGCAATTTTAACATGTGTTTTGGGTGCCCAAAAGAACCGTCTCAGTGAGACGGTTCTTTTGAGTACCCACAACATATTTTTGGTTGTGAAATAAGAAAAATAAATTTTCGTTACGCACTCTTAACTAAAGTCCTGAACTTACCATTTCTGAGTACAGTTTCCTTCAGATTTCTAAAATGAGCCGCTACACATGATTTCCGACAATGTGGCATTTTCATACGTGTAGACTAAGATGAGCCTGCCTGTGTAGCCTCCTTTTAAGCTTAGAAACTCCAAATAATGTTCAGTCAGTAGCTTAATATTCATTGAATATTCAAGCGACTAGCAAAGGCTCTGATCAGACTGCACATATGCCCAGGCTGGTCTGAGCCTTTGCTGGTTGCACATACCACATTGTTGGAAATCTCAAGTCGCGGCTCAAATGTTTATTGATCTAATGAGATTAACCATTCTGAGCACAGATTCTTACAGCTTTCTAAAATCTCTATTGATCTAATGAGATTATCCATTCTGAGGAAAGATTCTTACAGCTTTCTAAAATCTGTATTGATCTTATGAGATTAACCATTCTGAGGAAAGATTCTTACAGCTTTCTAAAATCATTATTGATCTTATGAGATTAACCATTCTGAGGAAAGATTCTTACAGCTTTCTAAAATCTTTATTGATCTTATGAGATTAACCATTCTGAGGAAAGATTCTTACAGCTTTCTAAAATCATTATTGATCTAATAAGATAAACCATTCTGAGGACAGATTCTTACAGCTTTCTAAAATCTTTATTGATCTAATGAGATTAACCATTCTGAGGAAAGATTCTTACAGCTTTCTAAAATCTTTATTGATCTAATGAGATTAAGCATTCTGAGAAAGATTCTTACACCTTTCTAAAATCTTTATTGATCTAATGAGATTAAGCATTTTGAGCACAGATTCATACAGCTTTCTAAAATCTTTACTGATCTAATGAGATTAACCATTCTGAGCATAGATTCTTACAGCTTTCGTAAATCTTTATTGATCTAATGAGATTAAGCGTTCTGAGGTAAGATTATACAGCTATCTAAAATCTTTATTTATCTAATGAGATTAACCATTCTGAGTAAGATTCTTACAGCTTACTAAAATCTTTACTGATCAAATGAGATTAACCATTCTGAGTAAGATTCTTACAGCTATCTAAAATCTTTATTTATCTAATGAGATTAACCATTCTAAGTAAGTTTCTTACAGCTTTCTAAAATCTTTATTTATCTAATGAGATTAACCATTCTGAGCACAGATTCTTACAGCTTTCTAAAATCTTCATTGATCTTATGAGATTAACCATTCTGAGTAAGATTCTTACAGCTTTCTAAAATCTTTATTTATCTAATGAGATTAACCATTCTGAGTAAGATTCTTACAGCTTTCTAAAATCTTTATTGATCTAATGAGATTAACCATTCTGAGGACAGATTCTTACAGCTTTCTAAAATCTGTATTGATCTAATGAGATTACACATTCAGAAGACAGATTCTTACAGCTTTCTAGAATCTTTATTGATTTAATGAGATTTACCATTCTGAGTACAGATTCTTAAAGCTTTCTAAAATCTTTATTGATCTAATGAGATTAACCATTTTGAGCACATATTCTTACAGCTTTCAAAACCCTTTATTGATCTAATGAGATTAACCATTCTGAGGACAAATTCTTACAGCTTTCTAAAATCTTTATTGATCTAATGAGATTAACCATTCTGAGGACAGATTCTTACAGCTTTCTAAAATCTGTATTGATCTAATGAGATTACACATTCAGAAGACAGATTCTTACAGCTTTCTAGAATCTTTATTGATTTAATGAGATTAACCATACTGAGCACCGATTCTTACAGCTTTCTAAAATCTTATTGATCTAATGAGATTAACCATTCTGAGGAAAGATTCTTACAGCTTTCTAAAATCTTTATTGATCTAATGAAATTTACCATTTTAAGCACAGATTCATACTGCTTTATAAAATCTTTATCTATCTACAGGAATAACCACTTTGAGCAGTTTCTTTCAGCTTTCTTAAATGATTATTGAATGATGATCTAACCATTTTGAGAACAGTTTCTTTCAGCTTATTAAAACGATTATTGACCGATGAGAATTACCATTTTGAGCAGTTTCTTTCAGTTTTCACAAATCTTTATTGATTAATGAGGCTCACTGACAGTTTATTTCAGCTTTCTAGAATCTTTATTGATCTTTGAGACTTACCATTCTGAGCACAGTTTTTTAGCTGTCTAAAATCTTTATTAATCATTGGGACTTACCATTTTGAGCTAAGTTTCTTTGTTTTCTAAAATCTTTATTAATCATTGGGACTTACCATTTTGAGCAAAGTTTCTTAGTTTTTTGAAATCTTGATTGATCATTGGTACTTACGATTTTGAGCACAGTTTTTTAGTTTTCTTAAATCTGTATTGATCTTTGAGGCTTACCATTCTGAGCACAGTTTTTTTAGTTGTCAAAAATCTTTATTAATCATTGGGACTTACCATTCTGAGCACAGTTTCTTAGTTTTCTAAAATCTTTATTAATCATTGGGACTTACCATTTTGAGTGCAGTTTCTTGGTTTTCTAAAATCTTTATTAATCATTGGGACTTACCATTTTGAGCACAGTTTCTTAGTTTTCTAGAATCTTTATTGATCTTTGAGACTTACCATTCTGAGCACAGTTTTTTTAGTTTTCTAGAATCTTTATTAATCATTGGGACTAACCATTCTGAGCACAGTTTCTTAGTTTTCTAAAATCTTTTTTAATCATTGGGACTTACCATTTTGAGCGCAGTTTCTTAGTTTTCTAAAATCTTTATTAATCATTGGGACTTACCATTTTGAGCACAGTTTCTTAGTTTTCTAGAATCTTTATTGATCTTTGAGACTTACCATTCTGAGCTAAGTTTTTTTTAGTTTTCTAGAATCTTTATTGATCTTTGAGACTTACAATTCTGAGCACAGTTTTTTAGTTCTCTAAAACCTTTATTGACCATTGTTACGGTAAATGTTCTAAAATTTCGAACACTAGTTGCCTGTCAAAAAAGGCCTAGACAAACAGGGCAGTCCCAGATCAGACTGCTTCTGAAGAAGCAGTCTGATCAGGGTCTTCCCTGTTTGCTATTCTGACAAGAATTTTCCAAATTCTAGCCCTGAAAACCAACATTTTATTTGAGAACGGAAAGAGAAAAGTGTTCGAAATTTTAGAACATTTACCGTACTTACCATTTTGAGCACAGTTTCTTTCAATTCTCTGAAATCTTTATTTAATTCCGAATCTTCGTATTTTTCTACTGTTCCAAGGTGTATTGGCTTAAGGTATTTCTTCACCTGTGAGATATCATTGTGAAACGCATTGAAAGCCTCCTGAAACAAAAAGTAAAATATTACCATCATTGAAAATTTAAAA
Source organism: Loripinus fragilis (assembly GCA_964019695.1). Classification (NCBI taxonomy): domain Eukaryota; kingdom Metazoa; phylum Mollusca; class Bivalvia; order Lucinida; family Lucinidae; genus Loripinus; species Loripinus fragilis. The sequence goes on along the minus strand of OZ026531.1, from coordinate 35,079,454 downwards.
TTTCCAAAATCCTGAGTTATTATACCTGCCTTTATCTTTAGAAAAAAAGGGTATATTAATTTTGTACAGAAGTCGGTCCATCGACTCCATCCGTCTGTCTGTCACGTTTCTTGTAAATGTATCTCCTCCTAAACTGCTAGACATAGCAACTTCAAACTTTGTTGCTGAATAGGTCACATGATGTAGAGGGTACTGAGCAAAAAGTTCTTGTAATGCATTTCCTCCTAAATCATTGGACATAGCAGCTTCAAACTTTGCAGGTCACCTGGTGCATAGGGCATATGATGTAGAGGATACTGGGCAACGTTTTGTGTTTGTCCTTGACCTATGGTCAAGGTCAAAAGTGAAATAAGGTACTTTCTTGTAAATGCATCTCCTTCTAAACCGTTGGAAGTAGCAACTTCAAATTTTGCAGATGCTTTGGTTAGATCAAAAGTGGGTATTTGTGATGTGTACCAACGACTGAAGTCTAGTTAATGTCAACTGGCATGCTGACCATAGACTCTTAGATCCAATCTTTATGGACATGAATACACCATAATTTAGAAATATCAACCTGTGACTCCTCAAAACTTAAAATGGATTATTCCATACTTATTGCATCAATATTCATCAGAAAGAAAAGGTTTAATTGAGAGAGCATACCTAAAATTTAAGGTTTAATTGAGAGAGCATACCTAAAATTTAATTTTCTTATTTTTCAACCATAACATATGTTGTGGGTACTCAAAAGCACCGTCTCATTGAGACGGTTCTTTTGAGCACCAAAAACATATGTTCAAACTGATGGATAAGAAAATAATTACAATTTTATGCTCAGAACTTTTGTTTATCTAAACATAAGACTTATGTAACATTCATGGGTAAGGGTTCTGTTTAGGAATATTGATGTATAAGGTGTTTGCCCTCCCAGTTGATACTGCCCCAAACCATGATTCACCACCCTCTGTACCTGTCAGGCCCTCAGATAAAAGTGCATAACTGAAAATCATTTTTCTTATCTCTCAACCAAATAATATGTTGTGGGTACTCAAAAGAATCGTCTCGATGAGACGGTTCTTTTGAGCACCCAAAACACATGTTTAAACTGATGGATAAGACAATTATGGCAATTTTACGCCAACTTTTTTTGCTTATGACCTGTCATGTTGATGGATTTAAGAATCATGCTATCGCTCCCACCTTTGTATGATGATCTGTCAAGTCGAGATAGTATCTTAACCTGTTCATAAACAGTATTGGCTTCCAGTCCCGTAGGGGCCAGCAGACATGATCTTGCTCTCAGATTACTGATGATGGTTGTGTTCTCTGGATAGACTGGCTCCAGTCCTTAAAACAATTTTCCATCAATGTGTCAGTAGCCAGTCTAACTCTGATGGCTCTGTCTCTAAAATCTAAAAAAAAAGCAAAAAAATTTTCTTTTCTTTTTTTACTTTTCTTTATTTGGGAAAAACGGACATGGTATTGGTAAAGAAGGTGGCTATTTTTCGATTGGGAATGGGGCTGAAATTCGGCCCCTAGAGAAGGGCAAAAAATCCCCTGAAAACTTACTGTTGCATCTTGACCCGCATAATGACCAATCATCCGACTACCCCCCGGGTGACGTTTGGACCACTCTGTTACATCATAAACTTGTCCATCAATAACAATCCACCTGTCTTTTTGGCTATTATGTGACTTGATCTCATCCCAGTTGAAAATTCCTGAATGTGCACGATGCTGTCCTCCACGACCCATGGTTAAATAATATTTTTTGGTTAACAAGTTCTTTCAGATTTAGCTCCAAATCATAAAGATCCTGTCATGTTTGAATCAAGGAATCAATGCCTATCTTGTACTACCTAAAAGTAAAAACAATAATCATTACATCACATGCACAGTTTGCTTCAATTGTGAACAACAATTAGCTCATCCACAGGTTTAGATAAACAAAAAAATTTATCGTAAAATTGTAAATATTTTCTTACACATACTTTTTAGCATAGGTTTTTGGTGCTGAAAAGAACCGTCTCATCGAGACGGTTCTTTTGAGTACCCACAACATATGTTTTGGTTGAGAAATAAGAAAATTATTTTTCCGTTGTACACTCTTTACTTAAGTCCTGTCATCATTGCCTACTGGGTAATTTTGCATGACTTTTTTTTTTATCATCTGCTGATAATTGTACTTGTAGTTCATGTTCATGCAACTGTTTTTTCTAAAGTTCACCCAGCGTGTCACAATATTGCAAACGGTTATCAAACCAGAAAGTGACTCTAAAAAGACAGATAAGCATGCTGCGGATTGCTCAAAAGCTGTATGTTTGGGAGTAAAGTGATGTATAAATTGTTCCTACAACAATGTGGCCAAAGGTATCAGTCTCCTTGATAAAAAGCAATTTTTGTTTATACAGGAACAAGAAATGTCACAACATGTGACGAATGCCCCCAAAGGAATTGGTTTAGCATAAGACACATTTGAGGAAAGTTAGCTGTAATATAGCACGAAAAACCTAGAAATGAGGTCAGAAGTTAATGTCAGGGTCAAAGTGACTCAAAATGGTATGCACCACTCCGCCATCCCAAGAGGAATCACCACCCCAAATTTGGGATTCCTACATCAAATAATATAGGAGATATGCTCTGGACACAATAATTCTTAAAACTAGGTCAGAGGTTAAGGTCACAGTGACCCAAAAATGTTTTGTGACACTCAGGCATCCCAAGATGCATTTACATACCAAATTTGGAATTCCTATTTCAAAGAATATAGGAGATATGCACCAGTTTCTAGAAACTAGGTCAGAGGTCAAGTTCGAGGTCAAGTTCAAGGTCATAGTGACTTAATTATGGTATGCAACACTTTGTCATCCCAAGATGCATCCACACACCAAAATTGAGATTCCTACCTCAAATAATATAAGAGATATGTTCTGGACATGATTATTCTAAAAACTAGGTCAGAGGTCAAAGTCACAGTGACACGAAAATTGTACATCACACTCCACTATCCCAAGATGCATCCACACACCAAATTTGGAATTCCTAACTCAAAGAATATAAGAGATATGCTCTGGACACAATAATTCTTAAACTAGGTCAGAGGTCAAGGTCACAGGTCACAGTGACCCAAAAATGGTATGTGACACCCTTTCATCCTAAGATGCATTTACACACCAAATTTGGAATTACTAGCTCAAAGAATATAGGAGATATGCACCAGACTCAATGCAATTTCTAGAAACTAGGTCAGAGGTCAAGTTTAAGGTCACAGTGACCCAATTATGGTATGCGACACTTTGTCATGCCAAGATGCATCCACACACAAAATTTGAGATTCCTACCTCAAATAATATGAGATATGCTCCGGACACGATTATTCTAAAAACTAGGTCAGAGGTCAAGGTCAAGGTCACAGTGACCCAATAATGGTATGCGAACTCCGCCCCCAAGATGTATCCACAAACTAAATTTGGAATTCCTACCTCAAAGAATATAGGAGATATGGACCGGACACGAAAGCGGGACGGACGGACTGACGGACAGTGCGATTACTATATGCCTCCCAAAGATCCTTTGGGGGCATAAAAATTTCATGCAAGTAAGAGCTCCCCTTAAGAATCAGAAGAAGGATTGCTATTTTATAGCACAACTGTCTGCTGGAAATGAAATTAATTTATGTAAGCTTTTTCTTTGGACACTTTCAGAGATAAGTCAAGATGCCAAAAATATATAAGCAACAAAGATCAACTGATTACTCGCTTATGCTTTTTCCCAGAATGCAGCATACCAGTTTTTCCAGAATATTTTGCATAATTCATGACAGCGACACCAAACTGCAACAGGAGCATCAAACTGTGAGACGCAAACTGCTGCAGTTGTCGCAAACTGCTGCAGTTGCTATTGTATGTAATAGTGTCAACGATACATCTTAAAGGGACACACCTGCAAGTCATCTCGACCATACATATAAAAAGGACATACCTAATTACAGGGCTAAAATCTGAAACAAGAATTATCAGGAAAATACAGGCCTTGACAAACAGCACAGATCAAGATATGACTGCTCCTGAATGATGAGAACCTGGTTAAATTTTTCAGCCCATGTGACAACCGTACGTATTGAATGCGTTAAACAATATCATTTAAATGAGCATGCGCAGATGTCCCATGAGACTTAGCTAAATGCAATTTTTATGCCCCGGCCATGACAATGGCTTAGTGGGCATTAAGTGTTACCCCTGTCAGTCCATCGGTACGATGTACATCGGTGCCTCACACCAAACGACATCTGCTCTCTAAATTGAATAGTTTTTCCTGATCATACTCACTATTTTTGATCAGAATTTTATGAAAATTGGTCACATTGTTAAGTACCATAACGTTTTCTTTAAGTTTTAGAATGGTCCGTATCGCATCATGCCTTCAGGAGTTATTGCCCTTTGTTTATGAAAATTCACCATTTATGCAAATTTTGCAATTATTATAGGCTAGCGGGGGCATCTGTGTCCCCAGGACACATTTCTAGTTGACATGAACATTAATGAGACTACAATACAAATGCGCAGGCTTGAATGAGTTAAACCTTTGCTGATGGTTATACATAGAAGGATGAAGAAGAATTCACCCCAATCCCACCACTATTTCTTTGTCCTGAAAATGTTGTCTGCTTTTTACATCTGCTGCATATATTCAAGTGCAATTCAGACATGATTTTTAATGGAAGCAAATAATATGAACTCTGATTAGACTGCTTCCAAAGGAGCAGTCTGATCTGGGTCCATATTTTTTGCAAGATAGGCTACCTAAGAACATAAGCAGACGAGAGGTGCAGACGACAAAAGTCATACAAAATCAGCTGAAAATGAAAACTGAGTTAGAAGACATGATAAAAATTTTAATTCCTGTTAAAAACCAAAATTTCAAGATTGGGCTAGCTAAAATGACAAGTGTAAAAAGGTTAAAATCAAGGATATACTGTTTTATATAACTTATTATTAATAAAAACAATTTCAGCAGGAAAAAGTTTCATGTTTAAAAATACCCGAAATAACAATTAAGTGTTACAAAAAGTAAATTTTGCATGCATCACAAGTATTTTTAAAAAAAGAAAAAAAGAAAAAAAAATTGAAAAATAATCTTACAGGTAGAAAAAAATCCAGCCACGTGGTGTGGTCTACGATTGTATTGTGACAATAGGCATGTAACCAACAATACCACTAGATAAGTGAAAAGGTTCAGATGAACAAAAATATTCAGCGCAAATTTTTTAATATTTTCTTGCCCATAATTTTTAGCATATGTTTTGGGTGCTCAAAAGAACCATTTTATTGAGACGGTTCTTTTGAGTACCCACAATGTATGTTTTGGTTGATAAATAAGAAAATTATTTTCATGATACACACTCTTCACTTAAAAGGTCTGTAAGAAGAAAGCGGTCGCAATTTATTTTTCTCAATTCTCAACATATGTTGTGGGACTTCACCCAGGAAGCATTTCATTGAGGAGTTTCTACTCAGCACACCAAAATTTATTTTTTACCGTGTGAATAACAAAATCATTTAAACTTTTATCTTTGAAATAAAAACTTATCTTTGACTCTGTTAAAACTCATATTATACAAGCGGATTATGGATTTTAACACTTGACCTGCTGTTATTCTATATATTTTGTGACTCATCATCTTTGTTGACCCAGATCAGGTCACCAGCTGACCAGGACCACACTATATACAACTATTTCATACGTTTCTGTGCAACAGTCAAACTAATCACCCCCAAGGTGCTGTGGATGACTTGGCCCTCTGGCAACAGTGCATCAGGTCATCATCTACAGCACCGATGGCTGTTGCACAGAAAGGTATGTTACCAAACTCAGAATATACAGAAACTAGTTCTCGACCAAAACATATGTTGTGGGTAGTCAAAAGAATCGTCTCAATGAGATGGTTCTTTTGAACACCAAAAACATATGCTAAAACTGATAGGTAAGAAAATATTTAAGTTTGAAGATGTAAAAACAATCTTCAAACGGGGAGCGAAGTGGCTCAGTGGTAGAAAGTTTGACTCGAGACCGAGGGGGTCGCAGGTTCGAGCCTCATCCGCGTCACTGTGTTGTGTCCTTGAGCAAGAACATTAATCCTAGCTTAGTACTGGTTCAACCCAGGAAGACCCGTCCCTTTATAACTGAAAGATTGTTGATGGGACGTAAAGAATCAAATCAAACAAACAAACAATCTTCAAAGGAACACTTGGAATTTATAACCTGTGACCCCTATACAAAGAACAATCCCTAGTTTATTGTATCAAACCAGACAGAAGAATCCATTAGCACCTTATAAGGGTTAAAACATGTATGCTTCTTTCCTTCAAGAATTGATTAAAACTCCATAAATTTATAACCACCCTAGTAACCCCCACCCCCAAATATTGTCTTGTGTTGAATATGAAATATACACTCCGGGTTTGATCGTATATATTCCATAACCATCACAAAACATTGAATAACCCATACAACCCCTAAATATTGCAAATATTGTCTTTACCAAGGGCTATTTTTTTAATCAGTTTTTACATAATTTTTATCTCCAAGATATCCAAAATGAGTACACTTGCCCTCAGCAGATTAATCCTTTATCAGGGACAAGGTAAAAGTTTAAAAATATTTCTATAAAAATCTATATTTACCTGGTCCTACTTAAAATGCAAATCTTTAACCTCCTGACCCCAGACGCTCCATATATATGGTAAATATTTTTACACTTAGCTTTTTGCATGCTGGGTAATATTTGTGATCTTTTGTTTCAAAATTAACTTTTTCAAAAATTTCTTTCAGGACTACCATCAGAGTGTAAAACAGTTTGGATCCAGGTCAGGCCCGACATTCTGTCGGGCCTGATCTGGGTCCAATCTGTTTGCAAAGATTATCAGACAGTTATTGAAACTTTTCGAACTCCAGATGATGCATTACATTTTTTTGTATTTTTCCGCTTCAATAAATTTTCACAACAGGTAAAACTATTTTCCAATCAGCAGTTAATGAGGCTGTGTACACTGATTGTCCTCTCAACATTATTTCAGTCATTTGGAGTAAGACTTATCTGAAAACATAGTATATCCAGCGTTCTGGAGGCCATGAAACAGATATGGGTTAATCTCTTTATGCACCAATGCATAACAATAAGTCACAGATCAAAAGAAGTTCTCAGCCTTGCGGTGTTGGACTGAGTGTAATTAAATTAATAACCCTTCAGTCACCACTTTAGTTTGAGGGAGCCCAGTGGCTCAGTGGTAGAGTGCTTGACATGAGACCGAGGGGCCGCGGGTTGGATCATCACCGGCGTCACTGCCTTGTGTCCTTGAGCAAGAACATTAATTCTAGCTAAGTACTGATTCATCCAAGGAAGACCCCTCCTTTAATAACTGAAAGATTGTTGATGGGACGTAAAGAATCAAACCAAATAAAAACCACTTTTGTTTGCTCTCTTTTCTGCTAAATTAAATGTACTTTGGAGGCCTATTTTGCAAACAATATGGACACAAATCAGACTGATCAGGGTTCATAATGTTTGATTCCATGATAAACTGTATACAAGAATAGACCTTGTTTTCTTATGGCTATATAGTATAAGAAGGTCAAATAGTTCATACATACCCAAAAATCTTAAAACTGACTAATGTAAATATGGGCACCCACCCAGGTTATTCAATCCTAACCCTTAAAGCACTGCAAAAAATTTGATCAAGAGGACATTCTAAGTCTTGACTTGACTTGATCCCGAGAGTATTTTTCTACTGTGGGTGTCCCAGGCACTGGGGAAGACAGCAGGCAGCTAGATCGGGTGTCTAACACCCAAACTTCACGCCTCTGGTCAGTGGATCGATGCTGCCAAGCTGCACATTTTCATTTTAGCCTTAACACTCTAAGACCAGGCCTCGAGGTTATAAAACTTGAGTACAGTCTCTGTCTCAAAGCGCAATGATTGGCTGCTTGCTTACAGCCAAGAGCAGCCAATCATTACGCTTCATTTTGAGTCTGAGAATGAACTCAAGTTTTATAACCTCGAGGCCTGGTCTTTTTAGGTCTCCCTCTTACTCTGGCGCTAGGAATTGTCATACATGTACTTGTGATGGAGTTTGTGCATGAAGGAGCGAGTAACACATCCAAACTATCTCAGACCCCTAGTGCGGAGAGAAACCGTCACTATCATGCCAAACATAGCACAGAGTACGGGGGACAAAAATAATTAAATATTAGACTTGTCCTGCGGGACGAGTGTTTTACAATTTTCACTCGTCCTGCAAACACATACGTAATGCAATAAAGAACATAAGGGAGAAATATGTTATATGAATTTCTGGAGTAATTCTTCCCAAAGCACTCGTCCTGTAGGACGAGTGCTTTGGGAAGAATTATCCGTCCTTTATAGATTTCACTCGTAATTACGAGCGGACAAGTGGAATTTTTATCCACTGGAGTATGTCCACGGTCACTTTGTCGTTATCTGGATCTTCACATATCCAGCTAACCATTGATCTGTCATTCATTTCACAGCAGGTGCCCAGTTTTCACTTCTATGTACATGTTACAGGGCAGAACATACACAGGTGTTGAAGACTTTCCCACAAGTCCTGCGGGACACATGCTTTGATGTCAGCAGAGGAAGAAGCTTTTTAAACTTTCCCCAGGCAATACCACATCCCGTGATGATGGCAAGCTTGCATCCTCCCCCAGCACACAGCATGTCTCCAAGGTAGCAAAAAAGGGTTCAGTGTCAATTAAGTAGCGTGTGCGAGAGGTCTATAGTCAATCGGTCAAGAATGATCACAGTATCTTGGACAAACATAGTCTGGATCCTCAACCAATCTTTCTCTGACACCAATGCACTTCTTGTGCACCCAGAACTAGGGCTTACGCGATTAATCGAAATATCGGTTAATCAGTGGATATTCAAATGAAAAACAATTATCAATATGAAAATAAAAAAATCGGTTCCTTTTGGCGTCGATTAGCCAGCCCTACCCAGAGCCTCCACTTTGAGCACTGGATAGAGTTCACACCAACACCACTGCTCTGTCATCCTTGCAAGTGGTGACTTTTGTCATTTGCTGATAACCTTTACAAACAGTTTGCTCCCTGATCAACAAAGCAATATTATAAAGAAGAAATTGGTAAAAAACAAATTCTATTTTGGCCTCATAGGGGGTTGGGGGCCAAACTAGCTCCTTCATGCACTTAGCTCAATGGACATAACATGGTCATGTTATGGCTCCCAAATTTTCTTACCATAAAATTTTACACTGGAATTATAGGAAAATGACCATGGTCATTTTTCTATAATTTCTCTATATAACAGAATTCACTTCAAGTATATATCATAAACCGGTTATTATGATTTATTTTCAAAAGTAGGTCACAGGTCAACGACTAAAGATATTCTTGGTGTATTTAAAAAGCTCTTTTGAGTTCCCACAATACATAAACAGGTAAATTATCAAAGCTTACGTGCATCAAAGTTGCACACAAATGAAATGCTTACAAACAAAATTACAATGACCAAAATAAAATTGAAAGATAAATAATTTTGTCAGTGACTGACAGCAGCATGACAACAATTTTCGTGTATAGAATAAGAAATATACCACTAATTTTGAGTTTGAGTGGATAAAGATTGGAAAATTTAATAGGGGAAATGTCAAGATTGAGCTCCCCCCAACCCCTTCCCACCCACAAGAACTGTTTTTGGGTAAATATAATAAATATCTCACTAACTTAAAGGTTGAAAAAAGTGAAAATGAAAGAGGGAAAACCTTACCTATTATGAACAGTCCGACAGCTTGTGGACCCAACCTTTGATGGATAGACTTTCAACTTATGTAATATCAATTTTACCTATCAGGTGGCAAAGCACAGAAAACGTTTGAATTACTGTCACAACTATGAATGTTTTTATTTTTCCTGTGAAAAACAAAGAGTGAGGGATCTCATTAGAATTGTCTCACTGAGACAATTCTAATGTGATCCCACACTATTTATTTTGTTATGGAATTGATGAATTTATCGCCAAAAGTATCTACTCGGCTGGATTAACGAAAAATGACCCGACACATATATGTTTTTTGGTGACCTGATAATGCAATGGCCATGTCATGAGAAAACATCCCTTCTTTGCCCTGTTTGTGTCATCTGTTGATAATCTTTGCATACATTTTAGACCCAGATCAGGCACAAATACACGTCAAGCATGATCTTGATCCAAACCGTGTGACACTCTGATGGTGTTCTGGATGATTTTTTGAAAATGTTAGTTTTGAAAAAATCTGTAGATGACAATATCTAACAAAACAAAAGGTTAATCAATACTCAATCACATTATATTTTAAAATATCCCTATAATGTTGGCATCAAGGGGACAGTGTCCAAAGGAAATTTGTTACTGTTTCTTAATGTTTTGTTTTTTATCATTTTCCAGGTTCAAACCCTATCTATATCTATCTATATCTATACTGCATCACCCCCTGGGAGGATTACGTGAAGGTGCTCCTCAGTGCAGTGTTGGTAGAAGAATTACAGGAATAAAAATAAAAAGTTCCATAAGAATTGTTAGTGAGAGTGAATAAAAGATGTTAAGAGTCAGAAGACAAGCTGACAGTGAATGGGTAAAAGACAAAAACAGCGCACTTGCATTTATGGCATTGGATGGCTGATCATGCATACTGCCCTTTTAAAGGGCTCTAAAGTGGGCAGTAATGTGATTTTGGACGTGATGCAGGCTGCAGCAGCGCAGATTAATGACAACATCACAGCACAGGTCACGTGGGAGTATGGATTTGTGAAAGTTGACAACTTTTGGCTTTTTCAGACATTAATACGAAGAGTTTGCAGTGAAAGAAAGTGTACCTACCACTGTATTTTGCCATGTATTACCCCACCCATTCCAAAACATTGTCTTACATTTGCTCAAAGAAACAGCAATCCCAGCAATAATTAACATTGAATATCTTAGAAACTGTGTCTCAGGTCTACTGACTATCTCAGACAATAATAATATTATCGCTTGCCATCTAGAAATTGCCACACAAAAAAGCATTCCTTTGCAACAGAAATAATATGTTTTTCATAAAGACACGAAAAATTGATTACATTTACTAATTGCTAGAGCTTTTTTTCACTGATTGTCCTTGTCAAAGTTTCTGGGTAATGATATACTAGAAGCATTCTTTGTTATGTACCAGCAGGAGACAATCATGAAAGCAAGCCAGCTTTTACAAAATATGGTGCTAAACACACAGGGTAGTTCTGGACCAACATCATCGCCACGTGGGGCCCAAGGGGTCACCTATCTGTTGATTTCAACCTTGCATCTGTTGTGTTTCATTTCTTATTGAAAACCTGGTTTTGGGGGATTTAGAGAATTTCCAAAGTCTTTTTTGAACTGCAGACACATGTTGTTCAAACCATGTGACTACCAACTATCAAAAGTTTTTCTTTAAAAATTTCTCCAAAGATATAAAGTTTCTCAAGAAAAATGTTGTCTACTGTACATGTATGTGCACTGTTTATTATGTATTCCAAACAACAGTGAACATTTTTACTTGTCATAGTTTTGTTTGATTAGCAAAATCAATTTGATCTCAGACCACTCCGAAAATAAACAACCGCATGTGCATGCACCATTAACTCAGTGATAAGCAGGGCCCTCTCTGGAGCCTCTTCACATTATGGAACTATATACATGGCCAAAGCGCTGTGCAGTTAAAAAATCGCTAAAATCAGGTGTCTCTGTATGAATTTAAGCGTATAGGTCGGCTAGGCCTGACTTGAGACAGTTCTTTTGAGTACCAACAGCATATGTTTTGGTTGAGAAATAAGAAAATTAAATTTTTGTTACGCTCTCTTAACTTAAGTCCTGTTGTGGTCTTGTAGTCAGTGAAGAATCTTGTTACTCTACGTTGGACAGCTTCAAGCTGCTGAATGTTTCTGGCAGTGTAGGGGTCCCAGGCAGTAGCTGTATACAGGGGTGTAAAATTCCACTGGCCAGCTCGCATTGCATGGCGAGTAAACTTCGGGTTTGGGCTAGTAGAATACCTGCCTAGCTCACCCTTACTGGTGAGTGCATTTTCTGACATGTATAATGCATTTTACCTTTTAATGAATACAATAGGGCCCTTGGGCCCTGGATCGCTCACCTGAGTCCTGGGCCTGGTACATAAGTACGAGGGGTGTTCAAGAAATACGCGGACAGATGCTGCCATTCCCTCAGTTTTTGACTGAAAGGCGTGAATCTTGCACATAATGATACCCAGAGAGTTCTGTATGTCCAGTGAAAATTTGATACATTTGACTTCAAGCATGATCAAACGTCCGTTATAATGGTAACGTTGGGTTGTCACACCCGGCCCAACGTCATCCAACGTCACGTTGACGTCGCGTTATCCCAGAGTGATTATTGATTGTTATTTCACATACCTTTCCGTAATTTCTGTCTAAAGGCATTCGTCCTTTTCAAAGTACTCCCCTTTGAATGAAATGCACTTTCTACACCTTTTAACCCATTAATAGAAACAGTTTTTGTATGCGAATGGCCCAAGACTGAACCGTCCTTTGCAAATCTGCAACATCGTCAAATTGTCGGCCTCACAGAATCTTCTTCAGTGTGGGGAACAAAAAGAAACCACAGGGGGCTAAATCAGGGCTGTAAGGAGGATGACCAAGCACTTCAATGGACCGTCTGTTGACCATATAGACGGATCCACGTCTCGTCTGCGGTCACAGTTCTACTGACAAAATCTACCCCTTCTCGTTGGAATCGCTGAACAAAAAGCCGGCATGACTCCATCCTTTGAGTTTTCTGACACTCCGACAGCATTTTAGGGATCCATCTTGGGCATATATATAATCTCCTCATATTTAAATTATCGTGAATTATAGTATGTACTGTCCCAACACTACAGTCTACCCGCTGACTAACTTCTCTAATCGTGATACGTCTGTCTTTATCATGGAGTTGTTTGATTTCATGAACTTTCTACGACGTTATTGACATCGGACGTCCGCTGCGCTGTTCGTCCATCACACTTTCGTATCCGTTTTCATACCGTGAGTACCCCTTATGCAATGCCGTTCTCTTCATTGTAGCATCCCCGTATGCCTTGACCAACATTTCCATAGTTTCTTTTCTGTTTTTACCATTGAGATCACAGAATTTAATCGCTGTTCTCTGTTCCACACTCATTTTGATGCACCTTGTATAAACAAAATGGCATCTAACGCTCAAATGACGTCATACGTTGATGTGACGTCACTGACGTCATTTCAAGATTTGATGCCATACTGTGCTAAAGTTTGGAGACGATATTGGATCAGACGCAAGTGATAGACGTCATTTTCAGAGGGACACACCAGGGGACAAAAATTCCACTCGTCCGCTCGTATTTACGAGTGGATTTTAGAAAGGACGAGTGATTCTTCCCAAAGCGCTCGTCCTTCGGGACGAGTGCTAAAATCTGCTGGTGAAACTAGCATTTTCTGAATGGCAGAAAGCGTTTTCATCGAGCCACATACCTTTTCAATTCCGAAAGTAGAAACCGGATGTTGTGATTGCAAATGGCGAATTAAAGCTGCACAGTATAATGCGCGGTAGTGTGGTAGACTGTATCAAAGTAAATATTGATTTTTTCGGAGCGCATTTTTATCAATGAAATAGGTTTGACAGACTGTATCGCTGTAATTATTGAATTTTCTTCTTGACGGTCGTAATTCTGCTAAAATGTCTCCTGCAGAAAAAGTGGAAAGTAAATGCGATTTTGAGAAAAGAAAGTTGCAACATGAGACTGAGTATTGAATGTAAAACTCTTTTTGCCAGTGTATGGGGTGCAGTTATGAAACTGACTGCAGTGGGTAAATATTATTTTAGCTGTGGTATAAGGAACTTCAAAAACATCATACCCCCCACCCCCCATTTTCTTTATTGCTGCATACAATTTTTAAGGGTGAGTGCATGTGTTTGCAGGACGAGTGAAAAGTGTAAGTCACTCGTCCTGCAGGGCGAGTGCAATATTGAAATATTTTTGTCCCCTGGACACACGTTTGCGTTTTGTTAAATTTTGGGCCGGGTGTTACTCGGTGACGTTACCATAACAACCATAGATTTATCGTGCGTACAGATAATGTCAGTAAAGTAACACTCTCGGTACAGAATTCTTTGGGCATCATTATATGCAAGTTTCGCGCTGTTCAGTCAAAAACTGAGGGAATGGCAGCATCTGTCCGCGTATTTTTTGAACACCCCTCGTAGATGATTTATTGGCCTGTGGCTAAAGAGATATGATATGAATATATTTCTTATTCTAGCTCAGATAGCCATGTTGTTCAGCCAAGCTGAATGTTCTAATTAAGTTTGGTAGAGGGTAACATAGGGAACAATTTTCTGTGGAATTATTTTGAATTTGGACCAGTGGTTCAGGAGAAAATGTTGTTTAAAGATATTTCTTATCTAGAGCTCTGGCAGCCAGCAGAACCATTTCTAAAATTCGGTGCAGGGCACCATGATTCAAGAGGAACAATTCTGTTAAATTATTTTAAATTTGTACCAGTGGTTCAGGTGGAGAAGTTGTTTGAAGACATTTCTTATCTAGAGCTCTGGCCCCTTTATCCAACCAAGCGGAACCATTTGTGCAATTTTAGTAGAAGCCATCATGAGGAACAATTCTGTGAAATTATTATGATTTTGGACAAATGGTTCAGGAGAAAATGTAAAGATATTTCTTATCTAGAGCTCTGGCGGTCCTTTTGTTTAGCTGAGTGGAACCATTTGTATAATTTTGGTAGAGGACATCATGAGAAACAATTCTGTGAAATTATTTTGATTTTGGACCAGTGGTTCAGGAGGAAATGTATCTTAACGAAAATTTCTAATCAAGAGCTCTGGTGGTCCTTTTGTTTAGCTGAGTGGAATCATTTGTATAATTTGGGTATAAGGCATCATGAGGAACATATCTGTGAAATTATTTTGAATTTGGACCAGTGGTTAAAGAGATGTGGTTTAAAGATATTTCTTATCAAGAACTCTGGCGGCTCTTTTGTTCAGGGTGTGGAACCATCTGTGCAATTTTAGGAGAGTCATGAGGACTAATTGTGCAAAATTATTTTGAATTTGGACCAGTGGCTCAGGAGAAGTCGCTTAAAAGATTTCTTATCTAGAGCTCTGACAGTCCTTGTGTTCAATGGAGCTGTACCATTTATCCAATTTTATTGAGGGCATTAAGGGGAACATTCATGTGAAATTATTTTAAATTTGGACCAATGGTTCATGAGATGCGGTTTAAAGAAAAAGTTTTATGCACGAAGGACAGATAAAAAGCACAAGGGACAAAGACCGATCACAAAAGCTCACCTTGAACGTTCAAGGTGAGCTAACAAAACAATATGAACCAATTGTTTATATCGGATTGTTACAACTAAGCATGTACATGTTCTGACTAGTTTCAGTCATTATTAAACTCCGCAGGACCGGCGGTCCTGACCGGCAGATTTACCGACGGTCCTGCAAGAGAAAACTGTGTACATGCAATCAATTTACTATTTACTACGCTGTCACCAATATTTTGTATGAAAAATGGGAACCAGCACTTGTGTAATAGGTATTCGCGACTCGAACTGATTTCAAAGAAGAATCTGTTTTGAGTTTCAAAAAAAAAAGTTTACTTTTTGCCATTTTATTAGCTTTACATTCGTAGGCACTGCCATCTTTCAAAACCATGATACCATGATACCATTGTTAAAATGCTTGGTGGCGCAACCCTGGGTTAAAAAGGTCCACTTCCCAACTAACAGAGCAAGAAAAGCTCAAAGAGAGGGCTGCTAAAGAGAAAGTAACATGGCAAAAAACAGCCAGAGGGCGACAGGGGTGAGATAACTGTCACAGTGTGTAAAGATTGAAAAACTGCCAGATCATGGCTTGTTTTGTTGTACAGTAGAAGTGACTGTGCCATTTTTTCTTGCATATCACAAAACCTCAATCATCGCAGATAAACAAGTAGTGATTTTCTAAAAAGATTGTAATTCTATTTACCAACCATTGAATTAAGGAAATTCACCTCCACAAAACAAAGCTCTGTAGTAAAAAAAAAAAAGTTGGATGTCAAGTGCTTTTAATTGGCACTGGTCATATTCTGATTTCTGATATGGGTTACCATTTCTCATAAGGCATAATGGATGTTTCAGACTGTCTCTTAAAACTTATCTTTATTGGAAAAATAGACATGGAATTGAGAATTGGGTGGCTATTTACCATTGAGAATGGGTCTGTGACTTGGCCACTAGAGAAAGGCAGAAAGTCATCTGCAAAAATATTGTAATAGACATGAACAGTCTGATCAGGCAGGGCCTCTACAGTTACAATAGGTTTACTTCACATTATGTAAATTCAAAAATACTGTACATTTAAACTAATAATTGTTCTTTTTTATTTGTCACTTTCTCCCATATGGTGTCGGTCTGATGAAATTATGGTTGGTCAGGCAGATTTTTCCAGTCTACAGGAACTACTGTCCTGTAAAGTCTGAGAAACTTTTGTAAACTCAGTGGTTTGCAGTTAACTCCCCAGCAGCCGCCTTTCAGAAAGCCGCCTCTATATGGGAAGTTTGACAGGGGAGGTCGTCTAAAACTGCAGGGGAATTCAGACATTGATTACCGCCTTTTGTTTACATCAACATCGGTCTTTAGTAACACACTTGCTGTCAAAGCGAGATTAATGGGAAAATAGGGGGATAAGTTGATATTTTGAGTAAGTCAATCTTGTGATGTTTAAAAATCGTTGGTGTAACTGAAATGATGGTTGGTTAATGTTTTCCTGTGAAGTTTGTAACAGCATGCATTAAAAAATCCATTTTAACACTAAACCAGATAGATAAGTGCATTAACTTTTTGCTGCAGCAGTGATTTTATTTGGCCGTTTTTGACGCCGAATATAGGCGTCATTCCCAATCCCATAACGGGTTGTATTTTCCCAATTTTCGTCAGTATTTTCCCAATAATATGTTAAAAAAAAATTTTTTCGTGGTTGCATTTTTCAATCTAGACCGCGCCATTGGTCCCTTTACAGGCAGCTAGAGCAAATTAGATGTCTGCTGCGGCCGAATTGGTGCTTTTCCAATCCTACAAGTTTCGAAATTATGCAACAATTTTCAGAGAAAAAATGAATTTTTGCCGTGGTGAAAACCGGATGTTTTCATTTTTTACCGACTATTGGCTTATTGGTCGTGTAGTATTAGATCCTGCAGTGCATTATCTGGGCCCCAGGGTGTTGTGTCCTCTAACGATCGGCATATCAGCATTGGTTAGCCTCTTTGTTTTAACAGATAATTTGCCTTGAAAGTGCAGCATTTAACACTTGTCCTCCAGATTCATGAAAAAGAAAATGCCAAAAAGGTTAAAAGCTGGAAAAAAATAGCTAGCTTTAATAATTTGGTACACTTGTTTATAAAAATGGGACTCAATTGAGATGGGAAATTAAAGAGGTAAGATTTTACTTTGGCTATCTTATCTTTCTTGTCTATTAGACCTGAAGAAGCTGGTACTTTGGTGTAGGTTTCAGTAGTTCAAAGTACCCCACCCACTTCTTCAGTTTTTCTGTCTTAACCCCACTTTATGTTGGCTTGGGAAAAGGGCTGGGGCGAACAAAAAATCATCATGTATAGGGGAACCCCTGCCCATTTTTTCAGTGTATTAACTTAGTCATTTTATGCAAAACTAGGGGAGAGGGGCTGTCCAAATTTGTTTGGATGGGTTGGCTTAGTCATTATTTTCGGTGACAAAATGTCATTGGATACACAAGAAGAATACTTAAATCCGACACAAAGAGCCATTAAAAGATAACAGGATTTTGTGTGCCCTTCAATTAGCAATCAAATAGTACCAGTTCATGTTGAATCGGCCAGCAAAGTAGCTACCCCATTTGTTTCACCACCACCACTACCAACAACAACAGAGCAAGTGGAGAAGGCAACACAGATGATGAGGACTCTGACTGTGATTATGTCCAAAATGTTGATGCCAGGATTTTTCTTATGTTGAGTCCGAGCTCAACATAAGGTTGATTACATGAACCCACAATGGTTTATTGTAAAAAGCAAAAAATGAGTAGAAATCACCTCAAAATGATCATTTCACAGCAAAATTGTCACTGTTTTTTTTCATTGAAAAATGGTCTCAGAAGCACTCTCCTGCATTCTAAATTTTAAAAAAATTCTGGGGGAGGCCCCCCATACCCCCCCCCCCCAACAAGAGGGGTGCTCACCCCCCTCTCGTACTCTCCCCCCTTCATGTCATCAACGCTCGAGCTCATGCCAGAGGCATGAGCAGTTTTCCCAATTTCAAAGGTACAGGTACTTTCCCAATTTGGTGGATAAAATCATTGTGCAGTGTAGAAAAAAAATCCTTCCATGGAGATTTTATTTAGCATCGACCAATCAAAATCTACAAATCCATTGAGAAGCTTCTAGATGACTCAGACCAGGCATGGTGACCTATTTTAAGGTAATTGAAAACAATGTTGAACCAGTTGGAAAACTTTTGAGTTTGTTAGTTGTTATTTTACATGTTTTTTTTTTCTTTCTATTGTTACTACCAGATCATCACATTGTACTCAATACCGCAGACACCAGACACAGTGATGCCCTAAAGATTTCCCTTTTCTCCCTAACTATTCCACATTGGAATTGTCTGTCTCCTTCTGTGGCCAATATCTAGTCCACAGAAGAGTTTAGGGCACTCCTTTAATATTTAAACAAAAATTCAGCCATTTTTTTTGTGTTCTTTTTTTCTTGTTGATTTGTTTTTTTGGTTTTAGTTTCATCAAAATTTCTAAATTAGCACTCCCTGGCGTAATGCTCAAGTATGAGAGAGCCAGTAATTATAGAAAGAAACAAAGTTACTGGCTCGCTCATACTTGAGTAATACGCACCAGTCATTTGCAACCAGGTCCCCCGAGGGCTGGGGATAGCGGGGGCATAGTGGGGCTAAAGTATCGTGATTTTACATCCAAGGTGTCCTGGTAGTGCCGTCGATATGCTGGGTTTTTGATTTCCGCTAAAACGGGGAAATAGCGCACTGCAGTGTTTCCGTGAGAGTGTGTTTCGAGCATTTTTGACGTAATAAATTGACTGCTGACGCACTGACAGTTTGCCTGTGCGTTTTTGTGACGCAAACAAAACAGCAGCGAGAACGAAACTCCGTTGTCTTTATGTGCCTTTCAAGTTTACCTCGATGATAACACTTCTATAAATAGTTTTCCAGTGGAAAATAGACCTGCCCACAAATAGCTTTGCTGGGTGTTTTCCATGACGTATCTGATTTAATTCAAAAAACGAGGACTGCGCATGTCAAAAGTCATTGGCGATTGGCACAGATGGGGTTTCGTTGCAAATAATTTTGGCAAAACCCACTCTCACTGCTATTTTGGGGCATTATACAGCATAAATTTTAAAAAAGTAGTCTAAAAAAGAAAGTTTTCTTTGCTTACATACAGCAAAACATATAAGACAATGATTTCAAAAGAAATGAAACCAATGCATCACGTCTTTTTTAGATTGACCGTCTGCGCATGGGTAAAGCGCTAAGCTGTTAAACAAAGATGGCTGCCCCATCATAGACGCTTTTCTTTCTTGTCTCTGAAGGATATGGCTTTAACTACAAGCAACACAACATTGCATAATTCCCTTGAAACAGAAAATGTAACAAAAGCCATCTATCACAAGACTACCGATAGTAAAACATGCACAAAATTTCGAGATGACCATTACGATAAGGGGACATTCTCATATACCTTTAACATCGATGCATGAGCAGACAAATAAAGTTATTATACATAAAAAAGTTCTGACTCTCTAAATTTGCCAATGATCCCCAAATTTTCAAACAAGGGATCATCAGTTACCCCCAAAAATTTTGGTCTTGCAGAAACAAGGTAGCAGTGCGTAGGGCTGCCACGTTTACACATGTAAACGGCACCGTTTCGTGTTCCTGCAATAAACGTTTACAAAATCGACCTACCGTTTACACGAACTTTGTCACGTGACAAGCGTCGTGGTTTATTAATAGCATTTCCTAATGAAAAAAATATTCTCTTAAACAGTGATACGTCACATCTCGATCTGGACCATCAACCAGATTGTTTGTTTTCTCCGATTCCGCTGTATTCTGCAATTAGAAATTATGGCAAACATGCTAAATGGGCCATAAAAATGTCCCGAATATTGTCTCACTCAGTCACTGCTTGAAACAATTAGTTTCCTGCATTTTAACAGTTATTTATGTAAAGGCAAAGAAGAGATGCGTGCGACAATGCTTCAGAGAAGGCCATGCACTATATTGGAAGAAGATGTGATTTTTTTTGTTTACTTCCTGTCGGCGTGTGTATTGATGCGTATGTGACGATTCGCAGTTATGTCTTGTGTGTGTCCACTAATTAATTACACGCTTGCAACTGAAGAAAATGTCCGTAATGTACGTGTCTGCGCATGTTGCAATCACTTTCCAATTACTTGAAATAAGTTCTATTGCAACACCCAACTAGAAACAATTTCAAATATCCGCACAAGGTACAATTTTCAAAGGTTTTTTTAGGGAAAATATCGGCGATTTTACCGATCTGCATAATGAAAAAAAATCAATCTGAAAGTTACGTTTAAACGGAACCGTTTCGGGTACTGGAACTTATGTAAACGTTTACCAAATTTCGTAAACGTGGCAGCCCTAGCAGTGCGCGAGATTTCAATAAGGCGGAAAGACAACAAATTGAGAGAATAGATTACATTCATATTGAGTTTATCAGTTGCCAGGCTTCGGACTGTAAGAAAAAGAAGAATGTCACAAAATTCCGCGACTTTATTCATTTTATTTTATCAGTACGACTTTGTAGTAGGTTTATTGCAGGGGTTCATGAAAAATGCCCATGAATCAGGAAGTAATTCCCCGGGGGCCGGGACTTTTAGCAGGGACTTGACCAAAACAAAGTCCCTGCAGTGCAGGGATTTTATCAGGGCTTTGCGTATGGAGAAATCAATATCCCGGCTATTCCCCGGCCCTCGGGGGCGTGGTTGCAAAGACTGGTGCATAATTAGTGTTTTGTTTGCAATAATATCCCATGCTGATACTATACCCTAAATGGGGTCCATTGAAACACCACAAACCACCACCAAACACACTCATACCACATGTTTAAACAACTTTAAACACATTTTATACTTTGTTATTACCATGCCAGGGTCAAAAACCAAATAAAAGTGCCTAACTGCATGATCTATACGGGAAAAAATGTAATGGTTTGACAGTAGGCGATGGTCCCTAGACCACATATTACTACACCAAACCATATCGAACATCCACATACCGTATGCCAAACCACTTTAAAAATCATTTTAAACTTTTTTATCACCACACAACACATCAAACCAAATAAGTATCAAATGTCTCACTATATTGTAGGGCTGGCACAATTAATCGAAATATCGGTTAATCGGTCGATATACAAAAGAAAAACGATTATCGATATGAAAATTTAAAAATCGGTTACTTTTAATGGATGTTCTGTCTATTTATTCACTTAAAATCCAAGCGTATTTGCCTCCTTTTATTTTCTATTTCAACCGGAAGTGCTGTAAAGTGCATTGTCATACACAGTAGATGCGTATAAATTGCTGTAACGAAGTAGTAAAACGTTGTACTCTGCAGGCTAACTCAACAACTGATTGTTAGAAAAAGTTATTCCTACGCTCCTTTGTTTTATATAAAGTAGTACAAAATCACGAAAATTTATCAGATGAATAATCTAGCATGAAAGTTGTTTTTCTCCGCGGTTAAATTCGAGTTTAGAAGCTTTCAATTTTACCGACGTACAGCGGGTCTTATTTTACACAAAGTTGTTTGTGTCATGCATACTTGACTTCCTTTTGTATGACGTCACGCAACGTGCCGAAATTTAACAACAAACAATGGCGGACTGCAAGTTCAATTACCGACTTTCTTTCAATTTTCTTCCAACAGAGTGGATGACGACTTGTTTTGAGCAAAGGTGCCACTTTTTATTTAAAACCTATTATCTTTTGAATCTAACACGTGCTACTTAGTGTTGTTTTGCGAAATGATGGGAAAATCAATGTCGTTGACCGTGCAAGAGTTGTCAAAACGTTCTGAGACCCTCTGTCAAGTTTGAGCGATTACTAATCGGTTATATATCGAAATGCAAGGACCGATTATCGATTAGCATTGTAGCTTCGATTAGCCAGCCCTACTATATTGTTCATACTGGAGAGAAAAAGGGAGAACATAAAGGTTGTGATTGTCTTGAACCGGAGAGTGTAGGGGGTAGTGGAGGGGTCGAAGGTGTACTTGTATATACGAGGAGGCTGGACTAATGTGATTTGGGGTGGTTGGATGGCAGTTTGGGGTGGTTTTGTGGAGGTTTGGGGTGGTTTGGGGTGTTTCAATGGACCGCCCTAAATGCGCATGCGCTTTATGCGAAATTCAACATCCACTAATCAGCGACACAACAGCATAGATGGTAAGGATAGACATAACCTGGTTTCTTGTTTTTTTTTTGTCGAAACGACATTACGTAACAACACTTATTTTTTGGAAAGCCTAGACTTGTTTGCATGCCAGCTACTTCAGCGCATAATATTATGAATAACAGGCGATTTCGAAATCTTGCCATGAGTGGGGACGTTTGGATATGAACTATCAAACCCATGCTACCACGGCGTAACGCTAATAAAACGCCAATATCCAAACTTACCTTCGAAAACTCTCGCGAAAACCAAACCCTGTCCTTGCCGGTAATCCGGAAGTGACGTCAGACTCGGTGAGAAGAATAAAAGCCAGGCAAACTCTTTCACGAACATAAACTCCCCAACAGTGGCAACCGTCCTTTCAGTCGTTTAGGGGTCCCACAAGTTTCTTTCTTTCATATACTCTGGCGATCAGATATCTTATCATTATCACAGGTGAGTGTAAAATTTGGAAATTGAGGTTGATCTGTGGTATGTGATTGTGGCAGTTCCTGGTCATAGTAATTTTCTTTTCTTTTTTTTTCTTTTTTTTTGTATAATCACCGTGTAGCATCGACTCCGGAACTTGCTACCAACTTTATCGATTATAAACAAATGGCAGGCATGACGACGGTAAGAAAAAGTTGTTATTATACTGTTTTATCACGGCGTTATGCGTTAAGATGGATATATTTTTATCTGAACATATTTATCTTTGAAATTTACACCCAACAATGATATGAAAGTGATTTTTAGTTGACTTTTTTACTGTAATTGTAGCTGCCTGGTACCGCGAAAAATCATGACAGCTTCAAAACTCGCCTTGTAATCTTGTAAATGGAGGATGCCAATTCAATCCGCTATTATGCACATGTATTGACATCACTAGTGTATATAATGAAGCAAAAGTTTTCTCCAAAAACTAACGGAGCTGGATATAATCAAGAGAAATTTCCGACGACTTGAGTACGGCAATTTGCGACACAACACAGAATCACAGGACGGCGTCTTGCTAGTGAACAGTACGGCGACTTATTTTGAAAATGATAGAATTCTTCTAGAAGAAGCTGTCGTTGGGAACCAACCAATGTCCGTAATGATTCAAGAGGGCCAGTATGGTCTATTATTGATACATAGTACAAATTTGTAAAAGTATTCAATCAGATGTTCCCGGGTTTAACTATACTGAGTGTGACGCTGAAAGGTGACGTCATAAGACATTATTTGTGATGAAATCGGAAATGCTATTTATGGGTCAACATTAAAACACTAAACCACCACCAATCCTGACTTCAATTTCCCCTGTCCCATCACACACTCCAGCACACCAACTCAATAACAAACCCTTTTACTTGCCCTGATAAATGAAACACTTCGACAAACAGTTGCCTCGTGTACTAACATACTTGCCGGGGGGGGGGGGGGGGGGGGGGGAATCTGATATTTTCACACATATGTAGGCTCAAACCATTTTTGGAGGTTCAAAATCTTTTTATTTCAATGTAAATTTGGATTTCATGTATGTATATATATATATGAGAATATGAGAGTACCCCCCCCCCCCCCCCGCACACACACACACAAACACTGGGCATACATGTACGTCTAAGTTCACTAGGGTTTGGTGCTCGTCGCATTTGCGCATGCGCGGACGCAGATTTACACTTTTTTCATCTGCTTATTTCACAGAGGGGCCCATATGCTTAGGTCCCTTATCAGTTTCTTTTTTTTCAAACGGAAAACTATAGTACTTGAATTAATCGCCCTGTGAGAGGTCCACGCATGATGCGCAAAAGTCTGCTTTAAAGGTTGTGGTTATCCTGGTCGTGAGATTGTATGGAATACGTGCTGGTTAGTTTGCGGTTGAGCCTGGTCCGATATGGTTTTGTGGAGGTTTGGGGGTGCTTCCACGGACCCTCTTGTATTGTACTGGAAATGTTGCAGGTATTCATGCGTGTATCCAGGGGAGGGGACAGGGGTCTCTGGATCCCCCTGAAAATCGCAGAAATATAGTATTCCCTTGCAATGCTCGTCCAGTGAAGAATCACAAAGTTGCCAACTTAGCATTCAATGTTGAGCCATCATCGGTTTGCCAGCAAATTCAATGGCGTTTCGCTGGTGGCCCGATGTCGTCACGCTAACAGTGTCCCCTTTCAAAAAAGTAAAAGTTGAACCCCTCTGCCAAAACATCTTGCCCCCACCCACAAGTATTGAGGCTTAACACCCCACCCCCCTCCCCCCCCCAAAAAAAACAAACTTCCTAGCTACGCCTATGTGTTTTTCGTCTTGGTGTAACCAGTGTCGTTTGAACTCAATTCAAGTTTGAGTTCAATTGGTTTTGTGGTTTGGGGATTCGGCTCGTATTATCACTTAATTATTTTTCTTACTACTAACACAAGTTTAAACTTTTACAAAAAAAACTTGGTCTACGCTGAACAATTCATATTTCAGACCCTGACTGGGTGTCTAATCTCGATGCACTTACAACACAATTCAAGTCGAAATCGAGAGTAACTGGTTAATTTTACAATTTGTAATAAGAGGAGTGGAAATATTGTGTTCAAATATCCACCCACGGTTGAAGAAATTAACCAAACCACCACATTAAACCAGCCTCTCCAAATCGAATTTAATGTCAATGACAGTGAGAGCAACCTTCAGGAAAGGATCAAAACGGCATCTTCTAACGTGAGGTGTACTGTACAAGTTAATGTTTAACATTGTACTAGCATTGTACTAAATACTTAGCAATTGTAAACAACATATAACGTCACTGTCACTCTTGGTTAGCACGACAGTCGCTAATCAGTATAATTTGGGCTCAAAATCGCTAATCAGTAAAATTTAGACCCAAAAATCGCTAATCAGTAAAATTCACACCCAAAAAACAGCTGATCAGTAAAATTTACACCTAAAAAATTAGTAATCAGAAAAATTAAGACCCAAAATTCAGTATATGTAAAAAATAGCCCCCAAAATCGGTTATCAGTAACGGTTTATTGTAAAAATGAATTGGAATAACTTTTTTCCATCGAAAACGCGTCATTTCGATATTTGGTATTTTTTCGCCTAAAAATCGCTAATCATTAAATTTTAGGCCGAAATTCGCTAATCACTAGCACTTAACATTCCGCTATTTGGTCAAATTAACCCTAAAATCGCTAATCGTTAACTTTTAGGTCCAATATTCGCTAATCGCTTAATTTTATGGCCATAATTCGCTAATCAGTAATCCCAATTAACACCCTTACGCATGTACATGAGATTGGGTACTAAGAGCAGCCAAACGCTCAGACTAGCCTGTGCATCCGCGCAGTCTCGCCAGGGCCTTTGTTGCTCTCATACAAAATGCAAATGGATGGAGGTTTAGAAGTAAGTCTCCATAAGATCTACGTCAGCGTCAGCATATTAAATAATTCGATAAGTACCAAAGTGTCGTGTGCTGGCCCATATCTGGTGCTGAGGTGTTTGGTGTGGTGTGGGGACATGATGTTGTTTGAAGCTGGAGAGACTGGTTTTGGTGTTCGTTTAGGGTGATTTGGGTGGTTTGGGGAGTGTTTACGGACAAACATGTCGATGCAAATTGCCGTACTGTAAATTTAATGTTTTTTTCAAGTTGCCGTACTTCGGACTGGTAAATTGCCGTACTCAAAGCGGTTTCTGCTTTTGATAATATATCAGTCAAATCAAGATCATTACAAATAAAACTTATACCGAACGTGATTTCCAATATGCTCATTATTTTGGCATTGAAAATGAGGTGTAAAACGGTTTTAAACAATGCAGAAACAAACATTTTTCGATGGGACATGCTGTTTTAGCGGTACCAGCTGGCAGTGTTTCACGATGTTATGTGACATACAGCAAGAATTGATCATTTTGGCGGGCACGGACAAGTGTTTGACTTCTCTAAAGATGAATTCTATTCACTTCGAAGGCAGGCGCTCATTACAAATCACTAAAAACGTTTGACTCACCCCACTACATGCCATGTCTGTGTTGACATTCGATTCACCTGGTAGCAAGTTCCGGAGTCGATGCTACACCGTGATAATCCCACCAATTAATGTTACAGGCTCTATCTCTTGAGGATACCAACTAGATGATTTATTTTTGTATGTCCCTATACAGATCTATACAAGCCTTTGGTAGGCATGGGGTTTCTGGGATGGGGTCAATTTTGGCCACATGGCCATTATTCGACCAGGCATGGCAGAGGTTTATTAGTTGATATTACATACCACGTATCAAGGCGCTATGTCTTTTGGTTTCAGACAAGAAGATTTGTATATGTTTTCAGTATACATGTACATACCCCTACATATTGCATGTAGATCATGTGACCTCTGGGGTAGGGCCATTTTACCCCTGGGCCATAAATTGAACAAACTTGGTAGAAACCCACTAAATGATGCTTCATACCAAATTCAAATGCTCTATGCATCGTGATTCAGACAAGATGATTATGAAAGTTTTTTTTTATTCTGAAATCTATTTTAAGTGTCACATGGATCATTCTGCCTTGTTTGGTCCTATTAGAAAACTAGCCATGAGTTTAGGCGATGCTGTTTTAGGCAATTGTTGACGACGAATCAGGGCATCCAAGGATCACAAAAGTTCACCTTGAGTATGTGGTGCTCTATACATAGACTATTAATTATACAACGTTTAAAGTGTCTGTTATCTGGCCATCTGATACAGAACGTCGGATCAACGAACTGAGGTTTTCTGAATCCGTATCACTATCCTTTAAAACTAGGCTAACGTCGGTTTTCTGTTTTTGCGGAGTAGATTTCAAGCATGGAACCAGAGACGGTAAACATGTTGACGTGGCGTCAAGAAACGTAGCTTTATGGCAAACGTTCCCGCAATTTTCGGTATTAAAGACCAAAACAGGTTTTAATTTCAGAAAGAATGTCAGACTCAAAGCACTGAGAGTACTGATGGAAACGATGTCTTGTGATTTTAGTTCTTGTAGGCTAAGCAGAGTGCGTTTTTGTAGATGATATTTTAGGAACATTTGAATTTGTATATTGTATATTTTTCTGATCAATGATGAAGGAAAAGTTTGATATGACTTCTATTTTTAGTTTTTAGTTTTAGCATAACAGAATTTTGAAGGGGCATGCGACAAAATATCAATCTTATCATTTCAAACATGGGCTGGTATGTCTTTAAACCCTATTTCACTTTTAAGCTCTGGTGGCCATTTTGTTATGTGGGATCAAAAATAGTAAGTGAGTATGATCAGGAAATACCACAATCACAAACCGCAGACAACCCCGTGGTACCGGGAGGGAGAGCTGCTCAACCATCACAAGACACCAGGAAGACAAATTAAGCAAAGCAACCAGCTCTCTCTCTCTTCCCCATCAAGATGATTATAATACTAGAATGGACATAAAGTAACGTACAACAAAACATAGAACAATTACAGACTCCCACAATGGGAGTAACAATAAACAAAAAGTCAACAACAACAGAACCACCGCCTTAGAACGGACAGCAGCCTAAGCCACCAGGGGGCTTAAATGCATTTTACTGGTACCAAACCTTTTGCCCATATTTAGCAGAGGGCATTATGCCGAATACATCACTGAAATTATTTTAAGAGTTTGGATTACTGGTTAAGAAGTTAAGATTTCTTTTTAGATTTTCCATTCGGTTCATTGTTGCCCTATTTTTAGGGTAATGCGATGAATTATTGCAAACAGGAAACAATGGTTAAGGAAAGGTGGTTTATAGCCATTTCCTTTTGCCTAGCTCTTGATAACATTTTGTTCAGTGGAGCAACCCGTTAACATTTTGCTAACATAGACTTGCATTATAATTGCCTAAAAATTCCAACAAGGGCAATAACTAAAGTTTTAAGGGTCGATTTTGACGAAACTTATAGGATATCAGAGTACTTGATACTTATTGTGTACCAAATATGTATCAAATCTGACCAGTAGTTCTGAGATGTGGATGGACAAAAATGCGACGGACGGACGACGCCAAAACTATATCCCTCCAACTTTGTCAGGGATTATTAGATATCAGCATAGCTACATACCTAATAAATTTTCCTTTTTAAAGGAGGGCTTGCCTAGTTGAAAAACAGCATGTGCACCTTGTTGGGAACACCTCCAAATTTGGTTATTGTTTACACTGCACTAAAACCACGTCATAGACGAACATTAACAATAGTTATTGAGTAGGGGTGGGTAAGATACTCTTTTGGAAAAAGAAAAACACAAACAGTTATCTAAAGCGGCACCTAGCACCGTACACTGAAGGACTTTAAAAACGCAAAAAAATGAAATTAATAAAATTTACTTATTTTCAATGTATCAATTTTTTGAGTTTTTGCAACAATGAACATCAACACGTCAGCAAAACATGTTTTTAATTTCATGCCAAAATAATTGCCTAAATAATGTTAGGACAACAGTCTATCGATTAGCAATACCCTTAGATTCAAAAGTTGCAAATTAAAATTTGTCTAGGAATCAGACGTGATTTAAAGTAATTGTTAAAAATATTTTTATTAAAAACCTGGATACAAATTACCCTCGAAGCCCTATTATTTGTCTGGAACTGACGATAGCCAGCCAGAACGGATATCGTCGATGCAAATATCATTGATACACTTGACGTAAGATGCCGTCTTAACGTCAGGTCATCATTTTTGGTCAGCCAGACCTGCCTCAATATTTAACTGTCCCTGTAGCCTGATAACGATCTCTGAGGGGCTGTATAGTTGATCGCCTTTCCCAAAGGCCTAGAACTTTTCAAATAGTCATTTCATGTTTCCCATATAAACATATTCCTAATTTGTTGCTAGTCTATAGGCTGATGCTTAGTTCTGATAATCAAACAACTCTACTGCAGACAATTACATTTATAGAGTAATGAACATAACCATTTGGAAAAGAAAGAAATATTATTACAATATTTTACGTGTATAAATGACCACTTTTATTATCAGACTGGTAGCAATTCTATATAGATTACTGATGGCAATTATAATGGCCCTCTTCGAATCGAAGTTTAGTTCCTACTTTAGTAACTAAAGTTCAATTCGAACATCGATAGTCGCTACTATAATGACGTCATGAACCTACTAAAGATCAACGGTGGGTCAGAGCACCGTTACTCTAGTAGCTTATCTGGTTCCCTCCTCTAGACCTATCTAGCAAGATGGGTTGAAGATCTATCAATAGCGTCAAAATGTTTTTATTTTTCAAAATAAATCCTTGATGTGTTCTATTTGCGGTCCCTCTTATTCGTAATTGTTAATTGGAGTAGTATGTGCAGTTTATGCACCCCCTTTTTGTCTATGATGAAGAATTGAGGTGGGACATACAGGGCTACTCACTTTGTTTACTTGACAACTAATCAAAAGGAAGCAACTGTAGCCATTCAGGTGTAAACATACGCACGCATCTTTTATGTAAGATCTTTAGTAGGAACTTTAGTTCGATTCGAAGTGGGCCAATATCATTCCAATTGTGCCAGATGGTTCATGTTTGGACAATCGTGGCATGATTAATACAGTTATAAAACTAAATCTGCAGTGTTTTTATACATGCTTATGTACAAGCTACATGTCAAATTGACCCAGAAGTCTATGCAACACGCCATGATCCCAAAATATATCCTCACACCAAATTTAGGATTCCTACCTCAAATTATATACAGATATGCTCTGAGCTCGACCTTGCTAGAGCAGAAACTAGAGGTCAAGGTCACAGTGACCTGGAAACTTTTGGTGACTCTTCAGGGCCCAAGATGTATCTACATACCGAATGTGGAATGCTACCATAAATAAAATAGGCGATCTGCTGTGGGTGCATTTTTTCAAGAACTGACTCCTGAGATCAAGGTCACAGTAGATGAAAACAGGGAGCGACATTCCATGACCACAACATATATCCACAAATTGAATTTGGGGGTTAATATGGCATATAATATGAGACATGCGCTTACAGGGTTCGCACAGGCCTGGAAAAAATTGGCCTTGGTCCTGGAAAAAAAGTGCCTTTTGTTCTTGAATTGTCCTGGAATTTTGTCAAATCATCCGTGAAAATATGAATTAGTCTTTGAAAAATATAAATATTCAACTATTCCTTTCAGATTTATGGGATGCGCTAAAAAAATGTGTGAGAATCGCAAAAAAAAAACTGAATGAAAATCGCTA
Source organism: Loripinus fragilis (assembly GCA_964019695.1). Classification (NCBI taxonomy): domain Eukaryota; kingdom Metazoa; phylum Mollusca; class Bivalvia; order Lucinida; family Lucinidae; genus Loripinus; species Loripinus fragilis. The sequence continues at coordinate 35,048,746 of OZ026531.1, read as the reverse complement.
GATACACGTCAAAGAGGTAGGTGCAGCTCGTATTCAATTCTATTCAATTTGTGTAGTATTCCCGGTTTTTATCACCGGTGTCAGAATCAAAGAAATGGAGTGAGCCTATTCATTTCGCCGCTTCTAACTGAAAAAAAGTGCACTTTAAAACGTTGTGCTATACAAAATTGGGAAGAAATTGAGTCCTTGAAAAATGAAAAAGTCCTGGAATAGTCCTGGAAAAGTTCTGGACTTCTGTTTTCCCATTTCTGTACGAACCCTGTCTTTAGTTGCTGTCGGTGAGTTGTCTTGTCGTTGAACTGTTTTGTTCCCATAACCACGACCGTTATGCTAACAGTTGGTTTATATAAATAGACAAACCAGGTAGAGGGTATCACTATTCCGACAGAAATGCTTGCGGCGAGAGCGCCGCAAGCAAAAAGCTTTTAATATGTTATGTGTTCTGATAATTTTATCACCTGGTAAAATATCTTGTTTGAGTTTACGTTAATTTTTCTGTCAAATGTCTCAAATTTGTTCCAAAATGTTCGCTTTTCCATTTTTTAGCCCATTTTGATGTCCGTTTTTGGTAACCATAGCAAAGATAAACGTCAATTTAAAAGTTTTACTTTTAAACTTGGTATATTGTTCTAATAAACCAATAAGAACAAAATGGTGAAAAGCATTTTTTAGCCCATATGTGGGCCAAAATAGCACCCCCTGATGCATGTAGCTCTTTGGCAATATTAACTGTGTATATCTGACATATAGTATAGATATAAAAAGAAGATTTATAGATGGTAAACTTAGGTTTCATTAAGAACATTGACAATAAAAAGTAAAAAAAAAACACTTAAAAATAAAAATGAGCAAAAAAAGAGCCATGACATGTGATTTCCAAAAATGTGGCATTTTGACAAGTGTTAACTTAAGCGTTGCATCGATGATCAATTATAATCACCAATTATAATCGATGATCAATCAAAAACTTCGTTTGATTGTGTTTTTGGTAATAATCGATGATAATTGAAAAACATCACACTTGATCCAATTTTAAGCTCCTATTCTAAATATGCAACTTTGCTACAAGGAATAGCAGTTAAATGGAGAGTTAAATGGAGTTTGCTGTCAGGACCAGTTGTGGTATTGGCTACTAGCACAAAGGCTCTGATCAGACTTGACCCGAACCTTTGCCGGTCACAGGAAATCTCATGTCACCTAATTCCTTGAATTATACCCAAATCAGCATTTGTAATTTGTAATATTCTTACAACCACCAGGTTGAGTTTTATTCATAATGGCACAGAGTATGTTCAAATAGCAAAGGTACAAAAACAGCAAATTGTAAATTTGCAAGCAATTTGTTGACAAAATTTTTAAACAATATAATATCTGGTTTCAGCGACTATTTAGACTTCTTATAGATCAAACATAATATAGATGTCAAAAAGCAAATAAAGCATTTTCACATGCTTCTGCAAAATATACTGTTTGGTTTTTTTGTTTGATTTGATTCTTTACGTCCCATCAACAATCTTTCAGTTATAAAGGGACAGGTCTTCCTGGGTTGAAACCAGTACTAAGCTAGGATAAATGTGTCTTGCGCAAAGACACAGTGCAGTGACGCTGTTGAGGCTCGAGTCTGGGCCCCTTCATCTCGAGTCAAGCACTCTACCACTGAGCCACTGCATATACATATCTTTAACAAACATGCACTTTCTTTGTAAAAAAATTAACTCATTGTGCTACCAATGTTCATTTTAGGACACAAGGCTGTGACTCTCGGTGGGTGAAATTATTCTGGACTTCAAAACTATATGCAATGACACAATGACAATACATGCGTTAGCTTAGACCTACATACAATGACTAGAAACATGTATACAATCTATACATAAACTCAACTATCGTATGGCAGTACTGTTATTCAGTAGATAACATCATGTTATACAAAGTAGATCTTGCACAAAAGATTATTGCATAGAGTTCAATATCAAGTTTGTGCAAATGTGAATTAAGCATTTTCACACATTTCCTTTACTTGGCATATGCAAAATATACTTATCTATAATGAACATACACTTTGCTGAGAAAAATTCTAATCCATGTGCTACCAATGGTTATCTTAGGACACAATGATATGACGCTTGATGGGTGCAATTATCTACTTCAGAACTATATGCAAAGACACATTGACTATACATTATTTCAGACCTATATGAAATGACTAGAAACATTCATACAATATATACATAAATTTAACTATCATATGACATTACTGTTATTCAGTAGATAGCATCATGTCATACATAGTGGCTCTTACAGAAGTGATCATTTCATGAGAAATTTTTAAAAAAAGTTATTGCTTTACTTCAAAGAGTGTTTAAGAGTGTTTAGAGTCAAAGAGACTCTATGATGGTTCCGACTTAAAGACTTATCTATTGATGAGATGATAGGGGCCTGATACTTTGGCTGTTTGTCGGGCCCACTGGGGTTTACCTTTTGGATTTCTTTTGCTCCAGTATTCAGTTTTATTTACTGTTGAGTCCTTATCTTTGCTTTATCTCCTTGTTATATCTTGATTTATATGTTTTAGGAGATGATGCATTGATAAGTTATGGGTCTTTCATGCAAACCAAATATCTATGTGTCTTGATCCACATCTGAATTAAGGGTGAGGTTGGCGCCGTTAAAACGGTTTAAGCCCTCCAGTAAAATATTTTACTGACCGTTCCAAGGCGGTACTTCTTTTGTGAATCTTTTGTTTTTTTGTTCTGTCTTGTGTTTGCTATGTCTTTGTGCGCATCTGTTTATATGTGCTTTGCGGTCACCTGCTGGGAAAGGACTGACCTCTCGGCTCTCGTTTGTGGTGTCTTACTGTGAGTTTGTCACTCTCCCATTGGTATCCTGGGTCAGGTGTGGTACTTGATTGTATTGATTCCTGATCTTTGCACCCTTACTAACTTTTATTCCAATTGTGTTTCTTGTCACCAAAGAGTTATTTAACTTCTGGCTATGACATTATTTTTTGACATGATTTGTTTGTTTGATTTGATTCTTTAAGTCCCATCAACAATATTTCAGTTAAACAGGGACGGGTCTTCCTTGGTTGAACCAGCACTAAGCTAGGATAAATGCGTCTTGCTCAAGGACCACGACGCAGTGACGCCGGTGAATCTTGAACCCTCAGTCTCGAGTCAAGCACTCTACCACTGAGCCTCTGCGCTCCCTTTTTGGCATGATATATTCCACTGAATAACAGTAACATCAAATAAAAAAATAATGTTATTGCCACAGGTTGCATAATTTTGATACAAAGAAGTTATGTTAATAACAAAGTAAATTTTCTTAGAAATAAACCAGCTTTGGAGGTGTTAATTTCGCAATAGTTCATATGATGAGAGAATCTTCCATTTGTGCCCATTTCAAATCATTTTTTTTTTAAACTAACCTAAGGCTGTCTAAACTGATTGACTTAAGCTTTAAGTATTTGGTCAACATTATTCAGTCTAGTCAGACTCCTCCCACAGAGGAACGCAAAGAAAAGAATATACTTCCTGGCCCCCATCCCTCAACAAAGTTTGACAAGTAAATTTAATCCTGCCAACAATAAAGGAACCATCTCTCAGAAACCTTCAGCAGAAAATAAAATGCCCCACTCTACCACCTTGTTATGAAATGATAACTTGTGTAAGACCCTCTATAAAATACATAGAACAAATCAGAACGAATGGAATAAGAGACCCTATTTCTGCTTGTTAAAGTACCATCAGCACATCAAAGAATAAACATAAGAGTCCCTGTCAAGGCTAGTCACCAAGTCATTTTCTATTTCATCCTTGCTGGGAATCTATCTTAATATATTATCCCAAGGAATCCTAGTTAGTTGGATTTTATAATACGATAAATCTTGTATTAGTTCGTACACTCGTGTCATGTATTAGTTCGTACACTAGTCATTTTTATATGCAATTCTATTAGTTCGTACACAACGTTTTTTTTTTCTTAATTGGTGCTTGTTTTTAATCAGCGTGGCTGTCTACGATATGTTCCTGTTAACTTTCGCGTGCTTACACCAAACAGACCTTTTCATCTGTCAATCTAACGACTTCGGTCGCTAACGTAAATCCAGCATTGACGTCGCATGTTAATAACATTAAAATTTGTTTTCTGAAAATCGAGCGAATGCTAATTTACACGCCCTATGTCGCCGATGCGTCGGAGATATATTCTGTACGGTCATTACAAAAAGTGTCCTTAGAATAATGGATAGTTACATTTTACTTCTGTGCCATGTATCTTTTATAATCGGACACCCAAGCCGCGTGCGACCCGGAAAGCATTTTAATACTTGTGCAGCTCGGACCCGACACGAAATCAACTTGCGCGGTGCCTCATATAAACTGGTACCAGAATATTTCGTAAATAGCCTGCTGGTACTTATGACAAGGCCCAGGAGAGCATGTGCGTTTGCGCAATCTCATCAGGGTCCCGCTGCTCACTAACATAAAGTTTGAAGTGGATGAAGACTCGGCATGCTCAGACCAAATCAAATTCTAGATATCTACGTACGTTTTGTTTTATACTAGAAAAGAGCCCACGCAAGCGTGGAAATATTTCATGATTGTCAATTTACCTTTATTTTGCATTTAAAAAAGCTGAAACTTGTATCCCCCTTTCATGTGTGTTAATTTTTCACAGCTTTATGAAATCTGAAACTTGTATTGGCGATTCTAGTCGCCGAAATGACCATGGGCCCAAATAGGTATGGGCCGAAATGACCCGAAACCGGCGAGTTTTAATTTTTTTTACAAAAGCTGATACTTGTAAACATGATTATGCTTATATCTTCTCATCTTGAAAATCACTAAAAATCTTCAGCGAGGTGACTTTTACTATATTTGTTTTCCTCCAAACAATGCCAAAAATCGCTCAAATCCAGGTTCTTATTTCTGAACAATGCACTTTTTTAAACAGATTTTATTGATAGCGTCATTGCCTACTGCGTCAAGTGGTACGACCAAGCCTATCAATGTAAGCTGTTTAGCGACCTTGAAACTTAGGATTATTGAGCGTGAGTCAGAGAAAGGTGTCTTGAACTTTCATAACTCTAGTTGCCATCAATAGTAGTAATTAACTATTTTATAGAAGTTCTGTTTGTTTTGTTACTGTTTTGTGAGTCCCCCCCCCCCAAAAGTCTGTACTTGTTTAAAGCTAGTGTCAATTTAAGTTTATACTAAGGTCTGCTGATTATTATAGTTTAGTGTTGTGTTGGTTACTGGTACTGTCCAAAAATAGGGACAATGTCGGAAAAATTAGTCTGCAATTTTTTAAGTGGTAGCTGCCCAAACCAATAAATGAGTGGTTTTCACACTCAAAATGCAAAGAAATACAATATTTAAGGAAATTTTTGTATACCAAATTATCTTCTTCAAAGGCAAACCTGGAAATGTCGTTACTTTTCGTGGTTAAAAAACAAACTTTTTCTCCTTATTTTTCTTCCAACTTCTGATTGGGAATTTTACTGTGCCAATTGGGAAAAAGGAGGTGTTTCGCCTTTGGGAGTGGGGCCGAATTTCGCCCCCCAAAATGGCCTGAAAAGGAACACTGATGCCGAAATGGTTTGGATTGATTGGTGTTTTACGTCCCGGTAAACAATTTTTCAGTCATGTTGAGACGGAGCCACTTCTTCCTGGGTATTATTAGTACTTTGGGAAGGTGAAAGTGCCTTTCTCAAGGACACTACACAGCGGTCGTGGGGTTCGAACTCGGGGCCTCTAGGTCCCGAGTCCGACGCTCTACCACTGAGCCACCGCGCCTCCATATGCCGAAATACACTTCCCTTTTTACGACCATTATAGGCGAAACGGAGCGGTCTGGGGCGAAGTATTTCGCCGATTTGCCCTCAAACTGGAACCCTGCTTGTACCTGAAAGCTAACATATAAAATTTGGGTTTGATTGGCCCATCAATTTCCGAGAAAAGCCAGTTTTAATTTTCATATACGTAAATGACCTTTAGCCAAGGTCAAGAAATGACCTCGGCCTTCAATACTCACAATTCTTCATTATTTCAGTTGGTTTCAGGTCAGAGGCTGAAATATTTGTGAAAAAATCAACAGCTTTCACTTTTTCCTGTAGAAAAGCCTAAGTTAACAAATTTGACCTTGTTGTAAAATTGGTCAAGGTCAACCGTAGGTCATCATTTGAACAAAGTATGATGGGCAGAGTCACCACTGCTACATACCAAGTTTCGTGGAAATTGGTTCACCGGTTCCGGGGAAGAAGATTTTTGAAGGGTTTTTACCATATATGGGCGTGGCGGCCATCTTGGTCATGTGACCCAGATGCAACAAACAAACTTTCGTTCCCCCTACCCAAAGAGGCTCCACATAAAATTTGTCTTTGATTGGTCAAATGGTTTCCGAGAAGAAGATGTTTGAAATTGTTGACGACAACGGACCATGGGCATCCTACCTATAAGCTGACATATGCTGCTAAGGTGAGCTAAAAACAAATTCAACCTCAAGCCCTCACCAGTAGCTTGCACCTGACCGTTCTAAGGTGGTGATTTTGGTGTAGTTCTTACTTCGTTATTTGCATACCTGTCAACTTTTTGAAATCTTAAAGAGTGAGATTGCGCGCGACGCCCTTAAAATGGTTATTTTCTGCTCGCATTTACCGCGCGGACCAATTTTACCAAATTTTTTAGGAGTGAGATTTATTTTTTTCTAAGAACCAAAAAGGGATTATTGGGCCGAAATGACCATGGGCCGAAATGACCCGGAACCGACGATTTTTTTTTTATTTTCTTTTTACAAAAGCTGATACTTGTAAATGCGGTTATGTTTATTTCTTCTCCTCAAGAAAATCACAGAAAAACTTCAGCGAGGCGCCTTTTACTAATAATATTTGATAGCGTCATTGCCTACCGTGATATAAGTGGTACGACCAAGCCAATCGATGTAAACAGTACATTATGCGCAGCGACCTTGACACTTAGGATTATTAAGCGCGTGTCGAAGAAAGGTGTGATGATTACCGCGACTAATAATCAGTTTTGATAAGGGATTATTTAAAATTACAGCCATATCTTTTTTTCTTTGGCGAGTTTGGCGGCGTTTTCCCCATTGTTGTTTATAATATGGCCGACTTGACACAGCATAATACACATATACATATGACATATACACAAAAATTCGGAACGCTTCGGTCATCTCCATTCAGTTTGTATTGGAAACCCAATCGATCTAAAAATAGTGACGCGTGACCATGAACGTGACATACACTAAATATAGAAACATTCGCCAGAGGGCGCAGTTCTTTTAGAAAACACGCTTAATTCCAAAATTCTCTAAATCTATGCTAAATGAAAACTCATCCTAACCGAGATTATCAATGAAAGCAATATCTTAAAGTAACAGTAAAGAAATCAAGCATGAAAATGACCTCGATTTTTCAGTTTATGCGGTAATTCGTTTATTTAGTAGTATAGATAGTTGAATATCAATTTCGGTTTTCTGAGCGTAAATAACTCAATAAATGTAGTAATAACGGCTTTTCCTAGGTTCAAACAAATGGAACATTTTAAAAAATTGTTTAGCCGATCGTGGCGTGTCTTGCTGTCCTCGTGAAACTACATACGGAAGGTCCTGAGAGTTCATGATTACCGAGATAGTGTACGCACAGACGCACAAACCGAGTATAATTTGATTGTATCATGATTCTAGGTCTTGATGAATGGCATTTCCATGAAATAAGCCAGTTCATGAGATTATGTTACCTATCGCATATGCGAGCAGCGAACTGTGCATCTGCGGAAAATCGTCAGCGCCTTCAGGCTTAACTGCGAGCATAGAAGGAATGTAGATGAAGGTACGTTCATTAATTTAGGATAAAAGCCCCACTAGGTGGCTGTGAATTTGAAAACAGGAAGAATTCGCTTTATTTTAACCACCACACATCTATTGATGTATGTATCCCGACTTTCAATATATTAGTTTTCATGAACAGTCAGACCGTGTGTCTTTTTTGGAAGGAAAAGTCTTCCAATATGGATGGATTTTCCTTCCATTTAGTTTTTTTACAGAAAATTGGAAGGTCTTTATAACATCCATCTTAATGAAAACAGCAAAAGACCTTGAGATCATCCGCGGTGACATGCATATCAGAATTTGCAAACATCCTTACCACACGTCTGTAGATGTTTTACCCCGACTTTGTTGTATGAGACCAACAAAGTCGCAGATCAGCCTGGGTACCGCACATTCTTATCAGCGCCTTTGTTATGAATACAAACATTAAACATTTTGTCGGGCCTGGTCTGGGTCAAACCTGTCTGCTAATAATATCAGCCGCAGACATGAAGATCAAATCCGCCGCTTTCATGCCACGTGCTGTTTTAAGAGTTGGGTATCACATGGTGCATTGGCGCATAAAAGCGGACTTCGCACATACAACATAATTGCTCAGCTGCATGCGCGGATCCAGAAAGGGGTCCAACTTTGACAACTTTTTTTTAATTGATGATGGGAGAGAGGATCCAAACACCACTATATGCGGACCATCATTGGCCCGCCAGCGAAACACCATTTAAATGGCGTTTCGCTGGCGTGCCGCTGATGGCCCAACATCGAATGCTGGCTTGGTAGCTTTGTGATTTTAAGGGAACCGGACCAGTATGCTAAGAAACCCTATTTTTCAGGGGTGGGGTCTGTCCCCCTCTGGATCCGCCCATGAGCTATCTGGCATGAAAAGACAATTTCTGTAAACTCATCACTTTCGCTCATTGCGATCGCGTACACGTTCGCAAACATGTAATATAAATTGTTTTGGATCTCGGAAATTTACTTTACAAATTCAAACTATCAATGCCCCACAATTTTATCAAATGCCGGGCGACAGCCAGAACTCCTTTTTTTTAAATTTCCAGTGGGTGCATAAAAGGCCTCGCTACACCGTCACAAAACCGAAAAATCGCACCGGAAATTCACTTTTTTTTCTTAACGACGCGAAGAGCATTAGACGGTAGTAGGCAAAGATGAGCCTGTGCATCCAGCAATGTTGACTTTACGGTAGTATCATGCGCGGATCCAGGAATTTTTGCCATGGGGGGGGGGGGGGTAGGGGGCTCCAGGCTCAACTGACAGAGAAAAAACACTCTGATAACGTTTTCTTAGGCATCAGCCTTTTTACAATTTTACAGAGGGGTCCAATAATTTATTTTAAGGAAAACTATAATTTTTTAAGGTTCCAGAGGGGGTCTATCATTTTTCAAGGGAGGGGGGTCCAAATTTTTCCAGGGGGTGTGGGGTCCAAATGCTAATTTCAATTGAAACCTATAGAATTTGTGATTTTCCAGGTGGTCCGGGCCCCCCATACCCCTCTGGATCCGCGCATGCGTATGATAGATCCACTTGCGATATCCAAATTTTCAAGTCAACAGTAAAGCCAATCCCGAAGGACAGGTTTTTTTCATGCAATTGTTCATTTTCCATTCCCGGAGCATCTAGTGACACCTCAAATCATGATGAGGTATATGATTCTGCAATATGTTAGTGGAATACAAATGTTTAAGACCTCGGACCCTGGTCCGAGTTGAGACACAGTGATTATCGCGACTTTTAGTCACTTATTGATGGTTTCAGTCTTTCATTATGTATATAAGACTAGGCCTTGATTTCTGGCATCAGTTTTAGAAAAACGGGCTTTCCAATGTTGTCAAATAACGTTCATGCTAGATACATTACCATAACATACCATGCATAAGCTGGGTGCTTAAGATCAAGCAACATACTCGCTGAAAGAATTTGCTTAATGGTAAAAAAATTACAGTTCAAACGTTAATTATCAGATCTTAGAACAAACTCGAGAAGCTCAAAATGGAAGCATGCAGTGTGCAAGAACACATACAATAATATGGCTAAACAACCGCCAGCTTTTTTGAAAAGCTAATACTTGTGTAAATCTACTCGATGATGATATTGTTGCGCGAAACGAAACGAAAGTTAAGGTGTATTTATTTTATTATTATTATTCGTTTCTGCCTATCGACAGTGTCTTTTCGTGCAATTGACTTAATTTCAAACGCCACTGCTATCATTCTGTCCATAAAAACTTATACCTAGCGCACTATATTTTTAGAACTATTTTAGTGGCGGTCAGGTTCATAAAGGGCGGGAAAACATTAGCAATCCACAAGAAAACGTGTCTTCTTCGTTTATGACAAAAGGACAGGGCTGCGTTTATTGTCCGTCTCGTAATGTTTAAAAGCAAAGAAAAGTATAATGATAAAAAACGATTGCAAGATATTGTGCTTTTAACTGCAATATCTGGCTGCATCATAGATATTGCAAACGGTTCTTCGTCGTACAAGAGCAGGTTTTCTCATGCTAAGGCATTGTTTTTCTGACGCTCGTTTGAGGCATCCAATGGGGTTTACTGATTTGCGAATTTGTCCCAAATTTTTTACCAATTAGCGTCTTCATAAAACTCATTTTTACCAGTAAGCACATTCAGCATTACAAAATAATTTTTTATCACTGATTTCTCTTAAATTAAACTGATTAAAGCGTAATTTTAACAAACGAAACACTGATTTTTAGGGTACCCCGTTGAGACCCTCTCCGTTTGATGTACAAATAAACTTATAATTCTGTTTCAATCATATGTAAGGTTTCAATAATCAAGTTTTCAAGCATAACAACGTTTTTCTGACCGTTGGGTTTACATTTCAGAGCTGAAAACCGCAACAAACTAATAAAATACCAATATTGTTTTTGTCTAGCAGCAGGACAAGGGTTGTTTGCATTAAGGTCATTTGGTTCCCAGCGACTTACACAGGCTGTAACGGTCTAGGTAGAGGACTGGGTAGCAATGTTGAACGGGGGTTTGATGGTATGGGGATTTTGTGTGTATTTTGTGTATTCTCGGGACCGCCGTGACGTCACAGCCTTAGCGACACAGGTAAACAAATGTACCGCGGTGAGGTGAACGGTGAATTCTAACATTACGGGTAACGGGAAAATGATGAAAAATGGGCCGTATTTATTCAAATTCTCCGATTTTTTCACCAGCCTGCGCTTATTTCGAAGGGAAAACATTGTCTTTTGCCCTGCCAAGTTTATTTTGAATAAATAGCACCAATTTTTCACAAATTATTGAAAAAACTCGGGTGTGGGTGGGCTGAACGGCCATCGGTTTGCGATCATTTAGACGTGAAAGAAATGTGTGTCTCTAATATCTTAGGAGCTTTAACACATTAAAATGGTCTTTAAATTCCATATACCTTGAGATATTATCAAATTCCAGATAGATAAATGACTATTTTGATTCTGAATTCTGACACATCACACCTCCAAGTTTGACACTCAACACCTTTAATTGGTACAATATACAGCCTGTCATAAGCGCTATCCTTTTCAAGAAAAGTCCCCAGCAATTATTACATGTATATGGCATTCCAGCATAGATGAAGCAACAATAGCTCAAGATTTGTATCAAGGCATGCGCGGATCCAGGAATTTTCGTCGGGGGGGGGGGGGTGGGGGGTGGTAAGGGGGGTCCAGGTCCATCTGTCACAAAAAATCTCTGACAACGGTTTTTTAGTTTTTTTTAGTAGTCCTCCACTTATTTTACAGAATGCCAATGGTTTATTTCAAAGAAAATTATAATTTTCCAAGGTTCCAGAGGGGCATCAACATTTTTTCCAGGGTGGGGGGATCCAACTTTTTCTAGGGGGATCCAATTGCTTATTCCCTATATAATCCCATATGACTTGTGTTTTTCCAGGGGGTTCCGGGCCCCTTGCCCCCCCTCTTGATCAGCGCATGCAATATTTGGATCAACTGGATGCTGTGACAAAATTTAGATATGAGAAAAGGTTATCAATTTTGACCCCGCCCCCTGGGTATCCCTAAATGTATACATAGTGTCTGGGAAAACAATCATAGTGGCCTGACCAGGATCCAAATTGTTTTTCCAGGTTCTGACAACTCTGGGTCAAATCCATTGTATTTTACCTTTTGCATTAAAACTTTACCTGACATGTCATCTGCTGATAACCTTTGGAAACAGTTAAGACCCAGATTAGGCCAAACATTCTGTTCAGGCCTGATAGGGGTCGTAACTGTTTGACACTTTATAGGTTATGACAAGTTGAACCGATGTATTCTATTTTTGTGTTAAACCTTTACATCATGACAATGTCATCTGCTGATAACCCTTTTAAACAATTTGGACCCAGATCAGGCCTGACATTCTGCCCAGACCTGATAGGGGTTCAAACTGTTTGACACTTTAGAGGCTATGACAAGTTGAAGTTGAACCGATCTATTTTAACTTTGCGTTAAACCTTTACATGACATTGTCATCTGCTGATAACCTTTTCAAACAATTTGGAACAAGATCAAGCCTGACATTCTGTCCGGTCTGAAAATGTCTGGCCTGATCGAGGTCCGAACTGTTCGACACTTTAGTGATAAAACAAGTTTAAACTTTGCAAGCATGATGCACCAGTTTGCGAGCATATCTACAGAGGGCAGTCTGCTGAGATGTAACATGATATGGTTTGTAGTCATATCTGCAGCTGAGATGGGACATGATATCTGTCTGTCTGTCTGTCTGTCTATCTATCTATCTATCTATCTATCTATCTATCTATCTATCTATCTATCTATCTATCTATCTATCTATCTATCTATCTATCTATCTATCTATCTATCTATCTATCTATCTATCTATCTATCTATCTATCTATCTATCTATCTATCTATCTATCTATCTATCTATCTATCCTCATATGACAGAATCCTTTGAGATATTATTATTATTATTATTATTATTATTATTATTATTATTATTATTATTATTATTATTCAGATAAATCGTGTATGCTTTATTTTCTATGCTTGATACATATCAGTACTGAAGTGGTATTGCTTAAAGTAACTGTTGACATTTAGTGCCTGCCGTGACTGCAAAGATCGATATTTCTGAGTGTTTGTCATTATTATTTGGGAAGCCAAAACTCGGTATTTTCTTGTCTTTTATAATGTAATGATTGTTGCAACCTAGTGCAAACTATGATTTGGCCATTAATGAAGATTATCGTGCGGGAAACGCAAAAATCAAAATATCGATAGAAAACAAAATGGCGTCGTTGTCATATTCGGCGAGCCTTGGCAACTGTTGCTAACCGGAAGTGCGGTCCCGAGAATATGATACCATTGGAAACAGATGTTTTGAGAAAACATCGTTTCCAAAAAGGCATATAATAAACATATTATCATAATAGTAACTTGATCTGGCGTACAGTATCACGTCTCGTGGACGAGGCCATACCATTGGATCACTCTCGACGCTACGCATCTCGGGTGATCCGATGGTACAGTGAGTCACTTTAGTAACGTACCACTTTTTAAGGGCCCACATTTTTTCACAAAAATGCTGGAATCAAACATTATCTATGATAATTTACTTATTGACATTTTATCTGTTTGATGACATCGAAAAAAAAATATCGGAATCACTCATGTGAATCATTCTGCTACGCCAAAGGCAATTTTGACAAAAGTACACGACTGCACGTGCAATCTGATCGTCTATATTTTCTATTTGCGATTTGCGCTAGGCATTATCCATGGTGATCGTTGTGACAGAAAAACACCAAAAACAATTATTTTATTCAAGTAAACCCCCTTTTTCGGTCGTTGAAATAAGTAACACTGTTACTTTTTGAAGAAATGCTCGTTTTGACGTCATATTAACGTCAGTTACAATAATCAAGCAGATTTTCCTTAGTAAATTGTCTTGTTATGAGTCACTTGTTGACATAGAAGTATCAAAACACTAAAACATCTTATTTTTTGACACGTCTTATAGCCTAGGTAGTAGTGAAGTCATAACTAACGTCAACACCGTGACGCCAATAAATCCATTATTGTTTTTACGAAAATAAATGGCGGATACATGGTTGTTTAAAATGAAATTATAAAAGAAGTGTTTTAATGACTGGTTTACTAAGAATCGTACGAAATTTTATCTAACTTTAAAGGTCTTGTGAACCTACAAAAAAGCTTTTTTTTAAACTCCTATCTATTGAAAAGCCAGTAATGCGAGAAACAGAATGTCGAAAGCCCCATAAAAAATTCCAAATAGTTACCAAGTTATGAAGGTTTCAAAATTTAATTAGACAAAAATATGCGAGAGGCTCATATGACGTTATTTGAGCTTTTTAAAATATTAAATTTGATACATTTCATTTATTTTAACATTATTTAATATTTTATTTGCTGAAAATGATTCAATATGATAAAACACAACATTTGCATATAAAAGCTTAATTGTGCTGTTTTTAATTGCTTAGAAATCACACTACATAAAATATGACATTTTGAAAAAATGATCTAGCAACAATTATGTGGGCGGGGCTTATATGCTAATTTGCATAATATCAAAACTTGCATAACTTTTGACTCAGTTGGAATTTTAAGATGTGGTTTTCAGCATTTTGGTTTTCTCATCACTGTCATTTGAATTATGAAGAGTTTCAAAAATGTTTTTGAAGATTCACAAGACCTTTAAATCAACTTTTTTCAAACCTTGGCCAGCTTGGAACCAAACTAGTAAAACGTTATTTTTTTTAAAAATTAACAAACACTTTCCAGTCTTAGATATTTCCAAGAATAAATCGGTTCTTATATCTGGCATAGCAGAAATTCGACCCTGAAAAAAGTGCAATGTGATCTGAGTTTCATTCGAAATAATGCAATGTGAAATGGTGTTTTGAGGGTAGTGCCCTTCAAGATCCATTTTCTCATTTGTTTCTGATCTGATTACAATAACATTTCAATGGCTAATGTAACTATAGATGCGCTTTACGCTGGTAGTCTCAGATTAAAAATATCCTATTTCTTTTTTGAACTATTTTACATTTTATAAGTGGTGCGTAACTAAAGTGGTTCACTGTATTACCTCATCCACTCGACGTGATACAGTACGCCAGATCAAGTTACTATTATGACAATGTGTATTTACTTTTCATTAACCTAACGTGATATGTCACACCAAAGCTACCGAGGAAGCATGTGCTCATGAGAGCTAATTAAACAACAAATACATCATATCTTTTCCTCGACCTATATTTTATCCTCCAAATATTAACAAACACAATTTTACGATTTCAGTCTTCTCATATATCACATAATCAACCAACATTACTTATCAACATTACCTATAAGCACTAAAATGGCACTGTCTATCATGAGTAGCAGCTATTAACCATTGATCATCGCAAATGTATGGAAATCATTATATTCTACGTAAGATTCGTTACTCAAACAACAATAAAGATACATCGTTATTCAAATAACAATTAAATATCCAACGTTACCAAGATCAACAAAACAATGAATATATACATTTATACAATGCCCACAAGAGCAGCCTTATAACAAAACCGACACACTGGCATGTGCTTCCAGTGAAGACTCAGATCAACATCAGCATCTGCCAAGTCTGGTCAGTCTTTGCTGACCATTGGTCCTTAGCTATCCATAGAATGCATAGAGAAGACCCTGATCAGACTGGGTGATAGCAAGACTGATCTGAGCCTTCACACTGTGTGAACATGACACTTTGTTGATTGTCTTCATGATGTAGCTCGATATACAAGCAATCCAGGCCACCCTGTTACATATATATGTGGGTAACCACATGGGAATTTGGCACTTATTGCACCGGCGAGCAGTGAAGTCTCAGACCAGTCTGCGCATGCGCACAGTCTCGCCAGAGCCTACACTTCACGTAGACACAAAGTATGGAAATAGAGGAAGGCTCAAGCCAAATAGTATCCCTCTAGCCTCATTTGATACGTCGACAGGGGTTTTTGAGCATATAAGATAAGTGTTGCTGTCTCGTTAAATTACAGCGTAATTTATATGACTGCGTTTTTACTTTGAATTTAAGATCCAACAATAGCTAGATCCAACAAGAGCTAGATCCAACAATAGCTTGATCCAACGACATCTGATTCTCTGTCAACAACGTTCTTGTTAGTGACTGCCTTCAATTACTTTTGCTTTCATCGAAACCACACACAATTTTCAGTTCTATGAATTATTACATTATGCTATCATAGCAGTGACTTATATACATGTAGTATAGGCCACTGTTATAATAGTATACTGCCTATAGACCGACCACATATGTTGATAGAACCATTCTTTTGATTTTGGCAAGAATACTGAAAGTTCATTTCAAATCACAACTGATATCACGTGAAAGTGATAACAAACCATGTGACTACTACTAGGGCTATGATTGGTGATACGCTTGCATATGACGTTCCGGAAGTTGTCTCTGTAAACATGGATGCTGAGAGTTGTAACGATGTTGTTTTGTTGTGTGGAATTTCTCTGTTACAGTAAGAATCTGTACAACAAGATCTGCACTCCTGCAAAAAAGGAGAAAATATGCTTAGCAACACTGTCAATTAAGACGCTGGTAGACACGAAGAGAAATAGAGAATACTAGGTGAGTGTCTTTTGATATCAAGTTTACCAGGGTCGGCTTTGAGAATGCATGTTGAATCGCTCGGCAAGCTTTGCGATGTCAACAAGCATTCTCAAAGCCTTGCCTGGTAAACTTGAAATCAAAAGACGCGAACCTGGTATTCTATTTATCAGTTTACCAATTGTTTCCCTCTACAATCTCGCGATTTTGACGTAATTTTCGATTATTGTGTCGATTCAGTGTCATTGGCGACGTCATTCAAAAAGTGCAACGTCATCATGACCTGATAAAGGCTGACAACGTTTATCAGGCAACGTGCAACAATGCAGTTAATATGAGAGGTAACTTATAAATAATCATAAGTTTAAAATATTTTCATACCATCAAAGTATGTAATGAGGCCATGGATGAGGGAGGAAGGGGATTGGGGCTAAAGCATTTCGCATTAAAATGGTATCATTTTCAGAAATAGCTATGGAGCTTTCAATACGACACTGTAAAACGATAAATAGCAACGTGTTTCCTCTTTTTCAAGTGAAGAGAACAATTTATTCTATATTCTAATGCACTTGCAAATGCAACGCGACGTCTGATTGGATAACGTCATAAATTTGCGACAGTATATCCTGCGATATACTGTCAGAAACCCGACGTCATTACGTAACGTCGCTTTTCATTGGTTGACAAGTGAAAATATGCAGCTGGCAAGCGGTTTTATGCAGCTGGCGTCGCTGGACGTATAGGCGCAAAAAAGTACATTTTCACTGTCTCTTTGTAGGGAAAATATTAATAGTGCATTAGAATGGGGATAACCATATTCAAAATTTTCATTTGGGGAGGTATATCGTCGGATATACGTGCGTATCACGTTTTACGGCTCCGCTTATGCGTCGCCGTAAAACTAAATTTCCGACCGTATATCCGACGATATACCTCCCCAAATGAAAATTTTGAATACAGTTATCCCCTAATTCAAATAGTTGATGTTATTATTTTTGCTACAACAAAGATGGATATTATTTAAACTGTCTTTAGTCTTTGACTTTTTCACTTACACAGTTATGAAAATTGATAAGATATTTTATTTGATTCATTTCCACCATGTTATTTTGCCTAATTCCTAGCTTCAGACACTGTGGTATCCCTATGTCATTTTAAGATAACCGAGGCTCTATAAACAGGAATCAAATCGTTTATTGAATTAATTAACATGTTAAAGTTCTTACCATTTGGTGTCTGTGGTGCTTTGAGTGCAATTTCTCACAACCAATTGATTCAATAGTGCACTCAGTTGGTCGTGCACATCTCTTCTCTACCATAACACTCTTGTCAGAATGACGATGGAAACGGTGTACTGTCTCACACACAGTGTGTCCTGAAAAACAAAAAAATCAATCAAGGCATTGTCGAAATCCTAAAATCTACAGTTATCAATCCTGAAATACACCTTTATTTTATACTTAGCAGTGAAATCAATGCATATCAAAAGCAAATAAAAGTGATATCAATCACTAGTGAAATGATATGATATCAGTCACTAGTGATTGATATCAGCCTATATTTTCACTGTAGCGTTTTTTGGATCACCTCTGACTTTTCCATTCACTTAATGCAGCTCACTTCGAAATTTCAAACGCCTATAACTTTCTTATTTGTGAACAAAAACATCAAGTGTGGGTAGTCATTTTCTTAGTTAGAACATGAGGAACATTTTGGTACCAAAATAATTCAGATTTGCTGAAATTTTTCGATTTTGAATTTTCAACACCTCCCGCTTCAGTGAGTGAGGCAATGCATGTAACCTATGCTACGCAACGTCATCAACAAATTATGACGTCGCTTATGACGTCACTTGCCTCGCACTTTGACGCTGAATAAATTTATTTTTAATTGTAAGTCATGATGTCTATAGATCATGTAGGTTGATCCAGGTGTTCTGTCACAAATACTCCTTTGTCTTCTTTAACTTTATTGTGATTCGGCGTGAAGCATGGTTAACAAATTGATTAACTGTAGGCTAAATCTTCTAAAAAGTATAAAATAAAAAGAAAATTAACTTTTTTTGTAAATACCAAATATATTTCATCTCCTGAGTTGAAAGCATCGAATTTTTCATTCGTGCTGCGCACTCATGAAAATTATGATGTTTTCAACACACTCGATGAAATATATTTGGTATTCACCTCAAAAAAGTAAATATCCTCTATGTATCAATCCTGAATACTACATTTATCGATCTTGAAACCTACAATTACCAATATTGAAAACTGCAATTATCCATCCTGAAATCTATGAAATCTACAATTACCTGAAATCTGCAATTATCAATCCTGAGACCTCTAACTGCCTGAAATTTACAATAACCTGAAATCTACATCTATCAATAACTTAATCTACAATTACCTGTAATCTACATTTATGAATCCTAAGATCTACAATTGCCTGAAATCTTCCTTTATCAATTCTGAAATCTTTAATTACATGTAATCTACACTAATCAATCCTGAATATTTAATTGCATGAAATCTGCACTAATCAATGCTGAAATCTACAATTACCTGAAATCTACAATTACCTGAAATCTACAATTACCTGAAATCTACATTTACCTGAAATCTACCATTACCTGAAATCTACAATTGTAGATCCTGTGTTTTACAATTTCCTGAAATCTACACTTATCAATCCTGCAATTTACAATTCTCTGAAATCTACAATTATCAGTCATGAAACCTTTTAATGCCTGGAATCTTCAATTATCAATGCTGTATTCTAAAATAACCTGAAATCTAGAATTGCATGAGTTATATGAAATCTACACTTAATAATCCTGAAATCTACATATACCTGAAATCTACAATTTTCAAACCTGAAATCTACGATTAGAAATCTACAATCACCAATATTACAATATACAATGTACCTGAAATCTACAGTAACCAATCCTGACACTGATATCAAGATATTGACTCTAGACAATACTTTGAAGGTGACAAACTAATTTCAAACTTTCTCTTCAAAATACAGTATAACCTGTCTTAAGGGGCCACTCAAGAATAGACAAAACAAAGATCTTAAAGACAAATGATAGCTAAATGAAGGTCGAAAGTATTGCAGAATGCTCTCTTGGGGCATTCTGCAATACTTTTGACCTGCATTAAGCGATAATTGGTCTAAAAAACAATTTTTGGTCTTCTTTTTGAGTGGCCGCTTAAGACAGGGTTAACTGTATAGGCATTGTCTAATCAAGCCTTTAATACAGGATAGCTGTGTGTTCACGCCCAACGAGTGATCTGATGCACAGGTATCATACCGTTTTCTGACTGCGGAGAATTTGCGGCTAGTCTTGTCTCGGGGGTCGTTTCTTTTATGGTGGAGGGGAGGGTTGGTTCCGTAAAAGGGTAAAAATATATATTTTTATTATCTATATCCAACTCAAATCTATTGTATTAACACAACCAAACACTCGTTCATGTGCTTAGAATATCGCAAACCTTGCAAACTCTACTGTTGGACCACAAATTATGGTTTAAAACTGTGGAAATTATTTTGAAAGGCAAAAATTGCTTTCTGTCGATCGAACTGAGAAAATCCTAAAATAACATTTCATTAACATTGATATCTTAAAAGCCAGGTTATCGATAGCAATTTTGCAAAAAATAATATAAAAATTGCTCTTAGCATTTACTAGATAAAGTCATATAAACATGGTGCCTATGCTCAAAAATGTTGATCTTATCCGCGGACGTTGGTGTACCTGTCCGCGGGGCACACCAAGATTTTGCTAGTCTAACCGAGGTGATTACTTACGGAAAATGCTAATACTGAAACGCGGATGATACGGTGTTGAACCCTAGTACTGTCCTCGAAGTCGTAATAGATAAATTGCTTAAAATGCAATAATCTGAATCAACATCATTGGCGTAGCTACCATTACGCAGTTACGCACGTGCGTAATAAAAATAGTAACATTCAAGGAAGGTCACCTAATGTGGTAATAGTAAGTTTTCATACTATAAGGAACTGCTCATAAAGGAAAGAATTCTTTCCTTTAAGAGAAGTTCCCATTTTGAAAAGGGACACAATTGATTCTTTTATTTAATCAAGCAAACCTCAGTCTAAATTCAGCAAATATATGATACCTATATGGACATACGCTTTTCAGTATATCATTGCATACTCGCTTTTGATGTGCGTAACTTTTCCAGCGTTCTGGCTACGCTATTGAACATGTTTTATTTAAAATAAGTATGCAATGATCCATATAGGTATCATATATTTGCTGAATTTAGACTGAAATTTACTCGAATTAAATAAAAGAATCAAATCAAAATAAAATATTTTGTCAGTATCCCGATCTTTCCCCTAAACGTTTGAAAATATGACCAAACAATATATTTGTACGATGGCCCAAATGGCTCACTTTTTCATTACAGTGACAATTCACAATTCAGAATTCGGAATTCAGAATTCAGAATTCGGAATTCAGAATTCAGAATTGTCACTGTAATGAAAAAGTGAGCCATTTGGGCCATCGTACGTATATTTGTGCTTGTTGTTGCTCCATGTTGGAGAAGAAAGTCAAACTTTTAGGTTCACAACACTATAATTTGATTTCTATGATCAATTGAATACAAATGGAGTTCCCATCATGGATCCCTTATGTTGGTCTTAATATTGTTTTGAACATAAGCAGGACTTCAGTTAAGATTGTGTAACAGTAACTTTCTTATTTCTCAACCAAAGCATATGTTGTGGGTACTCAAAAAAACCGTCCCGATGAAACGGTTCTTTTAAGCTAACATGAGAAGAGAGGACGTACTGGAAATGTAACGACAACGAATGCTGAGGATGGGCGGTTACTGTTTCAGAGGAACGTCAAGTAACAAAAGACCATTCTCGTTTCCCTGACTCTGCACTGATTGAGGCAAGGAAAGGCTACCGCAGGGTGAAATTCTTCAGGCGACTAGCAAAGGCTCTGATCAGACTGCACATATGCGCAGACTGATGTGTGGCTTTGCTGGTCGCACATACCACATTGAAATAATCAGAACATAATTCACGAAATAACTTCTTTTATTAAAGTAAATGTAAGTATAATAGAATGGGATAAGCTCCTGTTAAAAAGCCTTTAAAAACATGATAATAAAATAGAATAATAAAATAAATGTGATCCGACTTATTTCTGGGGAGTTAGATGGACACTGCTTTCCCTCACGAAAGATAGAGGACCTACCAACAGTTTTCTTTCATCTTTTTCCTGTTTTGAGCTACTCCCGGATGAGTCGTCATACAATACATTAGATCTACTGCGTTTGTGTTTCTTTGCAATAAGCAATATTGTGATCAAGAATAAAGTCTTCTGATTTTATTTAAACTGAATTGGAAATTTAATATTGATGAGGCTCTACCAGGTGTTTTGGGGACAGGGAAAATGACATTTTTTTTACGTGAACGGAGAAAGTAAGGCCAACTTTTGATGGAAACAGAAGAACAAAGATAATAATGGGGAACAGGGAACACAAGATAACGACTTTTCGATGGGGGTGGGGGCAGGGGGACACGCCCCTTTATTTCAGGGGAACATGGTGACATTTACCCCCACCACTTTGGGAGGGCCTCGCGAATGTATCGTCTGCTAAACACATCAAAGCATAACGAATATAGTATTGAGGCCCCCTGGGGGTCTATGCTCCCTTGATCCCTGAAAATAATGCACTGATTTCCCTAAATTCCTCAGCTCCCTGAAAGTATTTTTCCTTTGCTCCCCAAATCCTTAAAATTTATTCAGCTTCTCCCCAAATCCCCAAAATATAAGCCAATTCTCCCTTAAATGCATTTTTCCATAGTATTAAATTCACATGCCTAAGCAATGAAGCTATACACGAGCGGATGACTAAATATTCACTTAATATATTTACGTATATACATGTAAAGATAAGGCTTAGCTAAAGAATACAAATATTACATGATATGTAATTAGTTTAATGAAATAAACACTTGTTCTAGGGGGTTCCAGGGAAATGCTACCCCCACCCCCCCCCCGGGAAAAATGATAAAATGGTGCGATCATGTGCATTCTGAGTGTCCCCAAAGTATGTTATTATCAACAATTTTTAGGATAATAAATCAACAACACCCCAAATTTTATGCCACATTTTTCTTCAAGATTAATCCAGATGCGCACGTTAGTACAAAAATGAATACAATCTCATATTACAAGTGGGGGGGGGGGGGTCTGGGAGAAATAGCCCCCGAAAGACAAAGAAATGTAAAAAATGGATGCTTTTCCTTTCCATGTAATGATGTGGATTCAGATTCGTGCTAGGGGGCTCCGGTGGTAACTCCCCGATTTTTTTTTTATTAAAATGGTGAAAGCTGGCGCAATCTGAGTGTTCCAAAATACATTATTATCAACCTAAAAATTAACATTTTTTTCTGGATAAAAAATCAGCAAAAGTAAAAATTATTCGCCATACCTTTCACCAATACCAAGGCAGAGTAGCATGTTAGAGCGCGAAAGTAAATACATTTAGATTTTCCAAGGAGGGGGGGGGGTATGGGGGCTTCCCGTCAGAAGCCAAAGAATAAAAAAAATCAAAAGAAATGAAGGCTTTTCCTTTAAGGTAAGAGTTCATAAAATCATTTTTTACTTTTTTGCAGGGCTCCCAAAATCCCCAAAACTATAAGTTTACTCCTCAAATCCCTGGAATAATTACCAGTGCAGCCAAGCTCCCTGAAAATATATAGCACTTCTCACCAGCTCCCCCAAACCCTTGGGTCCCAGTATTTATTTCAAGATAAAGGCGCGCAGCAAGGCAGAAGCAAGGAAGTCTGGGATTCAACATCACATGGGCCTCGATGCGAGAAATCTCAAAGAACAATAAAGTCACTGGTCTTTCGAGCAGTCTGATCAGCGCCTTTGTTATTCGCAATCATTGCTGAAAAGTTAAGTAACAAGGTCAACTATCTTAATTCATTTTTTGGTAATTTCAACATGATAAAATCCTCTGACTACGCCCCTGATTTAGTTTGATTTGATTCTTTACCTCCCAGTCAACAATTTTTCAGATATAACAGGACGGGTCTTCCTGGGTTGAACCAGTACTAAAACAAGGACAAATGTGTCTTGCTCAAGAAAACAACACAGTGCGACGCCCCTGACATATAAATGTTGTCTGCAACTGATTTTTTTCTCCGAGATGTCCTCTTTCGTCTACTGAGGACAACATAATTAGGCAAGCCCCTAATACAATGGGAGCAACAATAAAAAATGGACGGACGCCAAAAGATTCGCCGCCATAGGACATCCGCGGATCCAGACGCCCCCCGTCCCCCCCCCCCCGAAATATCACAAAAATGTAGGGTTTCTCAGCAATTCTGGTCCGGATCCCCTGAAAAATCACAGCTATCATCCTAGCATTCAATGATGGGCCAGCAGCATCAGCTCGCCAGCGAAACGCCATTTGACGCCATTCAAATGGCTTTTCGCTGGCGGACCAACGATGACCCACTTATAGTAGTATCTGGATCCAACCTCTCGTTATCATTCAAAAACAAGCAAAGGAAAAAAACTGTTATAGTTGGACCCCCTCTAACAAAAACTGTCTGGATCCGCACATGTAGGGGGGGGGGCAGTAGCCTATTCCTTTGTTGTCTACAATGCATATAACTTGCAACAAATATGCCCCTCAAATTCTGTTGTTGTTATCAATAACTTACCCCGAAGAACAAGACACGCAGCTCAGGAGGGGGGATGTACTCTAATATTTTCAAACACACGTAGGCTAGGGTCATTTTTAGGGGTTCAAAAATTTCAATTTCAGTATGTTTTGGGGTTTTTCAGAGAAATGAATATTTTTGGGGGTATGAAGATTTTGTTGATATTTTTGGGGTTTATCACATAATTGGACTATATTAAAGGGTCATTTCTATGCATTTTATGGTCTTTTCATTCGGTCAAGGTACATAATGGGGGCTATTTTTGGGGGTTGCTAAAATTTCAAATATTTTTTTGGGGGTACTTGAAATTCTTGATATTGTTTAGGTGAACCGTAGATGCTGGGCCTGACCATACGTATGAAGAAAAAATGAGAGTTACCACCCCCCAGACCTGGAACATGCAACCACTTTTATGTAACAAGTATACGCTTTTACAAAATAGCTCAGTCCACGCAGCTGTTCGAGCCGGCTGACTGACTGATTGATTGACTGAGAAGCAAGCAGACAGACAGCTATATTTTGATGCATACTTCTCTAAGAACAATGGTCATCTTCCGGCGGAAGGGGGGGGGTGGTTCTCTAATATTATCATAAATAAGTAGGTTCGGTCCACTTTTGGAGGGTAAAAATTTTGAATTTCATTTTTTTTTTTTTGGGGGGGGGGGGGGGGGGGGTCAGAAAAATAAATAATATGTTTTTGGGTATTATGATATTATGAATATTTTTTGGACATTTTGGGGGTCATTTCTATACATTTTAGGGTTTTTCTTCAGGTCAAGTACAGTATTGGAAAATGTGTTTGGGGTTGCTAAATTTCAAATATTTTTTGGTGTGCCTGATATTCCTTATAATTTTTGGGGAAAAGAGTAGATGCTGGATACA
This sequence comes from Loripinus fragilis, assembly GCA_964019695.1. Lineage (NCBI taxonomy): Eukaryota > Metazoa > Mollusca > Bivalvia > Lucinida > Lucinidae > Loripinus > Loripinus fragilis. The sequence goes on along the minus strand of OZ026531.1, from coordinate 35,023,653 downwards.
AGCCTACGTATTTAGAAAAAATGAAAGTATCCCCAATGGGGTCAGGCACTCTTACCACCTGAGCTACTAGATAATCTAGCAAAAGTGACCTACAGAACAAGTAAAAAAGCAAAGAACCGATAAAGCGAGACAGACAGTCATAGGTAGTATGCAGGCAGGCAGACGGTTAGATTATGCTGCTCACAGCCTTCAGAACATTGGACAGGCGCTCTAACCACCTGAGCCACTAGACACATGTAAGCTGGTTTAACGAGCATACAAGTAAAAGAACCAATGCATACAGACGGGCGGACTGATTAACGGGCAGACAAAGAAACAGCTAGATTTTGCTGCTCACAACCTTTGGCACTTTGGTCAGGCGATCTTACTACCGTAAATATTAGATTATTTAGCTAAATGAGCATTCAGAGAAATAAAAAGAGCGAAACCCAATGGTTTCATTCTGATTTAACCGTAATTGGTCCAGTGATTTCAGCACACCACCTATCTATCTTTTGTCATATTTGATTCTGGTAGTTTTTAGTTTTAGGATTTCCGCGGAAAAGAAAGCATATTACAGAACCCCGCGGCCATGAACAACGCCGACAATGGTCACATCCGCGGTAAGATTAGGAGCATGCTCTCTTCCCGTGGTTCAGATTCGCATCAAACTCGCAATAGAACCAGTATCGGCTGTCCCTGCTGGTAGAAACCAATAGACTATCAAAATGTAAGTGCCTTTGAGCCCCTAATTGGTTCTTGCCGCTTTAATTAATGTGTGAAAAAACGGTTCTAAAAAGCCCTACCCCGCGGCCAGATAACAAAACCCCGCAGACGCTATAGCATTTTTTCACGCACCTCCGCGGTTAAGACTTGCAACCGTTGAAGGGGTAGGGGCAGAAATCCCGTTCTCATAAACAATTGACGCTTATTTAAGCCGAATCATTAACATACAGGTAAAAGCAAATAAACGTACGCAAAAATATAGTAACCATTTCTGTAAAAAGGTGTAATTGTCAATCAATCCCAAAGTATCCCGATTTCAAGGACTCGTTCATGACGTTTTACTCGCATATTTTAAGTACTGTAATGCCTTAGCCATGATGTGTTGTTAGGGTGACTATTCAAGAAAACATATAATGCCTTTAATCGACTCTAACAAGTGTTCGTAAATAAGTTTTTACTATTTCAAATGAGAGCCCCTACTTTCAATTTCAGTATATTTATTCTCCGCGAATAGACCAGTCGACAAATATCCGCGTCCAAGAATTCGGTATGATACCTGTGCATATGCTACAAATATTACATTCACAATGGCTGTCCAAAATAAGTAAATGAACTTACCAATTGGACAATGTTTATCAGGTGCCCATCTGTTACATTCGTGGTTGTCGCCCATGTCAGCACATGTGTAACACGTCAGATCTGAAAAAAAAAATATACAGCACATTAGATTTTGGTTCAGAAAACCTTTAAACGCCCATGCTGACGTATCCAGCAGGGTAAGAGGTCTAAAATTGTGTGTCTTAATCTACATCCATACTTTGTGTCGACGTGCGAGAAATGAAGTATCTGGCAAGTATGTGCATTTGTAATGGTCGCCTGAGTATTCGCACATCGTCGATGCGATTAACACCCACAATAAATGTCCACATGTGAGAACAGACAGACAGCGGCCATTCTGGCGGCCATCTTGGTCTAGTGTTCATCGGACAAAAATAATCAATTTTCAAACGTGGATAAGAGAGTGATAAAAGAAGTGTATTTATGAAATTTGGAAATAATCAGGCGACAAATTACTTAGGTATAGTGTCTACAAGCGCAAACACGGACAGGCAGCGGCCATCTAGCTGCCACCTTGGTCAAAATAGAATGATAAAATGTAATGCATACATGATGAAAGAAATCGGCTGACAAGTGAATTCTTTATGTATCCACAAAAAGCACGGACAGAGAATTAGTATCTTTGGTCACTATCGGCCCGCCAACGAAACGCCATACGGATGGCGTTTCGCTGGAGGTCCGATAGTGGCCCGATATAACTTACCATTTTCTGCCTGTAATTCTGTGACTGGATTCATAATTGTATAGCTTGAAACTGTTACTGCTAACTCCAAGACGATAATCGCAGGAAGAATATAGTAGAGTTCCTGAAAATGAAAAATAAAACCGTATTAGTCCTAAATATTTGGGCGCCTAGCTATAAGGTTATAAAACTTTTTCATGCTCAACTCAACTCAACTGAGTATGAAATTTGTCTTGCTTAGAAAATTAAAATGCAAAAAAATATTGTCATTTAAACATTAATAAGAATGATAAAGCAACAATTGTGAGTTTGGAAGTAAGAAAAACCTTTATTTTTCAGCATTTTAGTTTTTATGAGCAGTTAAAATTTCATGCTCAATTAAGATGAGCATGGAAAAGGTTTTATAATATCGAGGCCTGAAGTTGGTAGGTCTTAAAATGATAGGTAGATATTTTTATTTGCAAAATGAACTATCCGTTGGGAGAAGACTTAACAGGGTTCAGACTGGTTACAAATGTATATGCGTACTGAAATTAATCTGGTTATTTTGGAGATTGGCAGTGATCTTCACGGTAAAATTACAAAAGAAATCTTATTATATACTTTAATTTTTGGTAATATTTTATATAGTTACACCTGTGGATACATAATTAGATAGTGCTTATGTGCAAAATAAATAAATAAATAAATAAATAAATAAATAAATAAATAAATAAATAAATAAATAAATAAATAAATAAATACCATATTTTCTGGTCCTTGTTGAATATAGAATAATAAAGTGAAAATATCTCAACCAAACGGTTTTAGAAACAAAATTAAATGAATGAAGACAGAAATGAAAGATAGAATATTTATATCTGTTGGCCATGCAAAATACTAACAATTATCGCCAGAAGTAACACTTTCTGTCTAACAATACCCCCAATTAGGGATTCACGCAGGGGTTTCAAAGGGCGCGCGACAAAAGTATTGATCAAATTAATGGTTAGAAATTCTCACTGATGTGTTGATCACACTTAATTAATGGATTGTAAAACATCTCCTGATTAGATTGTTTACCAGTTTGTTTGTTTATTGCCACTTTTAACAAGACCGCCTCACAGCTAATTTGGTAAGCTGTTTTAACAAATCAAACGTTTAGGGGATTATCACCGATCTTAATCTTTTCTCGCCTTTTTTTTTCGCGATGCCGTATTCATCCAACACGAAAAGGCATCTTGTGTAGCATCGGTGTAAAAGTTTTGATTCTTTATCATTAGTTTTGTCTTGAAGTGGGTCCTACTTTTCAATTTTTTCCTTGATGAGGGCAGAGAGGATCTAACTACCACTAAAAGCGGGCCATCATCGGCCCGCCAGCGAAATGTCATTTTAATAGCGTTTCGCTGGCGGACCAATAATGGCCCCAACATTGAATGCGGGCTTTGTAGCTTTGTGATTTTCAGAGGAGCAGACCAGTATTGCTAAGAAACCCTATATTTTTGTAATTTTTCAGGGGTGGGGGAGAGTCCGGACCCCCTGTCCCCCCTCTGAATCCGTGTGCATGCCTTACGTCCCAGTCAACATTTTTCAGTCATGCCAGGAGGGGTCATCCTGAGTTGAACCAGTACTTAGCAGAGGATAAAGTGTCTTGCTCGAGGATACAGCGCAGTGCCTCCAGTGAGGCTAAAATCGCTACCCCTCGATCTCGAGTTAAGCACTCTACCACTGACCAACCGTGCTCAGGGGCGGATCCAGGTTTTCTGGAAAGGGGGCTCATATGTATAAAGGTATGTGTGAGTGGTGGTGGTGGTGGTGGTTCGCTTTACTGACTTTATCAAATTTTGTATTAAATATCCCATGAAAATGAAATAATTTGGTCTCACTGAGACCAAATTATTTCATTTTCATGGGATATTAAAAAAAGGGGGCGGCGGGGATCAAACGACTCCCGAACCCCTCTGTATCCGCCACTGGCACTCCACATGTACGTATATAAATGTCGACAGGGGTGTAGCTTGCTTAAAGCTGGGCCGCGTAGCGCAGTCTGGTTCGTGAAGCGGCTTGTAATTCCCTTGTAAGACCCCAGTTAGAATATGCTTCGGCTGTCTGGGATCCGCACACGAAGGTGCGAATATCCCAAAATCGAATAAGTCTAGCGAAAAGCTGCTCGATGGACAGCCAATAACTTCGATAGACAGTCAAGTGGAACTGAGATGGTTAAACAACTTGGATGGCGATCTTTGACGCCCGTCTTGTTTTACAAGGTGATTCATGGCTTGGTTGCTGTACCCCTCCCGGACTTCAAACATTACTCTAATAGAATATATAGGTACTGCCACTCCATGACCTTCAGGCAGGTCTCAACCTCAACGGATTACTATAAGTTGTCATTCTTTCCTTTAGCAATTGTTCAATGGAATTCCCTCCCCGAGTCTGTGGCATGCTTGCAAAGCCTTGATGCTTTAAATACAGCTGTCTGCAAGCTGCAGCGCTTACGCCCATAGACCCCTAAAATGTTTGTTTTTTAACTGATTCTATCATAACGTATCATCTGTTTTTATCCCTCACTTTTATGCTTTTAAACCTCTGTACTATAATTCTCCCTTTTTTACTGTACTGTACTAACAGACGCTGCGCCAACCTGCCTAGAATGTCCGTGAGGGCGTATGGAAGTATAAAGAGAAAGAAAGAAAACTTATGTGTCTGGCTACAGGTGCGTGTCTATAGTAACTGCAGATCCAGGGGTCGCGAGTCACATGTCGATCCTGGCCTGGTCCCATACTTTCGTGGAGGTTGATCAAGTAATAATTTCTACGGCCACCCCCCCCCCCCCCCCCACCGCTGAATCAAGAAGGGTTGTTGTCAGGTACAAGCGAACGTTTGTGTACGAAGTACTGGTTGATCGCTTAGTCAGGCTTGCACAGGAAAAAGTGTGGTTAGGAGAACTGTTCGTCCCGACATGACCATAGCTGTTGGTTGGGACGCTAAGCATCAAACTGACAATCAAACAAAGTTTACTTAAAATTTAACGTACGCAATTGTCGGTATCTGGTTAGTGCGTTTATGCAAATGATTCCAAACAGGGAGCATTTGAAAATAGCGTAAACTCAGATAAGACGCCGCAAATATTTTCTATGTTTTCGCTATATGACTTGCTTTGTTTATCAAAGCTTTGTTTCACATTTGATAGTTTGCAATTCAATTTCTTGGGGTCCATAGCATAACTGAATATCGAAAAAATGTGAACAAACTGCAAAAGAGAGCGGCACATATTATTTTAAAAGTTGATTAAACTATTTCATCAGTGGAAATGTTCCAAAAAATCTGGAAAAACGGATCCTACAGAAACAGAGAGAACCTACAATATTAGAAAACAGTAGGCTCGGTTTATATGGGGCTAAGATGGATGCCAGTATCACAACGAATCTATCATAACAATGCTGTTTTGACATACTCAGCCTTAAACAACCGAATTCCATCATATATATCCGATTTACTGACACCGACAGCTTTTGCATATAACAGGAATATTAGGTCATCAGAAAATGGCTCATTAATGGTACCAAAAACCAGGCTGTCCTTTTACACGTCCTCATTTACAGTTTCAGTCTCTAAACTACATTGTAAGGAACACTTACCTGCATCAGTTAAACAAGCAACTTCCTTGAATTCATCTTAAAGAGCTGTGCTAGAACCCGAGGATAGAACATATTTCATTTTAGAGACAGCAATTTTACTAATGAACTCACTGTTTTTATATACCCATCAGCACACATCGGATGTACAATGTGGACAACAAATGTGCCACTTGACGTAAGACTGTATTATACATGTATACGTTTAATTTGTCTGAAACTACATTGTTATCCATTATTTTAGCAATTCCATGCATGCTTGTATATATGTACATATTACTGTTCGTTTGTCTCCATGTTTGTAAATATCAGTTATGGTCAGCGGGCCATATGGTAGACTGGCTATCCAGCTAAATATGTCACCCTCTTGAAATATTGTATTAATAAATAAATAAATAAATAAATAAATAAATAAATAAATAAATAAATAAATAAATGTAAAAACTATTTAAGCCCCCCCCCCCCCCCATTTCCCCCCGGAAGCCGGCTGCTATCCGTTTTAAGGTTGTGATTTTGTTGGTGTTTATTCATTGTTTTGGTTGCTCCCATTGTGTGTGTGTGGGGGGGGGGGGGAAAGCTGGGACTTTGTTTTTAGGGTGTAGTTCTTTATGTCCTTTATTGTTCTGCAATCAATAATCTGAGGAAGAGATAGGTTTTTGCTTAGCTAAAATAGTGTTTTGCTGGCATATAGTGTTCTATGTCTCTTCTTTGCGTTGCTGTGGGATGATCTGTGATATGTGACTGTGGTATTTCCTGGTCAATTAACAAGGCTCTATCTCTTGAGGATATCGACTAGATGATGTATTGTTGTGTCCCTTAACAAGCCTATGTAAAGCATGGGGCCCCTGGGATGCGGCCATTTTTGCCCCGTGGCCATTATTTGACCAGACATGGCAGAGGATTTCTAGGTGATGTAACATACCACGCATCAAGGCTCTGTGAATTGTGCTTTCAGACAAGAAGATTTTTTTTATATGTTTTCAATTTACATGTATATACACCTACACATTGCATGTAGACCATATGACCTAGTGGATGGGGCCATTTTACACACAGGGCCATAAATTGAGCAAACTTGGTAGAATTCAGCTAAATGATGCTTCATACCAATACAAATACCCCACGCCTATGGTTTCAGACAAGATGAGTTTAAAAGTTTTCATTCCAAAATCTGTTTTAAGGGTCATATAAGGATCATTCTGCCTCGTTTGGTCATGTTTGAAATCCAGCAAGGAGTTTTGATGACGAAAGATATCCAATGATCACGAAAGTTTACCTTGTGTATAAGGTGTTTCCATCACTGGTAACCCATATGTCACTCATAGTGTTACTCTTCATAAATGAATAAGAGCAACGTGATGGGTCACACATGAGTTATCGAGGAAGTATGTGCTAAGGAGAGCTAATCAAACAACAAATACAGCATTCTTTTTCCTTGACCTATATTTTATCATCCAAAATTTGACAAATACCATGTTACATTTCAATCTTCCCATGTATTTCTTTGTTTATAAATATAATCCATTTCCTGTCATTGTAATATAAGTCACTGAGTTCCCCAACGTAATCAACCAACATTACTTATAAGCACTAAAATGGCACTGTCTATCATAAGTAGCACCTAGTAACCAATGATCATCGCAAATGTATGGAAATCATTATCTTTTAAGTAGCATTCGTTACTCAAATAACAATTAAGATACATCGTTACACAAATAACAATTAATAATAACCAACGTAACCAAAGTCAACAAAACAATGAATATATACATTTATACAATGCCCGCACGAGCAGCCTTGCGACAAAACAAACACACTGACTTGTGCTTCCAGCGAAGACTCAGATCAACATCAGCATCTGTCAAGTCTGGTCAGTCTTTGCTGACCCTTGGTCCTTAACTACCCATAGAGTGCATAGAGAAGACTCTGATCAGACTAGGTGATAGCAAGACTGACCTGAGTCTTTACGCTGGGTCTGCTAGACACTTGGTTGATTTCATTCATGATGTAGCTCTTATACAAGCACTACAGGTAGCCCTACTATATATGGATCAGCACAAAAGAATTTGACACTAGTGTCAAATATTTTTATGCTGATCCAGCGAGCAGTGAAGACTTAGACGAGCATGTGCATGTGCACAGTCTTGCCAGGGCCTTCGATGCTCACATACACAAAGTATGGAAGAGGATGAAGGCTCGGACCAAATTGTAGCCCTCTAGCCTCGCTTGATACGTTGGCAGGGTTTTGGTGAATATGTGATTTATGTGTTGCTGTCTCGTTAAAATACAGCATAATTACGACTGCGTTTCTACTTTGAATTTAAGATCCAACAGTAGATAGATCCAACAACAGCTAGATCCAACAATAGCTTGATCCAACGACTGCTGATTCTCTGTCAACAAAGTCCTTGTTAGTGGCTGCCTTCAGTTACTTTTGCTTTCATGGAAACCACACGCCATTTCAGTTCTTCCAATTATTACATTATACTATTGTAACGGTGACTTTTATAGTATAGGCCACTGTTATGATAGTATACTGCCCATTGACGGAGCACATATTTTGACAGAATCATATTCCTGATTTCCGCAATAATACTGAAAGTTCATTTCAAATCACATCTGATATCACGTGAAAGTGATAACGATCCATGTGACAACTACTACGGCTATGATTGGTGATAAGCTTGCATGTGACGTTCCGGAAGTTGTCTGTGTAAACATGGATGCTGAGAGCTGTAACGATGTTGTTTTGTTGTGTGGAATTTCTCTGTTACAGTAAGAATCTGTACAACAAGATCTGCACTCCTGCAAAGAAGAAGAAAATATGCTTAGCAAGACTGTCAATTATGACGCAGGTCGACATGAAGAGAAATAGAGAATACTAGGTGAGTGTCTTTTGATATCAAGTTTACCAGGCAAGGCCTTTGAGAACGCTTGTTGATATTGCGAGGCTTGTAAAGCGATTCAACATGCATTCTCAAAGCCGAGGCTGGTAAACTTGATATCAAAAGATGCGAACCTGGTATTCAATTTATCAGTTTACCCACTGTTTCACTCTTCAAACTTGCGTTTATGTATTGTGTCGATTCAGTGTCATTGGCGACGTCATTCAAAAAAGCAACGTCATCATGACCTAATAAAGGTACATGCCATGAGATAGACAACATTTATCAGGCAACGTGTAATAATGCAGTTAATATGAGAGGTGACTGATAAATAATCCTTAATTCAAAGATTTTCATACCATCAAAGTATGTTACGAGGCCATGGATTAGGTAGGAAGGGGATTGGGGTCAAGCAAATCTCATTAAAATGGTATCATTTTCAAAAATGGCTTTGAGGTTATCAATATGACACTGCATGACGATAAAAAGCATTTGGTTCCTCCTATACAAGTTTATAGAAACATTCACAAATATTTCCTGGTATTATGTTTGCTACACACTCGTAAAACAAAGATGGATAATATGAAAGTAAGAAAGAGGGTAAAGATCAGGAATCGATACAATCAAGCACCACCTGACCCAGGATACCAATGGGAAAGTGACACCTGTCTTAAGTATTGCCCAGTTATGAAAATTGTTAAGATATTATATTTTATCCATTTCCACCATTATATTTTGTCTTATCCTAGTGTCAGACACTGTGGTATCCCTATATCATCTTAAGATAATTGGGGTTCTGTAAACGGGAATTAAATATTGTATTTAATTAATTGGGCCTTGACGGGATAAAACCTATCTTCGGGGTTTGCGAACAACAAAGGCGCAGACCAGCCTGCGCATCTGCACAGTCTGATCAGCGCCTTTGAAACCCCGAAGACAGGTTTTATCGCGATGAAGCCCAATTAGCATATTAAAGTTCTCACCATTTGATGTCTGTGGTGTTTAGAGTGCAATTTCTCGCAACCAATGGATTCAATAGTACACTCAGTTGGTCGTGCACATCTCTTCTCTACCATAACGCTCTTGCCCGAATGACGATGGAAACGGTGTACCGTCTCACACACAGTGTGTCCTGAAAAACATAAAAATCAATCAAGCCATTTTCGAAATCCTAAAATCTACAGTTATCAATCCTGAAATAGACAATTATCAGTCCTGAATTCTACAGTTATCAATCTTGAAATCTACAAATCTCTTATATTGAAATTAATATTAGTATTGAAATTTATGGTTAGCTGAAATCTACAATAATAGTCAATCTTGAAATCTACAATGACCAATATTAAAATCTACGTTCATCAATCCTGAAATCTACATTCGCCAATATTGAAACCTTCAATTATCGATCCTGAAATCTACAATTACTGATAATGAAATCTACAATCACCAATATTGAAATATACAATTACTGATATTGTAATCTACAACCACTAATACTGAAATCTACAATTATCGATCCTGAAATCTACAAATATCGATCCTGAAACCTACAATTAGCAGTATCAATCTACAATTATCAATCCTTAAAGCTACAATTCTCAATTCTGATATATACAATAACCTGGAATCTACGATTACCTGAAATCTACAACTATCTGAAATCTACAATCACCAATATTGAAATCTAGAATTAATGATATGATAATCTACAATTACCGATAATGAAACCTACAATTACCTGAAATCTATATATAATCGCCAGTATTGAAATCTACAATTACCGATATTGAAATCTACAATTTCCTGAAATCTACAATAACCAAACCTGAAATCTACAATTTTCCACTCTGACATAAATATTGACTCTAGACAAGACTATGAAGGTGACAAACCATTTTTTTCTCTCCAAAATATAGACATTATACAATTATTGACTTCAATGAGGTAGACATGAGGATTTATCTACCCGAAAAAGTGATAATTCACCGAGGCCGCTAGGCCGAGGTGAATATCACTTTTAAGGGTAGATAAATTCTCATGTCTACCGAAATTGAAGTCAATAACTGTTTTGTTATATGACTTTTCAACTAAGAATAAAACTTTTCTACTTTAACTTTTGTTGTTCCTTCAACCTAAGGACTTTCTCACAAGTTATATCAACTGTTATTAAAATATTTTAATGTAGTATTTTGCATTTTGAAATGTATGTCATTTCTCTGAATTTGGAATGTAAAATTTAATCATAAAACTTTTTTTCACATTTTATTTATTCATACAAAGATAAATGAACAAACAAAACAAAACAAAACAAAACAGTTGTTAAAATTCACAAAAGTCTTTAGTTTACCTGTTGGGATGTGAAACAGCAAATCATGTCAATTTCATGCAGCACATGCTAGTTTCATACTCATCATGCTATTTTTAGCTCTCTAGAGGGTGATATTGCAGAAGTGTCAAAAATATTAACTTCTGGAAACTAGTTAGAGCTGGTTTTCATCCTATATCACCTTCTGGGCCAGTTCAGACCAGTTTTCAGGTAGACATAGAGATTTATGAAGACAAATTGGGCCAATCAGGAGACAGGAATCTCTCCAGTCATATAACAATGTCTAATCACACCTTACAGGATAGCTGTGTGTGCATGCCCAACGAGTGATCTGACGCATATGCTACAAATACCGCTATCCAAAATAAATAAATCAACTTACCAATTGGACAATGTTTATCAGGGGCCCATCTGTTACATTCGTGGTTGTCGCCCATGTCAGCACATGTGTAACACATCAGATCATCTGAAAATAAATATACAGCACATTAGATTCTGGTTCAGAAAACCTTTAAACGCCCACGCTGGCGTATCAAGCGGGGTTGGAGGTCTAAAATGTTGTGTCTTCATCTTCATTCATACTTTGTGTCGGGGTGCGAGAAGTGAAGTATCTGGCACGTCTGTGCATTGTAATGGTCCCCTGGGTATTCACAGCTCGCCGATGCGATAAACATCAACAATAAATGTCCACATGTGAGAATAGACAGACAGTGGCCATTTTGGCGGCCATCTTGGTCTAGTGTTCATCGGACAAAAACAAAATTTTCAAACGTGGATCAGAGACTGATAAAAGTAATGTATTTATGAAATTTGATGTAATCAGGCGACAATTTAACAAGCTATAGTATCTACACGCGCAAACACGGACAGACAGCGACCATCTAGCTATCATCGGCCAAAGTCCGTTCTCAGCTTAAATGCATACATGAAATTTGGAAGAAATCGGTCGACAAGTGAATAATTCATAGTATCCACAAAAACACGGATAGATGAACGCTCTCATGAATTGATATCTCTGATCACTATCGGCCCGCCAGCGAAACGCCATTCGGATGGCGTTTCGCAGGAGGGTCGATAGTGGCCCGATTTAATGTGCTTACAGGGAAGCAACATGTATAAAGCACATGAGGACAAAATCCAAATATAACTTTACCATTTTCTGTCTGTAATTCTGTGACTGGATTCATAATTTTATAGCTTGAAACTGTTACCGCTAACTCCAAGACGATCATAGCAGGAAGAATATAGTAGAGTTCCTGAAAATAAAAATAAAACCGTGTAAGTCCTAAATATTTGAGTACCGAGCTTGTAGTTAAAAATTATATATCTTTTTCATGCGCAACTCAACTGAGTATGAAATTTATCTTGCTTGGAAATATAAAACACAAATAATTGTTGGCATTTAAATGCATGCTTGTATATATGTATATATTACCGTTCGTTTATTTCCATGTTTAATATATCAGTTATATGTTCAGAGGGCCATATGGTAGACTGGCCGTCGAGCTAAATATGTCACCCTCTTGAAATATTGTATAAATAAATAAATAAATAAATATTTATAAGATTGATAAATACAACAATTGAGAGTTTGGAAGTAAGAAAAGCCTTTAATTTTTCAGCATTTTAGTTTTTATGAGCAGTTAAATTTTCAAGCTCAATTAAGCGGAGCATAGAAAAAGTTGTAGAATCTCGAAGCCTGAAGTTGGTAGGTCTTAAAAAGATAGGTTGATATTTTTGATTGCAAAATTAAATATCCGGTGAGAGAAGACTTAACAGGGTTAAGACTGTTTAAATGCGCAATGAAATTAATCAGTTTTTGTTTGTTTATTATTTTGAAGATTGGCAGTGATCTTTTTATAAAATATTTTTTGTATATACTTCAATTTTTGGTAATATTTTATATAGTTACACATGTCGATACATAATTAAATGTGCTTATGTGCAGAATAAATAAATAAATAAATAAATAAATAAATAAATAAATAAATAAATAAATACCATATTTTCTGGTCCTTGTTGAATATAATAAAGTGAAAATATCCAAATGGCTTTGGAAACAAAATTGAATGAATGAAGACAGAAATGAAAGATAGAATATTTATATCTGTTGGTCATGCAAAATACTAACAATTATCGCCAAAAGTAACACTTTCTGTCTAACAATACCCCCCAATTAGGGATTCACGCAGGGTGTTCAAAGGGCGCGCGACAAAAGTATTGATCAAATTAATGGTTAGAATTTCTCAGTGATGTGTTGATCACACTTAATTAATGGATTGTAAAACATCTCCTGATTAGATTGTTTACCTGTTTGTTTGTTTATTACCACTTTTAACAAGACCGCCTCACAGCTAATTTGGTAAGCTGTTTTAACAAATCAAACATTTGGGGGATTATCACCGATCTTAATCTTTTCTCTCCTTTTTTCGCGACGCCGTATTCATTCAACACGAATAGGCATCTTGTGTAGCCTAGATGTAAGTTTTTGTTATCATATTTATGTCCTTAGATTTGTCAGAGTAGGTCCAACTTTCTTTTTCCTTGATGAGGGTAGAGAGGATCCATATACCACTAAAGCGGGCCATCATCGGCCCGCCAGCGAAACACCATTTAAATAGCATTTCGCTGGCGGACAACATTGAATGCTGGCTTGGTAGCTTTGTGATTTTTCAGGGGATCTAGACCAGTACTGCTAAGAAACCCTATATTTCTGTAATTTTTCAGGGGGGGGGGGGTCCGGACCCCTGTCCCCATCTGGATCCGTGCATGCTTTACATCTCAGTCAGCATTTTTCGGTCATGCCAGGAGGGGTCATCCTGGGTTGAACCAGTACTTAGGAGAGGATAAAATGTCTTCCTCGAGGATACAGCGCGGTGCCTCCAGTGAGACTAAAATCGCTACCTCTCAATCTCAAGTTAAGCACTCTACCACTGACTCACCTCGCTCAGGGGCGGATCCATGATTTCTGGAAAGGGCGTTCATATGTATAAAGGTGTGAGTGTGTGTGGTGGTGGTGGGGGTGGTTCGCTTTGCTGACTTTATCACATTTTTAATTAAATATCCCATGGAAAATGAAACAATTTGGTCTCGCTGAGACCAAATTATTTCATTTTCATGTGCTATTTAAAAATGGGGAGTGGGGTGACGTGGAGGGGGTTCAAACGACCCCGAACCCCCTCTGTATCATGCCGCCACTGGCGCTCCGCATGTATGTAATATAAATGTCGACAGGGGTGTAGCTTGCTTAAAGCTGGGCCGCGTAGCGCAGTCTGGTTATGTGTCTGGCTACAGATGCATGTCTTTAAGGGGTCGCGAGTCACGAGTCGATCCTGGCCTGGTCCCAGACTTTTGTGGAGGTTGATCAAGAAATAATTTCTACGGCCATCCCCCCACCGGCTGAATCAAGAAGGGTTGTTGTCAGTAAAAAGCGAAAGTATGTGCACGAAGTACTGGTTAATTGCTAAGTCAAGCTTGCCCAGGAAAAAAGTGTGGTTAGGAGAACTGTCGCCCCGACATGGTCATAGCTGTTGCTTGGGACGCCAAGCATCAAAACAATCAAACAAAGTTTGCTTAAAAATTAACGTACACAATTGTCGGTATCTGGTTATATTCATTTGCAAATAATTCCAAACAAGGAGCATTTGAAAATAGCGTGTACTGAGATAAGACGCCGCAGAACGCAGCGTCTCATCAGGGTCTGCGCCATTTGTCATGTTAAACACACTCTTGGTAATGGTTAACAGTTTTAAATCTTATATGAATCAGGTCATCTTCCACTTCGTTAATTGGTGCTAAACCCTCAAAGGGGTCTAAGATCATCGTTGTTAGAATGCATAATGTATGGGTGTAGGTGATGTCTCTGACCAAAATTAAAAACATTATGTCAGCATGGGTTTTTTATTTAAGAAATGAAATCGATTTTTGGAAGGTTCATGGAATCATGAATACTTCGGGTCTCTTGCACACGGGGGTAATACCAATTTCGCTTTTTTGCTGGCGACCAGGACGATACTGTGAAAGCTGCTATCGACCTCGGAGTACGGCTTTCGACCGGTCGGTACGGCTGTCGACTGTTAAAAAACATCAAATTCGACGGTAAGTGTGCTTATTTAGTGTGTGATCCTACATTTTGGGAGTTAAACCGTTTCTTGAATAGCTTGCAAATTGTTTTAAATGATTTACAGGCCTGGCTACTAGCCCGTTTTAACGCTCAGCGGATTTCAACGGATATTCAACAAAAACTAAAAAAAATCAGTATTTCCATGAAAATTGGCAAATCGAGGCGATATGATGCAGATACACCATAAACATACATGATTACCTTTAATCTGTAAATGTACATGTTGTTTTTTTGCCTCTGTGGTACTTTTATATTTTTAATACTGCGTCGATGAACTGTAAATTTGCTGGGTACGGTTGTCGACGTTACTGGATACGGATGTCGACGATTCACCGAGAATGTAACATATTTCTTTACTGTAAAATTAACAATTTAACACTCATTAGTGTTCATGTAATAGGACCCTGTTAACAGTTTTCAGCCATGCTGGGACGATTCCCTGTCTTTCTTGGTTGAACTAGCACTGAGCAGCACTCAGGGAAATAGCTCACTGTCTCTGAAGATTCTCGAACTAGCAACCATTCCATCCACAGTCTAACGCTGTACCAATATGAACCGCCACTGTGATTGGTACGGAGCTGGTTGGATTGGCATATTGGACTACAGCTAGTAAGAAACTATTAATCTACGAAGTCAGTTATTACTTCATGTGTTTTCTAGTTTTGCAATTATATTGACGAGGAAGATAGAGCTGATTACTTTGCTCTAATTGTCTTTCCTTTGTCATGTGATTGTTTGTGTTCTGTGGTTCTTCCTCATGGTGCTGTGGGTGAGCCTGCATTGTGTTATTGTGGTATTTCCTGACCATGCTCGCTTACTTTTGAATGTTAAATGTGAAGCGGAAACGGCAGTTTTGCATATAAGTACAGCAAAGGTTTAGACGTGTCTGTATATGCATCTACACATTCTCATCAGAAACTTCTGGGAGCGCAGTGGCTCAGTGGTAGAGTGCATGTCTCGAGACTGAATGACTACGGGTTCGAGCCTCAACGGCGTCACTGCGTTGTGTCCTTGAGCAAGTCACATTAATCCGTGCTTAATAGTGGTTCAACAAAGGAAGATCCCGCCCGACATAACTGAAAAAATGTTGAATCAAATCAAAGAAACAGAAACTTCTGCCAAAGAACCAGTGTTCAGACATTTTATAAAGAGAGCGTAGCATAAAATTAATTTCCTCTTTCCCGTTGGACTTTCTGATTATCCTGCCACCCGTTAACCAGGGGGAGAACATTCCAGTCTTGATCATTGGAGGACCAGATCCGCAAAGGCGGATCCAAGATTTCTTGAGAGTGGATTTAAAAATTCATATTTAATTTTGCCTGATCATTTATTCATTTTATTTTTCCTTATTTTTCCGAAAATTCCCCATAAAAATGAAACAATTTTGGTTCAAAGCGAACCCCCTGAACACCCCTCCCGATGGTACAGGACGCTAGGGGAGGAAGGGGCCTGTTTTAAGGTTATTACAATTTTACTTGATATTTGTAGAGGTGTGTAGGTCTAAAATTCTGTTATCAGACTGCATGCGCGGATCCAGAAACGTTTGTCTGGAGAGCGGCCTATTATCGGCCCTCCAGTGAAACGCCATTTTAATGTCCTTCGCTGGTGGGCCAATTTTGGCCTAACATTGAAAGCTGACTTCGTAGCTTTGCGAGTTTTCATTTGATCCGGACCAGTATTGCTTAGGAGACCTGTAGTTTTGTGGTTTTCTAGGGGGGTGGGGGTGCCCCTTATGGCGCTTGAATGAACATCAGCGCCCAGAATGTCACTCAAGTCATCTTATAGACCAATGGAACGTCAACCCTAGCAAGTGATATAGTGCCACAAACAAATAACATGTGTCTTACGTATGTGGATCCAGAGGAGAGGTATGGAGGTTGAATACAGGTATTGACACCACCCCGCACCCCCCCCCCCTACGAAAATTCAAAAAAACTGCGCAACCAACATTCAGTGCTATGCCATCATCCGCCCGCCAGCAAAACACCAGGTCCCCTCATCTTGAACAACCTGGATCCGCGTATGCAATATTTTAACTGCATGGTTACTACAAAGCGGTTCTCAGCTCGTGGCAACTGACGTTCTTTTCTTGTGCCAATCTCGGGTGACCTATATGCCTTTGGCATTAGTGTCTGTTGCATTCAATTATTTCTGCCTGAGTTTGGAATAGAGATGTCATACTTATGTCGAGTTTGAGTTCAGCCTGTTACATTTAGGTCTGGATGACCTTATATCCATTTTTCTGCCATATACGTAAATATGTCATTAATTTATTTTTTTGAACATTGTTGTTTTTGTGTATCATATGTATATTGCTGTATATATGTTTATAGAGGGCATAAAGGTAGACTAGCAATAAAGCTAATTGTGTTCACCCTCTTAAAATAATGTTAATGAATAAATAAATAAATAAATAAATAAATGTGCAGCAATGCATTATTTTGGTCGCAAGTTCTAAATTAAGTGATCTAAAGTTTAGCAAACTATAAGTGCAAAATTCAAATCATTTTACTTTAATACTACGCTAAAATCAATTCAGATTCAAAACATCTTTATTTGAACAAAACATTCACCACACTTCAGTAATTATATACTAGGCCAAAAAAGAAACGCCGCATAAAATAATTAAAAATATTGTGTGTTAAATGAGAGTGGAAAAAATCCATCATCTGTCTATATTTTGCCAATCTTTCTTCTGCATATTTTCCCATTGATGTTGATTGAGGCGAGTCAATCAAAACCAGTGTACTGACAGATTTTCCATATTCCTGTTTTTCACGTGCACACTCAGTCCATTCAGATTTACATGTGTACTAACTACTGAAATCTCTAGTCGAACATCCCAAATGTCTAAAAATATTTGAAAACTTTGGAATTTAAGATTACACATTGCTAATTTACGGTGACAAAATGTGCACATGTGGAACGTGAATGTGCAATAGGAATGTTAAAAGCTAACGTGACGCCATTGATAGTAGCCAAACAATTTTGGTGCTATGTTAGGACGATTGGACGTCTTAAGAATCGTTTCCAACAAATTGGGACAACGTCTAACCGTCCGCGTCCAGGGCGTTGTCGTGAGTCGATGCGACGTCAAGATCGAGACATCCAGACGTCTTATTTGTGCAATCGATTTCATCTGGAGTCAGTCACAGCTAGGGCATCCCAAGGAACTCGTAATCCAAAAATCATGGCTCAAACTGTGAGAAATGGTTTCAAGATATTTGTTTAAGAACCCCGCCTCTCAACGTTTGACGGAACTTAACTTTGGTGCAGTATTTACGTCAAATTAAGAAACCCGTGGTATTACCAACGTCTTAATAAATTGAGAAACTGGCAAAGAGCATTCTCTAGCACCATTTTGCTCTAATTTTTCTAATTACTGCATGTTTTTTTTAATGAAATACAAAACTGGTACAGTTAACACTTTTCATACATAGCGGCGTTTCTTTTTTGGCCTAGTATATGATGCATGGCTAAGCATATGCATAAATACTTATATGACCTCGCTCTGTTTATGTTAGACTTATAAAGTCTGATCAGATATGATTTTTTAATCATATAGATATTGGTGTCTTTGATCTAAATTTATCATTTTTCGCAAATACTTTATTTTTCTTGTGCTACCTCATCAGATAATGATTGAGCCAGCATAAATTAAAATTGGACTGGAATGTTAGCATAAGATAAGATTGAATGGTAGCGGTTGGTATGGGTTCATAGAGGCAGTATCAACATCTACGATTGATTTCAGTCTATGCATGTGTTTGCCAAAACAACTTTTATGGACATCGACAAAAGTCATTTTAAAACATCCTTGCATTTGTATAGCATAAAACCATAATTGTAGCATACACAACAATAGTAAGACGTCGCGTCAGTTGTTGGTGATAATTTCAAAAACGTAGGGGTCCTCTCTATTGAAAGTTCACTATTTCACTTATTCCATTACAGATTTCTACAAACTAAACATTTTACAAAAGGTTATTAATTATATTTTACGTTGATAAAAAAGAAATACCAATTAAGATACAAAGAAAAAGTTATCACTTAGATATTCTGTATAAAATGCCGAGTTTTTGCATGTAGAGACGTAACAGAAATTGTTAAGCGGAGTGTTTCTTTATCCAAAAATTATAACTAAAAATGTATGGAATCTTGTAATTTTTCACGCACAGCTATGTTTTGTGCTTATCCTCACGACGACATGCGCGAAATTGACGTTAATCGGCAAGCTAACCAGAAATAGCCAAACAAGCAAAGAAACGGAAAGTGTAGAGATTTAAAGAAAACGTTGAAAACACGGGATCTATGTATTTATTTTGGTGCATTACTTTTTAGTGCCCCGTGTTTTTTAAATTCGAAGTATATCAAAAAAATGCGTTTTCAAAATAGACTTAAACTTTGGATTTATTCGTGATTATTTCCATTTTTAAAGCAAAATTTTGTTATTTTGCTATGTCTAGCGAAAATGTCACACTTACGCAAATGGCGTCTTCATAAATATGAGACATAAATTCAATACTAAATGAAAAGATGTTTCTTAAAACTTATTTCTCTCTAAAAAAAGATGTGTAAATGCGTTTTTCACATAATCGATGCTGTTCTGAAATTAAGAGAAATGCATTAATATTGATTTTAATATCGTAAAAATGCTTTGTCTAGCGAAAATGTCACAAACGCCGTTTTTACGTAACTAATCGCGGCGTAAAAACGTTAAAGGGGGCGGCAACCCTAATGATAAGTATTTTTTTCAGAAAGAGCTCTATGAACCATGAGTTTTTATACTAGTATCATCAAAATCGGTCGAAAAATGGGGAAGTTATCGGGTATTTAAAGAATTCAATATGGCCAACATTTAGCCGCCAATTTGAATATTTAATTAGTTTTCAGAATTTTTTCAACTGCTTAATTTTTAGTTATCAATACTATCACAGCATCTGTGTTTCAGCAGATATGCAGCTTTATACATAAGGAAAAGGTTTTATTAAAGAAAATTGCAATTAATCCATTGGTTTGTCTTTTATTTTGATTACGCATATTTAATTAGGCTGTGTGACGTCACTAAGCCTACAATATGGTCGCTTTCATTACAGTCCATTTGCAAATGTTCAAAACCCCATATTTTCTATGTTTTTTAACCGATTTTCCTAAAACTTATATACTGATGCATCAGTATAGTTTTGTAGAACACTGTCCTATATTAAATTGATATGAAATAGGTCACTTGCCAGAATTAATCCGAGGAATCTGAATATTCAGTGACCTTTACCCCTGTTTTCAGGAATCTTCAGGAAATATATCACATGAGCTTGAAATTCGATCCTTATTCACTCATATAGCCCCTAAACCGAAAGCTCATAATGTCATTATGCAATGACATTTGAGCTTTTGGTTATGAGTCTATACATGTAATGTAAGGACCAAACTTCAAGCTCCTGTGAATATATACAGCCACCGGACACACCCACTCGCCATCCAGTGACGTTGTCGCTTAAATCGATGTATTTCCAGATGTTTTGGGAAAAATATTGTCCTAAAACTATAGAAGCTAAAATTTAGAAAAAGTACCAAATGAAAGCAAACTGATTTACGCAATATGCATTTTTATTGTAGCTTCTCGGTTTCCGTTGTTTTCGTATGGTAGTAATTTAAACGCAAACACAAATTAAAAATTACAGTTTCGGTGACGTTAACGTTAGCGTCTATGGGAATAGTGATACTTTAAAATTTACATCAGTTTCAAATGCGTTCAACTTGAGAACTAAAAGTGTAATTATTTTAAGCGTTTATTGTATATTGCTACTTTCGATTTGCTCTTCATTCCTGTAAGTTTTATAAAATTTAACCCATAAAGTTTGTCATGGAAATTTTTTACAAAAACTCTAGAAATGTCCTGTTTCAAGCGGCGACGTCGCAAAGTGGCGAGCAGCTATGTCCCGAGACTGTACTTCCTATTGCTAGGTATTAGTGATAGCCAACTCATTGGCAGCCTTACGATGAAAAGCGTGTGTCTGAAACTCAAACGTGACTTGCTCGAATCTCAATTAAATTAATTTCTTTGTTGTTTTCATGCACTTGTGTCTGTATATTTGTTTGAACCAGCACCAACTCTTGGCGATATTTTGGTCATTATCGCATATACGCAAAAGCCTCATTAAAATGTGGATGCTGACATTTCAAGCGGTGATAGAAGTCTCAATTCTACAGCGATTTATCATCTACATTCATGCTTTACTCTAATAGTCCAGGCGCTGATTTCTGTAGGGGCCTTAGTTTTTGACTTGGCACAACTTACCTGCCAGAAAAGGTTTGCCTGCAGAAATGCAATCCTGGGGTCTTCTGCAATACTCCTAGGTACGTCGTACAGTCAAATTGTGGTAGCAGTTTTGTTGTAGGACGTCATCCTTGAGCGTACCCTGCGCTAAATGAGGCTTAGGTAAATTGAGAGGAAAACACGCCTCATGTTCACCCATTGCTTCCTATGCAGCGTATTTCGCTTTAAATTGATACATTACATGTATACAATGGCATACAACAGTAAAGCATTATACAAATTTTTGTATATATTGTATATAAGACGCAAAAAATGTCAAACAGAAGGGGTGATTTACCCCACCCCCTGAATATAATGTATCCAAATTCAAAAAGGATTGAAATCTTCCCCATTCCTTAATTTATCAAGTAAAATAGCATATTTATAATCATATTTAAACATTATTCTTATAGTATGTTTGTCATATTTTATATTTGTTACAAATCAAAGAAAGAACATACCGCCAGAAATGGCAATTCACAATATTCAGTATACATTCTCTGCTGCTATATATTGTATCTGTGGCCTATACTAAATTCTTATATATGGACATGAAGATAGCCTTAAAATCATTAAATGAAATGCAGCAAACACTCAGCATGCGCTGTAACCATTATTTCACATGATATTACAGTTATATATGTTACTTACTTTCAAATGGAATACTATTTGATGCAGTAATATCATTAGACTATAAGCTACCAAACGACCTCCACAAAATGAGGTTTGTAGATTGAATTTTTCTGAAACCAAATTACATCAGCCACATAATTTAGTGAGCAAGCTTTTCAGCGGATAAGCCGTTACCCTGCAAAAGCCAAATTCACTACGTTACACTAAAATAATAGGAATTCCTATAACGTTAATATCCAGTTATTTCTCATTCTTACGTATCAATATTATCCTTTAATTGAAAGAAAATGACTAGCAATTTGATTTAAACTAATTTTGCCACATGTTTTTACAGTTATATATGTTACCTTCTGCTAAATAAAACATTTAATGCAATGAAAGCACTGTATCACCCATTGTGTAAGCCACCAAAATACATGCAATTATAGCTTGTCAGCTATTGACTACAATAGCTATATTGATAACTATGATTCGGGGGAAAACTAACACTTAATTCCTAACATTCCCTTTTTTTATTTACAATACTGGTTGAAATCGAGAAATGAAACATTAAAGCAGACGTTAAAAGGAAAATATTGTTTCAATCGTAACGGTTTTGTCCCACATATGACAAACGCCATGTCTATTCATACTGTTTAAACGGCTCTATATCCAACCATTATCCAGTTTTATGAAGAAACTATACAATATATGTAAGTAACATAAGCAACAAAAGTATTAACCCATCTTAGCCGTGCTTTCTGTTTGTGGGACATAGAATAAATAGTACAGGCCAAGATCAGACGCCACAGACTGCAATGTCTGATCATGCTCTCTACTGTTTGCTTACAGGATGATCTATTAAAATTTAAATAAGAATGCAAAACAACACCCAACAACTCTGAAGACGAAAATGGACAGGTGTATTTGATAAAAGTGGGAAGTTCCATTCGACTCAAAAGTGTTAAGGAGATGATGACATTTACCATACGCTTTGTCTGGTTCTGCAATGTTTTAGGGCATTGAAACAGGATTGTTTTCCAAGGATCTTTATAGAGGTCAATGCTTATCACTAAGAAAAACTCTCTTGCATTGTGAAGATTATGTTGTAGCGTTCGCAAAATGAATGGACTCAAATAAGTTATTTGGAAATGTTGTTTTGCATTATTTCTATCAATTAGACTTAATCTAAACGTGAAATTTGTTGATATAAAATCATTACCATGTTCAGCATGTCAAATGAGGACACACTCATTGATGAAAGAATGGCATCCCATTAATCCTTTGTATTTTTCAAATCAAACTAAATTGATAATAAATAGTAACGTAAATAAACAATCAAATTAGTAAGCACATTGATTTTTGTTCAGCAATGATGGCTCATGCGCGCCTATAAAAATATGCCCTTAGACACATCAGAGCATTTGCAAATGAAGACAAACGCTAGCTCCACTGCATCAGCATGGGGGTTAAACGGTGCATTTGCCCATGTGCGGTAAGTACGAAAATCGCATATGGTGGTTCAAATCTTCTATTGAGCATGTATGAATTACATAAAAAGTTCAGCAATTGTTTTTTATCTAATGGTAACAAAATTCATTCTTGTTCTACTGTCAAATAACATATCGAAGATTAGATATTCAAAATCTTATATATTATATCATATAACATATACAGCAATAGAAGCACTGCTTTATCAACCTCTAAGATTTATACCGTACTTACCTTTAAAAGTAATAGAATTATGGTTTCTTTTGAAAGGAAGCATTGCAAATATGACATGCATATATACTTTCATGCATCTTTTCTAGGCATGGCATTTAAATCTTTCATTGATGACAAAGACTTTACTGCACTAAGTGTTTGTAAGAACAATTGGCTGTTTGTATGTCTCTATAAATCACTACGATAAACATGTTTTGTGCTTTTATATGAATTCCTAATTATGTGTAATGCATTTGTTTTCTATCTGAAGAAGCAAGATATTTAAAAAAAAGCTGTATTGATTTTTATTTTAGATCACTTATTCATTGTTATGTTTATATACATACAGCGCTTTGTTATCAAGAATTCTGTTTAAAAGACTCCTGTAGTAATTTGGCCTGTACATTCAGCATAGTTAAAATTAGCATCATTTGCATAAGCATCGATTGCAAAAAGTAAGTTAGATCTCATGACGGTTTGTTTTAAACGTCCATCCACTATCTTAAAGGACATTTTAAAATATATTTTACATTACCTACTTGAGTGTCACAATAACTTAACTCTTGCCTGATAATATCGTACGTGTTTAAAATAGTTTCTTATGCAGCAATTAGCCTGTGTTCCTTGGATATGATCATATCACATAAGATTGTTGTCATCCATTATAACTGATTTTACCCATTTTCAGGGAAATGTTTCTTCTATATAAAACCTCTCCTTATATAGAGATATTAGTTAAGGTACTAACTGTGTCATCATCTGCATATGCATAAAAATGTCAGTAAACAATTTGATTTTTAGACATTCTCTGTAAAAAAATAACTGATTACAGACAAGTATTATGCATAACATCTATTGTAATATATATAAAATGTTTCCTACCAACTCTTGGGTAATTGATTCTGTCTGGAATGTAAGCGAAGAAAAATAGTAAAGTACCATCTCTCTAAACATTTAGCAATTTGTATTTTTTTCTCTGGGACGTTAACCTAGGTATTATACAAGGAGCTACCATATATTATGTTACTGACTTTTTTAGTATAATATGTACAATAGTAAACTGGGTACATAAAATATTTTCAAATGACATCATTCAATAAAACTTAGCTGTGTTTTTTTCTTCTGTGATAAATAGTACAAAATTCTACATCCTTAATATTTTAGCTTTTCAGGACCCGATCGTAGACTGTCTTTGATAACATTTTGGACAAACATAGGACCTTATGATATTTGATATAGTTATATATGTTACTTTGATAAATTTGTCAGAAATGGAAGGTATTCTTCTTCTAATACCACTAAAGAGCTATCTGTTTCTTTGTTTATATGTTTTAGAATCTTGTACTCTGGACAAATTAAAATGAAATTTTGTCGCGATGAAAACTTAAAAAAATGCTTAATTGCAAATGTAAATGTTTATAGATATAGTAACTTAATAAAAACTGATAATTATTATTGAACAAACTGCTGTCTTGTTATAAGTTTAAAACAAAACAGATTTGAAATTAAATAAAATACCATATGACATATAATATAAGGTATTTAGCAATATAAATAGGAACTCTTAAAGTTTGTAATGTACGTTACATATTGTCATATAAGCTTCAACATATGAACTTTACACCAGAAACGCAGTTAAGTATAGCTTTTTACTATCGTGTATCGCGAAAATGCTCAATTATGGTTTATGAAGTCTCAGATGGTATTACATGCTAACTTGCAAGCGAAATAGTTCTAAACATATTGACCATTTTGTTTGGGGTAATCATATTCAACAGCTTATAATTCTTAAAGTAATTATGATAGAAACAATATGTTAACAGTTTTTAAACAGTCAGGTAATTATCTATTCCAAACATGGCATGTAAAACCCACACACCCATTCTAGAGCTTATAAAATGAAACTTTGACCAAAATTAATTGATTCTATTAGGTGTAATTAAAGATATAACATATATGACATTTATAACCTAAAAGTTGTGCTTCTGGGTGCAAACAATTTATTTTCATAATTGTTTAGGTCCTTATCGAGGTTTTGGCAATAAAGGACGACTGTATGCACCATCTGGTTACCACCTGGATACCATTTCTTATTGAAATGTCGTAATTTTTTTTTTTTATAGTAACAATGGGGTAGGTGTACAAAATGGCTCCTCCTGAAAAACTGCTACCACAATTTGACTGTACGACGTGCCTAGAAATGTTTTGGAACGGTAGTTCTAACTATTTCTGAAGTCAAACCTTTTCTGGCTAGACAATTGTGCCAAGTCAATTTTCAAAAATAGCTCCTTGACTATAACGAGCCTGTACAATTTCACAGACTGGACGACCAATCGCATTTACTACTGAAAACAATAGTGCTTGCCTGGGTCGTAATTCTACTCGGGAGCACGTATTTGTAAAACCATTTTAAACTTAACCCATGCTTTTAACATAAATATAAAACAAAACAAACTTTTCATGGCATGTATAGATAGATATTCTTTATTTCCTCCACATAGGAGAGTACAATCTACATATAAATATAAATATAAATAAGTATGAATACAAACATACAAACATATATACACATATCAAATATGGCAAAAAATCGAAATCAATTCGCATGCAAATGTATGAGAACATGGTACTAGATACAGATTTACACAAAATAAAGTTCACACAATCATTGTCATGTTGTTATCCCTACCCCACTATTCTTACCGAAACGAAATGCAAGGGTAGTGAAAGGTAATGAGGAATAACTTAAGCAATCTATCTTTATTATGAAATATAGCAAGGTTCAATTCTAGTGACAGTATACATACCACTAGTCTGATCCCTGTTATGGTTCATAAACACTCAAAGTCGGTCGCAACATTCTATCAATTTCCTCCAAAAGCCAAATGGGAGGAAAGAGAAGACTGAGCAGCATTTTAATTAATAAAGGCAAGTTGACATCACGCATAATACATCCACATAACTCTATGCTTAAGTTTCAAAGAAGAAATAGAGCATCTTAATAGTGTAATCCCACTATATGTTTGTACTTACACCACATTTTATGAAGATTAATAATGCAGCATAACTTAAACTGCTCACATTTATTACCTAACATTCGAGTAAACTCTGCATTTTCCATGCCTAGGAGAAGATCAGACACACGGCTTTTGTCTAAGGTACAGAGGAACATATAGGCCTGGATACTAATGTTTTGAATGTCAGACCATAGCCTTGCTCTTTCCAGACCCAAGTAAGTGCAAATGTTAATACAATGATCAACAGTATTGTTATAATACACATTACAGTATAGACAGAATTTGTTATCCATTGACATCTCAGCCAAATGAGATATCATTTGAATGAGAGAAAAATTGGGAAATAGAAGATTTCTTCTCTCTTTCGATAAATACCATCCCAGTGTGGCGTATACTCAAAATGAATATCTCTGAATCGACAAAAGTCGTGTGTCAATGTTCTACTGTTCCAAGTAGAAATTGCACTGTGATGCAGTTTACTCTTTAGCAGACCTTTCCATGCAAAGGATGTTGGGAATGTTCCCTTTTCAATATAAGTATATAAGATGTCAATCAGCTAGTATTTTTCTAGCAATCTTACAACATCTGGTACAAAACCTTCTTGTTTATGATTACATTTGGCAACATACGATGTTAATCTGTTAAGAAAGACTGTTTTAACCCAAATATTTGAATTCAATCGGCAAAACTGGTCAAAAAATGTTAGTTTTCTGAAATCTATATCAATTTCAATCGGAAATATACCCAAGAGACTTAATTCCACGTCTGTTCGTGTACGTAGATTGAGGGATTGCATATGCTTAACACAAAACCTGTGAGCACGTTCTAGTGAAAGTAATTCAGTATCATTTAAATTGTCCTAATTATTACAGCCATAAAGAGCCTTCGGTAAAACTATAGATTTATAGATTGTTTTACATGTGAGGGGATGCAGAGCACCATGATTAAGAATACCACTATTAACTGGACTGAGAAACGTACCTTTGAGCTTGTAGGTTGCATCTTGAATGCTTATTTTATTGTTAAGATATTTATTATTGTTCACCCCAAGGTGCTTATAATTTTCACTTTCTGCTACGATATCATTACGGTAACCTAGGTACCATGCTCGTTTTGATTTTTGATAATTATTTTTTGTTTCATTGTACACAATAATTGAGCTTTTAGGAGCCGAATAATCATATCGCCACTTACAAGAGTATGCATAACATATGCACAGAAGGATAGCAAGGCCGGCTATAGATAATGCCATGAGGACCATGTCATCAGCAACAGTGGGAGCACATACGTTCATATTTAACAGTTTGAATCCGACATGACAATTGACCAATTGTTCAAGTAGGTCGTCGTTAAAACACAAAAACATAAAAGGGGAAATAACACCACCCTGACGGGAGCCTTGAAGAATTCTGAACCAAGCAGATTTATGCCCCTTAAACAGAACACAACTCCGCATATTTGTATGAAGATCAATAATAATACCCAGTAATTTTGACCTAATCCCAAGGTCATATAGCTTTACAAACAGGCCATCGTGCCACATACGATCAAATGCCTTCTGATTATCCAGGTAACATACGAAAAGCTTGCTGTGGTTTTCCTTAGCATAGGAGATACATTCTTTGACCATTAAGGAGGTCATATTGCAGCCAATATTTGCTCTGAAACCACCTTGTAAACCATTTAAGGGCTTTGAGATACTGGCTTCGACCCTTTCCAATAAGATTCTTTCAAAAAGTTTCAATAATGAAGAAGAAAGTGTTATAGCTCGATAATTATTTGGGTCAGTTTTTGATTTCCGACCACCTTTATGTAACGTTGTTATGATACCCTGTTTGAGACTGAGTGGGATATAACTGTTATTGTACATATCAGTAAAGAAATTTGCAAGCTGCTCATATAAAACATCCCCTCCATTTATCAAATGCTCATTGTAAATACAATCGTGCCCACAGGCTTTCTTCTTTTTTAGAACCTTGGCAGCTTTTTAAACATCGTATACTGATATATATGTAGAATTACTGTTCCTATCTGATGCGATTTCCTCCCGTATGTCTTTTACCCTCTGCTCAACTTCCCGTTTAAAATTCGAACCATAGTGGGGTCGATCTGTGTCTGAATATAACTTGCGAAAATATTCACCCCAGCCAGAGGCAATACTTTCTGCGTCACGGCAGATAACATTTTCAAATTTGATTTCTGAACCTGCGTTTGTGCATGAAAAATTCCTTCTGTTATTTAGAGTTCTCGCTCGCTTATCTGTGAAAACCCAATTGTTTGACATGTTTTAAGAACTTTTGACGTTACACAAATTAACACCAACATCTGACGCGACGTCTAATTTAATCATGCACACATCCCTTTTCTCCCTAGAAAATAACATTATTTGCTCTATGACCATAATGTATTGGACTACAACTTTCTGTTGATATGATTTTCGGTGGAGCACAGCGGATCAGTTGGAAAGCATTAGACTGGGAATCGAAGGGTGGCTAGTTCGAGACTCATCACATTTGGAGTCAGTCACTGTGTTCTATTATTGAACAGGACACTTCATCTGCTGCTTAGTAGTGGTTCAACATGAGAAGACCTCGACATGATTGAAAAAAACTGTTGGCTGTTATTTTAAGCATACAGACAACAAAAAAAGTTTTTTTTCATTATAATATAGTATTATGATAGTATAAAGACTAACCATTTATATTACACTTAATATTGAACAAAAACATATATTCCCTCTTTTTTGTAAGTGTACTGTTATGATACACATGTATATTACACGGTGACAACAAACCTGCATTGTAAGGCAGTCCAACTGCTACTAATTTAGTGTGGGTTTTGGTAAATACGTGGTACCAACCCATCAAAACAAATCATTATGCAGGTTTATCAGTTAAATGGTATATCATAATGTATATTTTCTTATATATGTTAGATAAAGAATGTACAAATGTGAATATCACAAACAAATGTTTTGGCTACGATTTCAAAATCAAAATAAGAATGGGATATGATAAAGGGCACTGTATTCGAAGATTGGTGCCAGCTTAAAACTTAGATCATTTGATAATGACAAGGCATCCCAATTATCTATGACCAAAGTAAATCCTACAAGAACATATTCTTGGAATTCAACAGATGATCCATATGTATAAGCAAGTGAAATGACATATTTTCCAAAGGGAGATAATAATTATGAAATAGAATCTTCATTTGCTAGCATAGGAGTTCTGAATAGTAAAAACACATACAAATTGAGGCAATGGAATGCCAATTCCTAATCATGTATATATTGCATTTTAACTGGCTTAAAAGCTATGGGAACACTCAGCAAAAAAACCTTAAAGGTGCAACATTGTTCACTCAGTTACGATATAATAATCCGTAATCACGAAAACATAATCTGTTCGCACAATATAATACTCCGTGTGCGCGAAATAATAATCTGAGCGCTCGATTTGATAATTCATGCAAACGGAATAAGAATCTATTCGCTCAATATACAGGTAGTAAACCATACGCACGAGATAATAATTCGTTTTCACGATAAAATTGTTTGAGCGCACAATTTAAAAATCTACGTGAATTGATTGGTGTATTCCTCTGATTCAATAACCAAAAAGCCAAACGACCCTGTATCGTTCACCTGAGTTTATGTCTTCTTGTACATTGTATATGTATATGTTAGAAACTGGCAAAGTCCCCTGTTGACATACACGTATTTTCGACATATTACATTCGTTTATACTATTTTTGTAGAAGGTCACAAAAAACAATTTCTCCCAAACGATTTTAAATCCTAATTAACAATTTGATTAATTTGAGTTATATTACGACCTGGACAAAGCCATGATCACCATGATGTTGCATGCCCAGTTTAATGTTTAAGTGAAAATGAAAACTGTGCCACATTTTAAAAAAAAACATTTCTGAGGTTACTATCTAAATAACTGAAATGTTCCAGATTGAGTGACCTAAATAGGTAAAAGAGATCAAACTTCAAATTATTTTTATTTATTTATTTCCAAACTAGTTTCGGTTTAACAACCTTTCTCAAGGGACATATGTAAACAATTGAGTTTAATGACATCAGCATATAATGACGTTATGGTAACGACGTCAAAGGTTAGCAATGACGTTAACGTAAAATATGATAGTTCCACAGTACTGAGCATGCTATCACACTGGTCAATGCAAACGCACCGGTGGTTGCTACAAGCTGGTGGTGGCAATTTTCCACACTGGTGCTTGCGTAAAAGGTAAATGATCTGTACCTGTTGACTTTATGATTTATTCATAAGCTTGCATTTATTTTATTTGTAATGACACCTGGCGCACAGACCATTGGTAACATTGCAGTTTATGGCTTTACCAAGCAATTGGCGAAGTAATTCATGTTTGGATTGCAAATCCAAAACAGTTTTGGAGTTTTGCTGTGACAGGTGCTTTTTTCTAGTGTAACTGCCTAAATTGGGGGAAAATCTGCATGTCTAAGCGCAGCTGTTGTCATATTCTCATGAAATAACATCCAAAAAACGATTACCACTTTGTATTTTTTTTCTTGGTAAACTAGCAAATGCTTTATTGAGGAATTGTATTACAACGCACTGGGAGCATTTTTAAACATTGATACAACGCACTGATGGTTGCACAGAAGTGCTGTGGTTGCTGGTGCAGACTCACCACAGCATTCGCTGTTCACATAAACGTTACAAAAATCACCATTTCAGCCAGCACATGCTATTTTGATACTGTGACGAAGGCTCAGGTGAGCCTGTGCCAACGTGCAGACTCCAAAGAGCCTTAGCTGTCAGCACAAGAGATCTTGATACTTATCGCATTGTCCAGTGACTTTGCCTGCGTAAATGTGCAGACTCACCAGAGTATTCGCTGCTGGCGTGAATAGCAGACAAATCGCCATTTTAGGCAGCACAAGAGATTTTGTACAGTGCCGAAGGCTAAGGTAAGCCTGTGCAAATGTGCAGACTCGCCAGAGCCTTCGCTGCTCGCACAAAATGGCATTCAATCGCCATTTGAGCCACCACATGAGAAGTTTGAACTGTAACGAAGGCTCAGACTAGACCAAGCAAATGTGCAGACTTGCCAAAGCCATCGCTCTTCGCATAAATGACACCCAAAAATAGTAAGTGAGTATGACCGGGAATAACACAACCACAAACTGCAGACAAACCCATGGCACCGAGAGGAATAGCCAAACAATAATCACGAGACACCAGGAAGACAAACTAAGCAAAGCAACCAGATCTCTCTCTTCCCCATCAAGATGATCGCAAAACAACAATGGACATAAAGTAACAAAATATAGAATAATTACAGAATCCTATACAACAACGAATCAACAACAACAGAACCACCGCCTTAGAACAGACAGCAGCCTAAGCCACTGGGATGCCAAAATGCATTTTACTGGTACCAAATCATCGACCTATATTCTGCTGTTGTTAAACCACAAAAATGTTAAGCTCGCATGGAGGCTTCTGTATCATAACGGACAAACAATCTCATCAAATTAAAAGTTTTGGGGCCAATCTGAAAAATAGGCAGAAACACTATCAAAGTGCGAACATGGCTAGCTCTGGAGCGTCTCTGGTGATTCTGCACATTTGCAGAGTCACGCTTGAGCCTACATCAGTGTACAAAAACACAAAGTATATGCCTATTGACTGTATGATTTCTTTATAAGCTTGCATTTATTTTACTTTTGATTACACTGGGCGCACAAACCGTCTGTAACATTGCAGTTTATGGCTCTGTCACGCAATTGGCGATTTAATTCATGGTTTGACTGAGAAATCCAATACAGTCGTGGAGTTTGACAGTGACAGATGTTTTTTTCTATTGTGACTGTCTAACTTAAGGGAATTCTGCATGTCTAAGCACAGATGTAACTATGTTATCATAGTCCCATGAAATAACAAGCCAAAACGATTACTACTCTCTATTTTTTACAGAGAAGACTCTGGCGAGTCTATACATTTGCACAGGCTCACCTGAATCTTCGTCACAGTACTGAAATATCATGTGCTGGCTCAAATGGCGATCTGTGTATCGTTTATACGAATAGTGGATGCTGTGGTGAGGCTGCACCAGCAACCATGACTCATCTAGTCAACCATCAGTACGTTGTAGCAAGTGTCAAAAAATGCTCCCAGTGCGTTGTAATAGAACTCCTCAATAAAACGTTAGCTAGTTTACCAAGAAAAAACAAACAAAGTGGTAATCGTTTTTTGGATGTATGATAAAAGCTGTGCTTAGACATGCATATTCCCTTCAATTTAGGCAGTTACACTAGAAAAAAGCACCTGCCATGGCAAAACTCCAGAACTGTGCTGGATTTGCCGTCCAATCCATGAGTTAAATCACCAATTGCTTGGCAGAGCCATAAATTGCAATGTAACCGGTGGTTTGTGCGCCAGGTGTCATAACAAATTAAATAAATGCAAGCTTATAAATAAATCATAAAGTCAACAGGTAAAGGTTTTTTACATTTTACGCCAGCATCAGTGCGGGAAATTGCCACCACCAGCCCGTTGTAACAACAACCGGTGCTTTTACATTGACCAGTGTGCTTTGAAGATACAAAATTAGAGGCAAACGAGCAATTTAAAAGCTATATAAAACAAAGCATAACTGTCTTGACGGTAAAACATTATTGCAGCTTTTCTGTAGATGTTTTGGATCCAATTGAGGCCCAATATTTTGTTGGTGCTGATAAGACCAAGAGATTATAAAACCTCTATCATGCTCATCTAAATTGAACATTAAATTTCAAACACACATAAAAAGTAAATGGCTGTCAAGTATTGACATCTCTTGATTTCGAGCTCTCAGATGTTGTATTTATCAAACTAATAAATGTTAAAATGCAACCAATTGTTAGCATTTTAACATTTATGAGCATAATAAATTTAATACTCTGCCGAGTTGAGCATGAAAAATTGGGCGACAATTTTCTAATTTTAGTATCAAATACCTCTCAAATTCACAAAGGTCACAAGAGGTCGCTAATTCCCGATCGGGGTGGGGGTCCTTGTACTGATAATAATGAGCACTTATGTTAAATTCTCTATATAGATCTACAGGTTTAGATAAACAAAAGGTTCAGCGTAAAATTGTAAATATTTTTACCCATAATTTTTAGCATACGAATTGGGTCCTCAAAAGTTCTTTTGAGTACCCACAACATATGTTTTGGTTGAGATATAAGGACATTAGTTTTCTGTTACGCACTCTTAAGTAAAAGACTGAATATCATAGTTAAAACTGTGCCCCTTATGAAACTGCATTAGAAAAAACCACTTTGAATAATCTGGAAAATCAGGTCCTTTCAGAAATAGAGAGAACCTACATAATTGAGAAACAGCAGAATCGGTTTCGTGAGGAATAATGGAAAATGTAACAATTCTTGTGCCACTTTGCGCCAGCAATAAGTGGTATCTACTTTCTGCCAGAATCCAATATTCCTGAAGGACCAGAATAGGACCAGAATATGAAAAATATATTTGAATTTATATTTGTTTGATATGTGTTTCGTTAAGTGTTTGGTTATGCCAAGACGTGGTAAGAATAGCTCAAGTATGAGATTGATTACCACGAGATAAGCATTGGTATGCGAGAGCCCGTGATATTGATGAAATGCATGAAAATAAGTAAAACTTAACCTGTGTATATACTTTAGTCATTCGAGCCAAAGATAGCCATAGTGAAGGATCGACCCACCCACCCGTTATTGAAGCAATGGACCTTGTGGGGATGTTAGTATATATTTCAGTATCTGGTGCAGGCGATCTGAGGGGGGGGGGGGGGAGTTGTTGGTGGAGTTATAACTGAAGTTAAGTATTTCTTTTTTATGTTTCAAGGGAAATAACCTAAATAGAAATGAGTAATAAGGACAAACGCAGTTACAGTCAGTACTACACACATATACACACTACTATGTAGAGCAGCGTTTACGGTGTTGTTCGTACACAAAGGTTTCATGTGATTCGTAATACATTCTCACCAGACAGTAAGATCAGCTAATACATGAGTGAAAGTTCTCAGGATTATTCCTGAATCCAGGATTCTAAGGTTGACTTTCCACGGAAAGTCAGCCTCAAATTACTGAATTAAGTAGCTTTTCTGATTTATTTTAAGTTTCTATTAAGACAATTGACAGTTAAAACTTGAAAATCTTGATATTTTATAGCCGTAATGCTTGATTTAAGATATGAATTTCAAAAGTTCAGGAATTTTTAAATTTTGAACTTTCAACCATGCAAATACCACATGATTCATTGCAGACCAACTCACTGCACCATGAGGAAGAGAAACAAAACATTTATAGTAACAAGACATATACACCACAACAAAGCAAAGCAACCAGCCTAAGTGATGAAAGTCTATGTTGTTTATATTTGCATTATAAAGCAAAAGTGAGCCGGAGTGGTTATCTATTTAAGCAAGAAACGTGGATTAAGCAAGCATATCATGAGATCCAAGAATCGAGAAATGTGTTGAACGTACATGCAGTACGAAAGCATCTGTCTTAAGCAAGTACTTTTTGAGTATCACTTAGGTACTTGCTTATTACATGTCGGACTGTAATTGATCCTCTAAAGATAATAACACAAGGCCTTGTTTTGCTCAGAGACTTTGTAGTATTTTTCAGGTATTCGAATGCTATCAGAGTATGGTTACCATAGGGTAGACTAAGGTCAGCGTCCAAGACTTCAAGGTCACAAAATTCGTGCGGTCTATAGCCTAACTTCAAGAGTGTTCCAGAATTCTATTTGAAATATCTCTGTGAAAAAGTCGCTCAAAATAAATCGATCGGCAGTCTGTTGGCAGTATCCTAAGTATGTTGTTGGTTGTTTATACGGAAATATGTATCACAAGTTTTTGCAGTATGATTCTTTGAATTGTGTTGCAAAAAGTTTTGATGTAGATGAAGGTGAAAACATTGAAATAAAATATAAATGATTTATGTTCGTTTGAGACGAAGTCGAATTAGAACATAATTACAGTATATATCGTAGTACATAGTGAGGTTCTGCTGTCCACGAGGCACAGCGACAGCTGTTGCAACCTCCCTCTAAATAATCTGTGAAAACAGAACCTTCAGAATAAGAGCACCTACACCAATTTAAAAACAGAACTCTGTTCATGGGAACTAACGAAAAGTGCAAAAAATCTCACGCCCCCAAGCACTTGTTTAATATAGGATCATACATGAGTGCTCATGTTTTATTGAATTTATTAAACGAGTTTGGGAAAAGAGATCAAATGCGAGGCGTGTCGAGCATTTTATCTCTTTTTCGCAACGACTTTAATAAATTCAATAATACAAGAGCACGAATGTTATATTCTATTTATCATATGACATTAAGATTACTTTGAAATCTCATTTCTGTCGTAAAAACGCTATAATTTTGTCATGTTTAGTACGCAACGTTGTTATGGGCGTCATAACCTTTCCTGAAAAATCTATAAACCACTATTGGGATCAAACATGTTTTTCTATGCATAAACATCTGCTGGACCCCAAGGGTGGTGTTGAAACCCGAGACTAAAAGGCGAGGGTTTTAACGACCCCTTAGGGGTCTAGCAGATGATAGTGTATCAGAAAACCATGTTTGATCGTTATTATTGCTTAAAGTCATTTTGTCACTTGAAAACATTGGAAAAAACACTTCGAAAAATTCATTTTTGTATTACTATAATGGCGCGCAAAAGCATGAAGGATTCGTATGTTCCAGAGCAAAGACTTACGTCATCCAAACTTCACTAAACTACGTTCATTTCTATACACGTTGCTGTTGATGACGTCAATTTTTGTGACGGCCTAGAATGCGTATATGTAAAGTACAAAAGCCGTGCATTAACAGCATGTGAATTGCCTGATTAATACATGGATTTTTGCCAGTTAAAACATGGCTGTTAATAGCGTGCGACACGGCTTTTTATGCAATAAATGTGGTTTATAGATTTTATTGCATGGCGTTATTTCACTCCAAGACGCGACGTCATATGATAAAGCGGTATTCTGCTTTCTGCCAGTACTCACCATTCCTGAAGGACCAGAACTTGAAAAAAATAAACACTATATCAAAGTACATGTAGAAGCTCTACCAGCTCCACGTGGCACAACGACAGCTGTTGCGACCTCTAGATAAGACCAAAATTAAAAAAATGTATGTTTGTCATTTCCTACCTACTCAGCAATTTCCCCCTACCCAAAACTTTTTATGGCCTATAATTAGATTTCTTTTTGGCTTTTTATCTCTGCCCACTGAGAAAAATGCCTATATTTTATGTTTTATCACTAACACATGCATAAATGATGATTGTTGTATCATTTTCAGACCCTCTTATAGCTAAAATTATTTAACGTGTTTTATCTGTGTTGATACACAAAACCTGCCTTAAGCGGCCATACAAAAAGGAGACAAAATAGGTTTCCAAGACCAATGAAAGCTTAATGCAGGTCAAAAGTTTTGCGGAATGCTCCAAGGGGAACAGGGAACATTCTGCAATAATCTCGACCTTCATTTAGCTACCAGCTGTCATTAAGATCTTTGTTTTTTTTTTTTGAGTGGCCGCTTAAGACAGGCTTTACTGTAAGCTCTAAAACACCCCATAAGGAAGTGGAAAACTAATATTTTTAAGTATGACCTTTTTCATTTCACCCACACATTTTGGTTAATAAAACTTTTGTCTTGTTAACAATTACGTCACTTGGCACAATGGTATAGTCATTAGGCATTTCAAGAGAACTGTCAAAATTTTCCCAAGAATCATACTTAAGTCCACGCCATGCTGCAGTTTTTTCAAAGCATAAATACCAGGGTCTACCTCTCTTCCAATCTTTTGGAAACATTTCTAAAATAGCTGCATGCTTTGGCAGAAATATTGAGTGTGTCATGCCTGCTCCATGCATTCCTATCAAGATATCAGTCACGCTGGCTATTTCTAGCTGTCTGCACATTGGCAGCGAGTCCATCAACACAGTCTGCACATGCGCAGTTGGGAAACTATTCATTAGATTACCAACTAGCTCTGCTTCGTTGAAAATTTTCCTCTGAGCTTTACCATCTGTATTCATTGGATAGAATATTTGGTCACGTCGAAGAAGCAGCGTAATTGTAATTTTCTGACAATTTAGGGAGTAAGAATCCGCTAACCCATGCACTGAGAGGAAATACGAACGAAACTCTTCCAGATATGCTTGCTGCTTTAGCGCAAAATCTGTTAAACCACCGTCACATTCTCTAAACCCCCACACAAGGCTTCGATACAGAATAGGGCGGGTAAATTGACCTGCTCGTGAGACATTGCCAAAAATGTACTCCCAGGTTGTATCAAATGAAAATGAGGGATAGCCATCCATAAATAAGATATGTGTTTCACTTGGTTTCTTGTGGTAATACATCATCACAAGAAAGACGTTGTACATCTGGCGGATAAAGTTGTGTAAGTTCCAGTAATCTTCTCTGGTGATGGCAATTGTAAACTGGTCAACAACATCATTCATTGCCGTCTGTGACGTTTTATTAAAAACTGTTTCATTCGTGTTTATCTCAATAAACGGCAACCACTTAAAAGACTTAGGTATGTTTCTTGGAGTGTCTTTAGACGTGCAGTTGATATTCCAGAAACCTTTCTGAAACTGAAAGTTTCCAAGTTTCACTTCCCGGCCAAGAGCCGTTTTGAATGGCTCGCCTCCTCTTGGGTGTTCTCTAGCTCCTGCACGCTTAGAGTTATCAATGATTATGTCTTTTAGTAAACCAAATCGGGCATCTAACAGTTTGATTTTGTCATCACAAAATTTGATCATAGCATCTTGTTTTATCCAAGTGTAGATGGGTTCTCTGTCGATTATAAACTCTTTGTTGAAGTAGGGGAGCTTTTCAAAAGAAATATTATCTGGTCTAAACTTCATCATCGAGCATGCATTCGAATATCCATAGTGTGAATCTCGTATTGCCTGATGGCCTGGTAGACGATTTAGTATGCCATTTGGATAAACAACGTCACCATGTTTGTCTCCTTTTAAAGAATTATCAAACGTCAAGTTTGCAAATTTGTCTAATAGTCTATCGTATTTCCTCCTAGACACTGTTGATTTATATTCATATTTTCTTCCTGATAATTCCACATATAAGATGAACCAGACAGAAAATGAAATCAGTATTATAGCAGCCAAAAGTGATATGATTCTCTGTATCTTCATTACCGTGTCAGTCAGCGTAACAGTCACACAGCTAACATTCAAATGTTTCAAAGAAGTGATTCTGCATAAGGCCACACCAAACAAATTGTTAGATTCTCATCCAAATTTTGTGAAAAATTGGGGCGGGTGGGAGGTTTATATATATATATATATATTTTTTTTTTCGGACTACTTTAAGAACCGAACAGTGCTGAAAACCTTTTTAATACCTTGAAATTGTCAAAATAATAAATGATAAATATAAATTGCCCAAATAAAAACATTTTTGGGTTTTTTTGTGCAAAAATGCTGGCCAGTAAAAATTGCACCAAAATTTTCAGCCTTTTTCAAACATTTTTTTTCTTTTTAAAGCAAAAAAAAAAATTGGGGTGGAAGGTTTTTGTAAAAACTTCCACCCCAATTTTTTTATTTGCTTATATTTCATAGGGGTGGGTGAGGATGAGAATCTAAAAAATATTTGGCAAGGCCTAAATACACATAAAATGACGAAGGCTAGTCTGGGTCAACAGCAATGTCTTTTCCCAGCAGCCACAAAACCTTAAAACAACGTCGTGACATGACTTTGTGCCTGCAGCCCGGGTGGACTCAACTAGATAGCTGTAATGCGTATCAAAATCTTATTATCTATCCATTTAATTCAAACTCAAAAGCGTAAATTCCATTTAAGAATAAACTTTTTTACCCATAAAACAATACACAACGTGTTTAAGTTTACATTCGTACCCTTCCTATTGCTATTAAATTTCAATACTCTTTGCATAACCACAGGCTGAATAAAATATACCCAACAAAAAAAGAAACGCATATTGCAATTGTGCAGATGGCAAAACTCTAACCAATTTAGCTTCGCCTATAAAATGTTCAGTTATCAATAAATCGATTGTAGGTCTATTAGCTGTTGGAAAATATTTGAATAATTTTGCTCATATGTTGTGGCTTATCATTTCAGCGTAAATGAAAATTTCCCCAGTTCCCAATGGGTTCAGCGTGAACTTGCTCAACGATTGAGCGTAGATTCAGTGTCAATACAAGCCATTATCAGTTTGTGTATGCCTTAACATACTCTGCCTTAATATAGTCATCATTAATGGTTATAATTTAGTCATTTTTTGTCGTCATTTTTAACAGAGTTGGGTGAAGTTATTCGTACAACTACACTGGGTGGGGTAAAATATCATTTGCGGGGGACTTGACAGCGCTGATGATGAAGTGTACATACAAAATCAAAGTGTAAATCTAGAAGATGTTCCTGTATTATACGGCCAACAGGGTTACCCGGTGTGGCGAAATCTGAGGTTAAACGCAGATTCAGTGCCAATACAAGCCAATATCAGTGTGCATAGTCATCATTAACGGCTATCATTTAATTATTTTGTTGTCATTTTTAACTGAGATGAGTGAAGTTATTCGTATAACTACACTGGGTGGGGTAAAATATTAATTTCCACTGACTTTTGTACATACAAAATCAAAGTGTAAAGCTAGAATAGGAACAATGTCAGGCAACAGAAAATACACGAATGCAGATGTTCCTGTATTATACGGCCAATGGGATTGCCCGTTGTGGCGAAATCTAAGGTTAGTGGAAATCTCAGCTAAACAAACAACACCAAACAAAAAAAGCCAGACTAGGGTCAGTATTAATTTTGTTTTATTATTTTCAGACAGAAAAAAATCAGGTTAAACATTTGAAAATATTAAAGTCACATCTCAATGAGATGTGACTTTAATATTTTCAAATGTTTAACCCGCAACGTCATCGATTGAGAGCAGATTCAGTGTTAACACAAGCCACTTCTATATATTCGGAAATTTTCGCGAGGGTTTCGTTATCACGAAACTTCGCATATGTCAAGTTTCGTGAAACTAAAATCCTCGGGAAATGTAGAAATCACTCTGCCGTTTACTGTTATAAGTAAATCATGTCCTAGTCGCGAATTTTAAACGTCGCAAACTGCCTTTTAACGCTTTTCGCGTAAATAAAATGCTCGCGAAAATTTCTGAATTTACTGTATCAGTTTGTGTATGCCTTAACATACTCTGCTTTCACATACTCAACATTAACTTATATTCAGCTCTTCCAAGCACTATCCTTAATGCCATATTTGCTGAACGAATGTTCGACAAACGTGTATACGCATATGGTATTTGTGTTTGTGCATTCCCTTGTAAAAAATCTGAAAACTAATTAAATATTCAAAATGGCGGCTAAATGTTGGCCATATTGAATTTTTAAATGCTCATAACTTGCCCATTTTTCAACCGATTTTGATGAAACTTGGATCAAAATTCATGGTTCATAGAGCTCTTTATGATAGAATATACTTATAATTAGGGTTGCTGTCCCCTTTAACGCGTGAAATATCAAGAATATATTAATTCGAAAAAGTTTGAGCCATTATCGTGCAGTTGATCACTCAGACACTGAATTTGATAAGGTTTGACGATTAAAATGAATTACAGCCGTGAACTGTCAATTAACATTTCATAAGGTTTCTTTTCCGTATGTCATTAACTGAGCTAAAACAGACCACAACAGCCATGAAAGTTGAGATAAAACAGCAAAGCATGCTTTTTCGACTAACCTTAGGTTCTTATGACTGTTGTCATTGCTTCGGCTTATGTCGATAGACAGTGGAATGAAAGACACTTTTTTATGATTTTGCTATCTCGTATGCCTTGAAGACGGTTTTATCAGGACAATATTAGCCGATGAAATGCTAACAAAAACCTATTAGAGTTTTCAGAAAAAATGATACATTTTAACTGAGTGCTTTTCTTTTTAGTCGGGTATATTATCAAATATCCACTCAGGTGTATAGGCCTACACTCTATGCACACTGAGATGACAGTTTATTTAAGATCAAAATATGATTTGGGATAATAAGAGCACACAAAATAGAAAAAAAAATCCGTGTATCAATTTTTCATACCGGGTAGGCGGCAATCCTGAACAAAGCATTTTAAGCAAAATTGTTTTTCTAATTGCTCAAAACAATGTGTTTTTTTTGAGTCGGCACAAAATATACATTTTAGCAAATGTTAAATTTACGTTAGACGATCGTTTTGGCAATCGAAAAAATGCATTGTGCGAGCTAAACTCAGTTTCTATATAAAGCATTTTGTTCGCGGTTGTCCCCTATGTAAAATTTTGCAGCGATGTGTTTCAACCTTGACTGAAGTGGACCGCGACTAAACAGGTTATGCATTTTTGAAGTGAATTCAAACATGATTTACCATCATTTTACGTGACCATTAACCATGACTTTCTGCAGTGTTTGCATTAAAGACATATTTGGCTAATTTTTTATGCGCATTATTCCCGCGTCAGGAAACAGGTAAAGTTGTCTTGGTCCTGTCTTTCGACCATTTACGGATTCGAATCAACACAGCTTTCAGAAACTCTTATGTCATATCATTGTGCGGACATTTTCTTGACAAAGTAAAGTAATTAAAGTATGTCCGAAATATCTATTGTCCTCTTATCAGAACTGATCGTCTCAGTATCAAAGACAGGTAAATGTAGCTTAGACGAAATCAAACTATGTACACAATTATAGGGAGCGCAGTGGCTCAGTGGTAGAGTGCTTGACTCGAGACCGAAGGTTCGAGCCTCACCGGTGTCACTGCGTTGTGGTCCTTGAGCAAGACACATTTATCCTAGGTTAGTACTGGTTCAACCCAGGAAGACCCGTCCCTGTTTAACTGAAAGATTGTTGATGGGACTTAAAGAATCAAATCAAACAAACGAATGAACACAATTACCCTGGTTGCAAATACGAAAGTAGTCGAATCTCTTCTATTTGTACGGTTATTTATAGCGACCTATGGCCTGATCTCGTGGCCTAGTGGTAAGCGTGTCTGGCTACGACACCAGAGAACCTGGATCGATTCCCGGGTGCGCCCCTATTTTCAGTGTGTGTTTTTCTTTCTTTTTTAGCATTTTAATGTTAAATTGCTTCATTATAGTAAAATGACATCCTCAATACGACCGAAATGGTAATTCCTGAATTTTTTATATTGAATTATGCATGAAACCTATGGGGGTGGGGTTAAATTTGGCCCTCCTGAAAGAGAATTAGTTCGGCGACCCCAGATTTTTATTCTTTTCTTTCTGAACGGTATTAAAATAGTCTATGAAATAAAAATAAATTCTTAAGATTTTCAACATCAGATTTTTAATATATGATTTATTCTAAAAACAAGTTCCAATTTTTTGACGAATTGACAAAAAATATCATGCAGTATCTTGTCAAAGCTTGGGATAACAAACACACTTGCACATTTTCTAAAAGGTTTAAAGAAATGGGCAATAATTTAAGTTACTTGAAAGAAGCTTGCTGAAGATTACAACGAATTTTAGCTCGATATGTAGGCCTAGTGTTATTCTTTCATCTATTTAGAAAATTGGTCAGATGCTAAAAACTTCGAGATGAGATTATGAACAAATAAGCACGGTGAGATATTATATAATCCTTTTTATTTCATATATGGATGGCCCATGTATAAAACAAACTGTATGCAATGTATTGAACAGATTTCAACATGGGAAGTATTTAGTAGCATATGTCCTTAAATATAAAAAAAAACACGGTACGAGCTAGGTCGTCTCGTCCCAAGAAAACATGAATTTGTTACTTGCGCAGTCTGATCAGCACATTTGTTATTTTCTCTCTTAGGGAAGCACTCAATCTGAATACAGAGAACTTCTGGAAAGCAATGCGTTTAGTGGGTCAAAATCGTGTGTTCTAAAATATGTTGGCTTTCACAACCAAATTAAATGTAACAAGCTTAAAAAATTTAGGTCAAGATGAAATTGACCAGTTCAAAAAACTTAATAAGCCAGATGAAAGCTGAAAGAATGTCTTTAGTCAGCTTATCCTTATTTTTATTGCACATAATGTTGACCTTGAGTTGACGTTGTCGCTCCCTCTGGGACCTGTTCTATGGCTACTGTCAATTGCTGATAGCATGCCCACCAAAACTGACAAGTCCAAACTTCTGCATTTCTTGGAATCACACATTGAACTAACAATCAATCAGCCATCCACTGCTGCAC
The DNA here is from genome assembly GCA_964019695.1 of Loripinus fragilis. NCBI lineage: Eukaryota > Metazoa > Mollusca > Bivalvia > Lucinida > Lucinidae > Loripinus > Loripinus fragilis. Next base: position 34,979,757 of record OZ026531.1, on the reverse strand, counting down.
ATATCATTGTTGGTAATGCCATACTATACAGTAGAGCTTGACAGCAATTCCTGTCACCTTCGAGGAACAGGCGGAATCAGTATTCAACCAGTCACCAAAGGCAGAGCATGTTGGTTTTGTCAATGATACATATATGTGCTTAGACAGCCGTCTATAAACACAGTCGTATACGTGATCTCGTGTAGATTTTTTTGGCTGCAGTATAGACTATCAAAGATGGCGGACACTCGAGACAGGAAATCGTGAGTACACTTTCATTTGCAAACTAAGGCATGTTTATTTACACCCAGCGGCCAGTCATGCACGCTAACACGCTCAGAAAAAAATGGATTTTCTGATTTTCCTATTCCCTTTGCGCAGTTTGATCTGTTAAGCAAGAATTTGACAGAGAGAAGTGAGTGATTTGCAGAAAGTGAAAACGAAGCGGAGACCCGACCAGTTTTCTTGTCATTTTGTCTTTTTAACAGCAAATAACGCAATTTTTTTGCTATATACCATTAGCCCAGCCCTAGAAACTCACCCTCTAGTCCTGAAAGCAAAAAGAAACATTCTTGGATGGTGATATATGAGTTCCAAAATATCGGCCTTGATATCGTGTAGACCACGGCTCTTTTTCGGTGTGTATCGTGTAGACACACGTAATTTTTGTGAATTATGCGACTGTGTAGACACAGGTTTTGGATACCGTGTAGACTCATAAAAGTAACTCCATCACAATGAAGTATTTTGCCTGTTTTAAGCTGCCCGCTGTATTTAGAAAGCAAATATATCGTCAGACTCGGCGGATATGAAAACGTCTTATCTGATGTCACAATGTATATAGCCCTTATGTTTTGGCATCTAGCATTACTTAGTGTATTTCTACAATGATTGTTCAAACTATGGACCTTTGACAAAAAAGGTCCAATCCAGTGGTTGTGTGCTCAGCATAAGCTTATGTATATAGTGACAAAATGAACAAATCTTTTACTTTCTGAAATCTCAGGATATAGAGCTTTTTATTTGGTATATAGCATCTGCCAGTAGACCTCTACCAAGTTCATTGAAATTTTGACCCTGTTACCAAAAATGGCCCGACCCAAGCAGTTACAATCTTTAATTGGTGTTAATGAGTACCTTTATATGCAAAGACCCTGGATATTTAATATGTATAACCATCTAGCAGAAGTGTTGTTAAGGTGTACTGGCCATCCCACCATGACCATAGCTGTCGACTTGGGACGTAAAGCAACAAAACAAACAAACAAAAATCTACCAAGTTTGTTAAATGTCGCCTGGGTTTAAAAGTGGCTTATGCTGCTGTCCGTTCTAAGGTAGTGGCTCTGTTGTTGTTGATTCATTTTTATTGTTACTCCCATTTTAGAATTCTGTAATTGTTATATGTTTTGTTGTGCGTTACCTTATGTCAATTCTAGTTTTATAATCATCTTGACGGTGAAGAGAAATCGTGTTGCTTTGCTTAGTTTGTCTTCCTGGTGTCATGTAATTGCTGTGTGGCTCTTCCTTGCAGCGTCATGGGTTTTGTCTGCAGTTTGTGATTGTGATATTCCATTATCAAAATTACTAGTTTTGGTCTTTTTACATTATTATCATTTATGCCATGTGTAGTGTAGCATGATGGCCATCTGACAAAAAACCCACCCTCGAGGTTAGACTTTTAAAGACATGTTAAGGTTTATTTTGAGAAACCACAAATTTCATTTTGTTTAATGCCTTGATATTCTGTACAAATAATCACTATATGGTATTTTACCAAATTTGGTACTGGTACCATCCATGGGTTCTTATGTTAACACTTGCATTAACAGTGAAACCTTAAACCAATTAGAATGAATCAACTAGGTATACAATCTTGATATTTAATTACTTTATGTAGAATTGTCTATGACAGTGTTTTATTTGCTATTTTTTAGTTATTTCCTTTCTAAAAAATCAGGAAAAGCATCTAATAGTAAATGGTTTGAATAAATATTAAGTCTGAATGAAACTGCTGATCCATCAAAATGCATTATTGAACTTTGGAGAGGAGCAGATTCTTCCATCATCTTATAACAGTCTTTCTCACATGGGCGACCCCAGGAAGATGGGTTTTCTTTTTTCTTAATATAGAATGATCGATTGATAAATATGCCTAAGATGTGATGAATTTAATACACTGTTAATAGAATTCATTGTTTAAATGTATATGTCCATTTTTATATGTACACAGACATGAAAGTTTCACATAAATTAGGTCCTGTCAATAGGGTAAATTTCACTTTTAATACTTCTGGGACTTTTTACTAATATTATTATTCTTATTATAGGCATACAGCCCTTTGAACATGAATGATGGAGATGGATGGAATAGAATGCTATTATTGTCAATGGGTTACAGATAATCTACAAGAATGTATCAACCATGTTGCAGAAGCACACATATCGATACTTCTGATCGTGTAAACCCGAAACATGCTGCTTAAGTACATCTTTATCCATGAAAACAGCCTTGCAAAAATAGTAAATGAGTATGATCAGGAAATACCACAATCACAAACTGCAGACAACCCCGTGGCAACGTGAGGAAGAGCCGCTCAACCACCACGAGACACCAGGAAGACAAATTAAGCAAAGCAATCAGCTCTCTCTTCCCCATCAAGATGATTGCAATACTAAAATGGACATAAAGTAACGTACAACAAAACATAGAACAATTACAGACTCCCACAATGGGAGTAACAATAAACAGAAAGTCAACAACAACAGAACCACCGCCCCAGAACGGACAGCAGCAGCTCTACATTGGTGTTTGACATTCTCATGAGCACCTGCAATGTGATGCCTGAGCAAAAAGGTTGTTGTGAAGTTTTTGTCACATACACTACACATTACTTTATCTCCACCATGTTTGATGAGATGTGCTTCAAGCTGGTGTTTTTCAGCAAAGCCTTGATCACAGATGTTACACCTGTATTTCAGTTTGTTTGGCATTAACATGCTTTCTTAGCCTGGATATGCTCTGGTAGCTACTACTGCAATGAGGGCATAGGTAGCTTGCCATGTGGAATGATTCATCTAAGGCTTGGAATCTGAAAGTGAAACAAAATGAGTATTTAGAACACATAGATACCTAAGACCACGCACCCAGGTAGCTCAGGATCAACAGCACCACTTTTAATTGGCCATTTTGCGATGTTGTTACTTGACTCTGAACAAATCAAGGCTAAAATAAAGGACAACGTAGGTTTGTGACAAATAGACTTAAAGACTATCAGATAGATAGATTTTGCTCCTCGAGCTCACAGACTTGGAACAGAGGTCAGGCAACCTAACCACTTGAGCTATTCCACAAGCTACCTGGGTGGTTCACAATTACTACTTACTCTCGACGTATTGGAGATGTATGTCTAATCAGAAAAATCAGCTTGGTTTGGCTAACTTTATGAGAAAAAAAGATTTTGCAAAATAAAGCTGATTTATATCGCTTTATAACACACAGAGTGCTAACAGCCATCATAAGAGATATTTTATATGTAACAACCGAAAAGGAATACATGTACTAATTTTTAGGTGTGATCGGGATACATGTTAATGCCCCCAATTATTAAACCCTATTAGATTTGATGTGGGTTTGAAAAAATAAGTGATGACTGGACTTTTGATTTTAAAAAAAGGACAGCTCACAAACAGAAAAAACCAGTTGGACACAAACACATAGTCCAACTTGTTCTCAAAATGTCATTGATAGGATGGATCCCGCCACTCGAACCTGGCCTGGCCCCATACTTTCATGTAGATTGATTACAGTCAAGCTCCTTCCTTCCACTGAATCATTCAAGAAGGGTTGTTGTCAGTTACAAGCATGTATGTAAACTAAGTTCTGGTTAACTGCTTGTTCAAGCTTTCCCAGGAAAAAGTGTGGTTAGATGAACTGACAGTCCTGCCAAGACCATAGTTGATGATTTGAGACGTAAAGCATAACAATCCAACCCACTGTCGTGCTTGCACAGCAAAAAGGAGTGCATTGACTTAGTTGTCAGAGTGTAAGAATTGGTGTTGGCACACCAGTTCGAGATTAACCACAGGCATTGCTTTGTGTTCTTGAGCAAGACACTATAGACACTATATTCACTACTTAGTTCCAGTTTAACCGAGACAGATACGAAATGTCCTGATATGACTGAACAATTGTTAAATGGGTTGTAAAACCTCACCACAAAAAAAAATAACTGAGGAAATACATCTCCTTTTAGTATGAATTCGCTGCGCCATGTTCGCATCCAATTTGTTTGATAGTGGCACCCCAGTATATACTGCAACTAAACAAAGCATATTCCAGTTCATACCTATGTAATCAAAACACAAGCTGATCCTGAATTTAGCTTTCCATATATGTCTGAATTATAAAGCTAGTAATAAATACTAACATTCACGACAGGTTATGCTATACATGACGACGACAAAATCTGATATCCCGAAGAATTGTATCTGTTTGATGCTTGTAATTTGCACATTCGCATTCTGCACGCTGTGAAGGCTAGCCTGAGTTTCCACTGTGTGCTTACCTATGGGTAAACAAACATTTTTGCAATCCTTTAAAACACACTGAGTAGGCAGCAATCCTGAACTACAACTTCAACTTAGCAAGATCCATCAGTTAAAAAACTGCGTTTCTGATCGCCAAAATTAACGTTTTTGATCGCAAAAATATACACATCATGGCGATCAATAATGTTTTGACTGTCGACATTCATATTTGTAGATCCAAAACGATTTTTATAGGAACCAGAGTACAAGCTATTGCCACCTACCTAGTGTGTTAAAATTCATTGAATCTGGTTTTTTTATTTCTTCATCTCAACCTTTGTTGTGGTACTTTTTCGAAATTAAGATGTTCTATACACTTACAATGTTTAGCCTAAAGCTTGGCCAAAATTCAGCCGTTAGTTTAAATTCATTTTGAGCCTTACATACTTTAAGCTAAAATGGAAAATGCAAGCAGCGAGGTTCAGATCAGCTTGAAGTCTATTGGGTTTGCATCCGCCGAGTCTGAAGATATATTGGCTTTCCAAATACAGCGAGTAGCTTAAAACAGGCAAAATGCTTCATGGTAATGAACATCAGCACATCTGTTGTCTGGTGCAAAGAGTAGGACGCCATATGACTGGAAGAGCTTTATGAGCAATGACAAAAACAAGACTCAACTTATTAGCCTACTTCTGGATCAATGGACAACTGACAAGTACGCTACTAGACGTGTAGATATAAATCTATCCCATGTTAGGGTAAAGTCGGGTATATTCGGACAGACTGCTAAATTCGGACAGCCGCCTTGCTTGTTTCATAGTTCAGTAATTGGAGTAAAAAAGGGAGCGCAGTGGCTCAGTGGTAGAGTGCTTGACTCGAGACCGAAGGGCCGCGGGTTCAAGCCTCACCGGCGTCACTGCGTTGTGATCCTTGAGCAAGACACATTTATCCTAGCTTAATTAGTACTGGTTCAACCCATGAAGACCCGTCCCTATATAACTAAAAGATTGTTGATGGGACGGTAAAGAATCAAATCAAACAAACAAAGCAAACAGTGCAAATCCTGTTGAGACGAGCTGTCTCATCTGGATTTCCACTGTTTGCAAATGTGTGTCCGAGTTTACCTGATGTCCGAATTTATCCGACTACTGATCTTACCTGTGAAGACACAAGACCAAAACTAAGCAGATACATATCCTGATTATACTACACTGCCTCAATATCAAAATATCACTGACTGATGCAAGCACTATGATTGTAACCAGTAAGTTTCTATCCTACCCTCACACTCATGATAGATACTTATAGTCTCTGCAAGCCTCGTGATGCCAAACGATGATCCTCGGGACGGATTTTTCTATCCTACCCCATACTCTTGATAGATTCTTAAAATTATGCAAAGCGTCAAGCTATGAATCATTGATGGATCAACAGTTTCTATAATACTTTTTAAGTAAAAGTTTAAGCAAAGTTGAGGAAAATAAATGGATGTAACAGTAGAGCCTCAAATGAAAATATCATTTAAAGATGAAAGAGTGCAGTATGGGAACATTTGTGTGAAAGTAATATGTATAGGGTCCGGTGGTTTAGAAGATGTCGTTTAAAGACACATTGTATTTCTATTGTTAGTTCCAGTGGTCATTTTATTCAATATCTAGTAGAACGGTTTCTGCAATTTTGATAGAGTACATTATTACAAACATTTCTGTGAATTTATTCTGAAGTTGGGCTAGTGGTTCAGGGGGAGAGGTCGTTTAAAACAAGATTTTGCTTATATTGAGTTCTGATGGCCAATTTGTCCAGCGAAGCAGAACCGTTTGGGCAGTATAATCGGAGAAACACTTCTGTGACATTATTTTGAATTTGGATTATTGGTTCAGGAGGAGATGTCGTCTAAAATATTTCTTATCTTTAGCTCTGATGGCCATTTTATTCAGTAGAGCAGAATGGTTTGTGCAATTTTGGTAGAGAACATTTTGACAAACATTTCTGCGAAATTATTTGGAATTTGGACTAAAGGTTCAGGGGGAGATCTTATCTACAGTTCTGGTGACCATTTTGCTCGGCAGAAGGAACCATTTGTGCAATACTGGTAGAGGGCATTATCAATACATTCCTGTGACAGTAATTTGAATTTTAACTAGCCCTTCAGGAGGAGATGTCGTTTAAAATAGTTCTTATCTACAGCTCTGGTGGCTCTCTTGGTCGGCGGAACGGAACTAGTCTAGGTGCCTTCTATAGTGACGACATTTAAAACATTTACCCTTAAGCGTCAACAGCTTCAAGATTAAAAAGCAAGTGAGTATGATCAGGAAATACCACAATCACACACTACAGTTTAACCCACGACACCGTGAGGAAGAGCCACAGATCAATAAAAATAACCAGACACCAGGTTGACAAGCAAAGTAATTTAGTAAAACAACAAGCTCTCTCTTCCCCTTCAAGATGATTGCAAAACTAGAAAGGAAATAAAGCAATGGACAACAAAACATGGAACAAACATAGAACCCCCACAATGGGAGCAACAACACACAACGAATCAACAATAACAGAACCGCCGCCTTAATTAATCAATTGTGCACCTCTAAATATTTTGTGACTTAAAACTCAAAATATGATTAGTTGATTAGCGTACAAATCATCGAGACGGTTCTAACGTATGTTTTGGTTGAGAAACAAGATATTTTTTTTCTGTTACGCACTCTTAACTAAAATCCTGGGTCACATAGTTCCACGATGAATCTTGTGGAGGAGAATTAGAGAAGACTAATCCCTCTGGGCTTCAAAGTTGCCCAATGTAGCTCATCGATCATGTTCCAAACACTGCTAGGGTTGCTCTACCCCCTACATGTCCAGCGGGCTAATCCGGGTTACTGATGATATCATGCACAAACTGCGCCAACTGGATCTCAAAAGACTGTGACTTTGGTAACCATGCTGACAGACAGCAAGTACCCAGCTAGCACACATCAGCGGGCCACCAACGGTCCGCCAGCGATACGTTATTGAAATAGCTATGTAAGGCCACATTCGTCATAGATCACATTACTCACACCTATTTTACAAAAGTGACATGTGTGAGGAATGTCATTGTCCAACATAGGGGTAGACATAAGAATCACAAACGTCTCACGTCGAATTTGTAATTTGCATTATTCTTTGAAAGTACATGTAATACATAATATTTCATTTTTACATTTTCAGTGTAGCATTTCTCGGTGCACAAATGGGCCACCAGAGCTCTAGATAAGAAATGTCTTTAAACGGCAAAGATCTCCTCCTGAACCACAGGTCAAAATTCAAAATAATTTCACAGAAATGTTCCTCATGATGCTCACTACCAAAATTTATCAGAATGTTCAGCTTGGCTAAACAAATTGGCCACCAGTGTTAAAATAGTAATACATGTATCTTTAAATGATATCCCTTTAGCCACATGCCAATACATGTACATCATCTCCTCATGTGCCAGGAGCGATCTAGGGCCCAAGGGCCCTCTTGTTTGATAGACACCATGGACGTACTAAATGTATTGATTTGACTCATAGCCAAGAGACCGATGGGTCCCTGTGTCCCCAACGATAAGACAGAATTACGACCGATTGATGCGTTTCTAAAGACAGTAGCATCGAAGCATACACAGTCTTAACATGTCTCGATGCTGTCTGGAGTAGTTTGATATACCATGGACAAAGGGGTAATGATTGATTTGACACATAGCACAGAGAGTGATTGGTCCTTCAATGCCACACCCTGTGTCCTCAACGATCAGAAAGAATATCACCCATTGATGCGTCTCAAGACAGTAGCATCGAAGCTGACAAGTCTGAACTTGTCTGGAAACCGCATGCTTGGACAGTAACTTCCCAGCACGCCAAAAACAGGCTTTTCATGAATATTCATGTTCGTATTGTTGTGGTCACGTGACTTGTTTACAATCGTTGTGTATCCGGTACGACCTATTTCCAAAATCTGGTGCCCGTTGCTATCCTGATTCCTGGGTATGTCTCTAGGCTGATTGGGCATACCTACGAAATAGGTTGGTTGCGGGTTCTTATTCTGAAGCACAGTTTTGTTCATATCTGTACCCTCAATGCGATTTACTTTCATGCAGTCAAACCACTCGGGAAACTCATCAATCACAAGTTGACCATCAATAAACAAGCGCGTGGGGTATTTAACTTGTATCCTAGAACCTCTCCTACATGCTTGTTCCGCTTGTTCACAAAACTGCAACCTTTTTCTAGCCTCAACTATCTCTCTTCGATAGTCCCGATCCACTCTAAATTTTGTTCCTTTTAGTTTATACGACCTATCCAGAATATGCTCAGTGTCTCTGTTATCATTAAATTTAGCTATGATCGGTCGCCGCGGATCCTGACCAGCTTGTCTTTCGGGCTGTCTTATACTACCTAATCTGTGAGCTCTCTCTATAACTATTTCACTTGTGTCTACGCCCATTTCATGCACTAGAAAACTAAGAATTAGGGCATCACACCTCCTCTGGGTGTTTTCAGTTAGCCCCCAACATATCAGATTGTTTCTTCTGCTTCTTGCCTCTAAATCAAGTGACCTATATGATAAAACTTTTATCTGATCGGAGTGTGTATTGACTCGTTTCTATACAGTGTTCACTTTCTGACATGTGTTTACAATAAAAGAGTTTATATACTGAATACTTGCCGAAGTCCGAGCCTGATTCACGTGAGACTCGCTCATCATGCCAAAGAGAATTGAAAGTTTACCATCTGTTGACATATTTTCGAAAGTCTCTTGCGATACAGTTGTAGCATATCCATCAGCGCTCCCTGTGCTTATCCTCTCGCGTTTTGCCATCCTATCGACAATTTGAAAATCGCCACCACCGTCGCCGCCATTGCCCCTCCCGTTGCTCAATGAGAAGCGATTTGCAACAGGCACATTATACTCAGTTAAAAATGGCTCACTGTCCATTTCATCTTCCATAAACGCGTTCTGCATCAGATCCGATCCACAGGCCATTACGGTAATTCAGTTTGCTATCATCACAGACAACCAAAACCATTTTTATCATGTTTTTTTTCATCGGCTAAAATGCTAAAATGTCAACACTCCCGCCATTCAAGTGGTCCTTTTCCTGCGTCGAGTGACAACTCTTGGATATAACAACTGTTAGGATTTTACAAGGTAAGGGATGAAACAAGTTTGCACACCTAAAGCGACTAGCTATATTACCTACAACATTACATTCCAAAACTAAAGGTATTCAACCTGATTATATAAAAACAAAGCTAATTTCCATAACAACAATCTTATCATATTCTTTTCTAGTAGCTTCTCTTGACGCTTAGTCTATTTTCTTCTTGTCGTTCGACGCGAGAAAACCTGTCCTCGGGGGTTTGCGAACAGTAAAGGCGAAGACCAGTCTGTGCACCCGCGCAGTCTGATCAGCGCCTTTGTTATTCGCTTATTGGAAACTATCATATCTTAACATGCTACCAGCGAAATTTCAATTTTCTAGCTAGTCTCTGTAGCTTAGGAGACTAGTTTGGGTCATTTCTGCTGTATTAAATATCTCTTGTCTCTCAGGACTTTTTCTTGTCGCTTCAGATTAAGCGCTCGAGGTGGGCGCACGTTCCAATTTATAAGAGCATATATTTCATCTGTTTTGAGATTATTATTATATAAATGATAAGTATCATTTCATAAATTAAAAATCGGATAGGTTTTATGTTAAAATATTAAATGGTCGTTAGAAGATCTATACTTCTTGTGTCTCAAGAGATTTCTCGTGACGTTATTTTTTCTTGTCGCTTACTTTAGTCTTAGCGACTAAAGAAGCATTTTCAGCGATGTTTATTTATATTTATTTATCTATACAATATTTCAAGAGGGTGACATATTTAGCTCTATGGCCAGTCTACCATATGGCCCTCTGAACATATAACTGATATATAAAACATGGAAATAAACGAACGGTAATATGTACATATATACAAGCATGCATGGCATTGCTAAAAAGTATAACAATGTAGTTTCAGACAAATTAAAAGTATCAGACAGTCTTACGTCAGGTGGCACATTTGTTGTCTACATTGTGCATCCGATGTGTTCTGATGGGTATATAAAAATAGTGTGTTCATAAGTAAAATTGCAGTCTCTAAAATGAAATAGATTCTATCATAGCTCTTTTAAATTTATTCAAGGAAGTTGCTTGTTTAACTGGTGTAGGGAAAGTGTTCCATAGCTTAGGAGCTGAAACTGTAAATGAGCCGGTGTAAAAAGACGTCCTGGATTTTGGTACCATTAATGAGCCATTTTCTGATGACCTAAGATTTCTGTTACATGCTATAGCTGTCGGTGTCAGTAAATCGAATATATATGCTGGAGTTAGATTGTTTAAGGCCTTGTATGTCAAAACAGCCTTGTTATATTTGATTCGTTGAGATACTGTCATCCATCTTAGCCTTTGGAACATTTCCACTGATGGGGTAATATAGTCAACTTTTAAAATAATACGTGCCGCTCTCTTTTGCAGTTTGTTAATTCTTTCGATATTCAGTTTTGCTGTGGATCCCCAAGAACTTGAACCATAATCTATCAAATGTAGAACATAGCTTTGGTAAAACATTTTTTGAACATTTTCGGGGACATAATAAGACAATCGTCTTAGAAGTGAAAATCTAGAGGAAATGATTGAACATAAGTAATCAATATGCTGGTTCCAAATGAGTGTTTCATCAATATGTACGCCTAGTAGTTTTTGTGAGCTGACAGGATTTAGTTGGGTATTACCGATAGATATGTTTAATTGCCCCGCTTGTTGAATTTTATGTCTTGTACCTAAGGTCATAGTGGTTGATTTCCCATAATGAATTGGTAATTTATTATTTATACTCCTAACCTCTGTTTCATTTGCGTCAGACTGCAGTTTGTGTTCAACCTCTGGTTTATTTTTTCCCGATGCATGGATAGTATTGTCATCAGCGTACAAGTCTGCCAGACAATGGTTTAGATGGAGAGGGAGGTCATTAATAAATAACAATGTGAGTCTTCAAATGTCTAAGATATCTAAGAAATGGAGATTAATGAGCAACTTCGTTTTAATATCTTTGATGGATACATTACTTTGTAACTTATTGTAAATTATTCTTGTCGCTAAGGAGATATCTCTTGACGCTAATAGTTTAGCGCATGGACAAAACTTAAGGGGATTAATTGATAATTACTTGCAATGTAACTGCAATTTCTTAAATATAAACACTTGTACATGTAAAATATGATCGATTTTGCTATGCAACATACATAAAATTGCATTATAATGCTTATAAAATCCTCTTGACGCTTTGTGTCACTTCTTGTCGCTTCTTGACACTTCTTGTCGCTTCTTGTCGCTTTTTAAGGAGACCGCTGGGGAGTATTAACTTTGAAGGATGGGTTTTTACTCTGAAACCTGCGCAACGTCCTTTTCCGGTTCGCTTGCGACCAAAATGGTGTGTTCTCGTTTTGCTGCGTTAAAAACGATTAAATTTACAAGATTCAGACGTCTTACTTAAATGCCTGTGCACATTTTATCACCCTTAAGATCCAGTTTTAAATTAATCAGTTGCACTCATTGACATTTTGCTGTGCTGTCCTGTTTTCTCCAAATTTCTGCTGGGCCAACCACGTGGGTTTGCTGTTTTCTCTATTTGCCACCGCGCCAACCACGTGTTTTGTCGACAGATATAAAAAATTATCAACGAAATCATTTATTTATACACTTTTCGGTCTTAGATAAGGAGGAATAGGCAAACATTTCATGTGTGCGCAAGTCAAAATTGGTCCTTGAGCAAGACACATTTATCCTAGCTTAGTACTGGTTCAACCCAGGAAGACTCGTCCCGCATAACTGAAAGATTGTTGAGTGGACGTAAAGAATCAAATCAAACAAACAAAAAGCAAGTCAAAATCGTCCTCAAGTTAAAACGCCCCAGAGTCGAAATGCATTATCAGGGGAAGACTTCCAGTTTAGCGGTCCCCAGGAATTGTAGAAAGTGACTGAAAAGCCCTTTAATACATTCCAACACCACCAAATATCGATAGTTTATCGGGGTTATGAATTCTTTTTAACATCAGGTAGAGGAAAGATTTTTATTTATAGATATACTATAAATTTATAGTACATCTATTAATGCATAGAAAAATCGTTCTATAAATTTATAGATATCACAGAAAGATCGTCCCTAAATTGGTTTTAAATGAAAACCGCATTCCGATTGTGCGTTCACAAATACGTATAGGGTTAAAGATACACTGTTGGGCCGTTGATTCTGGCGCAGGATGTGTAAAATGCGAATTAGGCTGCATGCCAAAAAGCATGTAATCCCTAGTTTTCCTGTTTGACGGTGTTTTATTTACTGAAATAGCTAATAAAAAGCTGAAATTTGTTGATACTCTGGGACAGAGCCTTTCTCAAACTCGTTTATGCGCCATCTTTAAATCGTAGACTGGTTTACAATTAATTAGATACTGTGGCTGACCTCAAATAAGTACGGTCTTCCAGAAAAGAGTTTTTTCTCCTGCCAAAATAACTGTTAACGTAATATGGTTGTGTAAAATGACATATGCCCCTTTTGGACATGAGTGGTCAAATTAAATATGAGCATCTAACTGCTTTTAAATGAGAACTATTAAAACTTAAAACAAATCCAGAATTATGCCAGTCAATTTATCTGGAGCCCACTTCAAGATTACTGGGATCGTGTTGCACGTGGCCATATATTAATTATACCTGTTCAGTGCGATAGTTGCACGAGCTAAGTAACACTATTTCAGAGCTTATTGATTATTTAACAGCAAGCTAGACATTTAAGTCACAGTATTGTCCATGCTCGCATGTGCAACCTCAGACTGTACTTGATCTTATCCTTTAACATTCTGAAAGGGCTTTTGACAAAATGATTGTGCCGACAACTTACTTTTACATTAGAACTTCTTCAGCTCAAAAACATTTTTGACCATGAAATATGTTCAAGATAGGGTAGTTTGAGCCACAGAGAGTTAATAATTGCCCCAGATCCGGATGCTTTATAAGGATAATAATTTTGACCTCGTAGTTTTACTATGGTCAGTATTTTCATTTTTGCGACGACGAATCATATTAACCACTGGACCAGTCTAGATCCAGCCTCATCACGTGATCAAGCAAATTCAAAATGGAGGACCAAAGTGTGGAAGCTGATTAAAACTTAAAAAAGTAATAAAATGTCCACAAGTTTGGGCAAAATCAAGGGCTTGTAGCCTGCATTGATGGTGAAAATTAATGTAGATTGTGTTTGCTCAAAAAGTAGGCATTTCAAATAAAATTATTATGTACATTATGAATTCTTACCTTATCGATGTTCATTCTTCCAAATATCGCGTTGCGGTTTTCGACATGCACGATTTTCTCGCAATTTTACCTGTTGATTCTATAAATATATAGAACGATTTTTCTATGCATTTATAGATGTACTATAAATTTATAGTATATCTATAAATAAAAATCTTTCCTCTACCTGAACATGGTGGCTACCGCCTACACACCCGTCGAAATCCTTTTTGGGTCTTTATTTTGCTTTTTGGCCAGTAGACATGCGCAAAGGTATACTTCCGGGGACCGCTAAACTGGAAACTACCCATTATCAGGTCTGGGGAATTCTCTTAAACAGTGATACGTCATATCCTGCTCTGGATCATGTAGGCGCTTTATGCACTCGGTGAATACACAGGTAATTCTCCGTTATCCCAACGTATTTTGGTGAATTTATAACTTGCAATATCTTTAAAACTACTCAAAATTTTGCGTTGAAATTTTCGGTATCGATAAGAAATATGATTTTCATGATACAGAAAGTGTTTATAAAATAATCAGACATATTTACGGTCATATTATTGATTAAAATTTCAGGATTTTGAAGGCTTTTTAATAAGCGTCTGGCATTATTTTCACCGAGTATCTCAGTGGAGCTCTTCAGCGTGAGGTTACATAAAGCCTAACATATCCGGATGACTTAACAATAGAATCTTGGTAAACCACGATTGAAATTATCATGCAAACACGTGACAATAAACCTTCTATATAAAGGGAAACTACTCTGAATGACAGAATATAGCCAGATCAATTATCCTAGCTTAGTACTGGTTCAACCGAGGAAGACCCGTCCCGCATAGCTGAAATATTGTTGAGTGGACGTAAAGAATCAAATCAAACAAACAAACAAATAGCCAGATCAATAAGAATAGTGCATGTGCAGTGAGGCAATCAATATGGTTTGTCGCGTATTTCCACAACAGTGATGTGGTTTCCAACAGCCAGGTCCTCCACTTCAAAAAAGATTCTTACCCACAAAAATAAAGATTATGATAAATATTTTAGCATCTGAAACTAGAACACAAATCAAGGATTATGAAGGTCTAAAAATGATAGGATAGAAAAATCTGTGATCCTATCTAGAGAGGTTTGAATTTGCCTACTTTTTCCTGAAAAATTCACCTAATTTGCAATGTAGCTTCCCACCACGTGGTCCGATTGCATCCAAAAAAAGATTGTCAGAATTGTCGAAAACGAGGCTATATGATAGACAAAATACAACTATTCTATTTCGAAGAACAGCGACACAACTACCATATTTCTGTTGAGTTATGAGACCCTCGGTCTGCCTGCCATAACAGGACTTCATCGCACATTTAGGCGATAATTTCAATCGCGATTTTTCGAGATTCCTCAGCCCTGATTATCTTGTTATTTGGATTGCGAGAGAATAAATAAGATGTTGTCATGCTGCCAGTTTAAAACAATATAACAGTTTATAAATATGAACCTTTAGAAGTTCAGGTCTTAGTGATTTGTTAATAATTTTGGGCTTATGGATCCTGGGACTCGCTGTTCCCATACCAATGAGTCCAACTGCAAACTTATGAGTTCAGAACACTATTTTTAATAACAAGTCTGCAATACTTATAGTTGCATCCTGGGACTCGCTGAAGTAAAAACTTTGCATCCCAGAGACAAAATTATGTGCAAATGATGCAAGATGCTAGTGATGGGCCGATGATCGACTATAGTCGAAAGTCAGTTGGTTTGGGCTTCTGATTGCGACAATCGATTGTAAAATGACGCAATCGATTGTAATCGGTTTCCAACCTTAGTCTACAGGCTGTGCTCAAATCTGCCTGTTACGATCTCCATATAAACCATTTCATTTTGCGGTGAGAAAACACAGTTTTTTTCTGTGTTTATAAAGCTTTTTCCCAAGTCAAACGTGATCGGTAAAGCAACACGATAACCTACGAAAGTTCCAAATGGAGCGTCTGTGGTTACCGCCGTACGATTGGATAAAATGTCTGCTGTTCCAGTTATTGCACCCGAGTATTTAAAGCCGATTCTGAGGTTACCGCTACGATTGGATAAAACGTCTGCTGTTCCAGTTATTTCACCTGCGTATTTAAAGCCGATTCGTACCGATGTCAAACAGAAAGAATACAAAAAAAGTTCTTTTTCTTCCCGTTTCAGTTCATCCCTTGGGTGATAGGGTATTATCGAACTATTTAGCAAGTAAAACCATTCATTTCAGACCAAAAAAACCTGGAGCTTTTATTTAATTTTTTCCGTAATGGTGGTGCATTTATCGGAAATGTTGTACGTCAATGGGCGTAGACAGTATAACTAACGTTCAGCATTCAGCAAGAAACATCTTTTCTTAAAAGTTTGATTAAGATATATATTGGCAAAAAGTTAGCCCAAAACAGAGCACAGAGGATGACTCTAATCCAGCAGGGGAAGGTGTAAAGTGCTTTGACTGCATGTTATCATGGGCTGTGCTTCAAAGTATAGAAAGGAGATGAAGTTAAAAATGAGTTGTGTTCTAGACTCTAGTCCAATATGTTTAACTAAGGTCAGGATCAAGATGCTCATGATTATGTATTATAGATGTAGTCTGGCAGCCAACATTTTCGAAACATTCGGATTCTGTCTAGTCAAAATGTGTTTGAAGTGTTAGTATTTTTTTTATTCCTTTACATGTACCATAAAAGCACAAGCTTAATTTTAATCAACATAAGAAATAACAAATAAAATGCTGCAAACAAAAACATAAACTGAATGTAGCTAAGCATGTGTGATCACTTATAAAAGGTATAGGGAATCAATTGTACTATCGATAGCTAGTTGGTTTAGTCTTTCCGATTCTTAACCGATAATCGATTGTGATTTCAAACCGATGGCCCATCACTACAAGATGCGCAGGTTGCCCTTCGGGCAAGTTGAGTTCTCTGGCTTATTTCTAACACTGTGCAAACTATTAAGACCTGTATCTCTTATTACCTCAGTAGCATGTAAAGGTTTTCGTAAAAGACGCTCCTGTGTAACTCAATTAGCAACCACCTTCAGGGTATTGCAAGTCAAGTATGTCTGGAAGAGACCAGACTGACGTCATTCTGCTGGACTTTGCCAAGACTTGACAAATTCCCTCATCAGTGTCTTCTCTATAAACTGCTGTACGTACTATCAGCATTTAGTTAAGAGTGCATACCAAAAAGATAATTTTCTTATTTCTCACCAAAAACATATGTTGTGGGTACTCAGAAGAACTGTCTCGATGAGACGGTTCTTTTGAGCACCAATAACATATGTTCAAACTGATGGATTATAAATATTTGCAATTTTAGGCTCAAACATTTTGTTTATCTAAACCTTTGTACAATGGAGAGGTCACAGGGGACAAAAATATTTCATTATTGCACTAGTCCTGCAGGACGAGTGACTTACAAATTTCACTCGTCCTGCAAACACATGCACCCATCCTTTAAAAGAGTATGCAATAAAGAACATAAGGGAGCAATATGACTTCTAAAGTTCGCTTATCACTGCTAGGATGATATCTACCCAGCCAGTTTCATACACTGACAAGAAAGATTTCACATTTAATACTCATGACCCATGGACCAAGCTACCTTGACAGGTTGTCATAAGTTTTTCTGTATGTGTAATATCTTTTTAGCGTCTCGACCTTGCAGGAATTTAGGAATATATATTGAATATTTTTGTAAGAAATGTTATGCAGACGAAACCGTTTGACAGGTTTACAAATCTATTACGCCAGTCAACATTCAGTTATCAAGCAGAAAAATCAATAATTAACAGCGATACCTGTACAGTCTGTCGCTTTACATGATTAAATGCACACTGAAAAAATCAATATCTACTCCGATACAGTCTACCAAAATACTGCGCATTACACTACGCAGCTTTAAACGCCATTTGCAATCACAACATCCGGTTCCTACTTTTGGAATTGAAAAGGTATTTGGCTCGATGAAAACGCTTCTTGTCATTGAGAAAATGCTAGTTTCACCCGCAGATTTTGGCACTCGTCCTGTAGGAATAGCGCTTTGGGAAGAACCACTCCTCCTTTCTAAAATCCACTCGTAAATACGAGCGGACGAGTGGAATTTTTGTCCCATGGGTCACACGCCCCAATGGGTTCAATCCTCCCTGAGCCAAAGAACACAGCAGGTACTCGTGGGAGCTCTTCTTCACAGGCGAACATTGTCTCCGGTGTACCGCAGGGTACAGTCTTGGGGCCCACTACTATTTCTGGCCTTTATCAATGACCTGCCTGATGCGGTCGGCCTGTCATCCATAGGGAGTTGGCACGTTAAAAATTTTAGACTAATAAGACTATTGACAAGGGATCCATCTTAGAAAATGTCACATTTGACCACTGTTCTGTTGAAAATGCTGGGAATTGAACACACTTTCAATTAAAAATATATTATGGCCACCATCTAGTAGGTAAATGAACCCCCTATCGATAAAAATCAACAAAAACAACATTTTGTTATCCGTTTCTTCAGAATCCTGCTTTGTTTACGCCAACAACAGCTGATTTTGTTTAGTAGTACGACTACAGTAAAACCTGTGTAAAACGGCCACTCTCAAAAAGACTGAAAATTGATTTTTAAGACCACTTATCGCTTTAATGCAAGGGGAGCATTCTGCAACACTTTTGACCTTCATTAAGCTACCATTTGTCATTAAGATCTTTGTTTTGTCTTTTTTTAGTGGCTGATTTACACAGGTTTTACTGTACATCCAAGCCTGGTTCATAAAAAACTTGCATGGATTAATTTTCTATTTCCCAGACCTCAAAGAGACGTAACAACGGGCGTAGCAAGAAAGGCCGTGGCCATGTCCGCTTTGTGAGGTGTACAAACTGCGCCAGATGTGTGCCTAAAGATAAAGCTATCAAGAAATTTGTTATCAGGAATATTGTTGAGGCGGCTGCCGTCAGAGATATCTCAGATGCCAGTGTTTATGAAGGTTAGACTTTAAATCTGCTGCAGGGCTTCAGATTTTTTTCAAGATTGGTGGGCCCAAGTGATCCATGGAGCAAAAAATGGTGGGTCATTTTCTGAAATGATGGGCCCAAACACAGTTGACATTTGGCTAGTATGCTTTACCTACACACTGACACAGAATATGTATAGTGGCTGCTGATTAAACAGTAAAACCTGCCTTAAGCGGCCATTTAAAAAAAAGAAGACCAATTATGACTCAATGCAGGTAAAAAGTATTGCAGAAGAGGAGCATTCTGCAATCCTTTCGACCTTCATTAAGCTACCATTTGTTATTAAGATCTTTGTTTTGTCTTTTTTTGAGTGGCTGCTTAAGACAGATTTTACTGTATTAACAACCTACATGTACTTTCTGTATGAACATTTTTATTTAAGTGAGATTTTTTCACAACTAAAAAGGATGGGTCCACTGGGCCCACTGCCTTAGAAAGTGATGGGCCATATTTTGAAATCATGGGACAATGACCCGGGCCCACCATAAATCTGAAGGCATGCTGCTGCTACAATAAATTATTCTTGCACACCGGATAAGGATATCTTGTATTTTATCCTGGGACAGAAAATCTTATCTTGCCCATGTTATCTTACCCAGGCTGTCACATGAGGGCTGTACATTGGTTGTATTGGAACTCGTGCACATAGTCCTCAAGTGGCATCATTATTATGTTAAAGTGATGTCATCATATCATGTCGCAAATTCAGGTTTTTCTGGAAGCTTATTTTAGAATAAAAACAATGATGAGCAAGAAAAACAATCCATTATTTGTGTGAGGGTAGGATAGAAAAATCTGTCCCTGGGGATTAGGGGTGTAACGATACATCAATTGTCTGATGCATCGTGATAGTTACTGCTCCGATAGTGCTATCATGATAGTGTTTTCAACTATCGATAACTATCGCCGATAGTGCATCCAACTATCGATGGTTTTGATAGTTTAGATAGCCAGGCAGATAACATAACCTTTGTAATGGTATTTCAGTAGATTCATATTCAGACACAGTGAAGACATGTGATGAAACTTAAAGCAGCTGTTTTGTAATCAATTTGGCTGTTACATGGTCATTGCAGGTTCAAACATCTGCATGAAGAAAGAAGATAAAAACAAGTTCTCTGTTAGCAACTGGTATAGTGGTTTCTTGGGAGATATTTATCTCACTCTATTTGAAAATAAAAAAGTATCATGAAAGCATAAAGAGATGACTGACAAAAACAAGCTCAAAAGTGAGAAGATTGAATACATGTATAAATTGAATGGAACACCTTGATGAAGTAGGCAGGCATAAAGAAGTTAAAGCATAATTGCACGATTATTAACAGGTTCAGGATTAAGATTATTATCAATGTTTTTTTTATTTAATTAGTTAAGTTGTTTAGTTTTCTTAATCACTGGCTACAACAAATATAGACTGTATTCTTACCAAGAAATTTATTAAAACCAAGAAATTTGAAAAGATGAGGTTTTAGACAACTATATTTTTTTCTACATGGGTTCCCAATGCTAGGGATTTTTGACAGTTGATCACTGCCACACCAGGTATTATTAATAAGTCAACAATTTTGACCCCTAAACAGCCACAAGGGAATTAGACAAGCTATTTCCCAAATTGCCCAATTCCCAGGTATTTTTGGACTAAAATATTGATCAGTGTACCCTGTATTAGAGTATGGTTCAAAATTAATAATAATCAAAATGTACATAGCTCCAGATAAGGATTGGAGGCAATTGGGTATTTACCCACCTCTTTTTGGCTTAATTGGGTATTTCAAATTTTGAATTGGGTATTTCAAGTTTTTGTTTTGGGTATCCATCTGAAAGCAAATAAGCAATGAAACTGGGCATTGTTTCTCCTGATTTTTTTTGTTTACTCTCTGTTTCACTTTCAGAAAGCACACTGGCAATATTAGTATATCTGAGATAGATATTTCCAACTTATTTCAAAAATCCAACGTATCTATCAAGTCATCTTTGATTCTTCGAACCACCAACGCGGTATTAGAGCTAGTTACGATATGATATTATTCAATTGCTCTGGGGCTTTTTCGCCCATGTTACGCCATTGTTATTGTAAAGCAAGACGAATGTCGTAATCATGTAAATATTGGGTATAGGTAAACAGCGATAAGAATTCAGCGCCATGCCGTGTATAAATTTGTATCCAACAACAGCTTGTGATGTGAAAAACGACAAGCGCAAACTGAATACTATAACGTCATACGCTACGAAAAAGTTTGGAATTGAGTATCAAGGATTTCTATTGCGTTTTTGTACGCACAGAAATGAATTTAAATGCATTTTCAGGTCCACAAAATTGCGTAAATACGCAATAGGCAGCCTTATCTGGAGCTATGAATGTAAAGCCATTTTAATAGCCAATAAACATACAACATTCAGACAGATTAAATCAACACAGTATACAGACAATTACTACCAGCTGCTTTGTTAAAAACTCATTCTTTCTACTCTTAGCCATGTTTAAGGAGCATTGTTGAAAAAACCTGATAGTATTGTGATAGTATCATGATATTATGCCACGTGACGATAGTGATAGTATCGTGATAGTGGTACAAAGCACATTTGTAAGCTAAAAATGTGATTATTGTCTTAAGTAACAGTCTTATCCATCTGTTAAAACTTGCACTTTGGATGTTCAAAAGAACCTCTTGCTGTGAGCGTTCGTTTGAGCGCACGCAAAACGTGGTTTGGTCAAAGAGGGACAGTTCTATCTCAACTCGCACAAATAATGGATTCTTTTATTTTCTCACCTTTAAATTCTGTATTTTATTTGAGACCCTGGATTGCTCACATGAGTAATAGCACCGTGGTTGAGTGTTAGCAGTGTGTTATGGCCTTTCAAGAGCAAGACAGTTGTAATTAACAGTAATGGTTCAAATGGCTATACTGTTCCAACTATCCTTGGACCAGGGAGAAATCCCAGCTGACTGGAGAGAGGCACTTGTAGTTCGACAAGCATAAGATCTTGTGTGACAACCAGCATGGGTTCAGGAAGAAGCGCTCCTGCGAAACCCAGCTACTTTCAACTGTCCAAGAGATAGCCTCATCGACAGCCAAAGGAAAACAAGTGGACGTCATACTGCTCGACTTCGAGAAAGCCTTTGATAAAGTAGCTCATTCAAGGCTACTTTACAAGTTGGACCATTACGGAGTGAGAGATAACACCAAGAAATGGATACAGTCCTTCCTCAGCCACAGAACTCAGCAAGTCATACTAGATGGAATTAAGTCAGACACAGCAGATGTAACATCAGGAGTCCCACAGGGAACAGTCCTTGGACCACTTCTGTTTCTCTGCTTCATCAATGACCTACCAGCGTCAATACTGTCCTCTGATACCAAGCTGTTTGCTGATGATAGCCTGCTCTTCAAGGTGATTGAAAATGACAATGACAGGGAGTTGCTTCAGAGAGATCTTTCAGCATTGGAACTCTGGGAAGAAACTTGGCAGATGAGATTCAACCCAACAAAATGTTTGTGCTGAGAATCTCCAACAAAAAGAGTCCAACTTGCAAGACAAATTACCAGCTTCATGGCCACACCCTTGAAGTGGTGGATGCTAGTAAGTACCTTGGAGTAACCCTGACAGAGAATCTATCATGGGACAAGCACATCCAGAACACAGTAAGCAAGGGGAACAGAACAGTCGGCTTCCTACGTAGAAACCTCAGGGACTGCACACCACCTGTAAAAGCCTCAACCTACAAGATTATGGTGCGCCCTATACTGGAATATGCATCCCCTGTCTGGGGCCCTTACCAGCAAACTGACATCAAAGCCTTGGAGCAAGTCCAACGGCGTGCCGCTAGATATGTCTTCAATGACTACTCAACAAGAACCCCAGGATGTGTCACAAAGATGCTAGATGACCTTGAATGGGAGCCACTCGAAGTAAGAAGAAGACACGACAGACTCAGCATGCTCTACAGAATGCAGCATAATTTGGTAGACATACCTGCCAACAGATACCTGAGCTCTAGTGACAGCCGAACCAGAGGGACAGTCAAGTTCTTCCAAGAAAGAATCAGCGACACGACCTACTCCAACTCCTTCTACCCAAGGACTGCAAGAGAATGGAACAAATTGCCAACCAGAGTTGTGTCTGCAGCCTCCCTGGAAGACTTCAGGTCATCCCTACGGGTGTGACCTGCTCCATCAATGGTATTAGAGAAGTCACTGTACATAGTTTTAACCAGCCTTTAGTTTTATCTACCTGTACATAGTCTATTTGGGGCGTGCTGAAGCCATCACACTACCTTGCCCCGCAGAGCTAATTACGGTCTAGGAAGATCCCAGCTCTTTACCAGGAAGAAGAAGAAGAAGAAGAGGAAGACAGTATATTTTCCCAACATGTGTCACATGACTGATATATTGTTGATTACCATCATTGGGAGGTAAAGCATCAGCACAAACTAACATTATTTTTTTTTGCATTTTCTCCTTAATTTTAATCATTCTGCTTTGATCACTAACATCCATTCCTGCCTTGATCCCTAACGGCCTTGGATATTTTCTGTTTTGAAAACAGTGCAGAGTCAGCTGATCAGGATAAACACTGTAAATGGTCAGTGATCAGTGAAGTATTATTTACTTCATCCAGCATAAGGTTAATAATGAAATTGGGTATTGTTTGCTTTCACTGCAGTATTTTTATATTTATAATAAGTTTTTATGTGGCCTAAAAGTAATCTGCATACCATATCTACCGGACCGTGTAGTGCAATCGGTAACCTGTCTTGCTGCAGATACGTGTTTGACTGCAGATCCAGGGTTCGCGAGTTCGATCCTGTCACAGTCCCATACTTTCTTCAAAATTAAGGGCTTAGTCAAGCTTGCACAGGAAAAAAGTGTGGTTAGGTGAACTGACCGTCCTGACATAACCATAAGTGTTGACTGGGATGTCAAATATCAAGCAAAACCAACAAAACTGTATCATTACAGCCACTATGGTAAATGTTCTAAAATTTCAAACACTTGGTGGTTAGGCTTAAATGAAATATATGTGTGGTTCCTGTTGCATACCAACAAAATTTAGGGTAGGTAGGTAGGGAAATTATTAAATTTTGTTATAACATTTAACAAAGAAAATAGTGACAAAATCTTAAAAAGTGCCCATTTTAGATATTTTTTCTCCAAAGACCATTTGAATGTTTAGGGTAGGGTTAAAAAAATTAGGGTAGGTAGGCCAACAGGAACCACACATACATTTCATTTAAGCCTTATCAGGGCTGGAATTCACAAAATGCTTGCGAGAATAATAAATAGGGAAGACCCTGATCTGATGAAGCAGTCTGATCTGGGTCTGCACTGTTTGTCTATGCCTTTTTGGCAGACAACTAGCATTCAAAATTTTTGAACATTTACCATACTACTTGCCTGGCTGTTGTTTGCTTAATTGGATGTACTATATTTTCAGTGTATGCCCTGCCCAAGCTGTATGCTAAACTGTTGTACTGTGTGTCATGTGCTATTCACTCCAAGGTAGTGAGGAACAGGTCCCGAGAGGCACGTAAAGACAGAACTCCACCCATTCGTTTCAGGCCCATCAGGGTAAGTGCTTTAGGGCTTCCAACTTTGTATTTCACTATGTTCACTAAATGTTTGAGACAAATAAAAAAATGCATAAAAATGTTCATCAGAATATATTTTCATTTTTGAAGCAATCCTTTAATGAATCTTTAGATTTTTGCAACCGTTCATAGCCTCATGAATTACACGAAAATTTGATTGACAGCTGCCAAGCTCGTTTGCCCCTGCAATACACTTCAAACATCGAATGCATTCGCCAGAAGTGATTCTGGTGTTGTGATTGACAGCGAGCTACACCCGAGTCGCACATGCAAAACAGGCCTCGTGTTTGCTCCATTGGCTGTCCGTGTTCAAACTGGCTGTTCCACGTTTCCATTTTACACTCCGACTAAACCGTTTATACCAGTGTTAGATTTAGACTTGATTTCTATTGGGTCCCAGGGCATCAACAAAAGTTGAGTCCCATGTAAATTTTACTGAGTCCCAGAAAGTTTCCCAACCTAATTTTTTTGCAATATCAAACACAGAGAAGTAAGCTAAAACTACCAATTAACTTTAATCTCAAACATTTTCAGTTTACACTAAGTGATTAACGATCAATTAAAAAAAGCAGACTTAGCAGTGATGGAGTCTTTGACTATTAAACTTTTTCGCTTTTAAAAAGTCTTTACTTGACGCTCTAGACCAAGATTATTTTACTTGTGCCTGTTGAAAATCGCTGAACCTGTCTGTGAACGCATTTTTAACGGATAAAACATCGATTTGTGATAGTATTGGCTTCAGAATACACTTTATTAAGTTATTAAAATGTTTCTAGTGTGATTCCTCGAGACAAACGCCATTTTTACCCAGCAAATCCATTTTGGAAAAACCGTAAATCATTATTTATAGCTGAGCCTCGTTCTGATTTCAACCGTTGCTATGAACAACGGATGTCGGAAAACCACAACTGAATACTATTTATAGCAGTCTCTTTGTGATTTTAAAGCGTTGCAAAGTACAAAAGACCGATAGTCAAGGGTTTTAACTCTCTTTACTATCGACCTGGCTTAAATGTGTTGAAAGTCGACTGCTTTTGATCTTGCGTTCCATGGACGCAAGCTACTTGTCTTTTTTGCGTTCCAATGATTTTCGTTGCGTATTTAGATATTATTACGGCGTAAACGCAAACACTCGGGTCAGTCAAGATCAGGTGTCCATTGAACCTTGCACTTAGACAAAAAAATAAAGTTTTCAGAAAACTGTTAAAATATTCAAATCTTTGTTGCTTAATATATGGAGCAGCTTTCCAGAAAATTTCATGACTTAGACTCCATGCGCTTCTTCTCAATTTTCATTTGATTGTACATACCATCTAACTGTGACGGACACTACATAAGAGTGTTATAGGTAATTTCTTAAGCCTCAAAGCATCAGAGAAAACTCAGATGTATGAATGTTTATAAGATTGACAATAAGGGAAAGATATCTTAAAAATTTGGATGTATTTTTCAACAGAGTCTAGCTTTTTGGATATTTCAGAGACTTCACAAAGATACAGAAAATCAGTCTCTTCATGTATTTTCATGTTACCATATTCCAATTTTTATTTAGTAAATTGCAAGAGGATTTGTTCTTAATCTTCATTATTTTCTCCATATTTAAACATATATCTATTTTGAAACTGTTCTTTTGGGTATATGTGCCTTAGATTTCTACAATGCAGGCATTTTCCCAACAACCTGTTACGCATCACGGACACTACAAGTACAGCTAACAGCATCATCTGAATAGTCTAATTTCATTATTAAGTCAAATCATTGTATGTAGCTTTCAAACAAATTGCAAAGGAACAAAATACAATAATAAATCAATAAACCGCAACATTTAAGGAACATTTTATGCTGAGTAGTCAAGATCAGGTGTTCATTATCTCCTTATCACATATTTGCAGTTGTCATTACATTGGTTTATGGTTACTTTTAAGGATTTTTTTCATTTTAAGTCGCATAACAATGGCTATACCCACAAAATACTATTGCTTTTCCTGAAGTTTTCAGCCAAACTATTTGTAAATATCACTTTTTGCCATACCAGTTGTCCGTCACAGTGACACTACATTTACATCTATGTATAGGACACTTTATGCATTTATATCTTATATTTCATGCTGCTAACAAAATTACTGGCTCCATTTATAGACAAGTGGACAGTTTTTAATAGTATTAACAAAGTTACAAAAGTTGCTGATTGCATAATGCACATGCTTATGGATAAGATAGTAAGGATACTAGCAGGGATTCAGTTTGGCGTCGGCCATCGGACATAGTCCGAAAATAGTTCCAGTTGTCCAAGAGTTTGCTGTCCAGTTTGGACAGTTTGTCCGAGACGATTTTCAGAAGCGCATATAGTACGGTAATTCACATTGATGCAATAGAATTTTTGTTTTATAAAACGATCACTGATTGGCCAAATTTCTATAAGCGTCTGGCTGGTTCACATAATTTTACTCCTAAAATACTTATTCACTAAAGCAAACCAGTCATAGTGTTTTGTTACACAACGCCTGATTGGTCTATTGCATCCTGTAAACTTCTTCCTTCGATTTCGTCTTGGAGCGGACAGCATATTTGCATTGGCATTTGACTAAAAAACTTAATTTCCACCAAGAAACAACAGGAACTCAAGGTTTCTTGTGCTCCAAAACAGTTTGCCCGCTCAATCATTACCTGAACAGCCACTTTCCGTGACTAACGAGTCATGCAGCGGCAGAAAATAGCAGCAAAAAAACAATACCCCACCCACTTCTACCGATAAACAAGATACCGATACAGAAATACAGCTCATCTCTCCTCATTAAATAAAAAGCCAGCCAATCAATCAGGCCACACCTACCTTCCGAAATGGTAGCAAAACTACACCTGGTTTCATTATGAGAAGGGCAGATAGCATTTTCGGTTTATGGTGGTAAAATGAGTGTCTGAAAAAATGTCCTAAAAAATTTCCAAATGTCCGAACAATATTATGGCTGCTAAGACAAAATGTCCGAAGTTAATTTCAGTCCAGCTGAAACCCTGTACTAATAGTTTAAAAACAACCTATCTTTACAAATAATCTTCAATTATTTGAGCTAAAATAAAAAAAATTGAGATGAGAAGTTTTAAAACGGATATAAAAAGACATTAAAGGCTTAAAACTTGATGATGTTTCTTCCTTGTTTGGGCACTGTCATGAACATACAGACTTAAGATCACAGCATTTAACTGTCACGGACACTACAGCAAAAACTATTTAAGTTTTCAAATTGTTTTATTTGACACTTAACGATGCACACATTGGTCCAAAGCTGTTGAAAATGGGATATTATAACTACTCATAATTATAGTTGTATTTAAAGTTCATCAATGTAAAAAAAAAAAAAATACTCATATATTTACAACTTTCTTCGTTTTACAAAAGTCTTCATTCAATTTAAGAATTTCTGTCAGAAGTTATTTTAAAAAGGATCACTGTGTTAAGTGTGTAATGCTTACATTTAATTTACATAAAGATTTAAATAGAATTGTGCCAGTCTTTAATAAAGTGTAAAAGAAATCTTCATTTTGGAGACTCAGAGATCTATTTTTGTCTGTAAATATCATTTTTTGATCAGCTACATGATCAAAATTCCATTTCATTTCTAAAGGCTATGAAAAATACTTTGTTCTAATTGCCAAATCAAATCAAATCTGAGAAAAGTATTAATATGAATGAAAATCAAAAGTTGAAACATTTCAAATACCTCATTTTATTACTTTAAATCGAGGCAAAACATTTCCACACCTCTCAATTCACACTTATGTCATGTTCGAAAGTCACATTAAAAGGACTTCAGCACAGAACCATATACAATGTTTTAACAATATGGTCTTACCAAAATTGTTTTCAAACATTTTGTTCACCTCTGTGAAATGCCAATATTTAACAGGCCTTTAATAGACGATAAATGTATATTGACATAAGTGATAACCTGCTTACCTGTACTTGCAGTGAAATTTTGGCTTTTTTGTAGTGTGCGTGACAATTGAGTATGTATCAATAAACAGTGCCAAGGCCATTTGTAAACATAAACAATGCCCTAAGTTTATTTTGATATAGAATGTTACTTAAGTTTGAAGTAGTATATATATCAAAGTCATATTGCAGTGTTGATACTTATGTGAGAATTGTACTATCAGGTGTCTGAAACAAACACACATAGCAGTACAAAATCAAATCCAATAAAACACTTAAACTACATTCACTTTACAACTTATTATATGACCCTGGTATGAATTTAAGCAGTATTTTTAAATGAGCCTGATATTTAACCACTCTGAACAGATATTACATGTCTTTGTCACGGACACTACAGCCGTCACGGACACTACATTTTAGGGTTTGCCTCCAAAAATCTCAAACAAATACAGGGCTACACATTTCATAGCTTGAATCAAAGTAGACAGGGGGAAGCATTGTAAGATGAACAGATAAACTTCTCAGTCCCATGTCATGCTGACAAGATATTTGACTGTCACGGACACTACAAAAATTTGTCTGAATATTTTCGTTTGCCTTTGAGATTCGATTTTTTCATTTAAAGACCTGCTTAATGGGGAGTCATCTGTCCACAATGTTAAATATGTTGTTTTTGTGTGGACTGAATAATAAAATCATAAAACAAAGATGAAATCTTTCAAAATTCTGAGTGCAAACTAATAACGCTTAAAAAAGGGCTTTTTTGACACTTTCTGATGCTGGGGAGAAAAAAAGTGCTTCCGTTCCAAACTTTTTGCTTTCTGATAAGCTTCAGCAAATTCCCAAAGTGTGTCAAACAACAGACTTTGTCTTTTCCTTTAACCTGTATCCAGATTTGAGGTGATAACACACCGAAAAATTCTATGGACACCTGATCTTGACCAACCTGACTGGTTTATACGATTTTATTTTTATACAAAACTTGTTTTAATTCCTAAATTAATTATAAATATTAGAATAAAATGTAAATTCGTGGAATCGTGAATACTTCAGGTCTCTTGCAAAGTTAACGTGAAGCCCTTCTTCACCTACTTAGCAAGAGACCGGAAGTATTCATGATTCCATGAACATTCCAAAAATTGATTTCATTTCATAAATACACGTATGTTTTTAAACTATCTATATTACATGTCCCTGGTTTTTACCGCGTTGTCTCAGAAAATTTTTAGGACTTTGATTTCTTCTATAATAAATTCTTTGCCTCCTTACTATATCAAACTGAAAAAATGCATGAGAAACAGGGGACAAAAATATTTCAATATTTCAATATTGCACTTGTCCTGCAGGATGAGTGACTTGCAATTGAAACATGAAAAAATCTTTTCAATGAGAATAGACATCCCTGAAATCGAATCTGAAGATAGCTTCCATTCGGTAGTGAATGTGTCTAAAACAAACTGTAAAATCATGGAAAGCTTTAACATCTACAAAAATACTCAATTGAAAAAAGCAAATATGCAAATAAGCATTTCTAAGAAATTTTGAATACAGAATTGAAATTTGGATTACCCAAATGAATGAAAAAGGAGTGATTAACAATTGTTCACAAAATGAATTATGGTACTGCTATTGCCGATACTATTGACATTACAACCTTCTTATAGATATAATAACATTGCCTAGGTTACTTATACTATTGGGATATATCGATAGTCTGTTGTATTGTTACATCCTTATTAACTTTAGGCCCAACCTTGGAGGGATAAGCCTGATCAGGAGAAAATATCTCAATCAGCCAAAACTAACCAGGAATTATGAATTTTCAGCTACAAATTTTAGCCGAATCCTTACCAAAGTTATATTTTGCTTTGAGTGACTGTGGTAGTGCTTGACTAGAGACCGAGGGGTTGCGATTGCGGGTTCGAGTCTCACCGGCGTCACTGAGTTGTGCCCTTGAGCAAGACACATTAATCCTTGCTTAGTACTGGTTCAACCTAGGAAGACCCGTCCCAAACATAAAATGTTTTGCTTTGAGATTTTTCTCCCATTAATGTTTTTTTGGCAGAAAAATTAGCAACTCTCACAATATCTCAACCAAAACAATTTCAGCCACTGTGTAGCTTAAGGCAATTTGAAGACACCCCCAAGCCTCTAGATAAGATTGCCAATAAATCAAACATTCATTTTGTTATTTTTTAACCAGAACATGTTACTCAGACCTGCGCAATAAGAAAATAATTTTCTTATTTCTCAACCAAAACACTCTCAATAAGACAGTTAGTTTGAGCATCCAAAACATATGCTCAAAATTCTGGGTAAGTAAATATTTACAATTTTACACTAAAGTTGTTTATCTAAACTTATGGGGAGCGCAGTGGCTCAGTGGAAGAGTGCTTGACTCGAGACCGAGGGGCTGCCGGTTCGAGCCTCACCTGCATCACTGCGTTTTGTCCTTGAGCAAGAACATTAATCCTAGCTTTGTACTGGTTCAACCCAGGGAAGACCCGCACCTTTATAACTGAGATTGTTGATGGGACGTAAAGAATCAAACAAACAAAACAAAAAAAAACACAAATCAAACAAACAATATCTAAACTGATGGGTACTTAAAAGAACCATCTGACGGTTCTTTTGAGTACCCAAACATATTTAAAAGGATGGATAAGAAAATTAGAATAGTTTTACCCTCAGCAATGTCTCTTATGTGGATCTTAAATGCTATGCTCATCCATTAAGTTTTGTTTCTTATTTTCTTCAGCAACAAGACGGACAAGCCCCAAGACCAGGCCAGACTGGGGGTGGAGGTGCACCAGGTCCAAGATAAGAAGTGACCACTGAATAAACATGTATATTAATGGGAATAAAAGTGGTTGACCTGGACTATCTTCTTTATCATTTAAAAAAGGCCTCCATTTGCAAGGTGGCCAATCACGAGGTCAGCATGATTGGGTTCACAGATTTCCTGAACCAGTCAAATCATTCATTACTTTCGTAATACTAAGTCAAATTTCATGCGGTGAAGTGCAAAAACCCCCTCATATTTTTCTGCACAAGACTGTCAAAGTTTCTCCTCGGTTTGCTGTAGTTTCCCAGATTACCTCGACCAACTGAAGAAAAAACGGAAAATTCTATGCGATTGGGTACACACTTCAGTTGGTCGAAGTAAGAAAACTGCAGCGAACCCAGGAGAAACTTTTACACAGTTTTGTGCAAAAAAATAGGAGGGTTTTTTGCACTTTAACGCATGAAATTCGACTTTGTATAAGGCCTAAATGAAATATATGTGTGGTTCCTGTTGCATACCAACAAAATTTAGGGTAGGTAGGTAGGGAAATTATTAAATTTTGTTTCAACATTTAACAAAGAAAATAGTGACAAAAACTGAAAAAGTGCCCATTTTAGGAATTTTTTTCTCCGAAGACCATTTTAATGTTTAGGGTAGGGGTAAAAAAATTAGGGTAGGTAGGCAACAGGAACCACACATATATTTCATTAAGCCTAACGGAAGTTATGAACGATTTTCGTTACCTGTGATGTCCGATTACTGGTTTGTAAAGTCTGTGAACCTAATCAGGCAGACCATGTGATTGACCACCTTGAAATATGTTCTTTATCATTTATACATGCCTCAAAATAAGAAAGTGTCATTGAAAATGATTTTTCTTATTTCTCAGTTAAAACATACAGTGCTTTAGATAAGCCTGCATACTGCGTAAATTACGAAAAATATTTGACAGGATACGCATTTATTTAAATTCTAGCGTGTTTTTTTTTTTGATTCTTTACGTCCACTCAACAATCTTTCAGTTATGCGGGACGGGTCTTCCTGGGTTGAACCAGTACTAAGCTAGGATAAATGTGTCTTGCTCAAGGACCACAACGCAGTGACGCCGGTGAGGCTCGAACCCACGGCCCTTCGGTCTTGAGTCAAGCACTCTACCACTGAGCCACTGCGCTCCCCAAATTCTAGCGTGTATCATGTACAAAAAACAAAATAAGCATTAGTGATTATGCATTTAATGTTTATTCAGAGGCATCCCATGTCTTCATAAACGCATTCTCCATCAAATGAAAACCCCATCGGATCAATGGTGCAGCTTGCAGAAACCATCCGATACTATGAGTAGTGTTTCCCATAAAGAGGAATAGCAGGGGGAAACACCCTGCTGCCCCAAAGCTCCCCCTCCTGCCCTTATTTTCATTTTAATAATAAAATATTGTCATATTGTAATTTTTACAATATAAAATAACTTTTTGTTATCCTAATGAATCCTATGCTCTACTAGAAGCTATTCTAACCTTTTAACAGACATAAAATCCTTTATCTAACTCGCATTTGAAAAGTCTGTTCTAACAAAAGTGCCCTTTTGGGTGAATTTCACGCATCAAAAGTGCCCTTTTTCTGGCCAGCACCCTGCCCTTTTTTCAGGCTGTGGGAAACACTAATGAGGTTGCTGTGTAACACAGTTTTACTTTCGGTGTCACAACACACTATCTGCAAATTGCCACGGAAGAAAGTTATATAGAAATAAAGCCATCCAAGCGTACTTGTTGTTCAGGATTTTCTGCAAGTATCTCTGAAATCCAGCAGCTTATTCTTTTTAGAAAAGTATCGGGTAGAATTGAATACACAAAATCCAAACAAATACTGGCTTATACAAAAGTATTTCGGTCTGTCTAATGACTGGCTAAAAATCGTTATCATTTTA
The DNA here is from genome assembly GCA_964019695.1 of Loripinus fragilis. Taxonomy (NCBI): domain Eukaryota; kingdom Metazoa; phylum Mollusca; class Bivalvia; order Lucinida; family Lucinidae; genus Loripinus; species Loripinus fragilis. The sequence goes on along the minus strand of OZ026531.1, from coordinate 34,946,663 downwards.
AGTAGCTTCAAGTTCTGATCCAACATTTTGATTTAAACATAATCCTTCACCCACCTACCCCCCTCCCAAAGCAGACAATAGCAACTAAAAGAGCACTCAATATGCTCATATTTGCACTGTTTTTACAAAAAATGTTCTCCTCCCGCACCCCTTTGTCCTCTCCGCAGCTTTGTCCTGCTAAACTCAACACCTACAATGCCAAGGAAAACTTATCTTACCATTTGTTCCCTTGTTAGTAGACTAGGAAAACAAGCAGTTAGCTCAGGCGCAATTAAATGGCCTGTTGAAATAGCTTTATCGTCTCTTGGTGTATGTTTTTTTAAGACAAGTCTGTACTCAAAAAATTTCTTGTTACTCCTTTTAGCTCAATTGAGCCGAAGGCTTATGGGTGAGCTAATAGTATACCAGTCACTCTGGGGTCCATCCGTCCACAATTTCAAACATCTTCTCTGAAACCACTGGGCCAATTGAACTCCAATTTCATATTGAGACTCCTTAGGATGGGGGAACGAAAGTTTGTTCAAATGGTCCTCGTCACATAACCAAGATGGCCACCATGCCCATATATGGTAAAAACCCTTTAAAGATCTCCAGAACCAGAAGGCCGATGACCTCAGATCTTGGTATGTAGCATTGGGGATGTGGGGCCTACCAAGTTTGTTCAAATGATAATGCTAGGTTTACCTTGGCCTATTTAACATCAAGGTCAAATTTGCTTTCTAATTCATTTAAATCGGTAATTTTTGGAAAAGTTGATTTTTTTGAAAACTGTAGAAGCCTTAGTAATTAGTCTGACTTGATATGTTTAACCTAATGAGACAATGGCTATAAATAAGTTCCAAAGGTCAAGGTTGACCTTTCAGCTAAGTTGCTCATATTGGAGTCCCATTGATATATTAAAACATAGTTTTCTCACAAACCATTGGCCCAATTGAACTCGAATTTCATGTGAAGACTCCTTATGATAAGTTAGCCAAACTTTATACAAAATGTTTTGGTCACATGACCAAGATGGCTGCCACACCCTTATATAGTAAAAACCCTTTAAAAATCTTCTGCTCCAGAACCAGAAGGCCGGTGACCTTGGGACTTGGTATGTAGCATTGGTGATGTGGGGCCTACCATGTTTGATCAAATAATGACGTCAAGGTCAAATTTGGTTCCTAATGCATTAAAATGCATTTTCTTTTGAAAGTTAATTTTTTGAATGCTATTGAAGCCAAAGTCGCTATTCTCACATGATATGTTAAACCTAATGAGACAATGGCTATGAATAAGTTTCAAAGGTCAAGGTTGACCTTTAACTTTTTCAGCCAAGGTCGCTCATATCGAAGTCCTATCAACACATTAAAACTTAGTTTCCTCAGAAACCACCAGGCCAATTGAACTCAAATTTCATGTGAAAACTCCTTATGATAGGTTAGCCAAAATTTATACCAGTTGTACTTGTCACATGACCAAGATGGCCACCACGACCTTCAATGGTTAAAAACCCTTAAATATCTTCTTCTCTGGAACCAAAAGGCCAATTGCCTTGGGACTTGGTATGAAGCATTTGGGAATTGGGCCCTACCCGATTTGCACAAATGATTAATATAGGTTGACCTTGACATACTTTATGGCAAGAACAAATTTGTTTCCTAATGCATTTATATTCCTATACATGTAACTGTTTATACTTGCGAGAAATGTTTAACCTAATTAAACATTGGTTTTATATAAGTACCAAATCTTAAGCTGACATGTGACCTTTTATCCAATTCCACTCTTTTGGACTGCCATATATCTATCTAAACATCTTTTTCTCAGAAATCACTGGACTGTTTGATGGAGTATTCATAAGATTGTGTAGATCACTTGACCAAAAAGGCTGCAACACTCATATATGGTGAAACAAAATATATTTCATTATAAGCTGTACTGACTTTGACCTATTTTAACATTATTAAGGAGATCAGGTGAGCGCCCCTGGACCTTCTAGTTAATAAAATGGACGAGTACTGTACTCCTTAAAAATAAAGCTTATTTAAAGCCCTGAACATATTTGTGAGGAGGTTCTTTTGAGCACCCCAAACACATGTTTAAACTGATGGATAAGAAAATAATTATAATTTTACACGCTGGGAGCGCAGTGGTAGAGTGAATCAAATGAAAACAAAACAGTTTTACACTCTAAACTCCTATGTTAATATGGGTGAAAGTTTTCAGGATAAATCCTTAGACTTGTTCAGGATTTTGAAAGTCAGCCTGAATTCTGGAGATTATAAATAATAATACATGTAGCTTCTTTAATTAGTTTTCAGAGTATCTAAACACATTAATTTAAAATTCAAATTATCCATTTTTGTAGTCTACATGTAACTGCAAATTTTAAGATTTGAATTTCAAAAGTTCAGGATTTTGGAAATTTTGAACTTTCACCCTTGTATGGAGGAGGCAGTGGCTGTATGGTAGTCAAAAGGTCACATGTTTGAGACTGCAGAGGCATTGCGTTGTGTGCAAGAGAAAGACACTTTATCCTCTACTAAATACTGGTTCAACCCAGGAAGACAGGAAATTGTCCTGACAAACTGTTTTAGGTGTGGATTCCGTCGGTGTCTGCTCTTCTGTGCATTATCTGCTGAACCACTTGAATAATCAACATATTATGATCAAACTTGCTTAGATACTGTTTGGAGGATGCAACAAGTTGGTTACAATTTGGTGACCTTGACCTTATTTTCAAAAGTGAGTATGATCAGGAAATATAATCACAAACTGCATACCAAATTATGCCACAGTGATGAAGAGCTATAGGATATTTACAGTAACAAGACGTCCAAAAGAAAACAAAAGCAAAGCAATGAGCTCTTATAAAGATGATTGCAAAACTAGAAAGGAGATAAAGTAATGCATACCAAAACAAGGACCAACACAGGAGCTCAGCGGTACTTTGAAATGTCCAAAAAAGGTTTCTGTGCCTTATCTTCTGAACTTTGACCAAACTTGCATAGAAACATTGTTACGAAGAGGGGAAGAGTAGATTTGATTTTGGTGACCTTGGCCTTATTTTCAAGATCACACCCGCACTTTGAAATGTCAAAAAAAGGGTTTCAGTGGGTTATCTTCTTAACAAGTTTATGGATTTTGATCGGACTTGCATAGATACATTGTTGGGAGAAGGGGAATAGTTAATGAGATTTTGGTGACCTTGACCTAATTTTCATGGTGAAACCAGCACTGTGAAATGTTCAAAATAGGGACTTCGTGCATTATCTTCTGAACCAGTGGATGGATTTTGACCAAACTGGATACATTGTTGTGTTGCCTGCAAAGTATGGTCAATACAGGTAACAGGACTCTATCGTCTTACTTTTTGTTTTCGATCAATAACTTTTGAAGGTATGCATCAATTTCATTCAAAGTTTACAGAAGGGTAAAAAGATACAAGTCAAGTTCGAATTTTGAGATCATTGCTAAATTTTGGCTGAGTTATGGCCATTTTCAGCACACCTGTGAGCTATTGTGATGGTTGGACGTCCGTCGTGGGTCATCAGTCATGGGTCGTCAACAATTGCTTCAAAGGGCCTCTCTAAACTACTGGCTGGATTTTAACCAAACTTGGCAAGAATGATCCTTATACGACCCCCTTAAATAATTGTTCAAATGGTTCTCTAGGTCACACAGGTTAAAAATAGATTTTCGAGATGAAAACTTATATAGGGAAAACATGAAAAAAAATCTTGTCTGAAACCACATGGCCTAGAGCCTTGATATTTGGTATGTAGCATCATCAATTGGACCTCTACCAAAGTAAGAAAGGCGGCAAAGATCAGAAATCGATGAAATGGAGTACCACACCTGACCCAGGATACCACATGGGAGAGTGACAAAATCACTAATGAGAGCCAAGAGGTCAGCAGGTGACCACAAGGCAGCAATGAACAGACACAAAAGCATGACGTACACAAAGAGACATTTATAAATATCACAAATGATCCACAAAAGAAGTACCACCTTGGAAAGGTCAGTAAAAATATTTTACTGGAGGGCTTAAACCGGTTTCACGGCACCAATCCCACCCACCCCACCCTTAGTTCAGATGTGGATCAAGACACAGAGATGTTTGGTTTGCATGAAAGACCCCTAACTTATCCATGCACAATCTCCTAGAACATATAAATTAAGATATAAAATTGAGATAAAGCAAAGATAAGGACTCGACAGTATATAAAACTGAATACAAGCAAACTGAGCGAAAGAAATCCAACAGGCAAACCCCAACGGCCTGGCAACAGCCAAAGCATCAGGCCCCTACCATCTCGTCAATAGATAAGTAGGAACCATCATAGAGTCTGAAGTCCCACTGGCCTGCAATTAAAGAGGAAAGCAAAGTTGCTAACCGTGATTGGGTTGACCACCAAGCATGCAGTTTGTTGCAATACATTAATCTTATAGCCAATCCTATAGAATGGGAAAATTTTAATAAGCTGGACTGAAAAATTAGTAGAGCCAACAATCTTCAATTTATACACAAAGTCACCGTAGAACTCCGGTTCCGAAAGTCCTTGGCGCAGGAGAGATTTAAGTCCAACTTGGAATTTAGATTACAAATCATAATATCGTTGATAAGATTTAGAAAAGGTTTCGTGAAGTTTATGATACCGATAGCCTTGTTTCAGAAGTTCCCAAATTAACAATTTATTGTGAGTGTTGAATACAATAACACGGCTAGATGCTCTAGCAAAACGAATGAGTTGAGAGATATAGACTCCTCAGGAATTAGAACGAGGAACATCACCATCTAAAATGGGTAATTGACAATTTAAAAAATGTGCAGGGGCATCGTCCACATGGATTTGCCCCTTCACTGCATGCATGACATCTCACACATTATCTCCAGGTGCTCAATTTCTTGATGGTTTCCACAGTCATGATAATCTCTTCAATGTTATCTTGGCCGCCGCCTTCCATACAACTCAAATTTTATATGGAGTTAGATGAACAATCTAATATATACACTGTAATTTAAAGTCAGATCCATATATGGCAAAAACCCTTTAAAAACCCTCTGGAACCCACAACCCAAATTGACCTTTGGTCTTGGTATGTAGCATTGAGGATTTTGCTCAAATGGTGATCCTAGGTTGACCTTGACTTACTATATGGTAAGGTCCCTTGACTTACTTTATGGTTAGGTCAAACCAAAGGACCAATGTCTTCGCCTCTTGGCCAATTACTTTGGGGATTTGGTCTGTAGAATATATCTTTAAATAATAAGCCTAGTTTAATATTTATTAAGGAGATCATGTGACTACGTGTCCGCTAGGTGACAGTCTCAGGACCTCTGGACCACTAGTTCTAGAATTTCATGGACTCTATCTCCACTAAAGTTAAAACTCGCAGATGCTGCACATTTTTACATAATTCTTAACCCTTAAAGCGCCAATCACAACTGCAGCAGAAGACAAAGCATTTCTAGCGATAAGGCGAGCAATCTCCCTAAACGAGACGTTCGTTTTATTTTGTTGAAATAACGACTTGAGAAACTAGGCACATTCAACAAATATATATAGACGAGCCGTCGATGCACCATTGCCCCCGAATTTGTATATTTAAAACGGTGTTTCTTTAATGCATGTAATACCTCTACTTCTTATTGAATGAGAATTTATTTCGATCATCAACTGTGCTATATACAGTAAAACTATTTATACAGTTGATGTACAATAAAAACGACCATCTTGCAAAGTGGTCTATGACTGTGCAGATATGTGATGTCTTCTTTCGCTTATACAACCCCTTCCCCCCCCCCCCCCCCCCCCTAGACCCAAGACACCCTTTACATATGTTATATATTTGTATAGCGACATTTAATTGTTTCAAAGGGCATCTTGGGTCTAGGGGGGGGGGGGGGGGCAAAGCATCTAAAAACAAACTGAAAGACGCCAGTTTCATCTTTTCAATGACAAACGTCACAATTTAAAGTATATTTCGTATGCATGCGCAGAAGGAATACCGCAGAGTTTTGGATATGAAGGGCACTTATATCCTTAATATTTTAGCGCTTTTATTTTTTGAAAACCTGCAAAGGATTTACTAAAACTCTCATCTAAACGGCACCCAGTCCAAAGACGTAAAATGGGGGGTGGGAGTAGAAGGCGCAAGTTTTCACGGCTTTGTAAATGATGAAACGCTTTAAAACCTATTTTGGTACTTTCTATGCATGTTTTACTGCCGAAACAGACCAATTTTAAAAACATTAGGGCAATTTGAAAATTTAGGTTTTGTAATCATGTCAACTAGGGAAAATATACGCCTTACCGCTAGAGCTCCTTGCGCGACATCTTTCCAAATTTTTGAAAAAATAAGGTATGATTTGTAATGAGAATTGTCTGCCAGCAGACGATTCTCGTGAAATATTATACCTTATTTGTTATTTTTAAAAAAGTGGCAAATTTTGAAATTGTTGTCTGCTGCAAATTATAGGTGGCACTGTAAGAGTTAACCAAAGAAAAGTGTTTATGTACACTTAAACAACTGTATCGCAAATCACACTCTGGGACTTAATGACTGACTGACTGGTTGGCTGGCTGGCTGACACACTGGCTGACTGAATGACCGACTGACTGACTGAGTGCATATCAAGTTATTGGTGTCATGGATGTAGATTTCAGGATCATTTTTGAATTCAGGATTTTGAGGCTAACTTTCCATAGAAAATCAGTCTCAAAATGCTGAACTAGGCAGATTATTATAGCTTCCCTGATTTATTTTCAGTTCATCTGAGGACAATTGACCATTTAACATGAAATTATTAATGAATTGTTTGGCATACAGCAAGTTTTAAGATTTGAATTTGAAAAGTTGAGGATTTTGGCAAATTTGAACTTTCACCCATGTGATGTGCAAGGAAATCCTGATTAAATGTAACTTCTAATTTTAGACACTGTCATTTTTCAAGTTTTGAGAGTCGACCCCCTCTGCTCTTCTGCATATGCACAAGAAGTCCTTAAAGTAAGGAAGACTGCAAATATCAGGAATCACTAGAATTAAGTACCACACCTGACCCAGGACACCACATGGAAAAACACAAGAACCCATCTTACACAAGAGATCTAAGAGGTTAGCCCTTTCCCAGCAGGTGATCACAAGGCTGCAATGGACAGACAAGACAGCATGACAGACACAGACCATAAATAACAAAAAGGATCCACAAAAGAAGCAATACCTTTGAACGTTTAGTAAAACAAATTCTTTTGGAGGGCTTAAACTAGTTTCATGGTACCCTTGCTTCTGATGTGGGTCAAGACAAATAGATGTTTGGTTCGCATGAAAGATCCCTTATTGGTGTATCATCTAGTATATAAATTAGAGATATAAAAAGGAAATTAAACACAGATAATGACTCAACAGTGTATACTACTGAATACGGGAGTTTAAAAATCCTTAAGTTAAACCCTGGTGGCCCGACCACAGACACATTATCAGGCCCTAACCCACTCATCTATAGGTTAGTCTTTAAGTCGGAACTGTCATAGAGTCTGATGCCTGAAGTCTTAGCTACAGGCATAAGTTATGTATCAGAATTGGTTCAAGATTACAATGACGTACACACAAAAAATCTGTGCAACAGATCTTGACTTAGGGCAGTTTAAAGCCTGTAGTCGATAGCTTTTTTATACCAAGTATATTAAGCGACTTTTTTTCAAAATGACACGTAAGCCCTCTTGTAAATTATTGAGATATTTGCATTTAACACATTACCTTAAATTAGCATAACTTCATACTGATAAAGGACTTAATTATCCTTAATCACAATATCTGATATGTTATTGTTTATGTGCTTGATTATATACAGTGATACATTCTAAAATGAGAAAGCAGTAAATGTCATATAGTGTCATGAGTGTCCTTAGACAGATTCAAATCAAAGTATTTTTATTTCACAGAACAAAAGTTTATGTTTGATAGATCCAACAAGCATTTTCTTCTGATATGTGGAAGCTACAGTTGATCCCCAGAGAGTGTGACCATCATCTGAGTACAGCTCAGTTATATTGTCAGCATGTCCACCATCTCGCATGTTCACCATGAATACCTAAAATAACAGATTATTCTCGCACACCAGATCGGGATTTTCAATGTTTTTACCCATTTGCATACAGCGGATCTAACACGAGTGATGATTTCATATGAAATTTATTAAACAAGCCTTTGCATGGCGAATTTATTAAATTTAATATGAAATGATCACGGGTGTAAGATTCTGTTTATCATATGGCCTTTTAATGCGATTTTATCGCCTTCAAAGTTTGTTTATTTCAATGAAAATTTGCATTGTTGTAATGGACTTCCTTATGAGATTACTTGTTCCCGCCAAATGTGTTATGTAACGTGTGGTAATAACATTATTTTTGATATTACGTTATCCACTGAGTAACAGTAATGTCATACAATAAATGTATATCTATGACGGGTTTAAAACTTATGACCAAAAGGCCATTCCTATCATAAAACAGTTTACTCAGTCAAAAATGCTAATATGAGAGAAGAAACATTTTATCCCACCACAGTGTTAACCTTAAAGAAAACTCTGTACTTTGGTTCTGTTATAGATAAGAACATAATATATCAAATAGTATCAATTATATATATTGGATTAAAATCATCTGACCATTATTTAAAGTTCTTCTTGCAAAAATGATTTTCAAACTACAGCAGCAATGTTGTATACTGCTTGATGGCATCAATTACATCAATGTTCTTTAATGAACCTGGATCTAGCGTAAGGTACAAAGTAAGTAAGGGTGCAAAGATCAGGAATCGATACAATCAAGTATCACACCTGACCCAGGATACCAATGGGAAAGTGACAAACTCACAGTAGACACCACAAACGAGAGCCAAGAGGTCAGCCTAAGTTGACATGACGTACAATTAGGGGATGGCTGTATTCAAAATTTTCATTTGGTGAGGTATATCATTTGATATACCGTCGGAAATTTAGTTTGATGGCGAAGCGCGAGCGGAGCCGTAAAACATGATATTCCCAACGTATATATCTGACAATATACTTCCCAAAATGAAAATAAATATTTAATATGATTATCCCCATTCTAATGCACTTAAACAGTTTTGTCTAAAGCCACACGTCATCCAACGAAATGTGACGTAATAATGACGTCAAACTATTTCTCACAGAATATTGTGGCAAATTTTTGACGTTATCCAGTCAGACGTCGCGTTACTTTTGCAAGTGCATTAGAACGATGATTTTAATCAGTCTGCACATCCACACAGTCTGATTAGCTTTACTTTTCTTCCTTAAAAAACGTTGACCTTTGGCTGTCCACAGAGCCCTTATCAAAGACTCTGTTCAGACTTTACAAATATACAGGTTGACCCGAGTCTTCAATAGACTCACATGCCAACGTTAACCTTTACCTGGACACCGGCTCATTTGATGTCGTGTTGTTTTAAGCAGCTTGATTTTTTATTGGCAACAAGAGAGGTGCATTAGATTACGGAAAAATCCCTCATAATTTTTGTTTGGGAGGCATATTTTTGTCGGTTTAACACTCTCAATAACTTAAAAATAACTTATTAACTGCCAATATATCCCCCAATGTAAACTTTTGACTACAACTATCTCATAAATTGACAAAAATGGACTTTCAGTGACCTACCTTTGAAGGGCTGGGATTATTTGGTGCCTCTATATGCTTGACTGTTAGATGGGTCACAGGATGAACTGCAATTAGTAAATTATTGGTCTCTGGATCAATGTTGATATTGTCTGGCTGAGAGTATAGTGGAAAGTCCTGATGAAAATAAACTTATGATATTAGAATATAGGCTATCTAGAAGCAATTAGTCCTTAATCAGGCCTCGAAGTTATAAAACTTGAATACAGTCTCAAACTCAAAATAAAGCAAATAAAGGGCAATGATTGTCTGCTTGCGGACACGTGTCTGAGTCTGAGAATGAACTCAAGTTTTATAACCTCGAGGCATGGCCTCCAAACAGGAGAGCACACATGAAAATTATTATTTTTGCTTCTTAACCAAAACTTTTGAGCACTCAAAACTTATGTTTAAACTTATAGGTTAGAAAATAACAGCAGTTTTACGATCAAATTTTAACTTAACTGGAACTATGTCAATATGGATCTATCATGGCGGTGAGGGGTTGATAGAAAAAAAGCCATCGTTTGGCATCACAAGATTTGCAGAGTAATGATGAACGGTGGTCCCCAGGATCCATTTCTTGCAGCCATTTTCTGTAATTTTTCTAAAAACAAGTGCCCAGTGGTTTCTGAAAACTCTGAACCCAACATTACTTGTTGACGTCACTCTGGCATTGCAATAAAGATAACTTGACGACCACGTAAGTGACTTCTGATGCAATCAATTTACATAACAAGGGTAAGATAAGAATTTCTTTACCTAGGTGAATTCTCATATTTAATATCATTAGATCAGGTCAACAACCTCCATGACCATAACAAATACCTGGCTCATGAAATAAATAAATCCAAACTCTGACTTTTTGTAGGTTGATAATGGGAAAGATGATCCAAATATCACTATGGAAAGTGGGCCATCATTGGTCAATGGTTGCTCAACATTGAATGCTGGCTATATAGCTTTGTGATTTTCCAGGGGATCCAGACCAGTATTGCTAAGAAACGCTACAATTTATGATTTTTTTTTTTTGGGGGGGGGGGGGTCCGGACAGGTTGCTTCACACACCAAGAGGTTTACTTCTTCTCAGTATTTACCTGCAATGAAGTCAGACTGTTATTATCTTCTTTTTTGAAAATATGAAGCTGACTGAAGAAACTGCTGGCCATATACACATATCTGGAAAACATATAGATCGAATTACATTACATAAGTTCAAAGTATGCTATAATTTATACATGTATGAATAAATATTTATCTTGATCAAAGATGTACACATGCTTAGAGTCTTATATGGCTGACTACTTAGAAAAGACTTGTATCTATAATGAAGGCATTTACGCAATACAGTACTTTTAAAACTCACTTACAAACATATTCCCCAATATGCATGTAAAGTTGAGCCACTATTGGTCCAATATGGGCATGACACAGCCACACACTGGTCAACGCAAACTCACAGGCTCAGTGTTGTCTCTAATTTAGAAGCTAGGTGAAATTGGGCATGTTTCTGACAGTAGTTTGTTGAATGGCATTCGACTTATCATCCTGGGTACAAATTTCTGAGCGATTACGTTTATAAGAGGGAAATCGGGAATAGGCAATTAAGCACAAAGCACCTTTACGTCAAATGTAGATCTGGGTCTATTTTTCATTTTGAAATCTAGGGACTTGAACTAACTGTCTTTGTAAGGGCAAATCGGTATGGCATACTTTAAGGCATATGCCACATTTTACAATCGGTGAATAACTGTAAAACAAATAGAAAGGACGTCTCATACCTTATTTGATTGTCATCACCACCACTATTCTAGGAGCATGTGCATCCCATTTGAGAAGCCTAAGCATTTTGCGAGAAGCCTGTGCATTTTCGTTGACCAAGGTGAGATATAAGCAATTGATATTAATTCGCGTTGTATCAACACTGCTGTTGTTGTTTGACTAAAAATAAATAAGTTCACATTTAAATAATGAAATATAACTGTTGGTAGGTTGTAACATGTGTATCCTAGACGAAACGGGCCATCATCATTCTAAATAATGGTGAGATACAACTAGTCGACCAGCAAGTATAACAAGACCAAACTCTGCTCTGGACCTGCATCACTGGTGCACATCTTCAATGAGTGAACAGTCATTATGCAAAGTAAGAAAGAGAGCAAAGATCAGGATTCGAAACAATCAAGTACCACACCTGACCCAGGATACCAATGGGAAAGTATTTTGAATATAAAGGATTGAACTGTGTTTGGAGTACAGATTACACACAAATTACAAAATGTAAGCACTCCAAAGAGGGTGTAGACATAATAATGTCTAAGTTAAATTCTCCCAAGAATATTATCATATGTGCTGAAAAAAAAATAGGCTGCACATCTTTATTGAGTGAGCAATCACAACGTACAGCGTTTGAATATAAAGGAATGAAAACTGCTGGAGTCACAGATTACACAAACCAGACACCCCTAAGCATTTCGGATGGATAATATATCTAAGTCCAACAGACCTAAAAAATCAGAAAATATTTATCAATTGTGCACAAAATAGGAGGTGCACATGTTCAATGTATGAATAATCATTATAAAAAGTTTGAATAAAAACTTTTGGAGTTACAGATTACACAAACCAGACACCCTCTAAGCATTTTACAGAAAAATGTCCAAGTTCAAGACCCCAAAATGACAGAAAAATCATGAAATATGTACTTGTATAGGAGGTACACATCTTCAGTGTATGAACAATAATTATGCAAAGTTTGAATGTAAAAGAATGAAAACTGTTGGAGTTACAGATTACATAAGCCAGGCACACCCTACACGGAATAATGTCTAAGTTCAACACCCGTAAAAAGAGAAAATATTTATCTAAAATGCACAAAATGGGAGGTGCACATTTTCAATGTGTGAACAATCATTATGCAAAGTTTGAATATATAGGAATGAAAACTATTTGAGTTACAGATTGCACAAACCAGACACTATATAAGCATTGTTGGTAAAAATGTCTTAGTTCAACTACCCTCAAAAATGAGAAAATATTAATGAAATATGCACAAATCACGAGGTGCACACTTTCAATATGTAAAAAAACCATTATGCAAAGTTTAAATTAAAAGGAATGACAGCTTTGGGAGTTACATATTACACAAACCAGGCACCCCAAAAGTGTTGCGGACGAACGGAGTGGACCCACGTATGTAGTTGAAGATAGAGGGTTGTAACTGACCATGACTTGGTCTGTTTGTGCGTACAGAAGGGCAGCTTATCAATGAGGGGATGGGGCAGTATAACATAGCAAGGAACAACTCTCAATGCAGACAAAAATGAACATATTTAATTTGTATATTTTGTCTTACTATCAAAAGGTATAAGGAATTATTTGATGTGTATGCTGATCACCATGTACTTACTTCTTGTCTTTTGAAACAGTGATACCATTAGGTAATGAGAATCCTGAGGCGACAGTAGTATAAGTTTTGCCATCGTAATACACCACAGTTCCGAGACGCATGAAGAGAAATACCTCCAATTTATGTAAAAAGCTGTCCAGATAATATGCATAGTTGGTAAAGTAAAAACTGTCTTCTCCTGTAGCTGCCACATCGTTGGCTCTATAAGAAGCAAAAGAAAGAAAGCAGTGTGTGATTGTGGTATTTCTTGATCTGATTGATACCCACTTTGTATTTTTGGCCCATTGTTCTCTAATCATTTCAAAGTTTGACAACCTAATTATAATAGCACAAAAATTTGTTTATGAGAAGTTTGGAAACCAAAAATGTAATGAAGACTTAATGCAAATATAGAGACCTGTTGTTCTGAGTACAAAATGTGTCAGGTCTGGTTTCATTTTTGTACATTTCGCGTTGTTGTACAGTCACATAAACGCTAGACCAATGTCTGTTGTGTAAACTACAGACATCTATGTACAGTCAATGAATAAACCATAATTGGCGACATGTTATTTGGCCAAAAAATAATTGATGCTTGTTATGTATTACTCAATGTTTTGTGTTGGCTATCGAATATATACAAGGGAGCGGAGCTCTCGAATGTATATTTAATAACCAACACAAAACATTGTATAACCTATTTAGCACTGACCCAGCTGTTTCCTGTGTTGCTGACATTGTGAAATATACACATTATGTAGCATTTTGCTGCATTTCATTTAGGAGTCTGTCATTTCTTTTTGAGCCATGGATGGGACAAATGGATTTCATTATCAGCATTTTTGTTATATTTTTTAACTATATGGGAAGTATTTCACTGAACACATGTCGCAGATGTATAGGCTGATCAGTCCCCACTTTTTGTGCATTCTAACCTGATGCAGAAACAGTGGGGATACACGCAGATCAGCGTTTCTGATCAGTGGTAAGTGTTTTCTGCAGTCGTCAATTTTCTGTGAAACAGCTAAAAATTTGAATGTGTCAATATTCTTATCACAATTTTCTTTATGGTTCTAAAAAATGAAAATAGATTTGGTGAAATAAGCATTTTAGACTGCAATTTCGTCTCATAAAGTTATGGGAGTGATCTAAAAAAAGTGTGAAGGTATGGAACATGATCATGTTGCATATCAAGTGTGAAGGTATGGAAATATACCACGCTGAATATAGTCCTTTTCTTGCAACTGATTGGCTGAAAACAAAAGGAAGTGGGCGGGTCATGGGTTGAATAATATAAACTTAAAATAGGTAGTAGCTTTGGCTTGACGTCTTTACTGTGTATCAATCAGAATTCTATAAGCCTCCAACTCATGTAAAAGGTAGATAGAACATATGATAAGACATATATAAGCTCGACCAAACATTTTCTTTCTTTTTAATAATATAAATTATTTAACCCTTTTATGGCTAATGGAATATTCAATCATTAGTGTTTTATTGTATTGAAATGGCCCATTTTGAATTATAGTTGTTTATTACTGGAAATTCTCTAATCATACTGTTTGCATGCTACATATTTTAGGATAGCCAATACACTTTATAATTTGCTCCGCCCCTTCCTGTGCTTCACAACCAATCAGTCTGCACAGAAATCAAATTTATGGCCAACTTAATCACGTATTTTGTCAATATTTGTAATATATATTAAGTAATTTATTAAGTAAATCTGTGAAGTGGTCAATGCGACCATTTCCGAAGGCACAGTAATGAAGAAGGAGGAGAAACTATAAGTAGGTCATATATCATATATTACAAATATGAAGAAATTAAGCGGTTCACTCGCTGCGCTCGTTCCCACTTAATTCCTTTATAATGGTAATTACATGATCTATTACCTATACATATGGTGCATGGTCTTCACTGATTGATAATTCGCCTGTTTAGGACACCAGACATAATATGGCTTTATACTTAGCAATGAAATCAATGCATATCAAAAACAAATAAAAGTGATATCAGTCACTAGTGAAATGATATGATATAAATCACTAGTGGTTGATATCAGCCTATATTTTTACTGTAGCGTTTTTTAATACCTGTGACTTTTCCATTCACTTAATGCATTTCACTTCAGAATTTCAAACGCCCATAACTTTCTTATTTGTGAATGAAAACTTCAAGCGTGTGTATGTATTTTCTTAGTTAGAACGTGACGAATATTTTGCTACCAAAATTATTTGGGTTTGCTAAAATGTTTCGTTTTTGCCCTTTCGACACCTCCTTTTTCGAGTAGGGTGTAAAGCCGGCTCTCCTTCGTGGGCACCTCCGTCGTCAGAACAGTTTCCTCCGCCGTGGGAACGCTGTCTAAACGGGTTACTTTTTGTAACATTTTGTGCGGTTCCGTTAAAGTTTAACAAGTATTATGTTATTAAAAAGCTGGCCGATATTTTCGTTCTTTCGTTACTGGCCTCGCTCATACATGTACTTGAGCATTACGCCACTTATTCATTTTATTAAGGTAATGAATACGTAGCCAAAACAATCTGAAACAAGGGCTTCTAGGAATAATTTACAATCGGGCGACAAACGGCAATCAAAAACTCTGTTTCTAACAATCTTAGATCTACATTCGTCGATAGTATTATCGTTTTCGATTGCCCCCTATGTGAAGTGTTTATTGAATATAGGCCTACTGAATACATAGCCAAAACAGTCCGAAACAAGGGCTACTAGGAATAATTTACATTTTTCATGATCCTGTTATAAAAAAAATATGCTTCCATACCGGATATGCGGCAATCGAAAATTCTTGGCGAACAATCGATGAACGCGAGTCAGATCTCGCTACAACCAGTGTTTTCGATTGTCAATTTTCGCCAGTCGGGCGACTAATGGCAATCAAAAACTCTGTGAGTTTTTTTACTATTTTTGGTCTACGTTCGTCGATAATATTGACGTTTTAGATTGCAGCCCATCTGTGTGAATTCGTTGTACGCTTCAAGATGTTACGGTGGACAGTTTTTGCATACAATTGAATAAAATAATTTTGGACTGCTTGTGCTTGAAAGGAAGGTATAAAAGAGGGACTGGATGGGGTATACTGATTAGTGAATAATGGCCCTTTTCATATGAATGGTGAATAATGAGCCCAAAAAAATAAATCATAGTGAATAATAATGAATAATCCTATTTTTTAATGAATTGGAGAAAGAATTAATGAATAGTAAATAATCAGATTCCTTTGCCATCTTTGTCAGTTGTAATGAATAATTGGTCTCATTCTAATGAATAACCCAAAATTTTAATGAGATGAATAATGGGCTAAATTTTTAATGAATAGTGTATACCAGACCCCCCCCCATCCAGACCCCCATATAACAATGACGATATAACATTCCTTTCCGTATATTAACGTTAGCCAAGCCCTCGTGTAATAATGTGTTGCAGCCCTTACCGCTTCGCGGTTCGGGCTGCAACACATCATAACACTCGAGCCTGGCAAACGTTAATATACGGAAAAGAATGTTTTATCCTCTTACTGTTCCCACCAAGGAGATAGCTTTATACAGGGTAGTAACTGTCACTGTTCCCACCACGGAGATAGATTTATACAGCGTAGTAACTGTCACTGTTCCCACCACGGAGATAGCTTTATACAGGGTAGTAACTGTCACTGTTCCCACCACGGAGATAGCTTTATACAGGGTAGTAACTGTCACTGTTCCCACCACGGAGATAGCTTTATACAGGGTAGTAACTGTCACTGTTCCCACCACGGAGATAGCTTTATACAGCGTAGTAACTGTCACTCTTCCCACCACGGAGATAGATTTATACAGGGTAGTAACGGCCACTCTTCCCACCACGGAGATAGATTTATACAGGGCAGTAACGGCCACTGTTCTCACCACGGAGATAGCTTTATACAGGGTAGTAACTGTCACTGTTCCCACCATGGAGATAGATTTATACAGGCCAGTAAAGGCCACTGTTCCCACCACGGAGATAGCTTTATACAGGGTAGTAACGGCCACTGTTCCCACCACGGAGATAGCTTTACACAGGGTAGTAACTGTCACTGTTCCCACCACGGAGATAGATTTATACAGGCCAGTAACTGTCACGGTTCCCACCACGGAGATAGTATTATACAGGGCAGTAACGACCACTGTTCCCAACTCGGAGGTAGATTTATACATGGTAGTAACTGTCACTATTCCCACCACGGAGATAGCATTATACAGGGTAGTAACTGCCACTGTTCCCTCCACGGAGATAGCTTTATACAGGCTAGTAACTGTCACTGTTCCCACCACGGAGATAGATTTATACAGGGTAGTAACTGTCACTGTTCCCACCACGGAGATAGATTTATACAGGGTAGTAACTGTCACTGTTCCCACCACGGAGATAGCTTTATACAGGGTAGTAACTGTCACTGTTCCCACCACGGAGATAGATTTATACAGGGTAGTAACTGTCACTCTTTCCACCATGGAGATAGTTTTATACAGGGTAGTAACTGTCACTGTTCCCACCACGGAGATAGCTTTATACAGGGTAGTGACTGTCACTGTTCACACCACGGAGATAGATTTATACAGGGTAGTAACTGTCACTGTTCCCATCACGGAGATAACATTATACAGGGTAGAAACTGTCACTGTTCCCACCACGGAGATAGCTTTATACAGGGTAGTAACTGTCACTGTTCCCACCACGGAGATAGATTTATACATGGTAGTAACTGTCACTGTTCCCACCACGGAGATAGAATTATACAGGGTAGTAACTGTCACTGTTCCCACCACGGAGAGAGCATTATACAGGCTAGTAACTGTCACTGATCCCACCACGGAGATAGATTGATACAGGGTAGTAACTGTCACTGTTCCCACCATGGAGATAGCTTTATACAGGGTAGTAACTGTCACTGTTCCCACCACGGAGATAGCATTATACAGGGTAGTAACTGTCACTGTTCCCACCACGGAGATAGCATTATACAGGGTAGTAACTGCCAATGTTCCCATCATGGAGATAGAATTATACAGGGTATTAACTGTCACTGTTCCCACCACGGAGATAGCTTTATACAGGGTAGTAACTGTCACTGTTCCCACCACGGAGATAGATTTATACAGGGTAGTTACTGTCACTGTTCCCACCACGGAGATAGATTTATACAGGGTAGTAACGACCACTTTTCCCACCACGGAGGTAGATTTATACAGGGTAGTAACTGTCACTGTTCCCACCACAGAGGTAGATTTATACAGGCTAGTAACTGTCAATGTTCCCACCACGGAGATAGCTTTATACAGGGTAGTAACTGTCACTGTTCCAACCACGGAGATAGCTTTATACAGGGTAGTAACTATCACTGTTCCCACCATGGAGGTAGATTTATACAGGGTAGTAACTGTCACTGTTCCCATCACGGAGATAGCATTATACAGGATAGTAACGACCACTTTTCCCACCACGGAGGTAGATTTATAAAGGGTAGTAACTGTCACTGTTCCCACCACGGAGATAGCATTTTACTGGGTAGTAACTGTCACTATTCCCACCACGGAGATAGCTTTATACAGGGCAGTACTTATCACTATTCCCACCATGTAAATAGATTTATACAGGGTAGTAACTGTCACTGTTCCCACCACAGAGATAGCTTTATACAGGGCAGTAACTGTCACTGTTCCCACCATGGAAATAGCTTTATACAGTGCAGCACTGGCCACTGTTCCCACCACGGAGATAGCTTTATACAGGGCAGCACTGGCCACTGTTCCCACCACGGAGATAGCTTTATACAGGGTAGTAACTGTCACTGTTCCCACCATGGAGATAGATTAATAAAGGGCAGTAACGGCCACTGTTCCCACCACGGAGATAGCTTTATACAGGGTAGTCACTGTCGCTGTTCCCACCACGGAGACAGTTTAATACAGGGTAGTGACTGTCACTGTTCCCACCACGGAGATAGTTTTATACAGGGTAGAAACTGTCACTGTTCCCACCACGGAGATAGCTTTATACAGGGTAGTAACTGTCACTGTTCCCACCACGGAGATAGCTTTAAACAGGGTAATAACTGTCACTGTTCCCACCGGCACGGAGACAGTTTAATACAGGGTAGTTACTGTCACTGTTCCCTCCACGGAGATAGCTTTATACAGGGTAGTAACTGTCACTGTTGCCACCACGGAGATATATTTATACAGGGCAGTTCTGACCACTGTTCCCACAACGGAGATAGATTTATACAGGGTAGTACGGACACTGTTCCCACCACGGAGGTAGATTTATACAGGGTAGTAACGGTCACTGTTCCCACAACGGAGATTGATTTATACATGGTAGTAACGGCCACTGTTCCCACCACGGAGATAGATTTATACAGGGTAGCAACTGTCACTGTTCCCACCATGGAGATCGATTTATACAGGGTATTAACTGTCACTGTTCCTACCACGGAGACAGTTTAATACAGGGTAGTTACTGTCACTGTTCCCACCACGGAGATAGCTTTATACAGGGTAGTAACTGTCACTGTTCCCACCACGGAGATAGCTTTATACAGGGTAGTAACTGTCACTGTTCCCACCACGGAGATAGCTTTACACAGGGTAGTAACTGTCACTGTTCCCACCACGGAGATAGCTTTATACAGGGTAGTAACTGTCACTGTTCCCACCACGGAGACAGTTTAATACAGGGTAGTTACTGTCACTGTTCCCACCACGGAGATAGCTTTATACAGGGTAGTTACTGTCACTGTTCCCACCACGGAGATAGCTTTAAACAGGGTAGTAACTGTCACAGTTCCCACCACGGAGACAGTTTAATACAGGGTAGTTACTGTCACTGTTCCCACCACGGAGACAGTTTAATACAGGGTAGTTACTGTCACTGTTCCCACCAAGGAGATAGCTTTATACAGGATAGTAACTGTCACTAATCCCACCACGGAGATAGCTTTACACAGGATAGTGACTGTCACTGTTCCCACCACGGAGATAGCTTTATACAGGGTAGTAACTGTCACTGTTCCCACCATGAAGATAGCTTTATACAGGGTAGTAACTGTCACTGTTCCCACCACGGAGATAGCTTTAAACAGGGTAGTAACTGTCACAGTTCCCACCACGGAGACAGTTTAATACAGGGTAATTACTGTCACTGTTCCCACCACGGAGATAGCTTTATACAGGGTAGTAACTGTCACTGTTCCCACCACTTAGATAAATTTATACAGGGCAGTTCTGACCACTGTTCCCACCACGGAGATAGATTTATACAGGGTAGTAACGGACACTGTTCCCACCACGGAGATAGCTTTATACAGGGTAGTAACTGTCACTGTTCCCACCACGGAGATAGCTTTACACAGGGTAGTAACTGTCACTGTTCCCACCACGGAGATAGCTTTATACAGGGTAGTAACTGTCACTGTTCCCACCACGAAGACAGTTTAATACAGGGTAGTTACTGTCACTGTTCCCACCACGGAGATAGCTTTATACAGGGTAGTAACTGTCACTGTTCCCACCACGGAGATAGATTTATACAGGGAAGTAACTGTCACTGTTCCCACCACGGAGATAGCTTTAAACAGGGTAGTAACTGTCACTGTTCCCACCACGGGGACAGTTTAATACAGGGTAGTTACTGTCACTGTTCCCACCACGGAGATAGCTTTATTTAGGGTAGTAAATGTCACTATTCCCACCACGGAGATAGCTTTATACAGGGTAGTAACTGTCACTGTTCCCACCACGGAGATAGCTTTAAACAGGGTAGTAACTGTCACTGTTCCCACCACGGAGACAGTTTAAAACAGGGTAGTTACTGTCACTGTTCCAACCACGGAGATAGCTTTATACAGGGTATTATCTGTCACTGTTCCCACCACGGAGATAGCTTTATACAGGGTAGTAAATGTCACTGTTCCCACCACGGAGATAGCTTTACACAGGGTAGTGACTGTCACTGTTCCCACCACGGAGATAGCTTTATACAGGGTAGTAACTGTCACTGTTCCCACCATGGAGATAGCTTTAAACAGGGTAGTAACTGTCACTGTTCCCACCACGGAGACAGTTTAATACAGGGTAGTTACTGTCACTGTTCCCACCACGGAGATAGCTTTATACAGGGTAGTAACTGTCACTGTTCCCACAACGGAGATAGCTTTACACAGGGTAGTGACTGTCACTGTTCCCACCACAGAGATAGCTTTATACAGGGTAGTAACTGTCACTGTTCCCACCACGGAGATAGCTTTATACAGGTTAGTAACTGTCACTGTTCCCACCACGGAGATAGCTTTAAACAGGGTAGTAACTGTCACTGTTCCCACCACGGAGACAGTTTAATACAGGGTAATTACTGTCACTGTTCCCACCACGGAGATAGCTTTAAACAGGGTAGTAACTGTCACTCTTCCCACCACGGAGACAGTTTAATACAGGGTAGTTACTGTCACTGTTCCCACCACGGAGATAGCTTTATTTAGGGTAGTAACTGTCACTGTTCCCACCACGGAGATAGCTTTATACAGGGTAGTAACTGTCACTGTTCCCACCACGGAGATAGCTTTAAACAGGGTAGTAACTGTCACTGTTCCCACTACGGAGACAGTTTAATACAGGGTAATAACTGTCACTGTTCCCACCACGGAGATAGCTTTATACAGGGTAGTAACTGTCACTGTTCCCACCACGGAGATAGCTTTATACAGGGAAGTAACTGTCACTGTTCCCACCACGGAGATAGCTTTAAACAGGGTAGAAACTGTCACTGTTCCCACCACGGAGACAGTTTAATACAGGGTAGTTACTGTCACTGTTCCCACCACGGAGATAGCTTTATACAGGGTAGTAACTGTCACTGTTCCCACCACGGAGATAGCTTTACACAGGGTAGTGACTGTCACTGTTCCCACCACAGAGATAGCTTTATGCAGGGTATTAACTGTCACTGTTCCCACCACGGAGATAGCTTTAAACAGTGTAGTAACTGTCACTGTTCCCACCACGGAGACAGTTTAATACAGGGTAATTACTGTCACTGTTCCCACCACGGAGATAGCTTTATACAGGGTAGTAACTGTCACTGTTCCCACCACGGAGGTAGATTTATACAGGGCAGTTCTGACCACTGTTCCCACAACGGAGATAGATTTATACAGGGTAGTAACGGACACTGTTCCCACCACGGAGGTAGATTTATACAGGGTAGTAACTGTCACTGTTCCCACCACGGAGATAGCTTTATACAGGGTAGTAACTGTCACTGTTCCCACCATGGAGATAGCTTTAAACAGGGTAGTAACTGTCACTGTTCCCACCACGGAGACAGTTTAATACAGGGTAGTTACTGTCACTGTTCCCACCACGGAGATAGCTTTATACAGGGTAGTAACTGTCACTGTTCCCACCACGGAGATAGATTTATACAGGGAAGAAACTGTCACTGTTCCCACCACGGAGATAGCTTTAAACAGGGTAGTAACTGTCACTGTTCCCACCACGGAGACAGTTTAATACAGGGTAGTTACTGTCACTGTTCCCACCACGGAGATACCTTTATAAATGTCACTATTCACACCACGGAGATAGCTTTATACAGGGTAGTAACTGTCACTGTTCCCACCACGGAGATAGCTTTAAACAGGGTAGTAACTGTCACTGTTCCCACCACGGAGACAGTTTAAAACAGGGTAGTTACTGTCACTGTTCCCACCACGGAGATAGCTTTATACAGGGTAGTAACTGTCACTGTTCCCACCACGGAGATAGCTTTATACAGGGTAGTAAATGTCACTGTTCCCACCACGGAGATAGCTTTACACAGGGTAGTGACTGTCACGGTTCCCACCACGGAGATAGCTTTATACAGGGTAGTAACTGTCACTGTTCCCACCATGGAGATAGCTTTAAACAGGGTAGTAACTGTCACTGTTCCCACCACGGAGACAGTTTAATACAGGGTAGTTACTGTCACTGTTCCCACCACGGAGATAGCTTTATACAGGGTAGTAACTGTCACTGTTCCCACCACGGAGATAGCTTTACACAGGGTAGTGACTGTCACTGTTCCCACCACAGAGATAGCTTTATACAGGGTAGTAACTGTCACTGTTCCCACCACGGAGATAGCTTTATACAGGGTAGTAACTGTCACTGTTCCCACCACGGAGATAGCTTTAAACAGGGTAGTAACTGTCACTGTTCCCACCACGGAGACAGTTTAATACAGGGTAATTACTGTCACTGTTCCCACCACGGAGATAGCTTAAAACAGGGTAGTAACTGTCACTCTTCCCACCACGGAGACAGTTTAATACAGGGTAGTTACTGTCACTGTTCCCACCACGGAGATAGCTTTATTTAGGGTAGTAACTGTCACTATTCCCACCACGGAGATAGCTTTATACAGGGTAGTAACTGTCACTGTTCCCACCACGGAGATAGCATTAAACAGGGTAGTAACTGTCACTGTTCCCACCACGGAGACAGTTTAATACAGGGTAGTTACTGTCACTGTTCCCACCACGGAGATAGCTTTATACAGGGTAGTAACTGTCACTGTTCCCACCACGGAGATAGCTTTATACAGGGTAGTAACTGTCACTGTTCCCACCACAGAGATAGCTCTAAACAGGGTAGTAACTGTCACTGTTCCCACCACGGAGACAGTTTAATACAGGGTAGTTACTGTCACTGTTCCCACCACGGAGATAGCTTTATACAGGGTAGTAAATGTCAATGTTCCCACCACGGAGATAGCTTTACACAGGGTAGTGACTGTCACGGTTCCCACCACGGAGATAGCTTTATACAGGGTAGTAACTGTCACTGTTCCCACCATGGAGATAGCTTTAAACAGGGTAGTAACTGTCACTGTTCCCACCACGGAGACAGTTTAATACAGGGTAGTTACTGTCACTGTTTCCACCACGGAGATAGCTTGAAACAGGGTAGTAACTGTCACTGTTCCCACCACGGAGACAGTTTAATACAGGGTAGTTACTGTCACTGTTCCCACCACGGAGATAGCTTTACACAGGGTAGTGACTGTCACTGTTCCCACCACAGAGATAGCTTTATACAGGGTAGTAACTGTCACTGTTCCCACCACGGAGATAGCTTTATACAGGGTAGTAACTGTCACTGTTCCCACCACGGAGATAGCTTTAAACAGGGTAGTAACTGTCACTGTTCCCACCACGGAGACAGTTTAATACAGGGTAATTACTGTCACTGTTCCCACCACGGAGATAGATTTATACAGGGTAGTAACTGTCACTGTTCCCACCACGGAGGTAGATTTATACAGAGCAGTTCTGACCACTGTTCCCACAACGGAGATAGATTTATACAGGGTAGTAACGGACACTGTTCCCACCACGGAGGTAGATTTATACAGGGTAGTAACTGTCACTGTTCCCACCACGGAGATAGCTTTAAACAGGGTAGTAACTGTCACTGTTCCCACCACGGAGACAGTTTAATACAGGGTAGTTACGGTCACTGTTCCCACCACGGAGATAGCTTTATTTAGGGTAGTAACTGTCACTGTTCCCACCACGGAGATAGCTTTAAACAGGGTAGTAACTGTCACTGTTCCCACCACGGAGATAGCTTTAAACAGGGTAGTAACTGTCACTGTTCCCACCACGGAGTCAGTTTAATACAGGGTAGTTACTGTCACTGTTCCCACCACGGAGATAGCTTTATTTAGGGTAGTAACTGTCACTATTCCCACCACGGAGATAGCTTTATACAGGGTAGTAACTGTCACTGTTCCCACCACGGAGATAGCATTAAACAGGGTAGTAACTGTCACTGTTCCCACCACGGAGACAGTTTAATACAGGGTAGTTACTGTCACTGTTCTCACCACGGAGATAGCTTTATACAGGGTAGTAACTGTCACTGTTCCCACCACGGAGATAGCTTTATACAGGGTAGTAACTGTCACCGTTCCCACCACGGAGATAGCTCTAAACAGGGTAGTAACTGTCACTGTTCCCACCACGGAGACAGTTTAATACAGGGTAGTTACTGTCACTGTTCCCACCACGGAGATAGCTTTATACAGGGTAGTAAATGTCACTGTTCCCACCACGGATATAGCTTTACACAGGGTAGTGACTGTCACGGTTCCCACCACGGAGATAGCTTTATACAGGGTAGTAACTGTCACTGTTCCCACCATGGAGATAGCTTTAAACAGGGTAGTAACTGTCACTGTTCCCACCATGGAGACAGTTTAATACAGGGTAGAAACTGTCACTGTTTCCACCACGGAGATAGCTTGAAACAGGGTAGTAACTGTCACTGTTCCCACCACGGAGACAGTTTAATACAGGGTAGTTACTGTCACTGTTCCCACCACGGAGATAGCTTTATACAGGGTAGTAACTGTCACTGTTCCCACCACGGAGATAGCTTTACACAGGGGAGTGGCTGTCACTGTTCCCACCACAGAGATAGCTTTATACAGGGTAGTAACTGTCACTGTTCCCACCACGGAGATAGCTTTATACAGGGTAGTAACTGTCACTGTTCCCACCACGGAGATAGCTTTAAACAGGGTAGTAACTGTCACTGTTCCCACCACGGAGACAGTTTAATACAGGGTAATTACTGTCACTGTTCCCACCACGGAGATAGATTTATACAGGGTAGTAACTGTCACTGTTCCCACCACGGAGGTAGCTTTATACAGGGCAGTTCTGACCACTGTTCCCACAACGGAGATAGATTTATACAGGGTAGTAACGGACACTGTTCCCACCACGGAGGTAGATTTATACAGGGTAGTAACTGTCACTGTTCCCACCACGGAGATAGCTTTAAACAGGGTAGTAACTGTCAATGTTCCCACCACGGAGACAGTTTAATACAGGGTAGTTACTGTCACTGTTCCCACCACGGAGATAGCTTTATTTAGGGTAGTAACTGTCACTGTTCCCACCACGGAGATAGCTTTAAACAGGGTAGTAACTGTCACTGTTCCCACCACGGAGATAGCTTTAAACAGGGTAGTAACTGTCCCTGTTCCCACCACGGAGACAGTTTAATACAGGGTAGTTACTGTCACTGTTCCCACCACGGAGATAGCTTTATACAGGGTAGTAACTGTCACTGTTCCCACCACGGAGATAGCTTTACACAGGGTAGTGACTGTCACTGTTCCCACCACAGAGATAGCTTTATACAGGGTAGTAACTGTCACTGTTCCCACCACGGAGATAGCTTTATACAGGGTAGTAACTGTCACTGTTCCCACCAGGGAGGTAGCTTTATACAGGGTAGTAACTGTCACTGTTCCCACCACGGAGACAGTTTAATACAGGGTAGTTACTGTCACTGTTCCCACCACGGAGACAGCTTTATACAGGGTAGTAACTGTCACTGTTCCCACCACGGAGATAGCTTTATACAGGGTAGTAACTGTCACTGTTCCCACCACGGAGATAGCTTTAAACAGGGTAGTAACTGTCACTGTTCCCACCACGGAGACAGTTTAATACAGGGTAGTTACTGTCACTGTTCCCACCACGGAGATAGCTTTACACAGGGTAGTGACTGTCACTGTTCCCACCACGGAGATAGCTTTAAACAGGGTAGTAACTGTCACTGTTCCCACCACGGAGATAGCTTTACGCAGGGTAGTAACTGTCACTGTTCCCACCACGAAGATAGCTTTATACAGGGTAGTAATTGTCACTGTTCCCACCACGGAGACAGTTTAATACAGGGTAGTTACTGTCACTGTTCCCACCACGGAGATAGCTTTATACAGGGTAGTAACTGTCACTGTTCCCACCAGGGAGATAGATTTATACAGGGTAGTAACTGTCACTGTTCCCACCAGGGAGGTAGCTTTATACAGGGTAGTAACTGTCACTGTTCCCACCACGGAGATAGATTTATACAAGGTAGTAACTGTCACTGTTCCCATCACGGAGATAGCTTTATACAGGGTAGTAACTGTCACTGTTCCCACCACGGAGACAGTTTAATACATGGTAGTAACTGTCACTGTTCCCACCACGGAGATAGCTTTACACAGGGTAGTAACTGTCACTGTTCCCACCACGGAGATAGCTTTATACAGGGTAGTAACTGTCACTGTTCCCACCACGGAGATAGCTTTAAACAGGGTAGTAACTGTCACTGTTCCCACCACGGAGACAGTTTAATAAAGGGCAGTTACTGTCACTGTTCCCACCACGGAGATAGCTTTATACAGGGTTGTAACTGTCACTGTTCCCACCATGGATATAGCTTTAAACAGGGTAGTAACTGTCACTGTTCCCACCACGGAGACAGTTTAATACAGGGTAGTTACTGTCACTGTTCCCACCACGGAGATAGCTTTATACAGGATAGTGACTGTCACTATTCCCGTCACGGAGATAGCTTTATACAGGGTAGTAACTGTCACTGTTCCCACCACGGAGATAGCTTTAAACAGGGTAGTAACTGTCACTGTTCCCACCACGGAGACAGTTTAATACAGGGTAGTTACTGTCACTGTTCCCACCACGGAGATAGCTTTATACAGGGTAGTAACTGTCACTGTTCCCACCACGGAGATAGCTTTATACAGGGTAGTAACTGTCACTGTTCCCACCATGGAGATAGCTCTAAACAGGGTAGTAACTGTCACTGTTCCCACCACGGAGACAGTTTAATACAGGGTAGTTACTGTCACTGTTCCCACCACGGAGATAGCTTTATACAGGGTAGTAAATGTCACTGTTCCCACCACGGAGATAGCTTTGCACAGGGTAGTGACTGTCACGGTTCCCACCACGGAGATAGCTTTATACAGGGTAGTAACTGTCACTGTTCCCACCACGGAGATAGCTTTAAACAGGGTAGTTACTGTCACTGTTCCCACCACGGAGACAGTTTAATACAGGGTAGTTACTGTCACTGTTCCCACCACGGAGATAGCTTTATACAGGGTAGTAACTGTCACTGTTCCCACCACGGAGATAGCTTTACACAGGGTAGTGACTGTCACTGTTCCCACCACAGAGATAGCTTTATACAGGGTAGTAACTGTCACTGTTCCCACCACGGAGATAGCTTTATACAGGGTAGTAACTGTCACTGTTCCCACCACGGAGATAGCTTTAAACAGGGTAGTAACTGTCACTGTTCCCACCACGGAGACAGTTTAATACAGGGTAATTACTGTCACTGTTCCCACCACGGAGATAGATTTATACAGGGTAGTAACTGTCACTGTTCCCACCACGGAGGTAGATTTATACAGGGCAGTTCTGACCACTGTTCCCACAACGGAGATAGATTTATACAGGGTAGTAACGGACACTGTTCCCACCACGGAGGTAGATTTATACAGGGTAGTAACTGTCACTGTTCCCACCACGGAGATAGCTTTAAACAGGGTAGTAACTGTCACTGTTCCCACCACGGAGACAGTTTAATACAGGGTAGTTACTGTCACTGTTCCCACCACGGAGATAGCTTTATTTAGGGTAGTAACTGTCACTGTTCCCACCACGGAGATAGCTTTAAACAGGGCAGTAACTGTCACTGTTCCCACCATGGAGATAGCTTTAAACAGGGTAGTAACTGTCACTGTTCCCACCACGGAGACAGTTTAATACAGGGTAGTTACTGTCACTGTTCCCACCGCGGAGATAGCTTTATACAGGGTAGTAACTGTCACTGTTCCCAACACTGAGATAGCTTTACACAGGGTAGTGACTGTCACTGTTCCCACCACAGAGATAGCTTTATACAGGGTAGTAACTGTCACTGTTCCCACCACGGAGATAGCTTTATACAGGGTAGTAACTGTCACTGTTCCCACCATGGAGATAGCTTTAAACAGGGTAGTAACTGTCACTGTTCCCACCACGGAGACAGTTTAATACAGGGTAATTACTGTCACTGTTCCCACCACGGAGATAGCTTTATACAGGGTAGTAACTGTCACTGTTCCCACCACGGAGGTAGATTTATACAGGGCAGTTCTGACCACTGTTCCCACAACGGAGATAGATTTATACAGGGTAGTAACGGACACTGTTCCCACCACGGAGGTAGATTTATACAGGGTAGTAACTGTCACTGTTCCCACCACGGAGATAGCTTTATACAGGGTAGTAACTGTCACTGTTCCCACCACGGATACAGTTTAATACAGGGTAGTTACTGTCACTGTTCCCACCACGGAGATAGCTTTATTTAGGGTAGTAACTGTCACTGTTCCCACCACGGAGATAGCTTTATACAGGGTAGTAACTGTCACTGTTCCCACCACGGAGATAGCTTTAAAAAGGGTAGTAACTGTCACTGTTCCCACCACGGAGACAGTTTAATACAGGGTAATAACTGTCACTGTTCCCACCACGGAGATAGCTTTATACAGGGTAGTAACTGTCACTGTTCCCACCACGGAGATAGCTTTATACAGGGTAGTAACTGTCACTGTTCCCACCACGGAGATAGCTTTAAACAGGGTAGGGACTGTCACTGTTCCCACCACAGAGATAGCTTTATACAGGGTATTAACTGTCACTGTTCCCACCACGGAGATAGCTTTATACAGGGTAGTAACTGTCACTGTTCCCAACACTGAGATAGCTTTACACAGGGTAGTGACTGTCACTGTTCCCACCACAGAGATAGCTTTATACAGGGTAGTAACTGTCACTGTTCCCACCACGGAGATAGCTTTATACAGGGTAGTAACTGTCACTGTTCCCACCATGGAGATAGCTTTAAACAGGGTAGTAACTGTCACTGTTCCCACCACGGAGACAGTTTAATACAGGGTAATTACTGTCACTGTTCCCACCACGGAGATAGCTTTATACAGGGTAGTAACTGTCACTGTTCCCACCACGGAGGTAGATTTATACAGGGCAGTTCTGACTTCTGTTCCCACAACGGAGATAGATTTATACAGGGTAGTAACGGACACTGTTCCCACCACGGAGGTAGATTTATACAGGGTAGTAACTGTCACTGTTCCCACCACGGAGATAGCTTTATACAGGGTAGTAACTGTCACTGTTCCCACCACGGATACAGTTTAATACAGGGTAGTTACTGTCACTGTTCCCACCACGGAGATAGCTTTATTTAGGGTAGTAACTGTCACTGTTCCCACCACGGAGATAGCTTTATACAGGGTAGTAACTGTCACTGTTCCCACCACGGAGATAGCTTTAAACAGGGTAGTAACTGTCACTGTTCCCACCACGGAGACAGTTTAATACAGGGTAATAACTGTCACTGTTCCCACCACGGAGATAGCTTTATACAGGGTAGTAACTGTCACTGTTCCCACCACGGAGATAGCTTTATACAGGGTAGTAACTGTCACTGTTCCCACCACGGAGATAGCTTTAAACAGGGTAGGGACTGTCACTGTTCCCACCACAGAGATAGCTTTATACAGGGTATTAACTGTCACTGTTCCCACCACGGAGATAGCTTTATATCGGGTAGTAACTGTCACTGTTCCCACCACGGAGATAGCTTTAAACAGGGTAGTAAATGTCACTGTTCCCACCACGGAGACAGTTTAATACAGGGTAATTACTGTCACTGTTCCCACCACGGAGATAGCTTTATACAGGGTAGTAACTGTCACTGTTCCCACCACGGAGGTAGATTTTTACAGGGTAGTAACTGTCACTGTTCCCACCACGGAGATAGCTTTAAACAGGGTAGTAACTGTCACTGTTCCCACCACGGAGACAGTTTAATACAGGGTAGTTACTGTCACTGTTCCCACCACGGAGATAGCTTTATACAGGGTAGTAACTGTCACTGTTCCCACCACGGAGATGGATTTATACAGGGTAGTAACTGTCACTGTTCCCACCACGGAGATAGCTTTATACAGGGTAGTAACTGTCACTGTTCCCACCACGGAGATAGCTTTAAACAGGGTAGTA
This sequence comes from Loripinus fragilis, assembly GCA_964019695.1. Lineage (NCBI taxonomy): Eukaryota > Metazoa > Mollusca > Bivalvia > Lucinida > Lucinidae > Loripinus > Loripinus fragilis. The sequence continues at coordinate 34,915,642 of OZ026531.1, read as the reverse complement.
ACTGTCACAGTTCCCACCACGGAGACAGTTTAATACAGGGTAGTTACTGTCACTGTTCCCACCAGGGAGACAGTTTAATACAGGGTAGTTACTGTCACTGTTCCCACAAAGGAGATAGCTTTATACAGGGTAGTAACTGTCACTGTTCCCACCACGGAGATAGCTTTAAACAGGGTAGTAACTGTCACTGTTCCCACCACGGAGACAGTTTAATACAGGGTAGTTACTGTCACTGTTCCCACCACGGAGATAGCTTTATACAGGGTAGTAACTTTCACTGTTCCCACCACGGAGATAGCTTTATACAGGGTAGTAACTGTCACTGTTCCCAGCACGGAGATAGCTTTATACATGGTAGTAACTGTCACTGTTCCCACCACGGAGATGGCTTTATACAGGGTAGTAATTGCCACTGTTCCCACCACAGAGATAGCTTTATACAGGGTAGTAACTGTCACTGTTCCCACCACGGAGATAGCTTTATACAGGGTAGTAACTGTCACTGTTCCCACCACGGAGATAGATTTATACAGGGTAGTAACTGTCACAGTTCCCACTACGGAGATAGCTTTATACAGGGCAGTAACTGTCACTGTTCCCAGCACGGAGTTAGCTTTATACAGGGTAGTAACTGTCACTGTTCCCACCACGGAGATAGATTTATACAGGGTAGCAACGGCCACTGCTCCCATCACGAAGATAGCTTTATACATGGTATTAATGATCACTGTTCCCACCACGGAGATAGTTTTATACAGGGTAGTAACTGTCACTGTTCCCACCACGGAGATAGCTTTATACAGGGCAGTACTGACCACTGTTCCCACAACGGAGATAGATTTATACAGGTTAGTAACGGACACTGTTCCCACCACGGAGGTAGATTTATACAGGGTAGTAACTGTCACTGTTCCCACAACGGAGATTGATTTATACATGGTAGTAGCGGCCACTGTTCCCACCACGGAGATAGATTTATACAGGGTAGCAACTGTCACTGTTCCCACCATGGAGATCGATTTATACAGGGTAGTAACTGTCACTGTTCCCACCATGGAGACAGTTTAATACAGGGTAGTTACTGTCACTGTTCCCACCACGGAGATAGCTTTATACAGGGTAGTAACTGTCACTGTTCCCACCACGGAGATAGCTTTATACAGGGTAGTAACTGTCACTGTTCCCACCACAGAGATAGCTTTATACAGGGTAGTAACTGTCACTGTTCCCACCACGGAGATAGCTTTACACAGGGTAGTAACTAACACTGTTCCCACCACGGAGATAGCTTTATACAAGGTAGTTACTGTCACTGTTCCCACCACGGAGATAGCTTTACACAGGGTAGTAACTGTCACTGTTCCCACCACGGAGATAGCTTTAAACAGGGTAGTAACTGTCACTGTTCCCACCACGGAGACAGTTTAATACAGGGTAGTTACTGTCACTGTTCCCACCACGGAGATAGCTTTATACAGGGTAGTAACTGTCACTGTTCCCACCACGGAGATAGCTTTATACAGGGTAGTAACTGTCACTGTTCCCACCACGGAGATAGCTTTAAACAGGGTAGTAACTGTCACTGTTCCCACCACGGAGACAGTTTAATACAGGGTAGTTACTGTCACTGTTCCCACCACGGAGATAGCTTTATACAGGGTAGTAACTGTCAATGTTCCCACCACGGAGATAGCTTTATACAGGGTAGTAACTGTCACTGTTCCCACCACGGAGATAGCTTTAAACAGGGTAGTAACTGTCACTGTTCCCACCACGGAGACAGTTTAATACAGGGTAGTTACTGTCACTGTTCCCACCACGGAGATAGCTTTATACAGGGTAGTAACTTTCACTGTTCCCACCACGGAGATAGCTTTATACAGGGTAGTAACTGTCACTGTTCCCACCACGGAGATAGCTTTAAACAGGGTAGTAACTGTCACTGTTCCCACCACGGAGACAGTTTAATACAGGGTAGTTACTGTCACTGTTCCCACCACGGAGATTGCTTTATACAGGGTAGTAACTGTCACTGTTCCCAGCACGGAGATAGCTTTATACAGGGTAGTAACTGTCACTGTTCCCACCACGGAGATGGCTTTATACAGGGTAGTAACTGCCACTGTTCCCAGCACGGAGATAGCTTTATACAGGGTAGTAACTGTCACTGTTCCCACCACGGAGATAGATTCATACAGGGTAGTAACTGTCACTATTCCCACCACGGAGATAGATTTATACAGGGTAGTAACTGTCACAGTTCCCACTACGGAGATAGCTTTATACAGGGTAGTAACTGTCACTGTTCCCAGCACGGAGTTAGCTTTATACAGGGTAGTAACTGTCACTGTTCCCACCACGGAGATAGATTTATACAGGGAAGCAACGGCCACTGTTCCCATCACGGTGATAGCTTTATACATGGTATTAATGATCACTGTTCCCACCACGGAGATAGTTTTATACAGGGTAGTAACTGTCACTGTTCCCACCACGGAGATAGCTTTATACAGGGCATTACTGACCACTGTTCCCACCACGGAGGTATCTTTATACATGGTAGTAATGGTCACTGTTCCCATCACGGAGGTAGATTTATACAGGGTAGTAACTGTCACTGTTCCCACAACGGAGATTGATTTATACATGGTAGTAGCGGCCACTGTTCCCACCACGGAGATAGATTTATACAGGGTAGCAACTGTCACTGTTCCACCACGGAGATAGTTTTATACAGGGTAGTAACTGTAACTGTTCCCACCACGGAGATAGATTTATACAGGACAGTACTGACCACTGTTCCCACCACGGAGGTAGCTTTATACAGGGCTTTAATGGCCACTGTTCCCACCAAAATGAAGTTGCGTTTCATTTGTGGTATCATCCTTTTTATGTAAGTCATATACTTGTTGTTCTATGTAGGGGAAGTAAATCAATCATGTTTTAAATCCCTGTCTTCACATTTTATCGTTAATTCTACTATGTATGCTAAATAAGTGTTATTAATTTGGTTTTAGATATATTTTTTGTTCTAATTAATAGTAGATAAATAATTTAGCTGTATATTTTACCGAAAAATATAATTTAAAAAATTTAATAAGTTTGAGTCTATATATTCTGAAAATAGTGAAACTATCCATCGACGGCAGTTACAAGCCGTGGTACAAAAACTATGCCTTGTAAACCAGGGGTCGCAGGTTCGATTCCCGGCTTCTCCATAAAACCACTTTTGGTTTAGCCTTCGGGAGTTCCCGTCATATACTAAAAAACACACAAATCATAAACCCTCCCGGCCCAGTACTGAAAAGCCACAAAAAAGTTTTTTTTAAAAAAAAAAAAATAAATAAAATAAATAAAAACTTTTTGTGGTTTTTCCATATTAGGGGTAGTAACCATTACTTGGATATAATTTACTTGAATTTTGCCCGTTTTTTGTATAAGGGATAAGCATATGCATTGTAAACCAGGCGCAGGTTCGATTCCCGGCTTCTCCATAAAAAATAGTAAGTGAGTATGATCAGGAAATACCACAATCATCACAAACTGCAGACAACCCCGTGGCATTGCGAGGAAGAGCCGCTTAACCATCACGAGACACCAGGAAGACAAATTAAGGAAAGCAATCAGCTCTCTCTTCCCCATCAAGATGATTGCAATACAAGAATGGACATAAAGTAACGTAAAACAAAACATAGAACAATTACAGATTCCCACAATGGGAGTAACAATAAACAAAAAGTCAACAACAGAACCACCGCCTTAGAACGGACAGCAGCCATTCCTCTGTTTTACTTACATTTTTTTCGTCAAACACGTTGAAATAGTGAAATGGAATATGTGATAAACAGATTATAACATGGGGTTTTGGTTATCGCCCTCAGTATCAACCCTGGACCATTATAAGCCCTCGAGCTACAGCTGATAATGGGGTATCGGGTTGATACTTAGGGCGATAACCAAAACGCCATGAGATAATCTCTAATTATTTAACATATAAGATATCTGATATAACATATTGGATATCTGAATTATCTTATTTAACATATAAGATATCTGATATAACATATTAGATATCTGAATTGCAGAATTAAGATATCTTATATAGGATAAAAGATATCTGCTTAAGGATATAAGATATCTTATTTGTGATAAAAGATATTTCATATCCTATATCAGATATCTTATATCCTATATCAGACATCTTATATCGGATATCTACATTCCAAAATGAATAGTAAAATGGCTTGCCATATTAGTGTTATTGGCTCCAACTTACAAATCTAAAGATAGTAGATTTCTAAAAAAAGATTATTTCAAAAAGAGGTTATATGATGAAAAAGTGGCTCTAATAACTTGTGCAATCAAACACAATTTACTATAATTTGTTTTACATTTGTATTGATTACTGTAGTAATATATATAAACATATATATGTCTAATAAATTATAAAAAGTAATAAATTTGGTTGTCTTTTGTGACTTTCATCCACTATTACAAAATACATGTGACTGGCTTCAGTTGTTCAGTTTGTTTGGCCCCTGATAAAACAGTACTGATTTCATGTTTGCGTTGTCATGTTTCAAACATACATAGGGCTGGATAAGCACATTTTTCAAGCATAAAATTGAGCATAATAATTAACATATGTTATGGTCCTCAAAATAATAGTATTATTGAGATGCTTATTTTGAGTACCCTGAAGATATGTTGGATTGAGAAATAAGGAAAAAATTATTTTTAATTACGCTACGATCTATGCAAATAATCAAGGGTCACTGGTTGGGAGCGTAAGGTACGCATGACCCAATGTACCGATCTGTACAGTGGACAAAGCATTGTGCCAAATATGTCTAGGTAAGTTTCAGATTGTTTATCTGTTTTAAAGTTATTTGGCATGAGAATTGCAACTTCATACCAGTAGTTCGGGAGGCATAACTAAAGGTCTTTTTGACGTGTTGCCCTGTTTTTCTGTTTATTGCTGTGATGTCTTTTATTTTATTTATTCTCACAAAATCATTATGGGAGCGCAGTGGCTCAGTGGTAGAGTGCTTGACTCGAGACCGAGGGGCCGCGGGTTCTAGCCTCACCGGCGTCACTGCTTTGTGGTCCTTGAGCAAGACACATTTATCCTAGCTTAGTACTGGTTCAACCCAGGAAGACCCGTCCCTGTTTAACTGAAAGATTGTTGATGGGACGTAAAGAATCAAAACAAAACAAACAAAATCATTATTTCACTTTGGATTTTAAAAGCTACACTGGTACCATTTCATAAAAAAAAGCCATAAACCTTAATTAAAATGACTGAAGTTGCATTATAAATATTGAATGACACATTTCGTTTAAGTTTTTATAAACAAGTGAGGGGGTATGAAGTGTTTTTCAGCTTTGTATATGAATTACAGATGCCACTGTAGTAGAGCCATTTTTATGCCCCTAAGTCGAATACTTTTGATAAGAATTTTATGAAACTTGGTCACATTGTTTAGTACCACAATGTCTTCAAGTTCGATAATGGTCCATATCGGACCATGCCTTCAGTAGTTATGGCCCTTTGTTTTTGAAAATTCACCTTTTGAAACAACGTCTGTAAAACTTTTACTGTTATGCATTATTCAGTATTTGAACATTAAGATACACTTTCAATTGCATTCTTGGTTTGCATAATTTTGTATACAGATTGCAAACAATTCAGATGTAGCGTTTACACTTTTGTTCAGTATATATGTACAGAAAAAATGCTCATAACATGAGCTATATGATCATAAATGATCAACACAAATTCTTGGCAAGGGACCCAACAAAACAAATCAGCTATGGTCGCCACGCCAGCAAGATGGCTTGAGGTACTCTCAGCTTTACAATAGCGCCAAGCAATTCCTAAACCCCTGGTTTGAAACCCGTTCCGGCCGTTGCTCAACTTATAAACGTAATGCTCAAAGCATATAACGTTATGAAGCACCAACTTATAAGGACTTTAGTTTGCCTGTCTGAGAAAATAGCTCCAAACCTCCTCAGACGTTCAGCCTGGCTCAATCTATAAACGTTAATAGTGTTTCCCACAGCCTGAAAAAAGGGCAGGGTGCTGGCCAGAAAAAGGGCACTTTTGATGCATGAAATTCACCCAAAAGGCCACTTTTGTTAGAACAGACTTTTCAAATGTGAGTTAGATAAAGGATTGTATGCCTGTTAAAAGGTAAGAATAGCTTCTAGTAGAGCATAGGATTCATTGGGTTAACAAAAGTTATTTTATACAGTAAAAATTAAAATATGACTAATTTTAATATTAAAATGAAAATAAGGCCAGGAGGGGGAGCTTTAGGGAAGCAGGGGGAGCTTTAGACCCTGCTTTTCCTCTTTATAGGAAACACTAGTTAATGCTCCAATGCATGGGCTTCAGCCTGCCTGTCTGAAGGTTAATAGCATGCTAAAATATACTGGCGTCGAACGATCTGAACCAGATTGGAGATATAGCGTTTCAATATGATATTTCAGCCCAGCTGAAACTTCTACTCTACCAAAATCTCATATGAGTTCGTTCGTCTTTGATTATCATTTATCAACTTGTAAGTAACACAAAAACCCTGGATTCAGCATTATTCGGTTATGATGTCGGTGTGCCGCGGTCCCTCCGCACTAGACATATATATAAAAACCCTGACTTCATAAGTATTTTCAGCTTATATATAGTCAAAATTTATTAAATTTTTGAAATATTACTCCTTTGAAATATAACTCCTTATCTTCTTGCATAACCCTTCGGTTAAATATACAACTAAATGATTGATCTATAAAATAAGAACGAAAAATGTATTTAAAACCTTTATAAAAACACTTAAATAGCATAAATGGTAGAATAAACGATAAAATGCGAAGACAGGGATTTAAAACATAACTGAATTATTTCCCTTAAATAGCCAAAACAAGTATATGACTTTAATAAAAAGTAATATACCACAAATACAACACAATTTCATATTTTCAGCGCAGTTTATCCAGACAGGATTGCCCTTTATAAAACAACCTCAGTCGTGGTGGGAACAGTGGTCAGTACTGCCCTGTATAAAATTAACTCCGTCTTTGGAACAGTGGTTAGTACTACCCTGTATAAATCTGCCTCTGTCTGGGGAACAGTGATCAATAAGGCCCTGTATAAAACTGCCTCCGTCTGGGGAATAGTGGTAAGTACTACCTTGTATATACTAACCTCTGTCGTGGGAACAGTGGCCAGTACTACCCTGTATAAAGCAACCTCCTTTGTAGGAACAGTGGTCAGTACTGCCCTGTATAAATCTATCTCCGTGGTGGGAACAGTGACAGTTACTACCCTGTATAAATCTACCTCCCTGGAGGGAACAGTGACAGTTTATACCCTGAATAAAGATGTGTCTGTGGTGGGAACAGTGACATTTACTACCCTGTATAAATCTATCTCCGCGGTGGGAACAGTGACAGTTACTATACCTGTATAAAACTATCTCCGTGGTGGGAACAGTGACAGTTACTACCCTGTATAAAGCTATCTCCGTCGAGGGAACAGTGTCCGTTACTACCCTGTATAAATCTATCTCCGTTGTGGGAACAGTGGTCAGAACTGCCCTGTATTAATCTATCTCCGTGGTGGGAACAGTGACAGTTACTACCCTGTATAAAGCTATCTCCGTGGTGGGAACAGTGACAGTAACTACCCTGTATTAAACTGTCTCCGTTGTGGGAACAGTGACAGTTACTACCCTGTATAAATCTACCCCCGTGGTGGGAACAGTGTCCGTTACTACCCTGTATAAATCTATCTCCGTTGTGGGAACAGTGGTCAGAACTGCCCTGTATAAATCTACCTCCGTGGTGGGAACAGTGACAGTTACTACCCTGTATAAAGCTATCTCCGTGGTGGGAACAGTGACAGTAACTACCCTGTATAAAGCTATCTCCGTGGTGGGAACAGTGACAGTAACTACCCTGTTTAAAGCTATCTCCATGGTGGGAACAGTGACAGTTACTACCCTGTATAAAGCTATCTCCGTGGTGGGAACAGTGACAGTTACTACCCTGTATAAAGCTATCTCCGTGGTGGGAACAGTGACAGTTAATACCCTGTCTAAAGCTATCTCCGTGGTGGGAACAGTGACAGTTACTACCCTGTATAAATCTATCTCCGTGGTGGGAACAGTGACAGTTACTACCCTGCATAATGCTATCTCCGTGGTGGGAACAGTTACAGTTACTACCCTGTATAAAGCTATCTCCGTGGTGGGAACAGTGACAGTCACTTCCCTGTGTAAAGCTATCTCCGTGGTGGGAACAGTGACAGTTACTACCCTGTATAAAGCTATCTCCGTGGTGGGAACAGTGACAGTAACTACCCTGTATTTAACTGTCTCCGTGGTGGGAACAGTGACAGTTACTACCCTGTTTAAAGCTATCTCCGTTGTGGGAACAGTGACAGTTACTACCCTGTATAAAGCTATCTCCGTGGTGGGAACAGTGACAGTCACTACTCTGTGTAAAGCTATCTCCGTGGTGGGAACAGTGACAGTTACTACCATGTATAAAGCTATCTCCGTGGTGGGAACAGTGACAGTAACTACCCGATATTAAACTGTCTCCGTGGTGGGAACAGTGACAGTTACTACCCTGTTTAAAGCTATCTCATTGGTGGGAACAGTGACAGTTACTACCATGTATAAAGCTATCTCCGTGGTGGGAACAGTGACAGTTACTACCCTGTATAAAGCTATCTCCGTGGTGGGAAAAGTGACAGTAACTACCCTGTATTAAACTGTCTCCGTGGTGGGAACAGTGACAGTTACTACCCTGTTTTAAGCTATCTCCGTGGTGGGAACAGTGACAGTTACTACCCTGTATAAAGCTATCTCCGTGGTGGGAACAGTGACAGTTACTACCCTGTATAAAGCTATCTCCGTGGTGGGAACAGTGACAGTAACTACCCTGTATTAAACTGTCTCCGTGGTGGGAACAGTGACAGTTACTACCCTGTTTAAAGCTATCTCAGTGGTGGGAACAGTGACAGTTACTACCCTGTATAAATCTATCTCCGTGGTGGGAACAGTGATAGTTACTACCCTGTATAAAGCTATCTCCGTGGTGGGAACAGTGACAGTAACTACCCTGTATTAAACTGTCTTCGTGGTGGGAACAGTGACAGTTACTACCCTGTTTAAAGCCATCTCCTCGGTAGGAACAGTGACAGTTACTACCCTGTATAAAGCTATCTCCGTGGTGGGAACAGTGACAGTTACTGCCCTGTATAAAGCTATCTCCGTGGTGGGAACAGTGGCCGCTACTACCATGTTTAAATCAATCTCCGTTGTGGGAACAGTGACAGTTACTACCCTGTATAAATCTACCTCCGTGGTGGGAACAGTGTCCGTTACTACCCTGTATAAATCTATCTCCGTTGTGGGAACAGTGGTCAGAAGTGCCCTGTATAAATCTATCTCCGTGGTGGGAACAGTAACAGTTACTACCCTGTATAAAGCTATCTCCGTGGTGGGAACAGTGACAGTGACTACCCTGTATTAAACTGTCTCCGTGGTGGGAACAGTGACAGTTACTACCCTGTATAAAGCTATCTCCGTGGTGGGAACAGTGACAGTTACTACCGTGTATAAAGCTATCTCCGTGGTGGGAACAGTGATAGTTACTACCCTGTATAAAGCTATCTCCGTGGTGGGAACAGTGACAGTAACTACCCTGTATTAAACTGTCTCCGTGGTGGGAACAGTGACAGTTACTACCCTGTATAAATCGATCTCCATGGTGGGAACAGTGACAGTTACTACCCTGTATAAAGCTATCTCCGTGGTGGGAACGGTGACAGTTACTACCCTGTATAAAGCTATCTCCGTGGTGGGAACAGTGACAGTTACTACCCTGTTTAAAGCTATCTCCCTGGTGGGAACAGTGACAGTTACTACCCTGTATAAATCTATCTCCGTGGTGGGAACAGTGACAGTTACTACCCTGTATAATGCTATCTCCGTGGTGGGAACAGTTACAGTTACTACCCTGTACAAAGCTATCTCCGTGGTGGGAACAGTGACAGTCACTACCCTGTGTAAAGCTATCTCCGTGGTGGGAACAGTGACAGTTACTACCCTGTTTAAAGCTATCTCCGTGGTGGGAACAGTGACAGTAACTACCCTGTATTAAACTGTCTCCGTGGTGGGAACAGTGACAGTTACTACCCTGTATAAAGCTATCTCCGTGGTGGGAACAGTGACAGTAACTACCCTGTATTTAACTGTCTCCGTGGTGGGAACAGTGACAGTTACTACCCTGTATAAATCGATCTCCATGGTGGGAACAGTGACAGTTGCTACCCTGTATAAATCTATCTCCGTGGTGGGAACAGTAGCTGATACTACCCTGTATAAATCTATCTCCGTGGTGGGAACAGTGGCCAATGCTTCCCTGTATAAAGCTATCTCCGTGGTGGGAACAGTGGCCAATGCTACCCTGTATAAAGCTATCTCCGTGGTGGGAACAGTGGCCAATGCTACCCTGTATAAAGCTATCTCCGTGGTGGGAACAGTGACAGTTACTACCCTGTATAAATCTACCTCCGTGGTGGGAACAGTGTCCGTTACTACCCTGTATAAATCTATCTCCGTTGTGGGAACAGTGGTCAGAACTGCCCTGTATTAATCTATCTCCGTGGTGGGAACAGTGACAGTTACTACCCTGTATAAAGCTATCTCCGTGGTGGGAACAGTGACAGTAACTACCCTGTATTAAACTGTCTCCGTTGTGGGAACAGTGACAGTTACTACCCTGTATAAATCTACCCCCGTGGTGGGAACAGTGTCCGTTACTACCCTGTATAAATCTATCTCCGTTGTGGGAACAGTGGTCAGAACTGCCCTGTATAAATCTACCTCCGTGTTGGGAACAGTGACAGTTACTACCCTGTATAAAGCTATCTCCGTGGTGGGAACAGTGACAGTAACTACCCTGTATAAAGCTATCTCCGTGGTGGGAACAGTGCAGTAACTACCCTGTTTAAAGCTATCTCCGTGGTGGGAACAGTGACAGTTACTACCCTGTATAAATCTATCACCGTGGTGGGAACAGTGACAGTTACTACCCTGTATAATGCTATCTCCGTGGTGGGAACAGTTACAGTTACTACCCTGTACAAAGCTATCTCCGTGGTGGGAACAGTGACAGTCACTACCCTGTGTAAAGCTATCTCCGTGGTGGGAACAGTGACAGTAACTACCCTGTATAAAGCTATCTCCGTGGTGGGAACAGTGACAGTTACTACCCTGTTTAAAGTTATCTCCGTGGTGGGAACAGTGACAGTTACTACCCTGTATAAATCTATCTCCGTGGTGGGAACAGTGACAGTTACTACCCTGTATAATGCTATCTCCGTGGTGGGAACAGTTACAGTTACTACCCTGTACAAAGCTATCTCCGTGGTGGGAACAGTGACAGTCACTACCCTGTGTAAAGCTATCTCCGTGGTGGGAACAGTGACAGTTACTACCCTGTATAAAGCTATCTCCATGGTGGGAACAGTGACAGTAACTACCCTGTATTAAACTGTCTCCGTTGTGGGAACAGTGACAGTTACTACCCTGTTTAAAGCTATCTCCGTTGTGGGAACAGTGACAGTTACTACCCTGTATAAAGCTATCTCCGTGGTGGGAACAGTGACAGTTACTACCCTGTATAAAGCTATCTCCGTGGTGGGAACAGTGACAGTCACTACCCTGTGTAAAGCTATCTATGTGGTGGGAACAGTGACAGTTACTACCATGTATAAAGCTATCTCCGTGGTGGGAACAGTGACAGTAACTACCCGATATTAAACTGTCTCCGTGGTGGGAACAGTTACAGTTACTACCCTGTTTAAAGCTATCTCATTGGTGGGAACAGTGACAGTTACTACCCTGTATAAAGCTATCTCCGTGGTGGGAACAGTGACAGTTACTACCCTGTATAAAGCTATCACCGTGGTGGGAACAGTGACAGTAACTACCCTGTATTAAATTGTCTCCGTGGTGGGAACAGTGACAGTTACTACCCTGTTTTAAGCTATCTCCGTGGTGGGAACAGTGACAGTTACTACCCTGTATAAAGCTATCTCCGTGGCGGGAACAGTGACAGTTACTACCCTGTATAAAGCTATCTCCGTGGTGGGAACAGTTACAGTAACTACCCTGTATTAAACTGTCTCCGTGGTGGGAACAGTGACAGTTACTACCCTGTTTAAAGCTATCTCCGTGGTGGGAACAGTGACAGTTACTACCCTGTATAAATCTATCTCCGTGGTGGGAACAGTGATAGTTACTACCCTGTATAAAACTATCTCCGTGGTGGGAACAGTGACAGTCACTACCCTGTGTAAAGCTATCTCCGTGGTGGGAACAGTTACAGCTACTACCCTGTATAAAGCTATCTCCATGGTGGGAACAGTGACAGTAACTACCCTGTATTAAACTGTCTCCGTGGTGGGAACAGTGACAGTTACTACCCTGTTTAAAGCTATCTCCGTGGTGGGAACAGTGACAGTTACTACCCTGTATAAAGCTATCTCCGTGGTGGGAACAGTGACAGTAACTACCCTGTATTAAACTGTCTCCGTGGTGGGAACAGTGACAGTTACTTCCCTGTTTAAAGCCATCTCCGTGGTGGGAACAGTGATAGTTACTACCCTGTATAAAGCTATCTCCGTGGTGGGAACAGTGACAGTAACTACCCTGTATTAAAATGTCTCCGTGGTGGGAACAGTGACAGTTACTTCCCTGTTTAAAGCCATCTCCGTGGTGGGAACAGTGACAGTTACTACCCTGTATAAAGCTATCTCCGTGGTGGGAACAGTGACAGTTACTGCCCTGTATAAAGCTATCTCCGTGGTGGGAACAGTGACAGTTACTACCCTGTTTAAAGCCATCTCCGTGGTGGGAACAGTGACAGTTACTACCCTGTATAAAGCTATCTCCGTGGTGGGAACAGTGACAGTTACTACCGTGTATAAAGCTATCTCCGTGGTGGGAACAGTGATAGTTACTACCCTGTATAAAGCTATCTCCGTGGTGGGAACAGTGACAGTAACTACCCTGTATTAAACTGTCTCCGTGGTGGGAACAGTGACAGTTACTACCCTGTATAAATCGATCTCCATGGTGGGAACAGTGACAGATGCTACCCTGTATAAATCTATCTCCGTGGTGGGAACAGTGGCCGCTACTACCATGTATAAATCAATCTCCGTTGTGGGAAGAGTGACAGTTACTACCCTGTATAAATCTATCTCCGTGGTGGGAACAGTGTCCGTTACTACCCTGTATAAATCTATCTCCGTTGTGGGAACAGTGGTCAGAAGTGCCCTGTATAAATCTATCTCCGTGGTGGGAACAGTAACAGTTACTACCCTGTATAAAGCTATCTCCGTGGTGGGAACAGTGACAGTGACTACCCTGTATTAAACTGTCTCCGTGGTGGGAACAGTGACAGTTACTACCCTGTTTAAAGCTATCTCCGTGGTGGGGACAGTGACAGTTACTACCCTGTATAAAGCTATCTCCGTGGTGGGAACAGTGACAGTTACTACCCTGTATAAAGCTATCTCCGTGGTGGGAACAGTGACAGTCACTACCCTGTGTAAAGCTATCTCCGTGGTGGGAACAGTGACAGCTACTACCCTGTATAAAGCTATCTCCCTGGTGGGAACAGTGACAGTAACTACCCTGTATTAAACTGTCTCCGTGGTGGGAACAGTGACAGTTACTACCCTGTTTAAAGCTATCTCCTTGGTGGGAACAGTTACAGTTACTACCCTGTATAAAGCTATCTCCGTGGTGGGAACAGTGACAGTTACTACCCTGTATAAATCTACCTCCGTGGTGGGAACAGTGACAGTTACTACACTGTATAAAGCTATCTCCGTGGTGGGAACAGTGACAGTTACTTCCATGTATAAAGCTATCTCCGTGGTGGGAACAATGACAGTTACTACCCTGTATAAAGCTATCTCCGTGGTGGGAACAGTGTCAGTTACTACCCTGTATAAAGCTATCTCCGTGGTGGGAACAGTGACAGTAACTACCCTGTATTAAACTGTCTCCGTGGTTGGGAAAGTGACAGTTACTACCCTGTTTAAGGCTATCTCCGTGGTAGGAACAGTGACAGTTACTACCCTGTATAAATCTATCTCCGTGGTGGGAACAGTGACAGTTACTACCCTGTATAAAGCTATCTCCGTGGTGGGAACAGTGACAGTAACTACCCTGTATTTAACTGTCTCCGTGGTGGGAACAGTGACAGTTACTACCATGTATAAATCGATCTCCATGGTGGGAACAGTGACAGTTGCTACCCTGTATAAATCTATCTCCGTGGTGGGAACAGTAGCTGATACTACCCTGTATAAATCTATCTCCGTGGTGGGAACAGTGACAGTTACTACCCTGTATAAAGCTATCTCCGTGGTGGGAACAGTGGCCAATGCTACCCTGTATAAAGCTATCTCCGTGGTGGGAACAGTGGCCAATGCTACCCTGTATAAAGCTATCTCCGTGGTGGGAACAGTGACAGTTACTACCCTGTATAAATCTACCTCCATGGTGGGAACAGTGTCCGTTACTACCCTGTATAAATCTATCTCCGTTGTGGGAACAGTGGTCAGAACTGCCCTGTATTAATCTATCTCCGTGGTGGGAACAGTGACAGTTACTACCCTGTATAAAGCTATCTCCGTGGTGGGAACAGTGACAGTAACTACCCTGTATTAAACTGTCTCCGTTGTGGGAACAGTGACAGTTACTACCCTGTATAAAGCTATCTCCGTGGTGGGAACAGTGACAGTTACTACCCTGTATAAATCTATCTCCGTTGTGGGAACAGTGGTCAGAACTGCCCTGTATAAATCTACCTCCGTGTTGGGAACAGTGACAGTTACTACCCTGTATAAAGCTATCTCCGTGGTGGGAACAGTGACAGTAACTACCCTGTATAAAGCTATCTCCGTGGTGGGAACAGTGACAGTAACTACCCTGTTTAAAGCTATCTCCATGGTGGGAACAGTGACAGTTACTACCCTGTATAAAGCTATCTCCGTGGTGGGAACAGTGACAGTTACTACCCTGTATAAAGCTATCTCCGTGGTGGGAACAGTGACAGTTACTACCCTGTTTAAAGCTATCTCCGTGGTGGGAACAGTGACAGTTACTACCCTGTATAAATCTATCTCCGTGGTGGGAACAGTGACAGTTACTACCCTGTATAATGCTATCTCCGTGGTGGGAACAGTGGCAGTTACTACCCTGTACAAAGCTATCTCCGTGGTGGGAACAGTGACAGTCACTACCCTGTGTAAAGCTATCTCCGTGGTGGGAACAGTGACAGTTACTACCCTGTATAAAGCTATCTCCGTGGTGGGAACAGTGACAGTTACTACCCTGTATTAAACTGTCTCCGTGGTGGGAACATTGACAGTTACTACCCTGTATAAAGCTATCTCCGTGGTGGGAACAGTGACAGTTACTACCCTGTATAAAGCTATCTCCATCGTGGGAACAGTGACAGTTACTACCCTGTGTAAAGCTATCTCCTCGGTGGGAACAGTGGCCAGTGCTACCCAGTATAAAGCTATTTCCGTGGTGGGAACAGTGACAGTTACTTCCCTGTATAAAGCTATCTCCGTGGTGGGAACAGTGACAGTTACTACCCTGTATTAATCTACCTCCGTCGTGGGAACAGTGGTCAGTACTGCCCTGTATAAATCTACCTCCGTGGTGGGAACAGTTACAGTTACTACCCTGTATAAAGCTATCTCTGTGGTGGGAACAGTGACAGTTACTACCCTGTATAAATCTACCTCCGTGGTGGGAACAGTGACAGTTACTACACTGTATAAAGCTATCTCCGTGGTGGGAACAGTGACAGTTACTTCCATGTATAAATCTATCTCCCTGGTGGGAACATTGGCAGTTACTACCCTGTATAAATCTATCTCTGTGGTGGGAACAGTGACAGTTATTACCGTGTATTAATCTATCTCAATGGTGGGAACAGTGACAGTTACTACCCTGTATAAATATATCTCCGTGGTGGGAACAGTGACAGTTACTACCCTGTATAAATCTATCTCCGTGGTGGGAACAGTGACAGTTATTACCCTGTATAAAACTATCTCCATGGTGGGAACTGTGACAGTTACTACCCTGTATAAATCTATCTCCGTCGTGGGAACAGTGACAGTAATTACCCTGTATAAATCTATCTCCATGGTGGGAACTGTGACAGTTACTACCCTGTTTAAATTTATCTCCGTCGTGGGAACAGTGACAGTTACTACCCTGTATAAATTTATCTCCGTGGTGGGAACAGTGGCCGTTACCACCATGTATAAATCTATCTCCGTGGTGGGAACAGTGACAGTGACTGCCCTGTATAAAGCTCTCTCCGTGATGGGAACAGTGGCCGTTACTACCCTGTATTAATATATCTCCGTAGTGGGAACAGTGACAGTTACTACCCTGTATAAAGCTATCTCTGTGGTGGGAACAGTGGCCGTTTCTGCCCTGTATTAATCTATCTCTGTGGTGGGAACAGTGGTCAGTACTGCCCTGTATAATTCTATCTCCGTGGTGGGAACAGTGTCCGTTACTACCCTGTATAAATCTATCTCCGTGGTGGGAACAGTGGTCAGTACTGCCCTGTATAAATCTACCTCCGTGGTGGGAACAGTGACAGTAACTACCCTGTATAAAGCTATCTCCGTGGTGGGAACAGTGACAGTTACTACCCTGTATAAATCTACCTCCGTGGTGGGAACAGTGACAGCTACTACACTGTATAAAGCTATCTCCGTGGTGGGAACAGTGACAGTTACTACCGTGTATAAATCTATCTCTGTGGTGGGAACAGTGGTCAGTACTGCCCTGTATAAAGCTATCTCCGTGGTGGGAACAGTGACAGTTACTACCCTGTATAAAGTTATCTCCATGGTGGGAACAGTTACAGTTACTACCCTGTATAAAGCGATCTCCGTGGTGGGAACAGTGACAGTTACTACCCTGTATAAATCTACCTCCGTGGTGGGAACAGTGATAGTTACTACCCTGTAAAAAGCTATCTCCGTGGTTGGAACAGTGACAGTTACTACCCTGTATAAAGCTATCTCCGTGGTGGGAACATTGACAGTTACTAGCCTGTATAAATCTACCTCCGTGGTGGGAACAGTGACAGTTACTACCCTGTATAAATCTACCTCCGTGGTGGGAACAGTGGTCGTTACTACCCTGTATAAATCTATCTCCTGGTGGGAACAGTGACAGTAACTACCCTGTATAAATCTACCTCCCTGGTGGGAACAGTGACAGTTACTACCCTGTATAAATCTATTTCCGTGGTGGGAACAGTGGTCAGTACTGGCCTGTATAAATGAGGTATAAATCTGCCTCCGTCTGGGAAACAGTGATCAGTACTGCCCTGTATAAAGCTACCTCAGTAGTGGGAACAGTGGGCAATGCTACCCTGTATAAAACTGCCTCCGTCTGGGGAACAGTGGTCAAAACTGCCCTGTATAAAGCTGTCTCTGTCTGGGGAAAAGTGTTCGGTACTGTCCTGTCTTTGGCTACCTCCTTCGTGGGAACAGTGGTCAATACTTCCCTTAACAAAGTTTTCAATATTGGGAACGTTGGTCAATAGTCCCCTGTATACAACTTTCTTCGTCTGATGAACTGTTGTACATATGCCTTATCTATTGTTGGTTACCACTATAAATTGGGACTCGATGGTAGAGGGAAATGTTTATCTAGTCTGTCAGATCTATCATACAATTCCATTTATTAAGTCTGCTGAATGCAACACTAATGATGTATACAATCGGGATAGCTTTATTAACTTTATTAACATCTTAACGTGTTTGTTGTTATACTTCTTGAACAGAGCCACATATGATCTTTCTAAAAGGAACCCGTCAAAAGTACAGCCCCATGGCTAAGATAACGGTTTTGCCCAAGACAGAGGGAAGTCCTTATCGTTTGCTACCACTGTAACTACTGGCACTTGGTTGCCGTGCGAAAAATCGAGAAAAGTATATGATGTAATCACACTTCAGATGTATATTACCAGAAATTATAACACATGAACATGGACAACCCTAAGAGGACAAAAAAACACAATAAAAACAACCATAAAAACATACAGTGTGCAAAAAAAATACGATAATATAGGCCTAAACTTCAGCCAGCTATTTTTTAAAGCTATGACTTGTTAAAAATATAAACATATTACTCTACCATACGAAACCGCACCAAATGTTACTACGTTCCCACGGCGGAGGAAACTGTTCTGGCGACGGAGGTGCCCACGAAGGAGAGCCGGATTTACACCCTACAGCCTTTTTCAGTGGGTGTGACATTGCATGAAGCCTATTATTTTTTTTTTCTTTCAGTAAATACCAAATATAGTTCATCTCGTGAGTTAAAAACATTGAAAATTCCACTCGAGCTGCACACTCTATGAAATATATTTGGTATTCACCTCAAAAAAGTAAATATCCTCTATATACTCACATTCTTATTGCCTCGTCTTTATATGAACGTACATACTCCAATGTCTTATCTGTCACCTTGTATTCAAACTTTTCTATAAGGTCTCCATCAGGAGCATGATTTACCACAAATAAGAAAATTCTTTCTGCAATGAAACCAACAATAATAATCATAGTTTCCCTCACCCCTTCCTGTACTTAAACAACAAATCAGGTTGCACAGAAATTAAAAAGTTTGGCCAACTTAATCGCATATTTTGTCAATATGTGTAATATCTATTAAGTAAACCATTAAGTAAATCCGGGAAGTGGTCAATGCGACCATTTTCAAAGGAGCAAGGAGAAAATTATAAGTAGGTCATAGATCATAATTATATCACAATTATTAAGCAATAAAGTGGTTCACTAGCTGCTTTCGCTCCGACTTAATTCCTTTATAGTTGTAATATATGAGCTATAACCTATACTTATAGTTTACTCCGCCCCTTCCTGTGCTTCACAACCAACCAGTTTGCACAGAAATTAAATTTTTTGGCCAACTTAATCACATATTTTGTCAATATGTTTAATATATATTAAGTAAATAATTAAGTAAATCCGCGAAGTGGTCAGTTCAACCATTTCAAAGGAGCAAGGAGAAAACTATAAGTAGGTCATAGATCATATATTACGATTATAAAGAAATTAAGTGGTTCACTCGCTACGCTCGTTCCCATTTAATTCCTTTATGAGTACGATATATAACCTATACATAAAACAGCATGCGCATTATGTAATGATTGGCCTCTGTCCATCGTCAAAGAAAAAAAACTTTAAAAAGCACAGTATTTTACTTGTTTCCGTAAAAATAGTAACCATATTTTAGTCGAAGAAAAGAACTTACAAACATTATCCCCTCTTCCGATATTTTATGGTTCATAGATATAGCTTTAATACTTCCTGAAATTTGGCAGATGCCAGATTTTATCGCTCAAACTTTCTATGTTTTGGTTACTTAAAACCAACAAGCAAAATAAACTATGAGCTAATACTGAACTTTATACATAAACTTGGAAATTGATTGTAAAAATTCCTGGTCATACTCATTGCCAAAGCTAAAACCTTAGGGGTTTGTCCCTCAAACTTTCTAAGTTTTGGTTATCTAAAGGGTCCAGACTTGTAAATGGTTTTCCCACAGACCTACATTATAGCTTTTAAGTAAGCTATGGTCCTTACAACTCTTTATTCACAATGCAGCTGCCATAGAGTTATAGATTGGACCTAGTTCAATTAATAATTAAGAAATAGATTTGCGCTCGCAGTGATTTGTTGCTTAATATATCACTGGCTGGAGGGCAGTCATTAAAGTGAATAAATCATGAGGGCAAAGCGCGAATGATTTATCCACTTACGACCTACCGACAGACAGGGATATATAAAACAACAAATCACTGCCAGTGCGAATTAATTTCGATTCTAATAGTGAACGTCAAGATGACAAACAGGCGACCAAATTCTGATGACGTCATAGGGGCGTGAGAACTGTACCTACTGAAAAGACTTGTGGTCCAACCCGAGTATGGCAATGCAATTTGTTTAAGAAATATATCAGCTCTAGCAGTGAATTGTTGAGTAATAATTCACTGTTTGGAGGTCAGTTGTAAAGAAGATCAAATCACGAGCGCGCAGCGCGAGTGATTTATCTTCGTACAACTGACCGACAAACAGTGAATTATTACTCAACAATTCACGCACTGGGGCTGATCTATTTCGATTCTAACACAAAATAAACGACGAAAACACATTTGAAATCTTCAGCTACTTCCAACTTTCTGCCATTGCACTGAAGAACTCCCGCCAATACTTAGATTACATCGCATACGTTTACATGTATTTGTAACGTTTTTCAAGCGTAAAAACGACGTTATACCGTCTAACGCCATGAATGACGTCATTTTCCAGTAACAAATGACGTCAGCTAGCACGTACTTTCCTCGCGATTTCAAAACTGTGAATTATTGTTTGATATATCACACTTTTTTAGCATTGGCTCTATAGGCGAGGTGTGTTAGAATAAACAATAACATACCTGTTACAGGATTTTGATAAATACTTAGACCATGAGGCCGGAATGTTGATTTATCAAAATTGCCACGAATATCTAATTCCCTCACTCCGTTTTCAGGAAAGTTGAAGTCAAAGAGTAGAATCCTTCCCTGTACGCCATGATCTTTGTAATATTCTACCACTTTTCTTGTAGACATTGGCATTAATAACCCCTACAATAATTTATTGTAAAATTAGTATTTTCGTATTTTATCAGTTTAAACATTAGCTTTGGGTGCACAAAAGAACTTTCTCAATAACAAGGTTCTTTTAAAGTACCCACAACATATGTTTTGGTTGAGAAATTGATTTTAATTTCGCACTCTTATCTAAAGGCAATTTTATAGACATTGACGTAATAAGCTCAATACTATAAGAAATGTTCATTGGTGAATAAATTTCTAAGTAATCTGCAAACTTCGTGACTGAAACATTAGATATTAGCTTTTAAGATGCTTGAAAAAAGAAACCTAAGCAACGTCCTAACTTCTGTGAAATAGTGACTATAGTGGAGTAGACAGAAATCAAAGTCTCCCCGCACTGTCATTTAAGAGGGTCTAGATGGGGTATAATGATTAGTGAATTGGGCCTTTTTGATATTGAATAGTGAATAATGAGCCAAAAAATGATGAATAGTGAATAATGAGGGCCTTAAATAATAAATAAATCCATTTTTAATGAATAGAAGAAAAAAATAAATAAATAGCAAATAATCAAATTTTAATGAATAACCCAAAATTTTAATGAGATGAATAATGGGCTAAATTTTTAATGAATAGTGAATACCAGACCCCCACCATCCAGAACCCTATTTAAAGGAAAACGCAGATCAAGAAGTAAATGTGTCTGAAAAGACAGGCACTAGCACACAAACAATTTGAGTGCAAACTTGATCAAAATATGTTGAGAATTAAGAATGTTATTAATAATGAAGTTTTCATAACATCCTATCACAGCCCCCATTTTGAGATGCTAATGAGATGCATGAAGAGTTATTAAGATGCATGAAATCACAGAATTTCTTGTATAAATGATCCTTTATTATTATATTAGACAAATACATAAAAATAGAGTGAAAATTATTTTCGAATCATATTTGTTTCATTTTTGCATATATAATTAGGAGGCTATGATATCATAAACACACAAATATGGCGGCTTCCATCAAATAAATAATTGAAACTTCAATGCATTACTTCTTTATTTGACAGATTTTGATAAAATTTGCGGCAAACTGATTTGATACACAAATCCCTTCTTTTAAAGCTTATTAATTATACGGTGAGCGTTTCCCTTTAATTCTCTTATTACTCTAATCTTCAGCGATTGCGTGTACAATCGTGTTACATTATTGTTCAAAGGTGGTGCTTTTTTTGCGGATCCTTTTTCTTTTATGTGTTTCGTGTTTGTCTTTGTCGTTCTTTGTCATGCAGTCTTGTCTGTTCCTTGCAGTTATGTGGTCACATGCTGGGAAAAGGCTGGCCTCTTGGCTCTATGGCATGTAATGTGTTCTTGTGTTTGTCCCTTTCCCTTATGGTGTCCTGGGTCTGGTGTGGTACTTGATTGTATCGATTCCTGATCTTTGCCCTCTTTATTACTTTGTTAAACACCAGCTGCATTTGAATAAGAATTTGTTCAATTTTATGTGAAAGGAGCCAGTCCCAGGGGTGTTATTCTCTTTTTTTCTTGATACGTAGGCTTGGGCCCAGTATCTACCGTTCACCCCACAACAAATATCAGGAATTTCAAGCACCCCAAAAAAATAATTGAAATTTTACCAGCCCCCCAAAATATCCCCCATTTTGTACCTTGACCTTAAGAAAAGCATAGAAATGACCCTGAAATATAGCACAATTTTGTGATGACCCCAAAAAATATCCACAAAATCTTCATACCCTAAAAAATACTCATTTTTCTGACCCCCCCCCCCCCAAAAAAAAAAAAAAAAAAGATTTTTGAATTTCAAAATTTTGACCCCCAAAACAATGACCTGAGCCTGCGTATGTATGCAAATATCAGAGTACCCCCACTGAGGGGCCAGTACTACAAAACTTCATTTTACTGACAGTGGTACTCACCGATGTTATAAAGGTTAGACCATTAGGAAGGGTTTCCATGTCTTCAGATCCATCTTCTGTAATAAGAAAGACCTACATTTTTTAATTTTGGTGGGTAGAGTACCAGGTTTGAGATCGTGTGGTCGGGGGTTCGTGACTCACTGGAAGCACTGTGTTGTGTTCTTGGGCAACACACTTTATCCTCTGCTTAATTCTGCTTCGAACCAAGGAATATCTAGATATGACTGAAAAACTGTTGAACACAAACAAACAAAACAGTTTCAAATATGTGTGAAATTGTAGATACTCGTATATACCAAATAAGTAAGATTTTCTCTAAAGTTCCACTTTAATTTAGAAAATGGTAAATGTCAGTTAATCAGTGGATGTTTAAGAAATAGATCAGCTCCAGCAGTGAATTGTTGAGTAATAATTCATTGTTTGGAGGTCAGTTGTAAAGATCAAATCACAAACGCGCAGCGCGAGTGCTTTATCTTCGTACAACTGACCGACAAACAGTGAATTATTACTCAACAATGCACGCACTGGAGCTGATCTATTTCGGTTCTAACACACAATAAACGACGAAAACACATTCGAAGTCTTCAGCTTCTTCCAACTTTCCGCCATTGCACCGAAGAACTCCCGCCAATACTTAGACTACGTCGCAAACGTTTACATGCAACTGTAACGTCTTTCAAGCGTAAAAACGACGTTACACCGTCTAACGCCAGAAATGACGTCATTTTTCAGTGGCGTCAGCTATCACACACTTTAGCTGTGAATTATTGTCCGATATATCATAGTTTGTTACCGTTGGCTCTATAGGCAAGGTGTGTTAGAACCTGCCATAAATTATGTTATGATTACACGTTACATAAAACAATTTTGACGGGTACAAAAAACGTCATGACGACGTCAGTTACAACAATGCAGATTTTTATTGAAATAAACATTAAAGGCGATAAAATCACATTTAAAAGGCCATATTATAAACAGAATCTTACACGCGTGATCAATTCATATTAAACTTATTGAAGTTTTCTTGTGTTTTGTCACTTTCCAATGTGGTGTTTTGAGTCAGTTGTGGTACTTGATTGTATCGATTCCTGATCTTTGCCTTCTTACTTGGTTTGGTTGGTTGGTTTTGTTGCTTTACGTCCCAAGTCAACAGCTATGGTCATTGCGGGACGGTCAGTTCACCTAACCACACTTTTTCCTGGGCAGGCTTGAACAAGCGGTTAACCAGTAATTCGTGCACATACTTTCGCTTGTAACTGACAACAACCCTTCTTGAATGACAGCGGAAGGGAGGAGAATGACCGTAGAAATCATTTCATGATCAATCTCCACGAAAGTATGGGACCGGACCGGGATCGAACTCGCGACCCCTGGATCTGCAGCCTTCTTACTTACTTTTATTTAACTCTCCGAAGGCTGACGTTTAATGAATTTCATATGAAATGATCACTTATGTAGGATCCTGTATGTAGCTCATTTCTATCATTAATGGTGTATTTAATGGTATTTAATCAATATACATCATGGTTGGATGTTTAAGTACAACATTTCATATATTTCGAAATGAAATAATGGCATTCAGGAAGCCTTACATGTATACAGATCAGTGCACGAGGTTTCAGTACTTATCGCATATGCGCAACGCCAATATTGACGTATCTCCTATATAGCAGGACTTGAGCTATAATTTTTCAGTTGATCTGAGTGTTTATCTATACCCATACGTTGTCTTTGTGAGCAGCGAAGGCTGTGGCAAGTCTGTGCATATGCACAGACTCGCCTGTGCCTTCGTTGCTCGATGGTGCGATAAGTACGAAAATTTCGTGTGCTGGCTCACGTTCTTTACACGAGGGTCTGGATTGGGTATAATGATTAGTGAATAATGGCCCTTTTTTATGAATAGTGAATAATGAGCCAAAAAATAATGGATAGTGAATAATGAGAGCCTAAAAAATAATAAAT
Source organism: Loripinus fragilis (assembly GCA_964019695.1). Taxonomy (NCBI): domain Eukaryota; kingdom Metazoa; phylum Mollusca; class Bivalvia; order Lucinida; family Lucinidae; genus Loripinus; species Loripinus fragilis. The sequence goes on along the minus strand of OZ026531.1, from coordinate 34,890,991 downwards.
AATCCCATTTTAATGAAAAATTAATGAATAGTGAATAATCAGATTTCTTTGCCACCTTTCTTACCTTTAATGAATTATTGGTCTTATCTTAATGAATAACCCAAAATTTTAATGAGATGAATAATGGATTAAATTTTTAATGAATAGTGAATACCAGACCTCCCCCCATCCAGACCCTCTTACACAGCAACTCCATTTACTCAAACTCCTAAAAGCTCATAAGAAAATGCTATGGTCATTGTGTTAGACAAGAGTCGACTTTCGCATGGGTATCAGTGTACCTACCGACTCCAGGGACTAACCTACATGGCCCAGGATTGTGGTTATATACCGTCCTATGGTAGCCCATAATATACCTACAAAATACAAAATATAAACAACTACCCAGTAAGCACAAATAGGCGGGCCACTAACGGCTCGTCAACGAAACGTCATTCAAGTGGCGTATGGCTGGCGGGCCAATAGTGGCCCAATACTTTGCTGCCTGGGTTAAAATATAAAAGTGGGCCACTATCAAGCCGCCCGTAAAACGCATACTGGCAGGGTATGTAATCCTAATTCATGACTCGAATGTTTATCATTTACTAATTTCTCTTTTTAAATCTTGACATGTTTTTTTCTATCTATTAGTGAAGCTATCAGAGAAAGTTGCCATATTATGTATAATCCACCTTACCTAAATAATTACTCGTCGGACATTGCTATAATGACAGCTAGCTGGTACCATGTTTTTACAAGAATGCATGACAAGGATTATTCATCAACCAGTACCCAGTAAGCAAAATCCAATACCCATATGGGTTTATATTGTATAAATAAATAAATAAATATATAAATAAATAAATCAACGAAAGCGATACTGTTTACCAAAAAATATGTGTTTTATGGAATCATACATTTTAAATAAGGTCTGAACAAAACTACGAACCTACCAATAGATTATAATAATGAATTGATATAAAAAATAAATCTTAATAATGCCTGGTCGCGTGCCCGTGAATGCTTGCTGAGCGGTCTCGCAGAGATCCCTCAATCGAGCATACATGGAATGCCAGTAAATCATATTTTATCCAAACATCTATTCGCGCATTCTTGCACTCCTCTCTTGCTCCACAACAGCATAAAATGCGATTTACTCTCAATACACCATAGTCGACATCGTCAGGGGTCATGGCTCAGATGGCTCCTTGGCCCAGTCCGTTCTATTGAGGAAGGTTGGCTCCGGATCCATAGTCCTCGAGGGTGCTAATACAGACTCAGTAAAATATTCTATTCTATACCTTCTTATCAAAGATCTAAACCTAAGCCTGACCGTCTCACTTCCCCGCCCAACCTCCCCCATTATCTGTTCTTTTTTTTTCTTTCTTTTCGCGCATCTTCCTCGAAATGCTACACCATACATCAATGTTTGTCTACGTTTTTGGATGTTATCTCATATGTCATATTTTTGATCTGAGATGTAATAAAAGCTATGTTCAAAAATGATATGGAAACATCTTACCTTGAGATATTTTTGGAATATTCGGATTTAAAACAAATTTATTAAAATAAATAAATTTGATAATTTTGATTAATAGGCAGAAATATTAAAGTTAAGTCACACAATTAGACTTAGATACTTACAACAGCCTAAGAAAATGCTGGAGACCAAGAAGAAATAATGTGGTCAGAATAATCTTTACAAACATCCCGTATACTGGTGATGGCCCTTTATACACCTGAAAACAAAATAGTATTGGACCATTATATGCATGTGCGGATCCAGAGGAGGGAAGGGGGATAATGGGTCTGCCCCCGCACCCCCCACACCTTGGCGAATCACAAAGCTAAAGGATTCCTTAGCAATACTGGTACGAATCCCCTGGAAAATCACAAAGCCACCAAGCCAGCATTTAATGTTGGGCCAACATCAAAATCAACTATATCAAAAATCGGGTAATGCCATGTAATATCCAATGGATTCTTATGTTTGTGGTATAAATACGAGGTCAGAAAGTTCTCTCGTTCTGTCAGATTATTTTTGGCGACCAGAATCGACAGGAACTATCAACCAGCGGTTGGGCAATAGAACGTTTGGTAGGCGTGATAAAGAGTCAGCATGCGATAAATACCATTTTCATACGGGATGGCGGTGCTATTCAATAAAGTTACACGAACTGTTTGATAGATAGATAGTTTATTCAACTTCCTGCACCACATGCTCATGTGTTGAATATATAATATTACAAACAAAGACCTACGGTTTAATGGCCACCCTATTCAGAATTCGAGATTCAAAATGGGAGAAATACACACACAAACAGAGTCCCGCAATCATACAGTTCAAACTTAAATTTTGAGCGTAAAAATGTTTCCTTATACATACGTTTAAACATATGCTTTAGGTGCTCATTGGGGCGATTCTTTCGAGTACCCACAATTATGTTTTGGTTGAGAAAAAATAAAATTTAGATCTAATATTCACCTTTATCTGAAGGAAATGCATAAAAAACCGGCGCACTTCTGGTTTACCGGGCGCAGTTTATGACGTAAGACTAAAGCTAAATGTTCTGGTTGTTGAATGATGGGGGCTGTGCCCCCACACCCCCTGTTTTGTTTTTCGCGTAGGGCTTTTCAATTAGTTGTAGGCCATGCTGTTGCGATCGTTTCGGATTCCAATAAGATTGCAACCCCTAAAACCAATTGTAAGCATGCGCTCGGTTAACCAGAAACTACACCAAAACCTCATATTAAACCAAGTGAGGCCAAATCTATTAAATAAGAAAGATCAAAACTCCCTTCTGAGGGCCACATTAAGCCATAACCCAATCAAACTGTTAAAAATGGCAATATGTTTTGTGATTTTCTCTCTATTTATGCTCAACCTTTATGAATGTTGTATGACATGCGATATTAACACTTTCCCTCATAGAATAAACTTTGGTAAGTATAAACATGATAAAACTATCCGCTCTGTTATCCGACAAAAGATTGGAAGGAGCAATAACTCCAATGCGTTTTTATATTAGACAAACATACTACACTCACTACCTTAAGTATTCACTGCTCACAATCATCAACTTTATCATAGCATAGCAAGTCTTGTTCGGTTAAATATTAGGATGCCTGTATTTACTTAGATAAACTGAACTCCAAAAGAAACGTAACACAATTCTTTACTTGCAATATGCTAACTAGTACTGATAACCTTTGCAAACACCCAGATCAGGACCGACAGAATCTCGGTCCTGATCTGATACAAAACGTTTGACGCTAAAAAAAAAGTCAGCACAACAAAAGCATGGAAAATTACCAAGCACCCAGAGTTCAAGCCCGGGGGGGTGGGGATTACGCCTTGAGTCCCAGATAGCTGCACATGCATGTGTGAAGCAAGACTTTAAATATGCATACGCGATAAGAACCAAACTATCGTGAATTGGCTCATATGGTCTATTGTTGACAATTTATCTGGTTATGGCGAATAGTTCACCCGAAAGACATATCAGTGCGATGACCCCGGATTATTTGACTCTTCCAAAAGGCTTTATGGTAATACATGAATGAAAAGTAAATTATTTGGAAATTCAATACTGGCCAGCTTTATATTGAGAAATTTGTTGAAGTGAAAAATCCTATTTTTAAGGAAACGTGACACCATTTTGATGTCGATTAGTCGACCTTTTTTAATTTTTTTTGACCTGTTTGTCCTTCCATGAACTTCCGAAAAACGAAACTTCATGCGCGAATCCAGAGGGGGATGTTTACATTGAAAAGCTGCACACACAAACGCACGCACGCACGTGCGCGCGCACACACGCATGCGCATGAAGAGAGTGCACGCCTTCACACACATACACACACAACACATGCACACATACAAGCACATATACACTTGCAAAAATGCACTGTGCATCTAGCATGCAAGACACAAACAAATACAAGCATGCACAAACACACAAACAAGCTTGTATAAAAACACGCACGCAAATATAACCATATACATTTAAATACACATCCATTAAATGTACACCAAATACAGTAAAAACATACCCTTTGTTATATAGATTCTACATTTTCAGCATATTATAACCTTTTACTGAAATATTTGTAACCACCTGATAGGATAGAAGGTTTATTGGAATAGAAACTCTTTGCTTTTCACACAAATATGGATAATACAATAACCAATTTAATCCTCTTAGCGTATCTTTCGACTTCATTGGAGATTAGAATAGCGTTTCCAAAGGAAACGAGGAAGGCTTTTGTTCAACTAAAAGGTTTTATACCAAAATGATTATGTTTTCAAATTGGTAAAAATGTGGAAAGTTATAGATAAGGAAATATATGAAGATTTTTTTTAAATACTATCATATCTGGTTGTGATGCACATACAATCATAGTAGATCTAGGCATATATTACTAAATCATATCCGATCTTGACGCTTAGCTGTCGAAGCAGTCGCTCACCCAAATGACGTGTTTTTTGTTATTATAATAATACTATCCAATGCTATTTTTAGCACAACAAGGACATTAGTGTCAGACCACGAAGCTAAATCCAAACGATACAACACATTATTTTGATCAGGATGAGTTAAAAAGATCATAAAATGAAATGATGTTATGGGTATAATTTTATAGTCTCTATCTGCACACCGCTCTATGTCTTAGGGAGCATGGAGTGGATGAATAACTAACCTTTGCATTACGACGTGAAAGTAGAAATCGACCAGACAGCGAGCTCATATTTGAACCAATCTGACATCAAAGACAAATTTATTATCAGTGTGTAACAGAGATGGAGAAATCATCTCTTCTTAAACTAAACAGCTTCCATTACTGTATTCCGTTGAACCTATGACAATGGAACGATCTACAAGTATCAAGTAGCGAAATAGAGCTTTCAAACAAGAAATGTCACAAACACGTGACGAATGCCCCCAAAGGAATTGGTCTAGCATAAGACACATTTGGGGAACTTTAGCTGTAATATAGGAGATATGCTCCAGACACGAAAAACCTAGAAATGAGGCCAAAAGTCAAGGTTAAAGTGACTAAAAATGGTATGCACCACTCCGCCATCCCTAGAGGAATCAACACCCCAAATTTGGGATTCCTACATCAAATAATATAGGAGATATGCTCCAGACACAATTATTCTAGAAACTAGATCATAGGTCAAGAATACAGTGACCTAAAATGGTATGCTACACATCAGCATCCAAAGATGTATGCATATAGCAAATTTGGGATTCCTCCCACAAATAATATATGAGATATGCTCCTGAGTCGATTATTGTAGAAATTAGGTCAAGGTCACAAAACTGATACATGACACTCTGCCATCCCAAGATGCAACCACACACCAAATTTGGGAGTCCTAGCTCAAATTATATATATAAAAAATGCATATTTGATCTTAAACTAGGTTGGAGGTCAAGGTCACAGTGACCAAAAACTGGTATGCGACACTTGGTCATCCGAAGATGCATCCACACACCAAATTTGGAATTCCTACCTCAAAGAATATAGAAGTTATGCACCAGAATCAATGCCGATTCTAGAAACTAGATCAGAGGACAAGGTCACAGTGACCAAAAATGGAATGGGACAATCCGCCATTCCAAGATGCATTCACACACCAAATGTTGGATTCCTACCTCAAATAATATAAGAGATATGCCCAAGATATAATAATTCAAAAAACGAGGACAAATGACAAGTTTAAGGTCACAGTGTCCTGTAAATGGTACAAGACACTCCGCCATCCTGAGATGCATCCACACACCAACTTTGGGATTCATATCTCAAATAATTTAAGAGATATGTTCTGGACACGAATATTCGACAAACTAGGTCAGAGGTCAAGGTGACTCAAAAATGGTATGTGACACTCCGCAATCCAAAGTGGCATCAAAACACCAAATTTGTGATTCCTACCTTCAATAATATAAGAGATATGTTCGTGACATGATAATTCTAAAAACTAGGTCAAGGTCACGGTGACAAGTAATTGGTACATGACACTCCACCATCCCAAGATGCATCCACACACCAAATTTGGGATTACTAAGAGATATGCTCCGGACAAATGGTTATCAAAACTATGTCAGAGGTCAAGGTCACAGTGACCCGAAAATGGTATGTGACACTCTGCCATCACAAGATGCATATACACACCAAATTTGGAATTCCTACCTCAAAGAATATAAGAGATATACTCTAGACACAATACTTCTTACAACTAGGTCAGAGGTCAAGGTATCAGTGACCCAAAAATGGTATGTGACACTCAGGCATCCCAAAATGCATTTTCACACCAAATTTGAAATTTTTATCTCAAAGAATATAGGAGATATGCACCAGACTCAATGCACTTTCTAGAAACTAGGTCAGAGGTCAAGTTCAAGGTCACAGTGACCCAATTATGGTTCGCGACACTTCATCAACGCAAGATGCATCCATACACCAAATTTGAGATTCCTACCTCAAATAATATAAGAGATATGCTCCGGACACGATTATTCTAAAAACTAGGTCAGAGGTCAAGGTCACAGTGACCCAAAAATGGTATGTGAGACTCCGTCATCCCAAGATGCATTTAAACACCAAATTTGGAATTCCTATCTCAAAGAATATAGGAGAAAAGCACCAGACTCAATGCAGTTTCTAGAAACTAGATCAGGTCAAGTTTAAGGTCACAGTGACCCAATATGGTATGCGACACCTCGTCATCGCAAGATGCACCCATACAAGAAATTTGAGATTCCTACCTCAAATAATATGAGAAGTATGCTCCCTGAGACACGATTATTCTTAAAACTAGGTCAGAGGTCAAGGTCACAGTGACCCGAAAATGGTACACGACACTCCACCATCCCAAGATGCATCCACACACCAAATTTGGAATCCCTACCTCAAAAAATGTAAGAGATAGGCTCTTGACACAATAATTCTTAGAACTAGGTCAGAGGTCAAGGTCAAGGTCACAGTGACCCAAAAATGATATGTTACACTCCGTCATCCATAGATGCATTTACACACCAAAAATAGAATTCCTATCTCAAAGAATATAGGAGATATGCACCAGACTCAATATAGTTTCTACGAGGGTCATCTAATAAATAGCGGGAAATTCCTTATAATGTAAGAGCTCAGCCCATTTAAACATCATAAATGTAACCATTATGTGGGATAACCTGTGATGTCACTTGTTGCTTAGCAACGAAAACATGATGTTTAAGCTAACCTGGCCGGATGTCTTAAAATGATTGCCATGGTTACTGACATGTGCGGATCAGTTCCAAAAAGAATCTATTTTCTAAACTACTACATAAGGTAATTATTCTGTAAAACCCATCGACTTCTTTTGAAAATGTCAAATTGACAGGTATGTTAAGCGCAAAAAAGCGACAAAAATTCAAACTTGTGGCATCAGAATGGGGGTGGGGGTCATGAATTGGCCCTTAAATTATCGTTGGTTGGTATAAAAGTTTTGAATTACCCTTAAATTATTAAATATATTCTATATTTTAAAATGATATCTTTGTCATCTTTGAAAAAGCACGTATCAAATGTACCCCTTGTTGCATAGCAACAGAAGAATATAGAATACACAAATAGTTCAATTTCCACAATCGGGTAGTTGCTAGGCAACCGGGACTAACTTGTATATGTTATTGACCATATTTTATATGTAACATTGAGAACAATTAAACTAGAACAGAGTAAATGACAAACTATGTACAGACACATGATAATAGCAAAATGGCAGCCTACGTTTCTTTAGCATGAGATTTTTGTATGAGGAAAATCCGGCCAGACTAGCGTTGATATCATATTTTCGTTGCTAAGCAACAAGCAACCTCACTTTCCATCAAATATTTGGATATGTTGTTGCATGCCTAACAAGTTATGCCATCTAATGGTTACATTTGTGATGTGTAAATGATACGAATTCTTACATTATAAGAAATTCCCACTATTTATTGGATGACCTTCTTAGAAACTAGGTCTGAGGTCAAGTTCAAGATCACAGTGACCCAATTATGTACGCGACACATCGTCATCCCAAGATGCATCCACACACTAAAGAGCTACGTGCATTAAGGGGCAAATTTGGTCCCCTCTGGAGCCAAAAACTGAAAATCCTTTTCACCAATTTCACCCAATTGATATATTAGAAGAATGGTCCAAGTGTAAAAATCTGGCATTTATTTTACTTCTCTGTTGCTATGGTAACAAAAAAGGCCGACAAAATAGGCTTAAAATAGAGAAATTCTCATTTTGAGCCAAATTTAAGGCTTTTTCAAACCGATTTTTTAAGAATCAGATATCAGCACAAGCGAATACCAAAAAACCTTTTAATGTATTGTGTGCCGTGATAATTCTCACCCTCTGTTAAAATATAATTTTGGTATTTGCTTCTGTTGTGCTCTATGTTAATATCTCTGTCAAATGTCTTAAATTTGCTCCAAAATGGTCACTTTCCTATTTTCAGCCTATTATGGCAGCCATTTTTATTACCATAGCAACGGTAAAAATAGAATCAATCCCAGACTTTAACACTTTGGCTATTGTTCTAATAAACTACTAAGAAGAAACTTGTGAAAAGCAATTTTCTTTTTTTTTTGGCCTCATAGGGGGCCAGAATAGCCTCTTAATGCACGTACCCCTTTGGGATTCCTACCTTAAATAATATAACAGATATGCTCCGTACATGATTATTCTAAAAACTAGGTCAGTGGTCAAAGTCACAGTGACCAGAAAATGGAACGTGACACTCCGCCATCCCAAGATGTATCCACACACCAAATTTGGAATTCCTACCTAAAAGAATATAGGAGATATGCATTGGACATGAAGCGGGATGGACGGACTGACGGACGGACAGTGCGATAACTATATGCCTCCCAAAGTTCTTTTGGGGGCATAAAAAGGAAAATACTTGTAAGAATCAGTGATCACGTTCGCGATGGAGCTTTCGAGTGTTTCAATCAAATCCATTTCATTATGCAGTTGAAGAATCAATCAAAAGGTGATAGAATCATCATGATACATAAAACTACTCCAAATGGCCAGTTTTGGAGATAAGAGTTGACCATTATATAGGAGGAGGATAGAGGGGGGGGAGGGGGTGGTGGATGTGGGGAACGTGGACGTGGAGGATGAGAAGGCAGAGCACATGGCTAGATTGCACCCTACCGGGCACAGCTGAATTTGACTATGTTTTTATGGTATGTTTGCTTCTAGATTATTTTTTGAAACGTTTGATATGGTGGATAGATAACCTGAAAACAATTAAGGGGGTATGGAGAATAAGCCCCCATTTATCATATGTTACATGAACAGACTGTACTATTGTGCCCGGAAAAGTGCAAGTGTCCCGAGGACATGGAGGTGGAGGAACTGGATGATGAGGAGCTGGAGGACAAGGAGATTGAGGAGGCGGAGGACGTGGACGACCAGGAGGAGGAGGACGTGGAGGTGAAGGAAGGAGAGGTGTTTAAAGACCAGGAGGTGTAAGAGGACGTGGAGATGGAAGAGGATGTGGAGGTGGAGGATTATGAGGTGAGAGATGTATAGGAGGGGTGTTTGGAGGAGGTAGAGGCAGACAATATGGAGGTAGAGGAGGTGGGTGTAGAGCAGGAGGTGAATGTAGGGGATGTGGATGAGGCAGATGAGGAAGTGGATGTAGATAAGGAGGAGGTGGTGGTAGGGGGAGAAGTGTATGAGGATATGGCGGTTGAGGAGGAGATGGATATAGAGGAGGTGGACGAGGTACAGTATTCAGAAAATGTGGTAAGTAATAGCTATAGGAGGAAGAGGAGGAGGTAGAGGCAGATGATGTGGAGGTAGAGGAGATGGAGGAGGAGGTGGAGGAGGAGGTGGAGGTAGATGAGGAATAGGTGCTGGTAGAGGAGGATGTCTTGGAAGATGTGGGGGTAGGGGAGGAGGTAGATATAGAGGAGTTAGTTCAGAAAATGCGTAAAGTTATAACTATATGAGGGGAAAGAAGATGTGATAGAGGTGGATGATGTGGAGGTAGAGAAGGTGGTGGAGGTAGAGGAGGAGGTGGAGGAGGTAAATGAGGATGTGGATGAAGAAGAGGTAGAGTAGGTAGTTCAGAAAATGTGGAAAGGTATAGCTATAGGAGGGGGAGGAGGAGGATGAGGTAGACGTGGATGATGTTGAGTTTGAGGAGGTGGTTGAGGGAGGAGGTAGATGAGGAGTGCTGGTGTAAATCATGTCCCCCAGCTGAAGGGGGTGCATATTGGGTTCTATTATAAGTAAGGGACCTAAATATAGGTTTCCTTTAGCAATAGACTTCAAATCATGCTGTGAGGAAATTTCTGGCTCCGTACAAGAATTTTGTAATCGCTGGTGTAAATGAGAGCATGTTGAATCTAATGCCTTAAATAGTTGGTAATTAAATATTTTTAAAATTATTCATGATAGAATTTCATTTTATTGCAACAATTTAGATCTTCTTCCACCTAAACCTAACTATACTTTTTTACTTCTGAACAACCTAAACGATAAACGTTGTGGTCATGTCAGAAAATGTGTGATGCTCACCATTACCTTTTGGTCAATATAAGATTTGGCTCGAAATTATATAGACACACTGTAGGTATAACAATGGGTACTTTTTGTGCTACTCTTGTTGCAGATTTTTTTGTTATGAGAGAGACTTAATGTTGTCAAACAATAATCAAACTGATATTATTGAAGCTTTTAGCTCCACCTCCAGATATTTAGATGACTTACTTAATATTGATAATCCTTATTTGGAACAAATGGTAGGTCAGATATATCCCACTGAACTTCAGTTGAATAAGGCGAATTCTTCTGATACTGAAGCCCCGTTTTTGGACCTGAACTTGTCCATAAAGAATGGCGTAGCTTCATCTAAGATCTATGATAAGTGGGATTATTTTAATTTTTAAATAGTAAATTTCCCAATTTTTGATGGAGAAGTTCCATGCTCTTTTTTCTATGGTGCTTATATTTCGCAGCTTATTAAGTTTGCATGAGTGTGTTCTGATGTTGATAACTTCAACTTCAGAACCCTATTTTTGACTGCCAAGCTATTAAAACAAGGTTATCAATACCATAAAACTTTTTTGTTTCATCATTGTGTGTTAATGTGATTAGATTCTTTCTCCGTGATGATATAATGCAATAGTTAGGAAGCCTCCATGCGAGCTGAACATTTTTGTGCCGCAATACAGCAGAATCTAGGGCGAAGATTTGGTACCAGCTAAATGGATTTAAACCCCAAGTGGCTTAGGCTCCTGTCTCTTCTAAGGATGTGGTTCTATTGTTGTTGATTCGTTGTTGATTGTTACTCCCATCGTGGGATTCTGTAATTGTTCTAGGTTTTGTTATGCGTAACTCTATGTCCATTCTAGTTTTTGCAATCATCTTGATGGCGAAGAGAGAGAGAGAGCTGGTTGCCTTGCTTCGATTGTCTTCCTGGTCGCATGGTGCTGTGTAGCCCTTCCTCGCAGTGCAATGGGTTTGTCTGCAGTTTGTGCTTGTGGTATTTCCTGATCATACTCACTACTATTACTGGTGCCCATCCAATCAGCGTCTGCTTCCATGCAACTTCTTTCACACACTATTATATATTCAGAACCAGAGGTTGATTTTGACTAAACTTGCATAAAAACATGCACATTTCGTAGAGCGAAAGTTGACTCAAGGTCACAACAGCACTTTGAAATATCAATTTTTTACCAAAACTGGATTCCCGAATTTAGTTCTTGAACAGAATAATGGATTCTGGCCTAACTTAATATATTTATCATTGTGACACACTTAGTGGGTGACATTGATCTAGTGTTTTGGTCACTATCCTATATTGAAGACTGAAAAAATCAGCTTTTCCCGCTCTATCTTATGAACCAGTGGGTGGATTCACCAAACTTGCATAGATACATTGTTGTGAGGGGGGGATAGTTCATAAGATTTTGGTTACCTTTATCTGATTTTCAAGGTCACACCAGCGCTTTGAAATGTCAATGTTTGAGCAGAATAGCGTTCCTGTGTGTTATATCTTGAACTGAATGATATAGTGTAGCCAAACTTTAAGTATTGTATCAATGTGACCCAATAAAGAGTTAATTAGATTAAGGTGACCTTGATCTAGTTTTCAAGGTCACCATCCTATAATGAATGTACAAATTAGCCTTTTCTAAAATCTATCTTCTGAACCAGTGGTAGGATTTTTACCAAACTCGCATAGACAAATTGTTGGAAGGCACGTCTTTTTCAAAATTCTGTACCCTCTTTTGAACCAAGCTGATCAGGATCTACACTTCTTCATCCTCACAATTCATCCATATCACTAACGAATTTCAAAGGAAAACTATGTCCCCCAAACAGTAAATTTAGCAAAGTATGTTTGTGAGCAGAAAAAGCTGATTTGTAGTCTTTATATGATGATGACCTTAAATATAAGGTCAAGGTCACCAATTTCTAATCAACTCATTTTGTCACAATGATACATGGCTGGAAATTCATCATTTAGTTAATAAGATAAAGTGCGGAAACACACTATTGGTCAAAATCTGGCATACCAATGTGCTGATGTGACCTTGTAATTAAGGGAAAGGTCACCTTAATCTTATCAAATCTTTCCTCCTTATAAGGTAAAGTTTGGTAACTCTGTTTGTATTAACATGTGACTGAGTGTCTTATTAAAATACAAAGGGTGTATATACAAAATAAAACTAACACACACAAATATTTTGGTATTTTTTATTTGATCAGACCTCAAGGTTATAAAACTTTTTCCATGCTCAACTTAGCTGAGCTCAAAATTAATCCTGCTCATAAATGTTAAAATGCCAACAATTGATGGCATTTTAACATTTATTAGCAGGATAAATACAATATCTGAGAGACATAAAGCAAGGAACTCCTTCATTTGTCAGTATTTTAGCTTTTATGGGCAGTTGAAATCGTGTGCTAAGTTAAGATGAGCATGAAGAAAGTTTTATAAACTTAGGGCTTGATTTTGATCTTTGATCATATTAGGTTGAACAAGAAACTGTGTTATATGGGTAGAATGGATTGCTAACTGTCCATGGTGGATGCAACATATATATCACATATTACAATACAACTAAAATGAAATATTGCACATTCATATATTTGACATTTTAAAGCACAATTTTATTTGGTACAACAAACTACTAAACTCTTTGATGGTGAGCATTTTTTTGAGGCTGTCTTCTGATTTTATCAGAATTAACATTTTCAAAAAAGTCTTTCAGGAATACCAGGATAGTGTAAAAATGTTAAGATCCCCGATCAGGCCCTAGAATTATAGGGTCGGATCTGGATCCAAACTGATTGCAAAGTTAACCGTTAACTCCATAATAATGACTTTGAAATATCATGTATTTGAAAATATAATGGAAAATTGAGCATTTGCTCTTTTTGAGCAAATGCTGCATATTCCATAATATTTTCAAAAGTCTTCAAAACTTTACTTAGATTTTTATAGAATTTTTTCAATGTTGTCTAAAATTTGCTCTTGGAGCAAAAGCACCATTTTCCATAATATTTTCAAAAGTATTCAAAACTTTACTTAAATTGTTCTTGATTTTTTTTTCAATGTAGTCTAAAAATTTGCTCTTGGAGCAAAAGCTCCATTATCCTTAATATTTTCAAAAGTATTAAAAACTTTATTTAAATTGTTCTTGATTTTTTCAATGTAGTCTAAAAATAGAAAATGGAGTCATGATCTACACTGACAGAAAAAGAAACAATTTTTTTAGGGGAAAAAACAGCAAAAAGTGAAGATTATATGAAGGATCTAACATGAGTGCTCATGTTTTATTGAATTTATTAAACTAGTTGAGGAAAAGAGATAAAATGTGAGGCTTGCTGGGTATTTTATCTCTTTTTCGCATCAAGTGTAATAAATTCAATAGTACAGCAGCACAAATGTTAGATTCTATTTATCACATGCCATTAAAATTAATTAAAAATGGCATTTTTGGTATGGAACGTCAAGATTTTGTCAACTTTTATGCAACGTTATAATGTACCTCATTATGTTACGTTACTAAATCTGTAAACCACTAGATTTAGTAACGGGGAAATAAGAGAATTGGGGGACAAAGGCAATTTTAGAGAACAAGGAACATAGAAAATCACTACAGTAAAACCTGTGTAAAACGATCACCCTAAAAAAGACCGAAAATTTGTTTCCAAGACCAATTATTGCTTAATCCAGGTCTTTTGACCTGGATTAAGCAATAATTCCAAAGGGAGCATTCTGCAATACTTTTTAGACCTTCATTTAGTGACTATTTGCCATTAAGATCTTTGTTTTGTCTATGTTTGAGTGGCCGTTTTACACAGGTTTTACTGAATTTGCTTTTGGGAGAGAACAGTTGACAAAAGATAGTTTTTTTGGGGGTTTTAGCATTCGTGTGAAAAATGTGTTTTGTATTTCAAAGTACAAACATGTACACAAGATCACTTTAGTATTGACTCAAATAGGAGCCATAGAAAAAAACTTTTTTTGTTTGTTTGATTTGATTCTTTATGTCCCATCAACAATCTTTCAGTTATAAAGGGACAGGTCTTCCTTGGTTGAACCAGTACTAAGCTAGGCTCAAGGACACAACGTAGTGACACGGGTGATACTTGAACCTGCGGCCCCTCGGTCTCGAGTCAAGCACTCTACCACTGAGCCACTGTGCTCCCAAAAAGTACAAACATCTTTACAAAATTACTTTATTATTGACTCATATAGGAGCCAGATAGAAAAAGGAATAAAAGTCACAACAGCTATACATGTATACCAAATGAGCCGCGACCTGTGATTTCCAACAATGTGGAATTTGGCATGTGCAGACTTAGACGAGCCTGTACAGCCTCCTGTTATGCATAGAAACTCCAAATGATGTTCAGTCAGTAGCTTAACACTCATAGAATATTCAAGCAACTAGCAAAGGCTCTGATCAGACTGCGTGTATGCCTTTGCTGGTCGCACATACCACATTGTTGGATATTTCATGCCACTAAATGGATGTGAGATCCAATGGAATGTATAAAAAGGAATAAGTAGTACCACTTCAAACTCCTCTGCCGATTCCATGGTATGAAACCTCGGATGTAGAATGTGAGAGCATGTGATTATAATGTAATAGAAACCATGCCAACACAATAGCAAGTTCAATTTCAGTGAAATAGACAGCTAAAACCTGTCATGGATAATGACATAGAAATAAAAATGCTACAATATGTTACAGAATTTTTTTAACTTAATCTATTCTGTTCATAAAACTCTCTGTTAGTGTTACCAGAAGACTCTATTTAACCCATTAAGCGCCACCTATAATTTGCAGCAGACGACAATTTCAAATTTTGCTGATTTTTAAAAATAACAAATAAGGCATGATATTTCATGAGAATTGTCTGCTGGCAGACGATTCAAATGAAATATCATACCTTATTTTATTCAAAAATTAGGAAATATGTCACAAAACTTGTCGTCTGCGGCAGTCATGATTGACTCTTTAAGGGTTAAATAAGGCTGACCTAAACAGAGTTTTTCCTTAGGCCAGTTGCTGGCTAACTAAGCTCAGCGTTTTCATACTTAACTCTACACCTTACCTACATCTGAGGCCTAATACAAATTGGGCCGAGAAGTTCTGAATGGAGGAATTACCAAAACACTTTGTGAAGTGTGAAGAGTGAAGTCCAGGTCGGACCTGATAAGCTTAAGGTGGTAGCTTCCTTCTGCTACCTTGGTGACATGCTTTCTGCTGGTGGAATGACGGTCACTACTCGTGTGAAAACCGCCTGGAAGAAGTTCAGGGAGCTACTACCAGTTCTCACATCCCGCCACCTCTCTTACAAGACCCGTGGCCATGTGTACAGCTCTTGCGTGCGGAGGGCCATGCTCCATGCCAGTAAAACTTGGCCACTTACCGAGACGAACCTGCAGCGCTTGCAAAGCAATGATAGGGCCATGATCAGACAGATCTGCAGTATCAAGCCAGAGGATGTGGCCAGGGTAAGGTCAAGCGAGCTACTGGCAAAGCTTCAGCTTGAGGATCTCGACCTCATTTTGAGAGAGAGAAGGCTTCGCTGGTTTGGGCATGTGGCGCGTTCGAGTGGTGCAATCAGAACAGCATATGATATGCAGATTGACGGCAAGCGGGGGGCAGGGAGGCCCAAGCAAGCATGGAAGAAACTGACAGAGAAAGACTGCCGTGAGTGGAAGCTCACCACAGTTGACCCTCAAGAAAGGAGCACCTGGAGATCAGGTGTGAGATCTGCTATGTGTGCAGCTAGCTAGTTACCTGGAAAGGGGCCCACTGATGTGGATGATGCCCCTGCACCTGCACGTTAAACAAAAATCCGATTATGATATGGTGATGATGACTTTCACCCTGACGTACCGATGTACTAACATGTGTAGAAAAGAATCAACTGGGCCAGTAATTAATCAATTAATCGATCAATTTAATTACTTAAAATTGTTTTTGTTTATATAAACCTAATGAACAAGTTAGTTTGATACGCAGAAACACTTTTTGGCCAAATATTGTCAAAAAAGATAGGGAAATCAGACAAGTGATAGGGGTGAAATGGTAAGATATAATATGAGCATTCCTTCTCGCAACAATCAAAGCAACAAAATGATTATTTTTTACTTTTCATGTCTGCTGATTGAGCAAAAAATGCAGGCCATGCATTTGCTGAATTTCCAGACATGAAAAATAAACAAAATCTCACTCTGAGGTCATAAAATGTTTTGGGTGGGGGGTCAAACAGCAAACAAATATATATATTTTTTAAATTTCAGGCCAAGGTGTATCAAAACAAATAAGGACCTCAAACAGTCTTTATACAACTTCGAAATAACAAGCTTCTACTGTATTACTTGAGCAATTTCTTGGATTTGGGTACTTATAGCACATGGGTAGATTATTCTTCCTCCAAACACGCATGCCCAGCCATCATGTGGAGTTATAAGCCTACATTTCATGCTGAGTCTTCATCTACATCTCTAATTGTGTATGCCAACAGCAAAGTCCCTCTTCCAGCTGAGCCTTAGCTTCTGGCATATGCCATAAGAACAATGCAGTCACAGTTTTATGCTTAGTTAGGGGTACAAAGGAATGGACCGTGTTATAAGTGAATTATGTTATAATGGGACAATTTTACAAAAGATTATAGGAAAGTGACCCTTAATTCCCTTGCAAAATTCCATGGTGACAAATGGGTGAAAGCTCAAAATCCTGAACTTTTGAAACTCCAATCTTAAAAATGCATTATACCCACTAAAAATTCACAATTTCAAGTTTAAATGGTCAAATGTCCTTATAAAGACTGAAAAAAAAATCAGAGAAGCTGTTATGATCTCCCTTATTCAGCATTTTGAGGCTGACTTTCTCTGGAAAGTCAGCATGAAAATCCTGAATTCAGGAATAATCCTGAAAACTTTCACCCATGGTGACAACATCTAGAAGCCACAACATGACCATGTTACATCCAAATCTGTGTTTATTAATGAGATAGTTGAGCCACAATATGAGATTTCCAACAATGTGGTATGTGCAACAATTAAAGCCTCAGATCAGCCTGCTCTTACGTGCAGTCTGATCGGAGCCTTCGCTAGTCACTTGATTATTCTATGAGTGTTAAGCTACTAACTGAACATCATTTGGAGTTTTTAAGCTTAAAAGGAAGCTGAACAGGCTCGTCTGAGTCTACACTTGACAAAATACAATATTGTTGGAAATCATATGTCGCTGCTCAATTATTGATATGAAGGGGCAAAAATTGTATTGAGCTGGCTTACTTGTAATTTTATAGATGGAAAGCCTCCAGATTAGTGTGCATATTTGAAAATTATTTTTCTTATTTCTCAACCAAAACATATGCTGTTGGTACTAAAAAGAACCATCTCATTGAGACAGTTCTTTTAAACACCCAAAACACATGTTAAAGCTAGTGGATAAGAAAAAAAATCACAATTTTATGCTCAATTTTTTTGCTTAACTGGACCTTTTAGACAAGGTATAAAACTGAAAACAAAATTATTCCTATTAAATTGGTTATCCCTCGGACCCAGTATACAGGTTCTGGTAACTGACATACAGGTAAATATATATATTGGGAATATGTTGTCGAGGCTGAGCTTTCAAAACTAACGTATGTTGAAGATTAAATAATCATATCTCCATTATTTTCCGCACATCTGTGATTTTTCTTGAAAAAGCAATGGTTCAATATGTTATCTTTA
The DNA here is from genome assembly GCA_964019695.1 of Loripinus fragilis. Taxonomy (NCBI): domain Eukaryota; kingdom Metazoa; phylum Mollusca; class Bivalvia; order Lucinida; family Lucinidae; genus Loripinus; species Loripinus fragilis. Next base: position 34,872,732 of record OZ026531.1, on the reverse strand, counting down.
AGACTGTATTGTTAAATTAATTGAAAGTGTATCAGTTTTTTATGAAAATCAGCATGAGACCAATGTACCCCTTTTAGCCATTTTTGGCACTTTAAGCCAAAAATCATCAGAAACCAACCTAAGAAGATGGTAATACTTCCATTTTATTTACTGTACTCTGTAATATGGCAACTTTGCATACAGGGAATAAGTTTGTATAGCCTAGTGTATGTTCAGAATCAATTTTAAAGACTGTAGTACTTTGAAATAGCGTTAAAACAAAGCCTCGACAACATATCTTTGAATTTCCGTCAGTGACCAGTCCGTTTACCATGGATCCAGATAAGGAAATTTTATGAGCGTAAAATTGTAATTATTTTCTTATCCCTCAAATTAAACGTATTTTGGGTGCTCAAAAGAACCGTCTAAGACTCATTGAGACGGTTCTTTTGAGTACCCACAACATGTTTTGGATGAGAAATAAAGAAAATATTTTTCTGATATGCACTCTTATCTGGATGACTGTTTATACTGGGTCCGAGGTTATCCTAAAAATTGGTAGATTCTAAAATATGTCAAACATGTTTAATATCACAATACATAAGGTGATGCTGAACTGTCCCAATCAATAATTTATTCTTGTACTTATTACCAACAGATGCTGCCCATATATCTCCGCTTTCGCCATCATTAGAATATATCTCTGTTATACTGTCAGCGTAACTGCTATTAGTCATATTAATAATAAACACCTTAGAAGCTGCTGGCATTTCTGGATTAGAGAGATGCTCCATTGTCATATAACAAACTGGATCGGTGGCTATAATCAAATTACCAGATTCCTTATCAACGATAATATTATCTGGCATTGAATACAATGGGAATTCCTGTACAAGTGTCAAACTATTATTGCTTTCCCGCTGAAAAATATTAAGCATGCCGAATATGCTGGCAGCCACATAGACTGTCTGTTTATCAGAGGACAAACTCACTCCATTTGCCAAAACAAAGCCATCAGCTACAACAGTGTAATCGACGCCGTCGAAATATACAACGTTTCCGAAAGGTAACAGCAATAAATTTTCCACCATGAAGCGGAAGTGGTCCCGAAAGTAGGCACTGTTAGTAAAATAGAAGCTGTTTTCTCCAGTTGCAGCTACATCATTGGCTCTGAAAGGGAATTTATAATGGCAAATCATAACCAAAGGTTTAGATAAACAAAATTATTCAGCGTACATTTACAAATATTTTTTTACCCGTCATTTTAAACAAATGTTGTGGGAGCTCAAAAGAACCGTCACATCAAGACGGTTCTTTTGAGCTCCAAAAACATATGTTTTGGTTGAGAAATAAGAATATTATTTATTTTGTTATGCACTCTTAATTAAAGGCCTGAATAACCATATACAGTTCAATCCCTATATAACATTATATTTGGGGTACATAGGCCTTGGAATGTTCCCTGTTTTAAGTGAATTGTGTTATAAAAGGACAAAGACTGAAAATTGTTGACTGGGACGTAAAGCGACAATAGGCACAAAACCTAAATTTTGGTGAGTTGCATCTCTGACCTATCAAAAGAGTACTGTTTATTGTTTTTCATATTTTTGTCTGTCAGCAACATTGGGCTCTGACAGAAAGCAGAATATGGTGTAAGCTGGTACAGGGGGGTGGGGGGGGGGGGTGAGAATTGTTGCACTTTCCATTAATTCTCATGAAAAGACTTAATAACACAGAGACCACAGGGCCTAATCCAGCAATTTGGGGAAATGATCCGTTCCAAAATTTTGGAACAAAACCCATCCTCAAAATCAAGTTTTAGATTGTTATGGGTCATTGTTTCTCACAAGTAGTAGTGGTCTGAATTTTTTTTTACTTTTCTTAATTGGGAAAAACAGAAATGGAACTGGGGAAAAGGGTGGCTGTTTTCAATTGGGAATGGGGGCGATACTCGGCTCCTAGAGAAAGGTAGAAAATCCCCTGGACTGCTGGTTTCTACTTTTGTAGGTTCTCTCTATTCCTGAATGGTCCATTTTTTCCAGATTAATTGTTTAAAGGTCACAACAGGTGTCCAACCCCCCAGATAAGAGTGCTTAACTGAAAATTATTTTTCTTATATCTCAACCAAAACATATGTTGTGTGTACTCAAAAGAACCGTCTCTATGATACAGATGTTTAAACTAATCGATAAGAAAAAAAATCGCAATTTTACGCGTTTTTTTTTGATTAATTGGCCCTATGGCTGTCATTTGCCACATGGAGTTGGTACAACATGTACTTCTCCTTGCACATCAATAAAACGTTATTGTTTTTCCTTCATATTCTTGTCTTTGCAAGAGAAACGAAGTATTCATGATTCCATGAACATTCCAAAAATTGAATTTATTGCTTATAAATACATTTGATTATAAATGTCTAAAAAATAATTTTAAATTTAGGAATTAAAACAGTTTTGTATTTAAAATATAATCATATTAAAGGTTTAGTCTGAGTGTAAAATGGAAAAGCGGAAAAGCCAGCTTGAACATGGACAGCCAATGGAGCAAATAAGAGGCATATATACAAACGTGCAACTCAGGTGTGGCTAGCTGTCAATCACAACACCAGTATCACTTCTGGCGAATGAGTTTGATGTTCCAAGCGTACTGCATGGGCAAATGATGCTTGGCAGCTGTCAGTCAAATTTGTGTAATTCATGAGGCTATGAACGGTTGCGAAATCTTAAGATTCATTAAAGGATTGCTTCAAAAATGTAGATATTGGGTTGTGACATAAAGCAGAATACCACTTAAGCTGGTGCAAGGGGACGTGAGAATTGTTGCACATTCTTTTCATTCTCATGGACAGACTCAATAAAACCCAAATCTGCTGTTTTCTAATTTTGCAAGTTCCCTCAATTTCTGAAGGATCTGTTTTTGCAGATTATTCAGAGGAAATTATGTATCCCAGGTCTCCAGATAAGAGTGCATAACTGAAAATTAATTCCCTTATTTCTCAACCAAAACATATGTTGTGGGTACTCAAAAGAACTGTCTGGATGAACCATCTGGATGAGACGGTTCTTTTGAGCACCCAAAACGTATGTTTAAACTGATGGATAAGAAATAATGGCAATTTTACGCAAATTATATTTTCTTAACTGGCCCTATTTATCCCCCACCAGTATGTGGTGCAGTTCTCTATTCTGTATACTTGTGCATGTTTGCTCAAAAACCATTTAATACATGTAGAATATTTGCTTACAAGCCATATACCAACATTCTTTGGCCTTGGTTGACCTTGAAAATAAGTCAAGGTCTCCAAGCTCTAACCACTTTTTTCATCTCCCAGTGATACATCTGTGAAAATTTGGTTCAAACCCATCTGTCCATTCAAGATATAGGGTGCAGAAAAAGTATTTTTTAACAGTGTATGACCTACGCAAACCTTGAAAGTAGGGCCGAGGTCACCAATATAAAACCAATTCATTTGCATCTCAAAATGATATGAGCCGTGACATGAGATTTCCAACAACATTGTATATGCTACCAGCAAAGCCTCAGATCAGCCTGCGCATACACGCCAGGGTCAGAGCCTTGGCTAGTCACTTGCATATTCTATGAGTGTAAAGCTACTGACTGTTAATTATTTGGAATTTCTAAATGCTGCGCAGGCTCGTCTGAGTCTACACATATCAAAATGCCACATTGTTGGAAATCACATGTCACGGCTCATATATCTTTGCCACTTTGGCTGAAATCCATCTAACCATTCGGGAGATATGATTCGGACAATGTATAATTAAATAACTTTGACCTCCTGTGACCTTAAAAATAAGATCAAGGTCATCACCAAAATATTATTAAGAAATAGATGAGCTCTAGCAGTGATTTGTTGTATAATAAATCACTGTTTGGAGGTCAGTTGTAAAGAAGATCAAATCATGAGCATGCAGCGCTGGTGATTTGGCTTCTTACAGCTGACCGACAAACAGTGAATTATTACTCAACAATTCATACACTAGAGCTGATCTATTTCGATTCTAACACACAATAAAGGATGAAAGCATATTTGAAGTCTTCATTCTTCCAACTTTCTGCCATTGCACTAAAGAATTCCAGCCAATAGTTAGACTAAGTGGCGTACGTGTACATGTATTTGTAACATCTTTCAAGCATAAAAATAATGTTACTCTGTCTAACGCCATGAATGACGTCATTTTGCAGTAACAAATGACATCAGCTAGAACATGTTTTCCTCCTGCTTTCAAAACTGTGAATTATTGTTTGATATACCTGACTCTATAGGTGAGGTGTGTTAGAATCATAGTTATTTCGCATCTCTCAGTAATATATAATGCAAGCTTGACTTAAATCTATCCATCCATCCATTCAGGAGATATGGTGCAGAAAACACTCTTTGACCTCATTTTAAATACTAAACTGAGTAAAATATAAATATTTGAAAAACTAGTTTAAGAATTTGTAAGTGGAAAATATATAATTACCGGTACTACCAAAATGATTGCTTCATTCACATCAGAGATAAGATGTTCTAAACTTTAGGTTCTAGGGTGATACTTTAACTTTTCGATTAAATGTAAATATTTGAAAAGCCAAAAGGGCTAAGTTAAAAATATGTGTATACTTACAAATTAATTGCATCATCCATATAAGAATGAAGATGTTCTAAAGACTGGAATTCTTGATGATACTCAAACTTCTCTATTCTGTCCATTCCGGAGGCATGATTCACAACAAATAGAAGTGTCCTTCCTGTAATATTTTTCACAATTTTTAACTCTTAAAGTGCCACCTATAATTTGCAGCAGACGACAATTTAAATTTTTTTCACTTTTTCAAAAATAACAAATAAAACATGATAATTCATGAGAATTGTCTGCTGGCAGATGATTCTCATGAAATATCATACCTCATTTTTGTCAAAAACTAGGAAAGATATCACAAAAGTTGCCGTCTGCTGCAGTAGTGATTGGCCTTTAAGTGTTATTTGTCTAAATATTCAGCAACCATGCCTACAGCCATTCATAAAAGTGACGTTTTTTTTTTAAAAATCTTTTAGGCAAAATATAGGTTCTTTTATCTGATTAAAAGACCACCTAAAATTATACTGCATGAACACAATTTGACCCGATACAAGAGTTCTGAAGATACTTACAATGGTCTGAGGATGGCAGGCCTTCAGTTAAGAGTGCCTAACAGCAAAATAATTTTCTTATATCTCAACTAAACATATGTTGTGGGTACTCAAAAGAACCGTCTTGATGAGACGGTTCTTTTGAGCACCCAAAACATATGTTTAAATTGATGGGAACGAAAATTATCACAATTTTATGTTAAAAAATTTTGCTATGAAAGTCTTTCAGGCAAAATATAGATTATTTTATCTGACTTAAACAGTCCACAAAAATTATACTGCATGAACACAATTTGACCCAATGCAAGAGTTCTGAAGATACTTACAATGGTGGAGGACAGTAGGCCTTTAGTTAAGAGTGTGTTACAGAAAAATAATTTTCTTATTTCTCAACCAAAACATAATTGAGCCATGACATGTGACAGCTATGTGAGCCGCGACATGTGATTTTCAACAATGTATCATTTTGACAAGTGTAGACTCAGACGAGCCTGTGCGGCCTCATTTTAGGCTAAGAAACTTCAAATGATGTTCAGTCAGTAGCTTAATACTCATAGAGTATTCAAGCAACTAGCAAAGGCTCTGATCAGACATGCCCATACGCGCATACTGATCTGAGGCTTTGCTGGTGGCACATACCACATTGTTGGAAATCTCATGACACTGCTCATCTGTTGAGGGAACTCAAAAGAACCGACTCAATGATTGGGTAGGAAAATATAAATTTACATTTTACACTGAAAGTTTTTTGTTTTTTTGTCTAAACCTGCCTGATGGATACAAAATCTTGAATAACTCAAGATATCAAAGACATGACTTGTGAACAGTCATGCACAGGTTTAGATAAACCAAAATTTCAGCTTAAATTTGTAAATATTTTCTTACCCATAAATTTTAACATATGTTTTGGGTGCTCAAAAGAACCGTCTCGTTGAGATGGTTCTTTTGAGTACCCACAACATACGTTTTGGTTGAGAAATAAGAAAATTATTTTTTCTGTTACACACTCTTAACTTAAGGCCTGGTCTTCTTCTTGTACACACAACAACTGGTTTTGCAAGGAAATAAAGATTTACTTAAATTTCAAAACATTTTTTTTATCAAATTTCAGCAATTTTTTTTTAAGGATCTCAATAAATCCTAGGCTCCCCTAGGGGGGGCTTGTGCAATAAGATAACAGATCTTAAACCAGGCTTTTAAGTGCCCTCAAATAGAAAAGTAGGGATAAAAATTTGGAATAAAAGCACTGCTGGCATGCAACATACCCCGCCACGGGATATTTTCAATGCAAAGAAAATCATTTTGAAACTAGTGCAAAGTTTGAAGAAATCGGTAAAGAAATGCTAAAGATGGAGAGTGAAAAATCAATTTATAATGTCAATCAAGGGCCATAACTTTGTACTTATTTGTTGAAATTTATCCATCTGCAATACCAAGACACTACTTTTCAATATCAACTCTTATACCCAGTTTGAAGAAAATCGGTAAAAAAATGCCGAAAATGGAGAGTGAAAACAAATTTCTAACGTCAGTCAAGGGCCATAACTCTGTACTAATTGGTTAAAATTTACCCATCTGCAATCCCAGTACACTCCTTCACAATATCCACTCTCATACCAACTTTGTAGAAAATCGGTAAAGGAATACTCATACACACTAAGTCCTCACCTGATTTTGAGTCCTCATACACACTTAGTTCTCACCTGATTCTAAGTCCTCATACACACTTTGTCCTCACCTAATTCTGAGTCATCATACACACTAAGTCCTCACCTGATTCTTAGTCCTCATACACACTTAGTCCTCACCTGATTCTGAGTCCTAATACACACTAAGTCCTCACCAGATTCTGAGTCCTCATACAGAAAATGCCGTAATTTTACGCTATAACTTCTCCCTATCTGACTGTCACTTCTTCGGGAGAAGTGACAGTCAGATACGGAAAAGTTATAAGGGAGTCCCTAATATTACTGGAGGGAGACTACTGTCAGGGCCCAGCTTGAACCCTGTACACAATAAGTCCTCACCTGATTCTAAGTCCTTATGCACACTAAGTCCTTACTTGATTCTAAGTCCCCATACACAATAAGTCCTCACCTGATTCTAAGTCCTCATACACACTAAGTCCATGAGGCATGAAGTTGCTTTGATCAAAACCCTCATCAAAGTCAAGCACCACTGGCTCCTTTTCTGGTGAATTAAAGTCAAACAAGAGTATTCTCCCTTTGACATTATGCTCTTCATAATATTTCTGCATGAACTCTGATTGAACCTGGCTACCAACACCCTAAAACCAAAAAAAGTCAGATAACAAGAAGAAGCAACATTCAAAAATACATGATTGAACAGATAATTAGGGAGATTCCAACAGCGAGGTCATAATATGTTTTGGTACTAAATTTAACCCTTAAAGCGCGACCTATAATTTGCAGCAGACGACAATTTCAAATTCTTCCGCTTTTTCAAAAATAACAAATAAGGCATGATATTTTCATGAGAATCATCTGCCAGCAGACGATTCTCATGAAATATCATACCTTATTTTTTTCTAAAATTGAGAAAGATGTCGCAAAATTTGTCATCTGCTGCAGTTGTGATTGGCACTTTAAGGGTTAAGCTATCAGTAGATCTCATACATATATTTATGAAATAGATTTGCGCTTGCAGTGATTTGCAGTGATTTGTTGCTTAATAAATCACTGGCTGGAGGTCAGTTGTTAAAGTGAATAAATCATGAGCGCGAAGCCAGTGCGAATTTATTTCGATTCTAACACACAAAAAAAAAAAAAAGTATGACCGAATCCTTCATAGTCTATAAAGATTCTGCCATCTTGAACAGACTATCAGAATTTCCCGCAACCCTTGTTTAGACTGAAATGCGTATATTTACATACGTTTTTAACGTTCAATAGTTGTAAAAACGACGTTACACCGTCTATTGTCAACGTTACAATGTCGTATGTGATAGATGACGTCATAAAAATCAAACTGGCGACCGAATGACGTAACGCCAGTCCGTGCAGTGATATATCATTCAATAAATCACTGAGATTAACCATTGGCTATATAGGCGAGGTGTGTTAGAATAAAAGTTATAACGGTTTTAGGATTTACCTTACATCGCTGACATAAACTCTTTGTGGAATAGTACATAATATGGGCTGTGACACAAGAAACTCTTGTCTTTGATGGTTTATGAACAACAAAGGAGCAGACCTTACTTACTTCAAGTCAAATTTCACTATTCTATCTAGTCTTTATAGCTGAGCAGGCTGGTTTTGGTATGACCTGGTCGGAGAGTTGGTAGACAGGTTTTATTGCCTCAAGGCCCATATATAAGAGAGCCATTTTAGGCCCTTCTGAAGCCAAAAATTAAAGTTATTTTTCACTAATTAATTGCTTATGATTACTTTGATTAGACAGTGTAATGAAGCTCAGTGGTGAAATGGCTAGCAAGTCACTCTAAGTATGTTATTAATATTTTCATTTTACAAGCAATCCTTTATAGAATCTTTAGAATTTTGGAACCGTTCATAGCCTCATGAATAACACAAAATTTGACTGACAGCTGCTAAGCTTACTTGCCCGTGCAATTCACTTGAACATGGAATTCATTCCCAAGATGTGACACTGGTGTTGTGATTGACAGCGAGCCACACCCGAGTCGCACATGCAAACAACCTTCTTGTTTGCTCCATTGGCTGTCGGTGTTCACACTGACTGTTCCGCTTTTAGGTTTTACACTCCGACTAAACCGTTAATATTATTATACTTTAAATACAAAACTGTTTTAATTCCTAAACTAAAAATAAGTTTTATATTTTAGATATAAAAAAAATGTAAATATAAGCAATAAATTTTTTTTTTGAAGGTTCATAGGTTCATTTGGGCTTCACTTACTTTGCAAGAGACCCGAAGTATTCATGATTCCATGAATCTTCCAAAAATCAAATTCATTTCTTAATTGAATTTATTAAACAAGTTGAGAAAAAGATCAAATTTCAGGCTCTGTCGAGCATTTTATCACTTCATCACAAGTTGAACCCTTTGTTTACTAATGGATTTTCCCATACAGACTGATACAATAAGGATGGGAATGCCCATTCAAATTCTAAGGGGTCAGAAGTTGAAATTTCCAAATCATGCTTCTACGTCCCTGAAGACTGTTTTACCTTAACAAAGGATGCAGACCCTGATGAAATGCTACGTTTTGTGGCATTTCATCTGGCTCTCCATTGTTTGCCAAAGTAATAATTTAAAAGTCACCAGTATATAAAGGGTTATTACAGTAGAACTTCAATGGCTCGAACAGGCTTGGGACGTTGAAAATTAGTTCTAGCCAAGGGTAGTTCCACCCATCATGGGTGGAATATGCCTAAAATGATCTGCAGGGACCATGATGATAGTTCTAGCCAGCCCCGGCCAAGGAGCCATCAAAGTTCGAGCCATTGAAGTTCTCCTGTATATTTAATAATACAGGAGCAGGAATATTAGATTCAGTGTATACTATGAGATTTATATAATTTTGAAACTGAGTTGTACATTAAAACCTGTCTTAAGCGGCAACTCAAAAAGAAGACCAAAAATTGTTTTTCAAAGCTGTGGTTATCGCTTAATGCAGGTCAAAAGTATTGCAAAGGGGAGCATTCTGCGATACTTTTGACCTTCATTTGGCTACCATTTGCCATTAAATAAAGACCTTAGTTTTATCTACTTTTGAGTGGCCGCTTCCACATGCTTTACTGTAGTGTGAAAACATCAGTATTTTGCAATATATACCATATGCAAAGTTGTCATAAAGTTACCAAAATATGTAATTTACAAGTGGTGTATTGATTTTGATACATCATTGCTTCATATTACAACCATGCAAGTACCAGCTTAGCAAAAGCATAGTTCATGAAATCGAATTTGGTGATGTAGCTGTCATATAAATATAAACAATTTGCCATATACACATGTACATGTAGTGACATGTATTTTGATACTTATTGGCAGCGTGAAATGTTTTAAAGAGGGCAAATGGACATGATTCTTGATAAATGTATATTTCAACAATAGGTTTCCTTAATTTCAGTAACATGTTGTTGGTACACATTGGAATTGCTTCATTGAGGCAATTCCAATGTGCACCTACAATATAATAGTAAAATTCATTGACTATAAAGCTATTATTCTTTTTGGAATTATCATTTGCAATTATTAGCAACATAATAATTATGTAAATACAATAAATGAGTGTTTTTCACCGTAACCTTTTTTTCACAAACTTTTCTTTTTTTTTATGTTTCAGTGTAATGAGCATGTAGAAATTAACAAGTTTTTGTGTAGTTTAGCATGCACTTGAGTGACAATAATAGATAGCCGATTTTATATTATTGACAGCTTATCTTTATATATTTCATTGGAATAAAATGCTAAATTGGTGGTTGCCTGGTTATGATGGGTAATTCGATGTCTATGCGTTATTGAAATTGTAAGATGTACAGCTATCCAGTTAGAAACATGTAGATGCCATATTAACCATCATCTATTACAATAATTTGTGTGCAAGCAGCTATATATAAGACTCCGGCAAAACTGTGTGGATGTCCAAGCTTGTTTAACCCTCTACCTCAAAGATACGCCTTTTGACACTTTTGCTAATAGAACAGACCCAGATCAGGCAGTAAGCTGCTGCCTGATGCCTGATAAGAAAATGTGGAAAGTCCAGCACAATTTGAGAATCAAATCAAGCCTCAGGTGTACATTAAGCCTAGTACTATGTATGAAAAAGCTCCATTTTGTTAGCCGGAACTTGCCTTGAAAATTAGTTCTGTAGCATGTGGGTCTAGCCCTATTAAAATACATTTTTCTGATTAAACGAAAAGTTTAATCAGCAGAATAAATGAAGTTTATGTATTTTTCAATAAAATATCGCTATAGCAATATTTTGTTGAAAAAACGTAAACTTCATTTATAGCCATTTGTTTTGCTGCAATCACACTTAATATTGTGTTGGCATGGTTTCTGTGATGCCAGCATTAGGTTATGTAACGTCAGCATCATGTTATCAAAGTAGATCCTCAATGTACATCCGAGGTCTGATTCCACAGAATTGCATGGAATTGGCCAATGCAGTTCCGATTGCCTGATCAAGGTCTACTATGATATATCTGATCCTACACTAGTGGACCTGACAAGTAATTTCTTTGTTCTATGTACCAACATGAAAGTTTATTTTGATAATTATTCATAGTGGGTGGAGCTTAGCATGAATATTCATGAAGGAAAGGGTTAAGCCTTGTCTGCTTTACTTAGGCCAAGAAAAAAATATGAGTGGTTCAGGTTACCTGACCTACCCTAATTTTTAACCCACTACCCTAAACCTTTTTCTCCAAATTCTGAAGTTGGAAGAGAATAGCAGAACAAAATAATTTTGTTCTGCTATTTTCTTCCTACTTCAGAATTCGGAGAAAAAAATACATATCAAAATGAGCATCTGAAACAGCAATCTAAATTTCTATGCATTGAGTCTTTGGTATTGGAAGTAAATGGATTAAAACAAGGTTATATCTTCAAAAATAGACTCTTTTTATATCAGTTTTGTCTTATTTCATTTCCAAACAAAGAAAAAAAAATAGTATCCAACCTACCTAAACTAATTTTTTTCAGGGTGTAACCTGAACCACACATATCTTTTTATTTGGCCTTATGCTAAGAGCACAAAAATCCCAATTCACTTACCGATGTTATAAATGCAAGCCCATTTGATAGAGTTTCAATGTCTTCTGAACCATGCTCTGAAAAAAATCCAAGCAAACCTGACAGAGACATGGAAATATATACACATATATCCATGGGGCCAGTTAAGCAAAAATAATTTGCGTAAAATTGCGATTATTTTCTTATCCATCAGTTTAAACATTTGTTTTGGGTGCTCAAAAGAAACGTCTCATAGAGACAGTTCTTTTGAGTACCCACAACATATGTTTTGGTTGAGAAATAAGAAAAATAATTTTCAGTTTTACACTCTTATCTGGAGGCCTGATATCACACCAGGGAGGCGGTGATCAGGCCCCAAGGTTATAAAACTTTTCCCATGCTCAACTCAGCTGAGCACAAAATTTATCCTGATCATAAATTTTAAAATGCCAACAATTGTTGGCATTTTAACATTTATTAGCATGATAAATACATCTGAGAGATATATAGCCAGAAACTTCTTCTTTGTAGGTATTTTAGTTTATATGAGCAGTTGAAATTTCGTGCTCAGTTGAGTTGAGCATGAAAAATGTTTTATAACCTTGGGGCCAGGAACACAATTTTTTAAAAACAAAACTGCATACATGATTACCAAAAACAACATTTTCAATTGCAAAAATACACATTTTGTCGATTGATAACATTATATTTGCATTCTATAATCATGGTTTTGACAATCAAAAACAAAGTTTTGGCGATTGGAAATGCATATTTCTTGTTTGTTTTGCTTTATGTTCAAAGTCAACAGCTATAGTCATGGCGGGACGGTCAGTTCACCTAACCACACTTTTTCCTGGGCAGGCTTGAACAAGCAGTTAACCAGTAATTTGTGCACATACTTTCGCTTGTAACTGACAACAACCCTTCTTGAATGAATCAGCTTAAGGGAGGAGAATGACCATAGAAATTATCAATCTCCAGTAAAGTATGATACCGGGCCGGAAACGAACTCGCAACTCCTGGATCTGCAGTCAGACACGCATAAATCAGTGTGTTTGCAATGTTTTCGATATAGTACATAGAGGTTCACACACAATTGATCATTAAATATAGGATATAATATACAACGGGCTATCGAGATCAAGGAGTTGCGGATTCAATCATCACTGGAGTGACATTTTGATAAAATGAGCACCTACCAACTCCTGGTATGACTCTACAAGGTCCAGGTGTGTGGTTGTAAACAGTCACGTGATAACCCATCATATACCTGAAAGATGATCAAATAATTCATTATAGACATGTTATTGATATAGCCCTCCAATTCACAATTTTCTGGGAAGCACTGAGGAATTCCATATTAGCCATTTACCTCAGCAATATGTGGCAAACATGATTCAAGACAGCAGATTAAATATGCAGGGAATATCCTCGTATATTCGTAAAAAGACTTCTCAACATGTTGTCATTTTTTCAGCAATTATATGATAAGCTGCAATCATTCAGCAATCACTTTTTTGTCAGACCAACTTGTACGCTGGGTATTCGCGACAAGAAGTGAATATATAGCTAACAATTACTGTGAACATGAAGTTCGCAGAATATTCGCCGCATACTCATCAGATATTCATGCAAAGACAGCTTTTCCATAAGGGGCATCTTGTGAGATCCTATGATTTGAGCTCATCAACTCAACATGATGCTGATACTAGAAGCACTTTCACAGGCTATGACTGAGCATGAATGGTGGAACATGTTACCATCACATATGATTCTGTAAATTTGTTTGTTTGATTTGATTCTTTATGTCCCATCAACAATCTTTCAATTATATAAGCACAGGTCTTCCTGGGTTGAACCAGTACTAAGCAAGGATTAATGTGTCTTGTTTAAGGACACAATGCAGTGATGCCAGTGAGGCTCGAACCTGCGGTCCCTCGGTCTCGAGTCAAGCACTCTACCACTCAGCCAATGCCCTCCCTATGATTCTGTAAAGACATCCTAAAAATCTATCTAGTGGGAATAGAGACCTAACCTGAGCCAGCCTCCATAAACACTCCTTATCTAAGTATGGGAGAAGTGAAGTCCCAAGTACAGTGGCCACAGGTTTAAATAAACAAAATATTTCAGTGTAAAATTTTAAATATTTTCTTACCTATAATTTTTAGCATATGTTTTGGGTGCTCAAAAGAATCGTCTCATCGAGACGGTTCTTTTGAGTACCCACAACATATATATTGGTTGATAAATAAGAAAGTTATTTTTCTGTTACACACTCTAAACTTATGTCTTGAGTGGCCCAAATAAAAATTAAGTTGTGATGGATATTAATTATATAAAAGTTAAGTTGTGATGGACATTAGTTTTATAAAAGTTAAGTTGTGATGGACAATAAATGATTAATTATATAAAAGTATAGTTGTGATGGACATTAAATATTTTGTGGGGAATATGTACATTTAATGATAGATTATACGGGCCAGCACATCATGTAATTTATACTGGTACTCAATGCAAATTATAAACAAACAAAAAAAAATTTTATGAACATACTTGCCATACATACACAACTATTGAGTGGGGTTAGGATATGGTGTACCGTGGTGTTAGGGTCAAAATTATATTTCTAGTGTGACACTTATATTATATTATCTTATGCTCACCATGAAATAATTAACATTGAACGTAAAATAATATTAGTATCACACAAAAAATCTTTTTTTGACCAAAAGATACAGTATATTAACTCTACCGACTAATTAAGTGGTCGCAGTTGAATTAGTCTCCCTTGTTTACCTGTCTATTGTATAATTGCCACATCATGCAAAACGGTTTACGGCAGTTGGATAGTTTTATGAAAACAAATTGTCCGGTTATATTTTCCGTCATTCTAAAGATTGAAAAATGTATTTTAGAATGAGATTTGTCCCCAGGAATGACCGTCGGTGTCGCTAAGTGTGATTTCCGTTATAATGTCGTAATTATGATAAGAAAAGATCCGTCTCCTGGAAATATTCGTTCGATGTCGAATATTCCATTGTATCGTTAGTCGCTATTACGAGGTCTGACTGTAATGGCTCTTCCAGGCCTCCAGATAACAGATAATAATTATGTTAACAACCAATACAGATTTAGATAAACAAAAAGTTTGAGCGTAAAATTGTAAATATTTTCTTACCCATTGGTTTTTACATATGTTTTGGGTGCTCAAAAAAACATCTCATTGAGACATTCTTTTGAGTACCTGTAACATATGTTTTGGTTGACAAATAAGAAAACTATTTTCTTGGTAGGCACTCTTAACTAAAGGCCTGAACCAAAGCATGTCTCAATGAGATGGTTCTTTTGATAACCCTTAATATATGTTTTAACAGATGAATTTAAAGAATCATACATTTGTTTGTTGTGACATATGGCACTTCTCATATAATTTCAACACTTACATGACTTTCAAAAAATGTTGTAGAAAAACCAACAACAGGCTCACAAGAACGATCTTCACATACATCCTGCTCTCTTCTTATTCTGAAATTTATAATCAAAACATGATAATATAAGAATCTTACATGTGTGTGAGGGTAGGATAGAAAAAAACATCCTGAGAATGGCTGTTTGACATCACTAGGCTTGCTGAGTGATTGTGGTATTTCCTGACCATACCCACTTACTTTTTTCTATGTATAGGAGACAATATGAAAAAGAAGACAGAGGACCAACTATCTGGGACACTTTAGTGAAATCTAATGCACTTGCAAACGTAATGTGACGTGTGATTGAATAGTGTCACAGAAAGCCAGGACCAAACTTTCTGTAAACATCAAATCTGTGCAGTCAAAGACAAAGAGGAAATATAGGGATGGCGGAGAAAAAAATTGAAGGATTGAAGCTTAAGTAAAGTTTGATCATATGCTGTAAAAAAATCCCCTTTCATTTCAATATGGCTAGCTTTGGGTGCCATGTCTCTTAAAGTCCTCGTTAAATGTGATGAACACTGCTCCTATGAGGTACTTTGTACTGATTTCTTTATATGTGCTGCTATGCGTGTGACAGTTAGGGTTTGGCGCATGACGTTATCACTTCGTGATGTAGCGTTATAAGACTTGTGACCTCACGCTAGACTTATCACGCATGGGCTTGCATGAAAGAGCTATCATTAACTTCAAGCTCTTCCTGAAAGAGCAAATCACTGGGGAAATTGGCTGAAAGATATCTGATTCCTAATGTGTAAGCCTGTGTCCGATTGGACGGCACACGCTTCGCGCATACCATCCAGGAGGCACATATAATAAGATTTTTCAGGGGTTTCCTGCTATGTTTTGGACTCTGTGGGTGAGAATCCAATGATGCCTGAACAGCAATCACTTGTGCTTTATAAAGTGGTGGGAAGCAGCTCCAAAAACAGTCTAGGCTCCCAAGAAAGGCTCCTGGAGCAGATTCCAAGGTGAGGCTAGATGGCTTCCTGACAACAGGCCAAAAATCGACTCCTGGCTTCCAAAAGTGGCTTGGGGAGACGCCTCAAAGGTGAGGCTGTAGGCTCCCAAAAACGTCACAAAATCGGCTCACCTGCTTCAGAAACAAGCTCAGGGGCTGCACCTAGAATCTGCCTTTTCTTTGCAGTAGAATTTGCAGGGTGGGGCCTTGCTTCTGGAGTGTATTCCTGGAGGTTGGTGGGCTGTGTCTGGCCCCCATCATTCCAGGGGTTCCGAGTCATTTATGCCCATAACAAAAATGGCCCATGTCAAGTTCAGCCCATGTTAATTTCGGCCCATAGCAATTTCGACCCATAAATTTTGTCAACCTGGATTTCTGCTAAAGATATAATATATTGTTGAAAACATTTGAAATTGATAAATATAGTTCTAGTGAGAAAAAAAAGAAAATAAATTGACTTTACGTTTTCCGTTAGCAAATACACCTTGTTCAGTGAGTTAAACTGAATAATTGGATTAAGAAAGAATCACTTGCGTTTCATATGCGAGCAGGAAACACTCTGGCTAGAGTGTGCAAACACCCAGGCTTGCCTGAGCCTTGGCTGCCTGTTGCCTAAGTGATGAACTCTTCTCCTACATACAAACTCCTAAAGGCAATTAAATTAAACCATTTTTATCAATTAGTATGTTTGTGTGGATAATTACAGGTAAGCCGATCTAATTATGGAAAAACATACCATTTACCCCTGTGGGCCGAAATTGTATAGGCCGATTTGATTATGGGCTGAAATTGATATGGGCCGAATTGTTATGGGCCGAAATGTTCAGTGACATACCAGGTCCCATGACAATATAAACGCCTATTATACTGATTGGAACTTTACAAAAATTGCAGAATACACTGTCAAGAGAAGTGCTTTTAACAATATAAAAGAAACCACAAGTAATTTGAGCAGCTTACAACAGTTATAGCTTTTTAAAAATTAGGTGGACGAGAATTGGAGAAAACAGCATAGACATAATCAATTCAATATAAAATAATTTATAAGAGAGGCGGACAAGAAAAATATATTTGTGAAAAATCTGTGGCACCTTTAATTGACCTAGTTGCTTTGATCAGACTTTAAATCACAATCGCAGTGTTTTTTCTTGTTTTTTTTTACTAATTCAATGTTCGCAATCCTTTTTTTGTTGTTGTTCTGTCACATCCTTTTGTAAAAGCTACTACTTGTATTCAATTAGCAGAAAATTTTAGGGTTGCAATTTAGCCAGTTTTACCATTTTGAGACTGCTTTATAATCTACTGATGAAATAAAAACGATGAAAAACTCTTTTCACTTAACTATTTTACCGATCTGCTGTTTTAAACACGTTGTAGATAAAGATAATCGCGTGATTATGCGGCATTTGATATCGGGTATTTATTTTTTCTGGTTTGTTTACTTTTAGGTAAAGTACAGAAGGTTTCCAAATATTATAGCCCGGTATAGCTATATACCGGAAGGAACCTTCCTTCCGCGGAAGGAAGGTTTTTGTGCGGATAATGTTTGTTTGTTTTGTTGCTTTACGTCCCAAGTCAACAGCTATGGTCATGGCGGGACGGTCAGTTCACCTAACCACACTTTTTCCTGGGTAGGCTTGAACAAGCGGTTAACCAGTAATTCGTGCACATACTTTCGCCAGTAACTGACAACAACCCGTTGTTGTTGTTAACAGCCCTTTGGCCGTATTATCTCGCAAGTAGTCAACTCTTCTCCGGCAAATTTTCTGCAGGTAAAGACTCGCAGGTACATTACAAAATTTGTTGAGCTCGTGTGTCTGGTTCGGTTGTTAAAATATTTGTTGTTTTACTTATTTCTTTCAAATCTTTTTGTTTCCCTTATGTAGTCCTCAAATACCGCCATAATATTGATTCTTTCTTGCTCATATGGGTCCTCTTTCAGTACTTCCAAGAAGACACTTGCTTTGAATTCAAATATGCCACCACTCTGAAATAGTCTTACTCTTAACTTTTCTCTAACACTTTCATATAACTCACAATCTTCTATGTAATGTCTTACACTTTCTGTCTCACCACATATACAATCCGGGGAATCTTTCAGTCCTGTCTTATATTTGTATTCATTTAATGTGCAGTAACCTGTTCTCAATTGAGTAATTATCTTTTGAAGTGTAATATCTGTAGATTTCATTGATCTTGCTCTGACTGACTCCCTGAATTCAAACAGATGTCTTCCTGTTGAACTGGCTTCCCACCTCTGCTGCCATTATTCAAATCCAGATTCTCTAATTGCTGCTTTCACATCTAGTATGGTTACGGCTTCTGTCACATCTGGCATCTCTTCTGCTTCATCTACTCCCTGTTTGGCTAACATATCAGCGATCTCGTTTCCTTCAATTTCTGCATGTCCTGGGGTCCAATCAATTTTAATTTTTATTCCTTTGTCTTCCAAGTTTTTTATTGTCTGTTGTACCTCAGCAACAACTCTTGTGTGTGATTTGTTCTGCCATCCTAGAGTCAGAATGCCTACAGCTGATTGGGAATTCGAAAGTACTGAAAGTTGCTTTATTTCTCTTTTGTTCACTTCTGTCTTTACATATTCGAGAGCCATCTTAATCGCCACCAGTTCTCCTAGCAATATTGATGCCCTTTTCGCCACTGGTTGATGCAATTCTATTTTTTCCTGATTAGGGAAAAATAAACATGCTCCCGCTCCACATGGGCCTGGGTTTCCTTTACATGAACCATCGGTGAAAACAAAAACTGTCTCTGACTCTGCTTCTGTAACAATTCCCTCTATGACCTTTCTTGCTTCTTTCTCCTGTATCACACTTCTTGACTTTGACGTTCCAAGATTATTCCAGTACTCTGGTCTCTGCTTTGATGGTTGAAGATCTTGAAGGAAAGAAAACTCAGGCTCTATTGTACTTAAATTGATGCCTGTTGTTGAAATTGTATCGTTTAGTTGCATAAATGCCATACCAAATGGAGACAAGTATTTTTCATGCTGTTCCTCAACTTTAACCTGCCAGTTTTGAAAACACTCCGCTACCTTCTGGTTATTTTCTTTAGCCATGATTTTTGTTAACTCTCGAACAACCAGATCTTCACGTCTAAGGTCCAATGGTGTAATTTGTGCTTCTACTTCAAGAGCATCTATCCCTGAAGTTAATGGTGCCCCTAAACACACTGCAAGACACTTACTTTGAATTCACAGTCTCCTATTTGCCATACACTGGCTGCATACTCCAGATGTGAATTGAATGAATCAGCGGAAGGGAGGAGAAAGACCGTAGAAATTATTTCATGATCAATCTCCACGAAAGTATGGTACCAGTTCAGATAAGGCTTAAATCTAGCAAGATAAGTCTATAAAATCACGATTTATTTTTAAAATATTTGACAAATATACATGCAGGAACCATGGTCCTTGTGCATGACACGTCGTCTGAATGTGCTTTACAAATGAATGAAGTTGCGTTGAAATATCTCTGACGGTTAACAAGTTAGGGCGGACATGATTTTGTGACGGAAAGACCCACGAACATACGCAAAAGGGAAATAAACATGCAAAAGTTATGGTTCTTGTGCATGACGCGTCGTCTGAATGTGCTTTACAAATGTATGAAGTTTCGTTGAAATATCTCTGACGGTTATAAAGTTATAGAGCGGACACAATTCTGTGACGGACAGACCCACGAACAGACACAAGGGGGAAATATACATGCAAGAGTTATCGTTCTTGTGCATGACACGTCATCTGAATGTGAAGTTTCGTTGAAATTCCCCTAACGGTTATCAAGTTTTAGAGCTGACACGAAATAGCATTGCAAATGATCAAAGGGAAATAACTAAAAAATATGCAAAGCAGAGTTATGGTTCTTGTGCATGACACATTGTCTCATTGTTCTTTAGAGGTGAATGTAGTTTCGACAAAATAGCGTTAATAGTGCTCAACTTACAGAGCAGACAAAAATCGCACTTAGTTATGTTACAAGGGGAATAATTTGAATAATAAACATGCAAGAGTGTATGGTTCTTTTGCTTGGCACGTCGTCAGAATGTGCTTTGCAAATGCATGTAATTTCGATAAATTATCTATAACGGTTATTAAGTTATAGAGCGAACACTTAATAGCATTGCAAATGATCAAAGGGAAATAACTCCCAAAATATCAAAAGCAGAGTTATGGTTCTTGTGCACGACACATTGTTTTACTGTGCTCTAGAAGTGTATGAAGTTACAATCAAATAGCTCTAACAGTGTTAAACTTACAGAGCGGACGAAATTTGCATTTAGTTATGTTTCAAGGGGAATAATTTGAAATTAAACATGCAAGAGTTATGGTTATTGTGCATGACACGTCGTCTGAATGTGTCTTACAAATATGCGAAGCGTTGAACTATCTCTAACGGTTATCAAGTTTTAGAGCAGACTCAAATTTGGTGACAGACAGACAGACAGACAGACAGACAGACAGACAGACGGACATCCTTCCATTTGGATTCTTGTTGGGTGCTTACAGTGTAAGAAAAGGTAGCTAAGAAAGCGTAAGTACCCAACAAATCCCAGATAATTTTTACGGAATAAACCTCATTTTGAGTTAATTAGCTCCCTCTATATGCAAATGAGGTTTATTCCGTTTCACGATTAATAACGAATTCTAGGTCATGTACGACTTCTGAGTTGTCTATAGGTTAGACTTCATGCATGACTGCGATTGAAATCCATGTTATAAAATGCTGTGAAACCGGTTTTGAGAGGAATGATAAAAATCTATTTTGGTCTATTAATAATTTAGGAGACATTCTTAATAAATTAAGATCTAAAGGTTTTCTAGTATCGTGTTTGTCTACATATGATTTCTCTACTCTCTATACTACAGTGCTTCATAATCTAATAAAACTTAAACTGACTTAATTAATTGAACAAATTTTTAACAGAGAGGGCTCGCTTTATTTGGCTTGTAATGAGAAGCGCACGTTTTACATTTCTTAACAACCTAAAATATATAATCTGTGGTCATGTCATAAAATTTGTGATGTTCTCCATTATCTTGACAATATACTTATAAGATTTGGCTCGAAATTATGTATATAAAATTATAGGTATTCCAATGGGTACTAACAGTGCTCCTTTTGTTGCAGATTTGTTTGTTTTTTGTTATGCGAGAGACTTCATGTTGTCTCTTTCTGACAATTATCAGGATGATGCTGTTTAAACATTTAACTCTGTCTCAAGATATCTAGATGTCTTGCTTAAAATTGATAATCCTTATTTCAAAAAATTATAAGTCATATATCCCACTAAACCTGAGTTGAATAAGGCATATTCGTTTGATATTAAAGCCACATTTTAGGCTTGGACTTGTCCATAACAATTGGCATAGATTTATCTAAAAGGGGGTCTTGCATCTGTGCCCACGCATGCATGATAATGACTTGTTATATACAAACTTTGAAAATGTATGTATTGGATTAGATAGTTAAGAATAAGGCTTTGGAAGCAACCCTGACGCACTCCACCTTTGAGGTGACACCTGTCTCTAATTTTTCATGTCCTAAATCTATAGTTTTGTTTATTTCTATGATTTATCATCTAGATTAAATCCAAAATACCATAGGCATTATATTAGTACCAGGAAACCATTTGGATATGTTATGGTTTACGTTTTCTAAAGAAGTGATTATAAAATTTCAATATTTTTTTTCAAAAATTTACAAAACATTCAACATTAAATTCCAAAGATAGATATGTTTTAGTCTTTGTCAAGATATCATACTATCACAAAAACATGCCATATATATCCTACTGATCTGAGCCAAATTTCATTATATTCCAAAACCGGTAACTTTGTCATTTCCTACCTCTTATGGGTATAGGTCAGTTTTAGCAAAATTAATCATTTTGTTGAAATGAATCAATAACTCAACAGAAGGAGGTTGTTTTTAAATCTACTTCCACTTTTCTTAAAGAAAGACATGTTTAGACAATTTTAAATGATTCAATTGATGGAAATGCCAAAGGTCATGGCCCCATGTCATGGCACTATGGGGCCAAGACAATGTGTATCACTTCCTCAAGTCCTGCATGATATTGTTTAAGAAACATAATATCCTATCAATAAACATGTGAAAACAAGAAGACCAAATATTTCTATACATCCCAACTGAACTAGAGTAACCACATTTTGGTGCCGTGACCAGGATTAAGTGTAACAGAGTCATATCAAAGGTATCATTGAACAGTGTTCTACATGAATAAGTGAGGTCCAGAAAACGAAACTGTATGCCTGGAATATACAGCCAGCCAAAGAATAAATGTTGCCATTTGATGGAAATCAGCATCAGTTTTACAAAATAGAATAAACAGAGAAGATTTAAGCATTAATTTAGCAATTCCTTTGAAGCCAAGAGTTCTCTGTGACCAAATTGGTTCATTATAACCAATAGGTTTGACAGGGGCTTATTCTTGTGAACCAGGTTTATAAATGAGGCTTACAATTATAAAACCATAGATATAAGGTTCTTCTCCTGTATGAACTGACTTGTCATAAGGTTTCTCTTCTGTATGAACTAAAATTCTTAATAATGTTACATATTAAGTGTAACATTGGTTAGATGTAGTTTTAACGTTAGAAACTAGATGTGGTAAGTCCAGTGTCACCATATTGTATCGTTTTGGGTAATATTATTGTGTAAGCACTTCATTAAATAAGAACCATGACACTTAATATCAAAAAATATTGTTTTTTTTTTCTTTTTCCAATCAGCAATAGGGAAAAACACTGAACATATCAACTTCTACCAATAAACGTACTAGCATGGTGATTCAAACTAAGCAAGTATTCAAGTATGTTTTACAGTGAAACATGATTATTGTATTTTTTACATTTTGATGAATTAGGGCCATGTGTTTACATCAAGTTGAAAAATATGTTACCGGTCCTTGAATTTCATGAAATTTTGTCTACATATTCTTTACATATATGGAAAGTTTTTATGTTGAAATGGTATGTTGACAAAGACCGCAACGTGTAAAAATTTTAATTCCAAATTCGACTGAATACAAAATATATAGTTAAAAATTGGGGTACCATCTCATAAAAATGATTGTTCACCCGCTATCCTAATACATACAAAGCCATTTATAGTATCAACGTACTTATCAATGATATAGTTATTAAATAAAGCATTTCTGCGCCTGTTACATGATATGTCAATTACTTTAGAAATGATTATAACTGGATACCCTAAGGTATTGTAGTGATATAATACATGACGTCATAAATTAGCAATGGAATTGCATAAAAACTCAAATGCACCATAAATATAAAAGTCATACCCCAGACAATTAATAAACATAATATTATCAAATTTCAAGCGTGGGCAGACTCCCATGTTAATTTCCCATACCATGAAAGAGCCCCTTTATGATTAACAGGGTGGTTTTAATTTTGGAATAGTACATTTCCAATTTCTTGAAGTAGGTTTTCCTTGCTCACCTTGCTCATGTATACATTGTATACCTTTCTTGTGTTTCTTAAGTTTCTACATCTGTCTGTCTGTCTGTCTGTCGGTCTGTATGTCTCTCTCTCTCTCTCTCTCTCTCTCTCTCTCTCTCTCTCTCTCTCTCTCTCTCTCATTATACAAGTATGTGGTGTAGTCCTAGCAGACCAGGGACCATGTGCTTGATGTATTTCAAGTCTTTTTGTTGCGACTCTAAGTCCCATTCCCAATTAACCTTGGCTGATGGAAGCCCATTATGCTGCATCATTTATCCTTAATCACTATCCCCTCCTATGAGTAAAATGGGGGAGTGTGGGCTAAAGTCTAGTTGATTTTTAAGTGCCAGGGTATAAACCCCATTCATGACCCACATGTGTCGGGTTATAGCCGTGCTTTTAGCCCAACTATGTAAAAATAAATTTGTACTGGAGTAGAGATATAAATGGTAAAAACCTGGCCTTTACCCCATGCTGAGGGGATCAAGTCGTTATAACCATCCAACCCTAAACCATGGCCCCGCTATGAACTGGAGTATTTCGTAAGTTTGATGGTGCTGTAGGGTTGGGGCAGTGATAACAAATGCATTTCACACTTACTATGCGTGTTGGTACATGCATGTGCTTGAAAACAATGGAAATGAGCACAGCCGTTAAATAAAACTGTGACAAAATGAAATAAAACAGCGAAAAGAAAAAAAACTGAAAAAGTGAATGTGTCAGCCACACTTAGTGTCTGTATCACAAATCGTTGTGTTCAATGACAGGCAGTTCAGATATTGATTAGACCGCACTTCTAGCATCTATCTATTTCTAGTCCAAGAATACAGGAATCTTCAAATAGGGAGGGTATAACATTGGGAATATTAGTTACGTGTGGTTCGGTTCATAGTCCTTGGACCTTTACTCATAAGGGGATCCAGAGGAGTGGAAACTGGGGACCCTGACCACCCCTCTCTCATGGAAAAGCACAAAGATGTAGGTATCCTTATGAATACTGCTTTTAACCTCCTTGTAAATAAAAAATCTCCCAGCCAGTGTTCGGCTCGCTAGCCAGATGCCATTTAAATGGTGTTTCGCTGGCAGGCCGATGGTGGCCAACTTTGGTTACTGAGTATAGATTTTCTTAGTAACTCTGGTATTGTTTCCCCTTCCTTCATTATTTAGGGAAATAATAGTGCTTTGTAATAGCAGAACTGAAATATTATTTGCTTAAAGTAACTATTTGGAATATGCCTTGAAGTAAAAGTGGGTAGGAACTGGGAAACTGTTCAGCCCGAGATGGCTGGAGGCTTGAAATTTTGGGTTAAGGAAGTAGAGAAATTGCACTATCTGTTAAGTGAAACAAAGGTACTTAACAGTGAAGGGGCTACTGTCGAGCTGATTTGTGTCTGTATTTTGCAAACAATGTATACAGATTTTTTACCTTTTTTATTAATTATTTTTAATGAAAATTTGGCATATCCCTAAAATTGATCTAAGTATCCCATATCCCTTTAAGTATTCACAAAAAATATCCCATATCCCTATACATTTTCGGCCAATATCCATTTATCACTAAAACTCCTTCCAGGGCCTCGCATTTTAGTCACTCTTTAGGTGTATTAGCAGCAAAGGCTCTGGTGAGACTGCATAGTGGTAACACGTTCCAAATTGAGCCAAGAGGGACAAACTTGAGTTTTAATTTCTGTGCATGTTTTTGACTGCGAGATTTTTCAATCCTGTAGAATATTCGTTGAGGAAAATAATAGAATTTAGCAAATTTACCCACATACATGTAAGCCAAGCGTCCTTTTTGTGGGACTTAGGCAAACAGTGCATACCCAGATTAGACGCCGCAGAACGCGTCGTCTGATCAGGGTGTCCACGATTTGCTAGCAGAATGTTCTATTAGAATTTGAATAAAATGAAAAATACTACCCAACATCCCTAAAAACAGAAATCGACTGTTCCAATTGATAACGATGGGAAATTCCATTGGGCTTAAATGGGTTAAATATGTTAAAAAAACTTTAAGTTAGAAAAAAGAACATAACGTTTTCTATTTATTTTTTTAAAGAAATAGACTAGGTCTCAGCTAAGCTACATGTATTTACTTTTAAAAATAGATCATATTTTGAGAATTGGGTGTTTTCGATCACAGGTCATGCTTAAATATAATGGATGTAATTTAAACCAAATATTGTAGGATTTGACCCGTAAGTTAGGTCTCGTAAATTATAAAAGTTAACTATATATTTACCAAGAATCGCTGATAAGGATTTTGCTATCGAACTGTATGCTTCAATTTACCTCAAAGTTTAACGTAAAGGACAATTCAAAACTTGTAATAGCTGAAGATCATATCTACTCTGTGTTGTTCTATGGAAGCATGATCAGCTCAAAAACAGCAGTCACGTAAAATATAAAGCTTATTTTCCGTTTTGAAAGTATGAAAAGCGGCTTCGTACGTATTTTTACTATCAAGAGCATGAAATCAAATGACATACATAAACATAGACATAGTTATATCTATTGCCTTTGGTATGTGATAATTGGAGTTATTGTTTGGACTCGTAAATTTGTTGGATTTGGTGACAAAACTAACGATGTAAGAACAAAACATAACAAAAAAAACTTGAAAATAAACTGTTTTACTGTCTTTTCTAGAGAACACCACCATATACTTCAAAATTGTGAGTTTTATTTTTTCAATACACCAGTTGAATGTGTATCAAAATGTGCAGTTTAGGTGGAATTAACGACTGGTGACATGCGAATTTCGGACCCCTAGGCTATTATTCGTGCCATATATTTTGTAGAAACATTGCTGAACGTTCTGGAAACATCAGTTTCCTATCAGAAATGACCATTCTCCCGGACCATTATATCAAACAGTATCATTAATTACTTGTAAACGTGTGCAGTTGACATGCTATTGGTCACGAAAGGCTGGCGACATTTGGCAATTCTACATAAAAATTGGTCATATATAATGAATAAACTCCACGCTTTCGGTCCAAAATATTTTGAAGCTATAGCTACAGCGTGAACAGCTCTACTAAGCGCAATAAAGAATTTTGCAAAAGCACCTCCTGCATTCAATTTGAAATTTGTATGAAATAAAGAAAAAGAGGCTTTGGCATGTGTTCGCGATACAAACGATATAATGTGGCACGTTCCGCTAATACATAGGCCATTCTAATACAATGATTTTATAAGTCAGTATAAGCGGTGAATTGCAGCGTAATGTATGGATTAACAATACTGATCTGTATAGGACATACTATAATAGTTTATTTATAGCGTTCGGAAAGCTCGAAAGAGGAACAATAACTTTTCAAAACGTCATCTAATACAAGACTATATAAAAATTATATTTAAGTGAAAAACAATTCGCGGTCTATATCTAACTTCATTTCTGAATTTTCTCTTTCATTTAAAGTCATCATTAACGAATACTCGGCAACGCTAAATATGGAAGCACAGTATTGTGTTCGTTTTATTTGCTGAATGTACTTTAACTGGATACAGTAACTCTTTCTTTTAACCCATTTAAGGCGAATGGAATTTCTCGCTCTTATCAATTGGACCAGTCCATTTCCGTTTTAAGGGTTGTTGGGTGGTATTTTTTAATTTAATGAAATTTTAATATGATACTCTGTAAGCAAACAGTGTAGAACCTAATCAGACGCCGCGTTCCCAGGGGGTGGGGGGGGGGGGTACTCTGAAAATTATATATATACGTAGGCTCCGGTTTTTTTTGGGGGTTCAAAATTATGAATTTCAATATTTTTTTGGGTTTTCAGAAAAATGAATTTTTTTGGGGTATAAAGATTTTGTGGATATTTTTTTGGGGTCAACACAAAATTTGCCTATATTTAGGGATCATTTCTATGCATTTTAGGGTCGTTTCTTCAGGGCAAGTTACAGAATGGGGGATATTTTTTGGGGTTGTTAAAATTTCAAATATTTTTTTGGGGTGCTTGAAATTCCTGATATTTTTTTGAGTGAACGGTAGATGCTTGGCCCGAGCTTACGTATGCAGAAAAAAATTTTAGAGTACCCCCCCCCCCCCCTGGGCCGCGTTTTGCGGCGTCTGATCTGGTTTTGCACTGTTGCTGATGTTCCATAAAAACGACGGTAGAGCTATATAGGTTAATGTCATTATTAAAGAATACTTGGCAAAAAAACGGGGGTCGCGCTAAATATGGAAGCACAGTATTGTATTCGTTTTATTTGCTGAATGTACTTCAATTTTCCTCTTAACGGATTTTTATATCAAAAAAAAAAACTTTTTGTGGCTTTTCAATGGGTAGAAACCAGTACTGGGCCGGGAGGGTTTATGATTTGTGTGTTTATTATATGACGGGAACTCCCGAAGGCTCAACCGAAAGTGGTTTTATGGAGAAGCCGGATTTTTATATCAAAGTGTTCTGATATTTTAACTTCACGGGCATTGCTTATTCAACTACCTTTGCTTTTAAGAAACAATATAAAAGGGAAAGATTAAATAAAAAAAGAGAAAGTTTTAAGTATTAAGTATTTACTCTTTCTTTCGGCCACGATATCAAAAAAACCCTGTTATGTCTTGTATTCAGTTATAGGGAAATTTCCGATCCACAACTTTATAAAATGGCCCAGTGATCAATTAGATTCTCGTCAATGTCAGTATCAGGTTTGTTTCCCATAACTGTCGCTTTTAAGCTACATGTACTTCTAAATATAGTCTACCAATGATGGAACAGCAGGATTCGTGTTGTTTGTTTGTCCAACATAGCATCTTTTTCACAGTAGATAAACTGCAATTTCCTAGATAATCTTGAGCGAGACATGTTATCCTCTACTTGGTACTAGTTCAACAAAGGAAGACAAAAATGGCCTGACGTGACTGAAAATTGTTGACTGGGACGCAAAGCACCAAATACAATCAATAAATCTTGCAAGACTTCGCCACTGCACATGCTGGTCTCGATCTGCAAAATGTGTTTGTTTTGTGTGACCTTTTTTAAATGTGTACTCTGTATTTACAAATATATCATGGTTTGAGCTTTATGAAATGTGGAACATAGATGAAATCATGATAGCTTACACCAAGATGAAAACTTTTCTTTTCACGAGGCACAAAACCTTAGCTTTCAATGGAAGCTCTAAATGAATTTTCATAATTGAGCCACGCCATGAAATTTCCAACAATGTGGTATGTGCGACCAGCAAAGGCTTAGACCAGCCTGCGCATATGCGCAGTCTGATCAGAGCCTTTGCTAGTCGCTTGACTATTCTATGATTGTAAAGCTACTGATCGAACATCATTTAGATCTTCTAAGCTTCAAAGGAGGCTGCACAGGCTCGTCTGAGTCTACACCTGTGAAAATGCCACATTGCTGGATATCACATGTCACGGCTCATATACTAAAATAGAAATAATCAGACCGAAATTTTAGTCATTGTATTAAATTCGGATGGTTTGTAGCTAATTTTGATACTTGAGAGGACAGTTATGGTGAGCTATCAATTTCTCGTGCTAATTTTCCGTCATTCGTTCTTAACAATTTTCGAACTAAACTCTCAAATAATATTTCAAATTACTGCAACTGACACCGTGCATCTTCGCGTTAATCCTTTGAAATAGTCCTTAATTTCATGATCACTGAATATGAGTAAGCTACTCTTTTTTTTAATGTTTTGTCAAAATCATTAAAATTAGTTCGCAGTTTAAAAAAGCTGAATGTTTGGATAAATTGTAATTTAAAAAAATAAAATACAAATACTTTATTCACCAAGGATTACAACATGTAACCAGCATGAGGTTCATAATCTTACATGTCTATTTCATTACAATATATTCAGTGCAATTTAGTGCAAGTGATAGTGTGGCATCGCCTTGTACATTTTGTAGTTGTAGCTGTGTGTCAATTTCATCTAATGGAAAACCATATTTTTATGCATGTTTTATCAAAAACATCTGAATCAATTGCACCTGATGGGAAGCCATATTATAGTATGATCGTTTTGTTATTACTGGTCGTAATTATGCTCCTTCAAAGTCCACGACACCATTATTTTACTTCGAATTATAAGAAGTTTGAATAAAAAAGAAGATAGTATATAAGGTAAATACATTCCAAAATGTATCATATAAAAGTATTTCCCTATAATGTATATTCTGAGTGTTTACGGAGACAAATCTTTTATGCGCTCAGATTATATGTTCGGATTGGGAAAATAAATTCTTGCACACCAGATCGAGATTTCCATTGTTTTTACCCATTTGAGATAATTACTGTAACTTCGGAAATTTTCGGGAGGGTTTTATATTCGCGAAACTCCGCATATACGAAGTTTCGTGAAAATAAATCCCCCGAGAAATGGCGAAACCACTCTGTCGACTACTGATGAAGGTAAAACATGCCCTAGTCGCGATTTTTTTCCCGTTGCAAATATGTCTTTTAACACTATTCGCGAAAATAAAATGCTCGCAAAAATTCCCGGATTTACAGTCTATCCCACATACCCGTACCAGCCCGCGGGAAAGATAACAAGAGCTCCACCAGCGGCGCATTATACTCCCGTTTGCTACATGTAAGACAGTGGGGGCATCACTTTCAAACTTAAAAAGGAGGAACATTCGTACTTGTGCCTGACGCATCATCCTGACTATAACATTGCATGAAAATATCATGAACAAGTATTAACTTTTCAAAGAAGCTGGCAGTCGTTTAGCCCTATCACTGTATGTATTCTTGCACAATGCCAGTGCCGGACCCGGGGGGGGGGGGGGGGCTGGGGGACACGTGCCCCCCCCCCCCCCCCCACACACACACACACACACAAAGAGGACGTGAAAGTCCTAAAAAAAAATTCGCGCATTATTGCGGTCGGCCATGGCCGGCCGCTTATATAAACTTCAATCAAAACATACATCAAAATCAGGTTTTGACCAAACCTTTATGCCGTGCTCAGGCTATAGTTAATTCGCTGCCGAACAACGAGTGGGGTACCAAATATCATGGGTTGACCTACAGCGCAAAGTAAACCGTCCGTGAAATCTGTAGGGCTACCTATTGCGCGAGGCAAGCTCGTTTGCGAATTTAATTTTCACAAAGAAGGCGTCAATTTGCCCTGCCGCTTATATAACGCAATAAGTATTAGCTTTTCAAAAAAGCTGGCGAAAGTTAAACGTCCCAAAGTCAAAACGTCCTTGATTTGCAAAGAGTGCGAGCAAACTTCACGTCAGTAAACGTACTTATATGATTGTCATCAACATCTGATCACATAGAATTACTATGAATTCAGGCACCCTCTTATGACGGTCATGACAAACAGGTTTAATGCCCCCAAAGATAGGCAAATAGTAATCAAACTGCCTGTCCTTGGTGTCCTAATTGTTTGAGTGTTCATATCATATCCGGAGTATATCTCCTTTATTATTTTAGGTAGGAATGCCCAAATTCGTGTCTTAATGCATTTAGGGTCATGGAGCGTCACGCACCTTGACCACTGTCATCAGATCTAGAAAAATCGTGTCAGTAGCATAAATCCTAGGAATTCCAAATTTGGTTTGTGAACACATCTTGGGGGTCACGGAGTATATAGTTAAGCGACCACTGTGACCTTGATTTTCTGGCATCAGTTTTAAGAAAAATGTGCTGTCTAGTGTTGTCAAATGATTTTCCATAAATGTGTCGCATGCTAGATACATTACCATAACATACCATACATAAGCCGGGTGCTTTCAAAAGATCAAGCAACATCCTAGCTTGAAGCATGTGTTAAATGGTAACAAATTACAGTTCAGATGTTAATAATCAGAACTTAGAATAAATCTACATGTACAAGGTCTAGAAGTTCAAAATGGAAGCATGCAGTGGGCAAGAATACAAACAATGATAGGGCCAAACGACCGCCAGCTTTTTTGAAAAGCTAATACTTGTATGTAGGGTAATGATTTGGTGGAGTTTGGGGTGGTTTAGGGTGGTTTGGGGTGTTTCAATGGACCGCACGACGGTTATGCTAACAGATCAAATTCGCAAACGAGTTTGCCTCGCGCTATAGGTGGCCCTACAGATTCACAGACAATTTTGCCTCGCGCTGTAGGTTAACCCACGATATTTGGTACCCCGCTTGTTGTTCGGCAGCGCATAAAGAATAGCCTGAGGACGGCATAAAGGTTCGGTCAAAACCCTTCATTTGATGTGTGATTTGCACAAAGTTTATATATGCGGCCGACCATAATAATTAAAGAGTTACATGAAGCATATAAGAATGATAATGTACTGATGGCAATCAAAGGAACTAACCATGAAACAGTCAAATGTGTCCTATCTAGTTTGGGAATCATCTCTTTGAGCAGGATAGAACTGGTTTCAATACTTTTATTGTATTCTTCTGACAATGGGTATCTGTTCTATGTGTCTCTCTCACAGTGCCGTGGGTAGGTCTGTGATCTTTGATGTGGTATTTCTTGGCAAAACTCACCTTTTTACTGAGTATATTAACCCATTTAAGACGAATGGTCTTTCTTACCTTTATCAGAAGGACGAGCCCATTTCCAATTTTAGGGGTGTTGGGTGGTATTTTTAATTTGTATTCAAGTTTTAAAAGAAACTTCTGTAAACAAGCAGTGGGGAACCTGCGTCTGAACTGGTTTTGAACTCTTTGCTGATGTCCCACAAAAAGTACGCTAGACTGCTGTTTGGTTTAAAGCCAAAAATAATCACTTTGACGGTTTTCAAATTGTCGCTGTGTTTTCACCACTGAAATTTCCTTCCGATTCTGCTGTTTTTCTAACGTTAATCTATTATTAAAAGTTAAAATTGTTGTTTATTATATGATGACAAAAATGGGAGCTAAGGAATAAATTCATTGCATAATAGTTAATAAATACGGCGCACTATTTTAGTAAAACAATTAGAATGTGTATTTTACGTAATATTTTCGGATTTGAAGACATTGTTTCCTATGGTTTATGGTTGTGTCTAAAAGCTATAAGCCAAACCTACGAAGATAGCCGAATGGGCCCGGACGAATCTACGGAAAATAGGGAGTAATAAAAGCCGGGACCAATGCCAGGTACCCAAATGTATTGGCATCACAATATTATTTAACATGCAAATATTAAGATAAAAATTGGATCACTTGCTCATCATAGGGTCTTCTTAAAAATGCATAAACGTGTTTTTTAAAACTAACGTTTCGTTGAAATTATTAACACAAATACCGTCAATGTCAAGCATTTTAGACAAATGACTAGTTTTCGAGGTATTGGCGATATCAAGCAAAGATAGGCTCAACAGAAACATTTTTATTCATAATCTTTTTTTCTTCTTTTTCCCGTTTCGTTACATGTGAAGGTCCCACAGGTTTTGAAAAAAAAATGAATCCACTGAAATTCTTCGCCAAATTTAGCCAAGTACCAGCTCGGGACCAACCTGGTACTAAGATTGCCATTAAAATATTAAGTGCGCTATTGGCGCTGTCAAGGATCTTTTTATTTATGGCTATGCGGATTTTAAAAATGCCAATTTTTTTTATCTTGTGTCATCTGATTGGATGTCTGAGCAGGTGTAAATGAATTGAGCTTCTTATTTAAGAGGAAATCTGCCCAAGACCAAACTGGAACAAAATTTCTATTTGTTTATGGTCACATGGCCAAGATGGCCACCGCGCCCATACAGGGTAAAAGCCTTTAAAATCATATCTGAAATAAAAAGGCCAATGGGTTTGGGACATGGTATGCAGCATTGGGAATGTGGGCTCTACCAAGTTCTCACAAATGATGCCCATATATGGTAAAACACTTGAAATATTTTCTGGAGCCTTAAAGTCAATGACCTTGGTACTTGGTTTGTAGCATTAGGTTGTTGGGTCTGTATATCACATTTCAATGTTTGACCTTGCACAATGTATGTGTTAAAATAATAAGCCTAGATTGACCATGACCTTGTCAAATACTGTTAATGAGATCTTGTGACTCAATATCAGACCAGGTGTGCACTTCAGGTCGTCTATTTTTCTTTTGTCTACTGTTCTGTGTTGCCTTTTAAGCCGTATGGGTGACATAGGTATTTTGGTGTATGCACCAAATTTGCATTATCTGCTGGTTCCCAGTCTGAAAATAATCAATACTTGAAAATACAGATAACCAGAACCCCATCAAAATTTTGATTTTTAAAAATAAACAACTGGAAAGGATACTGCTTACCTGTTTTCCATATATCGAAAATGTTTATGCTCGAAACTAAAAGATAATGCAATATTGGTCAAAACCAATCACTGAACGCTATGAGAGAATAGTAGGTGAAATTAGATTTATACAAAGTAAGAAAGAGGACAAAGATCAGGAATCGATACACTCAAGTACCACACCTGACCCAGGATACCAAAGCGATAGCAACAAACTCGCAATAAGACATCACAAACGAGAGCCAAGAGGTCAGGTCTTTCCCAGCAGGTGGCCACAATGAATCAATAAACAGACGCGCACTAAAACATAACAAACACAAGACAGAAATAACATAATGATCCACAAAAGAGTCACCGCCTTGGAACAGTCAGTAAAAAATATTTTACCGGAGGGCTTAAACCGGTTTCACGGCGCGAGTACAGGTGTGTTTTTCGTCGTGCATTATATTGCTGCATTTTGCAGCAAGTTTGTACGTGTATCTACTGTTGTGCAGATGAATCGCTTTTATGACGACGTTATTAGAAGAGAATAGAATAGAATACTTTTAGTAATCCAATCATGGGCCATTTCTGAATATTTAACAATGATAATTAATAAAACAGATCTACAACAAACAAAATACATAAGACTAAAGTAAACACTTCATCAATAATAAGACAAATACACAAAGTAAGACCACTAAATGGTGATTACGCAATACCTTAGTGATGATTAGTATGTAAATGACGGCTGCAAAGATTTCTTTACCGTCTTGTAGTAGACAGAGAGTGCCACATCATATGGTTGTTGTGGATGTTTGACCAACTGGAATTCCGATTCATCGATGCCAGCCATAGAAAGACATAGCAACAGTGGGCATGTAACATGTGGCATTGTCATGATGGAAACAAATATTGTGTAAACTTTCCATGCCTTTACACATTATTTGTATCAGAAGGTCAGCATAATACCTACCAGTTATAGTTCGACCTCTTTGAAGCCCTATAGCATCCCGACTTTTTTCAGGGATGGGTTTCCTTGATGATTGTGCAAATGAACACATGCGTCATCAACATTTACAAGCTGCTTGAAACTTCTGCATATCGCTTCAAAAATGGCAAAGTTTTCCCTGTACACGTTTCTGGTCCGTATCAATAAGTTTTGGTACCAATCGGGGGTAATCTTCGTCATTGTAGCTCCATGTTGAAAGTAATACGAATCCGTTCTTGTGAAATATTAAGCTGTGTAGCAGACAGACAGACAGACAGACAAAACGTTTATTCTCTTAAGTCATGTACATGACATACAAGGAATAACATATTAACATACATGACAGCAAAGGTGGTATTACAAAATAGTGTTTTTTTTTTTTTTTTTTTTTTACCCCTGTGTACCTCGCCGATTTTCCATGATAATACTTACATGTATTATGCCATTTATTTATGGCGTCCTGTTTGGTAACAGTAGTTGACCTGCCATGACTTGGGTCATTATCAAGACTTTCTCTGTAGCGTTTAAACTTAGCAGCCATTTCCTCACCATGCTGTAGGATTGGGCATCTCTGATCATGCCAAGGTTTGAATAACTGCCCAATGCCTAACATGTTCAATTTGGTTAGGCGTCGTCAGAGTAAATATTTGCAAGTATCCAATTCAGTCAAACAGCAACAGGACGATATTCGTTGTTTTTCTGAATATTTATTGCAAAATAGGAATCTATCATGAGTAAATATATATTATTATCCGTTGGGCAAGAACACAATTCTAATTGGAATTTAGTAAAAGGTTATATTTCAAGTAGTCTGTTTAAACCTAAGACCATGAACTTATTGACCGCCGCCCTTATCCAATCCAATCAGCGCATTTGATTAATGATTTTTTAAGAATTTGTTGCAAATTGATATTAAGTCAGATTTTCATGTCGCACTTTCGGAATCTTGATAGTATTTCAAAATTTACACATTGATATAACTCACATTCTGACAAAATTTAAGTGAGAATGATCAGGAATACCACAATCTCACACTGCAGACCAACCTGCGACATCGTCAGGAAGAGCCACAGAACATTTATAGTAACAATTCATCTGTAAGACAATAATAGCAAAACAACCATCTTTCTCTTCCACTTCAAGTAATTGCAAAACTAGAACAGACACGAAGTAATGCATGACTCACATTCTGCCAAAATCTGCTTAGCATCTAAAGATCTTTATATTGTTTTATCAACATTGCTAAAAGGTGGTTTTAAAATGATCGACTTAGGTTAAACTATGTTAATATTATGCTGCTTGGCATGTAAGGATCAAGAGGCCCCCTCCCTGAAAAATCACAAAATATAGGGATTCTTAGCAATCCTGGTCTAGATCCCCTGAAAAATTACGAAGCTACCGAACCAGCATCAATGTTGGGCCATCATCAGCACGCAATTCAAAACGCCATAAATGGCGTTTCGCTTGCGGATCGATGATGGCCCGATTATAGTGGTATTTGGATCCTCCCACCCCTCATCAACTTAAAAAAAATAAAATAAAAAATGAAACCTTTCAAAGTTTGACCCCGCTGACAAAATTTTCTGGATCCGCGCATGCTTGGCACAGTTGTACAGACTAATTAGCACACTTGCCATCCCTTGTCTTGTAAATCAAATAGCAACCACTTTTGTAAGATCATAGTCTCTGTTGCCAAACATGTAGGTTCGAGCCTTACCTAATGCTTTGCTTCTTTATCACTGATCAATCTTACCTTTTTCTATTACAGGGGAAGTTACCATGCTTTCTGATGTTCTTGTCTCTTGTGGATCAGTCTATTTCAGGTCTCTTTCCAGTTGGTATGTAAATTAAGTTAAATCAATTATCATTATGGTTCAAGGTCCGTTTTTTTCACTAAAGCAATACCTTAAACATCTACATTAACATCCTCGGGTTTCTCGTTTTTACATCTACAATGATCGATTTTTGGAATACCTTAACGAATCTGTATTTGATTGCATAGCAGTAATTTCGTGTTAGAAGCTAGGTCGATATCAATGTGTACAAAATATTACACACATACATACACACATATATACACAGCCATATCCACACATGCATGTGGCTAGCCATAGCAAAGTGGATTACAATTTTCTCACATACCCGTACCAGCACGTGGGAAAGATAAAAAAGAACAGCCGCACGTCAACTGCGGGCTTGGCGCACGTCGATCCGTGACGCCATTGTTATGTTAAAATAACGTCACCATGTCGCATCCCTTTGGACAACGACATGTCGCTATAAACATTTACAACATATGTTAAGGGCATTTTGGGTCTAGGGGGGTGGGGGAGACATCTAAAAACAAACTGAAAGACACCAGTTTCACCTTTCCAATGACAAACGTCACAATTTTAGGTGCATTTCGTACGCATGCGCAGAAGGAATACGGTAAGGTTTTGGAAATGAAGAACACTCCTATCCTTAACACTTTAGCATTTTTACTTTCTTAAAACTAGCAATGCATTTACTCAAATTTGGCCTAAACGGCACCCAGTATAAAGAAGTAAAATGAGGGGTGGGAGTAGAAAGTGCACTTTTTCACGGTATTGTAAATGGTGAATCGCTTTGAAACGTATTGTGTTACCTGCAATGCATATTTTACTGCCAAACTACACCAATTTTAAAAACATTAGGGCATTTTGAAAATTTGGTGTTTGTTAACATGTCAACTAGGGAAAATATACGCCTTATTGCTAGAACTTCTTGTTAATATGAAAGCGAAATAACTCAGTATCGTTGAGCATTCTAAAATGGTAAAGACGTGTCAAAATCTTATAAGCTGGTTGCTTTAATATATTTTTCAGCTCTTGGTCAGGCTTGCTTTGATACGTACCAATGTACATTGGTTGACTCTAACTCGGAGTGTGATATTGGCACTACGGACACATGTATTTGTATAG
The DNA here is from genome assembly GCA_964019695.1 of Loripinus fragilis. Taxonomy (NCBI): domain Eukaryota; kingdom Metazoa; phylum Mollusca; class Bivalvia; order Lucinida; family Lucinidae; genus Loripinus; species Loripinus fragilis. The sequence goes on along the minus strand of OZ026531.1, from coordinate 34,834,921 downwards.
CCGGCTACGTTGAAGAATTAACATTTTGCAAGAGTGAGTATATAGATCAAGGTGTATCAAACGGTTTAACAATATAAGTGTGCCTAGTTTGATTGGATAATGATGCTCAATGAACTGTCTCATAGATGTGGTTCCTTTTACTGCCGATGATATATGTTTTGATTGAGAAATAAGAAAAAACAAACCTCCAATTACACTCTCTTATCAACATTTTAGCAACAACATAATCTTGGGCGAAGATTTGGTACCAATTAAATGCATTTAAGCCCCTAGTGCCTTAATTAGGTTGCTCTTTGCTTTAGGCGGTAGTTCTGTCGTTGATTCATTGTTTATTGTTGCTAGTATTGTTTGTGGGGGTTCTAAGTTTGGTCTTTGTTTTGTTAAACAGTACTTAGTGTCTTTTCTAGTTTTGCAATCATCTTGGTCGGTTAGAAAGTGCTGATAGATTTAATCATTTTCCTAATGTCTTGTGACTGTTAGTGTGCTGTTGCTCTCTCTTTCTCACGGTGCGAAGGGTTGGTATGCAGTGTGTGATTGTGATATTTTGCGATCACACTCACTTCCTTTTTATTGTTTTTACTTGCACAATTAGTCAAATCATTTTTTTTCTGAAGTACGAGGGCCATTCAATAAGTAACTGGCCTACCCTACTTCCGATCGAGATAAGACGCTTTTTCTTTTATAAAATTAAGTAACTGGCCTACCCTACTTCTGAATCTCTAGCAAGAAATTCTTTGACTTTATGTTTAAAAAATAATATTATCTAATAATTTAGCAAAAATATAGCCACCATTGAAAGTGTGCTAAAACGACTTGGAAATATGCAACTCTACTGAAATTATATTTTAACAGATAATGAGAATTATCATGGCACACAGCATACATGTATTATAAGTTTTTTTCTTGTATCTATCTTAAGCCTATTTTTTGGCTATTTTTGTTACCATAGCAATGGTAAAAGTTAAATAAATGCCAGACTTTAACACTTAGGTTATTCTTCTAATAAACCAATTGGAAGAAATTGGTCACAAGCAACTTTCTTTTTTTGGACTCTGGAGGAGAGGAGGGGGGGGGTAGGGGGGTAGCATGACCTAATGGACTTTTACCAAGTTTGTTCAATTTATGCACTTTGGGCAAAATTGGCCACGCCCTTGTCACAGGGCCGCGTAGCGCAGGTCGCAACATGTCTGACTGCAGATACGTGTTTGACTTCAGATCCAGGGGTCGCAAGTTCCATCCCCACCCAGTCCCATACTTTCACAAAAATTGATCATGAAATAATTTCTACAGCCATTCTCCTACATTCCGCTGATTCAAGAAGGGTTGTTGTAGGTTACAAGCGAAATACTTTGTGTGTCTTCTCACAAATGAAAGATATAAAACAAATAAGACGTGATTTTCATACAGTTGCCTGGGTCATACCCAAGGGGTGGGACTTGGGGGTGTTTGGGGTCAAAAATGTCATTTTTGATATCAATAAATTGATGTCAATAATTTAACTTTTTATACCTTTTCTCTTTATATGTCACAAATCAGCAAAAAAGGTGTCAGGCCTTCGGTTTATTAGAGGAACATTTATGTGAAACCAAACATGCATCGTATATTTCAGTAATGTTAAAGTGTTAATAGGACATTCTTCAATAATGGCAGATAATTTCCACGCCCAATTTTGCCTTCAAAAAAGTCTCAAAACGTTTTTTTTTTCAAAGACGAAACTGAAATGAAGAGCTGTCGTCGATGTTATCCTTTGAAATCTCTCATCTGTTGTCGACTTCATCCGTTGATGAAGTGATCATCATTTTTTCAGACACCTGGTCTCTTCATGGGCGTGTAGATCGGTTATTAGACGGAACTTTGCTGCCAAACTTTACATAAATGCTGGTGGATAATTGTAGTTTTAGTGTGACCAAGTGATTATAATATATTTTGTTTCCTAGACGTTAGGCTGGAGCAGAAACCAGTACCTAACACCAATAAACTGTTCTAACCCAAGAATCAATGGACATGAGTGATGATTAAGGCCGAAGTTAACACGTCTACGTAGTCTCTTAAGAAAACTTTGATTGCATGTTTAAAGAGTGACTTACCGCATATGCTCATGCCTTTTCAGTAAAAATTGATGGAGCAACGCCATGTGAAGCTACAGACGAGTGCCCGTCCAATGCTGCGTGCGCAGGTCAGTGTACTTGCAACCGTGGGTATACAGCGGAGAGTTTTCTTTGTACAGGTACGTATATCTCATAGACATAAGTATATCAATGGTTTCTTCAGATGCACTTGCTAATGCAAGGTCTGATTAAATAACGATATAAACTTGCGATGAGCTTTGTTGTCATCAGTTATGTCAATCATTCCTAGCGTCAAGGGTATAAAACTTGAGTTCATTCTCAGACTCAAAATAAAGCGCAATGATTGGCTTGTGATTTTATGTAGGATGCAACGGTCTGCTTAGACATGTTGGTGTTTGTACTAGAAACAAGATTAAACCACTTTAGATAATTGCCCATGGTGCTGTTGTTGCTAGATTATCGATGTTGCTTTCATTGTATGTTTGTTGCTAGATTATCGATGTTGCTTTCATTGTATGTGCTTAGCTCTATACGTGTTTAGCTCACTTGAGCCAAAGTCTTCAAGGTGAGCTGATAGCATAGCAATGACTATCGTATTTGTGGTGTGTGGCCTACCAAGTTTGTACTCATGGTTAACCTAGGTTGATTTTTATTCCCCCAACTTTGAAAACGTTGAAGGGGCATAATGCTGTTGGCTTTTCCATGTGTTAGTGCGTCCGTCCGTTCGTCTGGTCAAAAATAAGTTAGGGATTTAAAAATTCATAAATGGACTCCTCATCAAAAAATTGTTGACCAGTATTTTCATACCTAAATTATCTCACTTTATGGAGTAATGTCCCTATTAAAGGGTCAGAATGGAATAACGATGCAAAATTTATAGCTAGGGGCTTCAAACTTTGTTAGCTGATCGTAAAGTAATTGGTGGTTTTTTTTTATCCGATTAATTGCTCATTGCAAATTTTGCAATCAAATAACTTCAAGATATCTGGAAAAATATTAAAGCTAGCAGCCTCAAACTTGGACAGCTGATTGAAGATGACATTTAAGAAGATTGACTGGAGAAATTAAAATATTTTTAGAGTTGTAATCAAGTTATTACGAAAGTTATTATAGCTAGGAGCTTCAAGCTTGGACAGCTGATACATTATGGTGAGTGGTATAGCTTGAACAAAGAACAATATCCTAATTCAAAAGCAAATGGTTGAACGCACAGTGTTCCATAAACACAAGTTATCGTTCAAAAATGAATTTTCAGTTACCATTGAAGCCAAAACCATTTTACTTACTAAATATGGTTAATCTAATAAGATAGTTAATAACAACCAACCAACGAACAAGAGTAAGTTGCTGTTTTGATCAGCGGTTCTGTTCCATTATATTCATTTGCAGTATGAATGACAGTTTGTTTGTTCGAAGTTGCCAAGTTCCAGTGTCTATACGGAATTGGTTCAATAAAGCTCAAATGTTAGAACCTTATTCTACCATTGAAAAATGTACCTTGGTCATTTTTACTATGAAAAAATACAAAAAAATGAGTCGCTTTGTTGATGTTCAAGTTATATTTTAGCCATAAGACTGAGGGATAATTTAGATCATCAATTACTTGAACGTTAATGATAGCTTTATCAAGCAAGCGCATGTGTGATAATCTTGACGTTACATCACAAAACTTGTAAAGTTACGTGTTAATTGATGACGTATTGTGTCAAACACCAACTGTCATGTGTATTGTCACGCATTGGAAAAGGCCATCATAATTTACATGCTGTAAATTGGGAATGAAACAGGCCTAATGATACCTCAGGGACTTCAAGGGCCCTGAAACCCTCAAGGTAGCCATATTGGACGAGGAACGGATTAATATGACCAAAACGTATTGTCTATGACACATGCCCAAAATGCTTTTCATGCCATGCTAGGTAAAATCTATTGTAAATCTCCATTTCTTGTGTTAGGTATTTGTTCTGTGATGTAGTTATTTTTGTACATTTTGGTTGTTGTCAAGCCCACCGGGGTTTAACTGTTGGATTTCTTTTGCTCCGGTATTTAGTTTTATGTACAGTTGGGTCCTTATTTTTGCTTTATCTTCTTTTTATTTCTTGATTTATATGTTCTAGGAGATAATTCATGGATAAGTTAGTGTGTCTTTGTCACTTTCCTCTGTGGTGTCCTGTGTCAAGTGTGGTTCATGATTGTATCAATTTCTGATCTTTGCCTCCTTACTTACTTTGATTTATACAATTATCTGACCGAGGAAGAAAGAGCTAGTTGCATTACTTTGATTGCATCATTGATGTCATTCCAGTGTCGATGTTCTGTTTCTTGTCCTCGTAAATTGGTCTTTGATCCATAATTTGTGTATTTACTGGTCAAACTCATTTTTTGTTTGGAAATGTACTTCATCTGTTTTATGGTCACAACTATTTTTTGGCTCCATGAAGCTGAAGTTGCAACCTGTTAATCATGTGGTGCCACCTGACTGCACTCAACCATTTCGAATATTTCTTTTGGCCTTAATAATTTGCTTGTGCCAGTATACCTAACTGTGCCTACATACTAATCATGACAGTGACTGTATACTACCAATATTGGCCCCAGCCATCAGATATAGGATGAAGAGGGATGTTCCCAGGATCTCGGTGTATGGCTCTTAACAAATTGATATGTATATATATTTCTAATCTAGTACGCCTGGTTTAATACTCTCTGTAACATGAAACAGGGATTTTATTAGAGAAAAATATACATGTAAGATGTACTTATCTAACGTTTTAAAGTATCCTTGCAAATTAATCCCTACACATTTTATTTATGTTGTAAAGATGTGAATTTAATCGCAGTCAAGTACGTCACAAGCATAAAAATTGTTTAAGAATTGCAGCATTTAACTTAACGGTTGGAATTAGGTGCAACAAAATAGCGTTATTTCGTTAGACACTCAGCGGCAGCAAGTTGGAATGGGGTTTTCAAATTAGGAATGTATGTCAGCAGAATACTATGCTTACATTTGACAGCTATCTGGTTTGGCAACACAAATACAAGTCCAGCTATACAGTGTACCATCTAGTTTTAAGACAAGAACGGGCTGTAACAAACTTATTACTATGTGTGGCATCCAGTGAATTCAGATAAAGTGTCATTAAGAGCTCAAGTCTGTCTGAAAACTTATTTTTTACATTTCATTTTTCATGACCAAACGACAATCCTCACAGACAATGGGAGCAACAATTAACAATGAATCAACAACAACAGAACAACCACTTTAAATTGTAACTGAAGCCATCAGGAGTTGAAATACATTATAGTGGCAAAATCGTCGCCATAGATTCTGGTGTTGTTAAAACATTAAAATCGTTTGGCTCCCATCAATGATGGATTTTTAATTTATGCAGCAGCATCACAGGGAAACAATCTTGCCAAGTTAACACAAAATGATGAAACAAAGAAAGGGACTCATTACTTACATATAGTTAGAGCTACAGAAAAATTTATTTGAGCCAATGGCAGGCTTAACAAATATAAAGCACCAGGCATCAACCAGTCGATGAGCGTTTTAGGTCAGGGTCGTCATTGAGTCTGAGGCCTGGCCCACCGTCGTGTTATTTAAAAGGATAAAATGCTATAATCTGTTATTGTGTCTAGAAACAGACATGCAGACTGTTGCATGACATGCATGCTATATTACATTTTTCATTACCTTTGATTATCTTAATGAAATGATCAATAAAACTAGGCTTCCAAACGATTATTTTGAATTAACAAAATTAGCTAAATTACCATGAAATACTAATTCTAATTTTTCTTGTTGCAGAAGAATATTCAATGTTTTACCAGCATTGTAATAATCAATCATCTCAGTCTGATTGTATTTATTCATGATTCGGGGAACATAGTTTTCCTGCGTAAACACTGTTTTATTGGTAGTTCTCTCATAGTTTTTTTGCTGCAGCCTCCATCAAATGTACAATACAGTTCATAAATCCCCATAATGCTAAAACAGAGAAAAAGCAGGGCACTTGGTATGCATGCTTTACCAAATTCACGATTAGGGGCCTAGTTTACTTTTGTAAACACTGTCTCAATGGTTGGTATATTTTGTAGTTACAACTGCATCAATGTATAATACAGTTAATGAATGCATGCAGTTAAACACCCATCTTAAAATATTTGCCTATTTGTTTCAGGTGTAGTTGGCATGGGCTGTACGTCAAATTGTCAATGCATGGATTTACTAGCTAATACGGTCTGTACATCGTCACAATGTACTTGCGTCAGCGGATATACAGGACTTACTTGTACAGGTATCACTTTCATCCACTGTGACCATCCTGAAAACGTGTTTTAATTAGCTATTGTCACTTATTATCTGGTAAACAGTAAATATTGTACATATAACTTAATAAGTATATTTATGATACAACACAAGATAGCAATTTGTTTAAGGTCGAGCTAATAATGCAATAAAGAGAACAGAAGTTAATTAATAGGAATGAATATGGCAGTAGCTTCATAGAGTGAAATGCTTGTTTTAAGAAAAAAGCAAGATAAAGTACATGTTAGGTTCCTGACAAAAACGGAACATCTTTTTTTGTTTCAAACGCTCAAACACACTGAATATGTAATAGTTGTTTGCGCATTTACGTTAGATGAGGCTGTAAAACAATTAATGTCTTTGATCACCGAAAGCACAAGAGCTAGGGATGCAAAAACTTTTTTTTTGTTGTTTATGAAAAGCCTATTCGATTCTAATATATTTCTTATGATCGAATTACTACAGTTCAGCATGATTCAGTAAAAGTAATACCAAAGGCTATTTTGTTTTGCAGTGACAATTCAATATGCCATATATTTTACTGAATCATTATGTCAATAAATTTAAACATTTTATAAGTACTGTCTATTTTTTTTTGCATTTCAGAAAATAGTTATTTTTTCTAAATTCAATGGAATCAAATATATCCAACTTTGAGTCCAATTTACACCAACCACCTATTAGAAAGGAAACTTAACTACAATGCACCTTCAACTCAGTGAATTCAAATACACATACATCTGTAAACTATGATAGACATTTGAACAAATGTAATCATTATTGGCAAAATCAACACATTCAACTTAATAAGGAGACCATAGTTTAGGATTTGACCTCCCTTGGTGACAAATTTTCAGGAAAAAAGTTGATAAAACATTTTTGTAGTTACATCGTGTTGTGGTGTAGTATCGTCAATGAAATTTGCAAGCAAACTAACAAATCACAGAACTTCTGAACAGAAATTTTAGTAACTTTGTTTTAAATTATGCAACTTGATGAGTTATTAAGCTACGCTAGTGCTTTATATATCATAAGAGGGTCTGTTATTTTATCTTTACAAATATAGATATGTACATAGGAAACTCTAATGCGCATGTATTAGATGGTATTGCATATTTAATATCATTACAGTTTATTCAGATATACACTGATAACTATTAAATGAGCCGCCGCATGAGATTTCCAACAATTTGACATTTTGACAAGTGTAGACTCGGACGAGCCTCTGCAGCCAGCTTTTAAGCTTAGAAACTCCAAATGGTGTTCAGTCAGTAGCCTAATAATCATAGAATACTCAAACGACTAGCAAAGGCTCTGATCAGACTGCGCGTATGCGCAGGCTGATCTGAGGCTTTGCTGGTCGCACAAACCACATTGTTGGAAATCTCATGCACTGGCTCAAATATAAGATGACGAACTTACCAAGTTGGTGTGTATGTTGGCCTTATGACAACAAACACGTATAAATGTCTTTAAGTTTGGTTGTTACTCCCAATGAGAACAACAATAAACAATAATTCAACAACAAAAGAACCACCGCCTTAATACGGACATCCGCCTACTGGGGGACTTAACTGCATTTTACTCTGGTACCAAATGTTCGCCCTAGGTTCTGTTGTTGTTAAAGCACAATGAATGTTTAGCTCTCATGAAGACTTCCTAACTTATGCAATGCATCATCACAGAGAAAATGCAAAACCCATATTGGTCAAAGACAAGAACCCTAGTCTGCTACATATCTTATCTTGGGTCACAGTTCTGTTGACTAGAATTTCGCTTTAATTAAAGTATACCGTGGACATATTCGAATGAAACATCTACAAGACGTTGACTTATAACATTATATGGGCATCGACGTGAGAAAACCTGTCTTCGGGGGTTTGCAAATAACACAGGTGCAGACCAGCCTGTGCATCCACGCAGCCTTATCAGCGCCTTTGTTGTTCGTATTTTGAAAGTAACATATGTAAACTTGCTACAGGTGAAATTTCAATTTTCCAGCTAGTCTCTGTAGCTGGTTTGAGTCTGGCTTTGTCGGAAACCCCAAAGACAGGTTTTGTTGCGTCGAGGCCCATATTATGATTTCTTTTAAACTATTTTCCCCTTTCAGATGCTGTCATCGGGATGGTATGTTCCAATGACGCTGATTGTCAAAATGTACTTTCTAACACTGTATGTACGCCATTTAAATGTGCATGTGCTGCAGGTTTCTCAGGATCAGGTATAGTATTAGTTATAAAGATGGTAGGGTGGAGCTTACCATTTTGTATCTGCCCGCAGTGTGTTTATTTTTAATATCGGTTAGTCATATTAGGTGAAAACTGCTTACATGTAACAAAAATATTTTTAATGTTAATCTTATTCCTTCAACCTCAATTGTTAAGTAGCTGATATCAGTATTTCTGACTCTATTATTTTGTAAACACTACGTAGCTTAATATTTTTAATGGAAAGCGCAGACAGTTCACAAGGAATACAACGCCTTTTTAAGAGAATTTTCTATTTTGAAAATGGACTCATCAATTGAACAGAATCATTGCTTGATCCAGTAGTCTCGCTTTAATGTGCGTAAGTTTTACAGCGTTCTGACCACATCATTGAGCACTATACATCCATATCATTAATGAAATCATACCGTTGAAGAAGTTGATAATTTTATAGTATTTGCACCTGAAAAAGACTCACTTTGTGTGCTGAATAGATTTAAAATGGTAAAATTTATTTACTTTCAGCATGCAGTTCAACCGGTGCTGGGAAGTTATTACAGACAACAACAATTCCTTTTGCTACCATTCTGCTATCAGTGATTTACAAGTATCTCAGTTGAGATGTATAGTTCAACTCTTTCAATACTGAGTTGCAAAACCTTTTATCTGCTTCTTTCTTCAAAATTTCCTTTTTCAATAAAACATTCAACAATACCATTATATTGCCCAATGGTTCAGATCCAACTGATTGCAATGACTATGAACAGGATGAAAGTTGTTACTAGCAGGGAAAGAGAAAGCTGAACAGTTTTTAAGTAAAGTGCTAGCTTGTAATTATACAACTTAGTCATTCTCGATATTTGCTCTTGATACATACTTGACTTTTTTCAGAACCATTCAAAGTCTACGTTTTTTGTTATGTTAACTATGAACGTTTACCTTTAGGTAATAATAAGAGTTTCAATATATAGAGTATTTTACACGAGTGATTATTTCATATGACATTTATTAAACGAGCCTTTGGCGAGGGTTAGGTGTGGCACTCGATTGTATCGATTCGTGATCTTTGCACCCTTACTTACTTTGATATGAAATGCTCACAAATATAAGATTCTGTATCATTAGACATTTTAAATGAGATTTTATCATCTTCAAAATTAGTTTGTTTCAGTGAAACTTTGCATTGTTGTCACGGACGTCGTCATGGCATTACATGTTTCCGCCGAAAGTGTTATGTAACGTATGGTCATAACATTATTTATGAAATGTCATTATCCACTAAATAACAGTAACGACATATGATGAAAACAAATATGGGATGTAGATTTACACAATTCTGAGACTGTTCAAATGAAATGTTTTATGCCTATGATGTGTGTCATCTCAATGTACTTTGGTCATTTGAATATGATAGTGTTTACTATGTAAATAAGTACAAAAAGTCAATATTAACCTTGGGCCTGTCATCAAAGAAGGCCTATATTGATTTTTTTAGTTTCGATATTTTCACTAAAACGACCATTGAAATAAATGCGTTACACCAATTTCAAATTTGTTCAAAATACGCGAAACAGCTCTTGTAGTTGAGCCTTAATGGAACAAATGAAGTCAAAACTCATATTACAATAAATTATTTCTGATGAATTTGTATAATGTTTTGATTAAACGGTCCTGGCACATAAGGCATGATATTGGGTAAAGTACCATTGCATATTTTAAAAACTCTTAGTACATGGCTGAGTATTTTTTAACACGTAAAATATAATCTTCTTCGTTGTAAACTATCGCCAATAGCATAGTCTCAGATGAGACACTGCGTTATGCGATGTCTGATAAGGGTCTGCATTGTTTGCTATTTTGAACTACTGGAGTATAGCCCTTCAAATGGAACACTGTTTTTTGGCAATAACATTAAATCTAAAATGGGAATTTTAAATTTAATTCGACAAATATATTTTAACCAAAACACCCTAACCAAAAATATTTTTTTGAAGTTTGTATATGTTTTGGTAAATGCTGGGATATGATGGAATTTTAACATTCTTAATGTTTTATGCCAAATAACATTCCCTTCTTGGACCTTGCGCGATATGGATCAATGACTATCAGTTGAATATACACCATGTATATACTAATATAAGACAATTTACAATGCACCAGTGGGTTTTAAATGTAGCTGTATATCGGCTTGCGTTGCTGTTTATCAGCATAGTCAACAATATTTCAGTTATCTAACCATGTCACAAAGACGGTACCGACACAAACCAAAGGCTACATCTATAGATGTCTACTGCCCAAGTTGGAAGCGCCCATGTGCCTACCGATTTCATGAATGAGTCTGCTTATTGATCTCACCACTCCCATATGAAAACATGCATATTTTTTAGCAGTAAAAGTTAAATATAAAATGAAATGTAGTACATGTAAGTGCCCGTAAATCTGTGATCTAATTCGTATTTTCAGGCCTGTGCATTTCTAGTTGTACGCTCGCACATACAGACACATGAACAAAACATACAATTAGGTAGCCAGACAGAAGCAGATAAAATGATGGTACTTGGTAGGCATGAAACGCGTTAATAACCCGTTATCCGTAGAACTATATAAGCAGCTTGGATTGCATCGTAAACCGCACCATTTGATTTTACAAAATAATCGTCTGCTGTAATCTCTAATGGACATTTTATAGCTGAGCAAATACAACGATATCTATCCAAGTTGTATTGCACTGACCATACAAAAATGGGTACTAAACGGGTATTTTCATTCCAACAAAAACTAAGTTATTTATTTTTACAAGATATCAGAGCAGTAACATTGATATCATTCTCCGCCAAATTTAAATCATTTTAGGGTTTTGCTATATCTATGCGCATGCACATTTTCAGAGTGAAGAAACCTTCATGTAAAATTTTAAAAACGAAAACATTTGAGGTGCAATATACCAGTACTATATCTCAATTTTATTATGAGAGAGCTTACTGCAATATCTATTTAATTATATCAGTAATTAAATTTGGTCTCGAGGCGACAGAAACTGATTGTGTTGCATACAAACAGTAAAGCCTGGATGCACTATTGCACTTGCCTTTCATTGTCAGCGCATGCGCGATATTTTCTAGATCAAACTGTCTGCTATGGCGCATCACCTACGAACAACAGGTATTGTGTCAATACGTGGTATGCATTACTCCTAACACTGCGGTCTAAGGTAGCGAGTGGCAAATGACTATAAACAATCCGTCTGTGGACATTTGATAGCCAAACCATAAAAATGAACATTTTTGAAAACGTTTTGCACATGGTCAGGCCATAAAAGCGTTTCCGTCACATATGATGACGCAGATCGATACAAGATTGAATTAACCAAGCGGGCAAATCACATACTGTCCTGCCAGCCAAGAGTGACAGTGACTTCATGTTTTGTTTTCAAAGTAATCAGGGACTTATAATCGATATATCACGTGTGTATTAATCCTATCCATAGGATAGGATTAATACACAAGTGATCTATCGATTCGCGTTAGCTCAAGCGAAGTGCACACGTAAGTGTTTTACTAAGCAATTGTAAACAAAGTATTACGTCACTGTCACTTTGGTTAGCACGACAGTAACTTAATGACGCATTTGGTAAACAAGTGTGTCACATGTACCTACATGGTCACACAATGCTCAAATCAGATAGTCCAGTATTGACATGAATGCCACCTATCGGAAGATAATGCTTGGTGTTCCGCATTGTGCAATATTGCATCAGGTCTTCCATCGCTCGCCCTGTAAACAGTGGGTCTTAGGCTCGATCCAGGCTTCACCAAGCTGTGGCATCTTAGCTGTTGGAGGTACGAGAAAACATAAATTTAAAACATTTAAAAAACACACTCAACCGTCTATATAGGGAGCAATCATATATATTTACTATGTTATGAGTCACTCACCCAGTGGAATAGTTTTGGATAAAGACTGGAGTTATTTCAAAGCCTGGTTTCCCGCTTTGCTGTGTTGAAAGACATGTGCGACGACGATGTGCATACGGATTGTTCTCGTCTGGAGACGTTATTGCTAACAATATGAAGCATGGTTTGGCCACCTTAAACTCGCCAAAAATCGCTGTTTATTGTCTGGGCCCTCTTTTTCTTTGTCAGTAAAAGCGGGACACTGAGACCAAAATTGATTTGTAAGTCAATGGTTTCTATTTCTGTTTTGCAATAAAACGGCATCATCTTCACTATCAGGCTCCATTTAAGTGACGCTGGCAAGATAGTATAATTCCAACTATCACCCCTAGGTGCTGTGGACTACCTGATGAACAATTATACTTAGCACCCGACCTTGTGTAATAGCGAATCAGATCGTCCACATATCAGCACAGACAAGCGCAAAACACCTATATACTATACTAAAACAGGCATGACATAAATGCATACTATATCTCTAGTCATTGAATTTTCTCCCCGTTGAAAAGTTTCCGATATGGAACATTTGGCTTCCCACTTCGCTGCTAAAACACATAGGGGCTTATTGACATGCGCGGCGACGATACGCATATAGTTCGTTTACGTCATGAGACGATATGTATCAAAGGTGAATATGAGACACTTCGTTGTTTATTGTCAAAAACATAAAGTATGGGTACTTGTTTTCTTAGTAAGAGCAAACGTAACACTGTGGCGTACAAAACCACACGATATACAGCATCTCCATTTAATGACGTTGCATTAAGATTTTTTATTCTAGAGGATGGTACATTTGTATTACACGCCATATAGACAGATTTTATATTCCTTTTAAAAACACGTGTACACTTAACAAAATTTCAAATTGGTCGCTTTTTAAACTCATTGTTTCTGACCAATAATAACATTGAAATGAATATTGCTTAAATATGTACAGTTTAATGGGCAAAAGTTTAGCGGTCTTTTAGAAAAGTTGTCTTTCAATCCATGTTTTTTTTTAAAATGCAAAAATATGCTTTTTTAAAGAAAAGGGTTTTGAGTGAAGTTTTATATCAAATTTAAGTGCAGTTGGTAATAAACTGGTCTAGCAGATTTCGAAAAACACCAATTTTTTACGCATTTTTTAAAAAATCACAAACAAATACCCCAAACAGAATAGAACTTGATTCGTCCATTTTGTGTTGACAAACATTACACTGCTGCTGCGCCCTTTCGGTTTGATTGTAAAACTTAAAAAACTTAAAACTACCATATTTCAGCTGCTTCTCAGTCTAGACTACTAACTTTGGTACCAACTTAAAGCCTAGGCATAGACCTTTCATTACATGTCAGATATGCAAATTATCTAATTTGAGTATAGATGAATATTATTGATGAGGACTTTAAAATAAGGGAAAATTGGAAAAATACCTGTAGATTAACTCATTTCTGCCCCAAAACATCACTGATGTATATTGTATGTTGCTATATCATAACTGATACAATTTGAAAAGTTGTTTCATCTGGTGGTTCTAGATGTAAATTATCCCATTTGCATATTCATGAATATTTGTGGATAGGAAAATCATTTGAGAGAAAAACAGGAAGTAACGACTAGAAAGTTGGACCCTGTGATAGTAGACCTTCCTTACACCCCTATGACGATTTCTACTGGATGCCAACGACTAGAAATTTGGACCGTGTGATAGTAGACCTACCTTACACCCCTATGACGATTTCTACTGGATGCCATATTGTTCATTTGGACCACCAACATGCAAAAGTATTGTCTTCAAAATTTAACCCGTTTGGGTTATGTGAAATTGAATGGTTTCTCTGACAACCTATAAACTAATTCTAAAGAATGGAATGTGCCTACAGAAATACTTATATCTCAGCAGCAACTCATCCAAGAATACTAAACTTGGTATCAAACTAATTCTTAGTCATAGATTTTTTCTGGACTGTCTGGTATGCAAATTATCTCATTTGGTATTAAAGAATATTTATGAAAACCTGAGAAATTAGAGAGAAAGCTGGTACCAAATTAATGCTGAGACAAAGCTCTTCTACTCTGGTTAAATATGTAAATTACCTAATTGTCATATCCATCAATGTTAATGAAAATTATAGAAGTAAGAAAAAAATTGTCAAAAAGAAAAACAAGGGAAAAAAGGCGTGGTAAACTCATCTCAGAATTCTTTTACCCTCTTGTTCAACATTCAAATGACTAAGTAAAAGAAAACTGTTCAAAAACACTGCTAAACGTTTGCCCATTTAAATGCACATATATAGGCAAAACATCATTTCAATTTTATAAGCGTTTGGTCAGAAATAATGAGTTTGAAAGGTGACCGATTAGAACTTGGTTTTAGTATAATCACAAATTGGTAATTTTACATATTCTGGTTCAAAATTCGAGTTTGAAATTGGTCTTGTAGCAAATTATCTCCTTTTTGAATAAAAGTATAGTGATTTTCAATGCATCATTTCTTCTTTACCCATGCATGAAATGTTGCCTTTTCCGTAATATTGTGTGGATTGTCCCCACACTCTATTGATGGGGTGGTAGTAACTTTGAGATATTCTGTTTTCCACCTGTTCTTCTGAAATGCGTTTCCTATGCCATTCAAACTTTCAACTGAATTTCCGTTAATATGAGGCTTCAGGTGAATACACAATGTTATTATAACTGTTAACTCTGCTTCAGCTTGGCAACCCTTTTCTGGTGGATCTTATTATTGCACAAATATATAAAATATTGTGCTGCCAAAATTGACCATTTGTGTTCAACTAGTGTTTAATATCTTATTGAGTAGGATTGGTTATCTAGGACATCATTCTGAATCAACGATATGCCAGAAAAGCACATTTCCAAGGCAGATGTAACTACAGTCATGGTTAATTTCAAATATGTTCTTGAAAAAGTTATCATTTGGAAGCAAAGACTACACAAAACAGCTGAAAGTGTACAACATTTCTAGGCCTGACTAGATTAATTCAACCATTTAGACCTCATCTGAGTGAGTTTATAATAGCTTCAAAGTTCCAGAATAGAATCAGTGATTTAAAAGGACAAGACCATTAAATATACACTGTTGTCAAGGGCAGTGAGGCGTTCTCCGTGTCAAATTCGCCATATATTGGCTTGGTCCTGCTGTGACACTTTTTTTTTCAGAAAAAATATAGGATCCAGCTACCAGAGCGCCATTGTGTGCTGGAATGCGTTCTGGAGATCAAAAACCCTGCCTGAGCATGTTTTTAAATTTTTTTAAGAGGCAGATGGAAAAGCATTTCAGAGTAAAGCATTGACACCAATGTTAATTTTTTTACGGTTTTGAAGTCATACAAACAAAACCTTTAACTAGAATATGCTGTCTTTGAGTGTAAATTAAGAAAAGATGGAATTGTAAAGAGTCTATTTTTCGCGCCTTTTTAGGGCACCCATTTGTAGCAGTATTTTTCGTAGCGCATGATAACGATTTTCTTTTTAAAATAAAAGTTCGTTATCTTATGTACTTATGTTAAGGGATGGGTTAACAGTCTTGTGACGTTTTCATCAGCGTGTAAATAGTGGCTGCTAAGAGTTCATTTTCTCCAACTTAGGGACAGCTAGTAGTCAAAAAGTGTCTGATCACGTGAATATTGTGTAAATCACATTTATAAATGCCAGCCATGGCAACTTGTTGTTATTTACTGTTGAGTCCTTATCTTTGCTTCATCTCCTTGTTTTTCTTGATTTATATGTTCTGGGAGATGATGCATTGATAAGTTAGGGGTCTTTCATGCAAACCAAATATCTATGTGTCTTGATCCTCATCTAAATAAAGGGTGCCGTTGGCGCCGTTAAACCGGTTTAAGCCTTCTAGTAAAATATTTTATTGACCGTTCCAAGGCGGTACTTCTTTTGTGGATTTTTTAAATGTTTTTTTCTTTCTTGTGTTTGTTATGCCTTTGTGAGCGTCTGTCTATATGTGCCTTGTGGTCACCTGCTGGGAAGGGCTGACCTCTTGGCTCTCGTTTGTGGTGTCCAACTGTGAGTTTGTCACTTTCCCATTGGTATCTTGGGTCAGGTGTGGTACTTGATTGTATCAATTCCTGATCTTTGCACCCTTACTTACTTTGAGGCGTTGTCCTCATGGAAATCGAATCTTTTGTAAGCTGTCCATGCCTGTTCACCTTAATTTGATTCATGAAGCTGCCTCAGAAAATACCTTCCAGTTACAGGGTGGGTAGTCACGAGGTTTTTGTTTGAATACACTGTACGGAAAAATGTCTGACTTCTGTTATAAGCAAAAGTAAGAAGAGATTTCTCCGTGTTTTTCCTCTTTGCGCAGTAAGTAATAAACTATTTTCCAGTCCACATTTTCCCTGACCTAACGATGCCAGTATATCCTCATAAAGCTTCTTCCTTTGAGTATAGACTCTGCCATATTTTTTAGTGTCGAAGATCGAGCCTGAGTTATAGAAATAAACTATACAGACGACAATTATTTTCTTTGTGACAGAGTCTGTATGGACTGGAAAATAGTGTATAACTTTCTACGCAAAGAGGAAAAACACGGAGAAATCTCTACTTACTTTTGCTTAAAACATCATTGTGGAAAAGAAGTCAGACATTTTTCCGTACAGTGCATCCAAACAAAAACCTCGTGACTACCCACCCTGTAACTGAGGCAGCTTCATTAATCAGATTAAGGTGAACAAGCATGGAAAGCTTACAAAATATTCGATTTCCATGAGGACAACGCATCAAAGTAAGTAAGCACGTTTCTGGTTGGAAATAAGGATATTGGGACCAATTCATCTTTTTTGTCATTTGCAGTTCGCTGCTTTTAATAATTATACACAATCGTTCCTGCCAGGTACGAAGCTATGCAGCAATAAACCTCTCTCCTCTGTCGTGTTTAGCATTCTTTTTCACCATGCGTTTAGATAGGACATCCTCTGGCTTTGTTCCTATAGCTACCATGGGTTTATGAACCTGCTTGGAATCTAGCTCTTTGGGACTAAGGTATTAAATAATTGTCTCACAGAGGGCCATCGTTTTCCATTTGCTTAAAGTCTTTAGGGTAAGTGACTTCAGACATACGGCGTTATGGTTTCAAGTGGTCTGTTTCGACTTGATATGTTTTCAATAAGTCTGTTTCGACTTGTAATGATCTGTTAGGACCAGTAATGTTTTCAAGTAGTCTGTTTCGACTAGCTATGTTTTAATTATTCAGTTGCGATCTGTAATTGTTTCAAGTGGTCTGTTACGGCCTGTTATATTTCCAACTGGTCTGTTTCGACCTGTTGTGGTTATATTATTTATAAATCGTGTTTAAGTAGCCTTACACTGTCCTTTGTAATTGTACTTATATTCAGTGTTCAGCAAAGTTGCACATATTAACCAACATATTTGTTATTCCCTGTCTTGGAAATAATTACCTATACATGCTACCTTTTATTGTAAAATGTTAGCTAGTGTCTGTAGTAAAATATGCAGATATGAGCCCTTACCTAATGGCTTCGCTGCTTCATCATTGATCAAGCTTGTTTGTTCTATTACAGGGGAAATTAGCATGTTTTCTGATATGCTTGTCTATTATCTCTAGTGCAGGGGGAGCACCTGATATGTACTTTTTATCACAGGCAAATCAACATAAGTCAATTAATGTTATAGCGCACAACCCATTTTTTTTTCACTACAACAACGTTTTAAACATGTATAGAGATCATTTACAATTTGCAAGCCCACGTTTCTCGTTCACTTACCTATTTATTAGTGTTTAAAAACTATTTCCGATCACTTTGATTGCATAGCAGAAAGTAAGTAAGTATGATCAGGAAATGCTACAATCACACGCTGTACGCTAACCCACGACATCGCGAGGAAGAGCCACAGAACATTAACAGTAACAAAACATAAGAAAATTAAAGCAAAGCAACCAGCTCTCTCTTCCTCGTCAAGATGATTGCAAAACTAGGAAGGACACAAAGTAATGCATACCGAAACAAAGACCAACACAGAACCGCCACAAACAATGGAAGTATATTATAACAACAAATTAACAGCAACAGAACCACCGCCTTAGAACCGGATGGCAGCCTAAGCCATCGGGGGGGGGGGGGGTTAAATTCATTTTATTGGCGCCAAATCTTCGCCCTACAATCTGTTGTTGTTAAAACATAAAAAAATGTTAAGCTCGCATGGATGCCTTCTAACTAATGCAATGCATCACCACAGAAAAACAATCTAATCAAAGTAACACACTATGACGAAACAAAGGAAAGGGCTCATGACTCGCAAAGAAAATCTCAAGTTGAGCTACGGTGGGCCCAG
This sequence comes from Loripinus fragilis, assembly GCA_964019695.1. Taxonomy (NCBI): domain Eukaryota; kingdom Metazoa; phylum Mollusca; class Bivalvia; order Lucinida; family Lucinidae; genus Loripinus; species Loripinus fragilis. The sequence goes on along the minus strand of OZ026531.1, from coordinate 34,816,076 downwards.
CCAAGAATAAGCAGCAGGCACCAACCAACTGATTAAAGCTATACGGAAGGACCGTCATTGAGTCTAAGGCCTGACCCACTGTCGTGCAATTAAAGAGGAAACCATAGCTATCAACCATGATTGGGTTTATAAACCGGCATGGAGACTGTCAAATGATATTCATGTTGTATCCCACTCTTTTATAATGTTCATTTATCTTTTTAAATTGATCACTAAAACAAGGTTTTTTAACAATTCTTTTAAATTTATAAACTAAATCACCATAAAATACAGGTTCTGATATGCATTGTTGCAGAAGAGGTTTTAAACCAATATTGTATTTAACAATCAACTCAGATTGTCTGTAGCAAAATATAGAAAAAAAACTTTACGAAGTTTATGGTATCGATAATCTTGTTCTAATAACTTTTGTTGAAGTCATCAACATTAGAACATACTCTTGCAAAGCGAATAAGTTGCGAAATGTATACACCATAGGAAGGGGAGCGAGGAACTTCCCGTCACGAAATGGGAAATTGACTATTTCAAAATTAAAATCGTCCAGTTAATCATACATTTTGGTGCATCTTGTTAGCGCTGTCAATACCAATAGTTTACACAATATTTGAAAGATACGAAAGTGCCATAATTAAATAATTTATCATTTTTATCATTTTCAAATTTAAAATGGTTCCGCTCTGCTGAACAAAATGGCTTTCATAGCTTAAAAACACAATCTTTAAACGACATCTCTTCCTGAACTTCAGGCCCGTATTCAAAATGATTTCACACACATGTGACCGTCTTGCGAACACGCTAAAATGGTTCTGCTAAACAAATTGGCCATCGCATAGATAAAGCATTTTAAACGCTATTTCCTTCTTGTTGCGTAGATGTAGGAGAGATTATTTGGACAAACAAGTAAAGGATATGCACATAGAATAATAGGCATCTTAGCATTCTGAATACGGACTGAAAGGTGACCCTACTAGTATCACTATCCAGGTATCAATTGTTTTCTTCTTCAACCTTTTTATAATCTTTTAGAATGCAACAGACTTGGACATTTATGACGATAGTGCCAGCTGCGTCACCTACAAATTCGTCTTGAATATACGGCAAAAGTTAAATCTAAGCAAAATTCAAAAGTTTGATGAAATCCGATTTTAACGTATGAATTTCTTACGATGTTTTAAAGACAACAATGTGTCGCCAACGCTTTGATGAAACAGACCACATAGGTTTTGATGCTCGCACACACAACACAGGGGAATAGATGAATGTTCATGCAAAACTTATTCCCGTGAGCTGGCTTCTTTTATTTTATTATTTCAGGTCTCAGTGAGTCTTGCACTAATACGGTTCAATGCACTGCATCTGACACCAACTCAGTGTGTGATATTGGCAATACGGACAATTGTATTTGTAAAGCCAACTACGTTGAAGAATCTGCAGTTTGCACGGGTGAGTACATAGGTACAGTTTGTCAAACTTTTGAAAGTCAAACTGTGATAGTTGCCTTATTCATCATTGTAAACATGATTTTGGTTGCTCAAAAAGACCGTCTTAATAAAATCTTATTTTTAATACTGGTAATATATCATGCTTTGGTTAAAAAATAAGAAATAACGTTTATGGCTCAATGAAATTGGATGTTGCAACCATTTAATCCTTTTTTTGTTATTTATACCTTTATTAAGTATTCCAATCAATTAGTACAATTCTATGCATAGCACTTAACTATATACAAATTAGTTAAATTGTAAACAACTACTCAGTGCATAAATAGCAAGTATCAGACTGACAGGCTTAACAATGATCATTTTAAAAAAGATGGAAGAATGAGGTAAAAATAAACAGAAAAAGGAAACGTGTTACTGTAGCGCACACATTTTATAGGCATTTTTCAGACTGATAGTTTTTTTTTACTTTTATCCTGCTTTAATAACTGCAAACAACCAATTTGAACATTTCCTTAAGAAAAAATAATGTCATGTTTCGGGTTACCTACTTATGACCGTGTCGACATAAACAAAGACAAAACGATAATTTTGGTTGTATAATAAAGAGTGTCCATATGTAAGTAACACATAGGAAAAATGTCCAATTTAAATGAATTTAATGATCTGAAAATTTATATTTTTAAGATAGGGGTCAGTTGTTTCATGAGACAAAATGTTATCAGCGAAAGATTCCCTACTTTTTTAAATCAAGAAACACGAGATGTATCAAATTTTTTGTCATGGGCCTCTCTATTCATCGAGGAATCACTCTCATATCGTTTGGCAGGTCTGCGATACCGTCTGTTTGCTTATTTGACGTTCATCTGTTTGTACCCTTTCACACGATGGCTTAAAATCTCTTCTACTTAAGAAATGTTTCAGTGACCTAAATTTATACGAAGCAGTATTGTAATCAGATTTGGTTGTACAGCTGAAACTTAAGTTTTTGCTGATGAAGCCAACTCATGATGACATAACCGAAGCAAAGGGAGTTTACATTCAACTATCTTTTGAATGATATAAAGTGAAGTTCATATTGTGTAATTAAAGTCCGTCAGTATAGGACTTTCAAGGGGGATCTCCCTGTGCGTCTCTAAACGAAATAAAATATTATTTATACACCTACTAACAAATGCCTATTTTGATATTCCAAGTAACATGCTTTTTGTTGGAATGTGTGAAAGAATATACAATTAAAAATTTAAAGTATTTTTCTATCTTAATCCCAAATAGTCTATATTTGAGGGTTTGTGTAAAGACTCACATGAATGTACAGTCAGGTATGGCATGAATACATATAATGATTTACCTAATAAAGCGTGTTAATTGGCAATTAGGAGCCAAAAATCATAAGATTGCGTTTTCAGCAAGAGAGTCAGCAGCAGAGAGTCAGATAAAGAATATAAAAATCTATCATGAGTGAAGGTCTGCCGAGTGATCGCAAACTAAAGCTCCCAGAAGATCCTAATAAGTTGAGATGCGACATAGCATAATGCCGTCACTTAAACATAACAATAACGTCAGATGGCCTTTGATGTACGACAGTTCAATTTTTATCTCTAGCACAGGTTGATAAGGGTATGTGAGATAGAATTGTCTCAAATGTGTAAAAACAGCGGAACCTTTTTCTGTTGTGCAAGACATATTTGTCTACAAAATACTATACAAACCTTAATCTTAATTATAGCAAGAAGTAAGCAAAGCTCACAAACCCTGGGTAGTAGCCACCAGAGGTTGTAACACTTTCCGAGAAATGACAAAATTGATAAAGATTTTATAATCCTAAATCAAGTAGTTGCTGAGAAAATGTTGATGAAAAATGTCCATATGTGATATATAGGAGTGACAGAAGGAAAAAAGAAAATTTGGAAAAAAAAGCAAAATGAGGATTAGCATATTAATTTTCTTTCTCTCCAATGAACATTTCTGTCACGTATTTCTCAGCTCCTATTAGAGCCAGTGTTTTTTTAATTTTGTGTACACCTTCAGGAAGGCAAAGCTCATTGTGTAAATGACAATTAAGATGCATATTCTCATTTTGCCTTCTTTTTTCAAATTTTCAATTTTTCCTACTGTCACTCCTATATAATACATATGGATTTTTTTGTCGAAGATTTCTCAGCAACTAATTGAGTTAGGATTCTGAAGTTTGGTACAAAGCTTGATAGTGACGACTTGTATTTTGTAACAAAATCAGCCACATATTGCTTGTCAGTTCCTTTATTTGTCACAGATATCTCAGCTCCTATTGGAGCCAGTGTTTTCTAATTTTGTGTACACCTTAAAGTAGGCTACGCGTATTGTGTAAATGAAAATTAAGATGCTTATCCTCATTTTGTCCTTTTTTTCAAATTTTCAAATTTTCCTTCTGTCACTCCTATATAATACATATGGACATTTTTCTGTCAAAGATTTCTCAGCAACTACTTGAGTTAGGATTCTGAAATTTGGTACAAAGCTGTATAGTGATGAGTTGTAATGTGTAATTTCTTTCTTTCCATTGAAAATTTATGTCATAGATTTCTCAGCTCCTATTGGGGCCAGTGTTTTCACATTTTGTGTACACCTTCAGGTTGGCAAAGTGTATTATGTAAATGAAAATGTAGATGCTAATCCTCATTTTGCTTTCTTTTTTAAAATATTCCTTCTGTCACTCCTATAAAATACATATGGATATTTTTTCTGTCAAAGATTTCTCAGCAACTACTTGACTAAGGATTTGAAATTTAGTAAAAAGCTTGATAGTGATGAGTTGTATTGTGTAGCAAAACATCATCCACATATTGCTTATCAGTCTCTTTATTTGAGCATTTTCTTTCTCTCCAATGAACATTTCTGTCACGTATTTCTCAGCTCCTATTAGAGCCAGTGTTTTTAAATTTTGTGTACACCTTCAGGAAGGCAAAGCGCATTGTGTAAATGACAATTAAGATGCATATTCTTATTTTGCCTTCTTTTTTCAAATTTTCAATTTTTCCTACTGTCACTCATATATAATACAAATGGATTTTTTTTGTCGAAGATTTCTCAGCATCTAATTGAGTTAGGATTCTGAAATTTGGTACAAAGCTGTATAGTGATGAGTTGTAATGTGTAACAAAAACAACCACATATTGCAGTCCCACACTACACTTTGCCTACCTGAAGGTATACACAACATTTCATAATCCTAAATCAAGTAGTTGCTGAGAAAAACTCTGACGAAAAACGTCCATATCTGCTATATAGGAGCGACAGAAAGAAAGCAAAATTAGCTTTAGAATCTTTTTTTTCATTTACATAATACATGTAGCCTACCTGAAGGTGTACACAAAATATGAAAACACAGGCTCTAATAGGAGCTGAGATTTCTGTGACAAATACAGGGACTGATAAGCAATATGTGGCTGTTTTTGTTACAAAATAAAATACTGGCTCAAATAGGAGCTGAGAAATCTGCGTCAGAAATTTTCATTGGAGAGAAAGAAAAATGAACAAATAAAGGAACTTATATGCACAACGTGACTGTTAATTTTTGTTACACAATACAACTCATCACTATCAAGCTTTTTACCAAATTTCAGAATCCTCAGTCAAGTAGTTGCTGAGAAATCTTTGACAGAAAAATGTCCATATGTATTATATAGGAGTGACAGAAAGGAAATTTGAAAATTTAGAAAAAGAAGACAAAATGAGGATAAGCATCTTAATTTTCATTTACACAATACACGTAGCCTACCTTAAGGTGTACACAAAATTTGAAAACACTGGCTTTAATAGGAGCTGAGATATCTGTGACAAATAAAGGGACTGTTAAGCAATATGTGGCTGTTTTTGTTACAAAATACAACTCGTCAGAATCAAGCTTTGTACCAAACTTCAGAATCCTAACTCAATTAGTTGCTGAGAAATTTTCGACAGAAAAATATCCATATGTATACTCAGAAGAAAAAGTTTAGTCAGTACAGACACTGTGTGCAATGATTTTGTGAGACAGTCTTAATTTTGTGAGGCAGTCTTAATATTGTCAAAAAACTTTACTCAACATGAAACTCATTTAATTTCTTACAAATATGAATATTTTCAACAAAACATTCTGAAAATATACCCCTTTTCTTCATCAAAATTACACAAAGGGGTCAATATCAAAATTCAAATTTTAAAACTAAAAATCAGTCTAGCGCCCCTCAGACGATTTTTGGCAGTATAGACGGAAATTCTCGTACCTGTTGCATGTCTAAGGTGTTTAAGAAGTTTCAAAGCGGCCATGAAACGATTACGTCATGTTGACGTCACTATGGCTCTAACTTCAAGTTGCGTCATTATCCGTGGTCTCCCTGACGGAGGCTTGTCATTTTTACTGCCAGGATGTCGAAAACGTGTTTGCAGACGATATATTGTTTTTTTTTCATTACATCCAAAACTGCGTGGCAGGTCAGCAACATGTGTACATGCTTCAAGACGTCAAAAACGCGGCATTTCTGTAATTTGTTGATAGCCTGGACGGCGACTTGAGCTTGCTAACACTGAATTTTCTCCGGATTATTGCTATAGGAACAACTCTTTCAATATCGAACAGTATAAGAGAAAATAACCCTGCTGGTTTATCACAGCAAAACACATCGTGCATTTTGAAATTTGGTTGATACAGTCTAATAGAGGCATTATTTATCACACAATACACAGGTACATGTAAAGTTACGATAATACAACTCATGTATACAATTTGACAATGATATATCCATTATTGTTGATTTTATGAGAAAACATAAATACTGACTAAACTTTTTCTTCTGAGTATATTATATAGGAGTGACAGTAGGAAAAAATGAAAATTTGAAAAAAGAAGGCAAAATGAGAATATGCATCTTAATTGTCATTTACACAATGCGCTTTGCCTTCCTGAAGGTGTACACAAAATTAAAAAAACACTGGCTCTAATAGGAGCTGAGAAATACGTGACAGAAATGTTCATTAAAGAGAAAGAAAATGCTCTAATAAGGAGACTGATAAGCAATATATGGCTGATGTCTTGCTACACAATACAACTCATCACTATCAAGCTTTGTAACAAATTTCAGAATCCTAAGTTAAGTAGTTGCTGAGAAATCTTTTGACAGAAAAAAAGACAAATTTTCATTGGAGAGAAATAAAAATGAACAAATTAAGGAACTGATTAGCAATATGTGGCTGTATTTGTGTTACACAGTACCATTAATCACTATCAAGCTTTGTCTTAAATTTCAGAATCTTAAGTTAATTGGTTGCTGAGAAATCTTTGACAGAAAAATAGTTTACAAACAAAGAGACAAACAAACAGACAGACAGACAAAAATAGTTACAGAAAAGGCAAAAGTTATATACCCTATAATACTTAGTAGCGCGGGTATAATTATGCTTTGGAATAGCGGAACTAAAACATGGGAATGAAAATGCTGATGACAGAGACATTTGCAAATACTCTACAATAAGTACGAGGTGTTGTGTTGCTTTCTTTGACTTGATTCTTTACAGAACGTTTCCTTGATTAAATCAGTAATAAGCTGAGGATAAAGTGTATTGTGAATAAAACACCACACAGTGCCTCCAGTGAGGCTCACAATAGCGACCCCTCTATCTCAAACTGGACACCCTACCACTGAGCCACTGCGACTCGAGGTATAGAATGGAGGTGAATTTCAAACATTAAATTGCATATCCAATCTCAAAACAGAGGGAATATCCACTGGTAGAGTGTTTCACTAGACTATGCTGGAGTGTCGTCTAAGGAAATTGTTGTGCTATATGCACTTTATTATCCTTTCATAGCAATATTTATCAACTAGGAAACTGTCCTGCAGTTGACTTGGGCGTATAGCAACGCACAGGAATGCTTATCTGTCACCAGAAGGTATTGCCTGCAATCTATCCCTGAAACGAAAAATGGGTTCTGATCAAACTACATGAAGAAGAAACGATTAGATGTAGGGTTTGTTAACATCACCTTCGCCCGCTCTCTATTTATTACCATTCATGAAGGTTGTATCAGCATTTTGGGTGTAGTTATTGCTCATGCCAAATGCAACATGGAATCTAGCTACTTAATAGAGAAGTAGCAGAACAGTTCGTTAGCACGCTTACCCGAATTGACACATGGGAACATAGATTTTCTCTGTAAGCACAGTTTATTGGTCAATTGTAATTGTATTTTTTTGCTACAACTGCATCAAATGTTTATTACATTTCATAAGTTCCTACAATTGAACACCAACCTTATAAATGTTTTTCCTAATTGTTCCAGTTGTAATTGGCATGCAGTGTACGCCAACTACCAAATGCACTGCTGTGCTGGCCAATATAGCCTACTCATCATTGCACTGTACATGCGTCAGTGGATATACTCGACCTACTTGTTAATGTAAAACTTGAGGCCGCTATGAGGGTCCCAAACAGTAAGTTAGTATGACCGGGGAATGCCACAATCACACACTGCAAGCATTTTGAAATAGTTTATTTCCAATTTCTCGATGGAGATTTTCCTCGCTCCCCTGCATTTAGTGTATATATCTAGCAGCTTATTTGTTTTGAAAGAGTATTTTCATCAGAAACACAAAACCCCTACAAACCTACAAACCGATGGGAACAAAAATACATTCAACAATAACAGAACCACTGCCTTAGAACGGACATCATCCAAACGTATTGGGAGAGGGGAGAGAGTAAATTAATTCTACTGGCCAAACCTTCACCTAAGATTCTGTAGTGATCAAAACAAAACATGTTTTAACGCAAAATGTGTTTAACTATTGCCATTGATTATCATATAAACTTTTGATATCCAAATAAAATCTTTTAACCAGAAAATATTGTCTGCAACCTATCCGCGAAACGAAAAACGGATTATGGTCAATTGTTTGGTTTTAGAGCATTGATAAGTATTGATACTTGCACATAATCAGTTACGTTACATGGATTAGAAATATTTAGTTGTAAGTAACATTTGGCATTTTATGAAGATTGTAAAAATCAGCCTTGTCATTTTGCTTGCTATCCGTGGCCTTTCCTAAAGGTTATGCCAGCATTTTGAATGTCAACTTTACTGCAGCTATTATGCAATGGGCCTCGACGTGAGAAAACCTGTCTTCGGAGGTTTGCGAACAACAAAGGCGCAGACCAGCCTGCGCATAAGCGTAGTCTGATCAGTGCCTTTGTTATTCGCTTTTTGGAAAGTATCATATCTAAACTTGCTACAGGCGACATTTCAATTTTCTAGCTAGTCTCTGTAGCTGAGGAGACTGGTCTGAAGCTCGCTTAGTCGGAAACCCCGAAGACAGGTTTTCATGCGATGAGGCCCCAATGATATGTGCTATACTGAAATAAGAATTAATCAGCAAAGTACCTGGACACTTGGTAAGCACGCTTTGTATGTTTAGGGGACACATTGTTCCTCTGTAAGTACAATGCATTGCAGGCTATGAATTCCTTGTTGTTCACTCACCTTAAATGTTTCCCTTGTACTTTTCAGCTATTGTTGGCATGGAGTGTACGTCAAATACTGACTGTACAGATGAACTGGGTAATACGTTGTGTGCATCATCAAACTGTGCATGTGTCAGTGGATATACAGGGTCTGCTTGTGAAGGTACAATTTAAAGCCATTGTCAATGTCTTAAAATACTGGTTTATATATCGCTACCAATTATAGAATAACAAACAGTTGGCCTGACACAAGCAAAAACCCTGTTTGGGGTCATCCGAACTAGATAAGGCTGATACGACCACAGAGACTAGCTTGAATACGACCTACTTAATTACAGAGACTAGCTTGAATATTGAAATTTGGAATATAGCAACCTCATCCAATCCACTCTTCAGATATCGAATAACAAAGGCGCTGATCAGACCAAGTGGATGTTGTTTGCATGACAAATCAGGTATTCTCGCCATTTACCTGGGCAGATTCAGAGGGGGGGGGGGGGGCAGGGGGGTGTACCCACCCTGGAAAATCACAAGTAGCTATAGGTTTTCTAAGTAATGCTGGTAAGGACTCCTCTTGAGAAAAAGAAATGCTTCTCAAGGGTGTCCGTACGGCCTTTTATAAACTACCTTGATGACTAAAAATAAATTTTTCAGGATCCCTCTCCTTCACACAAACACGGTCACTACTGACGGAATTTTGTTGATCTGTGCTTCATTTAAACTCTACTATTCTGACACATTATCTGTCATATCAGTCTGTTTTGTTTTTGCGATTCTATCAAATGTACAATACATTTAATATACAATGCAGTTGTTACCCAACCTCAATTGTTTTTTCCTGTGTGTTTCAGCTGTAGTTGGCCTGGGGTGTACGTCAGATTCTCAATGCACTGATGCACTGGCAAATACGACCTGCTCATCATCACAATGTACATGCGTCAGTGGATTTACTGGACCTACTTGTTCAGGTAACAGTTGAATTTACTATGAACAGTGAGTATGACCGGGAAATGCCACAATCACACAGTACAGACCAACCCACGGCAATTTGACGAAGATGTACTATACAATAACAGTCACAGGATATCAAAAGGCAATCAAAGTAAAGCAACCAGCTCTCTCTTCCCCAGTGACATGATTGCATAACGAGAAACGGCTTTAAGTACTACACAACAAAACAATGGCTAATCATAAACATAAACCAACCCCTAAAAACAGTGGGAGCAACAATAGGTAATGAATCAATAAAAACATAACCACTACCTGAGAATGATCAGTAATAGAAGCCACTGGGACCTTAGATTAATTTTAATGGCCAAACCTTTGCCTTAGGCATTTTATTTGTAAGAACACAAAATTTGTTTAAAGACATATGCGGCTATTTCCAATGCGCACCTTTTCCGCGTCTGCAAACGGGGAAAGTTGTCTGGGTCCTGTCTTTCGACCCTTAACGGATTCGGATCAATACAGCTTCCCATATTCTTATGTCATATCGGTGTTCCGACATTTTCTTCACAAAATAACTAATTAAAGTGTGTTTGAAATATCTATTGACATCTTTCCAGAACTGATCGTCTCAGCACTAAAGACAGATAAATGTAGCTCAGTCGAAATCAAACGACGTACACAATAACCCTGGTTACGAATACGATAGTGGCCGAGTCTATACTATTTGTATGGATATTTAGAGCGGCGCACGACCTGACCTCGTGGCCTAGTGGTTAGCGCGCCTGGCTACAAAGCCAGAGAACCAGGATCGATTCCCAGGTGCGCACATATTTTCAGTGTGCTTTTTCTTTCTTTTTTAACATTTTAATGCTTAATTACTTCATATACTAGTAAAATGGCATCATCAAAACGACCGAAATGGTCATCCCCGAACTTTTTATATTGAATTACGCATGAAACCTATGGGGGTGGGGTTAAATTTGGCCCTCTAGAAAGAGAATTAGTTCGGTGACCCCAGATTTTTTTTCTTTTTTCTGAAAAGTATTATAATAGTCCATGAATTAAAAATAAATTTTCAAGATTTTCAATGTCAGATTTTTTAATACATGATTTATTCTAAAAACAAATTCCATTTTTCGACGAATTGCCAAAATATATCATGCAGTATCTTGTCACAGCATGGGGTAACAAGTAAACATGCTCATTTTCTTAAAAGTTTGAGGTCATGGGCAGTAATTTAAGTTAAAAGAAAGAAGCTGGGTGAAGATTACAACCGTTTTAGCTCGATAATTAGGACTAGTATTATTATTTTATATTTCTAGAAAATTGGTCAATTGCTGTAAATTTCAATATGAGATTCTGAAAAAATAAGCACGGTGACATATCCTTTTTATTACATAAATGGATAGCCCATGCATAAAACAAACTGTATGCAAAGTATTTAAAATATTTCAATGTGGGAAGTATTTAGTAGCATATGTCCTTAATATAAAAGGTGTCTAACTATTATTGCTACTTTTTTTTATCAAATAAACATTTCGTTTAAGCCCATGGCAACATATTGATCTCTGTCTATATTTGTTTGCCAAATAGGCTATATAAAAACATAATAAGTCAAGAGAGCAGACAACAAAAGTACTCACTGCAGGAAAACGGGTTAAGCAGCAATTCTATGAAGTATCCTTTGGTATATGGTTATCTTTAGAGGGGCATGTATTAAGTTATGGTGTTTAATGAGTGCACTACCTATCCTGCGAATTGAAACCAATGGGTGGAGTTGCAATGGGACATGGACAAGAAATTATCAGATTTAGGTAGCCTTGATATTTTTTTCAAGGTTATGCCAGGACACTGGGTATCTTCTAACATAAACTAACGTATTCAACCTAGCCTTGAAACGAATAACGGATTAGGCACTGACCATCTCTTACCAGTAATGTTGTCTGCAGCCTACCTATGAACCTATGAACGTATTATGCACTGAACAACTTTTACCACAAGATATTGTCTGCAACGTATCATTGAATCAAAAACGGATTATATTCAAACCTTTTGTATTAGAGTACATGGGACTTTTGTGACCTTGAATTAAATGTTATGTCCCTGTCCTATAACGAGGATAAGGATTGGTATTGTGTTTAGTCTTTAGGCTTAACCAATAGGTGGACTTGCACATAAACAATTACGATACGTGAAATAGAAAGATTTAGCTGTTAGTGTCATTTGCCATCTTATAAAGATGGTAAAATTCAGCCTTAAAATTATTAACTTTTTTTATCCGATACTTTTCAAGGTTGCACCAGCATTTCGAATGCCAACTTTGCTGCAGCGGCTGGGCAATGATAAGTGCATGATTGAATTTAAAATTTAAAAGAGAATTACCAGGACACTAAGTAAGTACGCCTCAGCAGCATTTAGGATTATGGGACACAGTGTTGCTCTGTCAGTACAATGTATTTCATAAATCCATGCAGTTTTTCACCAACCTTAAATGTTTCTATGTCATTTTCAGCTGTTGTTGGCATGGTGTGTACGTCAACTACTCAATGCACAGATATACTGAGCAATACTATCTGTTTATCATCAAAATGTGCATGTGTCAGCGGATATACAGGGATTACGTGTACAGGTAAAACTTAAAGCTATATTTGCGATTGTCCCTAAAATAACGGTTGATACATGTATATCGCTACCAATTATCAAATGGGCATTTGGCCACAACGCAAGAACATCTCTGTCTATGGGGTTTCTGACCAGGTAAGATTATACCACCTGCTCAATTACAGGGACTAGCTAGAGTTATTGAAATTTTGATTAAAACAATCATTCCCCATTAACCACAATGCAAAATATTTTAATGATTTTCGACCAGGTAAAATCGATTGTTGGATATGAAAGGTGATGATCTGATTGAGCAGATGTTGTTTGCATGTAACAAATCAGGTATTCTCGCCATTTATATAGGCGGATACAGAGGAGGAGGGCACAGGGTCTAAATTTCACCCAGGAAAATCACAAGTGGCTATAGGCTTCCTTAGAAATTTCTGTACCAATCCCCTCGAGGAGCAATTGTAACCATTGGATCAAATTGCTTCTCACGAGAGATCTGTACGGTACTCTGTGAAACACGTTGATGTCTAAAAAGTTTTCAGGACCCCTTAAATTAATGGGATTCTCTGGATCCACGCATGATTTAAACTACTACTATTCCGTCACAATGTCTGTCATATCAATCACTTGTGTTGCTACAATTGCAGGAAGTGTACAGGAAAACTGTGTAAAACGACCACTCTTAAAAAGACCTAAAATTGGTTTTCAAAACCAATTATCGTTTAGTGCAGTTCAAAAGTATTGCAGAATTCTCCAAGGGGATTATTCTGCAATACTTTTAATCTACATTAAGCTACTTTTTGGCATTTAGATATTTGCTTTGTCTACTTTTGATTGGCCATTTTACATAGGTTTAACTGTACAATACATCTAATAAATTTCTGCAGTTGAACATTAACCTCAAATGTTATCCCTGTTTGTTTCAGCGGTAGTTGGTATGGTGTGTTTGTCAACTTCTCAGTGCACTGATGTTCTGGCCAATACAGTGTGTTCATCATTACAATGTACATGCGCCAATGGATACACAGGAACTACTTGTTCAGGTAAAATTTGGATTCACTATAAGCGTCCCAAACATTAAGTGAGTATGTCCAGGAAATAACAGAATATCATTAGTATATCTAATAAATGTACTAATGATCACATAAAGAGTTTAAGCTCATGAGAGCAGTCTGCTCTGTGTTAACAATGTTTGCAGTATAGGCTACTTATGAACATAGGCAGATGGAGAGTAAACAACAAAATTTGTGACTGTTAGGAAACGAGTTCAGTAACATTGACAATTCTATGGGGCATTCTAAAACAAAATAAGAAAGACAGTTAGGACCAAGAATCGATACAATCAAGTACCCCACCTATCCCAGGATAACAAATGGTAAAGTAACAAAATCACAATAAACATCACAAATCAGGATTCTCTCACCATTTACATGGGCAGATTCAAAGGGGAGGAAAGGGGTGTGAATCCCCCTCCTTTGGAAAATTGCAAGTGGCTATAGGTTTTGGTTTGGTTTCAACAATATTTTATTCAGATAATTTGCATGTAGACAAATATATACAATGTTTATATATTCAGGATCTGACAGTAAGCTATAAGTTTGTATGTAAGCCATTTCCTGACACAAAATGTATAAACAACATATGTGAATAGTATAGAAACATTATGTACAAAGAATGATCAACTAGCGCTACAGGTGGAATATGTAAAGAAAACACATAAGAAAGATATATACTCATGTCCAATGAAAACGCACCACCCATAAAAATGACCATATCTTTTTGACCATATAAAAATTTATTTTTGCAATTGCGTCTTATTGTACTGCAACAATTCCGTAAGTTACTGATAGGTCTTTAAAACGGAATGATCACTGAAGACTAGTGCTGGAAGCATTTAACAAAACAACCGTCAAAACAGAAAGTCACACAACCAGCCGTCGAATGTGTCAGAATTTTCAAAAGCAAGATTTTCGCATTTTTCTGTGCATAAATTGCAAAGAATCTCTTAATTGATTGACATGAATAGTCATCTTGCCTTGAAAGCGGCTACAACGTCAAGATGTGACGTCACTAGCATAGTTTTGACTGGCGCGTAAAAATCGAGGCATACAAGGAATCCTTCTTTTACTGATGCAAAATTACAACAAGGTCGTAGCCTGAATATTTCTTGCTCGTGTAGCGGGTCGTTAACATCGACGGAGAGAAGGTATCAACGTTTTTTTGATAAACGTCAATCTCTAAAAGCTCGTATACAAAAACCTATGAATATCTGTGTTGAAATTAATGTTAGATAATACTCGCACAAACAGATGAACACAAATTTTAGAAGATTTAAAACGCTAGCGATGCGAACAATGGCTGAGGACGCGCTCAAAGGTGACGTCAATGCTGCAACGTCAATTTTTTAGAAGATTTTTATGACGTTTTGCATGTGCGTGAGTGTGGACGATGGAAAAAAGCATTGTGTAGAACACTGTAGTAATCGCAATTAAACACTTTACGTCGAGTTTTGTTGGACCACGCCATATTTAAGCTTACATAGTGACATTGTTCGCGTTGGTGTAGTGTAAGGTGATGCGCCACAACTGTCAAAGTTGTGGCGAAATGACAGGGCATCAACTGGCAAACAGAGAACATTTAAACGAGATCTTAGTGTCTTTTTGTATACGCCTAAAATGCAATTAGCGCAATTTGTAGGCTGACGTTACGTCATGTGTAAACGGGGTCACTGGAATTGAAATTTTTGTGCGAAACCATTGCATTTGTCCTAAATAATAAATATAGATAATACAATTTTGCACAACTTTTAATTGGCCACAACTATGCGCATCTGAAGAGTGGAGCGTTTTCATTGGACATGAGTTTATATTTTAAGGAAAACAAGAGAGAAAGAGAGAGAGAGAGAGAGAGAGAGAGAGAGAGATGAGAGGCAGATGGAGAGTTATTAAACGGTGTATTTATTTGCACAAAATCAGTTAGGAATTGTAAGAGTGGGTGCAAGAGAGTCGTTGGCTATAGGTTTTCTTAGCAATGCTGGTACAAACCCCTCTCAAAAAATAATTGTACCCTTGGGTGTGATTTTTTTTTCAGTGGGTCTGTACAGCCCAATGTGAAATACGATGATGACGGAAACTAAAATTTTAGGACGCCCCTCCACAACCCTCCCTCCAACACACACACAAACTACTGATGGAATTTCTGGATGTGTGCATAACAATCTATTTTTGGTTACGATTCCATCAATTGTAAAACACATTTAATAAACTACTGCAGTCGTTCCCCAACCTCAATTGTTTCCTCTGTTTGTTTAAGCTGTAGTTGGCATGGGGTGTACGATAGATTCACAATGCACTGATGTACTGGCAAATACAGCCTGCTCATCATCACAATGTACATGTGACAGTGGATATACTGGGCCCACTTGTTTAGGTAAAACTTAAATTTACTGTGAATGTCTCAAACAGTAAGTGTGTATGACTAGAAAATGCCCCAATCACACAATTAGGACCAACCCACGACAATGTGAGGAAGATGCACAATACACTAACAGTCACAGGACATCAAAAGTGCTGGTAAGATCCTCTATCAAGAAACAATTATACTCTTGGGTCCAGTTGCTTCTTGAGGGAATTTGTACAGCCCTCTTTGAAATTCGTTGATGACTAAAATTAGAGCTTTCATAACACCATCCCCAAGCACATACACACAAACAACTGAATCTGTTCTCCTATTTTTCTCATTTTCTTTCATAATAATCTATTTTTGGCTATGATTCCATCAAATGTACAAAACATAAATAAACTACTGCAGTCGTACCCCAACCTCAACTGTTTCCTCTGTTTGTTTCAGCTGTAGTTGGCATGGGGTGTACGTTAGATTCACAATGCACTGATGTACTGGCAAATACAGCCTGCTCATCATCACAATGTACATGTGTCAATGGATATACTGGACCCACGTGTTCAGGTAAAACTTGAAATCTACCATGAGCGTCTCAAATAGTAAGTGGGTATGCCCTGGAAATGCCACAATCAAATAATTCAGACCAACCCACAACAATGTGAGGAAGATGCACAATACACTAACAGTCACAGGACATCAAAAGTGCTATGTGTTTCCAGAGTTTAAGTGACCCCCGTTTTTCTTTATTTAAACATCTTTAAATTAAACCTAGAAGAACAGCACTTAGTATGTGGATTTAAATGTACACCGCGTAACTAAAACTTATTTTTTGGAGACGCCCTTAATTGTAAATGAAGCCCAAATTCCCTGTACAAAAGAATAACTTAGTTGTTTTTCCCTATGAATATACCCATGTGTACCCCTATAGATACACGTGGTATATTTGCATTGCTGTGATAATATATACTAGCCTACAGGAATATCTATATCCGCTGATCCAACGAAAATCTATTCAGTAAACCTCACTCGTCATCACTTTGACACACACACGCACGCACACACGCAATTGTAAAAGTCTATATGGGTCCTAGACAGTGCCGTATTGAAAGCAGGCAAATATAAGGCTTAAGCATGAAACCTGCATGTACATGTAGCACCTTCCATTTCAATTCATCGACTCTTTTTGCCTACGAGGTAATTTGCCATGTTTTGTAGTCTGCTGATATTTTTTTTCAAAATCAGATTTTTTTGTTGTTGGTTGGTTGGTTTTGTTGCTTTATGTCCCAAGTCAACAGCTATGGTCATTGCGGGACGGTCAGTTCACCTAACCACACTTTTTCCTGGGCAGGCTTTAACAAGCGGTTAACCAGTAATTTGTGTACATACATTCGCTTGTAACTGACAACAACCCTTCTTGAATGAATCAGTGGAAGGGAGGAGAATGACCGTAGAAATTATTTCATGATCAATCTCCACAAAAGTATGGGACCAGGCCGGGATCGAACTCGCAACCCCTGGATCTGCAGCCAGACGCTCATCTGTAGCCAGACACGCTACCGACTGCGCTACGTGGCTCGGTTTTTTTTTGTTGTTGTTTTTTTTAAAAAAATTCGGTAAATCAGTAGAGTGTCAAGCAGTTTGGATCCAGATCATGCCCGTCGGGTCTGATCTGAGTCTAAATTGTTTGCAAAGGTTATCAGCAGACGACACTAGTAAGAAAAGAGTTTATGACGACAATTCAAGCAAATTAGAGAGTGAATAGGGGATATACATTAAACTTCAAGAGCATCAACGATAAGCCTGCTTAAGATATTTCGCTGATAAGCTTTGTCAACAGCCAAAGCCAAGTTCAGGCCAAATTGTTGGGCATTATCTGGATCCATACTATTTGAAACCTACTTGTATTCCTGAAAGACATATTTTTTAGAAAATAATTATCTCGAAAGAAAATTCAGCAAAGGACAACAACAACCCAGCATTTAAGGTTTCGACAATACTATTACTTGAATCGCTTTTTAACACAGGCCATTTCAATGCATAGGTTTTAGATGTACAGCGAAGTTTTTAAGTCAGTATAAGCAGTGAATCATAGCTTAATGCGCGAAGATTGGTCCAGTTAAGCAATTTTAACGTGAAGCTGCGACTGTCTTCATCAGTTTAAACATGTGTTTAGGGTGCTCAAAAGAACCGTATCATCGAGACGGTTGTTTTGAGTACACACCAAATGTTTTTTGCAAATATTTTTTGGTTGAGAAATAGGAAAAATAATTTTATGTTACGCACTCTTATCTGTAGGACTGACGAACTACCTCCACCGACCCGTATAAGCCATGTTTTATTTATATTGTTAGGTTCACTTGGGGACTAATTCAAAGAGGAGCGGCAAAAACACACCGAAATTCCATCTAATCCCAGCCTATACAAAAACTCGCATTTATGCGGAAAAATTAATTCAATTACGCGGTCTATATCTATATTCATTTCTCTAATTTATTTTTAATTAAAAATACCATTAAAGAATAATTAGCAAAAAACGGGGGTCACTTAAGTTCTGGAAACACTATAGTAAGGACCCTCTTGAGAAACCATAATACCCTCAGGTCCAGTTGCTTCTCAAGGGAGTCTGTACAGCCCTCTTTGAAATTCGTTGATGACTAAAAATAAAGCCTTCATATCAACATTCCCCACCACATACACACACAACTGATATGATTTTCTGGATCCGTTCTCTTATTTTTCGCATTTTCTGTAATAACAATCTTTGTTTGGTTACGATTCTATCAAATGTACAATGCATTTTTTAAACTATTGCAGTTGTTCCCCAACGTCAATTGTCTCCTGTGTTTGTTTCAGCTGTAGTTGGTATGGGGTGCACTTTAGATTCACAATGCACTTATGTACTGGCAAATACTGCCTGCTCATCATCACAATGTACATGTGTCAGTGGATCTACTGGACCTACTTGTTTAGGTAAAACTTGCATTTATTATGAACGTCACAAATAGTAAGTGAGTATGCCTAGGAAATGCCTCAATGACACAATTCAGACCAACCCACGACAAAATGAGGATGATGCTCCTTACACTAACAGTCACACAATATCTAAAGTGCTGGTAAGGACCCTCTTGAGAAATAATTATAGCCTCGGGTCCAGTTGCTTTTCAAGGGAGTCTGTACAGCCCTCTTTGAAATTCGTTGATGACTAAAAAATAAAGCTTTCATAACACCACCCCTACCACATACACACAAACAATTGATGGAATTTTCTAGATCTGGTCTGCTATTTTTCATCATGCTATATTAAATGCTAAAATATTGCCTGGATCAATGCAGTATTTGAGGTCAAAGGTATTATTATGATCTACAGAAAAAATGAAACTATTTCGGTTTTTATCAGTTTGAAACGTTATTTTTGCATCCTGAAAAAGCAATACTAAACTTAAGTCTTCATTAAATTTAAGGAGGCATTGTTATTCCAGCCCTGGTCTTCTAGTTTTTGCATTTTTCTGTCACAACAATCTATATTTGGTTATGATTCTATCAAATGTACAAAACATTTAATAAACTACTGCAGTTGTTATCCAACCTAAATTGTTTCCTCTGTGTGTTTCAGCTGTGGTTGGCATGGGGTGTACGTTAGATTCACAATGCACTGATGTACTGGCAAATACAGCCTGCTCATCATCACAATGTACATGTGACAGTGGATATACTGGGCCCACTTGTTTAGGTAAAACTTAAATTTACTGTGAACGTCTCAAACAGTAAGTGTGTATGACTAGAAAATGCCCCAATCACACAGTTCAGACCAACCCAGAACAATGTGAGGAAGATGCACAATACACTAACAGTCACAGGACAGCAAAAATGCTGGTAAGATTCTCTATCAAGAAACAATTATACTCTTGGGTCCAGTTGCTTCTCGAGGGAATCTGTACGGCCCTCTTTGAAATTCGTTGATGACTAAAAATAGAGCTTTCATAACACCATCCCCAAGCACATACACACAAACAACTGAATCTGTCCTCCTATTTTTCTCATTTTCTTTCATAATAGTCTATTTTTGGTTATGATTCCATCAAATGTACAAAACATTAATAAACTACTGCAGTCGTACCCCAACCTCAACTGTTACCTCTGTTTGTTTCAGCTGTAGTTGGCATGGGGTGTACGTTAGATTCACAATGCACTGATGTACTGGCAAATACAGCCTGCTCATCATCACAATGTACATGTGACAGTAGATATACAGGACCCACGTGTTCAGGTAAAACTTAAATTTATTATGAACGTCACAAATAGTAAGTGGGTATGCTTTGGAAATGCCACAATCACACAATTCAGACCAACCCACGACAATGTGAGGAAGATGCACAATACACTAACAGTCACACAATATCTGAAGTGCTGGTAAGGACCCTCTTGAGAAATAATTATACCCTTGGGTCCAATGGCTTCTCAAGGGAGTCTGTACAGCCCTCTTTGAAATTCGTTGATGACTAAAAAATAAAGCTTTCATAACACCACCCCTACCACATACACACAAACAACTGATGGAATTTTCTAGATCTGGTCTGCTTTTTTTCAACATGCTATATTAAATGCTAAAATATTGCCTGGATCAATTCAGTACTTGAGGCCAAAGATATTATTATGATCTACAGAAAAAATGAAACTTTTTCGGTTTTTATCAGTTTGAAACGTTACTTTTTGCATCCTGAAAAAGCAATACTTAACTTAAGTCTTCATTAAATTTAAGGAGGCATTGTTATTTCAGCCCTGGTCTTCTAGCTTTAGCATTTTCTGTCACAACAATCTATATTTGGTTATGATTCTATCAAATGTACAAAACATTTAATAAACTACTGCAGTTGTTATCCAACCTAAATTGTTTCCTCTGTGTGTTTCAGCTGTGGTTGGCATGGGGTGTACGTTAGATTCACAATGCACTGATGTACTGGCAAATACAGCCTGCTCATCATCACAATGTACATGTGACAGTGGATATACTGGACCCACTTGTTTAGGTAAAACTTAAATTTACTATGAACGTCTCAAATAGTAAGTGGGTATGCCTAGGAAATGCCCCAATCACACAATTCAGATCAACCCACGACAACGTGAGGAAGATGCACAATACACTAACAGTCACAGGACATCAAAAGTACGTGTAAGATCCTCTATCAAGAAACAATTATACTCTTGGGTCCAGTTGCTTCTCGAGGGAATCTGTACGGCCCTCTTTGAAATTCGTTGATGACTAAAAATAGAGCTTTCATAACACCATCCCCAACCACATACACACAAACAACTAAATCTGTTCTCCTATTTTTCTCATTTTCTTTCATAATAATCTATTTTTGGTTATGATTCTATAAAATGTACAAAACATAAATAAACTACTGCAGTCGTACCCCAACCTCAACTGTTTCCTCTGTTTGTTTCAGCTGTAGTTGGCATGGGGTGTACGTTAGATTCACAATGCACTGATGTACTGGCAAATACAGCCTGCTCATCATCACAATGTACATGTGTCAATGGATATACTGGACCCACGTGTTCAGGTAAAACTTAAAATCTACTATGAGCGTCTCAAATAGTAAGTGGGTATGCCTAGGAAATGCCACAATCACACAATTCAGACCAACTCACGACAATCTGAGGAAGATGCACAATACACTCACAGTCACAGGACATCAAAAGTGCTGGTTAGGACCCTCTTGAGAAACCATAATACCCTCAGGTCCAGTTGCATCTCAAGGGAGTCTGTACAGCCCTCTTTGAAATTCGTTGATGACTAAAAATAAAGCCTTCATATCAACATTCCTCACCACATACACACACACAACTGATATGATTTTCTGGATCCGTTCGCCTATTTTTCGCATTTTCTGTAATAACACTCTTTGTTTGGTTACGATTCTATCAAATGTACAATGCATTTTATAAACTATTGCAGTTGTTTCCCAACGTCAATTGTCTCCTCTTGTTTGTTTCAGCTGTAATTGGTATGGGGTGTACTTTAGATTCACAATGCACTGATGTACTGTCAAATATGGCCTGCTCATCATCACAATGTACATGTGTCAGTGGATTTACTGGACCTACTTGTTTAGGTAAAACTTGCATTTATTATGAACGTCACAAATAGTAAGTGAGTATGCCTAGGAAATGCCTCAATCACCCAATTCAGACCAACCCACGACAAAATGAGGATGATGCTCCTTACACTAACAGTCACACAATATCTAAAGTGCTGGTAAGGACCCTCTTGAGAAATAATTATACCCTCGGGTCCAGTTGCTTTTCAAGGGAGTCTGTACAGCCCTCTTTGAAATTCGTTGATGACTAAAAATAAAGCCTTCATATCAACATTCCCCACCACATACACACACACAACTGATATGATTTTCTGGATCCGTTCGCCTATTTTTCGCATTTTCTGTAATAACAATCTTTGTTTGGTTACGATTCTATCAAATGTACAATGCATTTTATAAACTATTGCAGTTGTTTCCCAACGTCAATTGTCTCCTCTTGTTTGTTTCAGCTGTAATTGGTATGGGGTGTACTTTAGATTCACAATGCACTGATGTACTGTCAAATATGGCCTGCTCATCATCACAATGTACATGTGTCAGTGGATTTACTGGACCTATTTGTTTAGGTAAAACTTGCATTTATTATGAACGTCACAAATAGTAAGTGAGTATGCCTAGGAAATGCCTCAATCACCCAATTCAGACCAACCCACGACAAAATGAGGATGATGCTCCTTACACTAACAGTCACACAATATCTAAAGTGCTGGTAAGGACCCTCTTGAGAAATAATTATACCCTCGGGTCCAGTTGCTTTTCAAGGGAGTCTGTACAGCCCTCTTTGAAAGTCGTTGATGACTAAAAAATAAAGCTTTCATAACACCACCCCTACCACATACACACAAACAACTGATGGAATTTTCTAGATCTGTTCTGCTATTTTTCAACATGCTATATTAAATGCTAAAATATTGCCTGGATCAATGCAGTACTTGAGGTCAAAGATATTATTATGATCTACAGAAAAAATGAAACTATTTCGGTTTTTATCAGTTTGAAACGTTATTTTTTGCATCCTGAAAAAGCAATACTTAACTTAAGTCTTCATTAAATTTAAGGAGGCATTGTTATTCCAGCCCTGGTCTTCTAGTTTTTGCATTTTTCTGTCACAACAATCTATATTTTGTTATGATTCTATCAAATGTACAAAACATTTAATAAACTACTGCAGTTGTTATCCAACCTAAATTGTTTCCTCTGTGTGTTTCAGCTGTGGTTGGCATGGGGTGTACGTTAGATTCACAATGCACTGATGAACTGGCAAATACAGCCTGCTCATCATCACAATGTACATGTGACAGTGGATATACTGGGCCCACTTGTTTAGGTAAAACTTAAATTTACTGTGAATGTCTCAAACAGTAAGTGTGTATGACAAGAAAATGCCCCAATCACACAATTCAGACCAACCCACGACAATGTGAGGAAGATGCACAATACACTAACAGTCACAGGACATCAAAAATGCTGGTAAGATTCTCTATCAAGAAACAATTATACTCTTGGGTCCAGTTGCTTCTCGGGGGAATCTGTATTGCCCTCTTTGAAATTCGTTGATGATTAAAAATAGAGCTTTCATAACACCATCCCAAACCACATACACACAAACAACTAAATCTGTTCTCCTTTTTTTCTCATTTTCTTTCATAATAATCTATTTTTGGTTATGATTCTATCAAATGTACAAAGCATTTAATAAACTACTGCAGTTGTTCCCCAGCGTCAATTGTTTCCTCTGTTTGTTTCAGCTGTAGTTGGCATGGGGTGTATGATAGATTCACAATGCTCTGATGTACTGGCAAATACAGCCTGCTCATCATCACAATGTACATGTGTCAATGGATATACTGGACCTACTTGAATTTACTAACAGTAAGTGAGTATGACCAGAAAATACACAATCACACAAATCAGACCAACCCACGACAACGTGGGGAAGATGTACAATACACCCATAACAGTCACAGGACATCAATAGGCAATCAAAGTAAAACAATCAGCTCTCTCTTCCCTCTATAGCGACATGATTGCATAAGGAGAAAAGGCTTTAGGCACTGCACAACAAAACAAGGGCTAAACAGAAACCCCTACAAAACAGTGGGAGCTACAATAGACACAAATCAACAATAACAGAATCACAGCCTTTAAGAACGTACAGCAACAGAAGCCACTGGGCTATTAGATTATTTTTGCTGGCGTAATCTTGGTCCTAGATTCTGCAATTAACAAAACAAAAATATGTTGAACACAAAAGGTGTTTAACTATTGCTACTTATTATCAAATAAACATTTGATATCATAAGACTAGTCAACTAATGTGTATACTTATGATACAATGAAGACAGAGATTCGTTTAGGTCCATCTCTGTCCTGTTGTTTGCAATATAGGCTACCATAGAACATAGAAGAAGGCAAGAGAACAGACGACAGTAGTGACTGGTGGGAAATTGTTTAAGCAGCCTGGACAATTCAATGAGGTATTCATTGGTATATGCTATATGGAGAGGGGCATGTATTTAATGCTGATGTGCACTTAACTATATGACGAATATAAATCAAAGGGTGGATGCAATGGAACATGGACAAGAAATTATAATAATTAGGTGACCTTGATCTTTTTCAAGATGCAAGTGCACTGGATATCTGCTACCAGAAAAATGTGTCTGCAGCCTATCAATGAAATGAATAAACGAATTACACACTGAATATCTTTAACAAAAGATAATGTCTGCAACCTATTATTTAAATCGAAAAAAATAAACCTATTGAAAAGTTATTGTCAAATCTTTTGAATTTGTGTATTAGGGTACACTATGGGTTTTTGTGACCTTGAACTAAATGTTAGGTCACTGTCTTATAAGAAAGATAAGGATTGGTATTGTGTTTACTCTTTCCACTTAGCAAATGGATGGACTTGCATATAAACAGTTACGATACACGAAACAGAAGTGACCTTTCCCAAAAGTTGCACCAACTTTTTGAATGTCAACTTTACAACAGCTATCAGGCAATGATAAGTGAAATACTGAGTTTAAAATTTAACAGGGACTTACCTGGACATTTGGTAAGCAAACTTCAACATCATTTGTGGTTGAGGGACACATTATTTCTCCTTAAGTAAATGTATTTCATAAATTCCTGCAGCTATTTACTCACCTTAAATGTCTTTTATGTCTTTTTTTAGCTGTTGTTGGCATGGGGTGTACGTCAAATACTCAATGCACAGATGTATTGTCTAATACGCTATGTTCATCGTCCAAATGTGCATGCGTCAGTGGATATACTGGGACTACTTGTACTGTACAGGTAAAGCCATTGTGACTGTCCCCAAAATACTGGTTGATATATCTCTCCCGATTATTTAATTAACATTGGGCCTCTTTTTTTTATGTTTCCAAATACGTAAGGATCTTTAAGACCTGCTCAATTACAGAGACTAGCTAGAATATTGCAATTTCGAATAATGCAACTTCAACTATCCTACTCACCAGATATTGAATAACAAAGGCACTTATCAGACTGAGTGGCTGTTGTTTGCATGTAAAAAATCAGGTATTCTCACCATTTATATTGGCGGATCCAGATGGGGCGGGTGTTTGGCAAGGGGTCCAGACCCTCCCTTGCAAATCACAAGTGGCTATAGGTTTCTATATAAATTCTGGTACGGACCCCCTCGAGAATCATTTGGACCCCTTGGGTCCGCGGGGTTCAAATGCTTTTTGAGGGAGGTCCGTACATCACTTTACTAAATACGTATAGGACCAAACAGAAACGGTTTTCAGGACAACCCTGACGGAATGTTCTAGATCCCCACATGATTTAAGCTCAATTATCCTCATGCCAATCTATTTTAATATAACAATTGCAGGAAATGTACAATTGATTCCTACAGTTGAATACCAACCTTAAATATTCCCCCTGTTTGTTTCAGCTGTAGTTGGCATGGGGTGTATGGTAGATTCCCAATGCACTGATGCATTGGCAAATACGGCCTGCTCATCATCACAATGTACATGCGTCAGCGGATATACAGGACCTTCTTGTACAGGTAAATCTTGAATTCACCATAAGCGTCCCATAACGTGTTTAACTATTTCACTAATTATCTAAAACAATTGATGCAAAAAAAAACCAATGAAGTATGTTTATGTCCCAACAAGAAAAAGTGTGCTTATAAAGTCATTTAGAATATAGACGATATAATATTTTAGGACAAATGTGATGGGTTTGTATTGCATCAGTGAAGTAGAAAATGTACTATACTCTACAAGAAAATAATATACCACAACGTTCAATGATATGTAAAAAGTTGTGTCCAAATCGCTTTTAAAAAACACATATCACTGGTATAAACAGTATTTTTCGAAATCCCCTAGATTCTGCTGTTGTTAAAACACAAAGTGGTTTAGCTCGCATGGAGGTTTCCTAACTAATGCAATGTATCATTACAGAGAAACAATCAATTCAAATTAACACATTAATGATGAAACAAAGAAAAGGGCTCATGACTCACAGATAGTCAGAGCTAAAGAAAACCTCAAGTTGAGCTACAGTGGGCCCAGCCAACGGCAAGCATCAGGCACCAAACAACGGATTAAAGCCTTATGTCAGTGTCATCATTAAGTCTGAGGCCTGACCCACTGTCATGCAATTAAAGAGGAAACCATAGCTATCGATCATGATTGGATTCACAACCATGCATGCAAACCGTCGCATGATATCCATGATGTATCCCAATCTTTTATAGCTTTTTATAATATTTTGATATTGATTACCAAAATTCTGCTTTCCCAAAATTCTTTTAAATTTATGAACTCAATCGCCATAAAATGCAGGTTCTGATATGCCTTGTTGCTAAAGGGTCTTTAAGCAAATATTGTATTTAACAATCACCTCTGAGTGTCTCTAATAAAATCTATAAAGATTTAGGGAGTTTATGGTATCGATAACCTAAGGTTTTAGTAACTTAGAAGTCAAAAATTTGTTTCCATTGTTGAAGTCATCAACATGAGAACATATTCTTGCAAAACGAATAAGCTGCGAAAGGTATACACCATAGGAAGGGGAGCAAGACAGATCTCCATCACGAAATGGAAAAATTAGGCATTATTACTTTTAAGGAGGAGTGTAAATAAGCATATGGGCAAATTAATGAGTAACAAATGACCAGGTCAAATTTGCAGCAAAAAGTAGTATGCTAATCCGTCGGTTGGTGCCTGATGCTTGTCTTTGGCTGGGCCCATAGTGGCTGAATTTGAGATTGTCTTTATATTAGTCCTGACTATCTGTGAGTCATGAGCCATTTTCTTCGTTTCATCATAGTGTGTTAATTTGATTAGATTGTTTCTCTGTGATTATGCATTGCATTAGTTAGGAAGCCTACTTGTGAGCTCAACATTGTTGTGTACTAACGACAACAGAGTCTAGAGCGAAGATTTGTTGCCAGTAAAATGCACATAAGCCCCCCACCCCAACGGTAGCTTAAGCTGCTGTCCATTCTAAGGTGGTGGTTCTGTTGTTGTTGATTTATTTTTATGTACCTTCCATTGTTTCTTTGTTTTGGTAGTTTCTAGTTTTGCAATCATATTGACAAGGAAGAGAGAGCTAGTTGCTTTGTTTTTATTGTTTTTGGATGTCTTTTTACTGTCAATGGCCTATAGCTCTTCCTTATGGTGCCGTTGATTAGTCTGCAATTTGTGATTATGGTATTTCCTGATATACTCACTTACTTTTTGTTACATTTGGCGTTGTACTGTATTGTACCCAATGACCCATAAATTGGGTCTTTGATGTGTAATTCATAGTTATATCAGACACACACAAAAAATTATTGAAATGTTTTTGCTAAAATCTAATATAAATTAAAGAATTACAATATCCTTCAATTGTTTTTTTTCTGGGTTAACTTTAATTTCTTAGAACTAATTGCTCACTTTATGCCACAACAGCATTCTATTTATCTTTATGAAGCTACGCAACTGCTCTTTTTACCATCTGCAAGGTCTTTGTTTGTTTGATTGGATTCTTGACGTCCACTCAACAATCTTTCAGTTAAACAGGGACTGGTCTTCCTGGGTTGTACCAGTACTAAGCTAGGATAAATATTTCTTGCTCAAGGACCACAACGCAGTGACGCCGGTGAGACTCGAACCCACGGCATCTCGGTCTTGAGTCAAGCACTCTACAACTGAGCCACTGCGCTCCTTATATGCAAAGTCTAGTATGTTTTTTAGCTCTATGCATAGGATGGAACTGTCATGCTCATGTAGATGGGCATTTGGGTTGAATGGCATACCATTATTGAATCCCCTCATATTCATTTTTAGATATACATTGATTCCACTGACTGCTACAAGAGGAGTTCAACAATCATAAAACTCTAGGTTTAACTCAAAGATTGGAAGATAGTTTCAACATTATTTTTCATTATAATCCCCCTTTATTTCAATGTATCTGGGCCTTTGAAATAACAGTCGTCTGTTTGGTCCCCAAACCAAGCCTCTGTAGCAGCATTGAGCAGCCTTGAGCTCATCATCATCCCAAAATCTCATTTCAGGCAAGTTGGACTTCAAATTTTAAAACATATAATAATCGCTTGGATTCAGGTTTGGGCTGTATGGCTTGTGATTTAACTGGTTGAATTTGCACTCATGAATAGCCATTTGTGCAACTCTAGACTTGTGCACAGGTGCATTATCATGCAAAAGAAGGACACCGGCGGTTACTTTCCCCTACGTTTTATAAATAGCAAACCTTAATTGTTTGATGCGTTGGAACAGTATTATCCAGTAATTGAAGTCAATATAATACCTTTAGGGTCGCAAACAACGTGGTGATTACCATATTGGCTTATGGTTGGGTACAAAATATATTAGGTCGGTCAGTGAGCCAGGTTGCTTCTTGACTTGCCACCCTTTGCTGACGAGCGTGTATGGTCGGGTTTCTGAAGCAAGTTCGACAACTCTGATTTGGCGAACGTTTAGCACAAGTCTCTCAACACAGTCTATCATCTCCTGGCTGATGACATCAGCAGGGCGACCTAGCTTTCGGTCATCTTCTAAGAAGTCTCGCCTATGTTTATATTATGATGACCACTTTGCAACTGTAGAATACTTTGGGCTTCTATCACACATCACTGAGAAATGTGGCGTTGGATTTCTTTGGCCTTTGCACCCTCCTTAATGAGAAACTTTATAATTGCTCTGAACGCAATATTCTGACTTTCCATTTTTGCCTATGGGTATAGGTTTTCAAACAAAAGGTATACGCAAACACTGTAAGCATTAACTGAATGGCTGCTATCATTCAAATGACAAAGGTTTAGACTGCAAAAAAATGAAGACAAAAAAAGAAATCTTGAATTGAATAGAAAAATAACGAGTTCTATGAACTAATTGAAATCCCCTCGTAAATATGAAAAATACTATTATTAATTTTGTTAATTTTTGTTGGTTGTATGAAAACAAATGCATAAAATGGCTTTGTTTTGTCCGTTACCTAAAATACTTTTTATTGGCATATGAATGCTTATATTTAAGATATTAAACGTGTATTTGATCATTTAAGTAAGCAAAAGGGCAAAGATCAGGAATCGATACATCCAAGCACCACACCTGACCCAGGATACCAATGGGGAAAGTGACAACGCCACAGACATTACAAACGAGAGCCAAGAGGCCAGGCCTTTCCAAGCAGGTGACCAAAAGGCATCAATAAACAGACGCACACGAAAGCATGACAAAAAAATACAGAAATAACTCAAATGATCCACAAAAGAAGCACCACCTTGGAACGGTCAGTAAAAATATTTTACTGGAGGGCTTAAACCAGTTTCACAGCGCGCCAACCTCACCCTTAGTTCAGATGTGGATCAAGTCTCTAACACAAAACATAAATAACACAATTGATCCACAAAAGAAGTACCGCCTTGAAATGGTCAGTAAAAATATTTTACTGTAGGGCTTAAACCGTTTTAAGGTGCGCCAACCTCACCCTTAGTTCAGATGTGGATCAAGACACATATATGTTTTGGTTGCATTCAGGAAGGTTAAAACACAATCTTTTGTGACAGTCATGGTGTCTGGCAATCTGGTTTGCATAACAGCATAAAAAATGAGACTAGTGTTGGGTAATGTGACTTACAACTTTCTATTTATTATCATTAGAATCAGAGTTGCTTATCCGATTGTTTATCAGTAGAACAATTGCATACTATTATAATTTATAGGACAACAACATAACTTACAGTCATTTAACTTTTTTTCTCGATTCTGACGAATTATTGATAGTAACTGACATGAGGGACGAGGGACAATGTGTTTTTGGTACTAATCAGAGTTTAGAGAACTGCAATCCAGTCTTAAACTTAGCATGGAGAATTTGTTCTTTGCGTGCGTAAGCAATGTACTATTCACGGGATGATCGTTTTTTTTATTTGATACTTAACGTCCCATCAACAGCATTTCAGTTTTGTAGGGACGGGTCTTCCTGGGTTGAACCAGTACTAAGCTAGGATAAATGTGTCTTGCTCAAGGTAACAACGCAGTGACGCCGGTGAGGCTCAAACCTGCGGCCGCTCTGTCTCTAGTCAAGCACTCTGCCACTGAACCACTGCGCCCCCTATCAGGGGATGCCATTACATTTTGATTAAGTTAGTACTTGAAAGAGGCAACATAAAGTAATTGAGAAAAATCAGGAAATATCACAATCACACAACGCAGACCTACCCACGGCACCGTGAGGAAGAATCACAGAACAATTACAGTAACAAGACATCCGTAAGACAATAAAAGCTAAGCTACCAGCTCCAGAAAGTGTGTTTAAATAGTCATAAGATGGATTATTATATGCACGAATTGATAAAGGAAAGAATGAGTTAAGAAAGGGGTTAGAGTGTGCTCTATAGTTTTGAATATTGTCAGAATTTTGGAGATTATATGTGGCAGTTTCTTTAACAAGGAGAGGTACAAGCTCTGAGAGATAATTGGGTGCGAGGTCATGCAGATAATTGTAAAGTAGTATAGATAATAGTAAGCGAGTAAAATCAGGAAATACCACAATCACAAACTGCAGACAAACCCATGGCAGGGCGAGGAAGAGCTACACAACAATCACGAGACACCTGGAAGACAAACAAAGCAAAGCAGCCAGCTCTCTCTTCCCCATCAAGATGATTGCAAAACTAGAAGGGACATAAAGTAACGTACAACAAAACATAGAACAATTACAGAATCCCACAATGGGAGTAACAATAAACAACAAGTCAACAACAACAGAACCACCGCCTTAGAACTTACAGTGGGTTGGGAGCTTAAATGCATTTTACTGGTACCAAATCTTCGCCATAGATTCAGCTGTTGTTGAAGTACAAAATATTCAGCTCGCATGGAAGCCTTCTAACTATTGCAATGTATCATTATGGAGAAACACTCTAATTGAATTATGATGAAACAAAGAAAAAGGCTCACGACTCACAGATAGACAGAGCTAAAGAAAACCTCAAGTTGAGCCACAGTGGGTCCAGCTTCAGATAGGCATCAGGCACCAACCCACCAATTAAAGCTTAACGTCAGAGCCGTCATATAGTCTGAGGCTGACCCACCTTCATGCAATATAAGAGGAAATCATAGCTATAAACCGTGATTGGGCTTAAAACCAGACATGCAGACTGTCGCATGACATCAATGTTATAGCCAACCTTTATTTTACGTTTGATAATCGTTTTGAATTGATCACTAAAATAAGGTTTTCCAACAATTCGTTTGTATTTATAAACAAAATCATCATAAAATATTAGTTCTGATATGCCTTGCAGCAGAAGAATTTTAACCCAATCATGTATTGAACAATTAACTCTGAGTGTCTGTGTGGTAGAATTCAGAAAATGCTTTTGGAATTGTATAATATCTATAACCTTGTTTTAATAACTTAGCAGTTAAAAATAAGTTTCTGTTGTTGAAGTCACCAACATTAGAACACACTCTTGCAAAACGAATAAGCTGAGAAATATATACGCCATAGGAAGAGGAGCGAGGAATATCTCCATCAAAAAATGAGATGAGAAATTTACTAAGATTGTGTTTGTTGCCGCGACTTTGAAGTGTCTCCCACCCCATGTCCGTAAAAAAACCCTCAATGCTGCAATGTTTTGTAGCACCAGTTCTCAGGATGATTCTAGCAGCCTCGGTATGGATTGTTTCCAACTGTTCATTTGAATCTGAAGAGCAGTTTTCCACTACTGAGTCACTGTACTCGAGCATGGGGTGGGGTATGTATGATATGTATATTTTCTCAAGTGATTTCCTGCTAACTCTCAACTTGAGAACCCTTAAGAGATTAAGTCTTGTACAGGCTTTATCTGATATAGTGTTGACGTGGATTGGCTGTCAGCATGCGCTTAGGAAAGTGAGACCTAAGTGCTTGTGTATTGTTGTTTCTTCAATGATACCGTTTTAAGTAGAGATGGAAGCTGAATAGAATTTAATTTACGAGAAAAGATCATTGATCACGTTTTGTTTGCATTGAATGGCACCAGCCAAGAGTTTTCCCATAGTGAAATGACTCGCAAATCAGCATTAAAAATCATAACAGCTTGCTCATGGATGTATACAATAATGTATAAAATGGTATCATCAGCAAGCAAACGGATAGAGCCACCAATGATTGTATATGGTGTGTAAATGATATCGACGTTGTTGGGATTGCCAATATGGTGTAAAAAAATACAATGGAGGTACCTTGGGCGAGTTCAAGGTCAAATATATTTAAGATCTGTCTTACAGCATGTAACGCAAACTACCTTTTCATTTAAGATGGAGGGTGAACATAGCACGGACATGACTCAGTCAAAATTTAGTTATCTTGCCTCATTGGCTAGTCACACATGTACGTTTAAAGACTTACTTAACTCATGTATGATAGGTTCAAAATGCCGCATACCATGTGTTATTAAGAAAAGGGAATTAATAAAAGTGTCCCCATTCAAATTTTTTATTTTATTTTCCCAATTACAGGTTTTTAGAATTTTGTATAGGTCTGAGGTTTGACTCTCTACATGTATCTGTTGTTTTGGTTTTGAGTCTTTATTGGTCTAAAACCAGAATCTTAGTCTGTAGTAATAATACTAGGTCAGATTGCATATCTGCTTCAATACAATATACAGTGAGCCAGCTTAGTTACGCACCATTTATAAAATGTAAAATTACTCGGAAAAGAAATATACTATTTTTATTCTGAGACTACCAGCGTAAAGCGCATTGCTATGTGCATTAGCCATTGAAATCTAATTGTAATCAGATGAGAAACAAGTGAGAAATGGATCTTGAAGGGCACTACCCTCAAAACAACATTTCACATTGCATAATTTCGAATGAAACTCAGATCACATTGCACTTTTTTCAGGGTCGAATTTCGGCAATGCCAGAGATAAGAGCCGATATAATCTTAGGCAATATCTAAGACTGGAATGCGTTTGTTAACTTTATCAGTTTTTCTAAACGTTTTACTATTTTGGTTCCCAGCTGACCAAGGCTTGAAACAAGTTGAATTTATGACCTTTTTTAAAAGTAAGTTAAAATTTCGTATGATTCTGAGTAAGTTATCTATCAAAACACTTCTTTTTAATTTCATTTTAAACAACCATGTATCCGCCGTTTCTTTTCGTAAAAAAATAAATGGATTTATTGGCGTCATTGTTTTGACGTAAGTGATGACGTCACTACTACCAAGTCTTTAAGACTTGTCAACGATAATATGTTTAGTGTTTTGATACTTCTATGTCAACAAATGACTCATAACAAAACAATTTGCGAAGGAAAACCTGTTTGATTATTGTAACTGACGTTAATATGACGTCAAAACGAGCATTTCTTAAAAAGTAACAGTGTTACTAACTTCAACAACCAAAAAAGGGGTTCGACTTGAATAAAGCAATTGTTTTTGGTGTTTTTCTGTCACAACGAGCACCATGGATAATTCCTAGCGCAAAACGCAAATAGAAAATATAGACGTTCAGGTTGAACGAGCACTTTTGTCAAAATTGCCTTTGACGTTGCAGAATAATTCGCACGAGTGATTGCGATATTTTTCGATCTCGTCAAACAGATAACATGTCAATAAGTAAATAATCATATAGAATGTTTGATTCCAGCATTTTTGTAAAAAAATGTGGACCCTGAAAAAGTGGTGCGTCACTAAAGTGGCTCGCTGTAAAGTAGACCTGTGAATGAATCATCAGCACAACCTTGTCTTGTAATAGTTTGTTTTGATTTCTTTTAAACCGTTTTTCCCTTTCAGATGTTGTCATTGGGATGGCATGTGCCACTGATACAGATTGTCAAAGTGTGCTTTCAAACACTGTGTGTACGTCACTTCAATGTGCATGTGCTGCAGGTTTCTCAGGATCAGGTATATCATTATTTTAAGGGTAGATAGGGCGGAGCTTAAGTGGTATATGTCTGGCGTTTGTTCGTTTTCAATATATGCTAATCACATTTTCAAATTTTAATCTTAATCCTTCAAGCGGCTTGCAACATTTAAGAATTTTATTTATTGCAATCTTGATATAACACATGAAATTCAGACGATTTACATGTTATAACATGCCTGTTTTACGCACAGCACGATATTTGCTCACATATAACTCGTAATTTGTTGCAGAATATATTAAATTTACATATTTAATGCTTAATAGGGACATAATAGAATAAATATTGTCAGTTATGCTTTCGGTTTGCAAACACGAAAAGCAACTGGCACAAATGCTTTTCTACCGAATCTATTAACAGAAAAAGCCATTATGACAGCGATAGACGTGGTAGCATAGGCCCCACCTAGTGAATCTTAAAATGTTCCACTATAATAATGGGAACAGATCTCAGACGGTTTCAATAAAAATGATTTCTTCCAATCTATGCAATTCTGTTACTTATTTTGTTTCTTTAAAAATTTCATGCACAGCTATCAAATGAAGCCTAGCTAGAGGATATAAAACATTTTCATGCTCATGAAATCGCCATAGCTTATAACATAAAAAAGCTGAAGAAATAAGATTTATGAGCAAGATAAATTTCGTGCTTAGTTAAGTTGAGCAAGAAAATGTTTTATTATCTCGAGGCCTGGCATGAGATTCCATCAATACCTTTTACATCCTAAGACATGCGAAAAGTGAATGTAATCGATGTCCAAAACAATCCACTCTTTTCAGTCGATAGAAAGTAAACATCAGAAAAAATGTAAAGCAATGGAAATGTTAGCACCATAAAATCGAGTAGGTCATTTAGATGTATATTTAATGGCGCTTGAGCACCAGTCTGTCTTTAATTTAAAAGCGGTTAAAAAGCAAATCTACCTTTGAAGATGAAATATGTACTGTCCTGCCAGTCAAGAGTGACAGTGTCGTCATGTTTTGTTTACAAAGATATCAGGGACTTATAATCGATAGATCACTTGAGTATTAATCCTATCCGCAGGATAGGATTAATACACAAGAGATCTATCTATTCGCGTTAGCTCAAATGGAGTGTCAAGTTAATGTTTTACTTAGCAATTGTAAACATATTATTACGTCACTGTCACTCTTGGTTGGCACAACAGTAGAATACACTTGTGATATGTACCTTCTCCTCACGCCCACTAACACTGATTTAAGCGGTATACTACTTGCTGTCAAAACAGAATATTCCAAAACGACCAGAATATGAAATATCAACACTATATCGATGATCTGGAAAATTGATTCTTCCTAAAGCATAGGCAACATATAGAATATTGAAACAGTAGAGTCTGCCTCGATTTAAGTGAGTCTGTTTATAAGAATTGCAGGGGATGGTAACATTAGAAGCAATTGTATTTTAAACCAAGCCCTTAATTTAACCTTACTGCAATCAGATGGCCTCATGTTCAAACAGCTTCCTCGGGACCCAGCAAATGTTAATGCATGACATAACATGTGTGATCCCTATATTCACAACTGAAAAAAGACTCATTTTGTGGTTTTTATAAACTGTGAGCTTAAAAGTTCAAATACGGTCATATTGATTTATTTTCAGCATGTAGTTCAGCCCGCGCCGAGCAGCTATCACAGACAACACTGATTCCTATTGCTGCCATTCTGCTAACAGTGATTTACAAGTGTCTCAGTTGAGAAGAAAAGTAAAACATTTTGCATGCTTTGTAAGTGTGCATATTTTAATTTCGCCTGCCAATTTCTCGTCAGGATCTTCAAACACAGCATTTAGTAATACCATCAGATTGCCCAACGGTTGAGTTTTAACTGTTTTCAATAGCTATTTGCAGATGAGAAAAAGTCGTTAGCAGCAAGGAAAGAGTTAAACTTCTCACTTTTTTTTAGCAAACTGTTTCTGACCTGCCAGTCCAGAGTGACAGTATCGTCATGTTTTGTTTACACAGATATCAGGGACTTATAATCGATAGATGACTTGTGTATTATCCACAGGATAGGATTAATACACAAATGATCTATCTATTCGCGTTAGCTCAAATGGAGTGTTAAGTTAATGTTTTACTTAAACATAATATTACGTCACTGTCACTCTTGGTTGGCACGACAGTAGCTTACTATCTACAACTGTGTCACGTATCACATTTGCTCTTCTTACATACTTGGCTTTTATAGAAACTTTTGTAGTCTATAATTGTTAAGATCACTGTAAACGTCTACCTTATAATGAGAGTTTTAATATAAACAAGTATGGGTAGTAGATTTAAACAATTCTGAGACTTATATCTGTATCCAATTTAAATGTATTGTTTGATGTATATTATGATTTGTGTTTTGTCTCAACGTCCTTTTTATTTGAAAAAGATATAGTTTAGACTATGTAAATAAGTACCAAAGGTCAATATTGACATTGGAATTTATATCTAAAATATTGGATTTTTTACATTCAATTTCTTCTAAAAATCATTAAAAAACATGTTCAATTGAAGTCGAATTTTATACAGAGTATCTATAATACACCAGAATGACAATTTTCTTAAACGATTCTGGTCGCATGGCGCATAAAACTGGCTATTATACCATAATAAACGGGTCAACATAAGCTAAGCCCCATGTCACTTTTTCCATAGACATAATGTTAAATTCACAAAGTTTAGTTGTTAAATTAAAAAAAATAGTTGAAAATTCTAACTCCACCCAAGTTAGATAACAATATCATAAGTGTACTTACACAACGTTTCAATTGAAAATACGATTTTCTTTGGGTATATGCTAAAATTTACAACAGTATCCAAATGTTTGCAACTTTTTCTATAGGAATGATAGGGGAAGAAACGGGACATTTACTGGAATGTGTGAAGCTCTATGGAAAAGTAACTAATAAAAGTGAAACCTAGCACATGTTGAGAGGAAACATTGCTGCTACTTCGCTGAAAATGTTATGGGAAAATCTTTTTTCACTGAAAGGGTTATTAAATCTATGGGGAAATTTCAGGTGGGGCTTAATTTATCTAGCATCTTTAGCTGAACATTACCTGGTTACCCCATACAGGTTTTCTCGCGTCGAGTTCCAAATCGTTGGTACAGATATTATCGAAGACAAATTTTATAAAATCATTTGTACAGAATCAAGTTGACTTTTTATTTCATTAAAACTGTTGTTGTCACGTGTTAACGTAAAAGCATAGTTTAGCATGTGCAGTCTGATCAGGGTCAGTTTCCTTTAGTCTGCAAAGATGCTGTATATAAGGTGTTATGTCTCCCTCCCACCTCATTATTGGAGATCATACTGATTTGGATCTAGGACCCAGTGTATACGGACTGGTAACTGACATACAGGTAAATGTATATATTGGAAATACGTTGTCGAGGCTGAGCTTTCAAAACTGACGTAATACATGTATATAATGAAGACTTAATAATCATATCTCTATTATTTCTCTGCATATCTATGTGCAATGGTTCAATATATCTTTAATAGTGTATTGGTATATTTAATGAAAGTTTATTCGTCTTAATGAACATCAACAAGAAACCAAGGTACCCTTTTTAGCTATTTTTGGCACTTTTAGCCGAAAATCGTCAGAAAATCAATATAAAAGATGATTAAAATTACATTTTATTTAATTTAACTGGTAATATCTCAACTTTGCATACCGGGAAAATCTTCATATAATCTCGGGTGTGTTCAGAATCAATTTTATAGGCTGTAGTACTTTGAAAAGACGCTGAAACAAAGCTAAGACAACATAGCTTTGTATTTCCGTCAGTGACCACCAACCCGTTTATACTGGGTCTGAGTATGGATACAAGATTGGGATACAACATGGATATCATGCAACAGTCTGCATGCTTGGGTTTAAATCAAATCACCGTTTAAAGCTATCATGGTTTCCTCTTTAATTGCATGAGGGCGGGTCAGGCCTCAGACTCAATGACGACCCTGACGTAAAGCTTTAATCCGATGGCTTGTGCTTGATGCTTCTCCTTGGCTAGGTCCACAATAGCTCAACTTGAAGTTTCCTTTAGCTCTGACTATCTGTGAGTCATGGGCCCTTTTCTTTGTTTCATCATAGTGCGTTAATTTGATTGTTTCCCTGTTACGATACACTGCATTAGTTTAGAAGCATTCATACAACCTATACAAGTGTGTGTTTTAGCAACAACAAAATCTAGGGCGAAGATTTGGTACCAGTAATTACATTTTAGCCCCCCGATGGCATATGCTGCTGTCCGTTCTAAGGCCGTGGTTCTGTTGTTGTTGATCTGTTGTTTTATGTGCTCCCCAGTGATTGTGGGAGTTCTGTTCTGTTTGTCTTTGCTTAGTTGTGCATTACTTTGTGTCCTTTTTAGTTTTGCAATCATCTTGAAGAGGACGAGAATGCTAATTGCTTTACTTTTATTGTCTTAAGGGTGTCTTTTTTACTGTAAATGTTTGGCAACTTTGGCACGGTTTGCAACTTTGCTTTCCTCTTTAATTGCACGCCTGTGGGTCGGACTTCAAACTCTATGGCGGTTCCAACTTATAGACTTATCTATTGATGAGGTGGTAGGGGCCTGATGTTTTGGCTGTTGTCATTCTCATCGGGGTTTACTGTTGGATTTTCTTTGCTCCGGTATTCAGTTCTATTTAAACCGTGATTGGGTTTACAACCAGGCATGCAGACTGTTGCATGATATCTATGCTGTATTCCATTTTTTATAACTTTTGATTATCTTTAAAAATTGTTCGCATAAATAAGGTTTTCGAACAATTCTGTTAAATTTATCAGCTAAATAACCTTAAAATACCTGCTACGATATGCCCCATTGTGAAAGAGTTTAAACATATACTGTATTTAACAATCAACTCTGAGTGTCTGTGGCAAATTTAGAAAATACTTTACGAAGTTTATGTATCGATACTGTAAATTAGGAAATTTTCGCGAGGGTTTTATCTTTGCAAAACTCATGAAATGGCAAAATCACTCTGTCAATTACTGATTTAGGTAAATCATGCCCTAGTTGCGAATGTTTAACATCGCAAACATGTATTTTAACGCTATTCACGAAAAAGAATTCTCGCAAAAATTCCAGATTTACAATAGCCCTGATGTCAAATTTATCATGATTTGTGACGAGGACTTAAATGCCAGTTTTTATTTTTAAGTATTCAACTTTCTCTTGTTCGTTTTCAATATGGCTGCAATATTCTTGCAAAGTATTGAAAGGATATACCTACAGTTGTCAAGGGAGTTGATTTTACAAAGTATGCACTATCATAATACAGTTAAAACTACAAACTAGCATAACTTTTTCCATACTAATCCTTCAGCCCCTTTTTCTAAACAAAGCCATATGCGTTGTTCAAAGGACGAGATGTGGCGCAAATTTAATCAAAATCGAAACGAAAGCTACATTTTAAGTTATTCAACAAAGACCTTAATATTTTGGCAGAATGACAGAAAGACTGAAAGATGGCCAGGCTGAAAACGGTATACCAAACTAAAACTGCGTTTTGCGGGGAGTATAGCAAAGCATTGATGCAAATTCTAACACACCTCGCCTATAGAGCCAACGGTAGCAAACCGTGATATATCGGACAATAATTCACTGCTAAGGTGTGTGATAGCTGACGTCACTGGAAAATGACGTCATTCATGGCGTTAGACGGTGTAACGTCGTTTTTACGCTTGAACGACGTTACAATTACATGTAAACGTATGCAACGTAGTCTAAGTATTGGCGGGAGTTCTTCAGTGTAATGGCGGAAAGTTGGAAGAGGCTGAAGATTCCAAATGTGTTGTTGTCGTTTATTGTGTTAGAATCGAAATAGATCAGCTCCAGTGCGTGAATTGTTGAGTAATAATTCACTGTTTGTCGGTCAGTTGTACGAAGATAAATCACTCGCGCTGCGCGCTCGTGATTTGATCTTCTTTACAACTGACCTCCAAACAGTGAATTATTACTCAACAATTCACTGCTGGAGCTGATCTATTTCTTAAATATCCTGGATATATGCATTTACAATAATAACGGCAAGAATATTTGGTGGAAATTGGCAAACCAGCTTCCCAGGATTGTGTCAATTTGTCCTAAAATGACACTATCAGACTTGTCACTGATACATGTGTAACTCCTGTAAAGTTTGATGAAAATCGTCCACACAGTATCAGAGGCGTTTTGCAGATTAACTTTACTTTTGAATTATTCCAGAGCTAAGGGCCATAACTCTGCAATTAATTCGGTAAAGCAGCAAATAGTGATAGTATGCGCAACTTGACCTGACATCTTTACTCCTGTTATATTTGATGGAAAGCAGTCTAGCAGTTTTCACGGACTTGATTTTACATTCAGATGGACAAATGGATGGATGGATGTACTGACAAAAGGGTCAAAAGGAGCACAAAAAGGAAATGAGTACAATCAGGATATACCACAATCACACTACACAGACCAATCCACGGCACAGTAAGGAAGAATCACAATAAGAAAGAGGGCAAAGATCAGGAGTCGATACAATCAAGCACCACACT
Source organism: Loripinus fragilis (assembly GCA_964019695.1). Classification (NCBI taxonomy): domain Eukaryota; kingdom Metazoa; phylum Mollusca; class Bivalvia; order Lucinida; family Lucinidae; genus Loripinus; species Loripinus fragilis. The sequence goes on along the minus strand of OZ026531.1, from coordinate 34,775,122 downwards.
TGACCCAGGATACCAATGGGAAAGTGACAACTTCACAATTAGACGTCACAAACGAGAGCCGAGAGGTCAGCCCTTTCCGAGCAGGTGATCACAAGGCAGAGGGCTTAAACCAGTTTCACAGCGTGCCAACCTCACACTTAGTCCAGATGTTGATCAAGACACAAACACATACAATTAATAACACAAATGATCCACAAAAGAAGTACCGCCTTGGAACGATCAGTAAAAATATTTTACTGGAGGGCTCTAACCGGTTTCACGGCTTGCCAACCTCACCTTTAGTTATGATGTGGATCAAGACACATAGGTGTTTGGTTTGCACCAAAGACCCTAACTTATCAATGCATCATCTCTCCTAGCACATATAAATCAAGATATAAAAAAAGAGGTAAAGCAAAGATAAGGACTCAACAGTACATAAAACTGAATACTGGAGCAAATGAAATCCAACAGGTAAGCCCCGGTGTGCCTGACAACAGCCAAAGCCTCAGGCCCCTACCATCTCATCAATAGATAAGTCCTTAAGTCAGAACCGACATAGAGTCTGAAGTCCAACCAAAAGGCGTGCAAACAAAGAGGAAAGCAAAGTTGCCAACCGTGATTGGGTTGACGACCAAACATGCAGTCTGTTGCAATACAATAATGTTATAGCCAATCTTTTTATTATGAAAAACTGTTTTAATGCACTGCCCTGAAAAACTACTAGAGCCAACAATCTTCTTCAACTTATACACCAAGTCACCATAGAATTTAGGTTCTGAAAGTCCTTGGCGCAAGAGAGATTTAAGTCCAACTTGGATTGTAGATATCAAATTATAGTATCGTCTATAAGATTTAGAAAAGGTTTTGCAAAGTTTATGATACCGATAGCCTTGTTTAAGAAGTTTCTGAGTTAACAATTTATTGCGAGTGTTAAAGTCAGCAACATGGCTAGATGCTCTAGCAAAATGAATGAGTTGAGAGATATAGACCCCATAGGATGTAGAGCCAGGAACATCACCATCTAAAAATGGGAAATTAACAATTTCAAAATCAAATCATAAATTTTGGTAGAAACAATATCATTAGAAATAGACAAATGCAAGTCTAAAAATGCAGCTTCGGTATCAGAGTTATTAGCTTTATGAAGTTGGAGCTCTAAAAGGGTATATTTGGCTTACCATATTGTCAAAATAAACATTATAAATGTTTAAAAAATATCATCCAAATATCTGGATCTAGTGTTAAACGCAACAACAACATCAGCCTGTTTATAATCGGAAAGAGCAATGATCCACATCAACAAGTCACTTTCAAAGAGTTTTATACGAATCATTGTGTGTGTTTGCACAAATTAAAGATAGGAAACATATTGAACAGAATTTTTATTCTGTTGACTGGGTCATGCCCTAAAGGTGGGACTTTAGGGTGATGGGTGGTTAAAAACTTTAGCATGGGGATTTGCGATGACGCCCCATGGATTACGCGTTCTAGTTCAAAATTAAAATCATTCCGTTTATCATGAATCTTAGATGAAACTACTCCATTCATTATGGACATGTTCAAGTCCAACAAGATGCATCCACACAGCAAATTTGGATATCCTACCTGAAATAATATAGGAGATATGCACCGGACACAAAGCTGGATGGACAGACATACCTACCAGAGGTAAAATATGGGTTGCACCCTGGAATTTGCAAAATTTCACCCCACAACGTATGCACCCCAGGTTTTAAACAATCTGGGGTGCAACCCACTTAAAGTCTAATTGTGTCTATTCCTGTCATAGATAATTAACATTTAGATAAGAAAAAAGAATCCCTTTGTGGTACTTTCGGGGCAATACTAGTAAGGTGTTTGCAAATTTTGACCATAGGGGGTAGTCATTGTAGGCTGCAACCCATATCGAAGTGTCCATGTCAACCGCAACCCATATCAAAGTGTCCATGTCAGCCATTTGACATGTCCAAGCTTAGACAAACTTGTCCAAAAACCAAAATGGGGTACATCCCCCTTTCATCAAATATGTCGATTTTAGCTTATTTACACTTATTTAAACACCCTACAATGCAAAATCACCCGGCAATGTACCATATTCTATACCGCATACCCCACAACGTTGCTCAGGTAACAGCAGACTGGCGGACTGATGGATGGACGGACAGTATGTTTTCTATATGCCTCCCAAATTTTCTTTGGGGGTATAAAAACGGGACTTCAGAATCAGAACAATTTGCCTTATTTAACCGAAGTTCAGTGAGATTTATCTGACCTACCATTTGTTCAAAACAAGGATTATCAATATTAAGTAAGTCATCTAAATATCTTGAGATGGAGTAAAAAGCTATTGGTGAACTGTGGAATCTGTAAAGAAAAAAGCAGAATGTAACAAAAGGGGAGAGAGTAAACTTTTTACTGTTTTATACTATTCAAAAGGTAGCAATGAGTTTAAACCATACAGTGAAAATCAACATTCATAGCAATATCCTGCTGCTGCATTTGAGAAAAAATAAAGCTCCCAACACATAACTGAGTCTAATGCAAGTACGAAGAAACGTAGAGTAAGCAATAGGTATTAATGAGATACGAATGCTGGTTTACACTGCTCCTTAAATGAGGTATTTAAGTGACACCTTTATGAAAGTTATTGCAATAAATGAGTGTCAAGTGTAAATCCTGACTATAGCAACATTAACGACATTAAATGCAAGTTCGGGGAAACTTTTTACAGTAACAACGAAGCACATACACAAGAGTCATGACATCAAAAATGGTAAGTGAGTATGATCAGGAAATACCACAATCACAAACTGCAGACTAACCCATGTCACTGCGAGGAAGAGCCACACAACAAACACAAGACACCAGGTAGACAAACAAAGCAAAGCAATAAGCTCTCTCTTCCCCATTAAGATGATTGCAAAACTAGTATTTGACTGCTCAAAAAGGACATGTGCACAAACTGCTCTGGGTTTTCCCTGGTTATGTTATGCATCAGCTCAATTGTCTGCATATTAGTTTACTGTCAATTCGGAACTTTTCGTGAGGGTTTCATTTTTGCGAAACTTCGCATATGCGAAGTTTTGTGAAAATAAAATCCTTGCGAAATGCCTTAATCACTCTGTCATATAATGATATCGGTAAATCATGCCCTTGTCGCGAATTTTAGCGTCACAAATATGTCTTTTATCGCTATTCGCGAAATAAAAATTCTCCCGAAAATTTCTGGATTTACAGTTAATGATGCTTCGAAAAATATTATTTGCCATAGCTTCTTCGGTAGTGTGGAGCATTAAAGCATTCATATAATCTGTGTTTGCAGGGTCAAATTCATAGAATCTGTGTTTGGAGGGTAGAATTCATAGAATCTGTGTCTGCTAATTCGAATTCATGGTATCTCTGTTTTGCTTATCTGAACAAATTTTGTATATAAAAGTATTCTCTGTCAGCAATGTTATTACCATACTTCAGTAAAGACCATAATCAAACCTTGAATCATTCATCAGTTTGGCTAAAACTTGGTTGAATGGTCAGCAATGTTATTAACATACTTCAGTAAAGACCATAATCAAACCTTGAATCATTCATCAGTTTGGCTAAAACTTGGTTGAATGGTCAGCAATGTTATTACCATACTTCAGTAAAGACCATAATCAAACCTTGAATCATTCATCAGTTTGGCTAAAACTTGATTGAATGGTTTGTAGAACATATACAAAAGATACCGGGTCTCTGCTAGCATGCTAGTGTTTCTATAATTTCCTTTTTTATTGGCATTACGAACTTTAGAGCTGTTTGCTATGTTCTCAACCTCGTCCATAGAGAAATTTCCTGTTCGAGTTCCTGAAAGTAAAAGAAAGGAATGAGCAGCAAAATAGAATATGGTGGTTAAAATTCAACAGCCCTTGATGCCACTGATTCTCTGTTCTTTTACGGCATCTGGAACATATTGATAGACTTTTTGCTTACTGTTATGGCGGCGCCTCTTAAATGCGTAATTAGGACTGGTCAACCTTAGACATAGGCAAAAGCTGAAAATGAGGCGTGGTTTTATTCAAAAGCAACTGTATCATCTTGCGCCAGTATCTCGATATAGACGAAAAACACATTATTTAGTCCTTAAAACGCCAGCAAAATAACTGCATCTGAAAATGTCTATTTAACATAAGCATAGAGGTAAACATTGTGGACCCAGACAAGACTGCTCCTGTAGGAGCAGTCTGATCTGGGTCTACATCGTTTGTACGAGACTTCAAATATTTTAGTGGACGACAAAAAACATACATTATTGATTATGTGCTTTAAGGGTTAATAAATGTGAGTTCAGTGTGTATACGGTTTAGGATTTTCATAAAAAGCACGCACGTCTGCGCCGGTGAAATAGCCAAACAGCGCCCAGATATGAATATTAAGGTTGCCGCATTTACAGTAAGCGAAAAGTCTAATAATACCTATATAGCGTAAGGTAAGCGTAGTCATATCCAAATTGCCACCTATGACAAGGCATGTTTAATATGCTTATAACCTAGCTAAATAGGGGTCTTGAACATGCCTAGCATAAGGAAAGAGAAAAGTTACTGTCTTATTGCCGCCTAAATCACGAATATTTTAGTTACTATGCACTATCTAGTATGGGTCATTAAACATTCCAAGCGTGAGGAAAATAAAAGTTAACCGCCTAAATAATGCCTAAGGCGAGACATACATGTATATTGCGACCATGTAACGGACGTTGGACGTGTCGTACAGAGCTCTGTCATTCGCTGTCAAATTAGACTAGTGTGTTTCCAGGTCTTAAGTGACCCCCGTTTTTTGCTATTTCTTCCTTAATGGTGATTTTAATTGAAAAAAAATAGAGAAATGAATTTAGATATAGATCAGTAATTGAATGTATTTTTTCCACATACATATGAGTTTTTGTATCGGCTGGGATTAGACGGAATTTCGGTGTCTTTTTGCTGCTACTCTTTGAATTAGTCCCCAAGTGAACCAACGGATATAAATAAATCAAGGCTTTTAAGGGCCAGTGAAGGCGATTCGTCAGTCCCACAGATAAGAGTACGTAACAGAAAATTATTTTTCCTATTTCTCAACCCAAAAATATGTTGTGTGTACTCTAAACAACCGTCTCAGGTGATACGGTTCTTTTGAGCACCCAACTGATGAAGATACTTGCATCGTCACGCTGAAGTTGTATAACTGGCCCAATCTTCGTGCATTAGGCTATGATTCATTGCTAAAACTGACTCATTAACTTCACTGTATTAATAGACTTTTCGCTTACTGTAAAGGCGGTAACTTTGATATTCATATCTGGGCGTGGTTCGGCTATTTCAACTGCTAGATAAGGGAAATCAAGTTCTATTTATAATTTGGTGACGAATTAATTTGTTTCGGCCGCGCAAACGTGCCAGCATTTTATGAAAATCTTAACCGTATACACACTGAACTTACATCTATTGACCCTTAAAGTGCATAATCACTAAATGTTTTTTGTCGTCCACTAAAATATTTGAAGCCTCATAAACAAACAGTGTGGACCGAATCTGATCTGGGTCTACAATGTTTGCCTCTATGCTTATGTTCAATATACATTTTCAGATGCAGTTATATTGCTGGCGTTTTAAGGACTAACTAATGTGTTTTGCGTCTATACTGAGGTAATGGCGCAAGATGATACAGCTACTTTTTGATGAAACCACGCGTCATTTTCAGCTTTTACCTATGTCTAAGGTTGACCAGTCCTTATTGCGCATTCATGAGGTTCCGCCTTTACAGTAACAAAAAAGTCATATAATAGTACGCTCGTAAGTAGTTTAACTACCATATGAGTCAAGACATACACTGCTCAAAATATTTAAAGGAACACCTGATAATTTTCCATAGGTGAAAATGTTATCCCCTGTCCAATAGACAAGTAATGCATTTCACTAGACAATACGACAGAAACCCAGTTTCTTTTGCCATTTTTGCTAAGATAGTCAAAGTTTGGGATCAAAAAAGGTTTTGATAAAACAATCGCTGCTTAAGTTCGTGGCTCATGTTTTGTAATTTTATTTGTAGAATCTTCCGAATTTGTTAATAGCGTAACCTATTGGTTTCAGCAACATTAAAATGCAATTGACTGTACAGAAATGATGCTGTTGTGGTGCTTGATTGAAAAATTCGTCTTAAAATTTGGCGTTGATTAAAGGGGTATTCTTAACAAAAATCCATTTCTACATTAACCGTTCCATGGACATTTCTGGAAAGGGACTACTTCATTTTTTATAAACAAGCATCAACCCGATAGGTAACCAAACTAATCACAGGACAAACATGCTTTGCCTTATTAATCCACTTCTCGCTATGAGTCAGACTATGCGTGCATTTGTATTGTGATCAATGGCAAAATACGCAGTGTTCCTTTAAATATTCTGAGCAGTGTATATGAGTTACAAAACCCTATCTAAGGCGGGTCTTGGACATACTTAGCGTAAGGAAAGAGTAGATCTGCTGTACAGTCTGTGGTCTGTTGTAAGTATAATCTTCCAGGCGAAGAACTAACATCTGTTCCTTTGAAAACACGCTGTACCAGTCTTGAAGGTAGATGAAATATATTCCATTCCAAATTCTGGTCTGAATGTAAAATAAATAAATAACGTCTAACCCTTAAAGCGCCAAGAAAAAAATGCATCTGAAAATGTTGTCTGCTGAAGTCGTCTGCTGCAAATAATTGCCTAACATTACTGACGAATTAAGCATAGAAGCAAACCGTGTGGACCCAGAACAGACTGCTCCTATAGTCTGATCTGAGTCCACACGGTTTGCCATAGAGGCTTCTTAAACATTTCAGCAGACGAGAAAAGCAGACGATTTTTGTTGCGATTGGCGCATTGAGGGTTTATGTTCTAAAATTTCATTTTTTTTTCTCTTTCTGCTCTCATGATAAAATGTTATTAGGGGTGGATATTACAAAATGCTCATCATAATAGCAAACAGGGAAGACCCTTCTCTCTCAGAGAGTTTGATGCTTTTTGTCTAGGCATTTTTGTGAGGCAGCCAGCATTTGAACTTTAAGAACATTTACCATACAGGCTCATAATTTGTTCAGTCTCCGCTGTTTGCTTACAGAATGTTGTACTAACAAGAGGGGCCCTAGGGCCCTGAATCGCTAAACTTGAGAGGGCTTTAATCACAAAATATAAATCCCATAATCCATTTGATATTTTTGGTAGGTTTCATACCTATTGTTCAATCGGAACTGCCTAGGCCAATTCCCCGAAATTTCGTAAATTCAGACCACGCATGTACATCGCGTATCTACTTTGATAACGCGGTTGAAAACGTGACGCTAACGTTATATAACGTGACGCTGATGTTATATAACGTGACGCTGATGTCACAGAAACCATGTCAACACAATAACAAAGGTGATTGAAGCAAAACAAACGGCTATAAATGAAGTTTATGGTTTTTCATTAAAATATCGCTATAGCGATATTTTATTGAAAAATACATAAACTTCATTTATTCTGCTGATTAAACTTTTGGGATAATCAGACTAATCGATTTTAATAGAGCTGAACCACATGCTACAGAACTTATTTTCCATACGCCAGTTCCGACTAAAAAAATGGAGCTTTTGGTACATAGTACTACGCGTAATGCTCCTTATATACATCCAAGCCATGATTCGATTCTCGAATTGTCGTGGACTTTCCTGAAAGACCTATTTTTATTAGTTTATTTCATTTTAAAACTGTTGTGCTGAACTACAGGCACTAGACAGTCACAGCTCATAGTGAGACGTTGTTCGATATAACATCTGTGGGGACATGTAAAATTCCTTACACAAACAACCAATACAGCTTTTGCTCTATAATCATCCTAGTATATGAAACAGGAGGCTCCTTGGGCAGGACCGTTTTTGGCCAAGGAAACATAGTTTTAACAAACTTAGTAGATGTCCAATAGGGAATTTACTTACCAAATATCAAGGCTCCAGGCCTTGTGGTTTCAGACAAGAAGATTTATCATGCTTTCCCTATACAAGCTAAATGTAAACCATGACCCAATGAATAAGGCCATTTTAGGCCAAAGAGCCACTGTTTGACAAACTTGGTAGATGATCATCAGTTTATAATGCATACCAAATATCAAGACTCTAGGTCAGGTTGTTCAAGACATGAAGATGTTTCATGTTTTCCTATATAAGCATATGTAAAACATGTGATATGCCTTGTTGCAACAGAGTTTTTAAACACATGTTGTATTTAACAATCAAATCTAAGTGTATGTGATAAAATTTAGAAAATGCTTTACGAAGTCTATGGTATCGATAACATTGTTTTAATAACTTAGAAATCAAACATTTTTTTGTTGTTGTTGAAGGCATTAACGCTAGAACATACTCTCGCAAAACTAATAAGTTGCAAAATGTATTCACCATAGGAAGGGGAGCGAGGAACATCTCCATAAAGAAATGAAAAAAATAACTAGTTTAAAAATAAACCGTTCCGTTTATCATAAATTGCAGATGTAACTATGTCATTTGTTATGGCCACGTCAAAGTTTAAAAATTGGGCTTCAGTATCTGAGGTATTTGCCTCATTTAACTAAAGTTCAGTAGGGTATATCTGACTTACCATTTGTTCGAAATAAGGTTATCAGTATTAAGTAAGTCATCTAGATATATTGAGGTAGAATTAAATGCTTCAACAACATCAGCTCAATTATTGTAAGAAAGAAACAACCTGAAAGTTCTCTCGTAACAAACAAAAAACATCTACAACAAGAGGAGCACAATTAGTACTTACAGGAATACCTACCATTTGCCTATACAATTTTGAGCCAAATCTTATAAATATATTGCCTTAAAGATAATAGAAAGCGTCACAAATTTTCTGACATGACCACACTTTAAATCTTAGGTTGGTCAGGAGTAAAAAAGGTGTGTTTCTCATTACAAGCCAAATAAAGTGAGCCCTCTTTGTTAAAAGCTTATTCAATTAATTCAGTTAGTTGTCTTTGATTAGATTATGAGACAATGTAATATAGAGAGTAGAGAAATCATATGTAGACACAATGTATGATGCAAAACCTTTGGACTTTAATTTATTAAGAATCTCACCTGAGTTTTTAATAGACCAAACAATATTTTTACCATTCCTCTCATAAACTGCTTCGCAATATTTTATTACATGGTTTTAATCGAAGTAAGGCAAGAAGGCAAAGTTATAGACACTTCAGTAGTAGTACATGAGCTAAAGGTAGCAATAAAACGTGACTTATGTCGACTTTTATTAAGTAATAGTTATACCATGAGTTGTCCGACTGTACGTGGAGATAATCTACGAGCTTTAGCGAGTGGATTATCTTATGTACAGAAGGACGAGCATGATATAACTATCTTAGACGGTAGGGGATCCCTTCATTTTTTATGATAAACCATCATTGATATTTAAAGAAAAACGTTTTGTTATTTTGAGTCTTGATGATCTACACAATGATTCTTTACACATTTTAGATCATGATTACAATTAACACTTTGCATGGATAGATTGCACTTTAGCGGTCGCTCGTTCGCCTGATTGTTTTGGTCTAATGCGCAAGTGCAAACGTTGCTAAGGAGGCGTTGCTTAGGATTTGTAAACAATTTTTGACGGCCGCCATTTTGTTTTAATGATCGATCCAATACTGTTATTTCAGGGCCATTTTTTCAACTTAACTGCATGCAAAATGAAAGGAAAAGTGTATCAAAAGACTCAAATACAACTTACCTTCTTCCATTTAGCCAAAAAGATCCATACTTGTCTTTCAAGCTGCTATATGCTCTCCAGCAATCAGAAAGGATAACAGTTCCAGGCTTTATGTATTTTTGGATTATTGACAGCCTGATGCCAGTTTTCAACGAACTTGTCTGTTATGTCCTCTTAACAGCTCACATACATGTAAGCATCTACATGTGTATAGGCACAGTGAATACCAAAGGAGTGCAACGGCTGTTTTGGTGGTCAATTAACATTTACTTAGGCAGGGGGTCTAGAAATTTACGTCAGTGGGGGAGGTCCTAGCCTGGCTGACGTTTTATTCATCCTCACCTGGTATTTTACAGAGGGGTTCCAACGATTGTTCCTTTTAGGGGAACTAAAATTTTCCACGTGGGGGGAGTCCCAACTCTTTCGCAGACGTGGGGGGTTAGGGATCCTGACAATGCTGTGCTTTGTCATTGGCGTATTTCACAGATTGCCATACGGAACTCCCTTGAGAAACAATTGGACCGAAAGGGTCCAATTGCGTCTCGAGGGAGGTCAAAACCAGTATTCTAAGGAAGCCTATAGCCACTTGTGATTTTCTAGGTGTGGGGTCTGGTGATACATTTAAGAAATGAATTCGATTTTTAGAAGGTTCATGGAATCATGAATAGTTCGGGTTTCTTTCAAAGATAACGTGAAGCCCTTACTAATATATTGCTTATAATTACATCTTATTATAAATAGCTATATATATAGAAAATATTTATAATTTAGGAGATACAACAATTTTGAATATAATATTTAATCGTATTAACGGCTTTGTTGGAGTGCAAAACGGACAAGCGGAACAGCCAGTGTGAACACAGACAGCCAATGGAGCAAACAAGAAGCCTGTTTTGCACGTGCAACTACGGTGTGGCTAGCTGTCAATCACAACACAAGTGTCACATCTGGCAAATGAATTCGATGTTCACAGCGAGTTGCATGGGAAAGTGAGCTTGGCAGCTGTCAATCAAATTTTGCGTCGTTCATGAGGCTATGAACGGTTGCAAAAATCTAAAGATTCATTAAAGGATTGATTTGAAAATGTAAATATTAATTAGTGAAGAATGATAAGATACTCACTGCAGTGCTGTTTCGTAGCTGGAAACTGTAAACACAACTTCTGATTGAATACTGCTCAAAACATTCGTACCAATCATGCAGGTCTCTGAGAACATCCTTGTGGAAGTCGCGCGGTCCTTTCTTGTGTGTTTTGTCAAAAAAACAATAGCTTGAATAAAGCCTGTGAGTAAAATGTAAGATATATAAATTATAAAGTATACAGTTATTTCATGTATTATAATGATAGTCAAATCTATAACCCCAAGGTGCTGAGGACGACCTGGTGTTCTATTGCATGAGGCCGAAGGCTTGCCGAGCATTTATCGCTTTTTCGCGACGAGTTTAATAAAAGTCAATAACACACGAATGATAGATTAGGCATGACACGTGATTTCCAACAATGTGGTATTTTGACAAGTGTAGACTCAGTCAAGTCTGTGCAGCCTCCTTTTAAGCTTAGGAACCTCAAATGAGGTTCGGTCAGTAGTTTAACAGTCATAGAATATTTAAGCGTCCAGCAAAGGCTCTGGGCCCGGAATTACAATGCCTCCTTAAAGTTAAGGAAGACGCAAGTTAAGTATTGCTATATTAGATGCTAAATAAATTGCTTGGATCGATGCAGTACTTGTGGTCAAAGGTATCATTGTGATCTACAGAAAAAATGAAACTATTTTGATTTTAATCAGTTTGAAACGTTATTTTTCGCATCCTGAAAAATCAATACTTAACTTAAGTCTTCCTTAACTTTAAGGAGGCATTGTAGTTCCGGGCCCTAATCAGTCTGCTTGAATGCGCAGGCTGGTCTGAGCCTTTGCTGGTAGCACATACCAAATTGTCGGAAATCTCATGCCACGGCTCAATTATAACATTGAGATAACTTTGAAATCTCATTTCTGTAAATAAATAAGGGTTAAACTGTTTTCATTATACATGTACGCAACGTTTTCATACATGTATAATAACACTTTTTGCTGACTGTAAAGGCGGTAACTTTAATATTCATATCTGGGGGTGATTCGGCTATTTCATATGCTAAAGAAGAGAAGTAAGGTTCTATTTATAATTTGGTGAAGAGTTGATAAGTTGTGACGTGCGTGCATTTCATGAAAATCCTAACCGTATGCACACTAAACTCATATTTATTAATCCTTAAAGCGCATAATCACAAATAGTCATACGTTTTTGTCGTGCGTGTTTGAAGCCTCTTAGACAAGTAGTACTCCTGTAGGAGCAGTCTGATCTAGCTAAACACTGTTTGCCTCTATGCCTATGCTAAATAGACATTTTCGGATGCATTTTTTGCTGGCGTTTTAAGGAACATCAGAATTTTCATGAGTGCGTAGCACGAATGAAAATTTCGATGTTTTCAACTCACGAGATGACATATATTTGGTATTTACTAAAAAAGTAAATTTTCTTTTTATTTTATACTTTTTTTTTAGAAAATTTACAGTTAATCGATTAACCATGCAACAAGCGAATCACAATAATGTAAAAGAAGACAAAGGAGTATTTGTGACAGAATAGAATACCTGGATCAATTTACAGTAATCAGGACTTACAGATAAAAAGAAATTTATTCAGCGTCAAAGTGCGAGACAAGTGACGTCACAAGCGACGTCATAATTTGTTGATGACGTTACGTAGCATAGGTAACATGCATTTGCTGGAGGTGTTGAAAATGCAAATTGAAAAAATTCAGCAAATCTGAATTATTTTGGTAACAAAATGTTCCTCATGTTCTAACTAAGAAAATGCCTACCCACACTTGATGTTTTTGCTCCCAAATAAGAAAGTTATCGGCGTTTGAAATTTCGAAGTGAGCTGTATTAAATGAATGGAAAAGTTAGAGGTGATAAAAAAAACGCTACAGTGCGGACTCGTTGTTTACCCAATCACCACCATTCCTTCGTGACATAATTTTCATATCACGGAAACACAGTTTACTATTCTGTATATTATATAACCTTCCGATGATGTTTTCAATGAAAAAGAAGAGAAGAAAAAACCCACAAAAACCCTCACATCTAACGAACCGCCATCCCCCCCCCCCCCCCCCCCCCCGGCCCGGTGCGTAGTAATCCATTGGCATGGATGTTACTTGGTCACACTTAGCTGAAATATTTCGGCTATGCCACTCAATGTTCCCTTAGTAGAAGCAAAAGAAATGTAACTGTCTAGCGATATCATTGTTTTATATATTTGGGTTGTTTCCCTTACAACGTAATGCGCAACGTATAGCCAAGGGAAAGCACTCTAAAAGCCTGTCGCTTGACAAAAACAGAAACATTTGAGGATTGGACATCGGGAGATCCATTTCAGTTGTTTTTCTAGCTATTCGCTAGTCTGTTGCTTGCCAGATCAGACGGCAATTGCCCGAGAAATTGACTGAAATGTGTTTGTCACACAAAGCGAGGATAGTTTTGTGAGGAGTAAAGTGAGAGGCGATCAGAGAATTGGACAAGCCGCACGCGCCATGGCATGACAGGGAGAAAAATACAGCTCAGATGTAAATATTTGGCTGGTGTCTGATCTAGGTAAAATAACATCGGATCAGCATTGTCAATTTTTATGTAGAATGCCGTAAAATCTTCAAAACTCCCAAATTCTTCTAAACTAGACCAGGATGAGTCTGATTGTTATGGTGAGTCTGTTGTTTGTGCATATGTGTATTGAAAAAAGTAGTTCCGACAAAAAATATCGACACTTGGCAGTGATGATATGAACAAATCTCATATCATCACTAGTGAAATATTTCACTCCTCAAGATATGAAAACTATCTCACTGCAAAACAATAGGAAATTAATGCTAGGTATATAATATAAAAAAACGCTACAGTGAAAAAATAGTCTGATATCAATCACTAGTGATAGATATCATATCATTTCACTAGTGATTGATAACACTTTTATTTGTTTTTGATATGCATTGATTTCACTGCTAATTATAAAATAATATAGAGTCTACAATTATTGACTATTGAGGCTTTGGACATTATGTGATATCGACCTGAGAGTACCAATATTGACCGAGGCGGAGCCGAGGTCAATATTGGTATTCTCAGATCGATTTCATATCATGTCCAATGCCTCAATAGTCAATAATTGTTTTATTATACAATTTCTCTAAACAAAAAAAACAACAACAACAACAAAATCTTGGCTATGGACTATGTCTTGGACAGTCTTGAATTTCTTTTTTTGCATGATGACTAACTGATTTCATTTAGTTAAAAGAGGAATGAATGTAAATTTTATTTGTAATTTCAACTGAAGATAGAGAAGATCCAGATTAAATGCCGCATAATGTGGCATTTCATCAGTGTCTACACTGTTTGCTAAGACAAAAATTATATTCAGCGAAAAAACTGCAATTTCGTTTAGAGATTAAAACCTGTGACCCCTTGAATTATACATTGGACCATTCCGAGTTTATTGCATCAATCCAGAAGAAAGAATTCATTAGTTCATTTAAGAGTTCTGCCAATTACTATATTCAACAGCAAAGTCTGAATTACATGCATATGATGAAACACCAAATCTTGTGAATTTCGTGCTGCTGTCACTCACTGAATTGTATTGACAGAAAATCATGCAAGTTTCATGCTGAAAGCACACCTGTTATGGAAAGTTTCTATGAAGCATATTTTTAGTATACATCTACAAAATTAACCTGATCCTGACCTTTATGCATAAATGAATTATTACGGTATTACTACTGAATATATAGCTTTTCGTGACAGGTCGTGTGCAATCGGTATGTTTCGAGCAATTACGGAAATATACGTCTTGGTACAATTGCGATGAAATCCGTTGATAATTCAATGCAGCTGTACTTTCCACGGTAGTCATGTGGCTAGTCAGAATAGCTCCATATACGTAAATTGTGGGTTCGAATCCTGATTGACCCAACTTTTTTTTATTTCATTTTTTTTTGTTTTCATGTCAAAGAACTGCACATAAAAACACAAAACATGTAAGTTCACGCTTTCTTTGAAAATGTATTGACTGACAACTTCTTGATGCTTGGAGTTAGAATTTAGTTTGTGAATATAGGTCTACACCCATGCTCATGGCTCCAAAGCAAAATAAATCAGTTATAGCAGGTCGAAGCATTTCTATAAAGAGTAGCAAGGAGGTCCATATATGAGCCAAGACATGAGATTTCCAACAATGTGGTTTGTGCGACAAGCAAAGGCTCAGGCCAGCATGCGCATACGCACAGACTGATCAGAGACTTTGCTAGTCACTTGAATATTCTATGGCTGTTAAGCTACTGAATGAACAACATTTAGTTTCAATTCTTAAAAGGAGGGTGCACAGGCTCACCTGTGCCTATTCATGTCAAAATGCCACATTGTTGGAAATCTCATGTCGCAGCTCATATTTTAAAAACTAAAGAGATGACAGGCGATAGTTGAAGTACAGTGTTACAGATCCGACGAGAGAATGTTGTTGTCACCAAAGAGATAAAATTAATTAAAATAGAGAAATGATATTACAAAATGAGAAAGTTTAATAAAAATAAAAACAATAGTCTTTTCAATAGTTAAAATAATAAATGTCGCGTACAGGATTCGAACTAACAGCGCAGAGCTTAAAAATATGAGTGTGCAATATTCACGTGCTCTACCCACTGAGCCACGCAGGCAACTGATAGCCAATTGAGCATTATAGCAGTATGTATTTCTATTGTGTTAAAAAGTACCACGTGCATTTCCGTATTAGTTATACGATGAACGCCGAAAATATATTTAGAAGCTCAATCGGCTGTGAAATTATGTTAATGATAAAGGCCAGGATCAGGTTAATATTTGCAAGGTATAACTAATATCGAATGGGAAAACCCAGCAGTACATGTGATATGTAGTTTAATGGACTCGAGTGGATAGACATCTGGGCCAATGAAAAGATGTCTATTTATAGGTTATAAATTAAATGGTGTTATTTCACTCCCAGACGCGACGTCATATGATTAACGTTTGCTATTCAGCGGCGTACCTTGGAATAGGGTTCCTCAGAATAACCACAATTTTCGCTTGCTTGTTCAAGTGGTGGACGTAGTCTGCATTAGTGAACGTTGGCTCTAAGGGCAGGTCGTTTCCCGCCAATATTGGCCAATGGTAATTGTACCATATTGTAGAGGGGCTACAATCTCCTGTAATACAAAATAAACCCACAATTGTAAATTCACAATGGAGTCAAAGGTCAAGGTCAAATATACACAAAATCAGTTTCATGGCTCCACTTTCATTTCATTTATCGCAGGGTGTTGATAATTAACACAATTATTACTTGGTTTAAACATATTATATTAGCAAAAACAGTTGACATTATCAAACATGTGTTAACAATATTAAAGTTACAAGGATTGGAATGGAAGCAACATGCTTATAGAATTCCCTTCCTGAGTAACTTGCAGGACTTTAGTGAAGGGTGCGTAGCGAAAATTTAATTTTCTTATTTCTCAACCAAAATATATGTTGTGGGTACTCAAAAGAACCGTCTCAATGAGACGGTTCTTCTGAGCACACAAAACATATGTTAACATTGATGGGAAAGAAAATATTTACAATTTTACGCTGAAAACTTTTGCTTATCTAAACCTGTGTAGTAAGTATGGTAAGTATTGTTTATGGTGTGTAGATAACAACGAAGGTTACAGAGCATTGCTATGACCATGGGATCATATTTTGCTCGCTGATTTCTAATGTGTGTAGATGGCACACTGGTATTGGACTGCTGATCTGACCTTTGTTTCAAGGTCAAGGTCAAAATACTTAAAAATAAGTATATAAAGCTTGTAACGCCTAAATTTTAGTAGATGTGAGTTTCTCTTATCTGGGATACTAATTGTCATATTCGGCAAAGTCCGGCACAATTCGAGAATCGAATCAAGCCTCGGGTGTACTTATTATAAGTCGCATTATGCGATGTACTATGTATGAAAAAACTCCATTTTGTTTGCCTGACAAGGCGTAAGGATTTTTTTAAGCATGTGAGTTGAGCCCTATTAAAATCCATTTGTCTGATTACCCGAAAAGTTTAATCAGCAGAACAAATGAAGTTTAGCTATAGCGACATTTTATTGTAAAAAACATAACTTCATTTATAACCGTTTGTTGTGCTGCAATCACACTTATTATTGTGTTAACATGGCTTCTGTCACGCCAGCGTCACGCTATATAACGTCTGTGTCACTTTATCACCCGCGTTATCAAAGAAGATCCTAGATGTACAACCGAGGTCTGATTCCACGGAACTTCACGGAATTTGCCGAGGCAGTTCCGATTTTAAATGTCAATGGTTAGTAGATGCCAGCAATGGTTTAGGATTACTGCTATGAGATCAATGTCAAAAATGACATACTATGCAGTATTAAATATAGTGCAGATATTTGCGATGGGTCGCCTATTGATCGTTCTAGTCGTACTCAGATTTTGTTAAATAAAATTTTCGCAAGGACCTCCGTCTTGCGTATAGACAAATAAGAAAATAGCTATGAAAGTAAGAAAGAGGACAAAGATCAGGAATCGATACAATTAAGCACCACACAAGACCCAGGATACCAATGAGAAAGTGACAACTTCACAATTAGACGTCACAAACGAGAGCCAAGAGGTCAGTCCTTTCCAAGCAGTAGACCACAAGGCATCAATAAACAGACGCGCACGAAAGCACAACAAAACCAAGACAGAAATACCATAAATGATCCACGAAAGAAGCGCCGCCTTGGAACGTTCAGTAAAAATATTCTACTGGAGGACTTAAACCGGTTTCACGGCGCGCCATCCTCACACTTAGTTCAGATGTGGATCAATACACACAGATGTTTGGTTTACACGAAAGACCCCATAACTTATCAATGCATCATCTGCTAGAACATATAAATAAAGATATTAAAAAGAGATAAAGCAAAGATAGTCTCAAAGCATGTTTACTATTGGATTAGAATAATATTATATTGGCATACAAAATAGTGATAAAGGCAAGGAACTATAACTTTTAAGGTCAAACTAACTCCTTGAGAAATTATTTTAGCGCCAAAGCTCAGGGTTGTGTAATGTAAATAACCATATAAAGGTTCTCAAAGAATATCGGTGCCAAATTGGAGAAAATTAAGATTTAAGATTTAATCATTAGTGGGTGGGGTACCTTAGAAATGGAAATAATGATTTTTGACAAAATATGCTTATATATTTCACGTTCTTCACGAAGCTTCGCGAAAATAAGACCCCTCGCAAATTATCGAAATCACTCTGTCGAGTTTTTTTTAACTTCGTCCTTTAACGCTGTTCGCGTAAATATATTACTGAATTGTCAGTACTGATGTCCGTATTGTAAAGCAGCAAGCGTGTACATACCCAAAATCCTTTGATGTCTGGATTTTAAAACTTCCCCTATTGCGCCTTCGTGAAAACTTTGATGAACTTTTCCTACATATATTCTTTGCCTCACTGCCTGAACAAACGAGGCCGCCATGGCTTTCGTATATTGGTCCAAGGTTCGCGTCTGGAATGGTTTATGAAATCGTGTTTTAGCAAACCATTGTGGTTCCTTTAATGTAAATCGAAAGTCTGGATGAAGGGATAACATATTGAAAACATCGGACGTTCCACACTTGGGGATACCAATTAGGAAAAAAGAAGGTAAACATCTGAGCTCCCGCTGACCGTTGTACCAACACGGAGATGTTAGATTTGGTAGAACAGGGAATGGCTTCTGAAAAATAAAACATATCAAGACATATTCTAGTGCACTTGATTTTTAACGCGACGTGTGATTGGATAGCGTCAAACATTTACAACAGGATATCCTGGTAACAGTTTGACGTCATTAATTACGTAACATATTAGTAGATGACGTGCAGCTTTGTGCGACTTGCAACGATCAAAAGACGAAACTGCAGAAATGCATTAAAATGGGGATAACCATATTCAAAAGTAAAAGGGATAATGACATCGGTCCCAGCATGGTGTGTTATAAATAGACAGTCCAAAAACCAATGTCTATTAATAGAGCTTAACAAGATACACCTTTTTTAAGAGTTCGCCGCCAGGCGCTGGCTTTTATCTTCTGAGTAAAACATGGAGGATGACGATACGGAAAAATGTCACGTTTGTAGCATGATACAATATTTTGTATTTTTGAGTCAGAAAAAGGGTTGGTGTATAAATTGAAGAAGATTGTTGGCTCTAATAGTTTTTCAGCGCAGTTCATTAAAATAATTTCCCATTATAAAAATATTGGCTATAACATTAATGTATTGCAACAGACTGCATGCTTGGTGGTCAATCCAATCACGGTTGGCAACTTTGCTTTCCTCTTTAATTGCACTCCCGTGGGTCAGACTTCAGACTCTATCATGGTTCCAACTTAAAGACTTATCTATTGATGATATGGTAGGGGCCTGATGCTTTGGCTGTTTGTCGGGCCTACCGGGGTTTACCTGTTGGGTTTCTTTTGCTCCGGTATTCAGTTTTATTTTCTGCTGAGTCCTTATCTTTGCTTTATCTCCTTGTTATATCTTGATTTATATGTTTTAGGAGATGGTGCATTGATAAGTTAGGGGTCTATCATGCAAACCAAATATCTATGTGTCTTGATCCACATCTGAATTAAGGGTGAGGGTGGCGCCGTTAAACCGGTTTAAGCCCTCCAGTAAAATATTTTACTGACGTTCTCGAAGCCGATACTGGTAAACTTGATAATATCAAATGATGCAAACCTGGTATTCTATTTATCAGTTAACAAGTTGGTTCACTGTTCAAACCAGCGATTAAGAGGTAATTATCGATGTTTATGTCCGTTCGGCGTCATTCAAAAAGTGCAACGCTATCATGATCTGATAAAGGCACAAGCCATAAGATAGCCATCGTTTATCAGGTCAGCGTGCAACAATTTTGTTAATATGAGGGGTAACTAATAAAAGATAGTACCTGTTAAATTAGATTGAACGTGAGATAGCCAACGTTTACTAGGTCATCGTGCAACAATGCAGTTTATATGACGACACAATAGCTTGAAGTTACGATTCTTGAGTGATTTCAGGCCTAGGGTAGCGTGATACATGCTTTAAAATGTCGAAGTTCTACTATTTAAAGATTTGAAAAAATGTTCGAATCGAGTAAGGGAGGACATAGAAATTTGTCAGATCACTCTGAAGCTGATTTTCTGCTGTAACCTATATACTGACCCACTAAAGAAACGCCATATCTTAATTCAAAGACATGTTATATAAATATTTATACATGAGGTAATAAATGGAAATACGAATTATTATTTACCTTTAATGGCATGTTTATGTTGTACCTCGAAACTTTCTGTCCGAGAAAATTTAATGGTGGAAATCAAAATTTTGAAAACTTAGCTTTTGTAAAGAATTCAAAAAGAATTGCACATGATATGGTTTTCTGGAATAGAACAATTATAATGGCAAATTAAGATGATCATAAATCATGCGTTTTGACCGTCAACAAATTTTCATCGCCTACAATTTGATTCTGACATGCAGATGGTATGTGAAGTTTGACGTTAACGTCTTCAGTAACATCAAAACGAATATCGCCATTTTACATTACAAGACAGATCTTGCTTACACATGTTGCAAACAATTGGCATGTACAGTTTTATCTATTTATCCCTCGCCATTTTGGGGTATATATGAAAAATAAAAAACAACAACGTCAATTTCAGTCAGTTTTGAATTTGGCGTAGACATGCGTTGGCAGAATTCCATGTAATGATACGCTGTTTTTCTTAAACTTTGCACCACTCACCAAGCCTGCTACATTTTTTACCATCATAGTGATCACCTGTTAGGTGTGGTGGCTGTAAAACCTCTTTTTAGCAAATGACGCAATACCGTCAAACATCATGGATAATAGTCTGGTGGCCCAATCTCATTTTTTCAGACATGGGAGGCCGGCTTGTTAATGGATGCAGACACTGTTATTCTGCTTGCCCAATGTCTGGGTAACAGAGCTAGGCCTGTCTGCAGATTAACAATAGATTATTTAGGTCAAGACAGAGGTCAAAGGTCATGGAGTGCAAAATGTGCTTATTTTGTTATTTTTCATGCAATAATTGTATTTAACCTTAAAAATGACCAGGCATGCGCTAGTTTTATGTGGATCTCTACTTATGATGGCCTGTCTGCAGATTGGCAATTGGTTATTGAGGTAAGGACGGAGGTCAAAGGTCATGGAGTGCAAAAATGCTTAATTTCTTAAATTTTAAAGAATAATTGATTTTAAGCTGAGATAAGATCAGGTACATGATCATTTTAATGTGTATCTGTACTAATAAGATTATAAAAATGATGTGCTTCCTTTCAGCACCAAACGTAATAAAAATACGAATTAAAGTACATAAGTATTGAAGCATTCTTGACAAAAGCATAAAAGAGCATCACTTTCTCCATGTAATGAAGCTAAATTAATTAATTTTCGAGTTGAAATATATGTTTTTACCAGCCAGTAGTTTTGATATCGTGGTTCTTTTAATTTTACTTAGAATTTTGACCAAATATCCTTTGCAAAGTTTGAGGCTGATGTGACTTTAATAAACTGCAATTGACAATTGATATATTTATGTCCAAAGTATACAAACTTATAAACTTAAGCATCACTAATTTCAATTTATTCCACTTTACATACAACCCTTTGAAATATGAGCCATTGCCTGACAAAATCAGCCCTGACATTCACCCAGTCTAACTAGAATCTTTACTGGAGGCACGATGAAAGCTTAGAATGCCATTGGATATTCACTAAGTGCACAGAGAGGATGTTTATTAGACTAAGCAGATGCCCAGACTGATCTGAGTTTTCACTGAGTGCAAAGCCTGCCTCGTTAGTTTAATCGAATAGAAGTCACATATGTAAGCAGTTCCTTTGAATTTATTTCACTGTTCATTATATGAGTTTGAGGACACGCTGTCCACACAAGAACATGCAGCTGTACAGTTCATCATCCCTGGCAACGTTTAAATATCACGATTGAACATCACTAAGTACATCCATAGGCCTGTAGGAATGGATCAAACAGAGGCTTTAGTTGTCGACCATCTTCATCTCTCTGCCACCCATTTAGAATAGGTGAATTTAGCTGCTGTTTTGAAATTAAAGATGAAAATTATCAGACTGTAGCCTCGTAATGGGCTCCATGAATATGTTGAACCATTTTCTAGCTCTAGCAACTCATTTATGAATATGATATCAGAGCTTTCTGAGACAAATGCTCAGCACCTAATAAAGTTTATTCGACTACCAACGCCTAAATTCTTGAGGGGTTCTGAATAAATCTTAATCACCTTCCATGATTTCTGTTTGTGATATACTCTGAAATGACTGACAGTGACACGCTAGCATAATACTTCAATACATATTCTCGCAGTGTATTTAAATAACGTATTTGATTTACTTTAATCAACTTGAAAGACTTGAGGTTTGCGCTGTGAAACTAGTTTAAGCCCTCCAGTAGGATGTTTTTTACTGACCGTTTGTATGCTGTACTTCTTTTGTGGATCATTTTTGTTATTTGTGTTCCGTGCTTTCTTGTCTGTAAGTTGTAGCGTTGTGGTCACCTGCTGGAAAAGGGCTGACCTCTTGGCTTTCTTGTGTGTGGTGTTTTATTGTGATTTTATTACTTTTCTATGTGGTGTCCTGGGTCAGGTGTGATGCTGAATTGTATTAGTTTCTGATCTTTGCCTTCTTTCTTACGAGGGCTGTTCAAATATGAATGCAAGTAGGTTCATAACTTTCGTCACATATATGCTACGACAAAATGTCATACCTTTCGAGAAAGAACTATCTGTTGCCTTAAAAATGGCACCAAACATATAAAACACTCACTATATTACTATATTCCTCGAGTTACAGACCCTTATATAAAGGCTATTCCTGTATACTGAAGTTTTTTCTGAAGTAAATTGCATGCACGTTTTGGTACAAGTGCGGATATAGTGTCATATCTTTGTAAGTTTTAGACAAAATGACACCAAATTTTAGATGCAAGTTTGATTAACAATCCAAAACTTGCTTGCATGATAAAGTTTATATAATCCTGTTTCAATCTGGAGTAAACAGGCACGTTTGTGACGTCATTATTTTTATGATAAACGTCATTTCGAGTGATCTACTGGTGACATAATAATGAATAATAATAATAATAATGAACATCGCTGTGTCGTTTTCTTTGCGTTTTGCTGAAAACATGCTAAATATGTCATAAGGGAGTTTTCAAAACGCGCCGTCTTGTATTTACAGAGTGATCACATTTTATATAATTTTCAAGCATTTTTCTGCCTCTTGTATCAATCTGTCTAGTCCTCAAGACCAGGTAAGTAATTCTATTGTAAATAATGTATATAGTGGTCAAATTTAAAGTTTATGTTCAAATTTAGAAGAAAGCCGCAATGTTATGACAAAAAAATTAAGTATAAATTCTATAACCCCCTCACTTAAGGCATTTTTGACTTAATACAAATGCTTTTCAGCGTTTAAAAATTTTCCACTATCCATAAATAATTTGTAGCAACAACTCAGTATGAGCTATCAACATATTGGCATTGAGTTAAAACTAGTTTAAATGTTGCTTCGTGCATTTTGTTAGGGATAAGTTTAACAGAAAACTGAAAGGTGGTGTTTTGTTTACCATTTATTTGCAAACATAAGGATACTTAAATAGTGAAAACTTCTCGTTGTAATTTAACAAAAGCATGTCGAATTTTCACAACTTACACAGAATCATTATAAAAGTATATGGGGATACTTCCTTAAAAATATCAAGAAATTTCACCTGTTTATCGAAGAATTATATGCTCGTCTATATCACTGGTATATCTTCGAAGCATTGAGTTTGTTAGTATGCTAACGTGACCCTCATTCAAAGGGCTATAGCTCGATAAGTATACTGTATCTTTCATTATGCTTGGTGCCAGTTTAAAGGTGACATATAGTCCTTTATAGAAACGTTATCATTTCCTTGTAGCATATATGTGAGGAAAGTTATGAAGCTACTTGCATTCATATTTGAACAGCCCTCGTACTTTTGAAACTACCTGCTTGCCAGACAAGCCTTAGCACAGTTCTCTAAAAAAAGGATGTTGATAGTACCAGGTTTTGATAGCCTAGTGGTTATGGCATCCGCTTCAGTGTCTGCGGAAGTGGGGTTTATTCTGATATGGCCTGTTGGAGAGCAGCCAGCGAGTAAAACGAATGGTTCCCAATTCCAAGCCTGGCAAAAGGCTGGAATTTGGGAAGTAAGTGTGACAAATGAAATGTCTCATAAGCCAGAAATGGCTGGCCCTTTCAATATGGGTGACACTATAATAAACACACACTTTACTTTACTTTAGTACACCTACATCTCTGTTATTGCATCAGATGCAAAATTGTTCATACCCCACATCTGATGTGCTGGCTTCTTTATGATCTGGCTAAACGGAGTAAAAATCGTGCCTTATGCCTGATGCAACTTTTGTCAGTTCTGAATCTCCACACACATCCAAGAAGTAAGTGATTATGACCACTATCATACATTGTCAACCAACCCACAGCACCGTGAGAAGAGACACAGACCACTGACAGCCACATAACAGCAAGAAGACACTTAACGTATAGCAACCAACTCTTTCATCTTTAGAGATCTGGTTGCAAGACTAGCAAGAGCCAAACACTATTCCCTACAAACAATGGGAGGAACAATAAAGAATGGACAGCAGCCAAAGCCTCAGGGTGGCTTAAAAGCATTCTATTGACACCAAATTTGTGGCATGGATTCAGCTGTAGTAACAACAATAAAATAGTTTAGCTCACATGGAGGCTTTCTTACTAATGCATTACATCATCACAAAATAAACGAAACAATTTATTCGAATTAACATTCTACAACGAAACAAAGACAATAAATGACTCATCACTCACAGTCAGTCAGAGTTAAGAACATCTCAAGTTAAGTCAGTGGTGATCATTAGTTCATTTGATAAGAATGCGTCAAATATGTTCTTAAAAGGGTATCCCTTGGAATCAAAGACTGCACCAAAGAACTGAAACTAGAGTGTGCATATTTCCTGGGCCAGACTAGCTAGTTTGGCCTTATTGTATGAAATGCTCCCAAGTTTTCAGAACAGGGCATCTCTGTTTTTGATCAGATGATGTATTGATCTCAGGCTTCCCAATCTTCATTAGTTGCACCTTTTATGGGATGGTTCTGGTGTGTATCAAAGCAAACTTCTTTTCTTGATTCAATATTTCTACTGGTAGCTTCAGTGAAGTCGCATGCGAAATCTCCAAAAATGTTAGCTTTGGTCTTTCTACAAACTATGTGCATCATTACTTGACCTTCAATTATTGTTATTATGAGATACCTCCAGCTTCCAAAATAGCAGCTAGGTGGTCTGATTTACTGTCACAGGGAAGGAGTTTTCTGCCAGCATCAGCAATTAACAGAGAGCTATTTGACAATTAATGACATACACTCTTTTTTAAGCTTTTATCACGATGGGCTTCCTTGCTGACTTAACGTCTTTCAAAAAGTTCATGGCGAGCATTTATTCTCTGATGTCTGCAAAGTCACTTCGTTAGTTCGTATATTGAAGAGAGAGTATGAGATCCATTCTGTTTGATAGAAACATGAAACCTTTCCAGATTTTGCATGTGTCATTTATTCGTTCACTTCCCCACACAAGAGACCTGAGTAATACTGCTGATATTACATCAGGAGCAACAACACCAACCTTACATCAGATTTATCAAATCTGGAATAACCTTTTTGGCGCATTCATATAGCCAGGCAGTTCCATAATATTCTTAAAGCCATGTTCATCACCATTTAGGCATGCAACATTTTGACTCTCTTGCATACTATGTTGTAGGCAAAACATCATACATCACGAGTAATGCCATCCTTTGTAACTGGTACGAGCCACAAACAGTTTTACATATTTTTTAGTATTCTCAAGGATTTGGTCTGTTGACAATTGATTAAAATTATGCTTACATAGTTAACCTTAACTTTGTCATGAATTGATCATGTACACAAAATGGCTTGCTTTGTTATAACATTTCAAATGAATAAACTAGCACCGGTAAAAACGATTAATACTTGTATAGGCATAACAAACATATTCACCTGACCAACACTGGCTATATCTCCAATTAAAGTCATTAAAATCTAATCTGAATTGGTCTTTGATAACAAAAAGTGTCTGTAAATATATAAACACAATGAATATATACATTTTAGGATACGTCTACAACACAAAAAAATTAAAAATCCTTCAATCGCTAACATTTTAGTACTTTTAGTGCTTTGATTTTATCTAAACACCCAGAAATTCATCTCCTTTTTCTGGTAAACATTTAGAACAGCCTTAATCCATCTTCTGAACATGTTTTAAGTCAAATATCAACTGAAAAAATGAACCGAAAAGCTGTTATTTACATTGATGCGACGCTAAAATGCTAAAATTCATAAAATGCACTTGGTGACCTTTGACCTCTGTAATTTGCATAAGGACCATTTTCTGAAGTGCAGACAGGGCAGGTATTGTTAAGTAAAGGTTACTGAACAATTTCTAGCATGTAGATTTGCATTAACATTCCTGCCTCCCAAAAGTGATTTCTAGCTGTTTCCTGAAAAATAACTACCAGTCTATAAACTGCAAAAATAACAACGCTAAACATGACCTGGACTCTAGACTTCAAATGTTTTTTTTACAAATATTGCTTGTTAATAGCTTGTGGTATTTGATTGTATCGATTCCTGATCGTTGCACCCTTACTTACTTTCATAAGTGCTACAAAATCAGGAAGTATGCAGCGTTTCTTTTGTCGGTCAGTATATGTAGAAGATCGGGGTTTCTTGTTTGTGCACCAGCCCATAAACATGTTTTAGCTGTTCCCTTAATATTTTAACCAATGCGTACCATTCACGAAAACCCTGTCTAGTGCAATCTCTTGTTTATGACGTCGCGCCAAAGTGACGTAGGTAAGCAGCACAGGTCAACAAAAATAGTAAGAATGATCATCTTGAGATCGCCCGACCTTCTCACCTGAGACAGCTTATTCGTAACTACATACCAGGGCCCGGAATTACAATGCCTCCTTAGAGTTAAGGAAGACTTAAGTTAAGTATTGATTTTTCAAGATGCGAAAAATAACGTTTAAAAACAGATTAAAATCAAAATAGTTTTGATTCTTCTGAAGATCACAATGATATCTTTGATCACAAATACCACATCGACCCAGGCAATTTATTTGGCATTTAATATAGCATGTTGAAATATCAATACTTAACTTAAGTCTTGCTTAACTTTAAGGAGACATTGTAATTCCGGGCCCAGGTCATTTATATATCAGTAACGTTATATATTTGGTAGAATGGTAATTATTTAAATGGTGAATCAGATCGTTAACAATTTAAGCTTCAAAAAAGAAAAAAATGGATGCACAGACAAAACAATTCAGGGTACTTATTTGAAGTCACCTCTAGTTGTACCGGGGTGTTAAAAGATATAATACACGTACGAATATTTGGGACAGCACACAAGATTTGGTTACTTATCGATAAATGCGCATATGCATCCTTACACGCCCATACTTACGTATCCAGCGGGACAAGAAGTAGACCCATAATCTATGCAAGCATTAAAGGCTCTGTCGAGACTGCAATTTAGAAGTATCCTCAGCATTTATCCACAAAATATACTGAAGGACTTTAAAAACGCACCACCTGCTTAAATGCTAATTTATGTCGAAAATTGAATATATTCGTTATGAGAAAAATAAAAATGACAAGTTCCGTCATTTACCTTGCATTCAATAAGAAAATCGAAATGCTGTGGCTTATGATTGCCGTGACGTCGAGATAATTCTGAGACAACACAAATTCAAGTACCAATGCCTTCCAATATGAACGAAAAAAAGTTTTCAAACTGATGTTTGTTCTTGAAAGCAAAAGGAACGACAAAATCAAATCATGACGTTTTGGGCCTCTGGCAACGTTCATTACGTCTACATGACGTCATTGATTTTCGACGTACTTGACCGTTTATATCCTACGGATCAGGAATAATCAAAATCTTTGTATTGCAAACAATTACTCCTCGATCAGTTGTATAAAAGACAAAAGTATCGCGACATGCGCGGACGTCACCCGTCTGTTATACCCTGGCATCCAATTTAGGTTACCTTGCACCCCCCAGGACAATTTTTCATGGGTGCCAAATTGTTCATTGGGACCCCCTGGATGGGAAACGAAGGTGTCCTCAAAAAAATTTTGGTTTGGGCTATGGGAAATTGCATGGTTTCTAAGGCAACCCATAGCGAATTTGAGAAGGTGGTCTGCCTACAAAATTACTCATATCTCAGCTGTTACTTATCCTAGACTACTAAACTTAATACCAAATTAAAGGTTAGACATAGGCCTATTATCCCCTTGTTGCATATGCAAATTATCTAATTTGCATATTCATAAATATCTATGAAAGCATTAAAAATGTGGTTCACGATTGGGGGTATACGTACAAGATCAATAATATCTCAGCTGCTTTTAGTCGTAGATTACTAAAATTTGTACTAAAATAAAGCTAAGACATAGGCCTTTCATTCCATGGTCAAATATGCAACATACCATATTTGCATAATTTGCATATTCATGAATATCAATAAAAACACTAAAAAATAAGGGAAAATCAATACAAATATAAATAGGATGATTTAATCCCCAATATTGTCATTGTTGCATGTTTTAATATAATCAATGTTATAACTGAACAGATTCAATCATCCATAGGTCCTGTATGAATACTATCTCATTTGAATATTCATGAAAATGCGTGAAAACCTTAAAAAACGAGGGAAAATCACGTAAAAACTATAAGCCTAGGGGAGGGGTTAAGGTACGATCTATCATGCACTCCTAGGGCCTTTTAAATTCATGCCAAATTGTTCAGTAGTCCTGCAGAATGTGAAACGAAGTTCTCCTCAAAAGAAATTTGGTATGGGCTACGAGAAAATGCATGGTTTCCATGGCAACCTCTTATATGATTCTCGAGATTGGGGAGTAGGCCTACAAATTCAATCATATCTAGGGTTCTACTTATCCTAGAGCACTAAAATTGGTGTCAAATTAAAGCTTAGACACATGTCTTTTTTTCCTGTAGTCAGAATTGTAAATAAACTAATTTGCATATTTATGAATATTAATGAAAACTCTAAAAAATAAGGGAAAATCAATACAAATATAAATAGGATGATTTAATCCCCAATATTGTCATTGTTGCATGTTTTAATATAATCAATGTTACAACTGAACAGGTTTAATCATCCATAGGTCCTGTATGAATACTATCTCATTTGAATATTCATGAAAATGCGTGAAAACCTTAAAAAAACGAGGGAAAATCACGTAAAAACTATAAGCCTAGGGGAGGGGTTAAGGTACGATCTATCCTGCACTCCTAGGGCCTTTTAAATTCATGCCAAATTGTTCAGTGGTCCCGCAGAATGTGAAACGAAGTTCTCCTCAAAAGAAATTTGGTATGGGCTACGAGAAAATGCATGGTTTCCATGGCAACCTCTTATATGATTCTCGAGATTGGGGAGTAGGCCTACAAATTCAATCATATCTAGAGTTCTACTTATCTTAGAGCACTAAAATTGGTGTCAAATTAAAGCTTAGACACATGTCTTTTTTTCCTGTGGTCAGAATTGTAAATAAACTAATTTGCATATTTATGAATATTAATGAAAACCTACAAAAATGAACTAAAATCATAAAAAACAACATAAATGAACATTTTTTAGCACAAAAACATCATCAAACCACCATTGTTGCCAATTTTTATATCCTCAGTGATTCAATTTGATAAGTTCTTTCATCCAGTGGTCCTAGATGAAAATTATCTCATTTGCATATTTATGACTATTAATGAAATCTTAAAAATGAGGGGAAAAAACCATGGGTAAATAATAGTATGCAACAGGGTTATCAGACCTAAATTGAACACATAGGACATTTCATTATGGGCGTAAATTTGTCCAATAGGACCACTTAAAAACAAAAAAATATTGTCCTCAAAAATAAATGTTCTTTGGGTTTTTGAAATTTCATGGTTTCCATGGCAACCCATTATCCTGACTGTAAACTATGAGGGTATATGTACAAACAAATACTCAAATCATAATCTTAACACCATCTCATCCTAGATAACTAAACATGGTACCAAGCTAATCCCTGGACATAGCAGTTTAATTTGGTAGTTAGATATGCAAATTATCTAATATCCATATTCATGAATATTAATGAAAACTTTAGAAATGAGAGATAAAATCTCAGAAAAATTAAGGGGTGTACGTATAAAATTACCAATATCTCAGTTGCTATGCGTCCTAGAGTATCAAACTTGGTGCCAAATCAATGCTTAGGCATAATACTTTACCTTAAGTTCAGCTTTGGAAAAATAGTTAGCATAAATAATTATGAATTATAATTAAAACAGAAGAAACAAATGAACAATCGCTGAAAAATCAAGGGGGGTACTTACAAATCTAATAATATCTCAATTGCTAAGTGCCCTAAAGTACCAAAATTGGTTTTAAACTAATTCTTAGACAATAGTATGTTTAACAAATTATCAAATTTTAAAATGGTCATATAATAATATTCATGAATATTGATGAAACCATGAGCATTTTGAGAAAAATACTCCAAAATGAAGGGGATATACCTACAAAATTATTCATATCTCAGCAGCTTATAGCCTTTACGTAGCAAACAAGGTGCCAACTTATAGCTATGATTCAGCCCTTTATCTCAATGGTAATATTTGCCAGTTGTCGCATTTACATATACATGAAAATTAATATAAACATTAGAAAAAAGAGAAAAATTGCCGAAAAATGAATGGGGTATACCTACAAAATTACCAATATCTAAGCTGTTAATTGCCCTAGAATAGCAAACAATATACTTAATTTAAGTTTATGCATAACAGTTTTACCTAGTGGGAAGATATAAGAATTAACTAATTTGTTTAACATCAATATTAATAAAAACTTTAAAAATACAAGAAAAAATGTATACAAATTGATAGCAGTGTACCTACAAAATTACTCATATCTCAGCTGCTATAAATCTTATATTTTTTTTTCTTTTACTCAAAAACAATTAAAATTATGCTGTTTGATATGGTACCAAGCTTGCTACTATTGGGCAATTGAAAGCTAAGATATGAATCGCTTTGTAGGTATACCCCCATAATTTTCCTGTATTTTTCTCTAATTTCTCATGTTTTCATCAATATTCATGATAATTTAAATTTGATGTGTTATAAATTGGATCATTTTTGTAAACATGTTGTGTCTAAGCATTGACTTAAAATCAGGTTTGCCACTACTGGGCACTTAACTACTGAGATATGAGTAATTTTGGAAGTGCATCCCCTTGATTTTTCCGCATTTTTTCATTCATTTCTTCTGTTTTCATTAAAATTCACAAATATTCATGAAAATATTTTTTCATATTATACCATATGGAAAAAGTACAATGTCCAAGCATTGAATTGGAACTAGGTTTAATACACTGGAACACATGGTAGGTGAAATATTTGTCATTTTATATGTACATCAATTAATTTTTCTAAGATTTTTTCTTTCATTACAAAAGTTTTCATTAATATTCATGAATATGGAAATGAGATAATTTTCATATAGGACCACTGGATGAAAGAACTTATCAAATTGAATTACTGAGGATATAAAAAAAACTGGCAACAATAGTTGATGATGTTTTGTGCTGCAATATGTTCATTTATGTTTTTTTTTTTAAGATTTTACTTCATTTTTGTAGGTTTTCATTAATATTCATAAATATGCAAATTAGATTATTTACAATTCTGACCACAGGAAAACAAGACATGTGTCTAAGCTTTCATTTGACACCAATTTCAGTGCTATAGGATAAGTAGAACCCTAGATATGATTGAATTTGTAGGCCTACCCCCCAATCTCGAGAATCATATAAGAGGTTGCCATGGAAACCATACATTTTCTCGTAGCCCATACCAAAATTCTTTTAAGGAGAACTTCGTTTCACATTCTGCGGATCCCACTGAACAATTTGGCATGAATTTAAAAGGCCCTAGGAGTGCAGGATAGATCGTACCTTAACCCCTCCCCTAGGCTTATAGTTTTTACGTGATTTTCCCTCGTTTTTTAAGGTTTTCACGCATTTTCATGAATATTCAAATGAGATAATATTCATACAGGACCACTGGGTGATTGGACCTGTCCAGTTGTAACATTGATTATATTATAACATGCAACAATGACAATATTGGGATGAAATCTTCCTATTTATATTTGTATTGATTTTCCCTTATTTTTTAGCGTTTTTATTAATATTCATGAATATGCAAATTATGCAAATATGGTATGTTGCATATTTTACCATGGAATGAAAGGCCTATATCGTAGCTAAATTTTAGTACAAATTTTAGTAATCTACGACTAAAAGCAGCTGAGATATTATTGATCTTGTACGTATACCCCCATTCGTGAACCACATTCTTAATGTTTTCATAAATATTTAAGAATATGCAAATTAGATAATTTGCATATGCAACAAGGGGATAATAGGCCTATGTCTAGGCTTTAATTTGGTATTAAGTTTAGTAGTCTCGGATAAGTAACATCTGAGATATGAGTAATTTTAGAGGCAGACCCCCTTCTCAAATCGCTATGGGTTGCCAGAGAAACCATGCAATTTCACATAGCCCAAACCAAATTTTTTTTGAGGACACCTTCGTTTCCCATCCAGGGGGTCCCAATGAACAATTTGGCACCAATGAAAAATTGTCCTGGGGGGGTGCAAGTTAACCTAAATTGGATGCCGGGGTATAATTGATGTTTGATAATTTAAGACTGACGTTAGCAAAGAAACGCTGCGAGTGGGAGTGTAATAAAACGATTATTTCTGAAAACTTTTTGTGTTTTTCCAGTTGTTAAGACATCTGGCTACCACCTAAAAGTGTTTGTTTTCAAATGGAATCAAATTCACATTTGACAGACGACAATTGTTGAAAAACACGAACGTCGAAATTACGTCAGAATGTACAGCATGAGCAAATCGAAATCATGGCAAATCATGGTCCATTTTGCAAGAGGAATAAAAATGATAAAGAAAACATCCTCAAATCAATCCTGTGGAAGAGACAGTGAATGTAAAATGGTGCGTTTCT
Source organism: Loripinus fragilis (assembly GCA_964019695.1). NCBI lineage: Eukaryota > Metazoa > Mollusca > Bivalvia > Lucinida > Lucinidae > Loripinus > Loripinus fragilis. Next base: position 34,742,053 of record OZ026531.1, on the reverse strand, counting down.
AAAGTCCCTCAGTATATGTTTTATAGAGAAGTAAAGAACATTTTTCTTTAGATTAGGCTTATTTTAATGGTGGATTTAACTTGTTCCAAAAAGAAATATGCTGAACACTCAAACAACCTGCATTTTCGTCTGGGTGAGCTAGTAGTAGTTTGTGACGCGCGTACCGTTTAGCGCCATGTCATTTAAATTACGTCATGCACATAAACAAAGATGGCGGCTCCCGTCAAAATGCACTCGACTACTGTTTATTTTGAAAAACTGACCAGTTTAGTTAATACATGTTTAAAGCATAGAAAAATCATTTTATTAATCATGTCATGAGATACATGTATAATTAGACTTTTCGCTTACTGTAAAGGCGGCATCTCATGAATGCGTAATTTGGACTGGTCTACCTTAGACATCGGTAAAAGCTGAAAATGAGGCGAGGTTTTATTAAAAAGTAACTGTATCATCTTGCGCTATTACCTCAATATAGACGCAAAACAGATAAACGCCAGCAAATAACTGCATCTGAAAATGTCTATTTAACATAAACATAGTGGCAAATATTGTGGACCCAGATCAGACTGCTCCTACAGGAGCAGTCTGATCTGGGTCCACACTGTTTGTCTATGAGGCTTTAAATATTTTAGTGGACGACAAAAACATTCATTTTGTAATTATGCGCTTTAGGGTTAATAAATGTGAGTGCATTGTGTATACGGTTAGGATTTTCACGTTATGCACGCACGTTTGCGCGACCCAAACAACTTATAAATAGAACCTGATTTTCCTTGTTTAGCAGATCAAATAGCCAAACCACGCTCAGGTATGAATATTAAAGTTGCCGCCTTTATAAAGTAAGCGAGAAGTATATTAATAACATTGAAAATGATATCTGCCTTTGTACTTAATTCATAGTTTATAAGTGTAATGGCATATGACATTTAATTTTTTATGTTAGGTCATATTACGTGTATTTATTGATAAACCTGTGATATTATTGTAAAAATGTCATAAGAAAAATAAAATAAACTGAATAAACTAAAAATAATATAAAAAAGGATATCTGCCCAAGGATTTAGAATTAATGCTTTTTTCATGATCTTGAAGATTTCTGTGTCCAACCTTTGCTTTTTTTACAAATCACTTTGGTCACATTTTTCATATTTTTCATTGGCTGTTATTTTCTCGAAAAATATGAATGGAATTAAAGAGAAGGCCCCTAGGCATCAGACAAGGTAGAAAATTTTCATTAATTTGAGCACCTGTGGTATGAGAGGTAACTGATAAAAGATAGTACCTGTTCCATTAGATTTAACCCCTTAATCCCTGAGGTAAGTATCACCATTTGTTTCTTGAATTGTCTTATTTTATTCGCCAGAGAAGTGTTTTTAAGTGCTTGCTGTTCCTCCTTCGACAGAGTAATCTGAAAGCATTTGTGCATGTTCATCTGAAAATTCTTGATTGATGGTAAAGTTCCTTCATTTTCTTCAATACTGGTGTATACTTGGGCTTGAAAATCCCTCGGTTCAATAGTGAGAGTTTGAATACAAGCTGGAATAGCATTCGTAGACATAGCTTGGACGAAAATATTAAGCTGGTCGACCTGTAGAATGTAGACTATAACTGCAGATATAGACGCTAGTATCAAGACTAGGAACGAACCTGTCGCAAATCGATTTCTGGAAAACATAAAATCATTCAATCCATTAACCCATATTGTTGCATACAATGGGTTGCCAGAATTATCCATGACGTCGTCGTTTAATCAATGCATTTACAGATTTCCTTTGTAAAATTAGTTGCAACAAAGCTAGTGAGGGCAATATCGTGTTAAAAAGTGGCAACAAAGATTTGAGGGCAATATTTTTTTAATCATAATTGCAGCGAAGTTTTGAGGGCAACATATTTGCCCTCAATTACTTTTTTGCAATTATTTTAGAAAGGAACTAAAGTTTAGAGGACAATACCCTATAAAATATAATCACAATAATGTTATAAAGGGCAATATATACTTAAAACCAAAAGTAACTTTACACTTTTCTAGCTTTGATGGGAAGATGCTTTCGCTCTTAGCAGATTTTTCAAAGCAGAAAAAGAAGTTGGAAACGGCAGATTCTAGGCTGTTGAGGGTTTCCAATGTTACTGCGTTGGAAGGCATACACTTTGGGTGTGGGCTGGACTCCGATTTTTACAGCTAGTAGAATGTTCAGAAAATCTGCTTTAGGTATGGATAATGGACAAAGACATATTCGGTTGGACAGTGGTTTGAATGAGGAGTTGTGTGAGACTTATTCAAGATCTTATTGTGCGGTCGGTCATGATTCTGATCAGGATATGTTGTCAGTTCTAACTGGACAGTAGTAACGTCTTGATTTAATGTCAAGCACTGGTGATTCTGTTTAAGTAGTGATAAAGAAAATGAAATGCTGAGCGCTTTTGTAAGTATAATCCGAATCAGAATTTTGTGAAGAAATCTAAAGAGAAGCAACAAATGTTATTACACATAGTTGATAAGGATGCTTGCATAAAATGATGATCTAATTCGGGCCCCAGGCATTGTTTTTAATACGAGCCAAACGGACGTTTTAATTGATTTCTGGAGAATTTCTACACCTATTAATGTATTTGCATATAATGATAACTACAGAACGTCTTTTCCTGTAAATAAGAAGTCAGAAGATGTATTGAAAGTGTCTAGTGACTTAATGATATTTTTGAGACTTTTCTCATTAATAGCTGTATTTAACAGATCTAAGTCATTGTTCATACCACATTTAAAGGAGATAGAGAAATCAGCCTTTCATGAACAGACTGCTTTCAGAATGAGTATTGTGATTACTCTTTATATACAGATAGCATTAGCGACGTTGCTAACAGAACTTGACATTGAGAACACTAATTTAGACATAGCAACTCAGACCGTGCATGATCTTTTTGCCATGTCAACTAAAGTGTTAGATCAGTTTGGAAGACCTGAAGCCTATGGTCACCTTATTTGTAGAAAGGCTACGATGATTGGTATCGGTTTAGACCCTGCAAAGGCTTATCAATGCATGAAGGTTTTTGCCTCTGAGGGGGATTGAGTGCCGGGAAGGGAGTTTCAGACTAAACATAAAGAAAGCAAAGAAAAGAATAAAGATGTTGTTCCTGAGATTTATTTGTTTGGGAGGCGGGATTATTCAAACAATTTGAAGAAGAAGGTCCAGTCCATGACAGTCACTAACAGAAATGCTTTGATTCTTCTAAGACAATGGCAAATTGGAATATAATTTCTGTTATAATACCAGGGATACTGGAACCAAGTTCTCAAGTCAGCAGAAGAAACTACATTATGGGGTAAGTTAGTTTCGCCCCAAAGCTAAGAAAGATAGTCAAAAAGGAAATATCCAGAAATGTGGGTTGGAGGTCGTCTCAGGTTTTCCACAGATAAATGGAAAAATACAGACGATAAATGGGTACTGTTGACAATAAAAGAGGTTAGAGACAGGAACTTCAATATAGTCTACCAGATTCAGAGATAATGCAAGTAATATATATCGTTAATGCGCTAGCTATCAAAATTATAAATTACGAGGTGGAAAAGTTATTAGAAAAGGGTGCAATCAAGCCTGTACCATTTGTTTCAGCAATACACTGTTTTAATATCCAAAAATACATGTGAATTAGGACCTGTGATAAACCTGATCAAGCTTAACTAGTTTGTAAAGGCAGAGCATTTCAGGATGGATACTTATAGCAGGGTTTTAGGCCTAGTCAAGAAAAGAAGGTTAGGCAATATTGAGAGACTTGCAGGGTGCCTATTTCCATATCCAAATTTTCAGAGGGCATCAAAATTTTCTACAATTTTGCATTCAGGACAGAGCATATCGGTATTGGGCCCTCCCTTTTGGTCCAAAACATCCCAAAGGGTGTTCACAAAGATAGTTTCATTCGTGGCTGAACAGTTTAGGATGCAGAGCATTAGACCAGCTGTTTATTTTGATATTTGGTTAGCCCTGAATGCAATTTGGAGAATGTTGCTGCAAGATCGACAGAATATACCCAATCTTCACTTTCTAAGTAAGAAAGAAGGCAAAGATCAGGAATTAATATAAAAAAAGTACAACACTTTACCCAGGGCAACGTATGAGAAAGTGACAACAAACACAAGAAAACATCACATACCAGGGAGCCAAGAGGTCAGTCCTTCCCAAATTAGTGACCACAAGGCTGCGAGAAACAGACATGGCAGTATTGCAAATAAGTTCCACAAAAGAAGCACCGTCTTGGAACGGTCAGTATGAAAATTACTGGGGGGGTGGGGGGCTTAAACTAGTTTCACTGTACCAACCTCTCCTATATTCTGATGTGGATCAAGACTCAACTATGTTTTCTGATAAATGCAGAAAGGTCTCAGTTAATTATCACTGAAGACGTTATCTACATACAGTCAAGCCAGAGAAACACTTTACACCCTTGTGCACATGAGTTGCACATGGGTTGCACTACAGGTGAGCTAGCTTTGAGCAATGAGTTGCACCCCAGTCTCAAACCCTAGTGCACATGAAGTGCAAAGCAATCATTGATGAAATGTATCTAATTCTTAGACCATAGTGCACTTGTAGTGCAAAAAGTGCACAAACATTTACTTGATATCATCTGCTATTAGTATTGCAAAAGTAGAAAATTCAAACTGATTGTTTACTTGTTGTACATTGTACTTATTCCAGCTGAAAGTAAATTTTAATATTTATTTGCTTATGCTTCAATTCATTTATTTAATCAAATTAGTTAATAAAATCTTATTTGCTATTATCGTTTAACTTTTTAATGGTTAACAGTTATTTCAATTAATTAACTTATTATTAATTGGTTCTTTTAGATTTAATTTTCCAATCAAATTTAGATGTGTCAGCTTTGATCACCATTTTACATTTTCATATCTCAATAAGCCTAATTGTGTTGGCACACAGAAAAAAACGAATCTGCCTGCAGATATAAAGATTTTTGTTAATAATTGAGTTGACAATTTTGTATGCTTTGAATTTTTATGTTTTATTTATGTTTTTTTTTCTATTTTACATTAGCTGATGTCTTAAAACAAAACCTTTTCCAATCATTTTTCCTTTAGACCAGATCCAAACTTATATTTTTTCATAATAGTTTTTGCCTGCCAGCGGAAAATTTTGTTATCTGCTGTTAGTCTTTGCAAACAAAGACCCAGATCAGACCCAACAGAATGCTGATCCAATCTGATCCAAACTGTTAACACTCTGATAGTGTCTATGAAATAATTTTATGTTTTTTTTTGTATTTTGTAAAGCCAAAATTTATTATAACAAATGAAGTGATAATTTAAAACTGAGTGGCATGTGACTTGCTCAGCAGGCCAGGGGTTAAGCATATGTGTATTGTTCAAAATTTTCAAATTTTATGGCTTCTGTGCTTTATGATAACATAATATCAAGAGTTGCCTTTCATTGCTTAAGTTCAGAAATACCATCAGAGTGATTAACAATTTAGATTATGATCAGGTCCGACAGCTTGTTAGACCTGATCTGGATCCAAACTGTTTGCAAAAAAGCTGTTCTTAAATTTAATCTAATATAACGGCTGTGGCAAAAGTTATCACTGAGATAGAAAATAGTCTCAGATCAGCGTGCTTCATGAAGAGCAGACTGATCAGGAACGAATTTCTTTTGATTGTGGGAGCAAATAATTTATGAAAAAAACACACACAAAAAAAAAACTTTTTCATCACAAGGGTACACCAGGTAATTTCCTAAATTGGCATGACTGGCTTTACTCATTACTTGCTAGCGCTTTCTCATCTGTGTCTACATTGTTTGTGACAGCTAATGCCTGTGTACTAAACCTGCTATGTAAAACTCCATGTTTATTTGATTAATTACATTGTAAAGGATTAAGTGGCTAGATGATATCTTTTCACACCAGGTGGTCAACACGTGTGGCCAATTAAAGACCAATTAGAAGCGATTATCTACTGTGAGGTTAACAAAAATATCTTCCAGTTAGATGTGAACAATAATCTGCTCACACTCTAAATGTCCAGACCAGCCTGTCATGCTCTCATTTTTTGTGGCTTGCTGAAATAACTTTGTTTTAAAAAAAATCTTTCAGAAACACTTTCAGAGTTTCAAACGGTTTGGATCCAGATCCAGATCAGGTTGGTGCTGATCTGGGTCCTAACTATTTGCATTCCAAAACAATTGATGAAGACCTTCACTGTCTGTTTGATAAGCAGAATTCACAACAAACTGTTCTTCATTAAATGAAAGTTCCATTTTTTTATTATTAGTATTTTTGTTATTGTTGTTGTCTGCTGACTACTCATTTTCAAAATTAACTTTTTCCAAAACTTCTTTCAGGAACACTGTCAGATTGTCAAGCAGTTAAGATCCAGATCAGGTAGGTGCTGATCTGGGTCCTAACTCTTTGCATTCCAAAATAAATGATCAAGACCTTCATTGTCTATTTGATAAAGCAGAATTCACAACAAACTGTTCTACATTAAATGAAAGTTCCATTTTTTTTTAATTTTTTTTATTAATTTTTGTTATTGTTGTTGTCTGCTGACTACTCATTTTCAAAATTAACTTTTTCCAAACCTTCTTTCAGGAACACTGTCAGATTGTCAAACAGTTTGGATCCAGATCAGGACCAACGGAAAGGTTTTCCCAATCTGGGTCCCAGCTGTTTGCTTTGACAAAAGTCGCTTAAATGGTTTAAGTTATTATTTTAAGATAGAAATTAAGCATGAAGCAAATTTCTTTAATCGCTAAATATTTGAGTAATGAATTCTAATTATCGTTAATCTAAGATGGTTAGTTCCTATCAAAATCACTGATTGTTATGTAAATTTCCAGAAATATTTACAAGAGATCGTAGCCATAATCAGGCTGTGCTGTCACAAACACCTGTACGATTTGGACCCATATCAGGACCAATGGAACATCAGTCCTCATTCTGATCTGTGTGCTAACTGCAAGATTATCAGCAGACTACAAAATGTACCGTTAACAAGGAAAGAGCTAATATTAAAGTGATATAAGCAAATATTATCTAATCTGGTAGAAAACTAAGGGTTTATGATCTGATAGGGGTTTACACCTGTATGCAATACAATAATACATCTTCAATAATTGACCACATAATTGGTCACACAAGCTGGTTAGAAGACCAATATCCTGTTGAGTGACAGAAAATATAGTTATAGCTGGGTTAAGCTATATATCCTAGCTCCTAACCCACCTTACATGATGATTTTCATCTGGAAATGTATAAATAGCTTTTAACTTAAAAATATATATAGAGGTCTGGTCTATAGTGATTACATTGTAAAGGTTGTCAAGTGAAAATAGTATTTGGCAGGATAATGGTTAAGAACACAAAGATTGACACTGTTCAGTAATAAAATAATTTATCCCCTTCCCTCAAGCTATCAATGTGTCAAAATAGCGATTGACTTCTGCTTATTATCTTTGCAAAAAGATTTGGTCCAGATCAGGCCCGACATTTTGTTGAACTGATCTGGTCCAAACTGTTTGACAATCAGAGGGTGTTCCTCAGTGGTGGATTTTTTTAAAAGATTGTTAAAAACACAGACAACAAAAGTGCATGAACTAAAAAAGTACCCAGCATACAAAGTGTGAAACGAATATGCATCCATGCACTTAATAAAAATGCATTTATCTTGATATAAAAAAAAGCATTTTTACACCCTTCTTGGTAATTATGCATGTGTTTTGGGTGTCCACCGTCTTTAGTCAAAGAGTTAACCAACATGAGCATAGTTTCCTTTTTGTGAGTCATAGACAAACCAGATGCCACAGAACGCTTGGTCTCTACCATCAAAGTACAAACAGTTTTGATCCAGATCAGGCCTGACTAAACGTCAGGACTGATCTGGGTCAAACATGTTTACGCAAAGATTAATAGCAATTGGCAGTTAACCAAAATTAAGCCTATGATCATTTTGTGGTCATAGGCAAACATTGTAGAGCCAGATTGGGCTGCACAGAAAGCAGGGTTGTATTTTTTGCCTGATCTGGGTCCAACTATCTAGCAAAGGTTATCAGCAGACTACACTTGTAGACAAAGTTAAGACTAGTAGACAGAGATAAGCCTAGTACCTGGCCAAAAATGTAGACCCAGATCAGACGTCACAGACTGCAGGTCTAATTAGGATCTTGGTTTGCCAACAAAAATATTTGAGGCCAATGTTCACATAAAGAGTCACTATAGTATAGGACTGTCACTGATGAGGCTCAGAAAACTCTAAAACATTATCCAGATAAGTAATGTAGTTAATGGTAATAAAACAATTAATTCTACCCCCTCAGGCTAATCATCAAGTTTAACAAACAAGGTGAATAGATATTACAAAAAGGTGTTAGCAAGTATGTTGAATGTCCCTTTTCTCATGTAAAATATTCTCAATGGAAAATTAATTCTGTTACATAAAATATACACATGGACATTTATAAGAGTGTCAATTAGGAACCAGGTCAGGTCTGACACCTTGCCACATATGATCTGGGTCCAAACTGTTTGCTATGGTACATGTAACTTGTGTTATGTGCTATACAGGTATTGAACTTCATTGTGCACAAGGAGTTCTCATTTACCTCTTGGTCAGAATGTGTAGTGCACTTGGGTCTCAAAGTCTAGTGCACATGGGTCGCAGATGAAGTTCAAAGTCGTGTGCACACCTCTTTCTGGCGTACACGGGTTGCACTTTATGTCAAGTGTTTCTCTTGCTTGACTGTAGGCGGTAAGCTTTTGTTGGCAGAAGGTATAGTTATTCTACCTCCAGATATTTAGATGACTAACTTAATATTTATAATCCTTATTTTGATCAAATTGTAGGTCAGATATATTCCACTGGACTTCAGTTAAATAAGGCGAATTCATCTGATACTGAAGCCCCGTTATTGGATTTGGACTTGTCCATAACGAATGGCCATGCTTGCCAATGCATTCCCGCCATTATGTCTAGTTCCCAAAGTTATGGAGCACATGAAACAGTGGCAGTGCCAAATGATTCTCATAGCACCACAGTGGCCAAGGCGTCATTGGTATATGGATTTACTACAGTTATGTCTTAATCCACATCCGAATTAAGGGTGTCTTGATCCACATCTGAATTAAGGGTTAGGCTGGCGCCATGAAACCGGTTTAAGCCGTCCAGTAAAATATTTTCCCATTGGTATCCTTGGTCAGGTGAGGTACTTGATTGAATCGATTCCAGATCTTTGCATCCTTACTAACTTTGTTTTCAGCCTCACGGAGAGTTGGGACTAAAAATATTACTCCTGTAAACTCAGACAGTTACATGACTATTGTTGGAGTAATCAATGACAAATCGATATTTATCAGTTACCTCGCATATTAAATGCGTTGTTGCAAGTTGCACGATAAACGTTGTCTATCTCACGGCATGTGCCTTTATCAGGTCATGATGACGTTGTACTTTTCGAATGACGTCGCTGGTGACGCCGAATCAATAAAAAATCGAAAATTACGTCATAATCGGTAGTTTGAAGAGTGAAATAATGGGTAAACTGTCAAAATAAATACAAGGTTCGCGTCTTTTTGAAGTTTACCAGGCTTGGCTTTGAGAACGCATGTTGAATCGCTCGGCAAGCCACGCGATGTCAACAAGCATTCTCAAAGCCTTGTCTGATAAACTTTATACCATAAGACACTCACCTAGTATTCTCTATGTATTCAGCATCTTAAGCAGAATATGCTGAATTTTGTCATACCTTTTTCACAAAGGCTGACGGTAAAGATCAATAGCAGGATACAGACAAGTCCATTCATCCAGTAGTCCATCATAGATATTATTTCATTTGCATATTCATGAATATACACGAAAACTTAAAAAAATGAGGGAAAATCACGTAATAACTATAAGCCTAAGGAAGGGGTTGAGGTACGATCTATTCTGCACTCACAGGGCCTTTCAAATTCATGCGAACTTGTTCAGGGGGACCCTCTGAATGAGAAACGAAGTTCTCCTCAATACATGACAATATTGGGATGAAATCAGCCTATTAATATTTTAATGATTTTCCCTTATTTTTTAGCGCTTTTATTAATATTTATGAATACGCAAATAATGCTAATATGATAACTTGCATATTTGACCATGGATTGAAAGGCCAATGGTTAAGCTTTAATTTAGTACAAATTTTAGTAATCTATGGCTAAAAACAGCTGAGATATTATTGATCTTGTACGTATACCCCCCATTCATGAATCACATTTTTAATGTTTTCATAAATATTTATAACTATGCAAATTAGATAATTTCTAAGCTTTAATTTCGTATTAATTTTAGTAGTCTAGGATAAGTAACAGCTGAGATATAAGTACTTTTGTAGGTATACCCCAATTCTCATTGATTTTTGAATATTCAGTTGTATATTAGTGTAATTAAACTTCAGAACAAGCATAAGGACATCTGAGGAGAATGTTCAATAGATTGATGGAGATACAGTATATCAGCAAAGACGCACAAAAAATAGGTATGTATTGCTTATTAATCTAGCTTAATGCATTTTACATTTAAGTAGGTTTACATAATTGTTAGATTTGTAAACAAATGGAGTATACTCACCTATATGAGCTTTCCTTTAGGTGGTTGGCTTTCGCCGCCTGAAGGAACTGAGGTTTTAAGTGAGGACACGTTGATAAGTAACATGACTTCCGGTTATGTGTATTTTTATTACTGACCGTTCCAAGGCAGTGCTTTTTGTGGATCTTTTTTGTTGTTGTTTTGTGTTTGCCATTGCCTTCTGCAGTGTTTTTTTTGTAGCCTTGTGGTCACCTGTTGGGAAAGGGCTGACTTGTACGTTGGCTCTCTTGTGTGTGACCTTTTCATGTGCTTTTGTTACTTTCCCATATGGTGTCCTTGGTCAGGTGGGGTACTCGATTGTATCGATTCCTGATATTTGCCTTCTCTCGTACTTTTTAACGAAAAGAGTAGAGGTGTGTTTTCGCCGGGCATCATTTTTGCTGCATTTAGCAGCAAGTTTGTACCTGTAGATTCTTATATTGTTTTGTTGTCGCGATCGTAGGAAAAGTACACAATATGCGCAAAAAGCCCAGGTTACATATGGGCCTCGTCGCGAGAAAACCTGTCTTCGGTGTTTCTGACAAAGCCGCACTCAAACCAGTCTCCATAGCTACAGAGACTAGCTAGAAAATTTAAATTCCGCCTATAGCAAGCTAAGATATGGTTCTTTCCAAAACGCGAATAACAAAGGCGCTGATCAGACTGCGCGGATGCGCAGGCTGGTCTGCGCCTTTGTTGTTCGCAAACCTCCGAAGACAGGTTTTCTCGCGACGAGGCCCATATTGTGCACAGTTAACCCTGGTATATTGGGAAAAGTCGGGCAAATTTGGACAGTCAGTGACAGCGAGTTTGCTTGTTTCATATTTTAATTATTAAAACAAAAAATAAACTAAGGAAGCAAACAGTGAAACTACTGATGAGACGGCTCATTAAGAGCCGTCTCATCTGGATGTCCACTGTTTGCAAATGAATGTCCGAATTTGCCTAATGTCCGAAGTAACTTGACTTTAACCTACCTTTAAAATGAAGGACTGAAAACCCCTAAACGGGTTCTTTAGCAAACAATGAAATGCCAAATAATGGACTACTTTGTAAGGCAAAATTTGTCTTCAGGGAAAGAAATATAATGTTTTATTTTGCAAAATTGTAATCTATGACCTCTAAATATATACAATTGACCATCCGTCCTTAAATGTATCAAACTATATGGAAATATTTTAGTCCTACAAGGGTTAGTGGGCATACATGGATTGATCGAAACGAAATTGCCTACCTATTTCGCCTGTGTACCATGTTCATCCTTTTAATATTGTACTTTGAAAGGGTGAAAACAGCTGTGCTAATTTATGCTTGCGCCGTGCGATTATAAATTCTATATAACATTTATAGCAAATGATCAACAATAACTCCATTCAATCCATAAAAAGCATACGGCCCTTATAGCTTCAAGAAACGCTCCTGTTCATATCATTTTTAGAAGCGTCCGTAAATGACTCCCAGGAAAGGAATCTGTATTGAGGCTTGTATAGGGGTTCTAGGGATACAGGATATTTGCCATTTTACTTCCAGGGATATAGGATACTTTTCATTTTTACTTCCAGGGATATGGGATACTATGTTCAATTTCAGGGATACTGCTATTTTTCCACCAAAATATACAAATAGAGAGTAGAAATACCAATAACATCAATAACAAGTAGCCAAATTGGCAACGATCGCTTACCATGGAGCCAGCATAATGTTTTGAAGACATCATAATTTACTATGCTCAAAGGCATGGGCAGCTATTTCTGTACCTGGATGTTGGGTGTGGCTGAAAATCAAACTCATTCAAACATGTTATGGGTGTCCTTGCTACCTGCAAGAGTGAGGAAGATCCATTCAAAAATAAATGTGCTAGAGTGGTCACAACAGATCTCTCATTGTAAGTCTATGCAGATGTTTTATGATGCTCAAGGAAAGTTAACTCCACAGTCTAAGATTGGTTCTACTTAAAATTCAAACTAATTTTTATGGTTGTCCTTGTTACCTGTAAGAATGAAAATTATCCAATCAAAAAGTGAAGGCGCTAGAGTGGTCACAACATTATCCATCAATTTTAAAGATGCTCAAGGGTAGCTAACTCCATAATTGGTGATGGGATCTTGACGAAATTCACAATCGTTTAAGCTTTTATAGTTGTCCTTCTTATATGCATAAATGAATATGATCTATTTAAGCACTAGAGTGGTCACAGCATTACTCCCATTAAAAGTCTATGGGGATTTTTAAGACGCTCAAGGGCAGCTATCCCAACAGTCCAAGGTCTGATCTGGCCGAATTTCAAACCCATACAAGTTTTACAGTTGTCCTTGTTACCTGCAAGAATGAAAAAGATCCAATTAAAAATGAAGGCGCTAGAAAGGTCACAACATTTCTCCAATTGCATGTCTATGGGGATTTTTCCAGACGCTCAAGGGCAGCTAACTCAGAAGTCCTTTGTCTGATCCTGCCAAATTTCGAACCCATCTTAGATTTCATGGTTGTCCTTGTTACCTGTAAGAATAAAGAAGAACCAAGCCAAAATGAAGAAGCAAGAGTGGGCACAAGCTCCCTATGGGAGCTATCTGTTGCCATGGAAACCAGAGTTCTGATCCCTTCTAGCCCAAAACCTATACTAATGCAGTCAATCACCCACCCCAATAATGATCCAGATTAAATTTGATAACAATCCGCCAGCTGGTCTCAGAGATATTCGTATTTGAAAGTGTGGAGGGATGGACGCACAGACGTACAGACGCCAGCTCAAGTCCCATACTATAAGCTCCCCCTGAGCCTTTGACTCTGGTGAGTTAAAAATCTTTGACCGGAACCTTTAGACGGAGTATAACTTGTAGCGTTAATGCACTTATTATATATTCCCTTGCCAAAGATGTTGAAGGAGGAGGAGGTGACCCCATACTGTATATAGTGAACTCTATTCCAAGCAAACTTCCTTATCCATTGCTTGAATTTCCTCAGACTTGTGTGGTGTTTTGTGTTGAGTCCTTAATTGTATTGTGGTGTGGTTATTGTCCTTTCCAGTTGAGTTGGTTGCTCTAGTTTAATTGTATTATGGCTGTCTGTGTTTTGTGTCTTTTCCTCACGTCTCCGAGGACGATCAACAGTTTTTGATTCTGACAATGTCATGGTTACACCCTCCTTTCAATATCCATATCACTGTGCAAGTGTGCAACATAACCAGTGTTTAATATATACATAAGTCCAAGGGCAAGGCCACAGGCAAATATCATAAGGAAAATTTATTGGAAAATTTTGTTTAAGGGTATAATTGTTATCATAGGCCACGATAACAATTATTTTAACATTCATAACCATTGACCTATTTAAAAAAAAGTTCAACATGACAAGACGATGTGTTGCATATGTCCAAGGCTGAGGTCACAGGTAATTTTTGCTGAAAATTTGGTGCCAGATTATAATTTGCAAAGCATTTGATCAATTACTAAATATTAGCGCTTAGCATAAATGTCCAATATAACAAGACAATGTGCTGTATAAAAGCTCTTAGGTAATATGACTTAGGTCAAAGTCACTACCATGTTCAAACTGAGAATGTATGTACCATAAATAACTGATATGAAGCCAGGAGATGATTGGTAGGAACTGTATAAGGGTACCACTAATAGGCCTTGAGGTAGCTATAGACCCCTCTCCCCCAGGGCGGATTTTTAGTCTATGATTTCCTGAAACTACATTATATAAGACACAAAATAAAATATGTTAGCCCTCTGAGAGTGGAAGAGTTAACGTGTAAGCAATACAACAGGAATAGAAGATGATCCTTGGGGCATGACCAATATAGTTTCCAGGGGCACGGTTTGCAGGATTTATGAAGGGCGCCACTAGATATTGCTAAATGTACATATATTTTTTAAATTGTGGGCCTCACTATTTTGTTAGTTATTTCCATTCTAAGTTTATTGGATAGACGTGGCCAATTTGGACTCCAGTTACATGGTTGGCAGGAATTATATAGGGGACCACTAAACATTACTACAAAGTAAATATGTAAGTTGTTTTTATTCAGATTTGTTTAGTGATTTTAAGCACCAGCTATGATCATGTCGGGATAGTTAGTTAAACTAATTACACTTTTCCTGGTAAATCTTGACTAAGGGGTTAGCCAGTACTTCGTGCACATACCTTTGCTTGTAAGTGACTGTTACGATACAGAATGGCTGGAATAACAGAATCAGCTATGGTTGCGTATACGCACAAATACGCAGTGGTTTAGGTATGCACCTGGGCACCTATTCGAACCATGATACGGTACTCTTTCTATTGATAGTCCCAATAAAAGGTCGGTTTGTCTGAGATGGAATTCATTGTATCTATATTTATCAACGCTTGCACGTTTTCCTTATTCTTCTTGAATATCTCGGAAATCTTGTGCGTTTTTCAATATATAAAGGATGGAATTTCCCATTCTTGTTAGGGGACATTTTAAACATACCGATGAAAGGTTCGATATAGAGATGCTATTCATTATTATAAAAGGTACGTGAAGTTATATATATTGTTACTGTATTGATATTGTACATGACAGGGCGATGGCGATCCGTGTAATTGCATTGAATCGCGATGTCTCTAGCATGTCACATTGTATTGAAATAATAAGTCACTCGTTTTCTATTTTGTCGTCTGTTGAATCGGCCAGCATTCCGTGTATGTGTTCTTTCGGGTGTTATCAATAACGTCCCGTTTTTTTGGTGAAAATAGCGATTGTTACGCACTTGCGTATGAAGTTACGCACATGCGTATTGCCTAAAAATCTGCTGGGACCATTCTTGCGGCTATAGTAAAAGCTGTCCAGATGGACTCGTCGGGTTATTTCGGACAAAAGTAGCCACAGGCCATGTTGGGCCTGCACCTAAAAATATAATGGCATGCTGAAAGATTTACCAGGGACCGATAGGTGAAAAACAATTTTAGCAGCTAGATTTAAATTGTTGTGATTTGTACGGCGTTGTTGGAAAGACGATTTAACTGCCAGTGATAGTCGACTTTCTGTAGCGACCTGTCTGTGTCACCTCGAGTTATATCTGACGCATATAAGAATAAGGGTTAGGTGCATACACTACAACACACTTACATAAATAAGGTGATAGCTGACATGTATGTTTAGAGATTAGGTAGGTGTAATGTTACACCAAAGTAAATGTAAGATATTTTTTGTTACACCAAAGTAAATGTAAGATATTTTTGTTACACCAAAGTAAATGTAAAGCATTTTGTGTTACACCAAAATAAATGTAAGAAAGCATTGTACGGTTTTACACACATAAAACAGCAGAATGTAATCTCTCAATATTGATGTATATGTTTTGCCGAGAGGTCATAATTAGTTGTTTACAACTGATACGTTATACATGTACGAAATTAGTGCGTGGGCAGGGTGATGTCCGACGTAAACGTCCAAACGTTACGTCGGCACCACACTGTTCAACCTTTTCCTGGAATTTTAAGAGAATTGGTATCAGTATTTGTAAACCTCGAAACTATCTAGATAACGTGACCTTGAAGGGAAAAGGGCCACAGGATCTTGATGTTTCGGCTGCGATAGCGTCTCAACCAGGGTGACGTTACGACAGTGTATAGAAGAGTTTGTTACGTATGGGTTTGTTCGTTTGGCATAAGAAGTATTGTTTAGCGCTGACATAGGCCAGTCACTAAAAAAATACTTCTCTATTATATAAGTTTAAGTGTGGGTATTTAGAAGAGCCGATCCATCCTAACCGCATGGGAGCCGTTAGCCATACACCCACGGGTGTGGGCTAATCGCGCGCTTATAGGGTTAGGCTGTAATTTAAAAGAGTAAGACCACTGAAATTATTTCTATTTTTGTGAACTTCGAACGAACAACCTTATTATCGACGCAATAGAGTGATTCTGAGATTCTAAATATAGATTGTTTTTTGCAGAATCATCTCTTGTGTCCCCTCCTACGTTGGAGGCTGAAAGTTGGTGAGCCGTTGATTAGTACCTGAGGGCACATAATAGTTGTCCCCCTTAGGCCACGACCAGCGTGGATCAAAGCCCCAATCGTTACAACGTAGTACAACCAAATGGGAAGCCAACCGGCTCGAATGGTTATATGAAAAAATCTGACGCCCCAACGCGGGGATATGATCAGGAGGACATATATTAATACTGACGTCTTGAGCGACGATCAGCAGTACGCGTAACAGATAACACGATTACGTTAATCCAGTGACGACCAAAGTACAGGTTCGATCACCTCAGCGCCGATGGTCTGAAGTAGACACACGTGCAGCTTAGAAGACATAGTGTTCGCGAGACGCGTATAATCTCGAGATTTCTCGTCAATACGAGAACTAAAATATTAAAGGATCCAATTGTTTTTTTTTTCTTAAGTTATATGTTAATCATATTCTTTACGTCTCTTATTTCTGACTAGTTGACGTACATCTAGAACAGGACAGTCCAAGATTGGTTCTAATTGAAACGATCTTGGAGTGGCAACTTGCTCTAGAATAGGATGGTCAATTAGCCAGAAATAACAGCGTAAGTGGTGTCATTGTATATTAATGTGTTGTTGATGTTTTCTTAGTACATAAAGTACTGAAAAGTTTTTGCTAGTTGTGTGCATTATTTTTCCCTGGTAGCATCGTCATCGCAAAAAGGAATTTTCCAATAAGATTTCCCCTCTTCCTTCCTGACCGGCATTATGTCGTAACAATGGTGTCAGAAGAGTGGGATTTTTGAGGTTTTATTGGCAAATTTCTCTGCTGTGACGTTGCTACGGGCGCACACTAGTAGTTTTTCTTTACAAGAAAGGTGGTGAGTGTCAACACACAGTACTGATTGCATGCGTTTCCCCTGTGATGAAGTGCGACACATGTAAATAAGTCATCACATAACATTCTGAGGGGACCCATACTTTCTTGTTCTGTGGATTGCCATTAGGGTATAAAACCCAAGGAAAATTTGTCAGAGTTTTATTATTAGACTTGTCCACCTTTATTTTACCCATATCATTGTGTATTGGCTTATGCCCTGTATTCCTATTAATTAAGGATACTGATGTGGAAAATTTCATATCGTTTGAGGGTACTAATAATTTAAATCACCTCAGTGACGTCATAGTGTGTGACGCCACTCAACTGATTTCTATTATTAGAAGAAGTCCATAGAAAGATTATTTTAGTCAATTATTATGTCTTGCTATGACAAGTGACTGTTGACTTGACTGTAACGCGTTTATATTAATATCGCGTAGGTATACATTTCTTACCATAAATGCGAGAAAATGAATAACGTTTTTTAGTCAAATACGTTCAGTGAAGGCCTATTTAAAGTTGATATATATCCTAGGCACCTTTCTGTGGTGATCTCTTATACGTTGTACTTTACGTTACTCATATGTAACGTCATTTAAATCCCTAGTAAAATTATTAGTTTACCAGCGCGAACGTTGGTTAGCCCATACCTATTTAAAAGGGACAAAGCGAACCCTTATTTATTTTCAACAGTATAGTTGACTCATACCATTCCCAACAATAGGCTAAAATGGATAAACATATTTCATTAGCACGGGAATTAGGATATGAAGGGCAAGAACTAAGGGATTATCTTAAGAGGCAACAAGATTTAGAAAGGGAGGAAAGGTTGGCCCAAAGGGAATATGAAAAAGAGAAAAGGGAGGCCGAGCAAAAAGATAAAGAAAGGGAGCAAAAAGATAAAGAAAGGGAGCAAAAAGAGAAAGATAGGGAGCAAAAAGATAAGGATCGGGAATTAGAAAAGTTAAGGATTGAGGCGGAAAAATTGAAAATTGAGGCCGCGCGCAAGGATAAGGAAATGCAAATGGAAAAGGAAATTGCGCTAAAAAAAATTGAGGCCGAAGTAGAACTAAAAAAAATCGAGGCCGAGACCACTTCACATCCCTGGGGGCCCAAAGAGAAAAGTTCAAATCCTAGGAGTCCCAAGCTTCCATACTTTGACGAACATACGGATAAGATGGATAGCTATTTAACTAGGTTCGAAAGTTATGCTTTGTCAAATAAATGGGACCCGTCCATGTGGGCATCATACTTAAGTGCCTTATTAAAGGGACGCGCTTTGGAAGTCTTCGTTAGGCTGTCCAGAGATGACCAGTCGGATTATGGTCAGATTAAGGAGGCTCTGCTTACCAATTTCGACCTCACCGAACGATCCTTTCGTAAGAAATTTAGGGATTGTAGGCCCGAGAAAGCCGAAACTTTCAGACAATTTAGCGGTAGGCTAGCGAGCTACCTTGATAAATGGCTAGGTTTGGCTAAGGTCGAAAAGACCTACGAGGCAGTTTTTGATTTTTTGGCCCGAGACCAGTTCCTTGACTGTTGCAGTCATGAACTTTATATGTATCTTAAGCCCAAGCCATTTAAAGTCCTGGGTGAGTTAGCCCATGAGGCGGATTTGTTCGCCGATGCCAAAGGGGGTGTTCCCTTATGTGTTTCCAAAGGGCAGCATAAAAGTAAGAGTGTAGATCAAGTCCAGCCTAAGGTAGAGCTCAAGCAAGATCAACGGCCTGTTATCCAATGTAAGATGTGTGGCAAGCCCCATCCTACTCATAAATGTTGGAATAACACCAATAACAAGAGGGTAGCATATAGTGCAGAGTTTGATTCCCAGTTTAGGGGAGGTAATTCTAATTGGGGTCAGGATAGGAACCATGGTCGAGTTGACCAACGTGATAATCATTATGACAATAATTACAGGACCGACCATCAGGTCAATTTTTGTAAAATTAATTCGGATGTAGGAAAAGGCCAGGCTAAGTTTAGTTCTCATCATTCTTCATCAGAAGTTTTACCCCGTAAGGATAGCGAGGGCACTTGTCATTTCCCACGCTCAAGGTTGCCGACAGCAATTGGTACCGTAAATGGTAAAGAGGTTAGGGTCTTGAGAGACACAGGTTGTACGGGGGTAGTTGTTAGGAGGAGCTTAGTTTCTGATGGTCAAATGTTGAATAAGCAGTCTGGTGTGACTCTTATTAACAATTATAAACAGAGATGTCCCATGGCCCGTATTAAAATTGATAGTCCATTTTTTAGAGGGACTACGGATGCATTGTGCATTGATGATCCAGCACATGACTTAGTCATTGGAAACATTGAAGGGTCCAAATTTCCCAATATGACCCATTTTTCATCAGGGGTAGTTAAGAATAAGCAGTCAAGGAAAGATAGGAGAAATAATAGAAAGGTCAAGGTCGCAGATAAGTTTATAAGGCAGCACAGGCAAGAATTATGTATAATGCAAGCGTCAGATGCTAAGTTAGCAGATATTAGAAGGAGGGTAGAGTCTGGTAGTGTGACTAAGAGTTTCTCTAGTGGTGAAACTAAATTCATTCGTAGGAATGGTTTAATATATAGACATTTTATGAAAAATGGTAAAGTTTCACTACAATTAGTTATTCCTTCTAGTTTAACGCATAGCGTTATGAATTTAGCCCATGAATCACGAAAGGTGGTAAATCATAGAGGCAGAAAGGAAACTATATCTAAGGTCTTAGATGAATTTTATTGGCCCGGTGTTTGTAGGGAGGTAACTCAATTTTGTAGATCTTGTGCCATTTGTCAAAGGACAACTCACAATATAAAGGTCGCAATGACTCAATGTTGTAGTAAACCCCAGAGAAACATATCCTCTAAGGAGGCAGTAGTTAGCCGTACAAGACGGACTGACAGCCAGACAGAACGACGACGTTCATATGGTAGTGGTAGACGTTGCCCAATCCCATATTATTGGCGCAATATGACTGAAACTGAAAGCAGTAGTCAATGTTAGTATTAAAGGTGTGCGACAGTGTAATGACCCAATTGTCTCGGATTGTTGACCTATATTTTTAACTATGATAGCATAGTAGTAGTCACATAGGTGTACTTTTGACGTGAGGAGTCACGGAATTATATTTAAGTCATGACGTATGACGGTAGACGGTTGACGTGAGCAAGTCACGATAATATATTATTTTTGCAAAAGAGGTTGGCTGCAACGTGAAGAGTCGCGTTAATTTATTTGAGCAAAGATTTATTATGGAGGAAGTTATTAATAGGTATACTTGGCATAGAAATGCGTAATATATGGATCTTTGCAAAAGGTATTGACTATTAAGCCTTATATATTAAATGTCATAAGACATAAAACTTCATAGGAAGTTAAAGGGGTACAACCCCATATATAGAAAAGGTTAAAGGGGTACAACCCCATATTTATGTGTTGAGCATTAAAGCTTTAACAAAACAGGTCTATGATTGTGGCAATCCGAGGACAAGACAATGTGGGGGCAGACTATCTTTCCAGGAAGTCCGCCATTTAAGTCGCACGTGTATATATGTAGTATTATATATTTATTCTGTATTATTCCTTCTTTTCTGCATCGTGTATCGTAAGAAAAAGTCATTCCTTTTTCTTCCAAAAGGAAGGGCCTTTGTTACGATACAGAATGGCTGGAATAACAGAATCAGCTATGGTTGCGTATACGCACAAATACGCAGTGGTTTAGGTATGCACCTGGGCACCTATTCGAACCATGATACGGTACTCTTTCTATTTATAGTCACAATAAAAGGTCGGTTTGTCTGAGATGGAATTCATTGTATCTATATTTATCAACGCTTGCACGTTTTCCTTATTCTTCTTGAATATCTCGGAAATCTTGTGCGTTTTTCAATATATAAAGGATGGAATTTCCCATTCTTGTTAGGGGACATTTTAAACATACCGATGAAAGGTTCGATATAGAGATGCTATTCATTATTATAAAAGGTACGTGAAGTTATATATATTGTTACTGTATTGATATTGTACATGACAGGGCGATGGCGATCCGTGTAATTGCATTGAATCGCAATGTCTCTAGCATGTCACATTGTATTGAAATAATAAGTCACTCGTTTTCTATTTTGTCGTCTGTTGAATCGGCCAGCATTCCGTGTATGTGTTCTTACGGGTGTTATCAATAACGTCCCGTTTTTTTGGTGAAAATAGCGATTGTTACGCACTTGCGTATGAAGTTACGCACATGCGTATTGCCTAAAAATCTGCTGGGACCATTCTTGCGGCTATAGTAAAAGCTGTCCGGATGGACTCGTCGGGTTATTTCGGACAAAAGTAGCCACAGGCCATGTCGGGCCTGCACCTAAAACTATAATGGCATGCTGAAAGATTTACCAGGGACCGATAGGTGAAAAACAATTTTAGCAGCTAGATTTAAATTGTTGTGATTTGTACGGCGTTGTTGGAAAGACGATTTAACTGCCAGTGATAGTCGACTTTCTGTAGCGACCTGTCTGTGTCACCTCGAGTTATATCTGACGCATATAAGAATAAGGGTTAGGTGCATACACTACAACACACTTACATAAATAAGGTGATAGCTGACATGTATGTTTAGAGATTAGGTAGGTGTAATGTTACACCAAAGTAAATGTAAGATATTTTTTGTTACACCAAAGTAAATGTAAGATATTTTTGTTACACCAAAGTAAATGTAAAGCATTTTGTGTTACACCAAAATAAATGTAAGAAAGCATTGTACGGTTTTACACACATAAAACAGCAGAATGTAATCTCTCAATATTGATGTATATGTTTTGCCGAGAGGTCATAATTAGTTGTTTACAACTGATACGTTATACATGTACGAAATTAGTGCGTGGGCAGGGTGATGTCCGACGTAAACGTCCAAACGTTACGTCGGCACCACACTGTTCAACCTTTTCCTGGAATTTTAAGAGAATTGGTATCAGTATTTGTAAACCTCGAAACTATCTAGATAACGTGACCTTGAAGGGAAAAGGGCCACAGGATCTTGATGTTTCGGCTGCGATAGCGTCTCAACCAGGGTGACGTTACGACAGTGTATAGAAGAGTTTGTTACGTATGGGTTTGTTCGTTTGGCATAAGAAGTATCGTTTAGCGCTGACATAGGCCAGTCACTAAAAAAATACTTCTCTATTATATAAGTTTAAGTGTGGGTATTTAGAAGAGCCGATCCATCCTAACCGCATGGGAGCCGTTAGCCATACACCCACGGGTGTGGGCTAATCGCGCGCTTATAGGGTTAGGCTGTAATTTAAAAGAGTAAGACCACTGAAATTATTTCTATTTTTGTGAACTTCGAACGAACAACCCCATTATCGACGCAATAGAGTGATTCTGAGATTCTAAATATAGATTGTTTTTTGCAGAATCATCTCTTGTGTCCCCTCCTACGTTGGAGGCTGAAAGTTGGTGAGCCGTTGATTAATTCCTGAGGGCACATAATAGTTGTCCCCCTTAGGCCACGACCAGCGTGGATCAAAGCCCCAATCGTTACAACGTAGTACAACCAAATGGGAAGCCAACCGGCTCGAATGGTTATATGAAAAAATCTGACGCCCCAACGCGGGGATATGATCAGGAGGTCATATATTAATACTGACGTCTTGAGCGACGATCAGCAGTACGCGTAACAGATAACACGATTACGTTAATCCAGTGACGACCAAAGTACAGGTTCGATCACCTCAGCGCCGATGGTCTGAAGTAGACACACGTGATGCTTAGAAGACATAGTGTTCGCGAGACGCGTATTATCTCGAGATTTCTCGTCAATACGAGAACTAAAATATTAAAGGATCCAATTGTTTTTTTTTTCTTAAGTTATATGTTAATCATATTCTTTACGTCTCTTATTTCTGACTAGTTGACGTACATCTAGAACAGGACAGTCCAAGATTGGTTCTAATTGAAACGATCTTGGAGTGGCAACTTGCTCTAGAATAGGATGGTCAATTAGCCAGAAATAACAGCGTAAGTGGTGTCATTGTATATTAATGTGTTGTTGATGTTTTCTTAGTACATAAAGTACTGAAAAGTTTTTGCTAGTTGTGTGCATTATTTTTCCCTGGTAGCATCGTCATCGCAAAAAGGAATTTTCCAATAAGATTTCCCCTCTTCCTTCCTGACCAGCATTATGTCGTAACAGTGACACAACCCTTCTTGTGTTCGTGAAAGGAGAAGAATGATGGTAGAAAAGAATTCGGTTTTGGAATTTCATGAAACTTGGCTCAGATCAGCAAGTTATATATTGCATGTTTTTGTGATAATATGATATCTTGACAAATACTAGAACATATCTATCTTTGAAATTGAATGTTGAATGTTTTGTAAATTTTACAAAAATATATTGAAAGTTTATAATAACTTCTTCAGAAAACGTAAACCATAATTTATCCAATGGTTTCCTGGTATTAATATAATGCCAATGGTATTTTGGATTCAATCTAGATTACAAATCATAGAAATAAGCAAAAGTATAGATTTAGGACATCGAAATTTAGAGACAGGTACCACCTCAAAGGTGGAGTATGTCAGGGTTGCTTTTTAAGCCTTATTCTTAACTATCTAATTCGATGAATACATTTTCATAGTTTGTATATAACGAGTCATTAATATGCAAAGTTTAAACAAAATCCATGCGTGGGCACAGATGTAAGTACCCCTTTAATGTGTCGCAATGTGACAAATCAGTGGCCGCGGGCTTCATTCTCATTAATACATAGCAGCAGAGGGCTTCATTGCCATTGATACTCTAGTGGCCATTTCACCTAACAGAACGTTTCGTTTCACCCCTCGCCTAGGGTTACTTTGAATAGCTTAAAATGTTCAAAAATATGTTTCTAGTAAGAATCCATATGTTGCAATGTCAGCTCAATGGTCAATTTTGAGATTTTTAGACCATTTGACCCAACCGTACAGACTCCTTGTTAATTTCATTAAACACCTTATGACCAACAATATGGTAAATATTTGATGAAATGAGAAAGTAACTAAATGCATTTGGTAGTCTATAGATAATTGTATATGAATAAACCTGAAATGTAAATAAAGAAGTATTATTTTGTGATATAAGATGCAAGTTGATGTAATTGGGGTCCAGATACCCCACCCACTAAACATATACATATAAAAACAATCGTCCTCAAAAAGTATAAAGTTTATGTTGCAATAACATCAAATGACTTATACAGATTTGATATTGATGTATAACACACACAAAGAAATTAGAAGACCCCCTGACTGTCTGAAGGGGAATCCCCTGCTACCCAAAATAAAACAATAATCTTAGTGAATTTAATGTAGTTAAACATTAAACTAAGGATAAAAATCTGTGATTTAATGATAAAGATTTTCATGAGTGAACTGGTTCACATGTATGAATGAGGCACATATACCTATACAAGTATTGGCAACAGACACATGTGTAACTTATGTACATACATATGAGCCACGTAATGAGATAACCTGCTTTTGGCAATTGCTACTTAAATTTCACATTAGCCGCCCAACGGCTGAGCATCGCCTCTGTTTTAATCATCTTATTATAGTAAAATCTCTAGTTTCTTAATCCGAAATTATAAAACTGGAGAGATAAGACAAGCATTAAGCAAATAATGAGAAAATTGGAGATCTTGTCCCTGAACCTCTTTATTCCTTTTTATGCCTTATTCATTTATGTATTTGGAAGTCTTATATACCAAGGTATATTCGGAGAAAGAATTCCTAAGGTGCAAATACCCAGAGATAGTAAAGATATTCGCCGTAAATCAGTTAAGCATCTGGAAACTACAAATATTCTTCAAGTCCTAAATAAAGTTAAAAGATTTGTAGACTTAGGTCATCTAACTGGCAAAGTTAATGTGAATGCATTGTACATGGAGGAAGAAGGTTCAGCATCATTTGACAGGACTATTGTGTTTGCCAGAGTGTGCCCTTCAAAAATCATAGATCGGCAGTTTGACCCAATAGAAAAATATAATCAAAAGATTCCAAGCTGGAAGGGAGTCCATGCCATGTTGAGTTTTAAATCTGAAGACACAACAGAAAAAAAACTGTTATTGGGTATAACCCGATCATTCAGGGGAGACCAACAGACTGGAACACCATATATACAGGTCTTAAACTGATTGAGAATGGAAAGAATTACAAACGATGTGGGCTGGCACATTCCTTAATGTATGACGTCATGACTAGATTTCATTTAAAAGCTTTTCTAGCCAGGCCCATTGCTGAAGAAAAGTTGCAAAATGTAAACAAAATGATTTGGAAGGACTTGCAATTGAACTTTAGACAGAAATTGGTGAATTACTTTCAGAAAAAATAATTCAATCAAGAGTAACAGATAACTGTTGCAGATCGCTTTCAAAACTGCAACAAATAATGCAGGATTACCAGCCTTTATTGGAGACATTCAATCATTAAGGAAGGCTGCACAGCTTAACATTTCTCTTGTGGCTGCAATATATCAAGAACATTGAACTTGAAATAGATTATATTGCAGCTGAGCGTGTTCCAAGCTGAAGTCAGCATTTACGATGTTTTGTAGAAATACTCTACTATGCATTCGCATATGACTGTCATAGCTATGGCAGGTGGGGCCCTGTGTATATTGCTGAAATGCTTCTTTTTCCTCAAACAGCCCCTGATGTGCATGGGGCATTTGAGGAAGGCAAGCATGTTGTAACTAGGTCTAGTGGTTCATTCATCAGTGTTTGGTCAGATTTGGCCCTTGAACAGACAGTAGTTAGGGATACAAAATCTAGACAAGGTGGAATTATTGAGTTTAGCAGGCAAAGAGAGGCTACTATGAACTGCACATGAAAGAAGTGTGGTTGTGAAAAATTTCAAAGTTCTTTGTGAAATCACTGACGGAGATAACAATGTTCATCATGACGTGCAGCAAATTGATATAAAACAGGATGAGAAGAATGTTCAAAGCATTATGTCTGTCATAACTGATAGACTTGGAAATACGTTTGAATTTGACAAGAACAATGAACCAAGTAAACCTGACCCCCTAACAAATATAGCTACTGGTGCTGTAGCCTCTGATATTATTTCAAAGGACCAACTTAGTTCTAAGAAATGTGGAAAGAAAGCATTAAAGGAATTTGTTGAAATGTGGATAGACTCAGAGTTAACTGAACTGTCTGTTCCACTGAAAAAGAAGAAGGTCCAGACTTTTGTAAATATAACTGCCAGGAAAGATATAGAAAATATATATAAAAAAAACAACAGGCACCTGCAGAGTCAGATATGGAGCTTTTCGGCAGACTTTTAATGTATCAGATTGGAGAATAATCAGGAAAGTAAGGAGAAAACAGAACCAATATGGAGAATGGAGAATAGTTATGAAACTTTGTTCGAACATGAACTGACCAATGTTTCTGTTGCGATTGCCAATTCTGATAGATCTCTGTATAAGGCAAACAAATCACAGACTCTGAAAGATATAGAACTTAAAATGGGTGCAACTCTGTACTATGATGGTTTCAGGAAAAATAGTAAGTGAGTATGATCAGGAAATACCACAATCACAAACTGCAGACAACCCTGTGGCACCGCGAGGAAGAGCCGCTCAACCATCACGAGACACCAGGAAGACAAATTAAGCAAAGCAATCAGCTCTCTCTTCCCCATCAAGATGATTGCAATACTAGAATGGACATAAAGTAACGTACAACAAAACATAGAACAATTACAGACTCCCACAATGGGAGTAACAATAAACAAAAAGTCAACAACAACAGAACCACCGCCTTAGAACGGACAGCAGCCTAAGCCATCGGGGGGCTTGAATGCATTTTACTGGTACCAAATCTTCGCCCTCCTGCTGTTGTTGAAGTACAAGAAATGTTCAGCTCGCACTGAGGCCATCTAACTAATGCAATGTATCATCATGGAAAACACTCTAATCAAATTAACACTCACACTGTAAGAGGACAAAATGCACACACTGCTGTTTTCATTGATCACATGGCATGCATTCAGAAGGTTAGTTTAAGAGCAGGAATAAATACGTTTGGGGATCTCACAGACAGTGTATGTCAATATGTAATGTCTGCATTTTCTGCAACTACCAAAGTTACATTTGGAAATCGGCTTTGATTGCTCAATCAGACACAGGATCTCCAGTTGGATATGGTTGGTCTATGACCGATTCCGAATCATCACCAAAGTTGATGACCCAAGCAGCAGCAGCACCAAAGAAGCTTGATGAACTGACTGTGTGTCAATGCAAGCAATCAAAATGTGCATCTCGTTCATGCAAACGCGTAAAAGCTGACTTATTGTGTTCACCTGCATGTGGCTGTGAAGGTGATTCTGATCTTTGTGAGCCTTGAAAATCAGGATGAGGAAAACATGTCCGATTTCTCATCAGACAGTGACGATGGATAATGGAGTGATCTTGTTTTGTTTCCACACCGAATAGGTGGCAATCGAAAATCCTCTTAACAATCAACGAACGCGGATCATAAATAGCTATAACCAGGGTTTTCGATTGCCATTTGTCGCCAGTTGGTGACGATTGGATTCATACTTTTTACACCGGTATGAAATCTTAAAACACAAGTCAGGTTTTATTGTCGATTAAACCAAGCAATTATAAATGGTGGAAACGGCACATTTCAAGTATGAATTAATAATAACATGCTGATGATGTCTTGTTACAACTGTTACGACCCAACTAGCAATATTCCCCATTTTAAAATCGGAAGCCTCCCAACTTGAAATTTCTAGTTCGGACGTCCCATTTTAAAATGGGAGGTTGGATTCTTCTTCTAAGTTATTATTCTTGGGATATTATTACATCTTCAAACTGCATTAAAAGCGATCGAATAGTAGACTAATTATTTACTAATTATTATTGAATTATTTTTTGTTTATGTTTTACGACCTATCGGAAAAACTATCAATCGAGCCCATATCCGGTTCAGACGCAACGGATGTAAACAACAACAAAAATGTAAAACATGCATTTTAGATGAATGTTTCTGAGTGATGCGCATTATGATTAGTTGTTATATTTTGTTGTCTTTCTTTACTTGTGCATAACATAGTCTGTTCAATGTTTTGGGGGTTTCCAGCACACATTCTGGCAGAGGTGGGAGGGATGTGAGTGGGTGGAGAATGTTTAGATTTTCATTTCACATTTGGCTGTGTAGGGTGCGCTGCTGGTATACCAGGTGCAGTTTAAAGCTTTATGTCTGGTTGTTGAATAGTGAGGGCTGCCCACCCCGGTTTCTTTTTCATGCAATCACTTGCAGTTCTAATAATTGTGTACCATTTCCTCCCCTTGTCGTTTCGCCCCAAGACGTTTCGTCCCCACTATTCGTTTCGTTCCCATTAGACGTTTCACCCCCCTAGTTGTTTCGTCCCTTAGTTGATTCGCCCCCTTAGTCGATTCGCCCCTAGTACAATATACAGCATAAACATCATTGAATAAAGGTAACTGACACAACACAGAGTCAGTGGTGTTTTATCAGGTCAAGCTCAAACCAGCATGTCCAGGTCGCAGGCATTTTGTTTTTTTTGTTTGTTTGATTTGATTCTAAATACATCCCATCAACAATCTTTCAGTTAAACAGGGACGGGTCTTCCTGGGTTGAACCAGTACTAAGCTAGGATAAATGTGTCTTGCTCAAGGACCAAAACGCAGTGACGCCGGTGAGGCTCGAACCCTCGGTCTCGAGTCAAGCACTCTACCACTGCGCTCCCTGTCACAGGCATTTGACTGATAAAACTGTGAAAATCCCATAAACTGCTCGTATTTACCTGATCTCCTGTTCCAGTCGACTTGACTTCCTTGACTAGAAGTATATCTTAGATAAATAAATTGGCATTTTTACAGCTGTAACATAATGTCAATGGCATGTGCGTAGCTAGAGGCCAGGGGCTTAGTTAAAATAATGAAATTTCGTGTGTCACTAGTCTAGCTATCAAATTTTGCAGAGAGCGAATAACGAAGGCACTGATCAGACTGCTGATGCAAGGCTGCTTTGCGCCTTTGTTTTTTGCATCCAACAGCATCATGTTTTCACACATTTAGGCTCATTTATTTACATGCTACCCCAATCTTAGTCTTTGATGCAATATGATTATAAATTAAAGAACACTTACACAGAGGTGTGGAAATAGTAAAATTTAATTCTTGTCCAGGGACAAGTAAAAGTCAAAATGTACTTGTCCATAGAAAATTTTACTTGTCCGAAAGAACAAATTAGCTTATACCTTACAGTGCTAAGACAATTTATTCTTTCAAAAACAGTATGAAACCAGATATATATTAACTCTTGTAAACAGTATGGATCCTGATCAGCTGGCTTCTCTTGTAAACAGTGTAAATCCAGATCAGCTGGCTTCTGAAGCCAGCTGATCAGGAACCACACTGTTTTCAATGCAAGATGTGAGCTCGTAATAATTAATCAAAATATGAAATACAGAATTGTATTAATTTAATACATTTGTACTTGTCCAAGGACAAGTAAATAGAAATCTTCAACTTGTCCTGGATGAAATGGGACCATGTCGGACAAGTCGGGCATGGTATTTCCACAGCCCTGACTTACATACATCATAGGTCCAGAGAAGGTCACTTAAGGAGAATAAAACTGTAATGATATTCTAATCCATAAATTTAATCATGTGTTTGGGTGTTCAAAAGTACCATTTCAATGAGGTGATTCTTTTTAGTACCCACAATAATGTTTGGGTTAGGCGAGACCAAACCTTTAATACATTTTTGCATTGATGTAAATGATTAATACATTTTTGCATTGACATCAAATTTTAATGATTAAGACATGAAAATAAATAAGTTAAAATAACTAACAGTTACTATTTAAAGCTAACCCACTAGATAGCTGTGTCTGCACATTTAATAATCTTACACCTTCAAAGATATCTGAACTGTAAAATTCCTATATCGCAAATGCATAAAATCTAAAGGCTACGGCTGTTTAGCGAAAAGCAATTTTCGTGTACTTCACCCCGATTGTGTGAATGCTACCAAAAAATGCATAGATCTTTCAGTTGTTTTAAGATTCAAAAAGGCTTGTGAGAAAATGTAATGTGGCTATCTAGTGAGACTAGAAGTGTTATTGTTTGCCTAAATCATCATCTAAGTCTTAACTGTATATGCGAGCAGTAAATGCTCTGACGAAACTGCACAGGCTCATCACCATTCACCCATTAAATAAGTACCAAAGATTTTATAATCTGGCTCATTTAATTTCACTTAATATTAACCCTCTTTATAATGATGACTCCTTAATACGAACTTTTGCAAACTGTGATGACCCAGATGAAAGGTCACATAATGTGACATTTTATCAGGGTCTACAATATTTGTCAAGACAAAAATGATCTTTAGAGAAGAATGACCAAAGGGCGAAGGTGGGGTGCTTGTTCTGGCGAGGGTTGATGGGGCTTGCAATTACTGAGACCAATAACAATGTAGAGTGCCATGCACAATGCCAGTACTACCTGTACATAGTCATAGAGCTATGTGGGGCTTTGCTATGCAAGGATATGTTACAAAATGATGCTTTGCAGCATTAGGTAGACTACCCGGACCTGCCCCTTGTAAGCACTTTTTTGTTACATACTGTGGCCTACTGTAACATATAACAAAGATGGTTGCTAGCTGCATCATTATGTATTGGTTTCAAGCTAAAAAGTGGATTTTTATTCAATTTATGAAGTCATTGAAGATGATAGTAGGCATCTATCTGATGGTTAATTTCATACTAAAGTTTCTAGAGGAGCATAGTGGCTCACGCAGTTGTAGAGTGATTGACCCTGGTAGAATTCCTCGGGTAATGTTAATACTCTATATACACTTAAAAGTATGTCTGTTTTCAAACTCCAATGCTGACAGGCAGGGTAGCCACAGACACTTGGGGTCAGTACATTTTTTTTATTTAAAATATGTTATTTTGTATGCTTGAACTTATACAGATGTTAGAAAAATTGCCATAGAACATATGGAAACATTTGGGAAAAAATGCTTATTGCTCACAATGATTAGGGGAGCTGATTTATTTTCATTCTGTATTTCAAAAAATATCATTTAAGATTTGGATCAACCTTAAGTGCTAAATGGGTAGCTGAGTATAGTTTTCTGTTATTCATCATGTTCATGTGGAAACAAAAATACAACTAATGCTAGGCTTAGATAAAAAAAATCTTAGTCATTAAAAGCTATTTTTGGAATGTACATGTAATGCTTAAAGTTTCATTAACTTCATTTACAAAATGAAAATAACCCAACACTAAGCCTTGGGAGTCAGTACAGTTCAATAGGTAGAACATCCTCGGATTATGTTAATACACCTGTAGGTATATCTGGGTTCAAATCCCGGTGAGCTGGTTTATTTTCATTCAGTATTTCAAAAAAAGCTTAAAAACAATCACCTTGTTTAAGCACTAGGGGGTTCAAATCCCAGTACTGACAGGCAGGTGAGCTGGTTTATTTTCATTCAGTATTTCAAAAAAGCTTAAAAACAATCACCTTGTTTAAGCACTTGAATTCTTTGAAAAAACACTGAGAAAATGCTAATAAATTAACACAAAAAATACAAATTTTGTATACAATGGAGACAATTTCTTTACATAATTGGTTCAAACCAAAATTTAATGCATAGAGTCAAGAGCTAAAAAATAGTGATAAAGGACTTTAAACATAATATTCACATTGACTTTGATCTAAATTTTAGGTTATTTTTTGTTGTTGTAAAATTGGAGAAATCAGCATTGTCTGCAAAATGGACATTGTGCTAGAAAAATAGCAACCTTGCAGGCAGACATTTTATGAAAGGCACTCACCGTTTTAACAACTGTAGAACATGATTTAACATGAACACTGCATTCAAGAATATTAAAAATCATATAATTATATACTGCTGCACTGTAAAGCAGGACTAAAATACAAATATAACCAGAAACATAGGCTAAAAACTTCACAAATACTACTATATAAAAGGCTTTAAAGTTTAAGTCTATACGTCTGTTTATAGATAACGCCTTTTTATTTCATAAAAAGGTCATAGGTCAAGATAAGCAAATCTTTTGGGTATAAAATTGTAATATTTTTTATTTCCACCAATTTATTTTATATTTTGGTTGCTCAAAAGAACCGTCTCATTGAGACGGTTCTTTTGAGTACCCACAATGTCTATGTTTAGTATGTTAGGCATCATCAAAGCAAAGCTTAAAAATAACTACATCAATCACAAATTGATAAAGGCTTTCCAGGCACATTTGACCTATGTACACATGTTCCTATAAGGCAGTATAAGCCCACACAGCTTACACTGAGTACTTTACTGGTAGTTAATATGTTAACACTATAAGGCTTTCAAGTGGCCCTAAAATTCCTAAAAAAAACATCCTAAATTTTTAGGCTTCCCTAGTTTTCTAAAAAAAGAACTCTAAAATGGCCAAATTCCAAAAAAAGTCTTTCCTTCTTTTTTTAAATGTCCCTAATTTTGGTATTTTCTGAGTGAACTTACTAAAAGGAATTTTTGAACAAAGACTTTAAGTCATGCAATTAATGAACCAATTAACTGACTTAATATTCTGTAAGTTTCATTTACAGCAGATGTTGCAAACCTAAAAGTAGGTGAACTGCATGCTTCAGTTGGTTTTCAAGTGTTCCTAGGCTACAGCTTCATTAAACATACAGTATTTTGTGGTGATGTTTTGTGGTGATGACAATTCAGGCAGTATTTCATTGTTTGCCAAGATAATTTTGTTTGTTTGATTTGATTCTTTATGTCCCATCAACAATCTTTCAGATATAAAGGGACGGGTATTCCTGGGTTAAACCAGTACTAAGCTAAGGA
Source organism: Loripinus fragilis (assembly GCA_964019695.1). NCBI lineage: Eukaryota > Metazoa > Mollusca > Bivalvia > Lucinida > Lucinidae > Loripinus > Loripinus fragilis. Next base: position 34,708,768 of record OZ026531.1, on the reverse strand, counting down.
TTAATGTTCTTGCTCAAGGACACAACGCAGTGACGCTGGTGAGGCTTGAACCCACATCCCCTTGGTCTCTAGTCGAGCACTTTACCACTGAGCCGCTGCGATCCCCTTTGCTAAGATAAAAAAACAACAATAAATTAAACCAAACAAACAATCAAACAAATCATTAGGGATGTAAACCACCATATTTTAGAAATTTGGACATTTGACCCCTTAAATCAAAAATGGACTATTCCATACTTATTGTATAAATGACTATTCCATACTTATTGTATAAATATGTTTGGGAAAGTGCATCAGAATGAAAATGGTTAAGTGAGTATAGTTAAATTCTTAAATTTGATCCCTGTAGAGCTCAATGTAGTTTTGACAAAGTCCATGTACAGTCAAGTTGGCACCAAAATGAGATCCAGGACTCCGAGTTGCTGGTACAAACCTGGAGTCTGGCAACTTTGATAGGGATTTATGCTTTTCTTATCAGTGAATCAAGTTGGGTCTGGACAGTTGTCAGTTACTGCACTCAAGTGGAAGAAAGGATTTGTACTGAGTACAGGTCCACTCACTACTTTGGTATATACTCACGCCCTTCTTTATCATGTCATCTCCTTTATCGCATCATTTGATTTTCACATGAAGTTACCCGATAACAAACAAGGGCCTTGATAAAGGAGGAATCCAGTATAGGTGTAAGTTTTTTAGGATTATACTAGAATTCAGGATTCTGAGGCTGACTTTCCGTTGAGTTATTTTTCATTTTAGTTAAAGACAATTAAGGCCAAATAAAAAAAATGTTTCTCACAACCTCCCTCATCTGTTTTAAATGCCCCTCATTTGTCTTTTTTCAGACTTCAATAAAAAATAAAGTGGCCTCATTTATTTTATTCATATGTCAAAATCAAAATATCAACCTTTTTTATGCTTAAATTGAACAAAAAAGGTGCCTCAATTGGTTTGGATGAAATTTAAAAAAAAAATGGCCTCATCTGTTTTTTTGGGAAATAAAAAATAAAAATTAAACATGCCTGCCTCATCTGTTTTTCAAAAAGTGGTCTGAGAAACACTTGTTTATTGATTTTCTTTCCTAACCATTCAAACTGACAATGTTTTGTTGGAATTCTTCAAGTTTTAAGATTTATAAGATCCGAATTTGGAAATTCCGAACTTACACCCGTACATGTAGGTATTACCTGCCATGGAAATATGTGAACTGAAATGCCCACACTTTTGCTCCATAATTGCCATGGGATTTTTATTTAATAGAAAAACAAGTTTAAAATCTCCAAATATGAATATATACATGTAATGAACTGCATTAGGTTTCTCATGATTACTTTTGGGTATTTCTTGGCACTTGTTAAACCACACAATCTGCATCATAACACACAAGTTATGAGATATCAACAATAAACTTTGTTTATAGATCGATCTCCATGCGAAGAAGTGCAATAACCATAATTCTCTTTTGCATAATTTAGGGGTTACTTCCCTTTGTTATTTTTCATACTTAAATTCTGTCGGGACCATAGCACAAAAACTATAATAGGTATCATTTTGACATTTAACTGGTACATGTAGATAGATCTGTATGAGGAGAGGTGCAGTGTACAAGAACCATAATTCTCTTTGGCATGATTTAGGAGTTATTGTCCTTTGTTATACTTAAATTTTTGCCAGAGCATAACATTAACACTATTAGAGAAATCAACTTGCAGCCCTTTTTGAACAATGCCTTTATTTGGGGAGCATACATCAGTTTAAACGATTCTCTTGTTTTAAATAAAAGTTTACTTCTTAATTCTTTGTTTCTGAGAATTGGAGACATGCAGCAGATAATGATGATGGACAGTAACCTGCATCATCTGAAATTTGTTTTGTCATATGGTACCTGTACTATGTTCACTTACAAGCATGCCGTTACTGGCACTTTTTCTGAAGACTTAAGATATTGGTTCTGATGAAGGCATCCAGTTGGTCTCTGTTATATGTACATATTTCTGTCTCAGTGCCATCAGGATGCCTTTTACATGGCCATTATACACTTCAATAGATGGATTCATGAGGAACTTTGTTGAAGCCTTGAGCAAGACACTTTATTCTATGCTTTGTGTTTTTCACCCAGGAAGACAGGAAAACAGGCATGCATGACTGGAAAATTGTTGACTGAGTCTGGGATCTAAGTTCTACAAAGAACCAAAACATCTGGGATCTAAGTTCTACAAACCCTTCTCTAGATTTGCCATGGAAAACTCTTGAAATCCGCGGTTAAAATCTACGGAGTATTCGGACGGCGTTTTTAAGGTTTCCATGGCAGTTGATGGCAAATAAACCAACAACAAAAAATTGTGGAAGTTCATGAAATGCCATAGATTTTTGCCGTTGATTCCATGGAAGTTAAGTGGATTCCATGGAACAATGCTGTAAATTCTATGGAAATATGCCGTTAATTCCATGGAATGTTTCCGTAGATTTTACGGAAAATATGCCGTTGATTCCATGGAAAGTTTCCGTAGATTCTATGGAAAATCTTCCATCAATTCCACGTGAAATTTCCACAAAACAGAGCAGAACAGTTTCTCACCAATGTACTCATTGGTTCAATATGACTGAAACATTGTTAATTGAAATCTTATTCACATTTGATAATACCATTAAATTTTAAGTGAATAAAAATTGAAAAAAATGAGCAAATAAGATTATTGTACATAAGGCAGAAACATATTTTCGATAAGCACACTAACAAAAACAACATTGAACAGATATACATTGTTTTGTGATGGGTGGGGTATAGGCTCCAAAGAGCCATTAAATGATTATTCAAAACAAAGTTGAGAATCACTCACATGAATAAACCAGGCAATGCTATGGCAATATTGAAATCATAATACATTTATTGCATGGAAGAGAAATCAAATTAGCCTTAAATAATATCAGAAATTGAAATAAACAACATACCAAACATGTGCTTCAAATGTTTCCCTCCAAATTGAATCAAAACAGGAAGTGATGTCACTTTTTTTTTCCGTAGCAAATTGCCGTGATTCTTTTCCATGGAATCTATGGCTATCTATCTACTGCCTACACAATAGGTACTTGTGCCAAATGATATTGTCAGCATTGGCTGTTAAACAAAGATGCTGATCTGAGTAGGCAGCTATACAGGCTGACCTGTGACTTTATTGTTTGCAAATATATAAGAGAGATTTTCACTTAACCTTGCAGAATTCATATTTTCCTTCTGATCCAGTTATAGTCTTAAATATCACATAGAAAGCACCAAAACAGGGTGGGTTGCTAGGTAAAGCCTGCGTTTTGTTTTAAAGTCTACTTTTGAATGTCATTGACAACACCCAATGTGCCTTATGTAAAAATGTACCTCTTTGGTATTGACCACTGCTAACAAATGAAATTAGAAAATCACCACTGAGTACAAAGATGTAGCTGAATGCAAGGCCTGTACTTAATAACAATAATTATTATCAATATCTCAAGGCACTCATTCACACTTTTTTGAAAGAAATTTAAAGTCATTTGTTCAATGCTCTCAGGTACCAGAATAAAACTAAGTCATTTTCCATTCTAAGAATTGACAAAGTTATTTTGCCGTTCATTTTTGGCTCTGAAAATTTGTTAAGTCCATTTTCCACGGCATAAAATATGAAATCCATGGCCAAAAACCAATTATCCATAGAAAAAAAGTGAAACCACAGAAAAAATGCCATTAATTCCGTGGAAAACAAATCCATAGAAAATGTTTTCTACGGAAAGTTACTTATTTCGTAGAATCTATGGCAGTTTTCTATGGATTCCACGGCAAATTTGATGATTTTCTGAGGAATCTGTAGAAAATTTGACAAATTCCATGGAAAACAACAAAATGCCATGGCAAATCTAGAGACGGGAAGAACCAAAACAATAGACAGACACTTTACTTGCTGGAATGGAGCCTATTTTGTTTGTTTGATTTGATTCTTTACGTCCCATCAACAATCTTTCAGTTATAAAAGGACGGGTCTTCCTGGGTTGAACCAGTACTAAGCTAGGATTAATGTTCTTGCTCAAGGACACAACGCAGTGATGCCGGTGAGGCTCGTGGAATGGAGCCTATAGTGTTACAATACATTTTCAGAGAGATTGAGTCATATGATAAGTATGGTGGTCTCATCCTTTGGAATGAATAGGTAACCCAAATATTCAGCTCAACATTTCAAAAAAGAGATCATACATGTATTAGACAAGAATTGAATCCAGAAAGGAAAGGACATCTGGTAAGTTAACTTATATATGCACTGGTAACTTCCTCATGTAAAGCATTAATTAGGTAAATTTTCTGTGAAAAAATGATATTTATGTGGGTATTGAGTATATTTGGACATATCTAATTTGATTTCATGGAAATATTCTAAGATGGGGCATTTCCCAACTAGGAATATCAATTATTTCAAGTCATTTGGTTTGTTTCAACATTTATTAGTTAAAATCCATGTGACAAATGATACTTTTAGTTGGAGCATACATATTGAATAAGGTACTTAGCATATTTGGACACATCTTATTGGATTTCATGCAACTATTCCAAGATAGGCACTTCCCAACTTGGAATATCAATTTCTTCAAGTGATTTGGTGTGCTTCAGCATTTAGTAGTTAAAGTTACTGTGACAGATGATACTTAAAGTGGAAAGGAGCATATTATTCTAGGGACTTAGCATATTTGGACACCACTAATTGGATTTCATGGAAATATTCCAAGATGGGGCACTTCCCAACTTGGAATATCACATATTTCAAGTGATTTGGTGTGTTTCAATATTAATTAGGTAAATTTATTGTGACAAATGATACTTATAGTGGAAACAGACATATTTATGTGGGTATTGAGCATATTTGGACACATCTAATTGGATTTCATGGAAATATTCCAAGATGAGGCACTTCCCAACTTGGAATATCACTTATTTCAAGTGATTTGGTGTGTTTCAATATTAATTAGGTTTATTGTGACAAATGATACTTATAGCGGAAACAGACATATTTATGTAGGTATTGAGCATATTTGAACACATCTAATTGGATTTCATGGAAATATTCCAAGATGGGGCACTTCCCAACTTGGAATATCACATATTTCAAGTGATTTGGGGTGTTTCAATATTAATTAGGTAAATTTATATTGACAAATGATACTTTTTTTCAGACTTGAATAAAAAAGTGGCCACATTTATTCTATTCATATGTCAAAATCAAAATATCCACATTTTTATACTTAAAATGAACAAAAAGGGGGCCTGACATTAGTTTTCGATGAAATAAAAAAATAAGTGGCCTCTTCTGTTTTGGGGAAATATAAAATAAAAACCTGCCTGCCTCATCGGTTTTTTAAAAAAAATGGCCGAAGAAACACTTATTTTTTAGCCCAAGTGAGAACTCTGAAAAATTTCAAATACTCTCTTACCCATTATATAATAGTAACAACTATATGCATACTTTGGCAGTCTTCCATCATGGTTGGCAAAAAGGCGGTCAATGTTCATATTGACTGGGCCAATGGTTAAAACGATATTAAATCACAGAAGAGGTTTAGATAAACAAAAATTTCAGCGTAAAATTGTAAATATTTTCTTACCCAAATTTTAACATATGTTTTGGGTGCTCAAAAGAACCGTCTCATTGAGATAGTTCTTTTGAGTACCCACAACATATGTTTTGGTTGAGAAATAAGGAAATTAAATTTTCATCACACACTCTTAACTAAAGTCCTGTCACAGGATTTAAAATGGAAATATAAATGCCTCTGTCTTTTAGACATAATTGGCAATGTTGTTCAGTTGCTACTGGCTCGCTACTGTAAGGGTTTTCTGATCTACCTAATAGGCCTTTTTCTATGCATCTGGTGAATATAGAAACTCTGCTATAGTCCATATAGTACATATTCATTGTTATCTTTAAATGGGGTCAACAATATCTAAATTCTATGCAGGCAGGCCCCCAGATAAGAGTGTGAACCTTAGGGGAGCGCAGTGGCTCAGTGGTAGAGTGCTTGACTCGAGACCAAGGGGCCGCAGGTGCGAGCCTCACCGGCGTCACTGCGTTGTGGTCCTTGAGCAAGACACATTTATCCTAGCTTAGTACTGGTTCAACCCAGGAAGACCCGTCCCTGTATAACTGAAAGAATGTTGATGGGATGTAAAGAATCAAATCAAACAAACAAACAAAAGAGTGTACCTGAAAATTATTTTCCTTATTACTTGACTAAAACATTTGTTGTGGGTACTCAAAAGACCCGTCTCAATGAGAAGTTTCTGTTGAGCACCCAAAACACATGTTTAAATTGACACAGAACAAATAACAATTTTACGCTTTTTAGGATCTATGTTTAGGGTCATTTTGTGACTTAAATTGCTACTTCAAACACTTTCATACTTTGATACTGGTAAGTGAGGACCAGGTAACATTGCTAATATTATATGCATCTGAATTAATTCAATCTGAGAGTGATTTACAAATGTATCACCCTTGTTCTGGTCAATAAGTTACTAAAAAGTAAATCTTTCCAACCAGTTTGCCTATCATAGGTCACAATTATACACAGATTGCATTGAAAACTGTGACATGATCCAATAACTTAATCTGAAGCAACAGGAAGCATATCTGCTCAGCAGGACTATGGTTAATTTAGACTTAACACATTTAAGAGATTAGGACAAACACCTAATTGAGGATGTTTATATAAAGGACCATTTGTTTTGATAGCAGTTTCACACCTTACTGCAATATTTAATGCATTCTTCAGAGATGGGGAGTTTTTTTGTTGTCTTCAAATCAACTCTTTCAAAGCTGTATTCAATGGGAGCCGGACAAAACATCCCGGGACAAAACATCCCATGCCATTTTTTTACACCCCGGACAAAACATCCCACAAAGATTTGCCACCCCAGACAAAACATCCCATGATGTTTTTGTCACCCCGGACATAACATCCCATGCTGTTTTTGTCACCCCGGACATAACATCCCATGCCACTTTTGCCACCCCGGACAAAACATCCCACACTCAGACTGCTCCTTCAGGGTAAGTCTCATTTTGAACCTTCATCCACTATTGCATGTACTAGCAGTGAATGCCCTAGTAAAGACTGTCCAAATGATATAAACTAGATCTTAACCCTTAAAGCACCAAGAACAAAATGCATCCGAAAATGTCATCTGCTGAAGTCTTCTGCTGCAAATATTTGCCTAGCATTACTGATAAATTAAGTTTAGAAGCAAACAGTGTGGACCCAGAACAGACTATAGGAACAGTCTGATCTGGGTCCACACTGTTTGCCATAAAGGCTTCTTAAACATTTCAGCAGATGATAAAAGCAGACGACTTTTTTGTGATTGGCGCATTAAGGGTTAAATTGATTGAAAGGCAGTTTCACAGTGTAAATAAAATTTAATAAAAGATAGTTATATCCTCTGTGACAAACAACTAAATTTGAGTGATAAGAAGCCAATTACATCTTAAAAGAATCATTTTACAGTTTGTGACAAACAAACTATTATAATTGGGAAACATATGTCTAATTAGTCTAATTATCTTTCTACCTTTGATCTCCAGTCATTTCAATATGTATGGTCAGCTGGGTATGGTACATTAAGAATATTAATAATAGTGAAAATTAACTAATTGGGATGTTTTATGCACTTTCATAGGCTTTAAACAGAGTGTGGGATGTTTTGTCCGGGGTGGCAGAAATGGCATGGGATGTTTTGTCCCGGGCGGCAAAAATGGCATGGGATGTTTTGTCCGGGGTGACAAAAACTGCATGGGATGTTTTGTCCGGGGTGACAAATCGATGCGGGATGTTTTGTCCGGGGTGGCAAAAAATGGCATGGGATGTTTTGTCCCGGGATGTTTTGTCCTACAATCGTATTCAATAAATACCATATCTGGGTGTCAGACAGTTTGGATCCAGATCAAGTCAAACATTTTATCAGTCCTGATCTGCTCCAAACTGTTTGCAAAGGCTTTTATTGGCATAAAATACCAGCATTCCTGCCAAGTGTAACCAAAACACATAAATAAAAGGAGCAAGTAGCTAATGAGACAGAGCTATGTATTAGAGGCACTGGTCTTTACAGTCTGTAATAGATGATTGCTAGAACCATATGGCTATGTTAGAACCATATCTAATTTTATCAAAGCGCCTAGGTCAGTAAGGACCATTATCTTGCACGCTTGGTAAATTTTTATGATTTTGTGTTTCGTCTGTTGATTTCTTTCAAAATCACCTTTTCCGAAAAATTCTTTCAGTGTCAAACACTTTGGATCCAGATTAGGCCCGACATTTTGTCGGGCCTAATGTAGGTCCTAACTGTTTGCAAGGGTTATCAGCAGATGACAAAATCGCCCTTATCATGCAAAGAATTGAATATTTTGGCAGAATGGCTATTAACAGTCATGGTAGGCAATCAACCTCTCAGCAGGGTCTGCAGCTGATGATAGAATGTAGTGTTAATGAACCAGGGAAAATGGCTGCTTGAATCATTTGACCTGAATTCTATAAAAGAAGCCGCAAATACCAGAAATTTTTACACAAAACCTACAGTGAGATTAGGATGCTCTTTTCATGAGCTTTCGGGGCCAACCTTATTTTTGTTTCCCCTTACCCGACCCTGTTTTACAGGTATGGGTCGGTCGGTCGATTTTTTTAACTTCTCAAATTGGATACCCATTAAACTTAATTGTATACAGTAAAACCTGTCTTAAGAGGCCACTCAAAAAGAATACAAAAAATTGTTTGTTTTTTCAAGACAGATTATCGCATATGGCAGGTCAAAAGTATTGCAGAATGCTCGGCATTTATCGCCCATTTGTCTTAACGACCTTTGTTGTGTATATCTTTGAGTGGCCATTTTAGGCAGGTTTAACTGTATATATAGTCCTACTATAGGCAATATAATTGAATACACAAACAATTTGCTAAGATAACACTGATTACATTGGACAATTCTCTTAGTTTGCAATGAAATTTAAAAAAAAATTCTTGACTGAAAATAGAAATAAAATTCTTTGAGTAGGGCCCTTTTTTCAGGGTCGGTCGGGTAAGGGGAAACAAATAAAATTTTAATTCAGGCCGGAGGCACATTTAATTTCATACTGATTTTACACTTCAAATGCTGGGCTACTACATTTGACTGTAATGGGGTGTTTTTCCTGATGAGCACCCTTGACAGGGACCAAACAGTTTTTGCACTCAGATCATCAATTACATATTAATAATAATAACCAAAGTGAAATGAAACCCAAAAAGATATCGCAACTGAATTATTAAAATGATTGAACCAGCAACCCCTCAGGATCTGCAGTTAGAAATGTACCTGCAGAAAGACACTGTGAGTACCAACTGCGCTACACAGCCCGTTTTTTGGCCTTTTTACAACAAAAAGCTAAAACTGTTAATACTCGTTTAATCACAGACAGACAGGCAATTTACTTATAAAAATTAAAATAGCAGTCCTCTGTTTTGACGGATCTTTTGCTGATGGATAGTTTAACCCTTTACTCCATGATAACGTCTTATGACACCTTTGAAATATCATGTACTATTTGAAAATTTTACAGAAAATGGAGTATTCGCTCTTTAAGAGCAAATGCTCTATTTTCCATAATATTTTCAAAATTACTCAAAACTTCACCAAATATTTTCTTCATTTTTTTAAGAATGGGTGGGTCTAAAAATAGCCTTTGGATTAAAGGGTTAAGCATTTGATAACTTGCTGATAAAGCAGAAATATGCAAGTGTTTTTTTTGTTTCAAATCATACACATCTGAGGAGCCGCCATGGTGTTGCCTAGTGGATAAACTGCTCGCCTTATAAACTAGGGGTCACAGGTTTGATTCCCGGCTTCACCAGTCTGTCGGATGAGACTTTTAAGCCGTGGCCCCATCTCCATATGTTAAAGGTTTCATTTTGAAAATCTATTTTTAGCCTGTGTGACTTAAATATGCAACGGACCAGAACCATTTGAACAATTATTAAAGAAGGCGATATAAGGATCATTCCTGTCAAGTTGTCCTTTGAAGCAATTGTTGATGATTTTTTTTTTTGTTTGTTTTTGTTGCTTTTCGTCCCAAGTCAACAGCTATGGCCATGGCTGGACAGTCAGTTCACCTAACCACACTTTTTCATGGGCAAGCTTGAACAAGCACAAGTGCGGATCTAGATGGGGACAGGGGGTCTGGACCCCCCCCTCCCCCCCCTGGAAAATCACAAGTTATATGGGTTTCTATAGGGAATAAGCAACTGGACCCCCCCTGGAAAAGTTGGACCCCCATGGAAAATGTTGGACCCCCTCTGGAACCTTGAAAAATGATAGTTTTCTTTGAAATTAACCATTTGACTTCTGTAATAAGCTGAGGACTAAAAAAAAAAAAAAACATGCTTGACTCCAGACCGAAGGGCCGCGGGTTCGAGCCTCACCGGCGTCACTGCGTTGTGGTCCTTGAGCAAGTCACATTTATCCTAGCTTAGTACTGGTTCAACCCAGGAAGACCCGTTCCTGTTTAACTGAAAGATTGTTGATGGGACATAAAGAATCAAATCAAATCAAATAAAAAAAAAACACGTTGTCAGAGCTTTTTTGTCAGATTGACCTGGATCCCCCTGACGAAAATTCCTGGATCCGCGCATGAAGCAGTTAACCAGTACTTGCTGCACATATTTTCGCTTGTTACTGACAACAATCCTTCTTAAATGATTCAGCGGAAGGGAGGAGAATAACCATAGAAATTATTTCATGATCAATCTCCACGAAAGTATGGGACTGGGCCGGGATCGAACTCGCAACCCCTGGATCTGCAGTCAGACTCGCATCTGTTGCCAGACACGTTACCAACTGCGCTACGAGGCCCGGTCAATTGTTGACGACACAGGATACACGACACACAACTGACGATGGACATCCAATGATCTCTCACACCATGAGCCAATGGCTCAGGTGAGCTAAAATGCAAGTCAGAAATTTGACAATCAACTGCCACACTTGTCAACTTTTTTCCGCTTTAAGGCTCCCAAAAATTGAATAGACACTTTTATTGAAAAACAGATGCGGCAGCGGAGGGTTTTATTTTTCCTTTTTGTTCAGGCCCTCGGATGCGATATTTTTTTTAAAAATAGGAGTGCCATTTTTATAAAGGTTGTACTTGTTATTTTATTCCTTCGATATCAATCTTGTCATGTGAAAAAAATTATTGATAAGGAAAACATCAGCACATCAAACAGTTTAGATTTCACTCAAGAAATTAAAAACTTACACTTTTTCGGCTCGATAACTTACAAAAACAGGGGAAATCTGACAAAATTATGGCTGCAACGTTTGGCCGAAATGGATGGCGAAAAGAACCAAAATTACCCAAAATGGACGGCATCAGAGTCGTTAAAATCCAGTACTGCCGGACCATTACTGTTTGATCAAATGTGCACTTTTTCAGAAAGTTATAATGTGGGACCTTTCAACCAGATGTGGCGGTTTCTGTGAATCTACCTATTCTATTTTTTATTTGGTCTAATTTTACTTTCAATTTATTGTAAGACGGAATAATGGATGCTTGAAAATGTCTCGCGTAAATTTTACATTGTCCTCACATCAGTAATAAGTCCTGTCAGTCATCGTCCACATTTTGCTTTACCTGCAGATTGTACATATCCTTCGAATCATTTAATTGGTAAATACAGACTGACAATTCAGGTCACACCTTCCCCCGGCACCTCCCGGCTTTTCCTATCCCAGTGTTGTATTTATAGGTATGTCATGTACTGATTGAAAAAAAAAAACAAAAAAACACAAAAACATGCGATTCAAGGACTCCTGGGTTGTGAAAGTTATGACTTTTTGTTTTTAGTCCACGATTTAGTTTACAGTTATACAGAGGGGGTCCGGAGGTTTATTTCAGAGAAAACTAATTGTCGAAGATTTCAGAGGGGGTCCAACACTTTCCAGTGGGCGGGGGGGGGGGGGGGGGAGGGGGGTCCCTGATAGAAAGTTTTATAAGAAACCCATATAACTTGTGAATATAACTTGTGATTTTCCAGGGGGGGGGTCCGGACCCCCTATCCCCCTCTGGATCCGCACATGATGCTGACTGAGACGTCAAGCATAAAAATAAACACAGAATAGTATGACCGCCAACCCACGAAAACTGATACTTCCTGGCCACCAGCAAATCCAACAATAGTATAACTTTGTGTAAGTAACGTAGTTGTTGTTTTTGTATCTGCGAACCTTGCACCGGCAGTTTAGGTTGTTTTCCACTCTTGCTATTCTCAAATTAAATATAAAAAAGCTCTTGGACATTGAACAGCTGTTTAATGCACTCCACCGGTAAACAGGAAACAGGGATTTCCGATTTTAAAATGGGACGTCCGAACTAGGAACAACCAAATATTCCGAGTTGGGAAGTTATTGCCAGTTGGGCCGTAACACTACCAAGGTCATACCTTTATTGTGTCTTTTTGTGGGCATAGCCAAACTCTCGTGAAAATTGAATAATTTGTAATGGGGCATCCTTGTGGAAATGGCATTGTATATCGTGCTTGCCACATCCATGCGCTATTGAAAATATTGCACGTCACAACGTGGGTAAATAACATGAGCGTGCTTGACCATTGCCTTGGAAGGACGCTCTTTGAACTGATAACTAGTTGTCACCAGTGCAGGTCCCCCAGCCCCTTACTAACCCCTGCCGATCCTTATTTTCACGAGTACTAGGACTGATAAAACTTGAGGATATTTTTGTATAATAAAGAATCGTTTTTATTCTAACTTGTTATCAAAACATTTAATATTCGAGTAAAGGTTGTGTTGCATTTGAGCAATATAAATAGACGTGAAGCATATCGAAAAATATTTCTTTTATGTGGCAATCATCGTCAAATGGACTTAGTCTGCGAGTGCATTAATGAATTTTCAGATTTTTCTCAAGATATCAGGGCTTTGCCAGAAGCATGTACTTCCACGGAACCTGCTGGTGAAATTAGGGGAGGTTTTTAAGAATAACTTTCTCACAGCTATGTAGACCTAACACGACGCATAAAGGCGGGAACTGCGAAAAACCGGTGCCACACAATTTCTGAACAGAGTTTTATCAACCATTCAATGATCTATGACTTCCAGTCCGCGACTGTGTCAAACTATTTTTTAAACAAGGTTAGCTTTTTAAAAAGCTTAGAACCATCTAATGGCGTTTTACAGTTATTAAAGAAGAACTTTTATAGTGTTTTATTATTGCATTTGCTGAAGCCACTCATTTCAGTGTTTCATGGGCTGCAAGCTCTGAGTATTTTGTGTTTTAGTTAACGATTTGTACATTGGTGATCCATTGGAAGCAAATAAAAGACAGGAAATATGTATATTCCAGTAAGACTCTGCTCATGAACACACTGAATAGTGGTAGAGTTAACCCCCTTCCCAGCAGTATGTATTAGGTCATTCAACCGTATTCCTCAATCGAAGTCAATGCACATGTAATGCCTAGGGGGCATATTGAAACTGACCCATCTACATCTAGATATTTCGTCACATTTAGTCTAGAATATCCGAAGGGCCCATGCTTGATCGGGATTCTCGCTCAGTGGTAAGGTCTCTAATAGGCCTTTTCGCTTTTAGGAACAATCCAGTATCCAAAGTATATCAACATCGCTCACGCAATGATGGAATTTTGGAAGTAACTTGGTCGATGGGGAGTCTGAGAAAGAACTGTAAAAGACACTGCTGTTGGGGAGTTAACACCTGATCCATTTCCGCACCTTGCTAATGGAACAGGCCCAAATCGAACACGCGTCCAATGGTAGTTCACTAACGTATATCACCAGCGCTGACGCGCTGGTGAATAATATGTGCTGCTTAACAAAAGTTAAGCATGGATAGATAAAAATGATTTTTATTTGAGCAAATGGCTTAACGTTATAAAATATCTGCTGGTTTGATATGTAATGAATTTGAGGAAAGCAATTTGTGTATTTTAATTAGATTTCTACTGCGTCGTTCATTACTTTAAACAAGAGAGGGGTCAAAAACGCGTTTCAACTGCATTATTGGCAATACAAAATTGATACAGCATCGGTTTACAAAGTCCTTTGTTTTTCCAGCTTGGTCGAATCAGCCATTCTGAAAAAAAAATAAAGGTCGTCTCCAATGAGCATTTGAAGCAAAAGTTAGGTCTTGATAACAACTAACGTCGTTGTTATAATGACGTTTACAAGTCAAAAACAGTACTGTTTTCGTTGTGTAGGCATGCTTAAATGTAAGGAATTTCGTGTTTAGGAGGATGCCAAAAGAGATACAATTAAGGGTAAGACACGTTTATAAAAGTTTGCCCCTGGGTATTGTTATGTATCCTATATAAACAACAAGGCGAGATCTGCTAGGCGATTCTACCAACTCCGTTTATTTGCATAAAGCTAGCTAATATATACTGAGACAAAAACATACAATGTATCATTTGATAAGACCACAGCATGTACTACACTGACCCAAAATGAAAACTTTACACTTTATGTCTTTGAATAACTGTTTTGTGAGTATACATGTCGTTGTAAGATTTACGCACGCTTATCGAGACTTCGTCGCAGATAACGATTATGCAATTTTTATTCAGATCCTAGGTCTATTCAAGCGTCAACGCATGAAAAACGTGTTCCTTACGTTGCACGTGCTGAGGAACAGGTGGTTCATGTACAGCTTTAAAACCGACAAGAAAACGTTTGCAGCTGAGTACTGGTAATAAAAAATAATTTATTGTTACAAAACGCTTCCATTTAGTGACGGCACGTCTTTCAAAAGATCAAAGAAACTAAGTTATTGGCGTGCTCAAGACGGGGTCTACGGTAAATGATAAATCGCATCATTTTGGCTCCTCTAGACAGACTTTTCATTATCTCATGAACCCGTACAACAGAACTGGGTATGTCAGAGTTCGTGCAAGACCTGGTCGCGCACGTGTGACCACGTTACGTCCTTATCACGTTAACGCGTTAACTCACCCACGTAATCGTTTTAAACGGCAACCATAATTGCACGTCTTTACGGGGCTCATGCACAAAAGATAATAAGTCATTTCGTGCAAAATAACAGACCTGGCATTTTCCAGCATGGCAATGCAAGGCCTCATACAACACGTAAATAACCACACAATTCCACGCTAAAAATAACGTCAACTTCTTGCCTTGGCCAGCGGCATCCCTGGTCATGAACCCCATAGAACACGAAAAGGATGAATGGGGTCGGAGGGTCAGGTCAAATCATCAAATGGATGCGTTAAATGACTTCAATATGCGCCTCTGTTACCATTACATACGTATCCCTAACGTGCTCATACAACGTTACGTAAATTCAATGAGGCGACGTATTCTGCTAAGTATTCGTAAAAATGAAGGTCACACTGGTCACTGATTATCTTTTTAACATAACTTAAAGCACGCAGTCAGTAATTTCTTGTTTCCAAAAGTTGTATGACTTGTTTATTTGTTTTTAGAAATTTTCATTTTGGCCCCTCTGAACTGAATTTTTCATAAAAATTATGCAATTTATGATTTTCATCCAATATTTTTTTCAGAGACATCGATAAGGCATTGAAGATTCGATGACCGAAAAAATTAACCCCAGAACTTAATTTATCATCAAAATATATACTATTGAATACTATGTAAAGTTTTCATTTTGGGTCAGTGTAGTTTATAAGACATAGGATACATTACAGGTATTTAATTCATAAAAATGTGACGTTAATCTGAAGTTGAGGCTAAATGTAGGCGGTAACGAAGAAGACGTTTTCAAAGGATCAATTAGCAAAATGATCTGGGTGCTTGTGTCACTCTAGCATCAAAAAGATTACTTGACTGCTTGATTCAGTTCGCTGAAAAGTCATGAAGTGGAAAAATACCATTTAACGTCATAATGGAACGGTTAAACGTGGCATAAACGGGTACCAACTTTAATGGTTTTTTTGCGTTTTTCATCATTAAGAACCTTTTGCTTTACATTAGAATCAAAAGTTTCAATTTCAGATGTAGACGTATCCTTTACATGCCCATGGCATCAAATTTAACGTCAATCCACTGACGCCAAACCAGATCACCTTTTGTCTGGTGGACACGAAAATAAGTAAATTTTAAGATCCCCATATATGTTGATAACATCAAATATAATGTTTCATGTTCATTCAAAGTGGGGCATCCTATTAAAATCCGCGCTAAGCTTTAGTTGAGCAGTACATGTATATATATATCCTCGCTATTGTACATTGAACATCAACTAGCAATCATTTCTGTAAATGTTTATTTTATATCAAAGAGTTTCTTCATTTCTCTGATTATTGGCGTTTGCTTGTTTAGCTGCATATGCTATTAGGAAATAACTAGATAGGACAAAAAAGAGATTTGATTAAATATTTGCTCCTCACTTCGGTCCCGATATACAAAGAGAACAAACTATCATGTCTTGCTATTATGTTTTTTATTCTGATATCAGGTCATTTTGTTATCAATACCTTTCAAGAATGAGCGAGTACAATCAGGTCGTCTCCAGTACTTGATTTCTTACCCATCACTGTCGCCGAATGAGCTCCATCTGAATAAATTCGATTAAATCCTGTAAATTCCAAAACTTTCGCGTGGAGTTTACTATTTTGAAGCGAAAATAAAATCCTCGCGAAATATTTAAATCACTGACATTTACTGATGTAGGTCAATCGAGCTCCAATCGCGACCTCTAGGCGACTGATTTCGATTGCGACCTCTCATGACGTGCAACCATGCACTGCAACTGTTTTTCCATGACCGATATGGTCGGCGACTAGTCTCCGATCAGCCTACAATCAGTCGCTGACCGATCGCTACACGTTCGGCGCTTTAGCATTTAGTCGGCGATTGGTCGGCGATCGGTCAGCGACTGATCGGATACTAGTCGGCGACTGGATGGAGACTGTTCTATCATCAATTTTTAAGAAATTGTGTTTGGAAAGAATAAAACCATTTCTGTGCAAGTTGCCATCATGATAATAATTAGATAAAGTTGCTTCGCTTTCAACAAATCAGAACGCTGCACAAGTGTGGTTGTGATGATTCTGCTGGGACCTACTAGCTCTGAGCTTGCATTTTCAGCATTTGATGTATCCGCTCAGAGTCTCTAGGACAGCTGAGATAATCATCAGAAACAGGCGCCTGAATTTCAGTAGTAATTTTACCGTCTGATTTGGTACTGCTGTCTTTATTTGTGACCATCTCTATGCTCCATAATGCACACACTTTCAACGCTTGTGTTGAAATGATGTCAGGATGGCAAGATGGCCTCATGTTGAAGCTGGCACTGCAACTTGTCGCCGATCGGTCGCTAGTCAGTCGCCGATTAGTCGGAGACTAGTTGCTGAAGATTTCACAGCCAAAATATTCATGAAATCGGTCGGTGACAGATCGACTTGTCGGGTGCTGCACACCAACTTCTAGAAAACCTTTGCAACTATTCGGTGATCGAAATCAGTTGCGGCTAGTATTTTGTGCATTATCAAAAGACTGACCGAGACTAATTTTGTACGACGGCCAATCGCCGACCTTGCTGCGACTTTGTTGCGTCCTTTGTAAAACCTTGCCACGACCTCTGCAACCTCTCTGCGAATGTCAATCTTTTTAGTCACGACAAGGCAAGCTCTGCGGAACGGGGCTTAAAGTTGTAAAATCGTAGCAAAATTGTCGTTTAACGATATTCGTGAAAATTTCTGATATACAGTAGTCATGACACAACAGTAATCATGCTGCTAGCTTGTCCGGCCTTGCATCTAGTTCACAGTCGCTAAGCTGCAATTGCCTAGATAATACATGTATTTTGGGGGCACCGTACGAGTGTATGTTAGTCAGAAGATGTCCCGATTAAGACAAAGGGTTCGTGGGATCGAATCCGTCCATCGGTATGAGCATTAAACTGTTTCTTCACTGCTTAGTACTGGTTCAATCGACATGCGTAAAATGTGTTGACTTAGACGTAAAGCAACAACTTAAACAAACAGTACCAGTCAAAATATCCGATTATGCCCTTTGCAAAAAAGTGCCTATTTCGTATGAACTTTTTCAAATGTACGTACAAATGAATGGTCTGAGATCATGCTAACCAGTTTCCTTTTCGCGAGGGACCAATCTTTATTGTCGATGGAAATTTTAAATGACTTTTCGTACCACGAAATAGCAATACTCAGACAAAATATAAAGTCATTATAAATCGGGCGATGAGTGGTTGAGTTTTATACTTGAGAGTAAAGTAATGGTGAGCTACTGATTTCTTTTTTTTAATTTTCTGTGCTTCTGGCCTTGCTTAAAATCGTCACATTTTGCCAACATTTGAATTATATTTATTGCAATTGATAGCATGTGCTAATGTTTTAAATAGTACTTAGCTACTTAAAATGACGCCACTTTGTGGCAACTCGTAGTCTGTTAGTCCGGTAAGTATCTGTTCATTTAAGAAAAGCTTTGTGATATAGTTTTTAGCGTCATCATGTCTTATTTTGCAATACTTTCGCTGGGGACTAGAGAGCTAATATTATGTGTCTTTACTTAAATTGTATTTTTCCCTTTATACAAGTATATTGGTTTTTGTTCTGGTGCCTCTGTCTCAGGGTGTCATGGTGTGATTGTGACATTTCCTAGTAATAATATTTAAAAAATGTATTTTTGCTAGAACCATTTAAGTTAGTATGCGATTCAAATAACTAAATATTTGAATGTTTTGAATATAAATAACTTCAGTAGAATTAAGTGCTAAATTAATGATAACGTGGTATCATGTTGTACGTTATGGTAGTCCTGAATAAGTTGCACCTGATGGAAGTAGAGGATCTTACATGAGTGCTCATGTTTTATTGAATTTATCAAACGAGTTGGGGAAAAGAGATAAAACGCGAGGCTTGCCGAGTGTTTTATCTCTTTTTCGCAACGAGTTTAATAAATTCAATTATACATAAGCACGAATGTTAGATTCTATTTATCATATAACAAATACTTTGAAATCTCATTTCTGGCGAAAAAACGTTATAATTTTGTCATTACGTGCGCAACGTTGTTATGTACGTCATAACGTTTCCCGTAAATCTATAAACCACTAGTGGTTTATCGCTTTTATTGCATGGCGTTATTTCACTCCCAGACGCGACGTCATATGATAAACCCGTATTCTAACGGTTTTAGGTTAGGGGCCGAATTTTCGGTAAGACCGTAACACTGTTACTGGCGTTATTTGCTCGAATCTCGTTGTGCAAATGATATCGTGGTAACAGCTTGTACATACTTTGTGTGTCTGTTAAAACTAGCATCGATATCTATGGCCTTACAAATATACCAAATAGCCAAGATGAGTGAATTTTTCAAAATGCGTAGCAACAGTTTTAAACGTTTGAATTTATTGCGTTTTTGTTGTGGCAAGGAACGACTAGCCTTGAAGGATATTTGATTAACTCTAGTATTATATTGACCTAAGTTAAAGAAAATGCGCACAACACATGCCCATGGCCGTTCACGGTACCAGTCATGGGTCTAATGACTTTTCCTCTCAGCAAACAAAGAGATGGATGCCTTGGTATTTCATATTCTTTTCAACAGTATGACAATGGATGGATGGTTGAAAGGCTGAGTGCAATGATGTGCTTTATAGGTCGAGCAGTAATCGAACCCTGAACGCTGTCACCCACAGTTTGGAGCACTTATCGCCCGGTCACTTTGACAGCCAAAGGTCCCACCACTCTGTCATTCTGCGGTTGGGGATATAGCTTCCCTTCTAACTGTTCTCTTGCTTTTTGCCTGAAGGTGTTCATATTAAGCACACTGA
Source organism: Loripinus fragilis (assembly GCA_964019695.1). Lineage (NCBI taxonomy): Eukaryota > Metazoa > Mollusca > Bivalvia > Lucinida > Lucinidae > Loripinus > Loripinus fragilis. The sequence continues at coordinate 34,688,919 of OZ026531.1, read as the reverse complement.
TTGCTTATGGTGTTGAGATGACAAAGAAGGTTTTTGATACATTTAACACTACATCCAGATGTTATCGATGTATTTAACACTACATCCAGATATTTGGACGATATTTTAAATATTAATTATATTTATTTTGAAAATATGGTTAGTCAAATATACCCTTCAGAGCTCCAACTGAATAAAGCCAATACCTCTGATACCAAAGCCGCATTTTTAGACTTGTGTTTTTCTTGATGGAGATGTTCCTCGCTCTCCTTCCTATGGTGTATATATTTCTCAGCTTATTCGTTTTGCGAGAGTATGTTCTAATGTTGATGACTTCAACAACAGAAACTTATTTTTAACTGCTAAGTTATTAAAACAAGGTTATAGATATCATAAAATTCGAAAAGCATTTTCTAAATTCTACTACAGACACCCAGAGTTAATTGTTAAATACAATATTGGGTTAAAAACTCTTCTGCAACAAGGCATATCAGAACCTATATTTTATGGTGATTTACTTCATAAATTCAAACGTATTGTTGGAAAACCTAATTTTAGTGATCTATTCAAAAAGATAGTAAAACGTTATATAAGGGTTGGATATAACTTGGATATCATGCGACAGTCTGCATGCCTAGTTTTAAACCCAATCACGGTTTATAGCTATGGTTTCCTCTTTAATTGCACGACGGTGGGTCAGGCCTCAGACTTTATGATGGCTCTGACGTAAACCTTTAATCGGTGGGTTGGTGCCTGATGCTTATCTGTAGCTGGACCCACCGTGGCTCAACTTGAGGTTTTCTTTAGCTCTGACTATCTGTGAGTCATGAGCCCTTTTCTTTGTTTCATCATGGTGTGTTAATTTGATTAGAGTGTTTCTCCATCGCATTAGTTAGATCGCCTCCATGCGAGTTGAGCAATTCTTGTACTTCAATAACAGCAGAATCTAGGGCGAAGATTTGGTACCAGTAAAACGCATTCAAGCCCCCTGGTGGCCTAGGCTGCTGTCCGTTCTAAGGTGGTTCTGTTGTTGTTGACTTTTTGTTTATTGTTACTCCCATTGTGGGAGTCTGTAATTGTTCTATGTTTTATTGTATGTTACTTGATTTCCATTCTAGTATTGCAATCATCTTGATGGGGAGGAGAGAGCTGGTTGCTTTGCTTAATTTGTCTTCCTGGTGTCTCGTGATGGTTATGCGGCTCTCCCTGCGGTGCCACGGGGTTGTCTGTAGTTTGTGATTGTGGTATTTTCTGATCATACTCACTTACTATTTTTGCATTTGTCAATTTTTAATGATATTGTTTCTACCAAAACTTATGATAAACGTGACGACTTTGGTTTTGAAATTGTCAATTTCCCAATTTTAGATGGTGATGTTCCTCGTTCTTCATCATATGGAGTCTATATCTCTCAACTCATTCGTTTTGCTAGAGCATCTAGCTATGTTGCTGACTTCAAAACTCGCAATAAATTGTTAACTCAGAAACTTCTTAAACAAGGCTATCGGTATCATAAACTTCGCAAAACATTTTCATAAATTCTAAAGACGATACTATGATTTGATTTCTAAATTCCAAGTTGGATTAAAATCTCTCTTGCGCCAAGGACTTTTGGAACCTGATTTCTATGGTGACTTGGTGTATAAATTAAATAAGATTGTTGGCTCTGATAATTTTTCAGCGCAGTTCATTAAAATAATTTCCCATTCTAAAAAGATTGGCTATAACATTAATGTATTGCAACAGACTGCATGCTTGGTGTCAACCCAATCACGGTTGGCAAGTTTGCTTTCCTCTTTAATTGCACGCCGGGTGGTCGGACTTTAGACCTTATGATGGTTCTTACTTAAGGACTTATCTATTGATGAGATGGTAGGGGCCTGATGCTTTTGCTGTTTGTCGGGCCCACCGGGGCTTACCTGTTAGATTCCTTTTGCTCTAGTATTCAGTTTTATTTACTGTTGAGTCCTTATCTTTGCTTTATCTCCTTGTTATATCTTGATTTATATGTTCTAGGAGATGATCAATTGATAAGTTATGGGTCTTTCATGCAAACCAAATATCTAATTGTCTTGATCCACATCTGAATTAAGGGTGAGGTTGGCGCCGTTAAACCAGTTTAAGCCCTCCAGTAAAATATCTTACTGACCATTCAAAGGCAGTACTTCTTTTGTGGATCTTTTATGTTTTTGTTCTGTCTTGTTTTTGCTATGTCTTTGTGCGCGTCTGTTTATATGTGCTTTGTGGTCACCTGCTTGGAAAGGGCTGACCTCTTGGCTCTCGTTTGTGATGTCTAACTGTGAGTTTGTCACTTTCCCATTGGTATCTGGTGTCAGGTGTGGTACTTGATTGTATCGATTCCTGACCTTTGTATCCTTACTTACTTTGTTCCATTTTTCCCCCAAATTGAAAATTTGATTGTATCTATTTCTGATCTTTGCAACCTTACTTACTTTCTTATGTTCTCTCATGCCAAATATTGTATTTGTTCGCCTCAAAATTTGGCATTTTTCCTCTTTTCCCTTGGAATAAATGCCCTTTTTCCCCTGTTCACCAAAACCCCTGGGAGAACCTCATATGCATCTGACTGATAGACATGTTCCATGAGCCCAGCAATCAACAATTCATATATACTTAAAGCCAAAAGTAACTTTACACTGTTATTGTATATACCATTTCTGGTTATTGGTAAGTGGTATTTTAAATGTGTTTCACTCATATTAAAGTTAAATCAATTATTCATATGGCAATTGAATTTCATGTTTTTGCTGTCATAAATACAACCACTATGCCCTGACGAAAAAGGCAAGGGTGCAAAATAAACTTTTCCAAAACGCATCTTTTTTTATCTGTTACTGTAGCTTTGCGAGTTGACATTCTTTTTAACTTTAAAGAGCCAGTCTGAAAGACAAGCTATTGAATTGTTGTTTAAAGTTGAATCAGCCTGGACCATCCTTCAAGTGACACAAATTAGAGTTGTGTTATTACGTTCATAAAACTTTTTGAGAACTTTACAGCGCTTTCAATGGCATTTCCCATAAGAAATTGTCTGCCATTTTCATATCAAACCGATGGAAATTTTTATCAGATTATCGTGTCACATACTCAGGGCATTAGTCTTAACAAATCGCAGATTAAAAAATTCAAATGTCATCTGAGATAAAACTTTTAGCAGAGACTAAAGTTTACTATTGTTTTAATTCAAAGGGAGATAATTTCAAAGCGAACTAACTTTAAGATGCTGCCAAAAACAAGCTATACGTCAGAGGCAATTTGTCTTGCAGTATCTTTAATTGGCAATCGATGGCCCTTAAAATAGCGTGTTCGAATCCTAGGTTTACTTTGGATTTTGTTCGGAAATGCTGATTTTGTGTTTTTAATGAAAGCACAGATAACTCGAAAGAATATTAATTTACCTAAGTTGTTTTTCGTGAATTAGGTTCGGGCGGGTACCAACAACTCATTGCGATATTTGATTTGGTTAAAATCAAAAAACGTTAAGATATATTCAGTAGTTTAAAGTGTAAAGTTACTTTTGGCTTTAAGTGTAGTATGGCTCCAAAACAATCAAAAAAGGCAAAAACTGAATTCATGGAATCAGGGTCCATTTAAATAAGATAGAAACCCCAAAATGACTTGGCCTTGAAGCGCAATAGGTAGTGATACAGGGGTCGTGAGTTCGAACAGGGCCCAATAATTTCGTGGAGATTGATCATGAAGTATTTTCTATAGTCATTCTCCTCCTTTCACTGATTCAATAAGGGATGTTGTCAGTTACAAGCGAAAGTGTGTGCATAAAGTACTGCCGAGTCTAGGCTTGCCCCAGAAAAGTATGGTTATGTCAACTGACTGGTTGGACATGACCATGACAGTTGACTTGTACTTTAAAGTGATTATTTGGATCTTTTGAAAAATGGTAAGAGAGTATGATCAGGAAATACCACAATCACAAACTGCAGATTACCCCGTGGCACTGCGAGGAAGAGCCGCTCAACCATCACGAGACACCAGGAGGACAAATTAAGCAAAGTTTATTTCGATCAAAAATAAATTCCTCAGTTATTACTAATTTGTTTTCACTGCTCTGATTCTTCATTAGCTAAGGTGATTAAAGCCCTGTTTATTGCTCTGAAAACGAATAACTGTCTGCAGACATCTTTTTCATCTGGTACATTTAACATCTTCAGATCAGGCGTCTGTTTACCTCAGCTGTGACTAAATGGAATCACCTGCCAGTAGAGGGGCCTATAATAAGCTATGCTTCCATTTAATTATTTCATTGAGTAATAATGACTTCAAGTGATAAGAATGAGAATTAGTTTCAGCATAGCCCATGTTACATTTTTGCACTGCATAATTAATAAGTCTGGTTAAGAGCCCCTAAGTAAGAAATAGTTTATAGCATTAATTGAATTGTAACATTTAGCTCTGTTCGTGATATCTTCTGCTTTGCAAACATTTTGGACCCAGACCAGGTCCGACAAAATAAGGGACCTGATCAGGATCCAAACTGTTTGGTGCTCTGATCGCATTCCTGAAAAGTGTTTTTAAAACGTGATTTCTTAAAGAAATAGGCAGACAATTAAAACATTCAAAATAATCCTGTATTTGCAAAGAGCATTTTTTAATGTCATAATTTTTATCATTCCTATTATCATTTCCATAAATCTTAGCAAATGTCTTGAAAATTCAAACCAACAAAATGGCTTGTAAACCTAACAGACTCAGATCATCCTGCGCATTTGTCCATGCAGACAGCAAAGACTGACCAAACAATGTCAATATTCAGGCTGATCGGAGTCTCGGCTGTTTCTTCATGCATCTGCCAATTCTAGTCAGTCCTCCAAGCTTGGATACTTACCTACCCATTATGTTACTGTTCTGTACTGCTCTGTGAAAACACTGATCAGACTATAATCAAATGCAGATGCGATGCTGGATGCTTATACCATTTAACTTTAAACCTGTTTGTGTCGTCTGCTAATACGCTTTACAAAATTTTTTGATCAAGAGAATGGTTTGACATGTTACTGGGCCTGATGTGGATCCACACTGTTTGATACTCTTTGATAAATCTTCCAAACAGTTTAGAAATAGATCAGACCGACGCTATACACTGACTGTAATTAAACTATTTGACCTGGTAACTGTCACTTCTGTAGTGATGCCTGAGGAATACTTCTTGGAGTATTCAAGTGATTAATGGCGATCCCCTGTGGCATGTGAGTGCAATTTAATTATGGGCTAATTAGAGCAATTTAAACAAAATTAATGGTCATATGGTTCCCAGCAAACGGCTCCTGGGTCAATCTTATTGAATCAGAAGCCCCAAAACAGGTCCCAGGGATCAGAAAAAAAGAAACACGTTATTGTTGTATCATGTGACACCAAATCAATCAAATATAAACAAAAACTTAATTCCAGCTAGAAATTCCCACATAGCTAATGCTTTGAATCAGATTTCTTATATATGTGAATAAGTAGCACTTTGGCGGCCATTTTGATGAAGTCGTTATTCGGTCCAGACGCAGAACTTAGATGGGTGAGATGGTTTAAATTGTTACATATGTCCCAAAGTTTATTTTGATATAGGCCACCAAAAATCGTCACAAAATTTTCAAGAGATTCCCATTCGACATAGACTATGCTGGTCGCACATACCACATTGTTGGAAATCCCATGTCACGGCTCAAATGGTATTACAAAACAAGAATGATATTGAAAATTGGTTGGTGGGTTAACATCAATGCACCAATAGTAGTTTAAGTTCTTTTTCACTAAATCATACCATTGATTATATGTAATCCATATGTAGTCTAAATGCTCTCATGCCTATTGAAAATGTTATTGAACGTTCGCACATTTTAATTTACAATACATTTGCAGTGGGTGGGGTAAAATCATGTACTCTTAACAGATTCTGCACAACTTGTGTTATGCTGGCGTCTGCCCTCATTTAACATCTATTTTATAGGTATAATATCGCCTGGTACATTTTTACTACCAGATGGATTTTTTTAAAAAAATCCAGCTTTCCAAACATAAATTTATAATTGTTACATAGTTTATACAATTAGGTAGAATAGTGACAATTTACAGCAAATTATTTGATTATCATTTAGGTTAGCAACCAGTATGGCAAATGCACAATAACCCCTAAAATGTCCATTTTTTGCTGCCTCATTCTTGCATTTTCATACCGCTACGAGTTGAAAATCGTTAGTTTCATATTATTTCGAAACCAAAATCATGTTCTGTCTGGTCTGTACATTTCAGACGAATAAGTCTGATAGAACAATATAAAGAAAGGTGTAAAGAATAGCATGTTGTATAGTTAAAATGCAAAAATTAAACATGTGATTAACTATCTCTGTAACTGGTAATGAATCTTCAGTTCGCCAGGATAATTCTGGTATTTTTAAGGGTATACCCCCAAAATAGATGTTGGTGCATACAGAACACCGTAGAGCTTTGTCAAGAGTGTCAATATAATGGCATTCTGATAGTTTTGCCAGACCAAGGAAAGACTTAGGTAACATTATATTACAAATTGATTGTTCTATTGAAGGAAATAATGTTCCTGGTGGTGCTTAACTTTTGACGCTGTGTACGTTATGTTTAACGAAATTGTTCAATGTGATCAACTAAGATCTAGTGTTTGACACAGTCATAAAAACAAATCAGCATATTTGTTTGTCGCTGTCTTGGAAAGCTTTTCAAGCCACAACCATTTTTGCAAGATTTTAACAAGTCTGTGTAGTCAAACATGTAGGTTTGAGCCTTTCTTAATGCTTTGCTTCTTCATCACTGATCAAGTTTACTTTTTTGCACACCTGATACGGATATCTGAGATTTTACCCAAGGATAGAAAATCTTATCTTATCCATGCTATCTTACCAGACTGTCGCGTTTGGGCTACATACATTGATTGTACTGAAACTCACACACAATGTCATCAAGTGACGTCATTGTTATGTTAAAGTGACGTCATCATATCATGTCGCATTTCACCGTATTCAGGTGCTTCTGGGAGCCTTTTTAAACATAAAATGATGTATTTTATGATGAGCAAGAAAAAGATTCTATTATTCGCTCGAGGGTAGGATAGAAAAAACCGCCCCACGGGACCACAGTTTGTCATCACTCGGCAAGTCTCGTGATGCGAAACGGTGATCCTCGGGACAGATTTTTCTATCCCACCCTCACACTCATTATAGATTCTTATATTCTATTACAGGGAACGTTAGCATGTTTTCTAGTAGGTGTGTCACTTGTGGAGTGGTCATGTGCAGGAGATACACAACCAGTGGGTATGTATCGTAGATTAGAGCCAAAGCCAGTAAATCCTTCGGTCCACAACCTAATCTTTCCACTTTAGCAATGTTTTAAACATTTATGTTGTGATCATTTGCTGTTTGTAAGCTCAGGTTATTTTTGCTCACTAACAATGTGTTTTAATACCCCTTTTGGATCACTTTAAATGCATAGCAGAATGTTGGTGCAAGTAGCTAAATAGCGATGTCAATATTAATGTGTACACAGCATTAGATAGATAAAAAGTAGCCATGATAGTATTATTTATCACCAGAGCTAAGAATATATAATAACTTTAAACGACATCTCATGCTGAAGTTAAGGTGCATATTCAAAATGATTAAACACAAATGCTCTTCATAATGCCCACTACTTAACTTGCTCAAACAGTTCTTGTCCGTCAAGAAAATCGGCCAGCAACGCTAAAATCTAGACTACAAATGAACGTAATTTCCCTTCGAATTTCTGAGCAAAGGTTTAAAAAAAAATAGCACACACAGATTCCTCATCACGACCCTTACCAAATTTTCACCACCACAAGAAATGACTGCCCGAGCTAAAAAAAAAACAAAACAATCTTTAAATTGCATCTCCTTTTGAACATCTAGCCAAATTCAAAATAAAAGCATACACATATTCCTCATAAGTCACTCAATCAAAGTTTTTGAACCATTTTCAGTACCCTGAGCCAAATAGCTACATATTTAGCTAAACATGGAAATTTGTTTATATCTCAACGAACTTCAGGCCAAAATTAAAAATAAAATACACGCGAATGTTCCCCAAAGGCCTTCTACCAAACTTGCCATTGATACATGTTTTCCCTGGTTTTAATGGATTTTATTCCCAATACACTTACAATAGGGTATTTTATGTGTCTCTAAATGGCTATAGTTTAGTGTCATAAATGTACGTTTTTACTTTGATAACTTCTAAACTGTCTGCAGATGCAATGAATGGGCACTTTGTAATACTATGTCTCCCAGAAGTGTTCGGCTAACTGTCCGTCCACCCGGCCGTGTGCACACACCTTTGGGTACATAGACAAACTTTATGAGCTAGCTCAATTTATTTTATTATTTCAGCTCTAGGCCAGGCTTGCGAAGCTGGCTGGGAACCGGGTCAATGCTTTGTATCTGATTCTAACTCTGAATGTGATATTGGCAATACGGACACGTGTATCTGTACAACCAACTACGTTGAAGAATCTGCAGTTTGCAAAGGTGAGTACATCGGTCCAGCTTATCAAATTTTATTTGACAATATTTTTTCTATCAATTTAAATGTGTGGTTTGGATGCTCAAAAGGACGATAAATGAAACAGCTCTTATGTGTACCAACGAATAAAAAGAAGAACGGTTTTGAATTATTGCTATCAAATGACGTCGCGTCTGGGAGAGAGATAACGCCATGCAATAAAACCGTTAAACCACTAGTGGTTTACAGATTTTAGAAAAAACGTTATGACGCCGCACATAATGACAAAATTATAACGTTTTACGGCAAAGATTAGATCACAAAGAAATCTTAATGGCTTATAATTATGGAATCTAACATTCGTGCTCTTGTATTATTGAATTTATTAAGCACGCTGCGAAAAGAGATAAATGCTCGACAAGCCTCGCATTTCATCTCTTTTCCGCAGCTCGTTTCATAAATTCAATAAAACTCATGTAATATCCTCTATATATCGCATATAGAAAAGCAAAGGTTCAGACAATACAAAGTATGGGCGCAGGTGATATCAGTGTATGCATGTTTAAAGAGTAACTTTACGCACATGCTCGTGCCTTTTCAGTAAAAGTTGATGGATTAACAGAATGTGGTGATACAGATGAGTGTCCATCCAATGCGACATGCGCAGGTCATTGTATCTGCAACAGCGGATATACGGAGGCGAGTTTCCTTTGTACAGGTACATATACTAGTAACTAGATGTAAGGCATCACAGAGCATTTATTTAATAGGCTTTTCGGCCAGCGGCCGCATCAATTCTCAACAAAGAGGGACACAATTTCACTTACTACATGTACCTTGTGATGTTCCCAACAAGAGTCATGACCTGAAAACCATCATATACCTGTCCACAGTCAGCCCTGTCAATCAGTATGTAGTTTAACATTGCACAGTATTTAGAGGATAACTCTATTCATTTTTTCTACAGCGTTACTTGTTAATGCATAAGGAACTATTAAAAGTTTATTAAAGCTGCATAGTCTGTAACTTTTGATCTTCTAATTTTAAAAATAATGTTTTTATTTTTCAAGAACGCAGTAAATATACTCAAATTCAGGTAAACATTTTACCATTTTCGTAAATCTTAACAAGTTATCACTATCAAAACATTTGCATTTATGTTAAAATTCAACGGTCTATAATTATTGGAGGGACGCAAATAATTACCAACAAGAGAAAAATACACCTATTTGATAAGATAATTCACCTTTCCATGCAGTTTTCAGCTGTACTTAACATTTTTATTGTGAAAACATAGCTGAATTCTACTTTTACAAATGATTTAAAAAGAAAAGAAAATTTTTCGAAAACTGTTCATAGTTACAGAGTATGCAGCTTTAATGACGAAGTTATGCCTTTGCCTATGATTGGATAACGTCAGCTTTTTTTATATAAACCAATATATTTTTAGATAAAAGGGGCTTAAGCTGCGTTAGGCTCGACTTCGTCGAGAAAAGGCGTATTTAAAAGGTCTAAATAGTGCGTATTTTCAGTGTAAATGTAAGATTTTAATACCTTTTCTACCCATGGACCATGCTAACTTCACTTCAGCTAGGGTAACCATATTGTAAAAATCCGCATTATCATTTGTTATTTATAGCAGAAAAATATTCCATTGACGTTCATTTCATTGTGTGTTATCAGTGTTTGTTGATGATTTTATTAATTGTTTTATCATTTAAGACATATTTTTATCGATTTATTATAAGAATAAGCAATTCGACGCGTCGAATTAGTATTTAAAGCTATAAATTGGGAGGTTATTTGAATGCAATCAAACATTATTCGCATAGTAGCTATAATGAGAGATGCTTCTCATAGTAGACTTAGACGATTGATCAATATTTCGACTGGTTGTAAAGTGGTATCTACTTGTCATTTAGGTTCAAACACTATTTATTAATATCAAATATGCATAAGTACAACAATGAAAATAAGGAATCATAAAAGAAGCTTCTGTGACGCTTATATTTACAAAGCTCCTGGACTAGTACTGGTTGAAAATGTCTGCTACCATTGGATGGTTTAAGATTTACTACCCTTAAAATAAGAGGTGTTTGTCATGTTTATTGTGATTTTGTTACGTTCTCATTTGGTATCCTAGGACAGGTGTGGTACTTGATTGTATCGATTCCTGATCCTTGTTGGTGTTTTCTTACTTTAAATGTTTTTACAGCATAAAAAGTGTTTTAAACGTTTTTGCAACATCAAACAATAGAAAAAAAATATAAAAAAGGAAATTCAGTTGAACTGACCTCAAATTAAAGGCAATCGGGTTACTGCTTAAACTGGATAACATATAAATCGTAGCTGTTGATAACAGCGCACAAGAAAATAGTGCTAGATAAAAGTCGTCTTAAAGAGCAATGTAAATCATACTATTTTAAGAAAACTCACGTTTAAACAGCACAAGTCATTTAATATCACAAAACAAAGTGATGTCATTGTTAACTTTCCAAAACCGTTAGTCACTCTCCGTCTAAATCAATATCTGATAGATTGATCTAGGTTGGGTTCCTTGTGTCAACGGATCAAATGGACAGGTCCTAAAACTATATTATTTGCTCATAATTCTGACTCATAGTTGTTTCTCTGGCTAAAAAATATTGCATTGATTATGTGTAGTGAATCAGGCTCTAGCTATCTGGGAGCCATGAGCCCTTTGCTTTCTTTCATCATAGTGCATTTATTTGTAAGAGTGTTTATCTGTGATGATGCATTGCAATAGCTAGAACGCCTCCTTGTCAGCGTAACATTGTTTGTGTTTTAACAACAACAGAATTAAGGACACAGATTTGGCGGCAGTGAAATGCATTTTAGCCCCCAGTCAATCTTATGTCTTGTTACTGTTAATGTTCTGTGGCTCTTCCTCACGGTACCATTGGTTGGTCTGCTGTGTGTTATGTGGTATTTTCTGATCATACTCACTTACTTTTTGAGATGCATAATAAAAAAGTTATTTTCTACCAAAAACAAATGTTTTGTCTGGATACTCAAAAGTACTCCATCCCTTCCTCCACCCCTCAGACAAAAAACCATCTTCACATGACAGTTCTTTAAAGCAATCAAAACAAATTTTAGATTTTAGTATAGGCTTGAATCGACACTGGTTGTATGTAGGATGTATTTTTCAAAAAGGTAAAATCGAGTTTCAACGCTTTGCAGACTATTTCGCCATGGAACACCAAGAACATACCATATGAAACCTACTTTTTCTCCGCGAGAAAATGATGCTCATGGAAAATATATTATGCGGCATTTTGTGGCAAAAACCAGATTATTTTAACGCAAAATTCGGGGAGATTTACCATTCTATTCGCCGCGAAAGAAATGCTCAATAATCGCTGATTAGTTTTTGTAACATTGATCTTATTTTCAAGGTCCCTATCTTAAGAATGATGTTAATCAGATTTGCTTTTACTCTTTCCCGCAGCCATTTAATGAACTTTATCAAATGTGCACATAAAAAGCAATGGTACATGTACATGAAAATAAGCGATAAGATTTTTCGTACACTTTAGCAAATTGTTAAAATAAGTATCTAAAAACGATTGTATAAAAACAGTCTTGTCTGCTTTAAAACTTCTTAACCTATTTGTGGATTTTTCCTAACTTAAAATAGGACTTAAATCTCTCTTGCGCCAAGGACTTTTGGAACCTGAATTCTATGGTGACTTGGTGTATAAAGGGAAGAAGAAGATTGTTGGCTCTAATAATTTTTAGCGCATTTTATTAAAATAATTGCCCATTATGGAAAGATTTGCTATCACCTTAATGTATTGCAACAGACTGCATGCTTGGTGGTCAACCCAATCATGGTTGGCAACTTTGCGTTTATCTTTAATTGCACGCCGGTGGGTCGGACTTCAGACTCTATGATGGTTCCGACTTAAAGACTTATCTATTGATGAGATGGTAGGGGCCTGATACTTTGGTTATTGTCAGGTCCACCAGGGTTAACCTGTTGGATTTCTTTTGCTCGGGTATTTAGTTTTATTTACTGTTGAGTCCTTATCTTTGCTTTATCTCTTCTTTATATCTTGATTCATTTGTTCTGGGAGATGATGCATTGATACGTTAGGGGTCGTTCATGCAAACCAAACATGTGTCTTGATCCACAGCTGAACTAAGAGTAAGGTTGGTGTGTCGTGAAACTGGTTTAACTCTCCAGTAATATATTTCACTGACCATTCCAAGGCAGTGCTTCTTTTGTGGATCATTTATGTTATTTCTGTCTTGTTTTTGTTATGCTTTCATGCGGGTCTGTTTATTGATGCCTTGTGGTCACCTGCTAAGAAAGGGCTGAACTCTTTGCTCTCATTTGTGAATTGTGAAGTTGTTACTTTGAGGTTGCTATCCTGGGTCATGTGTGGTGCTTGATTGTATCGATTCCTGATCTTTGCCTTTCTTTCCTACTTTTACACACAAATATCGATTTGATTAAATTTGTGTGACCCTGAAGGTTGTATCAGCATATATGATGTCAAATTTACTGTAGCTATCACACACAAATTGACATACTAGAATGCAATATTGAATTGAGTACTGAAATAAAATATTGAATTACCAGAGCGCTTTGTAAGTCCGTTTCACCTACTTTATGGTTGGGGGAAATATATTTCCTCTGTAAACACTGCTTTAACTTTAGTTCTATTAATATATGTTGTTACAATTGCAGGACATGTACTACAATATCTTTCTAAAATACAAATGAACAAAAAATTAGGCACTTGTACAGTATATAAAGTTTCCTCTGTTTGTTTCAGCTGTAGTTGGTATGGGGTGTACGTTAAACTCTCAATGTACTGATGTACAGATTAATACAGTGTGTTCGTCGTTCCAATGCGCATGCGTCAGTGGATATAGAGGAAATACATGTACAGGTAAAACTTAAATCCATTATGAGCGTCACAAAACGTGTTTATTTATTGTCATTTATATAGAGGATCTCACATGAGTGCTCCTGTTTTATTGAATTTATCAAACGACCATTTTGTCTCTTTTTCGCAACGAGTTTGATAAATTCAATTATACAGGAGCACGAATGTAAGATTCTGTTTATCATATGACATCAAAATTATTTTGAAATCATATTTTTGGCGTGAAAACGTTAGGGTTTTGCCAAATGTGTGACGCTAAAAGCGTCATTTCATAACGTTTCCCGAAAATCTGTAAGTGGTTTATCTATTTTAATGCATGGCGTTATTTCACTCCTAGACGCGACCTAATATGATACTATCAAATAAACATTTGATATTGTAAATATAACCGAATTTGATTATTTATGGTACAAATAGACAGACGAGCTAATAACACCATAAAACAGATGCTTAGGAACGGACAGGATATTCATTTCACCAGTAAATTGGAAAAAAAAACATTATGAATGTAGAGATAAAGTATTGTTCCAAACATTTAAACTTTCTATTTAGCTCAGTTCAGCACGAAGTGCAAGAGTGAGCTACTGTGATCACTCATAGTCTATTGAGGACCGTGCATCGTTAGTTGTACATATGTTTTCTTTAAACAACATCTCCTAAACCATCAGCCCAAATTTAGAATAATTTCATATAAATGTTTAAACCAAGACCCTGTTCCAAAATGACCCAAATAGTTTTGCCACGCTGAGCAGAATGGCCACCAGTGCCATACATCAACTATTCCTAATACTTTTTTTTAAAAAGTGAGTATGATCAGGAAAACACCACATTCACAAACTGCAGACAAACCAGTGGCATCGTGAGGAAGAGCCAAACAACAATCACGAGACAGGAGGAAGACAAACAAAGCAAAGCAACCAACTCTCTCTTCCCCATTCAGATGATCTCAAAATTTAAAAAAATTCTCGAAAGTGTTCCTTATGTTCTTCTAAGTTTGTATTTATGAATATGCCCTGTACGTCGTCCTTATTTTTCGGATGCGTGTTATATGTGCCTTGTCATGGGAATTTTGTATTTATCGTATCTATCATGAGTGTGAGGATTGGATAGAAAAAATCGTCACGAGGAACACCGTTTGGCATCACTAGGTTTGCGAGTGATGACAAACAGTGATCATGATGGATGGATTTTCTATCTCACCCTCACACAAATAATGGATTATTTTTCTTGCTCATCATATTTAAAAAAAAGCTCCAAGAAGTATCTGAAAAAGCGAATATCGGACTTATAACACATAACACAACAATGACGCCACTTAATTGTCTTTCGATGTGCGGCTGTTCATTTTTTTATCTTTTCTACAGGTTGGTATGGGGTATATGTATGTAAGATAGAATTATCTCAATTTTGTTTAAACAGCAAATCTCGGATCTGGTGTGCAAGAAAAGTAAAAGCTCATCCACGCAGTGTCACTGGAGCCTTCACTGCGGATATGCACAAGCATAGAAGAAGCCCTGTACAAATGTAGACGTCAAGCCTAACTGAATATACAAGAATATGTATATATGTAGGTTTTAAAATGACTCAACACATATATGATAAGTTCCAAAAATTGCACATATACGTGCCATTTATAATAGGTACTTATTAAAAATATCACAATTCAAGTACTTTTTTATTTTCAAATTTGTAAGATTTTAGTATCTTGTATTGATCTGAGGCTGGATTCGTAAACTGTTGTTTAGGTTAGAAGCCTTTTATTGACCCAAGAGCTAAACCTTAGTCTGATGTAATAATCCTATGTAGGCACTGTGTTTCTGTGGGCCTGTGAACGACACACCACCAGGACCTTGACTTATAACATTTTATTATAGTCGTTTGTATTTGTCTGGGGATGGATTCGTAAACTGTTGTTTTGGTTAGAAGCCTTTTATTGACCTAAGAGCTAAGCCAAGTCTGATGTAATAATCCTAGGTAGGGCCACAGCACTGTAATACTGTTTGCCTGTGAACGACACACCCCACGACCTTGACTTATAACATTGTATTGTGATTTATTTAAACTATTTTCTATTTTCAGATTTTGTCATCGGAATGGTATGTACCAATGATTGCGATTGTCAAGATGTGCTTTCAAACACTGTCTGTATGTCAAGTCAATGTGAATGTGCTTCAGGTTTCTCAGGATTAGGTATAGTACTAATTATAAAAGTTGACAGGGCGTCACTTAAACACTATCTGCAATGAGGGTGTTTATTGTTACCATAGGGTAGTTATAATTGGAAAATACCCACATGTGACGAAACAAGCAAGTAAGTATGACCAAGAAAATCCACAATCACAGAATGCAGGCCTCGAGGTTATAAAACTTGTTGGATTTCTTTTGCTCCGGTATTCAGTTTAATTTACTGTTGAGTCATTATCCTTGCTTTATCTCCTTGTTATATCTTGATTTATATGTTTTAGGAGATGATGCATTGATAAGTTAGGGGTCTTTCATGCAAACCAAATATCTATGTGTCTTGATCCACATCTGAATTAAGGGTGAGGTTGGCGCCGTTTAACCGGTTTAAGCCCTCCAGTAAAATATTTTACTGACCGTTCCAAGGCGGTACTTCTTTTGTGGATCTTTTATGTTTTTGTTCTGTCTTGTGTTTGCTATGTTTTGTGCGCGTCTGTTTATATGTGCTTTTTGGTCACCTGCTGGGAAAGGGCTGACCTCTTGGCTCTCGTTTGTGGTGTCTTCTGTGAGTTTGTCACTTTCCCATTGGTATCCTGGGTCAGGTGTGGTACTTCATTGTATCGATTCCTGATCTTTGCACCATTACTTACTTTCATTCTCAGACTCAAAATAAAGCGCAATTATTGGCTGCTTGCAGACACGTGTCCGCAAGCAGCCAGTCATTGCGTTTTATTTTGAGTCTGAGACTGTACTCAAGTTTTATAACCTCGAGGCAAGACCAACCGATGACACCATGAGGAAAATGCACAAAACAGGGACAGCTACAAAACAATTAGGGTAAAGCAGAGTGAACAAACTCTCTCTTCCACAGCAAGGTGATTGCTTAACTAGCAAGGCCACCAAGAGCTATGCCACAAAACAAGGGCCAAAGACAAAAAACACACACAGTGTTAGGAACATCAAACAGTGAATAAGCAACAACAGAAGCACTGCCTTAAATGGGATAGCTGCTTAGGCCACTAGTGGGTTTAAATGCATTTTACTGACCAAATCTTCGCTATAGAGTTTGGTTGTCAAAACAAGACAATTGTTTAGCTCTCATAGAGGCTTCCTATATTATGCAGTGCAACAATTAAATCCAATTTAAACATATTATGATAAATTGACTCACATATAGTTAGAGCAAAAAAACTCAAATTAGACTGTGAAATGCCCAGTCAACGACAAGCATCTGACACCAACCGAACGATAAAAGTTTAAGTGCATGGTCGTCATTGTGAAATTAAGGACGTATGCTACTTTAGAAATACGCCCAACGTTACAATCTGCTGAATGCTTGGCATACAATTTTTTTATACAAGGTATATCCATCTATGAAATAAAATGGACATTTCACCGTGCTTAGGTTTTCATAATCCAATAATGAATGTTTTCAGCATTTTTACCACTTTTCTAAACAGATGAAAGAAGAATACTAGTCCTAAATATCAAATGAAAATAGATATGGTCTTCAGCCAGCTTCTTTCTTTTAACTATAATTATTGCACATGACCATACGCCTTCTAGATAATGCGCAAGTTCATTTGTTATCACAAGCAGTGACAAGATACTACATGATATATTTTGGCAATTCCTCAAAAATATGAACCTCTTTGGAATACATTTTAAAAGATCTTACGCTGAAAGTCTAAGAAATCACAACGTTGGTGCCATTGCTAATACAAAGAACGGCCCCTTTAAAAACGTCACTCAATTTTCTAATACGACAATAATAAAGCTGATATTATTGAAGCTTTTACTCTACCTCCAGATATTTAGATGACTTACTTAATATTGATAATCCTTATTTTGAACAAATGGTAGGTCAGATATATCCAACTGAACTTCAGTTAAATAAGCCGAAATCTTCTGATACTGAAGCTCCGTTTTTGGACTTGAACTTGTCAATAACAAATGGCATAGTTTCTTCTAAAATTTATGATAAAAGGGATGATTTTAATTTTGAAATAGTAAATTTCCCATTTCTTGATGGAGATGTTCCTCGCTCTCCTTCCTATGGTGTATACATTTCTCAGCTTATTCGTTTTGCTAGAGTGTGCTCCAATGTTGATGACTTCAACAACAGAAACTTATTTTTAACTGCTAAATTATTAAAACAAGGTTATAGATATCATAAAATTCGAAAAGCATTTTCTAAATTCTACTACAGACACTCAGAGTTAATTGTTAAATACAACATTGGGTTAAAAACTCTTCTGCAACAAGGCATATCAGAACCTATATTTTATGGTGATTTAGTCTATAAATTCAAACGAATTGTTGGAAAACCTAATTTTAGTGATCAATTCAAAAAGATAGTAAAACGTTATATATGGGTTGGATATAATTTGGATATCATGCGACAGTCTGCATGCCTAGTTTTAAACCCAATCACGGTTTATAGCTATGGTTTCCTCTTTATGGTTTCCTCTTTAATTGCACGACGGTGGGTCAGGCCTCAGACTCTATGACGGCTCTGACGTAAAGCTTTAATCGGTGGGTTGGTGCCTGATGCTTATCTGTTGCTGTACCCAAGGTGGCTCAACTTGAGGTTTTCTTTAGCTCTGACTATCTGTGAGTCATGAGCCCTTTTCTTTGTTTCATCATGGAGTGTTAATTTGATTAGAGTGTTTTCCATGATGATACATTGCATTAGTTAGATGGCCTCCCTGTGAGATGAACATTTCTTGTACTTCAACAACAGCAGAATCTAGGGCGAAGATTTGGTACCAGTAAAATGCATTTAAGCCCCCTGGTGGCTTAGGCTGCCGTCCGTTCTAAGGCGGTGGTTCTGTTGTTGTTGACTTTTTGTTTATTGTTACTTCCATTGTGGGAGTCTGTAATTGTTCTATGTTTTGTTGTACGTTGCTTTATGTCCATTCTAGTATTGCAATCATCTTGATGGGGAATAGAGAGCTGATTGCTTTGCTTAATTTGTCTTCCTGGTGTCTCGTAATGGTTGAGCGGCTCTTTCTGGCGGTGCCACGGGGTAGTCTGCAGTTTGTGATTGTGGTATTTCCTGATCATACTCACTTACTATATTTACAATGATGGCTAAATATAAAAAATATCCCAAAGGTTTGCAGATAACATTTTAACGATGATTGGAAAATTGATGATACTAAAATATTGGGACACGCGTAGTGGTAAGAAAGTTTTATTGAAAATGGTGATTTAGTTGTGTTTTATCTAATAGTGACCTCTCTAATTTCATTGTGATGAATATTTTTGTCAAGAAAAAAAATAGAATAAGTGTTTTCATCTGCGTCATTATGTATCTTTAGATTTTGCAATTATTTTCACTGATAGACGTATTCCAAAATATTTTTTATGAACAGTCTGGTTATTTACCAATGAGATCTTTATATTTTGAGCAGGTTCTCTAAAACGCAAATTTCTGTCTATTTCTGATTGGTTGAAATTTAGAAAGGGAAAGTGATATCATACAGCTGCAAGTAGCGGAAATATCACCTCCTACTTTCTTAGTATAAAGTTAAATTATCCTCTTGGATTGCAATATTTGACCTGACAAGCACATTGTGTGCACATTTTTTTCCTTTTATGATAATGTGTGCTTAATATGTTGAATTTGGACAGGTTATTTTATTTTCAGCATGCAGTTCAGCTGGCACTGTAAAGTTATCAAAGACAACAACGATTCATTGTCTTACCATTCTGCTAACAGTCATGTACAAGTGTCTCATTTGAGCTGGATTGTTGAACTGTTTTTCCTTTTTGGCCATTTGCTGAGATTTACCAAAAGTACATACGTTGTAATGTACGTCATAACATAACGTTACTAAATATGTAAACCATTCGTGATTTATTGATTTCAATACATGGCGTTGTATAACTCCCAGACGCAAATTCATTGGATAAATAGTATGGATTTTATTTTTACTGATGTACATAAATGTATTATGTATTCCATTGTTTGTATTGTACAGTGTACATAGTATATATTTCACTGTTTGTAATGTTAAAGTATGCACCCCACTCTTTGTTATATACATATTATGTACTCCGCTGATTTTTATGTATACTATAGGACTTTGAAAACGCATCACCATATTTTTGCACTTTTCTTGCAAACCGTATATGCGATTGAAAATAACTCGCAGGTTTTAATGTGTAACCCAGAATTGGTATGAATCAGTCATTAATTTAACTACACTATAATGCGGCTATGCTCATGGCGTCACATAGGTAAACAAAGCATCCAGCACCATTTTGCAAAGGCAGTTGAGTTTTTTAAATTATTTTTTTTTGTGTTTAAACTGTGGTGTGTATGATACCATGATCAGCAGCGCAGTTTAGACTTTTTCTAATTGATAACTTCAATATTTTGAAAAATAAACGTCAAATGTTAACATAAATTTACAGTTCCTTTTCAGAAGCATCTCCATAAATTACCTTTACAACTGGTATTGACTACTAACACTGACAATCACGTAGAGAATACGTTTTAATGCAAATAGATAGGAGATATGCTGTTATGTGATCAAGAACGTCTTAAATGTTTACATTCACGTCACTTGCACAAAACAAACGAAACGTGATACAGGCGTAATTTATGCATAATCTGTCATCTGTATATGCCCTTAGCCTCTTTCAACAAAACCAAAGGAATAAAATTGAAACTTTAAATTGCCCAAGATGCTGAATTTTATTGCTGGACTATAGTAATCTGAATGGGTAGGGTATGTTGGTATCTTTAAAGGGTTGTTAGTTTTAGCACACTTAACTGTCAATTCATTTTGAATCGTTCAATGATACCTGTAAATGTGGAATCGTGAAAGAAGCCCAGGATGCATATCTGTAATGTCTGGAATCAAAACTAACGCATGTTAATTT
The DNA here is from genome assembly GCA_964019695.1 of Loripinus fragilis. Lineage (NCBI taxonomy): Eukaryota > Metazoa > Mollusca > Bivalvia > Lucinida > Lucinidae > Loripinus > Loripinus fragilis. The sequence goes on along the minus strand of OZ026531.1, from coordinate 34,668,436 downwards.
GCAGCTGAATTGGTGTGCTTCACAACCGACCACCCCTGTCTATAAACGGATGCTTTTCAACATCTTAAACCAAATATACAACAATGAATTTTCTAGGACGCACTACAAGCTGGTCCGACTTTGATATGCAATAACAATTACCCAGCTGACATCCTCAGAATTTTTTAAATTAAGGATTTTATCTGGCTGATGCCTTTTCAAAGTCCCTAAGTATATATGTTCTGCACAAAGTAGAAATCGATACCATTCTAGAGTGGCACTGCGCAAAGTAAGAAGTCCTACTCGGCTGTGCAATTCTAGAATAGTATCGGACCATTCTTGAATTGTGCAAAGGATTTTTTCAATTTTATCAATGAGGTAGATGCCCTACGCAAAGTAAGAATTATTTGCGCAAAGTTGAAATGGTTTGGTGAGAATGAACGTATGTGCATCTATTTGCTTTATTTTTTTAGAAAAGGGAAGAAGCATAATATGAAATTCAGAATTCTTAAATAAGGTATCAGCTGTTAGTGTACCCTGAATTGATGACCGTCGGAAATGGCTTGCTATCTTTGATGAGCAAAGATAGCAAGCCATTTTCAATGAGCATCAGGTTCCATCCTGCGTGTTTCATTTCACAGGTTTGATCCAGGCTCCCCCAGTCAATGAATGAGAAATTAAGCATTCCTTTCTTCTCTATATCTCCTTTTGATGTTTGTTTGACATTTGACGGACAGCAGTAATGAAAAAAGCTCACTGGAACGTTACATGTAAGATTCGACTCAAACAAATCAAAAGTGGACACAATACACTAATACATACATGCATACCAACCACCGTCCATAAGTTTAAATAGTATGTAATTGTTAGCTTCGTAGCTCAGTTGGTGAAGTGCAGGACCAGGGATAACAACTGAGTTTTGTTTGGTCGATTCCCACCGACTGCGCATTGTTGCCTTGAACAGGTTCTACACTGGAAAAATCAGCGTTCCGTCATTTCTGATTAACTTTGGACAGGGGCGTTAAACCTCAGATCAAGCAAATGAATAGGGCTTATGTTTTTGTTCTGTCTTGTGTTTGCTATGTTTTGTGCGCGTCTGTTTATATGTGCTTCGTGGTCACCTGCTGGGAAAGGGCTGACCTCTTGGCTCTGGTTTGTGGTGTCTTCTGTCAGTTTGTCACTTTCCCATTGGTATCCTGGGTCAGGTGTGGTACTTGATTGTATCGATTCCTGATCTTTGCAACCTTACTTACTTTATGTAAATGATATATGTGTAACATCTTTTGGAGCAGTCAAAAAAATGTTTTGATGTTTGATACGCACAATTCAACATTCAATTTTTGAATGTTTAATATCGTATATTCTAACACACCTCGCTATAGAGGCAACGGTAACAAACTGTGATATATCTGACAATAATTTACAGCGAAAGTGTGTGATAGCTGACGTCACTGGAAAATTACGTCATTCATGGCGTTAGACGGTGTAACGTCGTTTTTACGCTTGAAATCGTGACAATTACATGTTAAACGTATTCGACGTAGTCTAAGTATTGGCGGAAGTTCTTCATGCAATGGCAGAAGGTTGGAAGAAGCTGAAGACTTCGAATGTGATTTCGTCGTGTATTGTGTGTTAGAATCGAAATAGATCAGCTCCAGTGCGTGAATTGTTGAGTAATTATTCACTGTTTGGAGGTCAGTTGTAAAGAAGATAAAATCACGAGCGCGCAGCGTCCATTTGATACACTTTTTTCAAGATCAGGAACAGTCTGCTATTCACATCGCTTGCCTAAGGCTGTCGTCCTGTCATTAGAGAATTTGCCAGTTGAATATACCATCTACAGCAACCTGGCTAGCCATAAACATAAAGTTGGGTCTCCAGCTAAATGAATGAAAAATAAACTGATCAGATTCTTCATCGATCTTCATTTGCCTGTCACAACTATTCTTACTTGGTCCATATTCCTACTTTACGCAGGGACCATTCTAAAATGGCTCTGCGCAAAGTAAGTATTCCTACTATGCGTAACCAAGTAGGAATTCTTACTTTGCACAGAGCCATTCTAGAATGGTATTGATTCCTACTTTGCACAGAACATATATATCATGTATTCCTTTGTTTGTAATATACACAGTATGCATTACATTAAAAAACATAGAATGTATGCCACTATTGATACTCTTTTTTAAAAAAAAGTCATGTCATATCACTTTTTGAATTTTACAAATCAAATTACATATGTTTGAATCTTTTAAGATAATTAGGTAGCTATCAAAGGGATGGGATTATCATTGCTTCTCACTTAAATGTAGCTGACTTAAAGACGTATCTATTGATAAGATGGTAGGGACCTGATAATTTGGCTGTTGTCAGGCCCACTAGGGTTTACCTGTTAGATATTTTTGCTCCGTTATTCAGTTTTATTTACTGTTGAGTCCTTATCTTTGCTTTATCTCCTTTTTATATCTGAATTTATATGTTCTAGGAGATGATGCGTTGATAAGTTAGGGGTCTTTCTTGCAAACCAAACATCTATGTGTCTTGATCCACATCCAAACTAAGGGTGAGGTTGGCACACCCTGCAACCGGTTTAACCCCTCCAGTAAAATATTATTATTGACCGTTCCAAGGGCTGATTTTTTGTAGATCATATATGTTATTTCTGTCTTGTTTTTGTTATGATTTCGTGCACGTCTGTTTATTGATGCCATGTGGTCACCTGCTGGGAAAGGGCTGACCTCTTCGCTTTCGTTTGTGTTGTCTAATTGTGATGGTGTCTGCTTTTCCTTGGTATCCTGGGTCAAGTTTGGTGCTTGATTGTATCGATTCCTCATCTTTGCCCTCTGTCTTACTTTTATTGACTTAATTTGTCAAAATCCAAACTCCATCCAAGTGTATTGCACTGACAGTACAAAATGAGTTATGAAAAGGTATTTTCATACCAACAAAAACCTAGTTATTTATTTTTATAAGATATCAGAGCATTAAGATTGATATCATTCTCGCCGAAATTTAAATCTAGCTAGCGTTTTGCTATTTTTATGCCCATGAAAACTCTTAGTGTGAAGTTACTTTCTTGTAAAATTTTAAAAACAAATAAACTGTGTTTCAATTGGAGTGCAATACTACAGTATTCAGGGATAGTTGTGACTTGTTCAAGGACACAACACAGTGACGCAGGTGAGGCTAGAACCCCGCGGCCCCTAGGTCTCGAGTCAAGCGCTTTACCACTGAGCCACTGTGCTGTCTATTGTCTCATGGTGTCACAACACTAAAACGACCGACATACATGTATATGTTGTGTCATTTAATAGATCATCACTTCCGTTTGAAACAGCTTTCACATGGCTTCTATAAGTTCAGTCAGTAGACGAAAACACAATGTAGTTTAGTGTTGAACGATGGAAAGCTATTTTAAAAGTTTATACTTGTGTCATTATTATAGTAAGCAAAACAGCATATTTGCAAGTCAAGGGTACTTAAAGTAAGTAAGGGTGCAAAGACCAGGGATCGATACAATCAAGTACCACACCTGACCCAGGATACCAATGGGAAAGTGACCAACTCATAGCAGACACCACAATTGAGAGCCAAGAGGTCAGCCCTTTCCTCGCAGGTGACCCCAAAGCACATATAAACAGACGCGCACAAAGACATAGCAAACACAAGACAGAACAAAAACATGAAAGATCCAGAAAAAAGAAGTACCGCCTTGGAACGGTCAGTAAAATATTTTACTGGAGGGCTTAAACCAGTTTAACGGCACCAACCTCACTCTTAATTCAGATGTGGTTCAAGACACATAGCTATTTGGTTTGCATGAAAGACCCCTAACTTATCAATACATCAATTCTAAAACATACAAATCAAGATATAACAAGGAGATAAAGCAAAGATAAGGACTCAACAGTAAATAAAACTGAATACTGGAGCAAAAGAAATCCAACAGGTAAACCCCAGTGGGCCCGACAAACAGCCAAAGCATCAGGCCCCTACCATCTTATCAATAGATACGTCTTTAAGTGGGAACCATCATAGAGTCTGAAGTCCAACCCACTGGCGTGCAATTAAAGAGGAAAGCAAAGTTGCCAAATGTGATTGGGTTGACTACCAAGCATGCAGTCTGTTGCAATACATTAATGTTATAGCCAATCTTTTTATAATGGGAAATTATTTTAATGAACTGCGCTGAAAAATTATTAGAGCCAACAATCTTCTTCAATTTATACACCAAGGCACCATAGAAATCAGGTTCCAAAAGTTCCTGGCGCAAGAGAGATTTAAGTCCAACTTGGAATTTAGAAATCAAATCATAGTATCGTCTATAAAATTTTGAAAATGTTTTGTGAAGTTTATGATACCAATAGCCTAGTTTAAGAAGTTTCTTAGTTAACAATTTATTGCGAGTGTTGAAGTCAGCAACATAGCTAAATGCTATAGCAAAACGAATGAGTTGAGAGATATAGACTTCATAGGATGTAGAACGAGGAACATCACCATCTAAAAATGAGAAATTGACAATTTCAAAATCAAAGTCGTCACGTTTATCATAAATTTTGGTATAAACAATATCATAAGAAATTGACAAATGCAAGTCTAAAAATGTGGCTTTGGTATCAGAGGCATTGGCTTTATTCAGTTGGAGCTCTGAAGGGTATATTTGACTAACCATATTGTCAAATTAAACATTATTAATATTTAAAATATTGTCCAAATATCTGGAAGTAGTGTTAAACGCATCAATAACATCAGCCTGCTTATCATCAGAAAGAGACATCATAAAGTCCCTCTCATAACAAAACAGGAATAGATCTGCAACCAGGGGAGCACAATTAGTGCCCATAGGAATCTCTACTACTTGTCTATAGAGCTTGGTGCCAAATCGAATAAAAATGTTGTCCAACAAAAAGGTCAGCGCATCACATACATTTTGACAAGACCATGCATGATATTTTTTAGGTATTTCTAAAGTAGAAAATGCATTTCTGTCATTTCATGCAAGGTAAGGGGAGCCTTCTCTCTGGAAGGTTCTTTCAATAAAATCAATAAGTTTATCTTTAATTAAATTATGAGGTAAAGTAGTGTAAAGAGTAGAAAAATCATAAGTAGACAAACTGGTCACATTGAAATCTCTAGCTTTAAGTTTATCTAAAATTTCACCTAAATTTTTAATAGACCAAAATAGGTTTTACCAGATCTCTCATATACCTTTTCACAATATTTGATAACATGTTTTTTAACAGCTGTAAGACACGATGTTAACAATTTAGAACGTTCTGTTGTCGTACAAGAACTAGAATTAACAATAAATCTTGCTTTATAGGGGTTTTTATGGAGTTTAGTTAACCAGTACAACGTAGGAACTTTGTCTTGATTTTCTTCAGCTTTGACACCAAAATTTAGGGCTGTATGACAACCATGCCCATCAACAATCACCCTCCTACTTAAAGAAGGCTGCAGTTTATAGGCATTAGTGTCAACAAGCTCACGCTTAAGAGTATCAATATAATACAATCGTCAAACAACTACAACATTGTTAGCAGCTTTATCTGCTGGAACCAAAACATAGTTCATATGGAAATCCTGGATACCTCTTTTAAGATGCCAAAAAGAAGATTAAGGTTTAGGGGGCAAAAGATGTGTATTAGAGAGTAAAATAAATACGAGTATCAATAATTTTAAAAATGTTAATCTTCCATTCCTTCAAGGTATCAGGTTCAAGATTTTCCCGTTTGCACCAACGATTACTAAAGTCATTTAAAGAAGCAGCGATCTCTCTTTGACATTAAGAGAAATCAATATTAGAGGGAAATCTATATTTAGGACCTTTAGAAATGATATTGCGAACTCTAGCGTCAGGAATGACATTAAGATTACCTGTAATAACATGCCCTGCAGAGGGATATAGATAATTAGAATTTTTACAATCTCTGGAGACAGGAGTATTGGAATCTATATCTAAATCATTTACAATTTTGTTAAAGTTGAATATAGTAGACCTAATTGGTTTGTTATATTTATAACAAATGATAGGAGTTTCAGAATTATTAAAGTAATTTGGAATAGATGAAATCACTGAATTATCCTTGAAGATACTATGTAAATCAATAAACTCAATACCTTTGTTAATGAATGGAATTTTGATAAAATGTCGTTTATGGTTGACCTCAGAATCGATATAAGGACTAAGGAAATGTTGAACATAACACCTTGTAAGGAGTGTTGCTTTATATAATTTGTTTGCTCTATCGTAAAGTTAATTAGCCTCTAACTCTAAATTGTGTAAAACTGAGATATTCAAGGAATTTGAAAATGAAAATAAGCCATGCCGACCATGATTAGTTAAAGCCAAAGAAAGATCCTTTAGAGAAGTTTTTAAGCGTTTTTCAGTACAAATTTTGCGCTTAAAGTTGCCATTTTTACGTTTACCATGAGATCTACTTTTACGTTTTTTACATTCCAAAACAGAAAAAAACATCAAAATCTGGCATTTTAGAAATGTTGCCTTCATGGTATATATTATCATTAAAGCCTAAAGGAATATGTGGTTGCAATAATTTAATCCATTTAAGTTCAGTTTCATGTCTCTTTATATTTTTTAATCTAGTTGATGAATTTGGATCATATATAATTTTTTTCAACCGGCTGAATAACAATTTTACTAGGTGAATGACCATTACTTTTGAAATAGCGATAAAGAAATGTGTCAATATTTTTAGGCTTTTTCATTTTACTAAAGTGCTCACGAAACCTAGTCTTGAGGGATCGGCCACTTTGCTCCCTATGCATATGTGTATAGAAACGAAATGGACTGAGTGCCCCTGACATGCGATGATGGCCAAGTACTGTCGTGCCAACCAAGAGTCAAGTGACATATGTTTTGTTTACAATTGTTAAGTATAACATTAGCGTGTACACTCCACTTGAGCTAACGCGAAACGATAGATCACAAGTGATCTATCGATTATGAGTCCCTGATAACTTTATAAACAAAACATGACCTCACTGTAACTCTTGGCTGGCAGGACAGTAGTACCAAAGAATCACGGTTTCTCAATGCGGACGTCAGCCTGATCTGAATCTTCCCTTGATGCACTGGCCATTTCGCTGGTTTGTCATGCAATGATGTTATATTTCAATTAACCATCTGAAGATTTTGTCAGTGAAATAAGTACCCTGCCTTACGGCTGCTGTGGCAACTGTCAGTGCAAATGCGGGAATTTTGAAGTTTTTAGTTCATAGCTTTAATTGCAGACAAAGCTTCAGACCCAGATTGAATTAAACACGTTTGTGTTCAAAGAATTTAGGAATGAGATTACTCCTGTGACCATAATCATATTAGCCACGTTATGTGGTTTCCAACAATGTGGTATTTTGACAAATGAGGACTCATACAAGCCTGTAGGCAGCCTTCTTTTCAGCTTAGAAACTCCGAATGGTGTTCAGTCAGTAGCTTTACAGTCATAAAATATTTAAGCGACTAGCAATGGCTTTGATCAGACTAAGCGTGTACACAGGCTGATCCAAGTCTTTGGTGGTCGCACATGCCACATTGTTTGAAATATCATGTCGCGGCTCAATTATTTGAAACGTCTCTTCAAACAGGCCAGCTCCCAAATTATTGAAAAACAGCCAATGTGATGCCTCTCTTCAAAATGGTGATAGAAGTGATTCCGCAAACTACAAGCTAATTAATTTGCGTTGACCAGTAGTTTGTGCAAGGTCATGGAGCATATTGTTGCATCTTATATTACTCAGAATTTTTTGTAAAGTATGATGAAACATGGTAGGTTGTTAGAAGGCTTTAAATGGGCGATGCGGCAAAGGAGTCCGTATATTATTTAAAATATTGATGCATAAATAATTGATATAATGGTAACAGAACGATTATCAAATTTTGGGCCTAAAATTTACAGATTAACGATTTTTTGACCTACATTTTACTATTAACAATGTTTGGACCTAGATTTTACTGACAACTGATTTTTTGGCCTAAATTTTACTGATTACTGATTTCAGAGGTACTCCATTGAGACCCTCATGCAGCTCTTGAATCTATATCAGTCCATCCGATATATAGGTTAATGTACTTCATGGTTGCTACTGACTTCTTTTTCTTCTTCTTCTTCTTCTTCTTATTATTATTATTATTATTATTATTATTATTATTATTATTATTATTATCATTATTATATCGACAAAAACGTAGAATTTCTCAGCTGACGACTATCTAACAAAATAAACGTTTTGAAAATTCAAATAAAGCGCTTATGGAGACCTTGCTATTTTTCAACTTTCCAGTTTCTCTCTTTATCCCAAACCCTCGCCCCCGCCCCCACGCAAACCAAGAATGCAATAAACTGGCAAAAACTTCCTGAAGTGGAAACAACACATATTTTACTGAAACTTGTTGTAAGTGCCTTGCTTTGGAAGAGCTTTCAGTCTGAAAATGAAAACATGAACAAGTGTCAGGCATTCACCAAAGCACACTTATACTTATTGCTGGTGCTCATAAACAGACGTTTTGCTTACTGTAAATGCGGCAACTTAAATATTTATACCTGGGCGTGGATCTACCAAGGAAGTGAAATCAAGTTTTATTTATACTGACGGGCTTTAAAAACGCTACATTAGGTTAGCAGCTTTAATGTATGTCTAAAAAAAGAATGCAAAGCAATCAATTTGATTGTATATTAAAGAGTGTGCATTTATGAGTAACACATGAAAAACATGCCCACTTCAAATTAACTAAAAACATTTAAAATGTAAACTCTTTGAGATGGGGGTCAACTCTTTCATTTGACAAAAAATTTTCAGTGAAAGATCCCAAACTTTTTTAAATCAAGGAACACGAGAAGTATCAAATGTGTGTCATGAACTTTGTAACTCATCGAGGAATGATTGTCATTTTGACTGTCAGGTCTGCGATACAACAGTTCTGCTTTTTTGACGTTAATCTGTGTGTACCCGTTTATTCGATGACGTGGAAACTCTGCTACTTAAGAAATGTTTCAGTGACTAAAACTTTACTAAGCAATAACGACGTCGAGTTTAGTTTTACAATTAAAACGTGAGTGTTGACTGAAGAAGCCACTTCATGGACACATCATCGAAGCAAAGAAAGTTTACATTTAACTGTCTTTTGTAAGATATAGCAGGAAGTTAGTGTAGCGTTTTTAAAGCCCATCAGTATATAATATGGTAAAGAGTTAATTAGCTTTTTGAGCCACGCAAACGTGCGTGCATTAAATGAAAGTGCAGACCGTATATTCTCTGACCTCACATGTAATAATCCTTAAAGCGCATATCACAAAAACTCGTATGTTTTTGTTGTCTGCTGAACGATTTTGAAGCCTCTTTAGCAAAAAGTGTAGATGTAGATCAGACTGTTCCCGTAGGAGCAGTCTGATCTGGATTCACACTGTCTGCGTCTATAGTTACGTTAAACAATAAATGTTGTTATTTTGCTGGCGTTTTTAAGTTTTAATCATCACTGTCTTTACTAAAGTAGTATGGTACAATAATGCAGTTACTTTCGAATAAAACCGCACCTCATCTTCAGCTTTTACCTTTGTGTAAAGTAGACCAGTCCTAATTACACATTCACGAGGTGCAGCCTTAACAGTAACCAAAAAATTTAATAAATATTGTTACCCTTGCATACTTTGTCATTGAATTGCTTTATTTGCTGAATGGACCTCAAGTGCAACTACTTCCTCGTAAACGTTTTCATGTCAAAGAGTTCCTTTATTATCTTCAATATTTAAGTTTCGCTTGACATTTGCTTATTCGACCTTTATCATTAAGAAAGACCTCAATTCAAGAAAGGAACAAATAAAAAAAAAGTAAGAAAAAAAATGTTTCAGCAGTATTTACTCTCCCTTCGGTCACAATAAAAAAGCAAACTGGTTCGTCTTGTTTCGAGTTTTAGTTTATTTTCTTATCCACATCTTTTTTTCCAAATGTAAACTAGTAAAAGTATCAGATTTGTTTCTCACACAGTAGAATGTATATTGTCATCTTTTCAGACCTTGCATCTTGTTCAAAGATAGAAATTGCAATGTAAAAATAATTTTTGAAGCACCGTATCTTACATGTAGTTGAGCGCATTACTGGGGACCAACAGTTTGGTTGCTTGTTTGTTTGTTTGATTTGATTCTTTACGTCCCATCAACAATCCTTCAGTTAAACAGGGATGGGTCTTCCTAGGTTGAACCAGTACTAAGCTAGGATAAATGTGTCTTGCTCAAGGACCACAACGCAGTGACGCCGGTGAGGCTCCAACCCGCGGCCTCTCGGTCTAGAGTCAAGCACTCTACCACTGAGCCACTGCGCTCTTGGTTGCTTGAGTCCCATCTGGCTTGAACAAGACACTTTATCATCACTGATTGGTACTAGTTCAACAGATACATGTATATGTCTGAAAAATGTCAGCTCAGACATCAAGCATCAACTAAAACAATCACATACTATAAGAATCCATCACGGGTGTTAGGATGGGATATAAAAATTCGTGCTGAGAAGCACCGTATGGCATCTGACTAGCGTCGTATTGCATTACGAAGCTACAGGTGTGGTTGTTGGTTGTATTGATTCCTTATCTTTGCCTTCTTCTTTATTTTTATTATCGTTGTTGTTGTGTCCGTGCTGTGTGGCAGCCGTAAAAGTGTCCCCGAAAGTTCATTTACTGATCTAATAATGCCAATCCTCAGACTTTTTCTTTTTTCGGACCGTTCCAACAATATGTGTTTTTCTTTTGTGGAACATTCTTGTTTATTTATGTTTCATGTTTGCCTTGATCATGCAGCCTTGTCTGTATACGTTTGCCATCACCATTGACCCGCCAGCCAATTCCATTATTTATTTTGTTAACACAAGGTATTAGTGAATATGTCGTGTACCTGTAGCGTATGAAGCATTGTCAGAGCATACATATGGCCTACTTTTCTTATCTATATCGTATTGGATGCGATTGAAGAACGTATTATTTTGATCATTGGCGTAACATGGAGTGTGAATGCGACGATCGCATGTCAAATTGTCCCATTTTTTCAAAATCATGGACGCTGAACTTCTGAATTAAAAATAGCTGTCATGGGTCTCTTGTGGAGTCTGCTCCAGAATGAAAGGCAAAGAAGGCATGTAACAAGAGTGAGGCCTGGCAGAAACATTTTTCATGGCCCTATTGTGAGAAGGGGCCGGGCGACAACCTCAGAAGGTGACCGGTGAGGTCTTGGCTGGATTCTGAAAGAATATTTCATTATGCTCATTACTATCGCCTTGTGGACCAGAATTGCGACTGGAAGACGTCAAGTCCTTCAGGAATTTCTCGCGATAGGAACACGCTATGTTTGATGAGCTACTACTCAGAATCAGACTATTATGGTAAGCCAAGGTTTTGGCAAGCTATTTGACCTGGGCTAAGAATGCCAGCAGTGCAGTGTGTACGGGATATTTAAAGGCAGTGGATACGCCGCACTAGCGTGGTCAATACACCACATGTGAGATTTAAATGCTGTGCTATCGCAGCAGCTGCATCACGGCATCGTATCATACGACGCAAATTCGTCATGAAACGCCATAGATACGTTACAGAAACATCGCACATACTACTCGTACGTCGCAGGCCTAAAATTTACACAAAACTCACTAAGATCATGTGCGATTGATACGTGAATATATTTTGGTGAGATTTGCCGTTGTACGCAATAGTGTATAATGAGTGTAAAATTCGCAAGAGTCCTTTGCGATTGATACGCGAATATATTTTGGTGATATTCGCCATTTATACGCAATAGCTTAAGAATAGTGTAAATGTGTAAGAGTAGTATAAGATAAACTTAAAGTTAGGGATTTCAACGCAACCATTTTGTCTTCATAGGATTGTTCCACTCTTTACGCTTCTTTACCCCATAATGTAATTAAAGATCCCATTGAAGGAACCATCCAAAGAGAATGCTCTCCTTACCTTGCATGTAACGACAGAAACGCGTTTTTACTTATGAACAGCCAAAAATATCATGGTCGTCTTGTAAAAATGCATGTGATACGCTTATTAAGTAACAGATGATAGTGTACACTTTGTGAACTCATCTCCTCCTAGAGTCGTTGGTGTATCCGTTTAATACTTTGCATGAATGTTACAGACATAATGAAGATGTGCATGTAAATGTTAAATGATGAAAACTTTTTTTGATAAATTTACACCATTTTTAACTTAGCCAATACTGATCACTGCATGTATTGAATAATGGCTGATAGTGCTTACTTTGTGAAATCAACTCCACCTAGAGACTTTGGTGTATCCTTTTAATACTTTGTATGTATGGTACAGACATATTGAAGATGTGCATGTGGAGGTTTAATGAGGTAAAAATATTTTTTGATAAATTTAGAGCATTTTAAACTCCGCCAATTCTAGATCACTGCTAATATTGAATGATTGTTAATAGTAAACATGTTGTGGAATCATCTCCTTCAGCCTCAGTTTATCCTTTTAATACTCATGTGTACTGCAGACTTTTTGAAGATAATGTTGCGGGGGTATACTAAAAGCCTTGCTTGCAGCCCAATTATCAGTTACCTCTCATATTAACTGCATTGTTGCACGTTTACTTGATAAATATTGCCTATCTCACGACATGTGCCTTTATCAGGTCATGATGACGTTGCACTTTTTTAATGTCGTCGTCAACGACATTGAATCGACACAAAAATCTATAAATACGAGGGTCAGTCAAAAATAACTGAGCCCTACCTCATAACATTTAAGTTTGGTATTGTAGACAACAAATGTGATTATTTTCTATAAGTATGATATGTCATCGATGTTTTGTCTCTGAAAAGTTATCCTAGTGAAGCTTCTAATATAGTTGCTAGGCAACTGAAGATCGTCAGTCAGATCGATGCGTTCACGATCACAGCCACCATGAAAAAACAGTTTGTCTTTAAAAAGCTGGTGTGCTTGATAGTTTTTGTGAAAGACATATTTGACATTTATTTGAATAACATATATCATTTTATCTTTTCATTACACTTAGTTCTTTAATGTTTAAGTGAACGTTGATTGAATGTGTTGCCTAGCAACAAAAAACGCCCAAATACCACAAATTTTAAAATACATGAGAATTGTGTTGCCATGGAAACAAAATTGCGAATTTAAATCAAGGAACTTAATATGTCTGAGGGTTGGTTTGTGTATGCAGTACTGTTAAAGCATTATTAGGCTAATATTTTATGTTTTCTATTAAAACTGTGTAAATTTGATTTTGGGTGGGGTAAATTATAGGACGTCAGGCATGTTAAAATTTGATAAATTCTGAAATCAAACTACCACAGCATTTATGATTTGGGGTCAGTTGGTTTCTGTTCTGTGACACGGAATAGGTACATGTTAAAGATATCAGACGACAGTGAATAAAGCCTTGCTTTAACGTTACTGTTTTCATAGCAACGCTTAGAATAAGATGTACCACAGCGTGAACGCACCCCTTTGACAGGTCATATTCTGTTGCCTAGCAACCGTTACACAAAGCATACCAACAGAAATAAATTAGGTGATTAAATAGATGACATATAACTACAATGAAATATCATCCAATTATATGTCCATTTTACTAGATTCAAATGTTATGAGGTAGGGCTCAGTTAATTTTGACTAACTCTCGTACGTCATAATTGCTAGTTCAAAGAGTGAATCAACTTGTTAACTCATAAATATCTTACCTTTTTATTGGACAACATTTTTATGAGTTTACACTAAGTTGCAAGGACAAGTTGTAGGAATTCCAATGAGCACTAATTGTGCTTCCCTGTTTGCAGAATTATTCATGTTTTGTTACGAGAGGGATTTTATGATTTCTCTTTCTGGTAATAAGCAGGCTGATATCTAGTGGCGCTTTTAAAACTACATATAGATATTTCAATGATATTTTTAAACATAAGTAATATATATTTTGACAATATGGTTAGTCAAATATACCCTTCAGAGCTTCAACTTAATAAAGCCAATACCTCTGATACTGAAGCCTTATTTTGGGATTTCCATTAACTTTGACCGTTTCAAATGATACTTTTTTCTACATAAACTTACGACAAACGTGACGAATTTGATTTTGAAATTGTCAATTTCCGTTTATTAGATTATGATGTTCCTCTCTCTAACTATATGGATTTCATAAGTCTCAACTCATCTGATTTGCTGAAGAATACACCCATGTTGCAGACTTTAACACTTACGATACACTTTTGACTCAGATATTTCTTAAACAATGCTATTGGAATAATAAACTTCGCAATACTTTTTCCAAATTTTATTGCAGCTACTATGAATTGATATCTAAATTGAATGTAAGACTTACATCTCTGTTTCGCCAGTATAATTATGACTTAGTTTATAAATACATGTAAAGAACATTGTTAGCACAAATATTTTTAGTGCAGTTTGTTAAATTTAAAAATAATTTCTCATCATAAAAAGAACGGTTACAACATTAATGTATTGTAAGACTGCATGATAGGTGGACAATATAATTATGGTTGACAACTTTGCTTTCCTCTTTAATTTCACAAATCTATGCCACTGTCTTGATCCACATCAGAAGTAAGACTGGATGTAGTGCCATTAAACATATTTAAGTCCTCAAGTAGATGATTCATTTGTGGATCATTTTTGTTGCTTATGTTTCATGTCCACATCAAAACTAAGGGCGAGGTTGGCGCCGTGAAACTGGTTTAAGCCCTTCAGTAAAATATTTTACTAACCGTTCCAAAGCGTTACATCTTTTGTGGATCATTTGTTTTAGTTATGTCTTGTGTTTTCATGCTTTCGCGTCTGTTCATTACTGCCTTGTGGTCACCTGCTGGGAAAAGGCTGACCTCTTGGCTCTTGTTGGTGATGCTTATTGTTTTTTGTTACTTTCTCATGTGGTAACCTGGATCAGGTGTGGTACTTGATTGTATCGTTTCCTGATATTTGCCGTTTTTCTTACTTTGTTATGATGTCGTGTCTTTTCCTTGCAGCATTGTGATCAACTGCTGGGGAATGGCTGACCTCTTCGCTTTCTTGTGTGTGATGTTTTCTTGTGTTTTGTCACTTTCTGATATAGTGTCCTGGGTCAGGCTTTGATTCTATCTTTTCTTGATCTTCCAATCTTAAAGATAGTTCCCTCTGGCGTAATGATCAGCATGTTAAAGAAGATACATTGTAGATATTACAAAATGGTGGAACAGTAAAAAGTAGTTCTTTTTGTGGCTCCATGTGTTTCTTAATAAAGTCTCCTGACAGAAATACTGCGTTTATTGTAAAACCGAACGGTGTATTTAACAGTGTTCCTTGTGGAATACATGAGGTTATTATATGTTCAACATCAGTTTTGCAAACGATTTTTAGCGACATTTCACCTCATATACATTTAAATACTAGGCCAAAACGTTTGGAGTACGACGACTTCTGCTAATAAATGTTCAAATAATATACACTTTGTATGAAAATGCTCTGAAGAATGATAATTGTGGTTGATTAAGAACATTCGTTCGCATTAATTATGGTTTCTAAAAGGGAAATAATGCATCAGAAATTATTGAAATAGGTCGTCTAAAAATCCAATATGGTTGCCACTGACCAATAACGATATAAAGAACAATAATCGTAAAGTTTTTCAATTTTGGACAAAGAAGCGACCAACTTATCGTAAAAGGAAAATAATATTTCTGATATCAAATTATAATTTGGAAATAGTATAGTTTCATGATTTAACTAAATGATATCTATAATTTGTTTTTACATAATTCTAGGTAAGTCTGCTATTTTTGTGCGAAAACGAAACCATCCCATATACACGCCACAAATGTTGGCAATCTGAAGATAAAGTCCTGCCCACCACCCCCACTGCCTCCGCTTAATCAGACTTTCCCCTGAGGTTTGGCATGGTAACATGTAAGAGGCAAATAAAAGGACATTATTCCTGCAAAGCATATGCTGTTGATATGATTTTGATTATCACCTCAGTTACATGTATATGTACCCTAAACATATTGGGAAATTATTGATACTATTTATTTGGGGACATGGCATAAGTCCATGCAATAGTTCAAATATAAGATTTATAAATAGTGCACTGCGATGGCACAGCAGAATACATGACATCAGAGATATACTACTAAGAATTAAGCAGCAATACTTGAAGACAAAGATGAAAATGATTTCATTCTTGATGACAATGAACGCCGTTGTAAGAAGAATATTTGAGCCATTTTGCTTTTTCGAGACATTGCCACTTTCACTGGCCTCCAATCTATAGCTTCGATTTGACCAGCACTCACTTGACCTGGGGTTATTTCAACATGTCATATTAACAAAGAAGCGGTGCAGTTTCAGGTCCGGTCACCCTGAAAATCACAAAAATATAGAGTTTCTTACCTCCCCTGAAAAATTACGAAGCTACCGAGCTAGCATTCAATGTTGGGCCACCATCAGCACGCCAGCGAAACGCCATTTAAATGGCGTTTCGCTGGCGGGCCGATGATGGTCCACTAATAGTGCTTTTTGGGTACACCCACCCCTCATCAACTAAATAAAAAAGAAAACGTTGTCAAAGTTGGACACCCTCTGACAAAATTTTCTGGATCCGAGCATGAATAAATATAAATATAAATCTAACAATTTTGTTTAAAGATCTTCGACTTCGAGACTCCGACTGTATCAATTTATTTGAATAAACATCAATGTTTTTGATGCTCCGCTCAAATAATACAGCATACTTGGCCTTATTATTTTGTATTTACTGAATGAACATCAACTAGCAATTATATCTCTTAAAGGGTCTTTATATCAAAGAAATGCTTAATTTTCTGCAATATTAGAGTTTCCAGTGGCATTTGCTTGTTAAATGACATTTTCAATTTTTGAATATCAAGAAAGGAAACATAAAAGAAAGAAAAAAAAACTCGAGCAAAGGTTTAATCATTACTTCGATCATCAGGACATTTTTTCTAACGCCAGCTTAAAAAAATAGCGAGTTTAATCAGATCCTCGCCAGTTTCCGATTTTGTTCGTTTGTTTGTTTTAAGGTTGAGTACCGTAAAACATGTTTAAGCCCTCCAGTTATTTTTACTGACCGTTCCAAGGCGGTACTTCTTTTGTGGATCCTTTTTGTAACCGGTATTTATGTTGCACGTTTTTCTTTATTATACTATCTTGTTGGTTCATTGCAGCCTTGTAAGTACATGCTGTGAAAAGACTTATGTCTTGGCTCTCTTGTGTGTATTGTTTCCTTGTGTTTTGTCACTTTCCCATATGGTGTCTCGGGTCAGGTGTGGAACTTGATTGTATCCATTCCTAGGCATGAGCTTTGCCTTCTTTAATAAATGTCACTCAATGAGCCCCATCTACATATGCAGAGGCTCTCAAACGAGAAATTGATTCATATGAAACTTTATTAAACGAGCTTCGAATGGCAAATTTAATGAATCTAATATGAAATGATCATAACTGTAAGATGAACTTTTAAACTGGATATTATCGCTTTCAAAGTTTGTTTATTTCTCAATGAAAGATGAAATTTGAATGCAAATTGCACTTGTTGTCACGGACTTTGTCATAACGTTACTTGTTCCAACCGAAAAGGTTATGTAATGTGTAGTCATAATATATTTCCATGTATAACATGATATCCACTGAATATGAGAAACGTCATAATTTATTTTCATGCTGTTGCACTTTTGTCATCACGTTTATTTTAATTCGATAGTACCGAATACTCATGTTATATTCCTCAAATTCAACTAGTTTTGGAACAGAAGACTTTACCGACCTTGATACATGTAGACGATAATGTGGGGAATATTTATCTTAGTGCGTACGGGAATTCAGTGAACATCGCTTTTTGGCATTTATTATTATATGTGCAGACAAATCGCAGAATAAACATCAGAATTTAATACATCTATACACCGCCTAATTGGTGATGTTTTTTTTCTTTACAAAAGGTATTGCCATATGGGCTGTAATATGATGGAATTTGTCCTCATTTGAGCATCTGCATTTTTTAATTTACCCTAAACGCACCTTTGTACGGATCACTGCCTTTAGTTGACTATCGATGAATAATTATACAGTTTTGTAAGACGAAGTAACGTGTTAGGAGAAGGGTTTCTTATCATATAAAAATAGTTCCACCAAATGCAAATTATGGCCATAGTTTCGGGCTCACTGAATTTTGGCATACAAGCAAATATTGAGGCCTTCCCAGTGGGTACCAATCTCCTTGTTCCTATGAAATGAATCGCTGTGTTCCGTTGATCCTCAATTCAAAATCTTGATTTTCTGTTTTCCCGGCTCCTTGAAAGTTTTTTCCCTCTGATCATCATATTTTAAACAATTTTCCAACTTGTTTTATTAAATTAATTGAGCTTTCTATCTGTGTATTTCAAATACTGCTTTGTTGACACCAGGCATTGCGAAATATGAATCGTAATAATTGATAAGAGAAAAAGATCATAGTGCTCACCCGGTACATGTAGGCGTGATCCAAGTGAAAATAAACTCATCCAATAAAATTAATGCTCGTTCAGCCCTTTAACAGTTGAGGTCAGAAAGAGAAACTAGTGATGGGACGGGAATATACTTAACTTTTACATTGTCTCCATAATGCCGAGGAAATAAGGGTGTTTGACAGACATATGCAACCATGGCAGTGCAGTATAATAACAGACTACGGGGGAGAACTGTCGTGGTTTTGCAAGCTAGCTGTCCCCACAGTGTGGTTATAATAATGGGGAACTGCAGACACAAAATCAAAGTCCTCGACATTCCCCTGGGCGGGGGTGAGGTGGGGGAGCAGTAGTCACAAATGACTAGTGCATAAAGGCGAAATAAAGTATGCCCACCAGTCATTTGTAACGATGCCCCAGCCGGGCAAATGAGCTATTAGTACAGGGTGATGCCAGGGACCTGCAACCAGAAAATCAAAGTCTCCGCCGGTCCCCTGCTCTGTGGGCTGTAGTTACGAATGACTTGTGTATTAGACGATGTAGAGCACAGCCAAATGATATGACTCCTTTTAGCATACCTGATGAATAGCTTCCTCATTATTTTGTAAATATTATTATCTGTTGCACTTGTAATATTTGTCCTAGAGCTGTCGAGCAAGCAACAGAAATATACGAGGCCACGACGCGAAAAAAAATGTCTTCTAGGTTTCGGACAAAGTGAGTCTCAAACCAGTCTCCTCCGCTTAACAGGCTAGCGAGAAAATTTTAAGTTTCGCTCGTAGCAAGTCTAGATATGACTTCCAAAAAGCAGATAACAAAGTTGCTGATGAGACTGCGCGGATGCGCAGGCTGATCTGCGACTTTGTTGTTACAAATCACCGAATAGAGTTTTTCTCAGTCGCAGTCCATTTGCTTTATGTCATTTTACCATGAAAGCTTAGAAAGCAAGAAATTTGATTTTCGTTAAATAAGATAAAACTCAGACAGAATTGTTATTTGCGCAGTCTCTTCAAAGCAGTAGACACACCAAGAGTTATCATGCTAGTGACAGTTTTCTTTTTCATACAGCCTGATATGCGAAAGTAAACATGGTAATCAGTGAACTGTATAAACCACGTGCTACCCATATGAAATACATTGGGGGAAAATGAGGAGTTTTCTAAATCGAAAACGACGAAGTTATTTTATTTTACAAGAGATTTCAGACCAATTTTCCAATTATAAATGTTCAAACATGAAATTGTATATTAGGTGGTGATATATTATATGCATGTGCAAAATTTCAGTCCGAAATGATATCATTTAAGACATCTTAAAAAAGAAAAAGGATGTCCACTGAATATCTGACGGCACAGTAGTACACTGAAGGACTTTAAAAACGCAAAAAATGAAAATTATTATTTTTTTGACCCCAGAACATTTTTAGTCTTCTTAAACAAGTTAAAGCGGCTGGAAATGACACTCTGCCTCTATCTTTACCTAAAACCGGTGCTTTTATAGACAATGGCCACCACCAGCTACGCATCCGTGATTTACTATTTTTGCACGTGGCGTCCCCACGAATCAATAAAGCAAAATATTTTATAATTTCATATATAGCTTATAGGTATACATGTATAAAAAAAACACAGTAGCTTTAGTTTTATGGCTTTATTATTCATGCCACGTTTGTCTGAGCATGAACGACCTGGCGCAATTGGAATGTTAAAAGCTGGGGTGCGTGTTTCAGGCGTCGCCAGATATTATAATTGCCATCCATCAGCTATACAGCATCCCAGAGATTGTTACCAGGCTACTAGGATAGTTAAAGGTCGACACAGGCCTGGAAAACTAAGAATGGCGACCGACATTAAGACGGCAGCTAACGTCGATTATATCGACGATATTTACATCGACGATATCCGTTCCAGCTGGCTACCAACACTGCCTGATAAAGAGCAGGGCTCCAAGGTTAATTTGTATCAGATTTTATTAAAATAATAAATAATTTTAAAATAATTTTAAATCATGCCCAATTTCAAGACAAATTTCAAATTGCAGCTTTAGAATCTAAGGGTATTGTCTTTTAAAAGACTGATGCTCTAAAATTATTTATCATTCTGATATGAAATTGAAATAATGTTTTCCTGACATATTGATGTTTATTTTTGTCAAATCTCAATCGAACTAATACATTAAAAAGTTGTTAATTTTGTGAATTTCGGTTTTTAGTGGTTTTAAAGTCCTTCAGTGTAGAGTGCCGAATTCGTGATCAAGAATTTGTAGACTCCAATCCCACGGCGTTGTAACATTATACATGGCAAACACTCTTCACTACGTAGTACTGGTTCAATCGACATGCCTAAAAGTGTTGATTTGGTCGTTAAGTATCAACTAAAACAAGCGAAAATGTTCTTTTGTTATGTTTGTCTTTGATCCCCAATCCTCAGACCCAGTAATACATGTACAGTAACGTTATTTTGGGTCCGAGCCCAATCTAATTATGTAGTTGTTGAGTTACGTTCCTAAACACTATCAGTTATGTCAGTACGTTACCCGAATTGGACCAGTACTTAGAGGATGATAAAGTGCCTTGGTCTAGGACACAACACAGTGTCTCTAGTAAGACACAAACAAACGACCATTCGAACAACCACTGAACACTGCACTCCTCAATCCCATACTCTGTTTGTGCGTTGCAAGACTGCGCGATTGCACACTCTTCCATCGACCTTGAAAATAGGCTCTTCCATCGGTCATGCAAACAGCGCTGAGTTTGTATGAGTTTTTCTTCAAATATGCACTTACACATATGAAATGCGACATGAGATTGCCAACAATGTGGTATGTGCGACCAGCAAAGGCTCAGACCAGCCCGCGCATACGCGCAGTCTGATCAGAGCATTTACTAGTCGCATGAATATTCTATGAGCATTAAGCTACTGACCTAACATCATTTGGAGCTTCTGAACTTTAAAGGAGGCTGCACAGGCTCGTCCGAGTCTACACTTGTCAAAATGTCACATTGTTCGAAATGACATGTTGCGGCTCATTTATATGGTCTGAGCTCACTGAATCATGATAACTTCTAGTATGTGGTTTAAACCGCGATGGAACCAGTATGTTTTCACGAGGCACCAACCGTTGTTGCCAATGGAAATTTGAATGACTTTGAATATTGGCAATAATCAGACCGAATTGTAGTTGCTGTACATCGGATGTTTGAAGTTGAGTTTTAGACATCAGATGATTGCAATGGTGAGCTACAATTTCTTATTTTAGAACAAAACTGCCAACATTTGAATTCTATTAATGCATATTATAGTGTGCGCATTCGCGTAATGCTTTAGAATATTACAGAATCACTTATAACCCTTTACGCCATTGGCTATTTCAAAATTATGACAACATTTTCTTTTTTAGACAACATGGAAAAGAATGAAGAAAAATTAGGCTAAGTTTTGGATACTTTTGACAATAATATGAAAATGGCGCATTTGCTCCAAAAGAGCAAATGCTCCGTTTTCCAGAATATTTTCAAATACATGATATTTAAAGGCGTCAAAATGCTTTTATGGAGTAAGAGGTTAAACTATATTCTGCCACCCTTAAGCTTATATTTACGATGAGTGTTAACCTTTGCAATCACCTCGCTGGGGAAGAGAGAGCTTGTTGCTATGCTTAAATTGTTATTTTTCGTTCATACAGTTACCTGTGTCTGTGTTCTTTTGACTCTTCCTCGGTGTGGTGTTACTGTGGCAATTGCTCGCCGTACTCACTGTGTTTTGTTATATATCATTTCAGTTAATTTGCAGTTTAAAAGAGCTAAAATGTTTGGATATGGTAATATTTCGAGTGCAAACGATATGGAATTATCAAAAGTAAGGACAGGGCCACTCCTGAACCTCTTATGAAAATTTCCGAATGTAATACATAGGAATATTTAAAATTTGCCCTGCTGAAAGATGTTTAGTGCTGTGACCCCATATTTTTCTTTATTCTAATATTGATTGAAATTGAAAACAAATTGAGATTTTCAACGTCAGATATTTAGATGCATAATAAAATCCAATTTTTGAGGAATTGCCAAAATATATCATACAGTAGCTTGTCACAGCTTTAGATAACAAATAAATTTGCAAAAATAGAACTTGTGTTTTCCTTCAACTGATAAGAACATTTTTCAAATGCTGAAAACTCACATTCGAGAGATTATTATAAAAACTTAACTTGGTGACATGTCCTTTTCATTTTTCATGCATAAAACAAACAATATGCAAGGTATGAAAACATTTCAATGTTGAAAGTATTTAATATCATATCTCCGTAAGCTAGCAATTTGCATGGACCAATCATCCTGACATTTGTTATTCGTTGTCTGGGAATAAATAGTAATACAGAAAATAGCTACGCGTATATGATTCAACTATTTTCGTTACATTCTTGCTAATCTATGTCAGAAACCATGTAGTAGGTTTGAGCCTTACATACTACGTTGCTACTTCATCAATTACAAAGATTACGTCTTCTATTCCAGGGGGCATTAGCATGGTTCCTGGTGTTCGTGTCTATTGTTGAGCGCTCTAGCGCAGGATCACCAGTGCGTAAGTACTTTAAATCATAGGCACACGCTATCTATAAACTAATTTTACAGCAATGTTTTACACAGCTTTAATGATGTTTGCTATTTGGAAGCATAGTCTTAACAAGCGTTTTTGTTTTGAAATACCTCTTCGGATGCTACGCAGAAGGTTGGTACACTATCAGAAAGATTTAAAGGAACCATAGTGAAATGATATATAATTAGTATTTATAAATGAACGGTTCGTTTAAATTGTTGTAAAATCTGAAAAAGCTGAAACACTCCAATTGTTTACCTGTTATTGAGGTGCAACACTTTTCAACCATTCCTCAAAATGCAAAAAAACCCTAAAAAATCACTAGTTGGCTTTGAAGATACAGTAAATCTTGGCTAAAACGGCCACTCTCAAAATGAACAAAAACTGGGGTTTCAAGACCAATTATCGCTTAATGCAGATCAAAACTATTGCAAAATGCTCCAAGAGAGCATTCTGCAATACTTTCGACCTTCATTAAGCTACCATTTGTCTTAAATACATTTGTTAGTCTATTTTTGAGTGGCCGTTTAAGACAGGTTTTACTGTATTAATCAAATTTTAAACTTGAAATGATTGGTTTGCTAATCTTCAAAGCAAATGAATGTGACTAGGAAATACCACAATCACATATACAGCAATCCATGACCCCGTAAGGCAGAGAAATAAGGAAAAAAAGCAAAGGCACGCACAGAAAACCAGAGTGATATAAAAGTAAAGCAACCTGGCCTCGAGGTTATAAACTAAAGTTCATTCTCAAACTCAAAATAAAGTGCAATGATTGGCTGCTTGCGGACACGTGTCCGCAAGCAGCCAAACATTTCACTTTATTTTGAGTTTGAGACTGTACTCAAGTTTTATAGCCTCGAGGCCAGGTCTCTATTCCTCGGCGAGATGATTGCTAGACTAGGAAGCACATAGATAACTAAATTACAAATCAAGGACCACTTATTAAGCAGGCATGTAAACTCAGTATAATATTCATGGTGTAACTTACTCTTTTACAATATTTGGTTATCCTTTCGAAATGATCAGGACAAAATCAAGTGAGTATAATCGAGAAATATCACAATCATTCAATGCAGACCAATCCACCAAATGCACCATGAAGATAAAAGCAACCAGCTCTCTCTCTATCTGTCTCTCTCTCTCTCTCTCTCTCTCTCTCTCTCTCTCTCTCTCTCTTGCTCGTCAAAATTATTCCAAAGCCAGAAAGTACACTAGGCAATTGATAACATAGACCAAACACAGAAACCCCTAAACAATTGGAGGTATATAAACATTTAATCAACAACAACAGAACCACCGTCTTAGAAAGGACAGCAGCCTAAGCCACCTGGGTTCAAGGTGTGTGAGAGGCTTAAATGCATTTTACTGGCACGAAATCTTCGCCCTAAATTCAGTTGATATTAAAACACAAAATTGTTTAGTTCGCATGAATGCTTCCAAACAAATGCAATGTATTATCACAGAGAAACAATCCAATAAAATTAGCAGACTAACTTGAATCAAAGAAAACGGCTTATGACTCACATATAATCAGATCTAAAAACACTTCAAGTTGAGCTACGTTGGACCCAGGCAAATACTAGAATCAGTCCCCAACAAATTGATTAAAGATTCGCTTCAGATCAATCACTGACCCACCATCGGACAATTTAAGAAGAAACAATAACTAGATGTATAAACCATTATGGGTGTACAACTATGCATGCAGACTTTCACATGATATCCACGTTGTAGATTACTTAACTCTTTATCTACTTCTTCATACTGTTCATTTTCGTCATGTATTCTCTTATAGTTTATTTAATGCTTCAACTTGTTTTGATCTCTTCTCATTCAACCAAATAAAATGCAAATATATACTAAGACCAAATAGTAACTTTACCCTTCTAATGTATGCTTAAGGAATAAAGATACGCAACAGATGGAAAATCTTTTTGCGTAGTTAAATTATGTTTTGATTAAATTTCTTTTAGAATGTGCTTACTGACTTTTAATGACATGTGATGAAATGCGAAAACGTCACTTTAACGATAAAATTAACACCACCAGATGAAAACACTTAAAACGTAAAAATGTGACATGGACGTCAGAACGAAGATCATGAAACCTTATCTTATTCATGATTTGTTGCATGGCGTCGACTTAACAATGTGCAAACATGGAAAGCATTGTATCATGCAGACATGTCAGTCAAATATTGCTTCAAAACCAGCTACTGGAATGCAAGGATACACAATGGCAAAGAATAAGCGTTTAACGCCTTTTAAAGCCGTCAGGTTGAGGTCGTTAGTGCATTACAGGATTTATCAAACCTAAAGATAACAGGACACGCTTTGCCCGCAAAAGTTACCTTACAGAATCTATAGAATTGCGTCAGAACACATTTCAAATGCAACAACCTGCTATATGCGGGAAGTAAGCGTTGAACTTGCTAACTGTACCCGAAACTTTGCCACTTGACCATTTTCTCATCAGAAAAATGCAAAAACATCACGGTGACTTTAAAGTGCAGAATAATGAATTTTGACGTTATAATACACATTTTAATGACGTCATTATTGTTGTAGTAAATGTGCTTGTATTGAATACAACTAAAGAGAACTAAATTTTTACTACATTTAACGCAATATTTGGTCTTGACGTTAATGACGTAAAGCGATTGAAATCATAACGTAAGGTTGCAAGCTGATCATTTCCTGGATCCCCACATTTATTCTAAAGGTTTTGCAAACAACAAACCGGTTTTTAATAGGAAACTGACTTTTATTGACCATGTTTCACAGTTTTCTACTGGGGGTCAGGATGATTAAGTGCATGATAGCTGGCATACCAAAAAAGGGCCTTGTTTTATCATTTCAGCTATTGGACAGCCTTGCTATAGTCCGACTCAATGCCTTGATCATGACACCAATTCAGAGTGTGATATTGGCGGTACAGAAAACTGTATTTGTTCAGCTGGCTACGTTGAAGAATTTACGTATTGTAAAAGTGAGTACATACACCGTCTTATCAAACTTTTAAGCCCTTATAAAATTTCCCACAACTATCAACTGGAGCAGTCCTTTTCCAATTTTAGGGGTGTTGGTTGGTATCTGCTATTTTTTCCAAATTTTAATAGGAGATTCTGTAAGCAAATAGCGAAGTTCCTGATTAGAAACAGCATTATGGGATGGGTGGCGGTGAATGATCCCTATCTGCACTGCTTGGCAATGTCCCATAAAATTATGGGTTTAGAAAAAATAATTTGTTTTCACTTCAGGGAACCAAAGTCGCATATTATGCATTTTTGCACCCAAGAGGTATACGGCTGGATTTTTGTATACTGATAATCTAAATACTACTTGATATGAAACCGCTGTATAGCAATGCTATCAGAATTGCATTTCGCGGAAAAATGATTTTTGGTATGTCGTCACTTCAGTGCTATAGTGTTCTAAGTGACATTTTGGTCAAAATAGAGTTATGCATACCGTTGGAAAGGATGAACTGTTCTATCTACTGGTGAAGGTTTCAATTGCCTATCTCCTCCCAGTAAGCTTAACTTTTCTGTGCTTTTCTGTTCTATCTACAAAAAAAACGATTTCGTTCAGTGTTATAGTGTTCTAAGTGATTTACATACAATGGCGGATGCTAATTTATGTGACGTCACTGAGTGAGTTCAGTGTCATACTGTTCTATCTGCCAAAAGTCACTTCCCTTGGAGAAAATGGTAAAATTCGCAGGTACCTCCCTTACAAAAATTACAGTGCTAATTGAAGCGGTTTGTTGGTGTAATGACAAACTTATAGCGATATCTGCTACTTTTGTTCCATATAATCCGTTCAGTCAATAAACAGTACACAAATTGACTCCAAAGATAGAACAATAAGCTGTAGAAACAGATTACCTCCCATATACATGTAAACTGCTAAAATTGAGGTAATTTGTAGGTGTAATGAAAAAATGATGGTTAAGTCTGATAATTCTGATAATTTTAGGTCCAAATAATCAGTTGAATTCAGTTCAGTGTAAAATATTATACAAATTGACACCATGGAAAGAAAAATAAAATGTAGAAACGGATTACCTCCCTTACACAAATTTAACAGCCTAATCTGTGCGGTTTGTAGCTGTAATGCCAAACCCATGACAAAAAGCTGCTACTTTTAGGGTACCACTTATCAGTTCTGTTCAGAATATTAAACAAATTGACACCATAAACAGAATATAATGCAGTAGAAAACGATAGAACACTATAGCACTGAACGCAGAAGTCGATTTTAGGGCATACTGTTCTGTTTGCAATTTGAAAAAAGGCCCATAAATTCCATATTACTGTGAAATTGTCTTTAAATCAAGTTCATTTACACTTTATGGATATATTTTAACCCTCTTGTATGATTCAAAGGCATGTGAAAAACTGCTTCTTGGGTCTACGCCGATGTAGCTTTATTATATAAACTCAATATTATTCATATCTCGATCTATTTTGATAAAAAAAATAATGACCATGTGAAAAATGATATTTTCACATGTTCTTGCTGGGCTTCAGTAGAAAATTGACTGCTCCTTCTTTATTCAAGTCTGTCGAGTCTGCTCTACAGTGGTTTCAGACACACCATAGAATTACCTTTGCAACCATACCAAATCAAGCTGTATACCTTCGATTGCAAGAGTTAGCTGTTTTCCTACCTTGGTTCCCCGACTATCAAGTAGCCGTTAAACCAGAATAGGGTCATTCGCTGGCCAAGGCTATTGAAACATCTGTACTTATATTAACTATACTTCCACAAAACGCTTTGAGGCGTGACTGTAACGGTAAAAGCTTTGAATGAATCAAGGATCATTACTTAGAGGTCGTGGTAGAAGTATACCGCACATGATGACATTTTTAATGGAGCGGAAACGCATTTTTGTTTTCAAACATGCGTTAAGCATAGCTGCCTACCTTGTAGGAAAACAGACTTGGATCTTGTAGAAAAATTAACCTCTTGGACCAAAGAAAGGCAGCATTTTTTGTAAAATAAAATGCATTACACATGTATTGTAAATGAGCATTCTCGCAAGATTTTGGTACTTAGCGCATATGGAACAAAAGTACACGCACAGCTACATGTATCATCTCAGCCACTGCTTACTGTGTACAAGCTGCTAAGACTGACAAAACTGCGAATATACGGAAACTAATCTGCTTCTTTGATAGGTGCCAAATTCTCATGAACTAGCTCATTTAATAAATATTAGATGCCCAACTTGATAGCCAAAACATTCAAACATAAATTATACATCCCTACAATCCAAAACGTTTGGACATGGGAATAATTTTAACGGCGTGACTGTTTTTTGTTTCAAAATAACAAATTTCAGCATAGAATATCTAATACTCGTATTTGGTCAAATATGCTACTTAATTGAGTATCTGATGAACAAATTAAAATATTATTGTTATATTAGTCATTTACAAGTATTTTTTTTGTAGAAATACTCGTGAATATATAACATTTGCTCCCGTACGGAATTATTCGGCTCATCCCGCCGTCAAGAGCGAATATTTGTATATACACTCGTAAATTGTACAATTAAGCTACAGGTAAAATGTACTTTCTATACACATGACATATTTGAGCAGCGAATTTAAAACGACCCATAGCTGTCATTGCTCCTACACATACGGCTGAATTTACTGCATCTAGCCTCACTAAGTAGCTGTGCATATACTGTTAAAGTTTGACTCTGCATAAACCAATATATTTTCAGTAAAAGTTGATGGATTAACAGCATGTGCAAGCACAGCTGAGTGTCCGTCCAATGCTGCGTGCGCAAGTCAGTGTAGTTGCAATAGTGGATACACAGAGGCCAGTTTCCTGTGTACAGGTATGTATAACTGAACGTAAGCATAACAATCATGGCTTTTTTATGCATTTGCTTATCTAAAGTAAAGCCTTATTGGAAAATGTTATTTACCTGCGGCAGTTAATCAAGAGATGTTATATTTTTACCCTGTCAGTAAATTGAGGTATTCAGGTACTTGATTAAGGGATGATTATTTTCATTTGAGGAGGTATATAGTCGGATATATGTTCGGAAATTTAGTTTTATAGTGACATGTCAGGGGAGCCGTAAAACGTGTTCCGAGTGTATATTCTTCAATATACCTTCCACAATTAAAAAATTGATTATGGTTATCCTCATTCTTATGCTTTAGCAACATTTTAAAGTATAGTAAATGTTGTAAGTTGTGCTTACGTCCAGTGGCTTTTAGCTGCATAAAACCGCTTGCCAGCTGCGTAAAACCACTTGTCAGCAAATGAAAAAGTTCACTAGCTCTGAGTGAGTCAAGGATTTTACTATGAATAAGAAAATAAATGTCAACAAAATACTATGCTAATCTTTTACTGATATCTGAAGTAACTCAGAACATGGACCTGTCTAAGTTTTACACTATGCCTTTTCGTTTGAGACCAGAAGGATTTATATTGCATGAAGTTCAATGGCTCAATGGTACAGTGCTTAATTTGACACTTTTTCGTTTAAGACCAGAAGGATTTATATTGCATGGAGTTCAATGGCTCAATGTTACAGTGCTTAATTTGGCACTTTTTCGTTTAATACCAGAAGGATTTATATTGCACGAAGTTCATGGCTCAGTGGTACAGTGCTTCATTTGGCACTTTTTTGTTTAAGACCAGAAGGATTTATATTGCATGAAGTTCAATAGCTCAATGGTACAGTGCTTTATTTGGGACTTTTTTCGTTAAAGACCAGAAGGATTTATATTGCATGAAGTTCAATAGCTCAATGGTACAGTGCTTTATTTGGGACTTTTTTCGTTAAAGACCAGAAGGGTTTATATTGCATGAAGTTCAATGGCTCAATGGTACAGTGCTTCATTTGGCAGATGGCCACATTTCTAGCCTCATCAATTTGTTGTGTCCACTGCACCTTATTCCCATTTCTTAGCACTAGTTAATAATCAGAAATTGTCCTTGAGTGACTATTAAAGGTTACCTCAAGATATTTGGTTGATATTTTAAATATAAAATATATCTATTTTTGACAATATGGTAAGTGAAATCTACCCTGCAGAGCTTCAACTTCACAAAGCAAATACCTCTGATACTGAAGCCTCGCTTTTGGACTTGCATCTGTTAATTTCTAATGATATTGTTTCTACCAAAATTTATGATAAACGGGATGATTTTGATTTTTAAATTATCAATTTCTCTTTTTAGATGGTGGTTTTCCTTACTCTACATCCTATGGTGTTTATATTTCCCAACTCATCCGATTTGCTAGAGCATCTAGCCATGTTCACAGATGACTTCAGCACTCGCAATACACTGTTAACTAAGAGAGTTCTCAAACAAGGCTGTTGGTATCATAAAATTGTCAAAACACTTTTTAAATTGTACCGCCAATACTTTGATTTAATATCTCAATTCAATATTGGACTTAAATCTCTCTTGCGGCAGGGGATTTCACAACCAGAATTATATGGCGACTTAGTGTATAAATTAAAGAAAACTGTTGGCTTAAATAAGTTTTCAGCGCAGTTTATAAAATAATATCTCATTTTGAGAAGATTGGTTAAAGCATTAATGTATTGCAACAGACTGCATGCTTGGTTGTCAACCCAATCACGGTTGTCTTTGTTTTATCTCCTTTTTATGAGGCCCTGGAAGGGGGTCCCAGCACCCATTATCTCTTTAATTATTTTGAAAAATATCCAATACCCCTAAAATAAATATGGCAAATATCCTCAAAATTCAGAAAGCATAGTATCCCCATATCCCTAGAATTGATCCAAGTATCCCATATCCCTTTAAGTATTTACAAAAATATCCTGTATCCCTTTAAGTTTTTGGCAAATATCCCTGTATCCCAAAAAACCCTTCCAGGGTCTCTTTTATATCTTGAATTGTATTTAATTGGATGATACTTTAACATAGATAAGTTAGGGATCTGTCATAGGTAGTTATATTTTTGTTGCATATGCAGGAAATGTACAATACATTGAATATATTCATGCAGTTGCACATGCAGTTGACAGTTCCTACATTTGTTACAGCTGTAGTTGGTATGGTGTGTTCGTCAACTTCTCAATGCACTGATCTACTGGTTAATACCAACTGTTCATCATCACAATGTGCATGTGTCAGCGGATACACAGGAACTACTTGTTCAGGTAATAATTAAACAAGCTTTAAGCGTTCCAAAACGTGTTTAACAATCAAATATCGTAAATATACCAAGGACACATGTATGAGGGTCTCATATATTTATGGTACACATGCGCAGATCCAGAAAGTTTCGTCCAGTTCCAAAGTTTGATAATTTATTAGATCATAAATGCCTTTACCCAGTAAAAAAAGTCATCCACAATCCACAACCACCAAAAGGTTATTTAAATGATGTTTGGCTGGCGGGTTGATGATGGCCCCACATTGAATACTGGCTTGGTAGTTTTATGGGCCTGGACCAGAACATCGAAGGAAACCTATAGCTTTCTGATTTTCAAAGGGGGCACAGACTCACAGTCCCCCAGCCCTCTGGATCTGCGCATGCGATCGTTCCTCATAATGTCGTCTACCAAAATTGCATAAATATTTCTGCTTCAATTAACAAAAGGGCTGCTAGAGCTCTAGATAAGGAATATCTTTAAACGGCATTTTCTCCTGAACCACTGGTCCAAATTAAAAAAAAATCACAAAATTGTTCCTCGTGATGCCTTCTACAAAAATTGCACAAATGGTTCCACTCCACAGAACAAAATGGCTGCCAGAACTCTAGATAAAAATGTTGTAAAATTACATTTCCTCTTGAACCACTGGTCCAAATTCAAAATAATTTCCCAGAACAATTCCGCATGATGCACTCTACCCAACTTTCACAAATGGTTCTACTCCCCCGATCAAATGGGCTGCCAGAGCTCTAGATGAGACCTGTCTTTAAACGAAATCCCCTAATTTCATTTTGTAAGTCAGACAGCCCCTTGCAAATGTGGCTGTCTTGTTTGTAGAGTTTTTCCCTTGATTTTGGGAAAATATGGATTTTCAATACAGATACATGTAGCTACAGATAGCTACGATAAGGATGGGATTGCCCATTGTATGTTTAAGGGGTCACAGGTAGACTTTCCTAATAAATATGTACTTCAGTCTCTGTAAATTGCATTTATCAGAGCAAACAGTACATACTGAGATGAGTTAAATCAAGTTATGCCCCTGGAGGCAAAAGTGGCCCGTCTAATAGGTCAAATGTTTAGACTTATTTAGGGTAAGGATCATTGACGGTTTGGGCCTTATACGCCTATTTTTATGACTCCCAGAACGCTGCTTTTGAGCTTCTGGTGTGATGCATGTAGTATCAGTGCAACAGGTGAATCTAATGGCAAGAGCCAGCTAGCAAAATATTTTCAAAATTCCTACGCACTTGAGAGATATGGTGGGTAGAAAGGGGAGGGGGTCTGAAGTTTCATGACAATGAAAAGTGATTTAAAAAGTGATTTCTGCACTTTTCTTGATTTATTTGGTAGGCATTGTGATATCTATTGAACATTTCATATGCATAGTATTAACGAATCACGATAATTGATGAAATTGTTTTAAAAACAAAATATGTTTTGTAGTAAAATGATTTTGGGGAGATAATTTAGAAGTTACCTGTACATTTTTTTACTACAGTTACCGTAAATAATACAAAACTGAAAACTCAACAAAAGAAATGAAGGAATGAAAGTGTCCCATTTAGCATTGGAAAGTAAAACTGATTCTAACTAGATCCTTTGAATATTACTTTTGCTTTGTTTAAAGGGCATAGCATGTCGAAATGTATTTAAAGTGTCCGAATATTTATGGTAAACATAAACATGTATATCCTATATTGGATAATATATAGAACACTAAAATATTTACCTGTTATAACTCTTTGCATGCCAGTGGAGAATTTTTTCGTCTGCCAATAGAATTTGCAAACAGTTTGAACCCAGATGAAGACCAAGAGAACGTCAGTCTTGCTGCTTTTCAATGTATGGTATAAACTTAAAAACTCAATTATGAATAGCCTAAAAACAGTCAAATTTTTACTTTCTCCTCTTTGGTTACATTCTGCTTCTTCCATACAGATTCCCCAGTCCACCAAAAGATATAATTCTATGTTACCATCTGTTTACGTTTCACCTCTGAAACTTCATTCCGCCACTAAAATTAATTTACATGGAGTTTCTGACTGCCCTTTTTAGAAACCACTTAAAAGTTCGTCTCTCACCTCTTAAGTCACCTGTACTCAGGAACTCTAGGAGTAAGTATAGAAGAAGTGTAGTGTATCCCTCTATTTCTAAGTGCAATGCCAAGAGGTGTAGCTGTTGCAAACATTTATGTTGTAAATCAACTATTAAATCTAACGTTAATGGAAGACAATTTTCTGTAATTACTAATTCTGATCTTGATTGAAGATCAACTGATGTTATTTATGTTTTATCTAGAGAAGAGAAAGATTGTGGCATGCAATATGTTGGTCAAACTTGTAGATTTCTAAAAACTAGATTTTCTGAGCACTATCGTTGAATAAAAAAGCCTCGCAAAATTGATAATTTTCTTTATAGGCATTTCAAACAAACTAATCACTCTACTAGCAGTATTTCTATTCAGCCTGTTGAAAAGATAACATATGGTGATAATTCCACTAAAAGATATAGAAATATTCCTAGGCACGAATTAGAATTAAAGTGGATAAAATTATTACAAACACCACATCCACTTGGTTTTAATGATAATATTTACCGTGAGGGTAACATTTCTAGATTACCTGATTTTGATGTTTTTCTCTTTTAGATATCCGTAAACGAAATAACCGATCTCATGGTAAACGCAAAAATGGAAATTTAAAACGCAAAAATAAACATGTTTTATCTCTTTCAGAATTAAGTATCATCTTAAAACATTCTGGCCGATATATGGCCCTTTCACGTTTAGTAACTCTTTCTATATCTTCACTTCCTAATTTGGATATTGAGGCTAATAAATTCTATGATAGAGCTCATCGACTTTATGATGCAGCAATTCTTACTCGATGTTACACTCAAAATGCTCTTCGGCCATATATAGATTCAGAAATTAATCATATTAGACATTTTATTAAAATTCAATTTGTCAACAAGGGGATTGAATTCATTAACTTACCCAGTATATTTAAAGATAAATCTGTTCTCTCTTCTATTCCTACTTATTTTGAAAATAAGGAATCCCCTATCATTTGTTATAAGTATAATAAACCTATTCGTAGTACTGTTTTTAACTATAACAAATTAGTTACAGAACTTGATATCGAAAATTATATTCCTGACTCCTGAGATTGCATAGACTCTAAGTATTGCTATCAACCTGCTGGTCATATAGTCACAGGGGATTTAAAAAGCATAACTGATTCAAGAATTCGGTCTATTATATGTAAGGGAACTAAATATAGGTTTCCTGTGCCAATAGACTTCAAATCATGTCATGAGGAAATTGCAGGAGTCTTACAAGAATTTTACAATCGCTGGTGTAAACGAGAGCATGTTGAGTCTAATGCCTTAAATAGTTGGAAACTAAATATTTTTAAAATTATTGATGGTAGAATTTCATTTTATTGCAACAATTTAGATCTTCTACCACCTAAATCTAAATTCACTTTTAGACACTTGAAGAAAGGGATCCAGGAATTCCATAGGAAGTTTGTTTTGGCCCCCGCAGATAAGGCTGCTAACAATGTTGTGGTCGTTTGAAAAAGATACTATATTAACACCCTTAAGCAAGAAATTAGCGCTGCCAAAACATATGAGCATAACAGGCTTAATGAGACGTCTATCGTTGATAGGCATCGGTGCCATATGGCAGCTAAGTTTGGGTTGTTTGTTGATGAGGACCATAGCAGGCTTCCTACGTTATACTGGTTACCTAAACTTCATAAATGGCCATATAAGTCGCGTTTTATTGCTTATTCTAGTGCATGTACAACTACTGAGTTGTCTATTCTTTTGACTTCTTGCCTCACTGCAATTAAAAACCATGTCATTAAATATTGCATAACAGTTTATGAAAGAAATGGTAAAAAATTATTTTGGTCTATTAAAAATTCAGGTGAAATTCTTAATAAATTGAAGTCTAGAGGTTTTCTAGCATCTGGTTTGTCTACATATGATTTCTCTACTCTCTATACTACATTGACTCATAATCTAATAAAAGAAAAAACTAACAGAATTAATTGAACAAACATTTAACAGAGAGGGCTAACTTTATTTGGCTTGTAATGATAAAAATGCCGTTTTTACTTCTGAACAACCTAAACGATATAAATTGTGGTCATGTCAGAAAATGTGTGATGCGCTCCATTATCTATTGGACAATATATTTATAAGATTTGGCTCAAAATTATATAGACAAATTGTCAGTATTCCAATGGGTACTAATTGTGCTCCTCTTGTTGCAGATTTGTTTTTGTTTTGTTATGAGAGAGACTTTATGTTGTCTCTGTCAGACAATAATCAAGCTGATATTATTGAAGCATTTAACTCTACCTCCAGATATTTAGATGACTTACTTAATATTGTTAATCCTTTTTTTGAACAAATGGTAGGTCAAATATATCCCGCTGAACTTCAGTTAAATAAGGCGAATTCTTCTGATACTGATGCTCCATTTTTGGACTTGAACTTGTCAATAACAAATGGCATAGTTTCTTCTAAAATTTATGATAAATGGGATGATTTTAATTTTGAAATAGTAAATTTCCCATTTCTTGGTGGAGATGTTCCTCGCTCTCCTTCCTATGGTGTATATATTTCTCAGCTTATTCGTTTTGCTAGAGTGTGCTCTAATGTTGATGACTTCAACAACAGAAACTTATTTTTAACTGCTAAATTATTAAAACAAGGTTATAGATATCATAAAATTCGAAAAGCATTTTCTAAATTCTACCACAGACACTCAGAGTTAATTGTTAAATACAACATTGGGTTAAAAACTCTTCTGCAGCAAGGCATAACAGAACCTATATTTTATGGTGATTTAGTCTATAAATTCAAACGAATTGTTGGAAAACCTAATTTTAATGATCAATTCAAAAAGATAGTAAAACGTTATATAAGGGTTGGATATAATTTGGATATCATGCGACAGTCTGCATGCCTAGTTTTAAACCCAATCACGGTTTATAGCTATGGTTTCCTCTTTAATTGCACGACGGTGGGTCAGGCCTCAGACTCTATGAAGGCTCTGACGTAAAGCTTTAATCGGTGGGTTGGTGACTGATGCTTATCTGTAGCTGGACCCACCGTGGCTCAACTTGAGGTTTTCTTGAGCTCTGACTATCTGTGAGTCAAGAGCCCTTTTCTTTGTTTCATCATGGAGTGTTAATTTGATTAGAGTGTTTTCCATGATGATACATTGCATTAGTTAGATGGCCTCCATGCGAGCTGAACATTTCTTGTACATCTTGTACTTCAACAACGGCAGAATCTGGGGCGAAGATTTGGTGTCAGTGGAATGCATTTAGGCCCCCGGTGGCTTAGGCTGCTGTCCGTTCTAAGGCGGTGATTCTGTTGTTGTTGACTTTATGTTTATTGTTACTCCCATTGTGGGAGTCTGTAATTGTTCTATGTTTTGTTGTACGTTACTTTATGTCCATTCTAGTATCGCAATCATCTTGATGGGGAAGAGAGAGTTGATTGGTTTGCTTAATTTGTCTTCCTGGTGTCTTGTGATGGTTGAGCGGCTCTTACTCGCGGTGCCACGGGGTTGTCTGCAGTTTGTGATTGTGGTATTTCCTGATCATACTCTCTTACTATTTTTGATCTGGATTCAAACTGTTTGACACTCCGATTGTGATCCCAGCTGGTTTGTTTGTAAAAAATTAATTTTAAAGAAAGTCAGCAGACGAAAATAAAATCACGAACAATTCTCTAGCATGCAAATAGATAAGTACAGGACGTTTACAAAGGACTGTGTCATTCAATAACACTGAGCTTTTTTTATGAAAAAAAATGCATAAACCTTGCTTATTCTACTTTTCGTCTGTAGGTACTTCATATTAAACTAGCACAGAATACATAGCAATTTAGGAGGTTGGTTATAGAGAACTTCATTACTGTCATTCATTTCTTATTCGGTAAAAAAGGCATTTTATGGGATTAAGCCCTGGGTTTTTGGGCTGCTGAACACCCCCCCTTGTGCCAGCAAGCCACTTTCATACAATGTGTAAAATATGGTAACACATATACAGGCAAAAGATTTTGCTGGCACATGGGGGGAAATGATATTTTTAAAATGTTTTCTAACTTCTATATATTTTAGTGAAAAACTGATTGTTCTACCCAAAATTTTACAACTTTGAAGCATTTAATATTGAAAATGATTTTCACTGTCATTAAGTACTCAGGCCAGGGTAGCTTCAATGTGAAGAAAGGGACGATTGACAAACTTTTATTTTTACTGAAAACAATAGGCATTTACCCATAGCTTGAAGTGTCAATGATCCTTTTGTCTGAATATCAAGTCTATAGCTTGACTTTGAGACCTTTAGAAACAGTCATTCTTAGGTGAACGACCCAGGGCCCTTTTGATTGAACTTCATGACCAAAAATTGGATAACATATTCAAGAATTTCATTTTGGGCGGTACATCGTC
The DNA here is from genome assembly GCA_964019695.1 of Loripinus fragilis. Lineage (NCBI taxonomy): Eukaryota > Metazoa > Mollusca > Bivalvia > Lucinida > Lucinidae > Loripinus > Loripinus fragilis. Next base: position 34,630,719 of record OZ026531.1, on the reverse strand, counting down.
GGATATACGTTCGGAAATCACGTTTAATTGCTCTGCCGACACATCACCATAAAACTAATTTTCCGACCATATATCCGATGTTGCCATCATATATCCGATGATAAACCTCTCCCAAAAAAATTTTGAATACAGTTCCCCCTAAATATGAGATCAGTGAAGACTAATTAACGCAGTCTTACCAGAGCCTTTACTGTTCACCTACACATAGCATGGGCGCAAATAAAGGTTACGTCTAAACTTAGACGTTAAGTCCTTCTTAATATTTACAATTCCATGGTTAAGTGTGATTAAATGCATATTCGATAAGTTCTGAAAATTACACGTACTACATGTATGCATAAAAGGTATTCAATTAAGGTGTTGTGATTTAAATAATTTAGTATTGCCCTGTTACGAAGTTTTGAGCTGTTGTTCTCACCTGTGTTGGTCTTAAGCTGGACTTTCTTTCTGTCGTATTTGTTTAAAGGCTTGCTCGTTGTGTGGTGAATTAATTCAATGTCTGCTTCATTGACCTTGAACGAAACTGCTACACAACCTTGATTTGTAACATTTTATAATTAAAATTATTTCTAATTTATTTCCCCTTTCAGATGACGTAATTGGGATGGTATGTGCAAATGATGCGGATTGTCAAAATGTGCTTTCAAACACTGTGTGTTCATCACTTCAATGCGAATGTGCTGTAGGATTCTCAGGCTTTGGTAATGCATCCGTTATGAAAAAAGTAAATTAGTTGGATGGGGAAATACCACAATCAAACCCTGCAAACCAACATGCCGTTACCACAGTACCTTGAGGAAGAGTTATAGATCAGTAAGCACCACAAGTTTGACAGGTCGGAGCTTAAGTTTGCATTTGCTCTACAAACAGTATTTATTCTTAATATACTAGGTTTAATTATATTTGATTGGAAATTACTAACATGTAAAGTAAAGTTATTAGCAAATTAATCCTTTCAGCGCCACAGAAAATGAGCAGAGCGTGTCATTTTTTAAAATTCTATAAGGCTTAACTAAGGGTGAGGTTCGTGCCATTAAAGATGTTTACGCCCTCCAGTATTTTGTTTAAGCTGTTCTAAGGCGATGCTCCTTTTGTGGATCCTTTTTGGTATGTATATTTCATGTTGTTCTTTGTTAAGCTGTTATGTCTGTTCTTTGCAGAATTATGATCACCAGCTGGGAAAGGGCTGACATCTTGGTTCTCTTGTGTGTGATGTTTTCTTGTGGTTTTTTTGCATTTTTGTCACTTTCTCAAAGGGTGTCCCAGGTCAAGTGTGGTACTTGATAGTATTCATTCTGGATCTTTGCCCACTTTACTTTAATATCCAACATGAATAATTCAACACGAATGCCTTATATACCATCTGCACAATAATGATTATACAAAATGTGTCATTTGCTAGACACGAAATTGGTGTGTAGTCTACAGTGCCAGTACCAATATGATCTTTGTGTCAAAGGTCAAAGTCAACTTATGCATAAAACTATTTTACTGCTCGTTATAAAACCAACTTTCATTTTTGACAAAAATATACTATCTTGCTTTTGAATAAATTTTGCTAGATGTTATTCCTAACGCAACCAAAAATAACACACACTCGCACTAATTCACTTGTCATCATTGGGTATCTGATTTATTTATTCAAATTTATATGGCCTTAGTGGTATGTGCTTTGGTTGGTTAGTCAGGTTATTTCCATTCACAAACTGTTTAGAGCTAAACGGCACCAGTGAGTGTCAATAACAAGATTATATCTTGTTTATTGAGCTAGGAACATTAACCATCAATTTAAAACATACATGTATTAGTCCCAAAATAAATGAAAATACCCCCAACTGGCTTAGGATATGGTTGAAATATCTTCCTGTATTTGCATATTTGACCTTACGATCACAATGTGTGCATACATCTTTTGAAACTCAACACTTATTCTTAAATCGAGTGTGAATATTGGTTAGATTTAAGCCATATTCATAATACACTGCATTACTGAATTGGCTGATAATCAAAAGCTGGTATTGCACTCGCAGCTTTAATTGACCTCAGTGTGTTTTAATGCGATAAAGTGCGCTTTTAGAATAGGTCGATATAGTAAAATTGGACTGCGTTGTGTCCTTGATCAAGACACATAAATCCAAGCTTAGTACTGGTTTAACCCAGAAAGACCCGTCTCTACAAAACTGAAAGATTGTTGATGGGACGTTAAGAATCAAATCAAACAAACAAAAATAGTAAAATTGGTTCACTTTCAGCATGCAGTTTATTCAGCGCTGGGAATTTATTGAAGACAACGACGGCTCCTTTTGCTACCATTCTGATTTACAAGTGTCTCATTTGAGAAGGATTGCTTAGTGATTTACCAAAACTACACTTTAAACAACTTATTCAGTTATACGTATTATGCATTACAAACAGTAAATCACATACTATATGTACGTACATTAAAAATGCAGCGAAGATGCATACTTATGCAACATTTCCTTCATAATTATGTTGATGGTATTTACAAATATATTGGACCCAAATGTTGGGCTGTACCCAAGTCCAAACTGTTGGACACCATGTTTGTAATGTACATAGTATGGTTTCCACTGTTGTAATGTATATAGTATGTGTTCTACTGTTTGCAATGTCCATAGTTATGATAGTATGGATTCCAACGCTTGCAATGTACAAAATATGGATTCTACTGCTGTAATGTACATAAATTTTAACGATAGTTTGAACATAAATAGAGTTATAAATATAAATAAGCTTATGTATGTATCTGTGTCCCTTTCAATTGTTATGTTTAACATCTTACATCGCGGTTTGGAAGTTGTATAACGTCATGTGTTAACACATTTAGTAACGTTATGTAATTACAATCATAACAAAGTCACGTTTATATCGCGTAATCTTAAGTTTTGCACACCAAAATGCAATTTCAAAGAATCTTAAAAAGATAAGTTAAAATCTTAAGAATCTTGAAAATAATATAGGCACTCTTTGGTGAAAGGTCCAATTTGAAGGCTACTTGTGAATAAGTGTAAACTATATTTAAAACACTGATATACAACAAATCATATACACAAAGAGGTTCTTACATAAGTTTTCATGTATTTTTGTATTTAATAAACGAGTTGAGGAAAATAGATAAAATCCAAGGCTTGCCTAGCATTTGTTGTTGTTTTTTTCGCAACGAGTTTAATAAATTCAATAAAACAAGTGCACGAATGTTATATTCTATTTATCATAGGACATCACCAAAAATACCTATATTATTTTCAAACACTGTCTTTACTAAAATGACTGGACCAATTCAGGTAACCCATAGATAATACAGAATGATAGTTTGTTCAATGTGTTTGGATCAGTGGCTAATGCGTCATCGTATAGTATGAAAGCAAAAGTATTTCAAGTATGTAAATATAAACTCCTTCCGATTCATATAAGACTTAACGTATGTATCATTTGTTGAAGGTTATACTTTGAACAAATAAACATTCTTAAAGTTTACTGAAATGTCTGTCTTATGAAATCAGTAATATGCTATATGTTTGTACTTATTTGCATGCTGTGTAAGTTTGCATGCTTTTTTCGGCTGCTGTTTTATTATTAAAAGCAATGTTTTCAAGAACACAATGAGTGTGCCAAACAGTTTATAACCAAAACCAATCCAACATTTATCAGGCCTATTCTGGATCCAAAATGAAAGCAAAAATTATCAGCAGACGACACAAGCAGCCAAAGAAGTAATGTCAAACCTGAGTGTGTAAAATGGTCATTCTCAAAAAGACAGAAAATTGGTTTTCAAGACCAATTATTGCTTAATGTAGGTCAAAAACTTTGCAGAATGCTCCAGCATTCTGCAATACTCTCGACCTTCAATAACTTTTACTTCCACAAAACGCTTTGAGGTGTGACTGTAACGGTAAATGCACTAAATGAATCGAGGGTCATTACTTAGAAGTCGTGTTAGAAGTATACCATTTGTCATTAAGATCTTTGCTTTGTCTATTTTTGAATGGCCTTTTCACACAGATTTTACGGTACATAATTCTAATAAACTCTATGAGCACTATCTAGAGGATGTTTGTGTTTACTTTATTTAACCATTTGCGCTATCTCGCCCTTTGTATACTGGAAACCCCTAAATGGGCACATTGGAAAACAGTGAAGACTCAGATGAAATGCAGCATAATGCTCCATTTCATCAGGGTATGCACTGTTTGTTAAGATTAAAATAAGCCTCAAGTCCATTTTCCAGATTATTTGGAGATCAAAACAGCTGTCGTTGTTTCTGTGTGGAGTTGGTAAAACCTCTCCCCGTACATCGATATAGTGTTGATATTTTTTCATATTCTATTCCCTCTGGAATATTGGGTTCCGACGGAAAGCAGAACATTGCTTAAGTCGGTGCTTGGGGGCATGGCACAGTTGCACTTTCCATTGGTTCTCATGAACAGACACAATAGAACCGAGTCTGGGGATTTCTTATACTGTAAGTTCTCTGTATTTCTGAAGGATCCGTTTTCCAGATTATTAAGGGACAGAAATACATCATAATTTAGAAATTCTACCTGTGGCCCCTAAAAACAAATTTGACAGTCTAATCAGAATACAAAGGTTGATGTGTACTTCTTCACGTACGCCAGTAGCTTTATTTTCAGGACAATAACTCTGAACTCACAATTAAGCAGTATAATTGGTGTACTTTGGAGCAGTACACCCTTTTCTTGCATCGCAGTCTATCCGTATTGACCTCATGAGTGTCAAGAACAAGATGACGTGGATCATCACAGATCTTGCGTTGACAAATGTACTAATTTCTACTGATATGCCTTCATCATTACATGTTGGTAAAAAATAACAAATGAAAAAACCATGTAGACCAAACTATGAACTATAAGGTACTTACGGCTATTGTTCCGCCCTTTGATAGCTATATTTCTGTAGTCCCCTGTTCAAAAAGAGTTTCTTCCCACATACTACATCACAAATAATAGTTTTAAACATAACGTTTCTGTTGTACACCAAGCTTTTCTCGCCATGCTTTGCTTGAAAAGCAGTCCGCTATCTTTTGTTGCAAAGCAATCAGATTTATACTAATTGTTCTCATCTTGTTGCAGATTTGTGTTTGCTTTGTTATCAGAGAGACTAACTGGGGTCTAACTGTTGGATTTCTTTGCTCTGGTATTCAGTTGTATCTACTGTTGAGTCCTTATCTTTGTTTTATTTCATTTTTATATCATAAATTGTATGTGAAAAGAGATGATGCATCAAAAGGTTAGTGATATTTCATGTGAACCAAACATGTTTAAGCCCTTAAGTAAATATTTTACTGACCATTCCAAGGCGGTGCTTCTTTTGTAGATCGTTTTTGTTATTTATTTTTCACGTTTGTCTTTATTTTACTGTCTTCTCTGTTCCTGCATTCTTGTGATCACCTGATGGGAAAGGACTGGCATCTTGACTCTCTATGTGTATTGTTTTTGGTGTTTTTGTTGCATTCCAATATGGTGTATCGGGTCAGGTCTGGTACTTGATTGTATCAATTTCTGGTATTTGCCTTCTTCTTTACTTTTCATGTTGTCTCTATTTGACAATTATCAAGCTGCTTTCAAAAAGCATTTAACGTTTCCACGACATGTCTAGATGACTTTCTTAACTCACTTTAGCTAAATGGAATTTGCCACTCATATCTGAATTGGACCAGTCCACTTCTGTTTTAAAAATTGTTCAGTGGTATTTGCCGTTTTTATCCAATTTTAATCAAAAAGATTTGTAAAAAAACAGTAGAGAGACTAATCAGACGCCTAATTCTAGACCATCTGATCTGGATCTGCACTGTGTGGATATGTCCAACATAAAGGATGCTTTGCTTATATGGGTTGGTATTGATAATGCCTATTTCAAACAAATGATTAGTCTGATATATTCCAAATAAGGCATATTTTTAGGTACTGAAGACTTATGCAAATATGTAATAGTTTCATCTAAGATTTATGATAAATGGGAACATTTTAATTTTAAAATTATGATAAATTTCTAACTTCTAGATCGAGATGTTCCTCGCTCGACTTCTTATGGTGTATAAACTTCGCAGCTTATTCGTTTTGTGAGAGTATGTTATAATGCTAGTGATTGCAACAAAAAGATAACAAATTTGCACTTTTAAGTTACTTAAACTTGATTATCAATATCATTACCTTCATGAAGCATAAATATGTTTTTCAGAGTTGATTGATAATTCTAATGCACTTACTTTTGTAACGCGACGTCTGATTGGATAAAGTCAAAAATTTGCGACAATATATCCTGCGATATACTGTCTGAAATAGTTTGACGTCATTAATTATGTCACATCTCGTTAAATGATGTGCGGAATTATGCGGCTTCCAATGCTCCGATTCGAGACGAAACTGCAGATTGAAGTGCATTAGAATGGGGATAACCATATTTTCCGCGGAGCCGTTAAACGTGATTTCCGAACGTATATCCAACAATATACCTCCCCAAATGAAATTTTTGAATACAGTTATCCCCTAAATACAATGTTGGTTTAAAAAGTTTTTTCTGTAATTGACAAAATCAGAGCCAGTATTTTATGGTGATTTAGTTTACAAAATAAAAAGAAAAGGCCTCAGTCTCAATGACGGCCTTGGTCTACATGCAAAACTTTCACCAGTGAGTTACCTTTGGATGGGCCAACGTGGCTCATTGATTTTTAGCTCTGACTATCTGTGAGGCATGAGACCTTTTCTTTGTTTCATCATAGTGTGTATTTGATTAGATTCTCTGTGATGGCGCATTGCATAAGCTAGGAATCCAGCATGTGAACTAAGAATTTTTCTGTGCTTTGATAACAGCAGATTCGTGGTGCGAAGATTTGGCGACATAATATTTAAGCCACCAGTGGCTTCCGTTGCTGGGCGTTCTAAGGTAGTGGTTCATATGATGCTGAATAACTGTTTATTGTTGATGTCATTGTTTATTGTGATTTTGTTTTTGGTGTTTGTTTTTATGCAGTACTTAGTGTTCTTTGTGGTTTTGAAATCATCTAGCTGAGAAAGATACACCTAGTTGCTTCACTTGAATTGTCTTTCTGCTGCCCTGTGTCTGTTAGTATTCCTGTGTGGTCTCATCCTCACAGCGCCCTTGGTTGGTCTGGAGTGTGAGTGTGCTGTGTTTTTGTGGTCATACAGACATTTTGAATAAAGTGTTAAACCGGCAGTTTTATTTTGCAGATCATTTTGTTTCTGTCACTTGGTTTTACATGTTTATTTACTATTTATATCCTAGGCATTTACGCCAAGGGGTACATATACATGTATATAGTTTTTGTCTTTCTATTCGTTCCTTTGTCTGTTAGCATGCTCATTCGTTTGGTCGTCCGTTTGTATGTCCGTTATGGAATATACAACAACTTTCTGGCTATAATTTCTCAGAAAGCATTATTATACTGGTCGCACTAAACCTGGAGGGTTGGCATTAAAATCATGACTCTAGACGCCAGCGTAGCCTGTCCCTGGATTGGATTGGTGATAAAACAAACTATTCTTAAAGTTTTCCAAGTGGTCTATATTTCAGTAACCACATACAATGTAGCGAAAACAATCATCTTTGACATCATAGTTATCCTGGAGGCTGGCTCTATAACTTTAGAACTCAGGGTCTCTGCGTTTGATGGTCAGAAACTATGCCACTTTTGTAATGTGCTTTCTTGTGTTTCTGACTTACGTAAATAGTCAACAAAAAGTAAATGATTATGGCCAAAAAATGCCAATACCACACACTGCAGACCACCCAACGGCACCGGTGGGGAAGAAGCACAGAACTCTCTAACAACCGCATTTAACAATCATGAAGACATTCAAAGTAAAGCAAATAACTCTGTCTGAAGTTCCACAGCGAGATGATTGCTAAAGTAGAATAGTGATATATAATAAAACTAGGGCCTAACAAAAAAACACAAACTATGGGAGCAACAATAAACAATAATTCAACAACAACATTACTATTCTTTAGAAATTATCAATATTTAGACAATTGGTACCATTCATAGTTGGGTTCCACACGACGGCTTCTGACCCTTTCATCGATGCCCTCGAATGGGATTGACGGTCAAAATCAAGGAAATCTTATGGGGTTGGTTTTATTCATTTGCAATTTTACATTTATAGAATCATTCATTTTTTAACAACAGGTACTATTTTGGTCTGACTTTCTCTGTGTGATTTCGGACCTTAGGGTTTATGAACCCAATTTTCGCAAAAAGTCAAAATCCTGGACACCTTCAAAAGTGTCATTCTATTTTATGACTTACATGTATGAAATGCAGGTAAATTGCTGTATTTAGTATTACAGAGAATATATCAAGGGCCGCTTGTCTGCTGTAACCACTCATGCCTCTTGACAGGAATGCGTTATTTAGAAGTTAATTTCTTAGTTCTCAACTAAAACACATGTTGTGGGTACTCACAGGTAAGATCTCAAAGAGACGGTTGTTTTGAGCACCAAACATAAATGTTGAAATTGATGGGTAAGATAAAATCCATACTTTTATGCAAAATATTTTGTTTATTTTTTAGTTATGCCTCTGACCCCGGATAACATGCACAATAGACCTGGCACTGATCACTGAATATGTGATGTTTGATGGAAATCTACCCAATTGGATCAGCGGAGTTGATCTGACAGGCTTTTAAATACTCAAACACGTAAAACTTCTGCAAAGAAGCCAATGTAGCAACATTTTATAAAGAATCGCACATACAGAACTGACAATAATCAGAGAGTTTGTTGAAAGTCCGCTAACCATTATCTAAGGAGATGCGCTTTAATACTGAAACACGCAAAACCTCCGCAAAATATCCTGAAGATATGCGATACAGACCTGTCACTAATTACTCCAGTAACATTTGGTGGAGACATGCCGGCCAGTTTTTTTAAGAGCTCTGTTGATTTGTGAAGTCGGCCGTCCTGGTGGCATGCACAACTAGTACTGTCACTAATAATTCCTGTAGAGTTTGATGGAATTTGGTTACATAGTCTGCTTAGAAACAGTGCAGACAAAGTTCTCTCTTGAAATATTCAACAACACAATGGTCATAAACCTGACAACAATTCCATAAAGCAGCAAATAATGACGGTATCCACAACAAATCCTGTCATTTTACTCCTGTTATGTTTGATGGACATCGGCCCAGCAGCTTTCACGGGGTGTTGATTCGACATCCAAATGGACAGTTGAATAGACGGACATACAGAAGGGTAGAGATACAGCAGCTATTAATGAACTCCATGGTAGGATACATATACATACTTAGATTTAGCAGTAATAGCAAAAAAGCACTGCACTAATCAGACTGTACATGCTTAACTATTTCTTTTTAAAAGCATGTGGCGAAATTTGCTTTATTCATGGGTAATTCCTATGATATTTTATATGGATTCTGCGATTTGGCCTTTTGAGTACAACAGTTTAAATAAAATAAACACAAAAATCAACTTGATACTGTACAACGATTTTATTAGATTGTTCAATTTTATTACACATACCATCAATTCTGGCATAAATGCTACAAAGCATATGAGCCGCGACATGTGATTTCCACAAATGTGGCATTTTGACAAGTGTAGACTCAGATGAGTCTGCGCAGCCTCTTGTTAAGCTTAGAAGCCCCATAATTTGTTCGGTCAGTAGCTTAACAGTCATAGAATATTCAAGCGACCAACAAAGGCTCTGATCAGTCTGCGCGTATGCGCAGGCTGGTCTGAGCATTTGCTGGTCGCACATACCACATTGTTGGAAATGTCATGTCATGGCTCATATACTCGGGTTTTTGGTCTGTTAATGTTCAAAATAAGCCTGCTCAGCTACAGATGTTAGATACAATATTTAAATGTATGTGATAATTCTAGCCACCATACTGACTAACTAGAGGAAATATCAAATGCGCTGATCAAACTGCATGAATGAACACGCTGGTCTGTGCCTTTTTCGTTTGCATGCAACAAACTCCGGTTTTGTTACAGGTATAACTAAAAAGATATTACAGTTAACTCTCTTAAAATAAAATGATATGTATTTGTTCAAAATAGCACATAGTACAAACCCTTATCAGACGTCGCATCATATTGTGTCTCATCTGGCTATAATGTTCTACCTAGAAGGAGGTGATATTTGCATATTGAAAATACTCAGTTTATCCTTACATATATAGAGGATCTTACATTACTGATTATGTTCTTTTGCAATTATTTTAATCAAAAAAGAGATAAAATGCGCGGATTGCCGAGCATTTTTTTCGCAACGAGTTAAATAAATTCAATATTACAGGTGCACAAATGTTAGATACTATGTACCGTTTGACCCTAAAACTACTTTGAAATTTGGCTTTACACTTGAAAACGCTAAGATGTTGCCATATATAGAGGACGTTATTTAGGTCATCAGTACATAACGTTACTGAAATATGTAAACCACTAATGGTTTATCTGTTTCAATGCATGGCCAAGAACGTTAAAAAATATCATTCTGTTTAATAAGACTGTTTAATGTTTTGACTTCAATAGGCAAAGTTGATTCAGTGAAAAAATTGAATGTCAAGCAATCTAATGTTGGCATCTTAGATGAAGGGTCTAAGGTTAATATTGACCTTTGGTACTTATTTACATAGTGAACAATATCTTATTCGAATATAAAGTACGCTGAGATAAATAAATCAGATGCAGAAAACATTAAATTTGAAAAGAATACATATATACGTCTCAGTCTCTCAACTTGAACTTCAAAAGTTTCTGAAATAATTCAAGTATGTATCAAGAGTAATTATGGAGCGTTATACAGTTGTATGTAACAAGCTACAACGTGAGAGTTTAACTATATCCCACTGGTTAGTAACGATTTTCTTCATCTGCCAAAAGTCATTGTTAACAGTTTGAGCCAAACCGTTGGGACAAGGGTGGTATAACTGAATCAGGGTGACCAACGTGCGTCACAGGCATGTGTTTTTTTTTTCAGAAGGCGCACATATATTAAGTGGTTAAAACGTTCAGTTCAGATAAGAGAATTAGCTTGTGGGCCGTACATACATAACAAAGCTCAATATTTCTAATATTATTTTCATGTTTTATCTTTTCATTTACTTCAGGCATTTGCTAGATTACATAAGTAAACCTTGTTTTTCGAATTAATGCGAGACACACTCCACACTCATTAATTAGCGTATGGTTTTTTTTCTTTCATTGTTCCTTACCATCGTATTAATATCATTATAACATTTCGTAAACAAAACAAGCCTGCCTGTCTATTCAAACCAATCCCACTGTTTTTAAAGACCCCTTTTGTTTAAGTTTTCATTGACTCGCGGATGAATAACCCCGTAGTGTGTTCCATATATTAAAAACAAGGTTTTCTTGAGTAATCTCGCAAGCGCCTAAATTTCATGAAAAGATGAAACATTTAAATAAAACTTGAAATTAAATCGGAGTAACTTTGCTTCGCTGTAATTATTATTGAACATGTAGCTCTGTAATGTATGCACGCACACGGAGCTAATTTTCAAATCTGTACCAAGTGTTTGGTTTGTGAAAAAAAAACAGGTGACTGTGGCATACGTTCGCTCCCCTGTGAATGCTGTCTTAAACAATATCGTAATTTTGAAGAATAGAAATCAGCAGATGAAAATAAAGTATGCCCAATTACACAGCATACAAAGTGTTTTACAATCCTTTTCAAATGAGACACTTGTAAATCACTGTTAGCAGAATGGTAGCAATAGGAATCGTTGTTGTTTTTGATAACTTTCCAGCGCTGTTTGAACTGCATGCTGAAAATAAATACGTTTGACCGAATTTGACATGTTTAGCACACGTTAAACGATAAATGAGTGTTTTTTCAACTGTGAAAGCTAAATCAACTTATTTACAGCGGTGTGGTTTCATTAGTAATCGACTAATACTAATTGTATATGAAAACAGCGGATCATATAAGAAAGAAGATAAGGGGTGAATTTTGATTTTAGACTTATTAGTATGATGTTGCACCTGCTCAGCTCAATGCGCAAGACATACTCTCGTTATCAAATTGATTCTGACATGAAGTTGTATACAGCTTTAGGTACAAGGTGAGACCTGGCGCATCTAACATTAAACAGATAACAACATTGAGAGCAATCTGCCACAGTCGACAAAAAGCAAATGTAAAATAAGAAAGTTATAGCAATCCAATATTTAATCATCGATTTTCAATTAAAGATAAAGGGAGCGCAGTGGCTCAGTGGTAGAGTGCTTGACTCGAGACCGAGAGGCCGCGTGTTCGAGCCTCACCGGCGTCACTGTGTTGTGGTCCTTGAGCAAGACACATTTATCCTAGCTTAGTACTGGTTCAACCCAGGAAGACCCGTCCCTGTTTAACTGAAAGATTGTTGATGGGACGTAAAGAATCAAATCAAACAAACAACCAATTCAAGATATGCTGATAGTTAAACAACATTGCATGCTGATAGTTAAACAATATTGCATGTATATCTAAATGACCTACTCTGTGTGCAGATTTTTTTAACGTGAATACATTTCGTATGTCTTACATTTTCTGTCGATTGAAGAGAAGGGGATTGTTTAGGACATCGACGAGTATAAGTGGTATGAGTTTAGACAGAATGATAGAAAGAAACATTCACTGTTCACATGCATTTACATGTAGTTGGTAATGAATGTAAGTTCATGCCAGACCTCTTGATTATAAAACTTTGATCATCCTCATTTCATCTAATTTTAGCAGGAAATGTATCCTGCTCATAAAAGTTTATAAGCAGGATAAAAACAACATCTGAAGGGTTAAAAGCATTATATATATTATTTCAGCGTTTTAAATTTATGAATAAGAGCCCAGGGGTTCAATGGTAGAGTGCTTGTCTCGAGATCTATTGGTTGCAGGCTCGAGCCTGGCGAGAGGCACTGCGTGGTATCCTTGAGCAAGACAATTTATTTTCCTCTTAGAACTTGTTCAACCCAGGAAGACCCATTCTGATATAAAGATTCAAAACAAACAAACAAATTTATGAGCAGTAGAGGTTTCATGCTAGGTTGAGTTTGACAAGAAAGTGTTTACACTATCAGACCAGGCTTTTATGGATAATCGTGCGTGCAAGTTCAAGGAACGCCATAAGTTACTGCAGCGGAATCGCATAAAATTTGAAGAAATCATTTTGACTGAAGCAGTCTGAAACTTGTTTCTATTATTATGGTAAAATATTTCAAAGTTGGATGAGTGGAACCTACGTGACCATTCCCATTCCCACCACTGGAATGATTGCTTTATCTGCTGATAGCGTCAGTAGAAAAGCAATTGTAACTGACTCTTTTCATTCCATTTTGTAAAATATAACCATTAAAACGTTGACCACTCTTGCAGCAGACTACCAATTTTGCGTAATTGTTTATGTTGCTGGGGGTCAAATAAGGCTTGGTATTGCATGTGAATCGTCTGCGGGTCATGTGAAATATTAAGCTTATAGAGCTTTAAGAAAAGCAATAGATTTTTAAAAAAATGTACTTTTCGATAATTTTCTGCGACTTTTGAAGGATAAGGACTAACATTAATTTTACTGACTACTTTTCGTCCTACGCGAGTAATTATGCCCCCAACTTTGAAAAAAAACGAAGGGGCATATTGCTTTGGGCTCGTCCGTCCTTCTGTTTGTCCACCAGTCCGTGTGTCCATTCAAAATTTATTAAGATACAGTTTTGAAATTTGATATATGGATTCCTCATCAAAAATAATTAACACATATTATTTTTAAGTCTGGATTAGCTCCCTTTGTGGAGTTATGCCCCTTTCAAAGGGTCATAGTGATTTTTTGTAATCAAGATATCTCAAAAACTATAACAGCTATGAGCAAACTTGGTCAGGTAATAGAGGAATGGGTAGATAACCTGGTGAAAATTTTGAAAGAAAGTTATTATTTTCTTTAGCTATTGCCCTTTGCAAATTTTGGCATTAAAAACTTTTAATCAAGATATCTCAAAAACTATTACAGCAAGTAGCTTTAAACTTCGTCAGCTGATAGAAGATAATGAATAGATAACCTGGTGAAAATTTAAAAAAAAGTTATATGTTTAGTTATTGCCCTTTGCAAATTTTGGCATGGAAAACTTGTAATCAAGAAATCTCAAAAACTACTACAGCAAGTAGCTTTAAACTTCGTCGGCTGATAGAAGATAATGAGTAGATAACCTAGTGAAAATTTAAAAATAAGTTTTAGTTATTGCCCTTTGCAAATTTTGGCATTGAAAACAGTGGCTTCAAACTTGGCCAGCTGATAGAAGATAATGAGTAGATAACCTGGTGAAAATTAAAGTTATTATATTGCTTTTGAGTTATTGCCCTTATGCAAATTTTGGCACTGAAAACTTGAAATCAAGTCATCTCAAAAAACTATTACAGCAAGTAACTTCAAACTTGGTCAGCTGATAGAAGATAATGAGTAGATAACCTGGTGAAAATTAAAAAAAAAAGTTATTTTATTTTTTCCAGTTAAATTGCCCTTTGCAAATTTGGGCATTGAAAACTTGTAATCAAGATATCTCGAAACCATCATAGCTAGCAGCTTCAAACATGGTCAGTTGACAAAAGATGATGAGCAGATTACCTGCTGAAAATTTTAAAAAAAGTTATTTCATTTTTTTTTAGTTATTGGCCTTTACAAATTTTGGCATTGAAAACTTGTAGTCAAGATATCTCAAAAACTATTACACCTAGTGCCTTTAAACTTTGTCAGCTGATACAGGATAATAAGGAGTTTACCTGGTTAAAATTAAAACAAGTTATTTTACTTTTTTAAGTAATTGCCCTTGGCAAAGGACCTCAGACAGTCTCCTATTCAATCTGCCCAAATTTTGACAGCCTGTGGCTAGGACAATGTAGATTTGACAACTATATTTTTGTGCTTAAATCAAACCCTTTAATTAAGTGTACCTAGGAAAATAAAAATATTTTGAAAATATTGCATAAGTATGCCAGGCCATTAGGATTTGGGGGGGTGGGGGTATTTTTGTAACCAAATTTTATTTCACAGAAAGTCAAAGTTTCGCCGGGTATTCACCTAAATACATGGAAATATAATGTTTGTGGCTTACAACTTGAGACGAAAGTGTTGCGTTTGCATAACAATTCAGGTTGAGAAGATTTCATCACTTCTTCTAAATAAGTATGCTGTCCTTAACCTTTTACAATTACCTGTTGTGTTTCAAGTTCAGCCAGTTTGACATATTCACTCAGGTGTATCATACCTGCATACTTTATACATCAGAGTCTAGATAAACACACTTTTTGAGCTTAAGATTATAAATATTTTCTTACCCATCAGATTTAACCTATAATATGGTGCTTAAAAACCGTCTCATTGCGACGTTTCTTTTGAGTACCCACAACATATGTTTTAGTTGAGAAATAAGACAATTAATTACTAGGTTTCCAATCATGACTGATACATGTCATTGTAAATTATTTTTTGCGTACAGGTTTGTACATATAAGTTCCTAAAAAGGTTTCATGATAGATAGTTTTTGAGCATTTTGGCATCGCCCCCCCCCCTGACCAATTATGCCCTTTTTATATGATGTGTGAAATTTAAAACTACAACGGTATGCAAAAGGATTAGTTTGGTCATGGCGGGGGGGGAGCACTCCAGTAAACCCTTTTCTATGTTCTATATGTTGAATAGAAAAGACAAGGTTTTCAACCCATATTTTTAATAGGAACTTGTACCATGAGAAAAACTTTTTTGCGGATAATTCGAGAGTTGAACCTACTATCTTTTTGATGGATAAACTACGTTTTCTTTGAACCTTTTTCTGGCCATTTTATGGGCAATCCTTCATTTAGACTCTCCGAGGTCCTTTGGGCATTGGAATCTTGTAATCAAGATATCTCAAAAATTATTATAGCTAGCATCTTCAAATATGGTCAGTTGGTAGAACATGATAAGTAGATTACCTGGTAAAAATTAAAAAAAGTTATTTTATTTTTTGCCCTTTGTAAATTGGGGAAAACTTTAATAAAGATACATGTATCTCGAACCATTTTATAGCTAGCAGCTTCAAAATTTGTCAGTTGATTCCTGGGTGAAATTATTTTAGTTCAAATAAGGTCAGGTGATTATCAGTGATAGAGGATGATGAGTAGTATAGCTAGAGGCTTAAAACTTAAGATGACCATTGTGTTATGAACCATTCTTGACAAGCAAAGGGTTAGGGGCATAGTGTTTCATAAACGTCATTTCTAGTTTTAAATTAGCCAGGAGAAGCCTGTATTAAAATGAACCCCCTCTTGACAGATATATACTACTTAACCGCCATCCTATCTACTGTACCTAATCCTGAGAAACCTGCAGCACATTCACATTGAAGTGACGTACACACAGTGTTTGAAAGGAAATCTTGACAATCAACATCATTGGCACATGTCGTCCCGATGACAACATCTGAAATGGGAAATAATTTAAGCTGTGTCATGTGATTTCAAACAATATGGCGTTTTGACAAGTGTGGACTCAGACGAGCCTGTGCAGCCTAAACTCCAAATGGTGTTCAGTCAGTAGCTTAACAGTCATAGAATATTCAAGCGACTAGCAAAGGCTCTTATCAGACTGCGCATATGCGCAGGCTGATCTGAGGCTTTGCTGGTCGCATATACCACATTGTTGGAAATCTTATGCACTGGCTCAAAAAGAAATCATAACAAGAAGTTATAAGTCAATGTCGTGCTGATGCTACGTTCACAGGTCACCGGTATCTTGTATAAGACAAAGGCCAAAAACATGCTTTTGACCTAACCTAAGATTATTACAGCAGGCAATGGTTCTGGTCTAAAGTCAATAAAGGCTTTGACAGTACAACAGATAGAGAATCGATTCACAGACCGATACTGGCCTATACAAAAGACCAAATTAAAGAACTTGAATAACGAAACATTTACAAGATACCTTTTATGAATAGCACATTCGATTTTAGGAACATATCATATATGCGTTAAGACACTCTTTAAACATGCATATGTAGCTATCAATGGAAGCTTGATGTCTAAATGTGGACTAAACCATGCTTGTATATGTAAGACTGTGTGACTTTATAGGTCTACACTGCCCTCATATTTTGCGATAAGTAATAAGTTATCACAAAATGGTACATTAACACTAATCTAACGACAATGAGTACGCTGTATCAATTGGATAAGTTTATCATTGTGTACTTCGATCAGTATTTGTTGATAAAACCTTCATGTTATCCAAATATTGTTGCATGTCGTTTAATGTTGGTGTACAACTGCAATAATTTATTAAATTTATTATATACCTACAAAAATAACCAATTGATACTACCTATTTTTCTACACAAAAATACAAAATCCTTTATAGCCCTACCAGCGTTTTCTGAATCCGTATCACCATCCTACATATTTTACCCACGTCAAACAACTTTGGTTGTTACTGTATTTGGGTAAAACCCAGCAACAAGCAGGAATCTATTTCAAATATCAATTGTGTCATTTTTTCACTGTCCCTTCGTTTAAAACTTACTCAAAAGAAAGACACATCGGTTGTGTGCACCTTTGACGTCACAAATAACGTCATATATATGTGATGCCGTTGCATAATTATCTTCCATCCACCACCGGAACAGGAGGATCAAGAGGTACAAAAATGAAAAAATATAGAAAAACACAATAAATTTGGTACCAAAAATGTTTCTTACAGTCTAATTAAGAAAACAAGTACCCACACTTTATGCTTTTTGTTCATTTATAAGAAATTTACAGACGTTTGAAATTCTGAGGTGGACTCGAGGAAGAGGATTTTCAAAATGGCGATCTTCTAATTCTTTCAGCAGATTACTACTTGGGTAAAAATTAGAGGTGTCATCATGCCACATCACATAGAACTGACGTAGTATTTTTCCTTACATTTGTGCAAATGAATGTATTTTATTGAATCGTTCTGGACTTGTTGTTGTTATTTTTTGTAGGTATTTAATAAATACATAATTACTTTAGTAACTTGATCTGAAAAGTTGGTTCATGTCTCTAGTGATCTGGCTATTTCTGGCGCATTCAAGAGACGTGATCCAACCTATCGGATCAAGTTACTGAAGTAATATTGTGTACGTATTGTATATTTTCTGCCATTGTATCAACAAAAAATATGACAGATAATTCTGACAAAATAATTTATTACATGACTTTACGTCTGGGAGTGATATAACGGCATGCAACAAAGTCAATAATCCACTAGTGGTTTTCAGATTTAATAACGTTACCTAATGATGTTTATTATAACGCTGTGTAAAAGATGGCAAAATCTTGACGTTTTCACGCCAAAAATGATATTTTTAAGTAATTTCTAATGTATTGTGATAAATAGAATCTATCATTCGTGCTGCTGTATTATTGAATTTATTAAACTCATTCCCGACTCGTTTAAAAAATGCAATAAAACACCAGCACACAGTGTAAGATCCTCCACAAAATGGGCCTCATCGCGACAAAACTGGTCGGGGGTGAGGGGGGTTGCGAACTACAAAGGCGAAGACCAGCCTGTGCATCCGTGCAGACTGATCAGCGCCTTTGTTATTCGCTCTTTGGAAAGTATCAAATCTAAGCTTGTTTTAGGCGAAATTTTAGCATTCTAGCTAGTCTCTAACGCTGAGAAGACTGGCTTGAGTCTCGCTATATATGATCTGTCTGATCAAAGCATTTGTTATTTGCCCCCATGAGAGTATGGTTCTTGTTGTTAAGGCTGCTACATTCCAAATTCCAATAGTCTAGCTAGTCTCTGTTATTGGAAAGGTCTGATTAAACCTTTACCTGTTGGTACACCTGGAAGACAGATTTCATCTCGCATCCGGGCCAAAATGTTAATTTGATAATTGATAGAGATATCCCAAACAGTATTTTATAACAGTCATTGTAGCTTTAAAATTTACCTGTACAGGTAGTTCCTGTATATCCATTGACGCATGCACATTGTGATGATGAACACATAGTATTAGCCAATACATCAGTGCATTGTGAGATTGACGTACATCCCATGCCAACTACAGCTGAAACAGTTACAGAAGAAAATATTTAAGTTTGTTTACAACTGCAGGAGCCTATTAAATGACTTGTACATTTGATGCAATTGTAACGATTGTTTGAAGATGAAAACTATGTCCCTAAATCATAAATTTAGTGACGTAGGTTACCAAGTGCCCTGGTACTTCTCTGTTTTAGAACTAAATTGAGTATTGCATTTGTCAGTGTCTGATAGCGACAGCACACTTTACATTCAAAGATTTGGGAAACATTTCCAATATATCACTGATAGAGAGCCAAGAAAGATATGTTTGTCAATTTTAAGATGTCAAAGGTCAGCAACATCTAATCATAACTATTCATGTGTCATTGCTGTTGGTGTGCATGTTTGGTCAAAATCCACCAATTGGTTAAGGAAAAGAAAAAAAACAAAATTCTGATTTTACAGTCTTTATATTATAGTGACATCGCTAATTAGGTCTAGGTCACAAGAGCTAATGCCATATTTTGTCCAAACGCTACAATACATTAAGTTGGTTAAAATGTGTTTTTCGTTTCCAAAATAGGTTTTAGACAAAGATTTCTGGTAAAAGATATTCAATGCAATTTCATGATACTAAAATTAGGAGATAGAGTGGAGATGCTGCTGATTTTTACAGTCATCATATCATTTTTTTTCGACATTTTGTAAATTTAAAATAAAATCTTATTTTCTAGTCAGTGTTCATAGAAGTTTGATATTTTACTTTTTGACAGTGTCATTATTCGTTTCTACCTAGAACACACTCATTTTGAAAGTTTGCATAAAAGAGGAGTAAACATGTCGTTAAATATGCATAGAACGCAACATGGGCTAACACAGTGTAACAAAATATTACAAGACGTTGAGGTTTGATTGATTATGTAGTAAACAAACAAAATCCAACGTAAAATGCCCCAGTTCGCACTATGTAGCGTTACCTTGACGACAGCTGTAGCGCACGTAGACGACTAACATAAACTATACTAAACAAAAGTGAAAACGCTACACCTGAATTGTTTGCCATCTATATACAAAATTATGCTAAACAAGAAAGCAATGGAAAGCGTATCTAAACGTTCAAATACTGGGTAATGCATAACAGTAAAAGTTTTAGGGATGTTGTCACGAGGAAACACTTGAAAGCCATTTAAATGTGACAGGGGTCCATTTTTTCAGGTTGCCAATTTGAACGGAAATTTAACACCATTTAGGCCTTCAGCAATCCACTACCTACGAGATCCGACTGCACGAAATGATAGTCTAGACATGTGACAACCAGAAATGTGAAGGACTTATCTGGAGTGTGTTTTGATCGTTTAGAAAAGCAATCTTAAAAGGGGATTTTCACTCAAATTGCAAAGTTAAAAAATTTAACACTGAAATCGCGATAGGAAAATCAATGTGTTGTTGCATCTTAGTATGAGGACATTACTAGTCGAGAAATGGTAGAAACAACGTGCTGAGAGGTCTACCTGATTTGGCAAAAGAAAATTATCAAAAATCGTGATAAATCGAAGATTACAAAACATTTAATATTCCCTATTTGTTTCTGTCAAAGGGAGATAATTTTCAATATTTTACAAATTCGCTTAATTCGAAATTGATTTCTGAGCTTGTTTCAAGTGATTAAGCAGTTTTCTTGTGTCTTTATGCAATACAATTAAGACAAATTTTGATAAGCATAACAATTTTAATTTGCGCAGGCGCAATAGCAAATTTCATTGAATAAAGCTTTAAATGCAATTCTCTGTAATCACTTAAATTTTTACATAGGGTCATGGCACGCATAGTCACCGATTTTGCTGAAACTTTCCTATCTTGGTCATGGTGACCCAAAACCAAGCAATCAACACTCCTTTCATCCATATGCATGCCCGTTGCCATGGAAACGGCGTATGAACATTTTGGCTAAAAAGGTGACAAAAAATCACTGAAAATTGATGGATTTCCCAATGAAATCATTACTTTAACGTTTACCAAATGCCACCAATGATCCATATGTACGAATATATAACACATCTTGGTTAGAAATAAACAATCAAAATTACATTTGGAAAACCTCTGTTTTTATCCATGCTCTGCAAAGTGGTCGGGGTTTCAGAAATTGGACAAATGTGATTTTTGAGCATTTTCAAAGGACATTTTCATATTGAGTGCGGTCGGTTACAAATATGCCGGCATATTCCAGAAATATAACAAGGTTTCCATATTTGATATATGTAAAGACATGTTTGGGAAAGTATGGTTCCTGAAGCGTTACCATAGCAACAATCAATGTACCGTCACAAAAAGCAAATTTATCTGTGACTGTATTTCTGATCTCATAAAAATCTGCTGAAGGGACATATCTGATTTTTAAATGTGGAAATATGTTCCTTATTAAGATAATGTACCGAAAATAACGTATTATGTTGTAAGTGACCTGCTGAAGGTCAAGGTCAAAAATAGTAAGTGAGTATGATCAGGAAATACCACAATCACAAACTGCAGACAACCCCGTGGCACCGCCAGGAAGAGCCGCTCAACCATCACGAGACACCAAGAAGACAAATTAAGCAAAGCAATCAGCTCTCTCTTCCCCATCAAGATGATTGCAATACTAGAATGGACATAAAGCAACGTACAACAATACATAGAACAATTACAGACTCCCACAATGGGAGTAACAATAAACAAAAAGTCAACAACAACAGAACCACCGCCTTAGAACGGACAGCAGCCTAAGCCACTGGGGGGCTTAAATGCATTTTACTGGAACAAATCTTCGCCCTAGATTCTGCTGTTGTTGAAGTACAAGAAATATTCAGCTCGCATGGAGGCCATCTAACTAATGCAATGTATCATCATGGAAAACACTCTGATCAAATTAACTCTCCATGATGAAACAAAGAAAAAGGCTCATGACTCACAGATAGTCAGAGCTAAAGAAAACTTCAAGTTGAGCCACGGTGGGTCCAGCTACAGATAAGCATCAGGCACATACCCACCGATTAAAGCTTTACGTCAGAGCCGTCATAGAGTCTGAGGCCTGACCCACCGTCGTGCAATTAAAGAGGAAACCATAGCTATAAACCGTGATTGGGTTTAAAACTAGGCATGCAGACTGTCGCATGATATCCAAATTATATCCAACCCTTATATAACGTTTTACTATCTTTTTGAATTGATCACTAAAATTAGGTTTTCCAACAATTCGTTTGAATTCATAGACTAAATCACCATAAAATATAGGGTCTGATATGCCTTGTTGCAGAAGAGTGTTTAACCCAATGTTGTATTTAACAATTAACTCTGAGTGTCTGTAGTAGAATTTAGAAGATGCTTTTCGAATTTTATGATATCTATAACCTTGTTTTAATAATTTAGCAGTTAAAAATAAGTTTCTGTTGTTGAAGTCATCAACATTAGAGCACACTCTAGCAAAACGAATAAGCTGAGAAATATATACACCATAGGAAGGAGAGCGAGGATAATCTCCATCAAGAAATGGGAAATTTACTATTTCAAAATTAAAATCATCCCGTTTATCATAAATTTTTGAAGAAACTATGCCATTTGTTATTGACAAGTTCAAGTCCAAAAACGGAGCTTCAGTATCAGAAGAATTCGCCTTATTTAACTGAAGTTCAGTGGGATATATCTGACCTACCATTTGTTCAAAATAAGGATTATCAATATTAAGTAAGTCATCTAAATATCTGGAGGTAGAATTAAAAGCTTCAATAATATCAGCTTGATTATTGTCTGAGAGAGATAACATAAAGTCTCTCTCATAACAAAACAAAAACAAATCTGCAACAAGAGGAGCACAATTAGTACCCATTGGAATACCGACAATTTGTCTATATAATTTTGAGCCAAATCTTATAAATATATTGTCCAAAAGATAATGGAGCGCATCACACATTTTCTGACATGACCACAATTTATATCGTTTAGGCTGTTCAGAAGTAAAAAAGGCATTTTTATCATTACAAGCCAAATACAGTGAGCCCTCTCTGTTAAATGTTTGTTCAATTAATTCTGTTAGTTTTTCTTTTATTAGATTATGAGGCAATGTAGTATAGAGAGTAGAAAAATCATATGTAGACAAACCAGATGCTAGAAAACCTCTAGACTTCAATTTATTAAGAATTTCACCTGAATTTTTAATAGACCAAAATAAATTTTTACCGTTTCTTTCATAAACTGTTGTGCAATATTTAATGACATGGTTTTTAATCGCAGCGAGGCAAGAAGTCAAAAGAATAGACAACTCAGTAGTTGAACATGCACTAGAATTAGCAATAAAACGTGACTTATAGGGTCGTTTATGAAGTTTAGGTAACCAGTATAATGCAGGAAGCTTGCTATGGTCCTCATCAACAAACAACCCAAACTTAGCTGCCATATGGCATCGATGCCTATCAACGATAGACGTCTCATCAAGCCTGTTATGTTCATATGTTTTGGCAGTGCTAAGTTCTTTTTTAGGGTGTTAATATAGTATCTTTTTCAAACGACCACAACATTGTTAGCAGCCTTATCTGCGGGGGCCAAAACAAACTTCCTATGGAATTCCTGGATCTCTTTCTTCAAGTGTCTAAAATTGAATTTAGGTTTAGGTGGTAGAAGATCTAGATTGTTGCAATAAAATGAAATTCTACCATCAATAATTTTAAAAATATTTAGTTTCCAACTATTTAAGGCATTAGACTCAACATGCTCTCGTTTACACCAGCGATTACAAAATTCTTGTAAGGCTCCTGCAATTTCCTCACGACATGATTTGAAGTCTATTTGCACAGGAAATCTATATTTAGGTCCCTTACATATAATAGACCGAATTCTTGAATCAGTTATGATTTTTAAATCCCCTGTGACTATATGACCAGCAGGTTGATAGCAATACTTAGAGTCTATACTTAGAAGCAAGAAACTGACTTATAATGAGCAATTTTGCCACATATTTAGGTCTATTTCTCTATTATTTGATGTGACTTGGTTTGTAAATTTAGTCTTCTTATACACAGCTACACTGCCTATTAAAATGAAACAATTTTATCCTCCATATTACCTCAAGGTCAAGGTCAATGAATTTTTAATATTTTTGGTTTTAAATTGGAGATATTGACACTATTCGTTAACCAATTTCTTTAATTCAGTTATATTAAGCTTCTTCTTTTAGAAATATGCTGCACAGTATAACATTGTTAAAATAACGTGACGATATGCCATAGTTATAAGTTTGAAGGTCAAGGTCAAGGTCACAGAAACCAGAAATTACCATAATATGAGCGATTTTCGCACATATTTAAGTAAATTTCTCCATTATTTGATGTGGTTTGGTTTGTATATTTAATCTTTACATAAGCAACTACAATGCCTTTTAAATTGAAATAATTTTATCCTCCAAATTACTTCAAGGTCAAGGTCAAGGTCACTCAAACTTTAATTTTTTGGCTGTAAATTGGAAATATTGACACTATTTGCAAAACCAATTTCTTTATTTCGAGTATGTTGAACTTCTTGCTTAAGAAATGTGTTGCACGGTATAACATTGTTAAAACAACACGACAATATGCCTAAATTTGTCATTTTAAATGTCAAGGTCAAAGAGTAAAGAAATTGGCATTAATTGGGAGATTTTCACACATAATATTTTTGGTCATAAATTGGAGATATTGACAATATTTATTAACTGATTTCTTTATTTTAGTTATGTTAAGCTTCTTCCTTAAGAAATATGCTGCGCAGTATAGCATTTGTAAAGATATCATAAGAATATGCCTTAAATAGGTATTTGAGCGTCAAGGTCAAGGTCACAGAATAGATAAATTTACATTAAATGAGCGATTTTCGCACATATTTTAGACTATCTCTCCATAAATTGGTGTGATTTTGTTTGTATATTTAATCCTTATCTACACAACTGCAATGTATTTAAGCTAAAAAAGTTTAATCCTCTAGATACCTTTAAGGTCAAGGTAACTGAAACTTTAATATTTTTGTACATAAATTGTTGGAAAAAATACAATATTTGATAACCGATTTCTTTTTTTTTCAATTATGTTTAGCTTCTTTCTCAAGAAATATCTTTCTTTTTTTTATGGTTTGTCTTTCTTTTTTAAGAAACATATTTTCACAACAGCAGCCATAGACAACATAGATCATAACCCAACAACTACAACAGTCACCGCTTCTTTGCATGGGACAAGTGTCTCACCAGGTTACAGTCTGTAGTCTCTACAAACTTTAAAAAATAGTAGAAAAAGTAGGATATAATATGGATGTAAATGAGGAAATATGGATAATGTACCGAAAATAACATATTATGTTGTAAGTGACCTGCTAAAGGTCAAGGTCACAGAAGCAAGAAATTGACTTAAATGAGCAGTTTTGCGTATATTTAAGTCTATTTCTCCATTATTTGACGTGACTTGGTTGGTATATTTAATCTTCTTATACGCAGCTACACTGCCTTTTAAATGAAAACTTTTATCCTCCATATTACTTCAAGGTTAAGGTCAATGAAATTTTAATATTTTTGGTTTAAAATTGGAATTATTGACAATATTTGTTAACCAATTTCTTTAATTCATTTATGTTTAGTTTCCTCCTTTAGAAATATGCTGCACGGTTTAAGATTGTTAAGATAACGTGACAATATGCCTTTATTATCAGTTTGAAGATCAAGGTCACAGAAGCCAGAAATCACTATAAAATGAGCGATTTTCGCACACATTTAAATCTATTTTTCGAGTATTTGATGTGATTTGGTTTGTATATTTAATCTTTACAACAGCAACCGTAATGCCTTTAAATCAGAAATAATTTTATCTTCCGTATTATTTCAAGGTCAAGGTCACCACTTTAGTTGCCATATTTTTGGTTGTAATATGGACATATAGACAATATTTGTTATCCAATATCTTTATTTCAGTTCTGTTCAGATTATTTCTTTAGAATTATGCCGTGCAGTATAACATTGTTTAAATAGCATGACAATTTGTTTTAATTATCAAGTTGAATCTCAAGGTTAAGGTCACAGAAGCCAGAAATTACCGTAAAAAGATAGGTTTTAGCTTATATTTAAGTTTATTTCTCCATTATTTGATGTGATTTGGTTTGTATATATAATTTTATATACTCAACTACAATGACGTTTAACCTGAAATAATTAAATCCTCCTCATTATTTCAAGGTCAAGGTCAATGAAATTTTTATATTTTTGGTTTTAAATTGGAAATATTGACAATATTTGTTAACCAATTTCTTTGTTCTAGTCATGTTTAGTTTTTTTCTAAAATTCTTCCTCTGACAGTATATGTTTTCATATATCAAGGGAAACATGACGCCATAAGCCACATCACTTGTGATTGGTCAACTTAGCAGCTAAATTTTGTACTTTATACCTCCGTCTTAATGTGTTTAAGTAGAACAGGTAAACAAGAATCTGATAACTATTAGAAAAGGAATTGAGATGACCATTTTTCAATTGACAGTACTCTCAGAAATCATCTTTTACGACTACGCCGAAAACTTACCATGTATCTGATGATATAACTCTCAAATGAAATTATTGACAAAGTTTCAAGCTCCTAAAAGAGTTTGAAAGAGTTTACATATTTTTAATTGACCAAACGCCTAACTTGGATACAAGTCATAAACATACAAACAATATAAACCTGAAACCAACATACTGAGGAAAATTTCAATATTTTATTATATGATGTCAAGACTGGGAGTGATATACAAATGTATTAAAATTGATTTACCACTAGTGGTTTTACACATTTGGTCAATGTCAATTTAATATGATAGATGTCCATAACAGCATCAAAGGATCTTACATGAGTGCTCATTTTTAAATCAATTTATTAAAAAAAAATATTGAAAAGGGATCAACTGTATGATTTGTTAAACAGTCAATAGGTTTTCACTAAAATTAAGAAATTCATTAGTTTAGAATCATCAATGTTAGATTCTGTTTATGACATGACTTTGAAATTACCAAAGATCATATTTTTGAGGTGGAACCGTCATTATATTATGCTAAAGATCTGTAAACCACTAGTGGTTAATCAATTTTATTGCATAGCGTTATATCAATCCTGACAGAATGTGTGTGATAGACTGCAAAAATCTTGAACAAATAAAATTGTTTAGTTTGAGAAGTATTTTTGCTTTGTATACCAAGAGTGAATATCAAAACAATATCACACTAAATTACGAATAAAGAACTTAACTATTAGCAAATGGCTGAATTTATGTTAATTTTAGCTTGTGACCTATTTTAGGCACATAGTCATGTTTTACCAGTATTGTACTATGCTAGATATTTCTAAAGGCAAAAGCTAGACATAACTGGAATAAAGATGCTGTCAATTCTTTCTTTGTATGACAAAATATGTAAAAATTTCAGTGAATTTGACCTTTAAGTTATGTGATGGATAAAATTATTTCCATTTTAAAAAAGTAAGAAAGAGGGCAAAGATCAGGAATCGATACAATCAAGCACCACACCTGACCCAGGATGCCAATGGGAAAGCGACAACGTCACAATTAGTCATCACAAACGAGAGCCAAGAGTTCAGCTCTTTCCCAGCAGGTGACCACAAGGCATCAACAAACAAGACGTGCATGAAAGCATAACAAAACAAGACAGAAATAACATACATGATCCACAAAATAAGCATCGCCTTGGAAGGGTCAGTAAAAGTATTTTACTGGAGGGCTTAAACCAGTTTAACGGTGCACCAACCTCACCTTTAATTCAGATGTGAATCAAGACACATAGATGTTTTGTTTACATGAAAGACCCCTAACTTATCAATGCATTATCTCCTATTAATTTTTTTAAAGAACATATAAATCACGGTATAAAAAGGAGATGAAGCAAATGTAAGGACTCAAAAGTAAATAAAACTGAATACCGGAGCAAAAGAAATCCAACAGGTAAACCCCGGTGGGCCTGACAACAGCCAAAGCATCAGGCCCCTACCATCTCACCAATACATAAGTCTTTAAGTTGGAACCGTCATAGAGTCTGAAGTCCGACCCACCGGCGTGCAATTAAACAGGAAAGCAAAGTTGTCAATTGTGATTGGGTTGACCACCAAGCATGCAGTCTGCTGCAATACATAAATGTTATAGCCAAATTTTTTATAATGGGAAATTATTTCAATAAGCACGCTGAAAAATTATTAGAGCCAACAATCCTCTTCAATTTATACACCAAGTCACCATAGAATTCAGGTTCAAAAGTCCTTGGTGCAAGAGAAATTTAAGTCCAATTTTTAATTTAGATATCAAATCAAAGTATCGTCTATGAAATTTAGAAAAGGTTTTGCAAAGTTTATGATACCGATAGCCTTGTTTAAGAAGTTTATGAGTTAACAATTTATTGTGAGTGTTGAAGTCAGCAACATAGCTAGATGCTCTAGCAAAGCGAATGAGTTGAGAGATATAGACTCCATAGGATGTAGAGAGAGAGGAACATCACCATTTAAAAATTGGAAAATGACCATTTCAAAATCAAAGTCGTCACGTTTATCATAGATTTTGGTAGAAACAATATCATTAGAAATTGACAAATGCAAGTCTAAAAAGGCGGCTTCGGTATCAGAGGTATTAGCTTTATTAAGTTGGAGCTCTGAAGGGTATATTTGACTTATCATAGTGTCAAAATAAACATTATCAATGTTTAAAATATTATCAAAATATCTGGATGTAGTGTTAAAAGCATCAATAATCATCAGGAAGAGACATCATAAAGCCTTTTTCATAACAAAAGGATAGTTGTGTAGATAAAATTAAAGATACAAATCAAATTAAACCAAATTATGGAGAGATAGCCTAAAATATGGGTGAAAATCGCTCACTTTATTTCATTTTTTTATTCTGTGACCTTGACCTTGGTCCTCAAATTCCTATTTAAGGCCTATTGTCATGATATCTTAACAAATGCTTTACTGCTCAGCATATTTCTTAAGGAAGAAGCTTAACATAACTAAAAAAAGAAATCGGTTAACAAATATTGTCAATTTCTCCAATTTATGACCAAAATTATTATGTGTAAAAATCCCCCATTTTATGCCAATTTCTTCACTCTTTGACCTTGACCTTTAAAATGATAATTTAGGCATATTGTCATGTTATTTTAACAATGTTTTACCGTGCAGCATATTTCTAAAGCAAGCAGTTCAACATACACGAAATAAAGAAATCGGTTTGCAAATAGTGTCAATATTTCCAATTTACAGCCAAAAATATTCAAGTTTAAGTGAACTTGACCTTGACCTTGAAGTAATATGGAGGATACAATTATTTCAGTTTAAAAGGCATTGCAGTTGCTTATGTAAAGAATACATATAAAAACAAAACCACATCAAATAATGGAGAAATAGACTTAAATATGTGCGAAAATCGCTCATTTTATGGTAATTTCTGGCTTCTGTGACCTTGACCTTGTCCTTCAAACTTATAACTATGGCATATTGGCACGTTATTCTAACAATGTTATACTGTGCAGCATATTTCTAAAAGAAGAAGCGAAATATAACTGAATTAAAGAAATTGGTTAACGAACAGTGTCAATATCTCCAATTTAAGACCAAAAATATTAAAAATTCATTGACCTTGACCCTGACCTTGAGGTAATATGGAGGATAAAATTGTTTCATTTTAATAGGCAGTGTAGCTGCGTATAAGAAGACTAAATTTACAAACCAAGTCACATCAAATAATAGAGAAATAGACCTAAATATGTGGCAAAATTGCTTATTTTAAGTCAATTTCTTGCTTCTGTGACCTTGACCATGACCTTCAGCAGGTCACTTACAACATAATATGTTGTTTACGGTACATTATCTTAATAAGAAACATATTTCCCCATTTAAAAATCAGATATGTCCCTTCAGCAGATTTTTATGAGATCAGAAATACAGTCACAGATAAACTTGCTTTTTGTGACGGTACATTTATTGTTGCTATGGTAACGCTTCAGGAACCATACTTTCCCAAACATGTCTTTTCATATATCAATTAAGGAAACCTTGTTATATTTCTGGAATATGCCGGCATATTTGTAACCGACCGCACTCAATATGAAAATGTCCTTTGAAAATGCTAAAAAATCACATTTGTCAAATTTCTGAAACCCCACTTACTTTGCAGAGCATGGATAGAAACCGAGGTTTTCCAAATATAATTTTGATTTTTATTTCTAACCAAGATGTGTTATATATTCATACATATGGATAATTTGTGGCATTTGGTTTATTCTAAAGTGATGATTTCATTTGGAAATCCAGCAATTTAAAGTGATTTTTTGTCACTATTTTAGCCAAAATGTTCATATGCCGTTTCCATGGCAACGGGCATGCATATGGATGAAAGGAGTGTTGATTGCTTGGTTTTGGGTCACCATGACCAAGATAGGAAAGTTTCAGCAAAATCGGTGACTATGCGTGGCACAACTTTTTAAGTGGTTACAGAGAATTGTTCTTAAACACTTAAAGGAGCATAACTCATACATCAAACGAGACAAATTGGTGGATCATCAACGAATCGTTTGCTGGATGTCTGGGCAACAATATTAAGCATTAGTAAATACTTTTTGTCCAATACTTTCTCATAAAATATAGATAATTGTAGTGTAGCGTTTTCACTTTTGTTCAGAATATATTGTGATGGATCAACTGCATATATGTTGCAGTATTAAATGCTGAATTTAAAGCTCTATTGATCAAACGATGTAGAAATGGTGACTATTTTCCGCGCATTTGTTGATCACCCCTCGTAAGTTAAGAAGATAGAGTGCTAACTTTACTGACATTGCAGAGTCCATATTTCAGTTCAAGAGATAATTAAGGTGTAGATTTACTTTTTGGAGAAAAAAATGTGATATTCATTGTGTTGGTGTGACCTTGATAGTTCAATTAAAGGGCATTAAAATTTAATATTGTTTTGACCATATAATGTACATGTACCAATTGCTGTTACGTGCAAGCATAGGCAAAATTTGTTAATTAGCCAGTGAATAGAGTGCATATATGTCTGTTGTAGTCTGTATAGGATTTTGATATTTGAAAAGCTCTTTCAACAATTAAATGCAAATAAAAATCAAAGTTTTTGGTACAGTTATTCGTAATGGACTGCCAACGTTATACAGTACTGTACGCACGCATTTACACACACACACACGCACGTACGCACGCACGCACACACACACACACACACACACACAGTATAATGCTCTCTGGATCTTCCATACCAAGGAACATAAAACAATATGTGAAAAGTATTTAAATGTACACTGAAATCAACATCAGTTTGCACACCTGTAATGCTCAAACGCATATAACAGTTTGAAATAATTATAGATTTTTCATTACTCTAATGGATAAACTTATAAACAAGTAAAAATTGCTATTATCAAACTATGAATGTTCTACCATTTTCTAACTAACTAATTACTCATCAAGAAAGTGATACTAATGAATGCCAACAAATTGTGTTGTGGTAATCTGCAATTAGAAAACTAAGTTGAAAGTATTGATAGTAGTTATATCATTTCAGTAACCTAAACAGATTCAAACTTCAACAATGTCATCGATAGTTAGAACTGGTTCAGTCCTGGAAGACCCCTCCCGACATAACTGAACAAGTGTTCACAGAGACGTAAAGAATCAAATTTAACAAAAACCAACAACAACAGAAACCCACCTCTAAGAGCTGACAGCAGTCGATGCTATCGGGGGAGGGGTTTGGGGTTTACAGGTCAAATAATCGACCTAGTTTTGGCTGTTTATGAAACACACAGAGAGACACCAGAACACAGACAAAAGCTTTAAGTATAATCAAAGCAAAGCAATCAGATGCCTCCCCTTCAGCGATGCTATTGCTAAACTAAAAATGACACAAAGAATCATATCAAACAAAGCAAAAATCGCATAAACAAATAAGCATTCTCGTGCACTTTATTTTGTTTCGCAATATCTGATTGGATAACATCAAAAGATTTGCGACAGTATATCCTGCGATATACTGCTGGAAATAGTTTGACGTCATTAATTACGTCACATATCGTTGGATGACGTGCGGCTTTACTCCAATTTGAAACGAAACTGCAGAAGTGCATTAGAATGGGGATAACCATATTAAAAATTTCATTTGGGGAGGAATATCGTCGGATATACGTTCGGAAATCCCGTTTTAATGCTCCGCTCGGGCGTCACCGTAAAACTAAATGTCCGACGATATACCTCCCCAAATGAAAATTTTGAATACAGTTATCTCCTAAATAACAATGAACTAGCAACAAACAGCAGAACCAAGTAAAACTATACCGATTTAATGTGCTTTCGGCTTGTTTCTAGTACAAACAACAACAAAAATCAGTGTTCCTCTCTTAGCGGTACATTGCAAGCCGCACATATTGCATGCCAACTGGCTAGAATGATTGACGGAACTGATAACATCAAATTTCAGACAGCGTATCCCATCTCAGGATTAACCGTCACAAGCTACTTACGTTTGTCGCATTACGTTAGTATGTTCATTATAAATAGCCAATGTTAGGCTTATGTCTAGCTATACTTACCTGTACAAAGGAAACTTGCCTCTGTATACCCGCTATTGCATCTACACTGGCCTGCACATGCAGCATTGGACGGACACTCATCTGTATTATCACATGCTGTCGATCCATCAACTTTTACTGAAAAGACAGCAGCATATATTCGCAACGTCACTCTTATAGGTTGTCAGAGATTCAATTTTTTTTGTCTTTTTTTTAAAAAAAATGTATCTTTTAATTAGACACTCCTGTCATCCTGTGCTAGGCGCTAATGGTATTTTCCCAAAATATTCAGACACACGCCCTAAATATTCAGACACATTTGATTTCTGCCTCAAATGGAACCCTTATGATAGGGAGCAGGGTGATTGAAAGGTGGCAAGAAAATGAAAGGCCATACAGACCTTGAGTATATATTACTGTCCCTTATTTAGGTCTGATCAAAGTCTGTGCTGTTCAACTCTACCCAACTGTCTGAATATAGAGGGTAGGTGCAGTAATGCTTTGATTGTACGCTTATATACTGTTTCTTTAACCTTTCCTGTCCTTTAACACATATTACATGTATATCACAGCCGGGGGGGGGGGGGCACCAATTAGCATGTTTTACCTAACATGTGGGTGTACTCAGTGCAACTGTAAGGTTGAATATGGTTATTTTATGTGTCTTAAAAATCACAAAAACTCACCAACAAATAAAATGGTCAAGCTATAAGAACCCTTTAGACAAATAAAACCAGACTACTGAATGGTTCCTTCACGGCTGTTTAAACTGTTTCAAAACAGCTTTTGAAATTGCATGAAAGGTGCATGAAAGGGGTGAGCTAGAAATACAATCAACCAATAAAATACCTTTACTGTAGTTTGTAAGGCATGCAGAGGGATGGCCCTCCCCGACCCTCTGTTTGTCAGATGACGGGGAGAATAAAGTGTAAAAAAAAATACCTTTTCAAAAGCAGGAAGACAGTTAAAGTAAAGCAACCAGCTCTCTCTTCCTCACCAAGATGATTGCAAAACTAGATAGACACAAAAAGTAAGTGAGTCAGATCAGGAAATACCATAATCATAGACCAACTCAAAGCACCGTGGGGAAGGGCCACAAAACATTTACAGTAACAAGACATTCGAAAAAAAAGCAAATCAACAAGCTCTTTCTTCCTCGTCAAGCTGATTGCAAAACTAGAAAGGACATAAAGTAATTAATACCAAAACAAAGATCAACACAGACCCTCCGCCCCCGAAACAATGGGAGGTACATTAAACAATAGATCATCAACAACAGAACCGCCACCTTAGAACGGAAAGCAGCCTAAGCTACCAGGGGGGCTTAAATGCATTTTTGCTGGCGCCAAATCTATATCCTACTCTTTTATACCGTTTAATTATCTTTTATAACTAATTACTAAAACTAGACTTTCCAACTAGTCTTTTAAAATAAACTAAATTACATACAATACAGGTTCTGATATGCCTTGTTGCAGAGAGTTTTTGAACAAAAAATTGTATTTAACAATCAACCTTGAGTGTATGTTATAAAATTTAGAAATAACTTTACGAAGTTTATAGTATCAATAATATTTGATTCTGTTGTTGAAGTCATCAACATTAGAACATCCTCTCACAAAGTGAAATGTATACACCATAGGAAGGGAAGCGAGGAACATTTCCATCCAGAAAAGGAAAATTTCAAAATTAAAAATCGTCCCATTTATCATAAATTTTTGATGAAGTTATGCCATTTGTTATGGAGAAGTACAAGTCCAGAAAAGGAGCTTCAGTATCTGAGGAATTCGTCTTATTTAGATGAAGTTTGGTGGAATATATCTGACTTAACATTTGTTTAAAGTAATGATTATCGATATTAAGCAAGTCATCTAGATATCTTGATGTAGTGTTAAATGCTTCGACAACATCTGCTTGATCATTGTCAGAAAGAGACAACAAAGTCTCTCTCATAACAAAACAAAAACAAATGGGCAACAAGAGGAGCACAATTAGTACCCAAAGGAATACCTACGATCTGTCTATACACTTTTGAGCCAAATCTTACAAGTATATTGTCCAAAAGATAATGGAGAGCGTCACAAACTTTCGGACATGACCACAATTTAAATCTTATAGGTTGTTCAGAAGTAAAAAATGCATTTTTACACGACAAATGATGTGTGCCCTCTCTGTTAAAAGTGTGTTCAATCTATTCAGTATTTTTTCTTGATTAGATAATGAGGCAATATAGTATAGAGAGTAGAGAACTCATATGCAGACACACCAGATACTAGAAAACATTTAGATTTTAATTTGTTAAGACTCTCATCTGAGTTTTAATAGACCAAAATAAATGTATACCATTTTTCAAAAAAACTGTTTCACAATATTTTGTAACACGGCTTTTAATCGCAGTAAGGCAAGAAGTCAAAATTAGTAGTACATGAGGTAGAATTAGCAATAAAACGTGACTTAACGGGTTTATTACGAAGTTTAGTTAACCAGTATAATGTAGAAAGCTTGTTATGATCCTCATCAACAAATATACCAAACTTAGTGTTGATATTTTTCATATGCTGGTCCTTCGGGAATATTGTGTTTTGACAGAAAGCAGAATACCACTTAAGCTGGTGCTGTGGGGCGTTGGTGTTGTTGCACTTTCCGTTGGTTCGCATAAACAGACTCAATAAAACTGAGTCTGCTGTTTTCTAATATTGTAGGTTCTGAGGTCTGTCTATTTCTGAAGGATCCGTTTTTTCAGATTATCTAGCTGACATGTGGCATTGATGGCTATCTACGAAGCAAATTATACCCATGCTTTAGGGTGTTAATGTAGTACATTTTTTCAAACAACCACAACGTTGTTAGCAGCCTTATCTGCAGGCGCCAAAACAAACTTCCTATGGAGCTCCTGGACCCCTTTCTTCAAATTTCTAAAAGTGAATTTAGGTTTAGGTGGAAGAAGATCTAAATAATTGCAATAAAATGAAATACTACTTCCAATAATTTTTGATAAAGTATTTAATTTCCTAGTATTTAAAGCAAAATATTCAACATGCTCTTGCTTGTACCATCGATTACAAAAATTTGTAAGGAACTAGCGATTTCTTCACAACATTTGTTGAAGTCTATCAGATAAGGAAACCTGTATTTAAGTCCTTTAAATATAAGCGACAAAATTCTTGAATCAGTAATATTTTTATATCCCCAGTGATTATATTACCAACAGGTTGATAGCAATATTTTAATTCCTTACATTCTCAAGAATCAGGAATAGTAGTCTCAATATCAAGTTCAATTACTAAATGGTTATATAGTTTAGTACAATACGAAGAATAGGTTTATTGTACTAAGTAAGTAAGTAAGTAAGTAAAGACTTTATTTATCGAGGGTTACAACATTTAGCACATATATATATTTACATAAGTACATGTGGCTAATCTTCCATGAGGCCCTCACTATTTACATTTTTACATAAATATACATGTATATAAATAAACAGACAATAATATACAGTTTACCATATTCAACCTTATGAGTTCTCTCTTCACTTATCAGTTTTGAAATCCATATCCTCCTTACAAACATGGTAGATCCAGACCAGTTGGCTTCTGAAGAAGCCAGCCTATCAAGATCAGCAGTTTTTCATCCATGCTTCTAATGGCAGTGCACCACCTGACCAACTGGAAATCAGATATTCACATAGTGCAAATAACCCTTCAAGCATTCAGTGTGTGCTTATAAGGTTGAATATGGTATTTTAATATCTGAAAACAATTTTTGTGCCCATTTGAAGTCCTGTTTTCATTGTTAAAATGGAATAAGAGATTTAATGAAAGATTGTACTAGTTAGGTTCAAATAAGCAGACTTCAAGCAAACACTTAAACCCTTTACATACTAGTGCTGTCTGCTGATAGCCTATGTAAACAGTTTGGATCCAGATCAGACCCAACACAACATGGGGCCTAATCTGGATCCAATCTGTTGGCAACCTGATTGCAAGCGCAAAGAATTATACATTTAACCAATTCTGATTGCTCACATCAGCATACTTAGATCTATAGATACAAAATGACACATACTGTATAGATACAAAATGACACAGTAGAGTGTGCATGTTTCAGGCAATATCTATGCACTACAAATGTGTCGAGAAACAAAATAAGAAACGGGGTCACATTTCATAAGAACTTTATGATTAAAACGGAGAAGTTGAGAAATAAAATGTACATGTGCAGTAATTTTTGATTCATGTTTTAATTTACTAGCCATCTTACACATCTATTATGAAAGGTGCTAATTGTTTGGGCATTCTTTACTTCCTCTGGCAGACTATTCCATATCAGACATCCAGAGTACCTCAGACTTTGTTTGAAGCATTCTGTCCTAGGCTTAGGTGGGATAAAACAACCAGCAGAAGATGATCTTAGCTGAATATTGGTATTTTCATTATTTCTTAGAGTGAAATTTTCAGAAATGTATCCTGGTGCAATATTATTATAGACTTTAAACATAAATTTGGCTTTTCTTAGATAAAGCCAATCATATATTGACATAATCTTCAACGAGTTCATGTCTTCAATGGAGTCATCCACATTGTAATCAAGGATAACCTTACATGCACGTTTTTGTAATCTAAATATCTTCAGCTTATTGGACTCTGAAGAGCTACCCCATACAATGTTACAAAAATCAATATGTGGTTGAATATACGATTTGTAGAACTGAACTCTGTGAGCTTGAGACAAGAATTTTTTAATTTTTGACAGAAGCCAAATACTTGAGGCAATTTTTTTCGTTAAATGCTTAATGTGATTTGACCAAGTCAAATTATTGTCAACAAAAACACCTAAAATTTTGTCGTTTGAAATCATATTCAGAGACTCCTTGTTGTATGTAAGATCAAACTGATCATTAGTGAGCCGTTGTCGTTTCTGGTATGTTGTTACAAGCATTACTTTTGTTCTTGATGAATTTAGAATCATGCCATTGCTTCGGCACCAGATTTGTAGATTGTTCAAAGAAGACTGAAGGTTATTTTCAATCTGTTCCATGGAATCTTGGACATCGTACAAAGTTGTGTCATCCGCATAGAGATCAGTAAAGACATTGCTTGTGTATAAAGGTAGATCATTGATGAACAGTAGAAATAAAAGTGGCCCTAAAATAGAACCTTGGGGGACACCATATGAGATTTGCTTAAAGTCTGACTTACAGTTGTTAATTGCCACCTGCTGCTTTCTGTTAGTTAGGTAGGTATTAAACCATGATAATGCTTCACCTTTTATGCCATATATTTCTAATTTGTCAATTAGAATTTGGTGATCTACAAGATCAAATGCTTTCTTGAAATCGACTAATACCACACCAACCATTTTGCCACTGTCTATAGCATTCATCCATAAATCTATCATGTTTACTAGAGCAGTTTCACATGAATGTTGGGTTCTGAAACCAGACTGCGTTTTATGTAATAAGTTATAAGTATGCAAGAATTCAGAGAGACTCTCATGTACATGTTTTTCAAGAACTTTAGACAAAACAGGCAAAATTGATATGGGGCGATAATTATTAACTTCTTCATGTGGACCATTTTTAAAAAGGGGAGTAACTTTTGCTTCTTTCCATTCACTTGGGAATACAGAATTAATGATACTATGATTGCAAATAAAAATGACTTCATCAGCTATGTAAGGGGCAGCAACTTTCAGCAGACGAGGTCCAATCATGTCTGAACCTGTCGCTTTATTGATGTCAATGGTTGAGAGGAATTTCAAAACCTTTTCTTTTTGAATTGATGGAATTGTGAATTTTGCATCTTCGGGAAGCTTTGTCTGACAGAACTCTTTCAATTTTGTATGGTTGGAATAAGTTACAGGTTCTTTTAACTTTGATGCAACATTTACAAAAAAATCATTAAATTCATTTGCAATACCAGTGGAATCTTCAATAAAAGTGTCACCAACTTTTACTGACCCAATGGTAGATTGTTTCCTAAGGCCTTTTCCTGCACCGACTTCCTGAAATATCTTATAAATACTGCTTGGATTGTTTTTGTTGTTGTCAAGGAATGTTTGGTATTGGACTCTTTTTGCTTTTTGAATCATTTTGATGGTTTTATTCCTCCATAGCTTATATTCATCTTCATTTCCAATAGACTTATGCCGATCTCTACATTTCATTGCATCGAGAATTTCTGGTGACAACCACTGAGGCTGATTTTTTTGTTTTACCCTATGTTGTTTTATAGGTATATGTTTGTCCACTACCTGCAAAAAGAGATCTAACCAAGCTTCCATTATGTCATCTGTATCATCAACAGATTGAAGATCCTCAGTAAATTTGTCTTCGTTAAAATTTTTAAAACTTCTATATGATATTGTGTAGTGATCTGTCTTTGGAGGTTGAACATGCATTTTTCGTGTAAAAAATATGGGGAAATGATCACTAAGCCCTATCTTGGGTATATTTATTGAGTTCACATTTTCTGGACAGTTTGCGTAAATATGGTCTATGAGAGTGCTGGAATCACCTGTTACCCTAGTAGGTTCAGATACTAACTGTGTTAGACCAAAAGGTTCCATATAATCGGACCAGGCATTTTTTATTTGATTATTTAATAAATCCCTGTTTATGTCTCCCATTAGATAAATTTCCTTATCTTCTCCTAGTACATTTTCAATGCAGGCTTCAAAAATTTCATTCCACTGAATAGTTGAATTTGGTGGCCTGTAGATGTTTCCAACCAAAAATGCTTTACTTTTCTTTGGTTTAATTTCCAGCCAAATACATTCTAAGTTTTCGTTTTCAAGATCTGTTCTTCTGCAGGTTTGGATACCCTCTTTAACATAGACTATAAGACCACCTCCAGAGTTTAATTCCCTGTCTCTCCTACAGGGCTTTTGAAAACCATTTATTTCAAAACTTGAATCGGGGTGGATAGCATTTAATTTAGTCTCACTTAAGCCTAGGACATGAATTTCATTTTTATCTGATTCTAGTAACAGACGCACCTGGTCAATTTTGTTGCTTAAGCCCTGAATATTTATATGTCCCATTCTGAAACCTTTACATCTTAGACCTAAATCAAGAATGTATTGAGAATCAGATTGATAAGATGCAGACCCATCTGACAGATCACTGTCTGTACTGCAACTATTATCAGACACCTGTGTTGTAAACAGAGAGGAGTTTTGGTCACTACCTGTTGATAAAGACCTATCAGTATAAGAGCCCTCATGCTCAGCAGGAGACTGAATGCCTGCAGATGTATCTGTACCTGAAATTGAAACATTGTTTACACATGTATTTGATGTAGACAAAGTTGTGTTATCTAAATCAGCACTGGAGGGCCTCATGGATACATTAATTAAATTATCATTAGTGTAAAATGTGTCTTGTTTCTTAGATGTTACCATATATACTGGCTCTAAAAATGAAGAGTTCTGATCACTTATTTGACTGACTTCATTATGTCTTTCTGAATTAGTATTTTCTATCCCAATAATCAGACTATTACATACACAGTTAGTAAATTCACATTCTGAACAAATATAACTTAGATATAACAAATAATAGGTGATTCCTTTTTTTCAAACTAAATAGGCATAGAAGATATAACAGATTTATCCTTAAAAATGCTGGGTAATTTAATAAATTCAATTCCTTTATTGACAAATTGAACTTTGATATATTGCCTAACATGATTAATTTCTGAGTCAATATAAGGTCAAAGAGCATGCAGAGTATAGCACCTAGTGAGAATTGCTGCATCATAAAGTCAATGAGCTCAATCATAAAATTTATTAGCCTCAATATCCAAATTACGAGATGAAGAGATAGGAAGATTAACTAAATGAGACAGTGTCATATGGTGACCAGATTGTTTTAATATGAGACTTAATTCAGAAAGTGTTAAACTATGTCTATTTTTGCGTTTTAGATTTCTATTTTTTACGTTTATCATGTGACCGTTTATTACGTTTATGAATATCTGAAAGAGAAAAAAACAACAAACTCTGGTAATCTAGAAACATTTCCTTCATTGTAAATAGTATCATAAAAGTCACGTTGATGGGGTGTTTGTAAATATTTTATCCATTTTAATTATAATTAATGCCGCCTGAGAATATTCCTATATCTTTTCGTAGAATTATTATCATATAACTTTTTTTCGTCTGGCTGAATCGAAATATGACTAGGAGAATAATTAGTGAGTTTGAAATGTCTATACAGAAACTTATCAATTTTGCAATGCTCTTTGATACGACAATAGTGCTAAGTAAATCTAGTTATTGGAAATCTACTGGTTTGACCAGCCTATTGCATGCCACAGTCCTCCTCTTCTCAAGATAAAGCATAAATAATATCAGTTGATCTTCAATCGAGATCAGAATTACTGAAAACTGTACTGAATAACAAAGCAAAGACCAGACATAGAGCCCCAACAACCAATTGGAGAGACAGTAAACAATAAATCAACAATAACAGAACCACCGCCTAAGAAGAGACAGCAGCCTAAGCCACTAAGGGCTTAAATGTATTTTAATGGTACCAAATCTTCGCCCTAGATTCTGTTGTTGTTAAACACAACAATTGTTTAGCTCACATAGTGGCTTCCTAACCATTGCAATATACATCACAGGAGAAACAATATAAGTACAAACTAACATACCACGATGATACAAAGAAAGGGCTAATAACTCACAGATAGTCCTTATAAAGAAAATCTCAAGTTAGGCCCAGCCAAAGACAGACATCAGACACAAACACACCGATTAAAGCTTTACGTCAGGGCCATGATTGAGTCTTAGGTCTGACCCACAGTCGTGCATATAAAGACGTAAACATAGCTATAAACCGTGATTGGGTTAACAATCAGCCATGCAGCTTGTCGCATGATATGCATATTATATCCAAATTGATATAACGTTTGATTATCTTTTTGAATTGATCAATAAAATTAGGTTTTTTAACAATTCTTTTGATTTATAAACTAAATCAGCATAAATTATTGGCTCCAATATGCCCTGTTGCAGAAGAGTTTTAAACAACATTGTATTTAACTATCAACTCTGAGTGTCTGTGGTAGAATTTAGATAACGCTTTACGAATTACCTTGTTTTGATAACTTGGATGTCGGAAGTTATAGTATTTGCACACATTTTCCCCCATGAAGACATCTGGATCACATTATTAACTAATTACATACATTTCTGTGTCATTTCAGACCTCCAATCACGAGAAAATGTGTTACATTGATTAGTACCAGTTTCGTATCCTTTACATGTTATTCTACAGAGTTTGATTTGCATTTCTTCCGTTTAGCGGTCATCTTGGAAATATGCAAATAGGATAGCAAATGGTCATTATTTAGCTTGCCAACATTGTTTTTTTTTTATTCAGCATACCCTAATAGAGATCTCAAACTGTTTTCTTCACAACATGCCTGTTCCTTCTTAAATAAGCGCGTTTTTTATCTTATTTTTGTCGTACTTTCAAAAAACGCCAGAATGAGAGCACCCAAACACATGTTTAAACCGATAGAAAACAAGATCATATTTATTATCAAAACGTTTGATAAGCTTGACCTATGTACTCACCCTTGCAAACTGTAAATTCTTCCACGTAGTTGGCTGTACAAATACACGTGTCCGTATTGCCAATATCACACTCTGAATTAGAGTCACCAATGTAACATTGATACTCGAACGTACTCGTGCAAGCTTGTCCAAGCGCTGAAATAATAAATTATTAATCGTAAAAATAATATAGTATAATTATAAATCATGCTACAATGTACTTATCACATACGCATAACATATCCGTAGATCTACAATTGTGGCAATGTGCATTATGAGACTTATCCATAGTCCATTGAATTCAACCAGTTGAAGTGCTCTCTATTAGCAGAAATTCAGTTTCTTGTCTTAAAATCCAAGCTCTGAAGCTAGATAAGTAGACTTGTTTGCAATGTCACTGCCAAGAGCACTTTGATGCTCATATCGACTTCTGGAGAGATTGTTTTCAGTACAAAAACAAAACAGGAAAAGGTCACAGTGACTCAAGTCTGGTGGAAAGATGGATTCGAGAGCTGTGCCCAAGTTTTCGTTTCCAGGACATCCTGAACCAGTTTACACTTGTGAGTACTTGCTGTGGCATGAATAAGGCATACGCCTTTAAGATCGGGTGCATGTTTGCTTTTCTCGTGTGTGTTTTTCTTCAGTTTTGAAAGCACATTGTTCTTATAAAGCATACCTGTATCTTTTCGAGTTTGGCACCTAAACTTGAACTACGGGACAATCAAAACTCAAAATCAATGCATATGAAACATATTTCCGCGCTTTTTGTTCTTTTACGATGACAGGCCTAGCTTGGTCTTTTCACAGCTAATGCTTATCATTGACGCGTCTCTGAGACTCAAATTTATATATCCAGTTTAAATCATCTGTCAGCAGTCCTGATATTCTAGATTGTCACAAGTGTGGCACTTTTTAAAACAAATAAATGGGCATTACCATACGAGTAGCCTTTGTGTTTTTAATCAAGTGATTGGGGTACATCGAGCACAAAGCTTTTTTAAGTTTTAACTGCTGAGTCAAAATCGTATGAGCTGATCCAAATGAAATGCCAACACTATGAAAGTAAGTAAGGGTGCATAGATCAGGAATCGATACAATCAAGTACCACACCTGACCCAGGATACCAATGGGAAAGTGACAAACTCACAGTTGGACACCAGAAACGAGAGCCAAGAGGTCAGCCCTTTCCCAGCAGGTGAAAATAAGGCACATATATAAACAGACGCTCACAAAGGCATAGCAAACACAAGACAGAAAAAAAAATAAAAGATCCACAAAAGAAGTTAGGGGTCTTTCATGCAAACCAAATGTCTATGTGTCTTGATCCACATCTGAATTAAGGGTGAGGTTGGCGCGCCGTTAAACCGGTTTAAGCCCTCCAGTAAAATATTTTACTGACCGTTCCAAGGCGGTACTTCTTTTGTGGATCTTTTATGTTTTTGTTCTGTCTTATGTTTGCTATGTCATTGTGCGCGTCTGTTTATATGTGCTTTGTGGTCACCTGCTGGGAAAGGGCTGACCTCTTGGCTCTCGTTTGTGGTGTCTAACTGTGAGTTTGAAACTTTCCCATTGGTATCCTGGGTCGGGTGTGGTACTTGATTGTATCGACTCCTGATCTTTGCATCC
Organism: Loripinus fragilis; assembly: GCA_964019695.1. Lineage (NCBI taxonomy): Eukaryota > Metazoa > Mollusca > Bivalvia > Lucinida > Lucinidae > Loripinus > Loripinus fragilis. Next base: position 34,586,883 of record OZ026531.1, on the reverse strand, counting down.
TTACTTACTTGGAACGGTCAGTAAAATATTTTACTGGAGAGCCTTGTACTGTAAGTCTGGCGTCTGGTTTAATCAGGCCTGCAACAGTAACAGTATTACCATTGGCAACAACAGTTATGGGCTGACCAGGACGGGGACCATATTTGAGGTTAGTGAAACCATCTTGAAATTTCTTGTGCCACATAAAATCTAACGTTTTTGTACACTGCGAATGTTCTCTGTATCAGACACAATTTGTTATATTTCCGTGAAACTGAAATGCTCAGAATAACACGACCTTTAGTATAGACCACTTATTCAAAAGTGGCATTAAACACACATTATTTAGCCAGGGCATTACGACTTAGCCTGTTGAAACCTTCAAAAACTTTTGAGTGAGTGAACGGATTCATACAAACTTTTGTTCCATTATTCAAAACACTTCCCCATAAAATTACCGCAAATACAGCCATACGGTAAGGAAGTGCACTATTTTCAGAAAATAAATGGACGCCCCTAGTATCAAGTGGTCATAGAAGGGCAATTTCAGCACGAAACCACATATAATGACCTACGTCATGTGTGTGAGAAGTGAAGGTTTTGGTGAGGCATTTGAGCACATTTGGAAGACGGTATTATGTTAAACATTTGGGTGAAATTAATTCAAATCTGTGTGTATTTGTTTTTATTTTTAATATATGGGTCAGACGTTCAGGAGACGATTGGTTTTAATGATTTCTATCCTTAGCGTTAATGTGGAGATGTCATTTAAATATTATTGTTTTATCACTGGTGGCCAATTTGTGCAATGGAGGAAAGCCATTCGAACAATTTTTGTTAAGGGTCTTCTAAGGGACATCTTTGTGCTGTTATGATTTGGATTTGGGCCAGAGGAAGATGGCGTTTAATGAATTATCTTTGGTGACCATTTTGTTCGGCTGAGCATAAACGTTTGAACAATTTCCTTAAAGGCTATTCTAAAGAGAATTGTATGTGAAATCAATTTGAATATGACCTTGAAGTTCAAGAGAAAATGATGGTCAAGGTTATTATTTCTTTTTTGATTTAAAGCGCAGAATTGTTTCAGCAAATAAATAGGATAGATTATTTTACCAACTAAACAGAACGGAACTTCTAAACCGCCAGTAAACAAAACGCATTTTTTCAATATAGCTCATTTATTATTAAACTTTTTGAAATGATATTTGACACAGTAAATTTGGGCACATGTATCCATCGATTGAGCATAATTGCGTTTGATTCAATAAGGATGTTCATTTATGCGTAACGATAGAGAACTTATACCAGTTTTGCACGTGTCACGCGATGCTAAATGTTTTTCGCCTTGTGTATACCCGTATGTTCATCGACATCTATCCGGCAACTTTATTTTATCACAAAAATGCCAAAAATTTGGTTGTATGAGCATAAAGAAGAGGGGTTAGGCTGTGGGTTCAATCAAAAACGGGGCCTCGCTGAGACTGATTCATAATTTATCATAGAGTTTGACATGTTTGATAGTGCCGGAAGTTTACACCCCAACCTGTCAGTCATTTTTCATTTTTGCACTCGTATGACGAGAAAAAATCGACAAAACTAATATTATGTATATCATAAAATGTCCAGTATAGTCCACCATACTTTGGTGCGGTGATGCACAAATGCTGCATTGGAACGTCGGAAGTGACGCGATTGATGTGCAGAAAACGGTTAATGGGTGAGGGGTGTTTCACTAATATTGTAGACAAAAACATTTCATCACTGTGTTCTTTTAGGTCATAAGGGTCTCCATAGGAGCACTGAATTGCGTGAAAATTGCTACTTTATTACAAAATAAACTCGATAGTTTTCAATAATGTCCATTTACAGCACCAGAAAGTTTCATTAATATTGTGGACAAAAACATGTCATCTCCATAAAGCATTCTTGTGTTGTTTTATGTCATTATGGGCTTTCATAGGAACATTGTGGAATACCTTAAAAAATTCTACTTTAATAAAAGCGAAACCAAAAATTGTTCAATTGGTCCATTTATAACACCATAAAGTTGGTTTATTTAACTTTAGGTCCCTGGAATACTCGGTTTTAAGTGACGAGTTTAAATTTTAGCGTTTGTGTGAAAATGAAATGCGATGGTGCGTTTATACAGTCTATCAATTGAGCATGTTATTTTCAATTTATGACAATGAAATTTTGGCAGGTTCTGTTTATTGGATTTTTCCATATTGAGTGTAAATTGTAGCCATGAATGTATCATATATGTTAAGATATATGAGAAAATATTGAGTGGCGGTTTGGAAGTTTCGCTCAGTATATTTTAACAGAGCTGAGTATTAATCCATAGGGTAAATCATTTTTATAAAGTGTACTTTTTTATCTATCAACTGCTGTGTAATCAAATTTATCCAAGAGAGGTATAAAAACAAACAATAAATGGGTTTTATAAAACATATAACATTGATGGTGATCATGTAAATGTTTGAATCATTGCCGTAGTGGAACGACTGGGCTGTACACCATGACATTTATTGACTTATGATCTAAAGTACATACCTATTGATGCCCCCGCACTTGACCGCTCCACAAGAAACACGAATATCAGAAAAGATGCTAGTTTTCCCTGTAATATACGACATGAGCTTGGTCAGTGATGTTGGTTAGGCTCAAGCAAACTTGTTATATGACTCCTATGAAAGATATGCTCATACTGGCTGAAACTAGCTTTCACTGGTTAAGGCAGATCTTGATGCGTACCAGTGATGAGCTAAATTTAGCCCAGAACAGGTAGACATCAGGATGTGTCGGTGCTGACAGACAGCTAAAATTCGACTGAGCTACATTTAGCCCAGGACAGGTAGATATCAAGTTTTTCCGCTGCTGCCTGACAGCTCAAAATATGTATGACTCAAATGGAAAAAAAAACATGATTCAACCTATGTATATCGCAGGTCAAATACTTTGAATTAAGAATTTGTTCATTTTATGAGAACAGTAATTTAAAAATGCAATTATTTTGCACATCTCATAAGAGTTTCAGAAACTTGAAAAGGAACTGTTGAAATAATCTTGTTTTCAGTGCACTAGAAACATCTGACTTGAGTAAATGTATAAATATGAAGAGTGGAAAAGAGAAAGATGCAGTGTCATATACCAAAACTCAAAAGTGATGTATACCTCCGCTTCGCCTCGGTGAACATCGCTATTCTCAGCTTGACAAATCCTGATGTTAACCTAAAAGAATGCATCATTGTACGACTTTGTATAATGTTTTGCTAAATTGATACACTTATCACAAAATATGGCTCAAGCACAAAATAACACATACAGTTGGAGCTATAACAAACAATGAACCAGCAAAAACAGAATCACAACTTTAGAACGGACAGTAGCCAAAACAATTTGACTTGATGAATACTTCGAGCTATCAGAGTTTAGTTATTCAAAGTTTTTCACTGCTGTTCATTCTAATGCTGTGATACTGTTTTGCTGGTTGCTCCGACTGTGTGCGGATGAATACAATATAAGGACCAAACATGTACTTTCTATGCATTAACATCTGCTGGACCCCAAGGATAGCGTTGAAACCCGAGCCTGAAAGGCGAGTGTTTTAACGATATCCGAGTGGTCTAGCATTTGTTAGTTTATCAGAAAACCATGTTTGATAGCTATTATTGCTTAAAGTCATTTAGTCACTTGAAAACTTTAGGAAAACGCTTCGAAACTTTCATTTTATTATTACCGATAATAGCGCGCAAAAATATGACGCATTCGTAGGTTTTAAAAACTAAAGTTTCGTTTACTTCTATGCACGTAACTGTTGATGACGTCAAATTTTGTGACGGCCTAGAATGCGTCTATGTAAAGTAAAAACAGCCATGCACGTGAATTGCTATATTAATGCACGGGTTTTTTCCGGTTTAAGCAGACTGTTATTAGCGTGCGACACGGTTTTGTGGAAAGAAGCAAGCTTTCTCGTCATTTATGATACAGTTTCACAAAAATCCTTTTTTTAATTGTCTAAAATATTTGTATATTTAGTTATCGAAAGCAAAATGATAATTATTTTGACTATTATTTTTAATGAAAAAGCATTCAGTGAATATACAATGGCTAGATTCACACCAATTAACCATTCCAGCATTGCAAGTAAACTTATACTGTTCTGATGCAATAATTCCCGTTATGCCATAATCATCAGCTACATTGTACCATATCATAAACCTGATTATCTCTGTCTTGAACATGATTGGAGAAATAAAGCGTATTTTACATGTTTTTGAGGTATTCAATGATGACATTTTATTGTTGTGCATCATTATCAATAAAATAAAACAGAAAATGAAGAAAATCTTTTTTTCAGAAAAAAAATGTCCATGTTTCAGTAGTGACCTTAATAGCTCACCATTACTTTCCTTTCATGTATGAAACTCAACAACAAATCTTCCGATTTTCAATGACTTTAAATTCGGTCTGAGTATTGATATTTCAGGGTGCGTAAAGCCATTTACGATTTCTGCTGACACCAAAAGTTGGTGCTGCGTGAAAAGAAACTGGTTTCATCAACTTGGTTAAATTAAAGCACATAGATTTTATCATGATCTTATCCAGATTCCATGTTTCAGTAAGCTCAGACCAAACATTTGTAAGTACTCATTTTAAAAAGCTCATACGAAATCGGCATCTTTAGCAGATTGAAGCCAACCTCTGCAGGTGCAAAGTCATACGTCAAGTGCATTTACTAATCGCACAGATAATGTATTATTGGCGTAGCCAGAACGCTGAAAAGGTTACGCACATCAAAGAAAGACTACTGAATCAAGCAGTGGTTCTCTTCAATTGCGTTCCTGTTCAAAATGGGAACTTCTCTTAAAGGAAAGAATTTGCTCCCAGAGGAAGCAAATTCTTTCCTTAAAGAGCAGTTCCTTATACTTTGAAAAATCACTTTTACCACATTAGGTGACCTCCCTTGAATGTTACTTTTTATACGCACGTGCGTATGTGCGTAATGGGAGATACGCCAATGAGTGTGCAACTGAGGAGCGCAGTGGCTCAATGTTAGAATTATAGACTTGCTCCAGCGGTCGCTCGCTCGAGCCTCACCAAAGGTACTCTGTTGTTTCCCTGTGCAAGACACTTTATTGTCTCAAGAAACGTCCCGTCATATTGACATTTTTGACTAGGACGTACATGTAAAGCATCAAATCATATAACAAAAAAGAACGGAATCAGACGGAGAGTCAATGCCAAACGTTATAAAAGAACACTATTTTTTGATTAAGTGATGCTTGACGTCCGCGTCAACAAATTGTCCGTCAAGTTGGTCGAAACTAGTCCAAATCAGTGAAGAAAAAGTGACATGCTCAATGCAGCAACATCGTGCTGTTGGTAGGATTCTAGCCAGCAAAATCTTGGTCACGAATCTTGCACTCCACTCTCTAAGATATGGTGCTCCTAAAATTATCTATAAAATTTCAGTTTATTGACTGAGGAGTAGATGCAAGGTCGTACAAGCTTTTGGTTTAATAATGAATTAAAACTATGTGATCACGCATCAATTATGGAAAACAAAACAAATACCAACGAGAATCTGAATTTACTCGTCCTCATTTAGGAAGTTGTGGATAAAGGAATGACCCACACTCAAGACATGATAACATTTTTTTTGAACGAGGACCGAAGTGAAGAGTAAATACTTGTTTAATACTTTCACTCTTTTTTCTTTTTATGTTCCATTTCTGTTTTTTCTTCATGGCGAACTTCGATTAATAAGCAAATATTGCGCGAAACAAGCTATGGGAGAAAATAAAGGACCTCTTTGAAATGAAAACCCTTTCAGAGAAATGAGTGTCAATTAAAATTCATTCAGCAAATAAAACGAATACAGTAGCTCCGTATAATTTAGGTAATACATGTATCTGAAATAATACTTGGAAAGACACACTGCTGATTTTTTAAAATTATGTGACCAGTTGAACAACAATGGTTTGTGTCGAATAATCTGCAGATATAATTTGTAGTTACAGTTGAGCCGCGACATGTGATTTCCAACAATGTGGCTTTTTGACAAGTGTAGACTTAGACGAGCCTGTGCAGCCTCCTTTTAATCTTAGAAACTCCAAATGATGTTCAGTGAGTACCTGTAGCTCAACAGTCATAGAATATTCAAGCGACTAGCAAAAGTCTCTGCGTATGCGCAGGCTGATCTGAGGCTTTTCTGGTCGCACATACCACGTTGTTTGAAATCTCAAGTCGCGGCTCAGTTACTACGAAATCCCGGAATTGACATCATCATTGCCACTTCACAGTTTCTAGTCATACTTCAGAGTTCCGACTTACATGTAATACATCATCGTTCTTACTGCACAATTCAAAAATATAGCTGATGTTGGCGCAAAATACGATGGATGATAAAAAGTGAGGAAAGCTATACATGTATATAGTTTGCTTTTATTAATCAAAAATAAATATGATACCTAAAGACGTTATGTTTAATGATGATGAGCTTGTATGCTTAAGTCTAAAATTAAATTTCTGTTCTGTTCTGTTCTTGATTGAATGTGAAATTTTGAAAATATGACATAGCTATCTCAGTACGCAAACCGACGCTCATGTACTGAGTAAACAAACTTCAGTGCTGTCCACTAGTCGTCAAGATGTTTGGTAAATTATAAATCCTGAATGAAATGTATTTCTCCATCAAACATTGATCATCTTATTACGTTTTGTGGCATCTTGATTGATCTTAAAGCATCTCATTGTTTAATATTAAGCTCCGAGCTCAAACGCACCAAAATGGTAAAATGTTTTACATGTTTAATTAAAGCCTAGGCCTAGTTTACTGCAAGAAAATAACATTTAATGCAATTGCACTGGATAAACATAGCGACGTTACTTTGGCGATGGTTGCTTTGTACGAGGGCAACTATCATCAACTCTGTTTTGCCATTCAAATACATATGTTTTGTTTTATAATATATTAAAAATCCAATCTTCTCGTCTAAGAGCAAAGGATAAAGTAATGGTGGTATGTTTTTCTATATCTCATAAATATGACGAGGATTTTGAAGCATAAACAGTTATTGTGAAGTTTGAAGTTTGATCTATAAAAAGTAGAGTATGAACTGTGAGTAAGAAAGACAGCAAGGATGAGGAATCGATACAATCAAGTACCACACCTTTCCCAGGATTCCAAATGGGAAAATAACCAAATCACAATAAACATCACGAACAAAGCTAAGAGGTCAGCCCTTCTCTTCAGTTGACCACAAGGCAACAATGAATAGGCGCGAAAGCATGACAAACACAAGACAAAATAACACAAATGATCCACAAACAAGAATCGCCTTGGAACGGTCAGATTCACAAAAGAAGTACCGCCTTGGAACGGTCAGTGAAAATATTAGAAATAGGAACTCTGAAGTAGTCACTAAGAAGTGTTAAAGTAGGAACTGTGAAGTGTAAGAATTTACCGCTGGTCTTTCTCTTTCACATCTATAAAAATATGAAGTGTGGCATAAGGAGTATAAACTGTGGGGTCCTAACTTCGATGTTTGAAGTTTGAAGTTTGCTTCCCTTTCATCGTTAACTGTTTAGCTAATTATACAGTTTGGAGTTTAAACTATGAAGCATGAAATTGGAACAATTAAGTTTGAAGTTACCTATAAGGGTTTCGTAGTTACCTGATAAACTCAGCGCATTTTCATTGATAAAGTAACTCGATGTTTAGAGTGGCGATTAAGGACACATGCTACTAAATACTTCCCATATTGAAATATGTTCAATACTTTGCATACAGTTTGTTTTATGCATGGGCTATTCATTTTTGAAATAAAAAGGATATGTCACCGTGCTTATTTTTTTCAGAATCTCAAATTGAAGTTTTCAGCATTTTACCGATTTTCTTAAAATACAAAATAATAATACTCGTCCTATCCTAATTGGAATATCGATCTAAAACGGTTGTAATCGTCAGCCAGCTTCTTTCTTTTAACTTAAATTATTGCCCATGACCTAAAACCTTTTAGAAAATGTGCAAGTTTATTTGTTATCCCATGCTGTGACAAGATACTGCACGATATATTTTGGCAATTCGTCGAAAATTGGAATTTGTTTTTAGAATAAATCATGTATTAAAAACCTGATGTTTAAAATCTTAAAAAAATATTTTTAATTCATGGACAATTATAATACCTTTCAGAAAAAAAGAATAAAAATCTGGGGTCACCGAACTAATTCTCTTTCAAGAGGGCCAAATTTAACCCCACCCCATAGGTTTCATGCGTAATTCAATATAAAAAGTTCAGGAATGACCATTTCGGTCGTTTTGTTAATGCCATTTTACTAATGTATGAAGCAATTTAGCATTAAAATGTTAAAAAAAAGAAAAAAACACACTGAAAATATTTGTGCACCCGGGAATCGATCCTGGTCCTCTAGCTTCGTAGCCAGACACGCTAACCACTAGACCACGAGGTCAGGTCGTGCGCCGCTCTAAATAACCGTACAAATAGTATAGACTCGGCCACTATCATATTCTTAACCAGGGTAATTGTGTACGTCGTTTGATTTCCACTGAGCTACATTTATCTGTCTTTAGTGCTGAGACGATCAGTTCTGATAAGATGTTAATAGATATTTCTGACACACTTTAATTACTTTATTTTGTCAAGAAAATGTCGGAACAGTGATATGACATAAGAATATCGGAAAGCTATGTTGATCTGAATCTGTTAAAGGTCGAAAGACAGGACCCAGACAACTTTAACCGTTTCCAGACGCGGGAAAGGTGCGCATTGGAAATAGCCGCATATGTCTTTAAGTTGTACATATATATAGGATGCCTATGACAAAACAGTGGGTAGAAAATGAAAATGATTTTCCCCTTACGTCAAAGCCGTCGATATACTGTTCATTCACGATATCTTGGCTCAAAGAAACCGTTAGATAGATTTTACCATTACCTTGATATAGGGGTGCTTCTTCTCAGATGAATACGGTATGAAACAACAAACGTGAGTTTAGTTCAACTAGTCCGAGTGGTGTAGAGGATAACGTCGAGAGCTCTCAATCAGCCTTTTATGGAGGGTTCGAGACCTCACTGGTTATTTTCTTTTATTCTCTGATTACAAATATATTCGTCATGTATCTCGAACCACTCGTAATCCCCATGCGTTCCAGCTTTCCACTGCACACACTCCACTGAACTTTTGTAAATGTCTTGTTGGAAGGTTATTCGATTCATGCCGTAGAAATTGCTGCATTTGTGTTAAAAGTATACGAGGAAGAGGCAACGAAATCTGTATTCACTGCACCTTTAGAGAGAGAGAGAGAGAGAGAGAGAGAGAGAGAGAGAGAGAGAGAGAGAGAGAGCGAGCAAACTTATCAACAAGAACAGTATGTACAATATTATTTCACAGACATAAAGAGATGCCACTATAATATTGTGAGACTATGCACACAGCAAATGAATGGTGCTCAAATACTTGCTCAATACAGACAGCAAGCGAGACTGAAATGCATTTTTATATCACGTGTAATCAGGTAATTCCCAAAACACATAAAAATAAACAACACACTATAACAAACTACATATAAAACTAAGAAAAAATGTTTACTTCGGGTTTCGAACCCACTTTCTCTTGTTACTCCTCAAAAATTTGTCTCTGCAATTAACATATAGGTGCGCTTTGCCGACTGAGCCACACAGCCATATTAAACTTCAGTTGATTTAAGCAGTTTTGTTATATGGTTAGTATGCATCAAACCCCGTGTTCCCATATTTTCAATAGTTCAGTCCACAATTAACGGTATCAATAGGCCAAGATATCGTGAATGAACAGTAGTTATTGTCACCATGTGGATGATGTTTATATTTTGTTTTCAAATGGTGCTGCTTTATAGCTACATGCGTATTATAATGTTCTACAGTCATGCGTGCTACTGGACCAGCAGAATGTAAAATGAATAAACCTTAGCCAAAACATTGGCATAATACAGTGATAAGAAACTAAACAGCTCTGCATGTCATTAATCGATAAGGACTGAGATGCATCACTGAGGATTTAGCTATAAAGCGTAAATTCGCTATAGAGGTTGGAGCATATAATAACACCTAATAAGCTACATCCTCAATGTTGTCTATCAATCCTTTGATTCATGACCTGCAAGGCGTTGAGGTTTCACTGATAATATTGGAGTATACATTGACACTCACTGTTGTCCCTCTGCACTTATAGATAATTGATGTGTGGACTATTGAAGTAAGAAAGATGGCAAAGATCAGGAAACGATGTACAATCAAGTACCACAGCTAACCCAGGATACCACATGGGAAAGCAACAAAAAAAAACTTCACCTACAAGAGCCAAGAGGTCAGCCCTTTCCCAGCAGGTGACCACAAGGCAGCAATGAACGGATGCGAAAGCCTGAGAAACGCAAGACACAAAAAAACACAACTGATGCACAAAAGAAGTATCGCCTTGGAACAGTCAGTAAAATATTTTACCGAAGGGCTTAAACAGCTTCAAGTCGCCAACCTCGCCTTTACCAGGACACATTGGCACATGCAATGTACATTGACTTAATGCCTCAATGTTCTCTCCGCTCTTATCAATTAGTGACATGCAGAGCTTTTTAGGTTTCACTGAAAATTTTGGGGCATATATTGAATCCTTTTAAGCTACATCCTCAAGCAATATTGCATGTATCTTGTTTAAATTCAAACAATGATATGCATCCTGACTAGCTGGTTTGAATCTGATCATGTCGCAATCCTCAAGCACAGGATTTATTGTCAATCTGCTGCTTATAAGCTGTAAGTAAGAATACATAAGCAGGATATTATTTGCTATCAGTGAAACATCAATAGAACTGCAGGTCATTATTCTATAAAGGTTGAGATGAAAGATTGAGAAAGTAGCTTGAGACCCAATGCCTTGGACACATGAAATATTTCATCAGTGGGTTGGTGCCTGGTGCATGTCTTTTGTTGGGCCTAGCGTTGCTCCACTGGAGGCTTTCTTTAGCTCTGACTATCTGTGAGTCGTGAGCCCTGTTCTTTGCTTCATCATAATGTGTTCATCTTTGAGGTGGGAGACACAATCATTTAGATTTAGCATCTTTGTAGAAAGTATGTGAAAATGGCACTGACCAGACAACGAAATTTAGGTACTTATCGCAGGTTAAATAAAGAAAAGACAACAACTTGATACTGTTCAAAGAATTTATTAGAATACTGTACTTTTACTTCTTTGCCTGCTAGTGTCATCTGCTGATAACCTTTGCTTACGGTTTGCGTCAATGATTGACAAAATGTCAGGCATGTTCTGGATATATAGAGAATATGTGGTGGGTATCTTTTGATACCGAGTTTACCAGGCAAGGCTTTGAGAATGCTTGTGGAATCACGAGGCTGGCCGAGCGATTCCACATGCGATCTCAAAGCCCAGCCAGGTAAACTTAATATCAAAAGACACAAACCATGTATTTTTTTATCAGTTTAAAAGCTGGTTCACATTATGACGTGCTTATCGATTTTCGTGTGAATTCAACGTCATCGACGACGCCATGTTGACCTGATAAAGGCACATGCGGTGAGATAGGCAACGGTTATCAGGTCTATTTGCAACAATGTAGTTTATAAGACCGGTAACTAATAAAATAGATTTGCGTCGATATAAGATGCTTCTGCATTAGTTTCATCATCTGATGATAGTACATGTATTTACAAACATTTTGACCCAAGGATGGGCTTGATCTGGGTCTAAACTGTTTGCCATTCTGATGGCATAACTGAATGACTTGTTTGAAAACAAATGATTTGGTAAAAGAGAGCAAACAGCTATAATGATGCCATGGTATAACTGAATGACTTGTTTGAAAACAAATGATTTGGTAAAAGATAGCAAAAAACTATAATGATGCCATGGTATAACTGAATGACTTGTTCGAAAACAAATGATTTGGTAAAAGATAGCAAACAACTATAATGATGCCATGGTATAACTGAATGACTTGTTCGAAAACAAACGATTTGGTAAAAGATAGCAAACAACTATAATGATGCCATGGTATAACTGAATGACTTGTTTGAAAACAAATGATTTGGTAAAAGATAGCAAACGACTAAAGATCAATGAGCTAAACAATCCTCAAATGAGACACTTGTACATCACTGTTAGCAGAATGGTAGTTAGAGGAATCACTGTTGTCTTTGATATCTTCCCGGCGCCGACTGAACTGCATGCTGAAATTAAACCAATCTTACCATATTCGACTTATTAAGCGCATATAATCATAAAAGGGCACACTGAAGTCAATTTAAGGTGCGAATACTATTATATCTTTTTTAATAAGGCAATTTCATCATAGATATGGTTTGATTATGCTGATATATTTACATTTTCGAAGCAGTTCTTTAATGATCCTTCTTTGCAACCGTTCATAGCCTCATGAATTACACAAATTTGATTGACAGCTGTACAATACGCTTCGAACATCGAACTCATTCGCCAGAAGTGATACTGGTGTTGTGATTAACAGCGAGCCACACCTGAGTCGCATGTGCAAAACAAGCCTCTTGTTTTCCCCATTGGCTGTCCGTGTTTAAGCTGGCTGTTACGCTTTTCCATTTTACACTCCAACTAAACCGTTAATAGGATTATATTTTAAATACAAAAATGTTTAAATTCCTAATTTAAAAATATTTTTCATATTTTTGATATTTATAATAAAATGTAGATATAAGCAATAAATTCAATTTTTGGAATGTTCATGGAATCATGAAAACTTTGGGTCTCTTGCAAATACAACGTGAAGCCAAAAGGGCTTAACTTATTTTGCAAGAGACCCGAAGTATTCATGATTCCATGAACATTCCAAAAATTGAATTTATTTCTTAAGGATATACAATAATAACTGACCAATAGCCACACTCAATATTCAAGCCCCCAGATAAAAGTGCGTAGCTGAAAATTATTTTTCTTATTTCTCATGAACCAAAACATATATTGTGGGTACTCAAAAGAACCGTCTCGATGAGACGATTCTTTTGGGAACCCAGAGCAGATGTTATAACTAATGCATAAGAATAAAATCACAATTTCACGCATTTTTTTCATAACTATGCATAAAGTGAGCTTGGTATGCCAAATGCAAGAGGGTACTTTTACCTTATAATAAGAAAGCAAGGGATGAAATGATTACCATGTACACGCCATAGGTAATCATTGAACAAAGTCATATTGAGCCATACAGACATATTTTTGGTGTTTTTTTACCCAGAGGTCATATAGACAGAGTTTAACTTTCGTTGTCATCTACACGCCATAGTCAATAATGGTGCCAAATACAAGGTGCAATACCTCATTCTATGAACTTTGACTCTAAGGCCATAATGGTAATGTAATCTACACACTTTCTGCAATCATCCGGCCAAGATGGAACACCCTTTGTCGTAAAAAGAAAGAACAGACAGTTTGTGTTATGAGCCATAAGACCGATCTTAACCTTCGACTCCAAGGACATTACGGTGACTATCATCTACTCACGATAAGCAATCAGTGTACTAAATATGAATATCCACCGCAAAAAATGAATGAGACTTCGCGTTATAAGCAATAAAATAGATTTAAGTAAATTTCACCTTGACCTTTGACTCAATGGTCATAGCGGTGATCTGAAACATTTGTTGTTATCTAGTAATCTACACACCATAAGTAAGCATTGTGTAAGGCAGATTTTAAGTATATTTGACCTTGGCGTTTGACAGGGTGGCTTAAAATTTTTGGAGTAATCTTGCAGTAGACGACAAATTTATGAGTAAAAAGTTAATCATGCTGGGGGTAAGCAGGCATCGTGTTTCATGTGAGTCGTCGCTATTTATGTTGAATATAAAGCCTTACAGTGATGTTAAAAATGCTGTTCTCTGATATTATACCACTGATCTTGAAGGATTAAGACTATAAGATTTTATCATGAGTAGGAGGGTAGGATAGAATAATCAGTCCCGAGGATCACCGTTTGGCATCACAAGGCTTGCCAAGTGATTACAAACAGGGATCCTGAGGGACGAATTTTTCTATCCTACCCTCACACGAATAATGGATTAGTCCAGCAGAATGTGGGCGAATTTTAGGAGGACCTGGAACTTGATTTTAAACTTTTTTTCTTAGTTGATTCTGGTAGTGCATATATTGTCCTTAAATATCCGAGTGATGCCACTCTGGTATCATTGAGCATTTCGATATATCCAAGATGGCGTCCAATATGGAGGCACTTTATGTGAAAAAATTGTGTGCTATGGAAAAATGTCTCAAACCCATTTTTCCCTTAGCTATGAAGTTGGAATCTAGTTGAAGACACTCAGCTTCTAACAAAAATATAGAAATAAAACAAGAATGCAGACAAAATAGCCGCCAAAATGGCAGTTTAACACAAAAATATAAGAAAATTTTCTCTGAGACCGACAAACTCCAGGGATTTGCATGCAAAATGCTGATTTTACTGATTCTGGAGTTACAGACATTATCCTTGTAACATCCCAGTGATGATGCTGATGCAGCTGATGCATCACTTAGAATATTGATATATATTCAAGATGGCGTCCAGGCTGGTAGCCGATAAGTTTTACAAACCCGTAGGAGCCACACCTCACCTGTAGGCAAATCTGGTGGATTTTTAACATACCAGATTTCTTGCCTGATGGACAAGCACTTTACAAACACTTGTATCTGAGTAAATGAACCCAGCATGCATGTCTGATAGAGTTGCACTGTACAAGCAGGTATGTCTGAGAGTGGCACCAGATCAACAGACATATCTGATGTGATGGCACCTCTGTAAGAGTAGCAACAGACTTGTAGCCTTCCCACTTCCCTCTGCACCCGACTAGTCAAAATGTCGGTTTAAGTACAAAATGGACCAGCAGGCATGACCTATAGTGAAGTACCTCGCCAAAAGGCATGGCCTATAGTGAGGCACCACACCAGAATACATGACCTTCAGTGAGGCACAACACCAGAAGGTGTGGCCTATAGTGAGGCACCACACCAATATGCATGGCTGATATTAAGGTACCAAACCAAAAGGCATGCCCTATAATGAAGCACCACGCCAGCTGGCACGACTGATAGTGAGAAACCATACCAGTAGGCACGGCTGAAAGTGAGACATCATATCAGCAGGTATAGCAGATAGAGATGCACAACGTCAGCAGTCATGCAATATTGAGTGACAAAAGGTCAGCAGGCATGCTGATTGAGTGGCCACGGTCCAACAAGCATCCATCTTGCAGCAGCACTCAACCAGTAGGCATGTTTGAACAGCAGCGGTGTTTGTGACAGTAACACTAGGCCAGCAGGGCATATATGTTGCAGCTGCAGCAACATAACAAATCTACATGGCACGTATGTTGTATTGAAAATGTAGCAGTCTTGGCTGGTAAAGTTTCACATTGTTAGTTGGCATGTCTGATGGAGGGTCATCGGTCAAGTAGCTTTTCTCTTTGATTTCTAATGGACCAGGAGGCATGTTTGATTGAATAGTTTCAAGTCTGCAGACATATCTGTTGAAGTTTCACTGAACAGCGGCCACGTAATGCCACCAGCTTATCATAGCGGACATCATTAACATCACGCGTGTTTCATAATGTGGTACTGAACCAACACACATGCTGTTTAACAGACTCTGGCAGGCCTTCAGATTCATTGTGGGCCCAGGTCATTGTTCCATGATTTAAAAAAATGGCCCATCACTTTCTAAGGCATGGGCCCAGTCGACCCATCCTTTTTAGTTGTGAAAAAAATCTCATTTCAATAAAAAAAATATTCATCTTACAGTGAGTCTACGAACTCCACAAAACAGAAAGTTCATGTAGGTAGTCAATACAGTAAAACCGGTCTTAAGCAGCCACTCAAAAAAGACAAAACTAAGAATTTAATAACAAATGGTAGCTTAATGAAGGTCAAAAGTATTGCAGAATGCTCCCCTTGGAGCATTCTGCAATACTTTTGACCTGCATTAAGCGATAATTGGTCTTCTTTTTTGATTGGCCGCTTAAGATAGGTTTTACTGTATAATCAGCAGTCAATATACATATATGTATACAAGTGTCTGTGTCAGTGTGTAGGTAAAGTATACTACCCAAATGTCAACTGTGGTTAGTTTGATATGCATGGGCCCATCATTTCAGAAAATGACCCACCATATTTTGCTCCATGGGTCACTTCGGCCCACCAATCATGAAAAAAATCTGAAGCCCTGCTCTGGGCCAGCAGTCATGCGTGTTAGTTACATCACACCAGCAATAATGTATGTTACAATTGCACCCAACTAACAGGAATGCTGGGTACTGTTGCACTGGATCAGTGGGCATGTCTGTTCAAGTTACATCAGGCCAGTGTGCATGTATGTTCTACTTTCTCCCGACCAGCAGCCCAGGCATCATTGCCACATGGTCAGCAGACTTATTAACCGTTACCCATGTTTGAATATGTGACACTGGACCAGCACACGTGTCTGAAACCAAGCAGTTATGTCTACAACAGCTTCACGAGACTAGCAGTCATGTTGCAGTACCCATGTTTTAAACGTTGCTTTGAACCAACAGGCATGTTTGTTGCAGTTGCACCGGACCACCTGGCACATCGGTTACAATTAACCTAGACCAGCATGCATGTCTGTAAGAGTTGCATCTACCAGAAGATATGTTTGAATCAGTTGCAGCTATCTAACAAGCATATCTTTAGTTGAGTGGCTAAACCAACAGTTATATATGTTACACGTGCCTCAGACCCGCAGATATGTCCCTATGCTCGCACCCAACTAACGGGCTGGTATGCACAATTGCACCAGACCATCATGCATGTATTTTACAGTTGCACCTGACTAGCAGCCATGTCTTTATAAGGCGCATACTATCAGCATGTATGTCTGTTACAGTTTCATCTTATCAGCATCCATGTATATTACATTTGCACCTGACCATCAGCCATGTCTGTAACAATTGCACCCGGCCATTTCCCATGTCTTTAACAGTTGCATCTAACCAGCAGTCATATCATTCTGCAAACTTGTGCCTACAAGCATGCATGTCTGATACACTTGCACCGGACCAGCATACATAGTTGTTATAGTAACATCCAAACATCTGTGCTGTCTGTTGCACTTGCAACAGACCCAAAAAGTAGTAATGGCTGTTACAATTGCACCGGGTAAGCAGACCTGTACCAACCAGCAGTCAAGATGGTAAAGAACATCTGCAGCATGCAGATACCTAACTCAGGGGTTGTTTTTATTTGTGTTGATACACTATACTCCAGATTTTTTTTAATAAATTTTGTCCATCTATCCAGCTGACTTTTTTCCACTTATTGCCTTAAAATGTTTGTACTTTGATGAAACACTCTGTCACAAAGTTTCCAGTGATATCGTCCATTCAGTATATCCTGGCATTTATCACTTCATTTTTAAAGGAATGTTTTCGCAAAGTAGGAACTTTTATTAGAATAACATGATATAATGGTATTATCAGATCATGCCAAAAGTGGTCTGGAAAGTGTATGGTGCATGGATTGATGGATGCGATTCCCAGAACAAAGACAAAAACATTACCATTACGAAAATTAAGAGTCTGTTATCTTTTAATGCTGTGTACTATTGCAAAAACTATGTAATTCCCCACCCTGTTATTGCTGCCATCTTGAACGTCATCTTACATTATATATTACAACGCTGAAAAACAACAATAACATGCCAGTCAAATTCTTCAACCGTAAACTATCAGATGTAGTTACTAACTGCAAATTTGAATTCAGGTTAAATTTTGCTTTAAATGGCGGCCATTTAGGACACCATCTTTACTATTTTAACCTTGTGAATCAAACCTGTGAATGCTTCATTCTAATCATTTGTATTATTAGGCCTCTAAACATGGATAAAAAGGCAAAATTGAAATGCTTTATATCGAGTTTATAGTTAGTTAGGTCTTAGGAACCTAAATGACGGCCATCCTGGACGCCATCTTAAAATTTCAACCTTCTGAATCAAAACATGTTCTAATTTGATCGTTTGTATCATTTAGCCTCTAAACATCCATAAAAAAGTCAAATTTAAAGTGTTTTTATCGAGTATGTCGGTCATATAGGTCTTAGAAGCCTAACCGACGGCCATATTGGACGCCATCTTTAATATTTCAACCTCCTGAATCAAAATAATGCTCCATTTTAAATGATTGTAACATTAAGCCTTTGAAACGTCCATAAAAAGTAAAAAAAAATGCTTTTGATTGAGTATGTTCGTCATATAGGTCTTAGGAGCCTAACTGACGGTCATCTTGGACGCCATCTTGAATATTTCAAAACGCTCAATGATGCCAGAGTGGCATCACTTGGATTCATTAAGTACAATGCCTCAACAGCAAGAGTCAACAAAGAAAAAAAACTTTAAAATCAAGTTCCAGGTCATTCTGGTTTTCTACCGGACTAGATTTTTTTTCTTGCTCACCACTGTTTTTTTTATTTAGAATAAGCTTCCAGAAGTCCCTGAATACGCTTAGATGCAATTCACATGATGACGTCACTTTTACATAACAATGACGTCACTTCACTTGGCGACCATGTGCGTGAGCTCCGATACAATAAATGTATGTAGCCCTCGCGTGACAATCTGGGTAAGATAGCGTGGGTAAGATAAGATTTTCTATCCCAGGGTAAAATCTTAGATATCCTTATCCGGTGTGCAAGAATAACATTTACAAAGAAATTTTCATCACATGTGAGTAATTTCCAATTAGATATGATTAACCTATATTTAAAATAAACATTCCCTGGGCAGATGCTATTCAGCCCTGTCCTGTGCACCATAAATGCAACTATACCTAATCCTGAGAAACCTGCAGCACATGCACATTGTAGTGACGTACACACAGTGTTACTATACCTAATCCTGAGAAACCTGCAGCACATGCACATTGTAGTGACGTACACACAGTGTTCAAAAGCACATCTTGACAATCCGCATCATTAGAACATGCCATCCCACTGACAAAATCTGAAAGGGGAAATAATTTAAAAAGAAATTAAAGAAAATGTTATAAGTCAGGGTAGTGTTGATAGTTTGTTCACAGATATATGGTGTCTCTGACAGTTAACATCTTGGTGGTTAATACATAATTTCAATATAGTTTTTCTTCAAATATACATCACTAACTTTTGTTTTAGCACTGACACTTGAGTTGCAAGACTAGTGGAAAGGTTAAATGATTGGAAAATGAGAAGGACAAAAAGTCGATACACATTTTCATATGGTTAATGGGGGGGCGGCTATTAACAGAAACAGTCTCAAAAAATCAGAAAGACAATTAAATAGAGGATCGTACATGAGTGCTCATGTTTTATTGAATTTTTTAAACGAGTTGGGGAAAAGAGATAAAATGCGAGGCTTGCCGAGCATTTTATCTCTTTTTCGCAACGAGTTTAATAAATTCAACAATACAAGAGCACCAATGTTAGATTCTATTTATCATATGACAAATACTTTGAAATCTCATTTCTGCCGTAAAAACTTTAGAAGTTTGTCATTATGTACGCAACGTTGTTATGGACGTCATAACGTTTCCCGTAAATCTATAAACCACTAGTGGTTTATCGATTTTATCGCATGGCGTTATTTCACTCCCAGACGCGACGTCATATGATAAAGCAAAGTAACCAACTCACTCTTTCTCATAAAGATGATTGCATAACTAGAAAGGACACTAATTACTGCATGATAAAAAATGACACACATTATGCAACGTTCTCACATATATATGATGCCATGTTTGACTCCAAGTTGGAAATATCTATAACTAATTTAAATTGTTTCAAACGAAAAGGAATGTTTAAATTTTTAGCACAAATTGACATGTGTACTTAATTTTGCCATTCATGAAAAAGACATTATCCTTCAAAAAAATATCTTCTTGAGGCAGTATTTGTAGTTTATTGAATCTCTTATTTTTGTGCCAGCTTTTTTTCTTTTATTTAAATTTAGTACCAAAATCGCCCGTCGTGTTCCTGTCCGTTATGATACCAATTGTTTATTTGATAACTAGTGACAATAGTTAAAATGTAAGTGAGTATGATCAGGAAATACCACAATCACACACTGCAGACCAACCACCATTACCGGGATGAAGAGCCACAGAACACTAACAGTCACAAGCCACCAGGAAGACAGTTACAGCAAAGCAACCAGCTCCCTCTTTCTCGTTTTGCGACGCTCATAGTGAATTAAACCTTAAAGCGCCAAGAAAAAAATGCATCTGAAAATGTCGTCTGCTGAAGTCGTCTGCTGCAAATAATTACCTAACATTACTGATGAATTAAGTATAGAAACATACAGCGTGAACCCAGAACAGATTGCTCCTACAGGAGCAGTCTGATCTGGGTCCACACTGTTTGCCATAGAGGCTTCTTAAACATTTCAGCAGACGAGAAAGCAGACGACTAGTAATGGGATTGGCGCATTAAGGGTTAAGTTTACCTGAACAAGAAGTTCCTGTAGATCCCCTGACGCATGCGCATTGAAATGATGAGCAGACCGTATTGACCAGTAGATCAGTGCATTGAGAAGTTAACGTACACGACATGCCAATAACAGCTGAAACAGACAATGGAAAAAAGCAAGTGAGTATGATCAGGAAATACCACAATCACATAAGAGCCGAGGCATGAGATTTCAACAATTTGGCATTTTGACATGAATAGACCCAGATGAACCTGTGCAGCCTCCTTTTAAGCTTAGAAACCCCAAATGATGTTTGGTCAGCTGCTAAATATTCATAGAATAATCATGCAACTAGCAAAGGCTCTGATCAGTCTGCGCGTATGCGCAGGCTGGTCTGAGCCTTTGCTGGTCGCACATACCACATTGTTGGAAATCTTATGGCACGGCTCATATCACATACCAACAAAATGCACCATGAGGATGAACTACAGAACACTGACTGTCACAAGACATAAGGAAGACTGTCTCAAGACATCAGGAAGACAGTTAAAGTAAAGTAGCCAGCTCTCTCTTCCCTATCAAAATGAATGCAACCTAGACGGACACAAAGTACTGAATAACAAAACAAGGACCAAAAAACAGAATCCCCACAAACAACGGAAGCAGCAATCAGTAAGGAAGAAGGCAAAAATCCGGAATAGATACAATCAGGTACCACACCCGACCCAGGACACCATATGGGAAAATGACAAAAACACAAGTTAACATTACACACAAGAGAGCCAAAGGGTCAGCCCCTTCCCATCAGATGACCACAAGGCTTCAAGAAACAGACAAGACAGTATTGCAAAGAAAAACTGAAAACACATATAACAAAAAAGATCCACAAAAGAAGTGCCACCTTGGAACGGTCAGTAAAACATTACTGGATGGCTTAAATTAGTTACATGGTACCAACCTCAATCTTAATTCTGATGTGGATAGCGACATATAAATGTTTGGTATGAAAGATCCCTAACTAATCTATGAATCATACTCTAGTCCATATAAATTAAGATATAAAAAGGAGATAAATCAAAGCTAAGGATTCAACAGTACATACAACTGAATACCGGAGCAAAAGAAATTCAACAGTTAAACCTGGGAAGGCTTGACAACAGACGCAGCATCAGGCCCCACTCCTCTCATATAAAGACAAGTCTTAAAGTTGATACTGCCAAAGAGTCTGATGTCAGACCCACTGGTGTGCAATTAAAGAGGAATGCAAAGTTGCCAACCGTGATTGGGGTGATCACCAGCCATGCAGCTTGTCGCAATACATTAATGTTAAAACCAATAAAAATAAATCAACGACAACAGAACCATCACCTTAGAATGGACAGCAGCCTAAGACACTGGTGGGGGCCTTAAATGCATTTTACTGGTACTAAATCTTCGCCCTAGATTCTAAAAAAACGTTTAGCTCGCATAGAGGCTTCTTAACTATTGCAATGTATCATCAAAGAGAAACAATCAAATTTACACACAATTATGGTGCAAATAAAACGGCTTAATGGCTCACAGACAGTCCGAACTAAATCTCAGGAAAATCTCAAGTTGAGCTGCGGTGGGCCCAGTCAAAGACAAGCATCAGGCACCAAGTTGGGTGTACAGTGAGTCACTTTAGTTACGCACCACTTATAAAATGTAAAATTACTCGAAAAAGAAATATGCTATTTTCATTCTGAGACTACCAGCGTAAAACGCATGTATATTTGCATTAGTCATTGAAATTTTAGTGTGATTAGATAAGAAGCAAGTGAGAAAATGCATCTTGAAGGACACTACCCTCAAAACACCATTTCACATTGCATTATTTCGAATGAAACTCAGATTACATTGCACTTTTTTCAGGGTCGAATTTCTGCAATGCCAGAGATAAGAGTCGATTTAATATTGATAATATTATAGGGGGTTCGACTTGAATTAAACAATTGTTTTTGGTGTTTTCTGTCACAACGATCATGGATAATTCCTAGCGCAAAACGCAAATAGAAAATATAGACGTTCAGGTTGCACGACCATTTTTGTCAAAATCGCCTTTGACGTTGCAGAATAATTCGCATGAGTGATTTAGATAGTTTTCGATGTCATCAAACAGATAAAATGTCAATAAGTAAATAATCATAGAGAAGGTTTGATTTCCAACATTTTCGTCAAAAAATGTGGGCCCTGAGAAGGTGGTGCGTAACTAATGTGGCTCACTGTATAACTGCAGGAATTTGTGAAATGTACAATGTACGAGGGGCGTTCAATATGTAATGAAAACAGCTCAGTATATCCCAAAGTTTTATATTTAAACACTTCATAATTACTTTCAATAAAAGGTCTGTTTCTTGGCTAAATAGTTGTAAAATTGCAGTTGTCCAGCTTCTTATCTAATTTACACAAGCCACTTTCAAAATATGGTGCTGAAGTACACTGCGATATGAAATAAAACAATGTTTTCAAAAGCAGATAGCTACATGAACGAGAGATGTTTTCAGTCTGCTTCTTCGTGTGGTAAATACCCATATACTGGTAATTTATAACTGAAAAAATCTTTGATATTGCTTCATATTTTATGAAATACTGAGGCTGCTATTTCTGTTAAAATCCTCCTTGATGCTACAATCTCTGGCATTCCAATGACAGAGTCGTTTTTGCGTGAACGATTACATAGCGAAAATGTATACGAAAATCATTTGTTACATTTCTTCTGGTCACTTTAATGTTCATTTGCAATTAATACGGCCGATTTTGAAATTTCCATACCTAATCTCACTCATAAAGTACCCCCAAATACGTCATTTGAAATAAGAAAATCACTTAAAAGAATGCCATCTCTGGCTTACACTGAAATGGATCAGACAAATTACCGCGTTTCATCGATGTTTGCATTCAGATGCATTATTTGGACATTGTTACACGTATTTACATGTACATAATCTTGCTGGCTAGTTTCTGACGATAAAATTAAAGGAAACGAAATTGGTATACCATTCAGATGAGATACCCCTAGATATTGGTTTCATTTTAACTGGTCTGCTGCCTATGCACTGTGTGTATTGAAACTGCGATACAATCAAAATTGTCCTTTTCTGGTACAAATCCATATTTCTGATTTTCAAGAACCGTGCGTATTTTAGTGTTACGTCCATTGCTTTAAACGACGTAAACGTAAGAGGGGGTAACGTAGTAAAACCGTTTGCAAAAGAAATTGGTACCGGTCAAAAGTTTGTATCGTTCTTGCAGATAAAGGTGAAATGAGTCAGAAAACTATGGATATGTGATTCATGCATGTTAAATGTTTGTTTTAGAAAATACAGCATGCCTTTCTACCTTTGTTAAAATGCGTCTTTACAATTCGGAGGAAAATATATGCAGTGTATATTAGTGTGCTTTTTAAAAAGTCTGTAACTTATTACATTTGGAAAGATAAAATAATGTTTCATACACCATTATAAGGGCCACGCTTTGATCTTTCGTTTGGCATATGGCATAAAATCCTAACGCGTTTATGGATGGAGTTATGCTTGGGTTTTCATTACATATTTAACCCCCCTCGTATTGTTTATTTCCTGGAACAGTAACAATAAATAGAACTATCATTAAATCAGTGTTTACAAAGTAAACATTTGTCTCCCTAATGTTAAATTGGTGTAGAGTGTGCTTACCAAGTGACCTGCTTAATCTTTGTTTTAGAACAGTATTGCATTTGTCATCATTTCGTAATATCAGCAGTATATTTAGCCAAATTCAAAATGCTAGTGCATTCTTAACAGTATTGATCAACCAAATCTTTACCAAAACAGAAAAAACATTATTTGACCTTTGACCACAGGGTCACACGTAGCGTAGCCCGGTGCCCCTTACATCATTTGACCTATACACCTGCAAAGTTTAAAGTTGTAACGTCGGGGGTTTAGGAGAAGTTTATTTCTGTTCTTTAAACGAGGTACTCTCATTGCTTTCCTGCTACAAAGTCTCGATCAAAGAGGTGCTTCATATTTTGTTCAATGACTGCTAATAAGACCTTAGAGTCAAAGGTCAGGGTCAAACATATATAAAATCAAAACTCAAAACTCCTCTTACTTTTGTGTGAGGACATTCCGACATATTTGACACGTTATCTTGAGGTGTGTAGATGACAGTAAATCCTTTGTGTCCCAGGTATGGCTCTTGAGTCAAAAATCAAGATTAAAATAAAAACTATTCCGGTTGTATGGCTTGTAATGTAAATATCTCTAAATGGTTGATATTTTGCACACTGATTGCATAAGGTGTGTAGATGTTAACTTTGGTATGGTACTGTTGATATGACCTTTGATTCAAAGGTCAGGATCAAAATATTTTTTTCTGTTATTATGGCTTGGAACGCCTACGTTTAAATACTGTTAATTCGGAAATTTTCGCGAGAATTTTATTTTAAACGACATATTTGCCTATAAAGAATTACCTATAACAGTTAACGAAAGAATGCTTTAGCCATTTCGCAAGAGTTTATTTTCACGAAACTTCGTATATGAAAATTTCCGAATGTACAGTAGATATCATTGGTTCATATTTTTTAAACACTAATTGTCTATGGTTTGTAGATGACAACAAAGGTTTTGGATTGATGGTATGATATTGGAGACAAGGGCTAAGGTAAAAACAAATGTCATACTATGCGGTATTTACTATAATGGACCCACCGTAGCTCAACTTGAGGTTTCCTCTGACTATATGTGAGTCATGAGCTATTTTCTTTGTATGATAATAGAGTGTTAATTTAATAAAATTGTTTCTCTGTGATGATACACTGTATTAGTTAAGGAGCCCCCTTTGCGAGCTTAACAATTTTGTATTTTAACAACAATAGAATCTAGGGCGAAGATTTAGCGCTAGTAGAATGCATTTAAGCCCCCCTCCCAGTGGCTTAGGCTGCTGTCCGTTCTAAGGCGGTGGTTCTTCCCATTTTTGTGGGAGCTCTGTGCTTGTCTTTGTTTTGTTGTGCATTACTTTGTGCCCATTCTAGTTTAGCAATCATCTTGAAGAGGAAGAGAAAGCTGGCTGCTTTGCTATTATTGTCTAACAGATGTATTGTTACTTTAATGTTCTGTAGCTCTTCCTTGCGTACCGTGGGTTGGTATGCAGTGTGTGGTTGTGGTATTTCCTGATCATACTCACTTACTTTTAATGTAGGTGCGGAAATTTGCCATACCCTCCCACCCCCATCAAAAGACCCATTCTAGTCAAATACTGTTTCTCAATTAAATCATTTGTCATCCGTACTTGAAAGATGCTGTCATGATGAGACAATTCTTTTGAGCCCACACATTTAAATTGATGGATAAGAAATGTATCACAATTTTATTCTCATAAAGGTTGATAAGCTGTACCTATGTCACTCACCTTTACAAACTGCAAATTCCTCAAAGTAGCCGGCTGAACAAATACACTTGTCCGTATTGCCTATATCGCACTCTGAGTTATCGTCAGATGCCGTGCATTCATCCATATCCGAACTTTGTTCCATGCAATTCTGGCCAAGAGCTGAATTAATTAAAATAAAACAGTCATCACACGTGAGGTATCTAGTGTACATACAATTGAAATCAGTTTTGCATTAATCAATATCTGCATTTCTACGTCATGTTAACAAGTAAGGAAAGCCCTGATGGGATATTATAAATACAGTAAAAACTGTGTAATACGGCCACTCTCAAAAAGCACGAAAATTGGTTTTCAAGACTGTTTATCGCTTAATGCAGGTCAAAAGTATTGCAGAATGATCCAAGGGGAGCATTCAGCAATACTTTCGACCTTCAGTCATTAAAATCTTTGTTTTGTCTACTAGTAATTTTGAGTGTTCGCTTAAGACAAGTTTTACTGATAAATGAAAGCTCCGGTGAGATATTACAAAATGTTGCTTCTTTTACAAAGTATTCCTTACTAGATCATTGACTACAGTAAATTCTGAAGTTTTCGCGAGAATTTTATTTTCGCGAAAAGCGTTAAAAGACATTTGCGACGTTAAAATTTCGCGTACAGGGCATGATGATTCACTGAAGCAGTAAACGACAGAGTGATTTAGCCATTTCGCGCGAGTTTTATTTTCACGAAACTTCGCATATAAGTTTCGCGGCGAAATTAAAACCCTCGCGAAAATTTCCGAATTTACAGCCAGAAATGCACTGTGCAGTCCTTGAAAAAGTTTTTTTTTTGTTAAAAAACAAAATAAAACAATTACAACGACCCTATTGAGACGATGTATATTTTCAGAAGGGGGTGGCATTTCATATTTTTTTCTATTTCAGTTTTGTGGCCTTTTTGTGCTGCGGAGCGGAACTACTTTAGCAAATACATATATGTACATAATAGGATACATTATTATGTAGTGGTTACTTTTATATATCTATGAAATATTATTTACCGTAAACCTGTCTTAAGCGGCCACTCAAAAGAAGACCAAACATTGGATTTAAGACCGATTATCGCTTAATGCAGGTCAAAATACTTTCGACCTTCATTAAACCCCACACTTGTCATTATGATCTTTTTGTCTAATTTTGAATTGCCGCTTAAGACATGTTTTACTACACTGAGGAACGCAAAAAAATGAAAATTATTATTTTTTGCATCCAGAACATTTTTTGCCTTCTTTAACAGACAAAAACGGTTGATAACGACACTCTGCTCCTAGCTATACCCTATACCGGTGTTTTAAAGACACTGGCTACCACCAGCTATGCATTGCTGGATTTACTATGTTTTGCACGTGGCGTCCCCACGAATCGATGAAGCAAAATATTTTATCATTTCACATGAAGCTTGTAAGTGTACATGTATAAAAAAAAACACAGCAGCTTTAGTTTTATAGCTCTATTATTCATGCCACGTTTGTTTGAAGATGAACGATCTGACGCAATTGGATTGTTACATATAAAAGCTGGCGTGCGTGTTTCTGACGTCGCCAGATATTATAATTGCCCACCGACAACTATACAGCGCCTCAGAGATCGTTTACCAGGCTACTTGGACAGTTTAAAATCGACGCAGGTCTGGTTAGCCAAGAATGGCGACCGGCGTTAAGAGCCAACTTACGTCGATTGTGTTTCGACGATATTTACATCGACGATATCCGTTCCGGTCGGCTAATGTCAGTGCCAGACGAATAGTAGGGCTCCAACGGTAATTTGTTTCTGATTTTTTAATAAAAATATTTTATCATAATAACTTAAAATTGTGTCCAATTTCTAGACAGATTTCAAATTGCAACTTTAGAATCATAGGGTATTGCTATTTGGTAGACTGTTGCTCTAACATTATCTTTTATTTTGACATAAAATTTCAAACATATTTTGCTGACATATTGATGTTCATTTCTACCAAATCTCAATAAAATTGAAACACTAAAACTTAGTAAACATTATGAATTTCGATTTTTGCGTTTTTTAAGTCCTTCAGTGTATAATGAAAGCTCTTATGAGATATTACAAATAGCTGCCTCCTTTAACTTAGTATTCTTTACTATATATATAGATCATTGACTACTGTAAAATCAGAAGTTTTCGCGAGAGTTCTAATTTCGCGAAAAACATTAAAAGACATATTTGAGACGTTAAAAATTCGCGACTAGGGCATAATGATTTACCTAAAACAGTAAACGACAGAGTGCTTTAGCCATTTTGCGAGAGTTTTATTTTCACTAAGCTTCGATTATGCGAGGTCTCGCGAAATTAAAACCCTCGCAAAAATGTTCGAATTTAGAGTAAGAAATGCACTTGGCAGTCCTTGAAAAATGTTTTTTTTATTAAAAAGTAAAATAGACAATGCCAACGACCTATTTGAGACGATGTATATTTTCAAAAGGGGTGGCATTTAATATTTTTCTATTTTAGTTTTGGTGACCATTTTGGGCGGCGGGGCGGAACTATTTCAGAAAATAATTAGATTGGATAAATAATTATTTCATTGTTACCTTTATATCTATGAAATATTTTTTACACATTGATATTGACAGCGCTACCTAGCATCTTATACAACAGGCTTCTGATATGTCACCAAAGTGATCCTAGAGAGGTATTACAAAAACAATAAACGGGTTGAAAAAAAGAATAACATTGTTAGTCAACGAAAAACCAAAGCTTGCAAACTAAATACTACTATAAATGTTTATGTCACCATACTATTAATTGGTTTATCTTGATTTGCCTATGATTTAACCCTTAAAGCGCAAAGAAAAAAATGCATCTGAAAATGTCGTCTGTTGAAGTCGTCTGCTGCAAATGATTGCCTAGCATTACTGACGAATTAAGTATAGAAGCAAACAGCGTGGACCCAGAACAGGCTGCTCCTATATATAGGAGCAGTCTGACCTTGGTCCACACTGATTGCCATAGAGGCTTCTTAAATATTTCAGCAGACGAGAAAAGCAGACGACTTTAGTTGCGATTGGCACATTAAGGGTTTAAGTACATACCCACTGGCATCACACCTTCACTTGACAGCTCCACAAGAGACAAGAATATCAGAATACATGCTAATTTCCCCTGTAATAGAAAAAGTAAGCTTTGTCAATGATGAAGCATCTTCGCAAGCCAAGGGTACTAAGTCCACTTCGTTCCTTACGTAATGAACGAAGTGGGCTTAGTACCCTTGGCTTGCGAAGATGATGATGAAGAAGCGAACGTAAAAAGATCCAAATAATCCCGGGATTCACTGACTGTGGGATATATTTATATACGAGAGTCAGTCAAAACTAACTGATGGTTGATTCATCACTCTTACCTAAGCTAACGCATACTAGTCAAATTTGGCATATATATACAGTAAACTCTCTTGTCTCAGAATATGTAATGTACAATATCATGCAAAATATAGGTTGTTGTTGCTAAGCAACCAAAGAATGTGATCTAATGCACTGCGTTCATGCTGGATTAAAGCATTGTCGTGTAAACATAATACAACATTTAAGTGGCATCAGTTGGTGCATTTGTTGCAAATAAAAGTGGTACATATATTTTGTTATGTGAAACAACTGTATTTTAGGTATTGACCTTTTATTCCCAAATTCTAACACACCTCGTCTATATAGCCTATGATTAAACTCAGTGATTTATTGATTGATAAATCACTGCATGGACTGGGCACGCACCGGCGTAACGTCATTCTGTCGCCAGTTTGATTTTCGTGGCGTCATCTATCACATACGGCATTGTAATGTTGACAGAAGTCGGCGTAACGTCGTTTTTACAACTATTGGGCGTTCAAATTTACGTAAAAATACTCGTTACAGTCAAAACAAGAGTTGTGGGAAATTCTGAGTCTGTTCAAGATGGCTGGATCGTTATAGACTATGAAGGATTCGTTCATATTTTTTATCTTTTTGTGTGTTAGAATCAAAATAAAATCGCACTGGCAGAGATTTGTTGCTTAATATATCACCGTCTGTCGGTCACTCGTAAGTGGATAAATCATTCGCGCTTCGTGCTTTATTTATTCACTTTAACGACTGACCACCACCAGTGATATATCAAGCTACAAATCACTGCGAGCGCGAATCTATTTCTCATAAAAGAGTAAGGTAAATTAAATCAATTTTCAAAAAATCTCAAACCCCAAAATATATCACACCCGGTGTAACAGGCCGGAATTTCCCCCCAGTCAGTTTTTTCCCCGGGGAAAGAATGGGCCAGCCCATTCTTTCCCCGGGGAGAAAGTAGGCCGGTCCATTCTTTCCCCACCCAGTCAGTTCCCCCCCCCCCCTAATAATTTCAAAAATCATAATGTAATTATTATTTCTTTGCATAAATTTAAAAAGCCGCTATTAAATTAGCGATAGGTCTCAAAAGTACTCATACTTATTGCTGTTTGGTTGTGATTTCTAGGGGTTCAGACCATTCACTTTTACTATCAGTCTTTTGGTTTATTGTACTCTTTCACTGTATCGAAATACTTTCGAATGACATGTCAAAGAGATCTTCGACTTTAAAACCTGTTTAGCTAACTGGTTCTTCTAAATAGGGGGTGGGGAAATGCTGGGTCGGCCCATTCTTTCCCACCTCTATTATTTTCTAACCTTTCTATTTATCTCTCAGTCTTAAGGTTTAACCGACTCTTGCACTGTATCTGAACACTCATGATTGTCTTGTCCTAAGGAGAAATTCAAGTTAAGAAAGCATTTAGCTAACTGCATGTTCCTTCTCAATAGTGGGGTGGGGAAAGACTAGGTCTGCCCATTCTTTCCCTCCCCCTCCATTGGGTTCGAACCTTTCAATTTATCTGTCAGTCCTTGGTATAAACTACTCTTACACTGAATCTGAACACTCATGATTGACATATCTCAAGGAGAAATTCAAGTTACAAGCATTCAGCCAAATGATTCTTCTAAATAGGGGGTGGGGAAAGACTGGGCTGGCCCATTCTTTCCCCCCTCTATTATTTTCTAACCTTTCTATTTATCTCTCAGTCTTAAGGTTTAACCTACTCTTGCACTGTATTGAACACTCATGATTGTCTTGTCCTAAGGAGAAATTCAAGTTAAGAAAGCATTTAGCTAACTGCATGTTCCTTCTCAATAGTGTGATGGGGAAAGACTGGGCCGGCCCAATCTTTCCCCCCTCCAAAATCTTCCTATCTTTCTATTTATCTTTTCAGTCTTTTAGATAAAGCAACTCTTTGAATGTATCTAAACAATTTTGAATGACCTATTCCAAAGTGAGAATTAAGTTTTCTATCTTACAAGTTTATTGGTACTTCTACTTTGTGGGGTGGGGAAAGACTGGGCCGGCCCATTCTTTCCCTACCCCCTCCATAATGCTTGGATCTTTCAATTTATCGTTTCGTCTTTCGGTTTATGTTACTCTTTGACTGTATCTGAACAATTTTGAATGACCTATTCCAAAGAGAGATCAAGGTTTTAAACCAACAAGTTAATTGGTACTTCTACATTGTGGGGTGGGGAAAAACTGGGCTGGCCCATCTTTTCCCCCCTCCAAAGTGTTGGGATCTTTCTATTTATCCTCTAGACTTTTGGATTATGTTATTCTTTTGCTGTATCAGAACTCTCTTGACTTATACCAAGCAGTGAATCAAGTTTTCAAACCAACAAGTTTATTCTTAATTGTAGGGTGGGGAAAGACTGGGCCGGCCCATTCTTCCCCCCTCCTTAATCTTTTGATCTTTCTATTGATGGTTTCGTCTTTCGGTTTATGTTACTCTTTCACTGTATCTTAATACTTATGAAAGACCTATTCCAAAGCAAGAATCAAGTTTTCAATCCAACAAGATTATTGGTACTTCTACATTGTTGGGTGGGAAAGACTGAGCCGGCCCATTCTTTCCCTCCTCCAAAATGCATTGATCTATATATTTATCTTTCAGTCTTTTAAATTATGCTGCTCTTTCATTGCATCTTAACACTAATGTATGACCTGTTCAAAAGAGAGAATCTAGTTATCAAACAACAAGTATATTGGTACTTGTGCATTGTCGGGTGGGGAAAGACTGGCCGCCCAATCTTTCCCCCCTCCAAAATCTTCCTATCTTTCTATTTATCTTTTCAATCTTTTGGATTATGCAACTCTTTGAATGTATCTGAACAATTTTGAATGACCTATTCCAAAGTGAGAATTAAGTTTTCTATCTTACAAGTTTATTGGTACTTCTACTTTAGGGTGGGGAAAGACTGGGCCGGCCAATTCTTCCACCCCCCCCCCCTCCATAATGCTTGGATCTTTCAATTTATTGTTTAGTCTTTCGAATTATGTTACTCTTTGACTGTATCTGAACAATTTTGAAAGACCTATTCTAAGGAGAGATTAAGTTTTTAAACCAACAAAATAATTGGTACTTCTACATTGTGGGGTGGGGAAAAACTCGGCCGGCCCATCTTTCCCCCCCCCCCTCCAAAATGTTCAGATCTTTCTATTTATCCTCTAGACTTTTGGATTATGTTATTCTTTTGTTGTATCGTAACTCTCTTGACTTATATCAAGCAGAGAATCAAGTTTTCAAACCAACAAGTTTATTCGTAATTGTAGGGTGGGGAAAGACTGGGCCGGCCCATTCTTTCCCCCCTCCATAATCTTTCGATCTTCTATTGATTGTTTCGTCTTTCGGTTTATGTTACTCTTTCACTCTATTTTAACATTAATGAAAGACCTATACCAAAGTGAGAATCAAGATTTCAATCCAACAAGATTATTGGTACTTCTACATTGTGGTGTGGGGAAAGACTGGGCCGGCCCATTCTTTCCCCCCTCCAAAAAAGGTTCCAATCTTTCCATTTATCCTCTAGACTTTTGGATTATGTTATTCTTTTGCTGTATCTGAACTCTCTTAACTTATACCACGCAGAGAGTCAAGTTTTCAAACCAACAAGTTTATTCGAAATTGTAGGGTGGGGAAAGACTGGGCCGGCCCATTCTTCCCCCTTCCTTAATCTTTTGATCTTTCTATTGATGGTTTCGTCTATCGGTTTATGTTACTCTTTCACTGTATCTTAATATTTATGAAAGACCTATTCCAAAGCGAGAATCAAGTTTTCAATCCAACAAGATTATCGGCACTGCTACATTTTTGGGTGGGAAAGACTGGGCCAGCCCATTCTTTCCCTCCTCCAAAATGTATTGATCTATATATTTATCTTTCAGTCTTTTAAATTATGCTGAACTTTCATTGCATCTTTACACTAATGTATGACCTGTTCAAAAGAGGGAATCTAGTTTTCAAACAACAAGTATATTGGTACTTCTGCATTGTCAGGTGGGGAAAGACTGGGCCGGCCCAATCTTTCCCCCCTCCAAAATCTTCCTATCTTTCTATTTATCTTTTCAGTCTCTTGGATTATGCCACTCTTTGAATGTATCTGAACAATTTTGAATGACCTATTCCAAAGTGAGAATTAAGTTTTCTATCTTACAAGTTTATTGGTACTTCTACTTTGTGGGGTGGGGAAAGACTGGGCCGGCCCATTCTCCCCCTCCTCCATAATGCTTGGATCTTTCAATTTATTGTTTAGTCTTTCGCTTTATGTTACTCTTTGACTGTATCTGAACAATTTTGAATGACCTATTCCAAAGGGAGATCAAGTTTTTAAACCAACAAGTTAATTGGTTCTTTTACATTGTGGGGTGGGGAAAAACTTGGCCGGCCCTTTCTAGACTTTTGGATTATGTTATTTTTTTGCTGTATCTGAACTCTCTTGACTTATACCAAGCAGAGAATCAAGTTTTCAAGCCAACAAGTTTATTCGTTATTGTAGGGTGGGGAAGACTGGGCTGGCCCATTCTTTCCCCCCTCCTTAATCTTTCGATCTTCTATTGATCGTTTTGTCTTTGGTTTATGTTACTCTTTCACTCTATTTTAACATTTATGAAAGACCTATACCAAAGTGAGAATCAAGTTTTCAATCCAACAAGATTATTGGTACTTCTACATTGTTGGGTGCGGAAAGACTGGGCTGGCCCATTCTTTCCCCCCTCCAAAATCTTTTGATCTTTCTATTGATCAGTTAGTTTTTCGGTTTATGTTACTCTTTCACTGTACCTTAAAACTTATGAATGACCGATTCCAAAGAGGGAATCAAGTTTTCAAACCAAACATTTTATTTGTACTGCTACATTGTGGGGTGGGGAAAGACTGGGCCGGCCCATTCTTTCCCCCCCCCCTCCAAAATGTTCTGATCTTTCTATTTATCTTTCAGTCTTTCAGTTTATGTTATTCTTTTACTGTATCTGAAGACTTATGAATGACTCATTCCAAAGAGATAATCAAATTTTCAAACCAAAAAGTTTATTTGTTATCTGCCTCCAAAGTGTTCCAACCTTTGTATTTTATCTTAGTGAATTGATTCTTCCAAATAGTGGGTTGTGGAAAAACTG
This sequence comes from Loripinus fragilis, assembly GCA_964019695.1. Taxonomy (NCBI): domain Eukaryota; kingdom Metazoa; phylum Mollusca; class Bivalvia; order Lucinida; family Lucinidae; genus Loripinus; species Loripinus fragilis. The sequence continues at coordinate 34,552,528 of OZ026531.1, read as the reverse complement.
GGCCGATTTTCCTTTAACCCATTCAAATAACCATTATGAATTAAGAACATACTCATTTTGTTTTTTGAATAGGCGAACCATTTATAATCAAATCCTTCTACACCCTCTGCACTTTTGTGCTGTGTTGAGGGTGGTAGAGTTATAATACAGCTATTTCAGAATGATATTTAATTTGATTTAACTACACAATGACACATATATCATTTTCAAGCCTTTTCCAAAAAAATAACATGGGGGGTAAAACTGACTGGGTGGGGAAAAAACTGACTAGTCAAATCTTTCCCCGGGGGAAAAAACTGACCGGTCAGTTTTTTCCCCGGGGAAAGAATGGGCCGGCCCATTCTTTCCCCGGGGAAAAAACTGACTGGGAAAAATACTGACCGTTACACCGGCACCAATAACGGTTCATTTAAGAAATAGATTCAGTAATAAAATTCAGTAAAGAAATAGGATGGTACGTGTGAAAAGTATCAATCATTGGTGTTCAGCGCGAACCAGAAAACCCAAACCTCGGAACACAGTTCCAGTGTAGATTTTATTTTCTTGTCATTTGGGATCATGGGTTTCATTGTGGAACTAAGAAACAATTAGAGGGTCACTGATGACGCCTTAATGGCAGAAACTAGCTAGTCTGGCCCAAGAAATATGCACACTCTAGTTTCAGTTCTTTGGTGCAGTCTTTGCTTCCAAGGGATACCCTTTTAAGAACACATTTCTCACTATATCAGTTAACCAAAGGGTTGGGATTTTACTGTCCCGACTTGGTCCACTGAACACCAATGATGGGTGTTTTCTTACCCATTGTGTCTTACCAATGCTATCACGTTTGGACTTTCATTGGTTGTAGAAGTTTTCAAAATATGTCAATAGTTATTCAAAGTGACGTCATCGTATAATATTGCATCTTAGCGTACTAATGGACTGCTTGAAGCTTATTTTATTGTATAATTTCAATGGTGAGCAAATTAAAGAATCCATTACTTGTGTGAGGGTGGGATAGAAAAAATTCCATTTCTCGGGAACACCGTTTGTCATCTAAGCCTCATGATGCCAATCGGTGATCCTCGGAAAGGGATTGTCTAATACTCTCTCGGACTCGTGATAGTTTCTGAGAAACGACAAATTTCGTCTCTTTGTTGTTTGCCAGAATTTGATACTTGAAGTCATTTATTGCTCGGACGACTTCTAACCTAACGGATAATATGACCAGTAGGAAGTTATTCAAGCATGAATGAATTACCACCTCAGCACTGCTGGCATCAGGGAAGTATCTCCTCGGCACTGGCGTGTCCTTGAAATTAATGTTCAAGGTCACTAATTTCTAATCAACTCTTTCACCTTCCCAACAATGTATCCATGCAAGTTTGGGCATACACTGTGTCAGAAAATATATAGAGAGTGTAATAAATGCTATTTTCACAGTCTTTCTGGGATTGTGACATTGTAAACCAGGTCAAGGGTACCAAAACTAATCAAGTCTTTATTGTGCCAAATGTGTACACTTTGGCCAGTACCAATCGTTATAAATCGTATAATGTAACATGCGGTGACGCTAATCAGGTCAAAATTCGGCCTTTACTCTCAAGGTCACGTCAGCACTTTTGAAGTTCTGATGTGAACTTGAGAATAAAGGTTAAGGTCACTAAAATCTTTTCAGCTCGTTCCTCTCTCCACACTATGTGTCTATGCAAGTTTAGTCGAAATCCACCCACTGGTTCAAAAGATACAGTGAGCCACTTTAGTTACGTACCACCTATAAAAAGGTAAATTACTTGGAAAAGAAATATGATATTTTTATTCTGAGACTACCAGCGTAAAGCGCATATATATTTGCATTAGCCATTGAAATTGCATTGTGGTCAGACTAGAAACATATCAGAAAATGGATCTTGAAGAGTACTACCCTCAAAACACCATTTCACATTGCATTATTTCGAATGAAACTGAAATCACATTGCACTTTTTTTAGGGTCGAATTTCTGCCATGCCAGAGATAAGAGCCGATTTATTCTTGGCAGTATCTAGGACTGGAATGTGTTTGCTAACTTCATCATTTTTTAAACGTTTTGCTAGCTTGGTTCCCAGCTAGCCAAACAATCACGTATCCGCCGTTTATTTCATAAAAAAAACAATGGATTTATTGGCGTCATGGTGTTGACGTTAGTGATGATGTCATTACTACCAAGGCTATAAGACGTGCCAATGATGAGATGTTTTAATTTAGTGTTTTGATACTTCTATGTCAACAAGTGACTCATAACAAAACAATTTGCGAAGGAAAACATGTTTGATTATTGTAACTGCTGACGTTAACATGACGTCAAAACGAGCATTTCTTCAAAAAGCAACGGTGTTTCAGAATTCAACGACCAACAAAAGGGTTTTACATGAATAAAATCATTGTTTTTGGTGTTATTCTGTCGCAACGATCACCATGGATATTGCCTTGCACAAAACGTTAATAGAAAATATAGACGTTCAGGTTGCACGTTCAGTTTTACCAAAATTGCATTTGGCGTAGCAGAAAGTTTCGCATGAGTGATTCCGATAATTTTTCGATTTTATCAAACATTTTAAATATCAATAAGTAAATTATCATAGAGAATGTTGGATTCCAGCCTTTTTGTCAAAAAATGCGGGCCCTGAAAAAGTGGTGCGTAACTAAAGTGGCTTACTGTAGAGTCTTGGAAATGTTTATTGTTACAGTGTTAATAGGATGTGGCTTTGAAAATTAGGTCAATGTCACCATAATCTAACCAACACTTTTTGCGTCACAATAAACAAACTTATAAAGTTTGGCTGGAAGTTATCATTCGGTTTGGAAACGCTATTTTGTTCAAAATTTTGACATTTCAAAGTACCTTTGTGACCTTAAAAAATAAGGTGAAGGCCATTTTTCCCCTTTTCAAACTTTGTATCTATGCAAGTTTTATCAGACACCTACTGGTTCGCAGGAAAAAAAGCTACGTGGACGCCCATGGGGTCCTCACCCAAACCAATATGTCCCTTACCTCTTCGGGAGGGTGACATTATTTGTGATTTTAGATCATATAATCTAAAACTCTATCGAGAATATACTCTCTTTGAGTGAAAAATACAACAAAGGGCCTTTAAGTATGTATGATTTGAAGCAATAAAGAGTTGGCTCGATTCTGCTGACCTTCACCTAATTTCCAAGGTCGCCATCCTACATTTCTTGCACTCTATCTCCTAAAACAGTGGGTCGATTTTGACCGAACTTGATATAGAGTTTATATTTGTTCATATTCTGGGCATTCGGAAATATTGGGTTCTGACAGAAAGCAGAATACCGCTTAAGCCGGTGCTAGGGGCGTGAGAATTGTTTCACTTTCCATTAGTTCTCATGAACAGACACAATAAAACCAGTCTGCTGTATTCCAATATTGTAGGTTCCCTCTACTTCTGAAGGATCCGATTTTCCAGATTATTTGCATTGATACATTGTTGGAATGAGGAAAGAATTGATAAGACTGATGACATTGACCTTGTTTTTAGGTCACACATATGTTTTGATAGGAGTTACTTCTTTTAATTCGAATTATAGCCGAGTCGGAGTGTAGATTATGGTCCCTTGTGCTTCGAAGTATTGAAATTGGCTGTAATTACGTCCAGTGATAGCCTAATTATTTAAGGACATATGCTACTAAATACTTCCCATATTGAAATATTTTCAATACTTTGCATACAGTTTGTTTAATGCATGGGCTATCTATTTATGAAATAAAAAGGATATGTCACCGTGCTTATTTTTTCAGATTCTCATATTGAAGTTTACAGCATTTGACCAATTTTCTAGAAATATAAAATAATAACACTAGTCCTAATTATCGAGCTAAAACGGTTGTAATCTTCAGCAAGCTTCTTTCTTTTAACTTAAATTACTGCCCATGACCTCAAACTTTTAAGAAAATGTGCAAGTTTATTTGTTATCCCATGCTGTGACAAGATACTGCATGATATATTTTGACAATTCGTCAAAAAATGGAATTTGTTTTTAGAATAAATCATGTATTAAAAAATCTGATATTGAAAATCTTGAAAATTTATTTTTAATTCATTGACTATTATATTACCTTTCAGAAAAAAGAATAAAAATCTAGGGTCACCGAACTAATTCTCTTTCTAGAGGGCCAAATTTACCCCCACCCCCATAGGTTTCATGCGTAATTCAATATAAAAAGTTCGGGGATGACCATTTCGTTCGTTTTGATGATGCCATTTTACTAATATATGAAGTAATTTAGCATTAAAATGTTAAAAAGGAAAGAAAAAACACACTGAAAATATGTGCGCATCCGGTAATCGATCCTGGTCCTCTGGCTTTGTAGCCAGACACGCTAACCACTAGGCCACGAGGCCAGGTCATGCGCCGCTCTAAATAACCATACAAATAGTATAGACTCGGCCACTATCGCATTCGTAACCAGGGTTATTGTGTACGTCGTTTGATTTCGACTGAGCTACATTTATCTGTCTTTAGTGCTGAGACGATCAGTTCTGAAAAGATGTCAATAGATATTTCGAACACACTTTAAGTAGTTATTTAATGAAGAAAATGTCGGAACACCGATATGCCATAAGAATATCGGAAGCTGTGTTGATCCGAATCCGTTAAGGGTCGAAAGACAGGACCCAGACAACTTTCCCCGTTTGCAGGCGCGGGAAAGGTGCGCATTGGAAATAGCCGCATATGTCTTTAACTGATAAAACCATTCTGTTACCTAGAATTGTTGAGGTGTGTTTACATCAGGTGCAATTGATTCACAACTAGAAAATGTGCCAAATGATAAGACCCTCAAATGCACTCAACTGCTCTGAATATGATATGCATTACAATCTATCAAACAATTAAGCTCTTTTAAGTCGCTAACTTACTTAAATAATTATGCCAAGATATATCAAGAAAAACAGTGAGTATCCCCAGGAAATGCCACAATCTAAGCAGGGCACCATGAGGAATATACTAGAACACAGACAAAACATGTGCAAAAAAAGAAGGAAATATAGGATCTTACATGAGTGTTCTATTGAATTTATTAAACGAGTTGAGAAAAAGAGATTAAATGCTAGGCCTGTCGAGCATTTTATCTCTTTTTCGCAACGAGTTTAATAAATTCAATAATACAGGAGCACGAATATTAGATTATATTTATCACTTAGCATTAAAATTACTTAAAATCACATTTTTTATGTGACAACGTCAAAATTTTGCCATATTTTACGCATCGCAAAAATGGACGCCATTACGTTACGTGTCTAAATCTGTAATTCAATATAATAATAGTGATCAAGCATGTTTTTCTATGCATTTTCTGCTGGACCCCGAGGGTGGTGTTGAAACCCGAGCCTGAAACGTGAGGGTTTCAACGACCCCAAATGGGTCTAGCAGATGTTTGTGTATCAGAAAAAACATGTTTGATCATTTTTATTGCATAAAGTCATTTTGTCAATTGAAAACTTTGGAAAAACGCTTTGAAAAGTTCATTTTCGTATTACTATAATGACGCGCGAAAGCATGAAGTTTTTTTAAAAAGCCTGTTCTAGAGCAAACGCTTACGTCACTAAATTACGTTCATTTCTATGCACATTTCTGTTGATGAGGTCAATTTTTGTATCGGCCTAGAATGCATAAAGTACAAAAGCCGTGCATCAACAGCAAGTGAATTGCCTTATTAATATATGGGTATTTGCCGGTTAAAACATGGCTATTAATAGCGTGCGACACGGCTTTTTATGCAATAATAGTGGTGTATCGATTTTATTGCATGGCGTTATATCACTCCCAGATGCAGCGTCATGTGATTAAACAGTTTATCCCATAAAGCGCCACCTATAATTTGCAGCAGACGACAATTAAAATTTTTGCCGCTTTTTCAAAAAAAAGGTATGATATTTCATGAGAAGAGTCTGCCAGCAGACGATTCTCATGAAATATCAAACTTTATTTTTTTCGAAAATTAGAAAAGATGTCGCAAAATTTGTCGTCTGCTGCAGTCATGATTGGCGCTTATATAATGTTAACCCATATAAGCCGATGGCCAGTCTATTTCCGTTTTATGGCTATTTGGTGGTATTTTTCGTTCTTATTCAAATATTGATAGAGGATTATGAAAGCAAACAGTGGAGCCTCAGATCAGACGCCGCGTTTTGCGGCGTCTAGTCAGGGTCTGTATTGTTTGCCTATGTCCCGAAAAAAAGACGCTAGGCTAATATGGGTTAAGAAAAGCAACAAGCTCTCTCTTCACCTAATGAGATGAATGCAAAACTAGAAAGAACTCTATTGCAAAAAACTTCTTAAATAAGCAGTTGCTTACCTGATTGACATATAATGAGTTGCCACAAAGTGACGCCATTTTAAGTGGCTAAGCAATATCTTAAAGCATCAATGCGAATACATGCTATCATCTGCACTAGATATTATTCAAATATTTAGCAATTTATTTCGAAAATGTAGAGATTTCAATGCGGTAATTTAACATAAGAAATTAATAGCTCACCATAACGCTCCTCTTTAGTATGAAACTCAATTACAAATCATCTGATTTACAATGACTTAAAATTTGGTCTGAGTATAACTATTTCACTGTGCGTAAAGTCATTAAAAATGTCATTTAACAACAAAGGTTGGTGCTTAATGAAAAGAAAAATAGTTTCATCACGGTTTAAAAGGCATTGAAGTTATCATGATCTTATCCATTGACGTAGCTCCCATTACGCACATACGCACGTGCGTATTAAAAATAGTAACATTCAAAGAAGGTCACCTAATGTGGTAAAAGTGATTTTCCAAAGTATAAGGAACTGCTCTTGATGGAAAAAATTCGCTCCCCCTGGGAGCTAATTCTTTCCCTTAAGAGAAGTTTCCATTTTGAAAAGGGACGCAATTGAAGAGAACCACCGCTTGATTCAGAAGTCTCCCTTTGATGCGCGTAACCTTTTCAGCGTTCTGACTACGCAATTGTTCCGTTTTTCAGTAAGTTCAGACAATACACTTGTAAGTACACATTTGAAAACGCTCGTATGAAATCGGCACTTTTGCACATTGAGGCCTGCATATGAAGTCAAGCAGTCTTGCAAGAGCATTCGCTTATCGCAAATAAAGTAGCGCAGTGTCTCAGTGGTAGAGTGAATTAGATGAAGGGTCAGGCCCAAACATTATAAAATTGATGTTTTGCGTCGACCAAGTCAACAATTCTAGGTCATGACTGTTAAACTAGTAATTAGCAATGCGATTAAAGTGCCATACCCTTGCCACAAGTGAGATTCGAGCCCGAGATCTCTTGGTCAATGGCAATATGGCAATCTCTACTAGAGGACTTTGAAAACGCATCATGATATTTTTGCACTTTTCTTCCAAACCGTATATACGATTGAAAAGTTACTCGCAGGTTTTAATGTGCAACCCAGAATTGGTATGAATCAGTCGTTAATTTGACTGCACTATCACGCGACGCTGCTGATGAGGTCACATGGGTACATACAGCATCCAGCACGTTTCTGCACAGTCAGTTGAAACTTTTAGATTATTTGTGTGTTTATAGATGCAAGACTGGTCTGTGCATCTGATGTTCGCACGCCAACTACATGTTAGTGCAGGATATAAATGCATACAACACGAAAAAAAAACATATGCAGAATATTTTCAGCTCTAATCATTAGTATCCCATCCTATCTGTATTAAAATGCAGAGATGAGGTGGCTCCTACGGAGCTATATCGGCTGTATATACACCTTTATGAAGCTTTAATAGCGTTTTTGCAAATTTGAGAAAAGTCCCGCTATTTACAATGCAGGATAAGTTACTACAACACGAAAAAAATATATGCAGTCATATTTCCAGATATGCTAATTATTATCTCAACCTATCTGTATTTATATACAGATAAGGTGGCTCCTACGGGGCTATCTCGTCTGGATATACAACTTTAAAAGACCTTGATAACCTTTGTTGCAAAAATAAGTGACTTTGTGGTTGATAAAATCAATCAGCGAGGTTTGTTTTCAATGTAACTGCTCCAGACGGCCGACTAAAGCCTCATTTTTCGGCCGATCAGCATGAGACCCCACTTTAATTGTATGGCTAGCCAGGTTGGTGTAGGTGGCGTATACCACTGGCAAATTCTCTAATCATGCTAGACATATATCAGTTACATACGCACTATTCATTTGCTTGACTTGAGGCATAGCGCCCCTTTCCACAACTAATCAGAAATTCCGGAAGGTCAATTTTTTCCCTGTAGAACCTGTTCTAGGAAACAATGCGCAGTCGATGGGATTCGAACTTACGAAACTCAGTTGCTATCGCCAGTCCTACACCATACCGACTGAGCTACGATGCTAAGTGGCTCAGTGGTAGAGTGCTTGGCTGGAGACCGAAGCGCCCCGGGTTCGAGCCTCACCGGCGTCACTGTGTTTTCTCCTTGAGAGAGACGCATTAATCCTAGCTTAGTACTGGTTCAACCCAGGAAGACCCGTCCCTACATAACTGGAAGATTGTTGATGGGACGTAAAGAATCAAATCAATCAAAACGATGCTAACAATTACATACAACATGTATTTAAGCTTATATGTATGTATTAGAGTATTATGTGTTTGAGTCGAATCTTAACGTCCCAGTGAACATCGTTTATTTACTGATAGAGCTATGGTGCTCTCCATCTTATGTCAAACAAGTATCAAAGGAGATATGGAGAGGAAAGGAATGCCTCATTTCTCGTTCATTGACTGAAGGAGCCGGTATCGAACCTGTGAAACTGAACTTGCAGGATCGAACCTGATACTCCAGGAAAAAGGCCTTCCTATCTTTGATGTCTACAATTTTGGGTACACATTCAGGATATACCTTATGCTAAGAATGACTGAAATACGTTCTGAATTTCATTTAAAGCTTCTTCAATTTTCTTAAAAACAAATAAAGCAAATATATGCACATACGTGCATTCTCACCAAACCATTCCAACTTTGCGCAAATTATTCCTACTTTGCGCAGTGCATCTACCTCATCGATTACACTGACAAAATCCCTTGCGCAATTCTAGAATGGTTCAATACCATTCTAGAATTGCGCAACCAAGTAGGAATCCTTATTTTGCACAGAGCCATTCAAGAATGGTATTGATTTCTACTTTGTGCAGAACATATACACGTGCTGTTTCATGTTCTAGTGCATTTTATGCGATAATAACTGTCGTGTCAGAATTACGACGTCACATCTCTTTGGCAAGGCAACAAAGACGTGAACTGTTTGATCTCACAATGGACAGTTATATGTCAAAAAAGTTATTTTACACCAAGCTGCCCAGTAAAAACATTTTGCTTCAGTTTTCAGTGATGGTTGAAAAAAAATAATATTGACGTCTTATTCCAAATATCGAATTTAAGGCAGCTTTAAATGCTTCTATGGTGACTGGAATCAAATAGATTCTTCAATAACAGCAGCTTTTAAAAGATCAATCTTAAGGCTCTCAGATTGATTCAAATTTCAAACTTGGTTTCTGACCACAGCACTTGACGTCTAAACGGTTTGTGTTTGAAGTATAGCCTTTGATTCTGGACACTTGAAGTTGTAGGACATTTTTGTCACACTGTCAGAAAATGCACGAAAGTACTCCAAACAATTTACATACAAACTCAGCTAGAAGGAAAGAACGCAATGCTTGTTTTAAAAATGGTTCCTGTTTTACTATTCAGCATTGATACAGTGATTAAAGTAAATTAGACTTCAAAGAGTTTTTGAAAAAAAATATGCATGTTAATAGTTTTACCCACCTGTTGTACGCTTGTCACATTACATGATCATAGAACTATGCATAATTATACAAGATTTTCTCATTGATATTCAGCTCTCATGACACCTATAATTAATTTGACTTGTCCAGATACGACTGATGGTTCAATGTCTATCAAAGTTGATCATCTGATATGTAATGACTTGTCTTTAAATCAATGAGCCCCATTCCCACCTTTGTGCGCCCTTGCTTCCTAAAAATAATGCTTTGATCTCCCCAAATCCCTGAAAATAACTTCATTGGCTCCCTTAAAGTAGTTTGCCTTTGCACCCCGAATCCCTAAAAAAGTTCAGCTCTCCACAACTCCCCCCAAAAATATAAGCCAATTCTCCTTAAAAAAATTTACCTTCCATAGGATTAAATTAACAGACTTAAAAAAAACAATAAAGCTTTACACGAGCGCATGGCTTCATGTTCACTTTTTATTTTGCGACATACATGTAAAGACAGGGCTAAGCAATTGACTACATGGCAAATGATATTTTAATGAAGTACATGATATATAGCTCAAAGTATGAGGCCATTCTTAAAATGGTAGAGAAGGTATGGAGGATTGCTCTCTAGAGTTGATTTATTTTTAAATAAGGGACAGGCCATTTGGTTTTCTGGTGGGAAGAGGGGTTGTTGTTTTTTTAACTGCGTAAGACTAGCTTTTTTTTTAGAAAAAGTGAACGCATTTATTTCTCTTAACCATAGAAAGTCTTTTTATAATTACAATTAGGCCCTCTTCACGCATGTTTAACTTCCCTTTCATCAAGCAAAATCAGCATGTTTCAAAGTTTTAATAAAATCAGCTAATTAACCAAAAAGAGAATTACATACCAGGCACGTAGGAAAGCCTGTATTTGGATTCACACTCGTGCGAGGGGGTTCCCCACGATACAATTGATAAATATGGTGCAATCTGGTGCATTCTAAGTGTTCCAAAGTACGTTAAAATGAACCTAAAATCAACAAGTTTAAGGATATCACATCAACATCAACAAAACATATTCGCCATATTTTTCTCTAATATCAAGATGGATGTGCATGTTAGTACGAAAGCAAATTTATTTACAATTTACAAGGTTTGTCTGGGGGACAGAGAAAATTAAAAAAAAATAATAAACAAAATGGAGGCTTCGCCTATAGGTGAGATTTTTTAATTTTATTTTTTACTTTTGGCAGGACTCCCTAAATCCCCAAAATAATGAGCTTGCTCCCCAGCTCCCCTAAATTAATTTCGAGTGCTCCTTCGCTCGCTGAAAATAAATAGCCCTTCTCCTCGATCCCCAAAACTGCTGGGGACGCCTATCAATGCAAACATAGATGCATACTTTAAGAGTGGTTACTTTGCTTTATCTGAGTAGATGGTGTTGATTCAAAGCTATGTAATAAGTAATGGTATTTCCACCTTTTACCTGGTTCTCAAAAGCATTGAAATACGAATTGCAATTTGATTTGTCAAATCCAACAAGGTATAATGTAAAGAATAGTGACTCTAGAAATTATCTCATATACACTGAAACGATGTTATAAGTGGCCCCCTTACATTTTTTGCGCCTGTTCAGAAAATAAAAATCGCTCTGATATGATTTAATGCTATGAAAAAATCCAAAGCTTTGTCAAGACTCTGCAAATTATCTCATTTCAAAAGGACACGTATATCTGCACAGACAAAGTCCAAGAAAAGGTACCCTCAATTCAAAAGGTCACACTTTTTAGTGCGATATAAAATATTGCTCAGGTACGTTATCCATTTATATTTTAATTAGTTTGAAACTGTTAATAACAGCTGTGATATAGGATGAAAAAGAATCAAAGTTTTATGACGATTGAATCTCCCATTTCTTTTCTATGTTTACATGAATAGAGTCACTATCACAGCTTAGTCAAAGAGTTTTAGCTTTAAGCATGCAATTTACATACATATTTTGCATTGCTCTCATCGCTTTATTAACTGCCACAATGCATTGAAAATTTCAGCAATTATTTATTATGAATAGGAGTCTCTGATCTACTTAAAATAAATATATAATCTTTTATATTTACCATTTAAATGGCCTTTAAAGTTTCCATTAAAACCGGAAGTGGACACCAGTCTTGAAAAAAATATCGTCAGAAAATATACTGATCAAGCTGTCTAGTGTTTGGTCTAACAAGGTCACATAAGATAAAACACGTACAGGGATATTAGTATGTGCAGCTGATGATTTTCGAAAATATCAGAAAATGCAGAAATCAACATTTTTTTAAACAATCATAAAATATCTGTCATAAGTAAAAAATCAAGTGTTTGGGGATTTTTCAAGTCAGCTTGAAGGGTTTGTTATTACCTGAACTTCAATTAAAAAACTGCACTCAAAACGCTTAATTTCTTCAAAAACATGATTTTTGCATTTTTGATCCCCAAAATTGTGTTGTGATAGAAAACTCCTTCAAAGCACCACTTAACTTTAGTCCTTTGGAATGCAAATATTTCGGCAAAAAATCATTTCTTTATCGTTAGCACTTAGTTACAAAAAATGAAATTGAAAAGTGGCCATTTAGAACTTCGGTTCAGTGTATCTTTGAATCAACAGTGGCATATAAACTATGTACATTTATTACAAACACTAGACTGCGTAGTACGCACATTACATACTGTGGAAAACATTATTTGCACATCAAAACCCTGGAATACATACAGTGTGCATTAAAATAGTAGAATATAAATCATGTACATAACTACATCAGTGAAATACATATCATGTGCATTACAAACAATGATATACTTATTATAATATTTACATTAAAAATGCAATGTATACGAATAATAATATGATGATACCTCAGCAAAAGTTTCATCATCTGCTGATAGTATTATTCAGATATTAGATCACTGTTTAGCCACACTCCCGACAGCTCAGTAAGCTTTAAACGAGACCGGATATTGTATACCACTAAACAGTACAGTGTCTAAATAGCTGAACTATGTTTGCAAACATTTTCCATCAAAATATCTGGCCTGCTCTGAACTGTTTGACACTCTGGTGGTATAACTAAAAGACTTGCTTTAAAATACACTTTGTTTGAAAATCAGCAAACGTATGAAAGCAAAAAGAACTCATTTAAAATCATTCCCAAATGAGATACTTGTAAATCACTGCTAGCAGAGTGGTAGTTATAGGATTCTTTGTTGTCGTTGATAACTTCAAAGCACCGTTGAAACTGCATGCTGAAAATAAACTATTCGTATAGTACTTGATCTATTTAGCACACCGTATCATATAAAGACACACTGTAGTCAATTTAAGCCAGTGTTTGAATTCAAGCAAGTTAAACCATATTTTACCTTATAGAGACGCTGGTAGCGCTTTTGTAAACAGAGCAGACCCATTTCAGACAGTTCTTGTGATAGCTGATCAGGGTCTACTCTGCTTGTTTATGAAATATGATATATTTCATCCTCCATTAGTAGACCTGATAAGTAACTTATTGTCCTATGAAACAACATGAAAACATGTATGTATGTAATTAATCTTAGTGGGTGGAGCCTAGCTTGAAAATTTAGGAAGCAAAGGGTAAAGGGTTAATGTATAGTTACTATGAATAGTGTTTAATTATGCTGACGTTAACAGATGGTTAATATCCATTAAATGAATAGTGTTATAATGAATAGTGTTATGTTGATAATATTATGCACAAGGTGTGCTTGTCAGGTCAAACATGACAATAAAGAGGATAATTTAACCTTATACGAAGAGAGTAAGGGACGTGCTCGTCATATGTGATGCTCAAATTGATGCTCAATAGTCCTAGCTCAATGAGTGACATATAATCTAGTATTAAATCAGTTCTGGTATAATTATAATAGGTTCATCAATCAAAGGATGGGCCGATTAGAAATAACTATCATCCTAAACAGTACAACACATCATCATTTGTCTGACTTTGGCTTTTGTTTCCAAGGTTTTACCAACATTCCAAGACCTTTGTCGTTATCAACAAACCTATAGTGTTTGTAGTAAACAAGACATGCCAATCAAGAGACTTGTTTGTAGCTTAGTATTTATGAGGATGGCAAGTATGCAGTTCGCTACAAAAATCATCAACTAAAGCAAGATATTAATATAAATGAACCTTCGAACCGAATGATGCTATGGCGATTTTTATGCGATAAACAATGATTTAAATATATTTACATGTGATAAATTACATGTTGATTTTGGAGAATAATTTTCAAAACAATACTCGATGTACTTAGGCATGTGCTTAAGTAGTACTTGATACAAACCAAAGGATTAAATTGCGAATCATAGGTTTAAAATTTCTAGTTAGAATCAAATGACTTCATCTATTTGTAAAAGGATTCTATTCTGGGAACTGAAACAGGGCTGCCAAGCCCAGTACAATTCAATGTGTCTGGTGAACAAACAAATTTAACACAACTTCTAGAAATGCGGATTTCTTTACTTTAATTGTCTTCTTGGTGTTGTGTGGCTGTAAGTTTTATGTGGCTTTTCCTTATATGGCTTTGTCGGTTGGTCTGCATTATGTGATTGTGGTATTTTCATAATCATACTCACTATTAAATACACACACTCTTAATAATTACATCGTTATACTATCAAAGTAAGTAATTTCTTGGGCAATTAACAGCAAAATTGTCCCTGATCAAGCTGATAGGAGAAAACTGAAACACAACATAATCAAGTTTTGTGATAATATGAATCCCCCTATTAAAGGTCATAATGTTGATCTGTAATCTTCGTGTAATTTGCTCACACTTTTGCAAGTAACTGACAACAAAAAGTAAGTATGATTAGGAAATACTAAACTCACAAACACTTTTGCAACTAACTGATAACAAAAGAAGTAAGTATGACCAGGAAATACAACAACCACAAACTGCAGACAACCCCACAGCATCGTGAGGGAGAACCACATAACAATCACGAGACACCAGGATGACAAACCAAGCAAAGGTTTAGGTTGTTCAGATATAAAAAAAAAAGTAAGAAAGGCGGTAAAGATCAGTAATCAATACAATCAAGTACCACACTTGACCTTGGATACCACAAGTCAAAGTGAGAAAAAAATACAATTAAATGTCACAAACGAGAGCCAAGAGGTCACTCCTTTTCTGGCAGGTGACCACAAGGCAGCAATGAACAGACGTAAAACCTTGAAAAACACAAGACATAGATAGCACAAATGATCCACAGAAGAAGTACAAATTTGGAATGGTCATTAAAATATTTTACTGGAGGTCTTAAACAGGTTTCAAGGCACTTTTATCAATGCAAGGCAAATAAAGTGAGCCCTCTCTGTAAAATGTTTGTTCAATTAATTCAGTTAATTTTTTTCTGTGATTATATTATAATGAGGCAACGTGATATAGAGAGTAGATCAATTATATGTAGACAAACTGGATGCTAGAAAACCTCTTGACTTTAATTTATTCAGAATTTTACCTGAATTTTTGATAGACTTAACAAAAAAATACCATCCTTTCATAAACTATTGTTCAATGTTTAGTAACATGGTTTTTAATCGCAGTGAGACAAGAAGTCAAACGTTAGACAACTCGGTAGTTGTACTTAAACTAGAACAACCCTTCTTGATTGAATCAGGGGAAGGGAGGAGTATGACTATAGTCATTATTTCAGGACCAATCTCCACGAAAGTATGGGGTCAGGCCCAGATCACACTCGTGACCCCTGGATCTGCAGTCAGATACGCATCTGTAGTCAGATATGTTTCCGACAGCGCTACGTAGCCCGGTGTGTAATCGTTTATCATGCTGGGGTTAATAAGGCATGGGATCTCATGTGGACCACCTGTTAAATATAGAGACTTGTATCATTTTCCATGGAACTTAAGAATGAAACTAACATTTACAAAGCATTTTTCGTCGCATGTGTTAATTTCCAACTGGATATAACAAGCCTATATTGAAAATGAACACTTACTGCACGGAAGGTAAACATAGGAACTACTACGAAATTGTGTTAACGTAATTTTGTTAACAAGCCACATCCGGGACACGTCGTGGTAGTTTCCAGGCTGAAAATTGGATAATGAAAGGTTGGTGTCACTTTTATTTTTGTTGTTTTTTTACAACTAAGAACGAACAATGGTAAAATCCGACAATGTGGTTCCCTGTAAATATGTTTCAGCGTCCCCTCTAGCCCAAAATTTTGTTTGAAAAGTTATTTTCTTTCTTAAGATTCGTGTTTCCCCACTGAGCATCAGACCAACTTTTCCCAAAGTTCGAAGGATTTTAGCCCAAATCTGTCAAATTAAATGGAATTTGATATCATTTGACGATGGAAATGATAAAAAGCCCCTGAACAAACATTCCTACACAGAAAAAAATTCTGAGCATTTACTCGTAAACGATTCATGCCCCGTTCGTCCTGTGAGGTAGTTTCCAGCTCATCGTGGTAGTTAAAATGCTATCGTGGTAGTTTCAAAGACTTTGTAGGAATTTAGTAGTAGTTCACATCAGCAGATGTTCACTATTTAGGGGCTACTCTATTTTATAAAGACAGGGTGTGCGGGCCGAACCTTGAATACCCCTCTTATTCATATGAAGACCTTTTCAAACAACCGTTTGTCAGATAACAAATGCCAACTGCCTGAATTTTAATTTTTATGGGATATTGAAATGATGGGAAGAATGAAAAGGGATATTCACATATTTTGTTTTTGAATAAACATGCTTTTTAATTATCAAATAACATGCCCATTCATCGTCGCACTCACATGTATATAAAAAGTGTCCCAACCCAAGGATATTTCCCTTTTTTCTGAAGCGCAAGTACTAACGATACTTTTGGCCAGTAGTCTTAGCCTGCCATTTATCTTAAAGTTGACTGAACAGGGAACAACGTAGTGAGTGACGCAATTTTTATATCTTTTTTTTGTCTGTTGCTTGGTCCACCACGGCTCACCTGATGACCTTCTTTTGCTTTAGATTTCCAGAGGTGTTGTTTGGCAGTCCAGGGCATGATCTCCACCTGTCAAGCATCACATTGAATCTCTTGAGTCCTCAGCTTAGCTTCTTCTTGGTGTTAAAATGGGATTTATTTGTTTACCGTGGCAATTTATTGACGAGTTTGGGGGTTATTGATCATGCGAAACAAACAACCACTATAATGTTTTGTAACACCTCAGAAACGTATCCTACAAAGTTTTGGAAACTACAACGATAGCATTTTAACTACCACTATGAGCTGGAAACTACCACACAGGATGAACGGGGCATGAATCGTTTATGAGTAAATGTTCAGATTTCTTTTTCTTTGTAGGAATGTTTATTTAGGGTATTTTTATAATTTCCATCGTCAAATGATATCAACTTCCATTTAATTTGACAGATATGTGCTAAAATCCTTCGAACTTTGGGAAAAGTTGGTCTGATGCTCAGTGGGGAAACACGAATCTAAAGTAAGAAAATAACTTTTCAAACAAAATTTTGGGCTAGAGGGGACGCTGAAACATATTTACACGGAACCACATTGTCGGATTTCACCATTGTTCGTTCTTAGTCGAAAATAAAACAAAAATAAAAGTGACACCAACCTTTCATTATCCAATTTTCGGCCTGGAAACTACCACGACGTGTCCCGGATGTGGCTTGGGAACAAAATTATGTTAACACAATTTCGTGGTAGTTCCTAGGTTTACCACCCGTGTACTGGGGATATGTTATTCAACTTTTATAACAGTGCCTCCACGCGGTAAAACCTGTTTTCTGGGTTTCTGACAAAGCTATAAGAAAACCATCCTGCTCTGCTTCCGAGCTAAGCTAAAAAGTTGAAATTTCGCTCTTAGCAAGTCTTAATATGATGTATTTTAATAACGATTTGAAGGTGATGATCAGACTGTGCGTACGCACAGGAGTGCGTGTGCCTTTGTTGATCGCATACCTATAAAGACAGGTTATTTCCCTGCGAGGCCCAACTTATACTTTACCTAATCCTGAGAAACCTGCAGCACATTCACATTGATATGACGTACACACAGTATTTGGAAGCACATCTTGACAATCGCAATCATCGGCACATGACATTCCAATAATATCTGAAAGTAGAAAACCATTTAACCTATTTCAGCTGAAAGGAAGTTTCAACCCTTTATAGTAAGATGAATTATTTTCCAATTTAAAATGTGTTAGGGGGTATTTTTTATTATTATTCAAATTTTAATAGACCATCATGTAAGCAAACATGGTAGACCCTATTCAGACGCCGTTTTCTGGGGAGCATGATTTAGGTTTAGGTTTCGTGTACAAGTCCACAGTATATCGTTTTAAAGAAAAACCAAAAAGATATACCTTGGACGCCACTTGGGTTATAACAACAGACTTAGGTTCTGGTCGTTGGCTAATAAAGGCTCTGAACCAAAACAAAAACAGAGAATCAAGCATGAAAACCAAAACAGGCCAATTCTAACTGACAAAAACCAACAACTGAGAAAACAAAAACATACTTGAATTGTGGCAATTATCAAATACTTTTTTATGAAAAGCACATGCGGCTTTTCATATTTATCACATAAGCAATTAGTAACTCTTCAACAAACATCCATGTGTAGCTATTGGGGGATAAGGGATGGGGGTAGATGTCGAAATTTGTATTGCATCTTTCTTGTTTCATCTTCATCTTCATCTTTCTGATAAAGGTCAGAAATGCAATACTGGAATGTAACTTTGACCACAGCTAGGTTAGGACAAGTCGGTCACCTCTCAAGAGTATGTACAGTAAAAGGTTCCAATGTTAACAGTAAAACAATATACAACCATGACTTGTTACACTGTGGACGGAGGCTGGACTGCTATCATGGCATGGAGGGCAGTCTTGAAGGCCTCGATATCCTGCATGTCTGTAATAGAATATGGTATCTTGTTGCGGTCCTGTATGGTCCTATGAATAAACGACATCTTATACACTGTCACGCTGGTGTATGGGACGAAAAGCCTCTGAGACCCTCGCGTTCTGCTGTCGTTTGACCAGACGATGGCTTCTGCCTCCAGGATCTCAATCAAGTTGCGTTTTATTTTGACGAGCATTGTTAAATATTGCATCTTGCGGCAGTCTTGAAGTGTTTCCCACTGTACACTTCTCCCTATGGAAGCTCATCTGCCACTTTGATTCCCAGTCCTCCAGAGTGATTAGATCTTCTTGTAATTTGGTTGAATCCACATCGTGCGCAATGTGCCTGTACAAGAATGTGTCGTCAGCAAACAAGTTAGCCTTTGGTGATTTGCAGACAGTGGTTAGGTCATTAATGTAGATAAGAAAAGAAGGGGACCAAGGACTGTTCCCTGTGGAACCCCTGATAGAACATCCAGTTTCTCTGATGTGCATCCCTCTACTAGGACCTGTTGTGTTCTTCCATGTAAAAATGATGAAATCAATAAAAGGGTGCTGTCACGTATGCCATAGAAGTTGGATTTAAGCAGAAGCCTTTGAAAGGTACCTTATTAAAGGCTTAAGCAAAGTCTAAAAGAATAACATCCACTTTATCCTTTCCTGATTTCAGATTTTTGGCTATTCCCTGTATTGTGGCAATCAGCTGCGTCTCACAAGAATGTTTTTAGCGAAATCCATTTTGATTTGGGGTGAGAAGCTTGTTAGATTTGAGATGCTTCATGGTGGAGCTGAATGTAATATGATCAAGCATTTTGCCTACATGATCTGTGTATGCATGGATCATAGCTCTTATGAAACTTCATGGAAAAGACTTATCGGCTCTCATATTATAGGATAAGTACCAGCTTATCACAAAATGTCATATATATACTCTTTAAAACAAAAACAGGATAGGTATTGGGCATTTCCATCAAAGCAAAATTTGATCAGTGCTTGTTAATAAAGCACGTTTAAGTTATCCAAATGTCATTGCATGGAAATGGAAACTCTTAAAAAATAATCTGCATAAAATCAGTGCTTCAAATATTTTCACCTTTTAAATTTGTTGAATGTCCCTTTTCACGGAATAATAAAGCATATTATTCATACTGTTAAACGTAGCATCCCATCCTATGATTAACTGCAGCTGCAAGTTACTTACATTATCCAATCAGACGTCGCATTACATAAATAAGTGCAGCAAAAGTAGTCATTATCATTGTTTAACTTGTATCTAGTCATACGTACGTGTACAAAGGAAACTCTCCTCTCTATATCCGCTGTTGCAGCTACATTGACCTGTGCACTCAGCATTGGTTGGACATTCATCAGTATCACTACATGTCGTTGAATTATCAATTTTTACTGAAAAAGACACATATGCGGAAAGTTAATATTTAAATGTCAATGCACAGCCATCTAGTGGGATGCGTAATATTGACATGAGATATCACCATGTCACTACTTTGTTCACAGGAAAAGTGAAGGCATTTGCTCGACTGAGTCTTTCTGCTCGCTTCCGTGGTATGTATAGAGGATCTTACATGAGTGCTCATGTTTTATTGAATTTATTAAACGAGTTGGGGAAAAGAGATAAAATGCGAGGCTTGCCGAGCATTTTATCTCTTTTTCCAAACTAGTTTAATAAATTCAATAATACAAGAGCACGAATGTTAGATTCTATTTATCATATGACAAATACTTTGAAACCTCATTTCTGGCGTTAAACGTTATAATTTAGTCATTATGTACTCAACGTAGTTATGGACGTCATAACGTTTCCCGTAAATCGATAAACCACTAGTGGTTTACAGATTTTATTGCATGGCGTTATTTCACTCCCAGATGCGACGTCATATGATAAACTAATTTATTACACGATGCTCCACATAATTATCAAATTCATCCTTATCCTTTCAATAGTTGTGTTTTGAAAATGCTGTATTCTTAAAGCGCCTGCTTCATATATTTAAGTGCACTTTAGACTACTTTTGATTACACTCTTCCTATGTATCAGTTAAATATAGATCAATATGATTTGCTATACATTTAACAAAATTTCTAATTGGTCACGTTAACTTTTACGCAAGATTAGAAAGTAAAAAACGGCTATAGAAAACCCATGCTTCTATAAATAACCCAAGGCTAGAAAACTCGAGATTCTGCTGGTCATTTTATTTAAAAATGACTGGTACTTCTTGCATAGACGATTTTAGAGTGACGGTTCCCTCATTTCAAAATGTCACATTTTTCTACAATATCAAATATTCCTCAGAAACGTCATCTATTCGATATGTTTCATATCCTTTATTTGTAAGAACACAAAAAATTTTGTATAAACACCTTTGAATTTACTTTTTTATTAAAATTACATGATATTTGTACTTTTGTGCCCTCCCATTTAGTGCCCTAGGGGGTAGGGCCAATTTATTTGACTGTTGCACATCCCATTTATGTGAGTAACACACACACCAAATTTGGTTGGATTTCGTTCAATGGTTAAGGAGGAGATAGCATAACGGACAGAATTTTATTTTTGACCCCTTAGCACCCTCAAGTCCAATCCCTAGGGTAGGACCCAGGTGACAGAATGAAAATACCGTCGGATGTGTTATGTATCTTTAATTTGGGAGAACGCACACAAAGTTTGGTATAAAAATCTTTAAAATTGCCTTTGTAATTGAAATTAAATAATATTTTACCTGTTGACCCCTCCCCAGGGCCCAGGGGCACGATAAAAAACCCAAATAATGTTGCACGCCCCATGCATGCTCACACACCAAATTTGGTTGAATTCGGCCCAATGGTTAAGGAGCAGATACCATAACAGTCAGATGGACCGAAAATAATTTTGGATTCCTAGGCACCCCAAGTCCCCTCTAGGGCATAACCCAGGCTACAGAATAAAAATCCTGTCCTCTATGTTTTTGTATCTTTCATTTGTGAGAACACCCACCAAGTTTGGTATAAACTGTTTGATTAGTAATTAAAAATCAATGATAGTTTACGTTTTGACCCCTCCCCAGGGTCCCAGGGGGCGTGACCAAAACGAAAATTAATGTTTAACGACCATGCTTGTGAGTAACTAACACACCAGATTTGGTTGAATTTGGTCTAATGGTTTATGAGGAGATACCATAATGGTCAGACAGGCGTAATTTAATGTTTGACCCTTAAGCACCCCCAAGTCCCATCCCTAGAACATGACCCAGGCAACAGAATGAAAATCCGAATGAAAATCCTGTCTGATATGTTTTGTATCTTTCAATTATACTACCGTAATTGTTCTACCAATTTTCTCTTATTTCCTATGTTTTTTGTCAATATTCATAAATAGTCAAATTAGAAAATTCTTATATTTAACCATTTTGGTCAAATGGCAATGTCTCATCTTTTATTTGGTCGTAAGTTTTGCAGTCGATATTTAGCAGCAGAGGAAGAGGTATCTTTGTAGGTATACCACCTTATTTTTTTACCAAATTTCTCTTATTACCTACATTTTCATTCATATTCATGAATATTCTAATTACTACATGATTATTTGTATATTTTATCATTTTGGTCAAATGCTTATGTCACAACTTTTATTTGGAGTATAGAATAATTAACAGCTGACGTTGAGGTAATTTTGTAGGTATATCTCTTTATTTTACTACCATTTTTCCCCTTCTTCTAATTTTCTTCTGGATATTCATGAATATGCAAATTAGATAATTCTGATATCTTTTTAGTTAATCGCTTTGCTACACGTATGTCTCACTTTGATTTTGGTACCAAGTTTCGTAGTCATGGATGATTAGCAGTCGAATATAGGAAATTTGAAGGTGACACCCCTTATTTATTCTACATTTTTCTCGTATTTCATATGTTGTCATCAATATTCTTGAATATGCAAATTAGATCATATTTATATCTAATCCTTGCGTAATATTGCTGTGTCTGAAATTATATTTGGTACCATACCTGGTACCCTTGGATTGCTAACAGCTTATAGGTAGTTTTGTAGGTGTCATCCATAATTTGTTCTACCATGTTTCCATTATTTCTCATGCTTTCATTAATGCTCTTTAATATGCTAATTTGATAATATAATCATTGGATGCAAGTGTTATGTCTTAATTTTATTTGGTACCAAGTTTGGTAATCCAGGAGAGTAGGCAGCTCACAAATAGATAATTTGTTGGTAAACCCCTTAATTTACTACTTCTAATGTTTTAATCAATTTACAAATATGCAAATTAGATTATTTCTATATTGGACCAATGGTTACAAAATACTATGTCTTTGCTCTCATTTTCTACCAAGCTTGATAGTCTAGGATAGTTAGTAACTGACCTATAGGTAATGAAGTGGGTACACCCCTTCATTTTTTCTATTATTTTTTCTTATTTTCTAATGTTGTCATTAATATTCAGGAATATACAAATTTGAAAAAAGGGTATTTCAGAATAGCGAATAAAAATATGTATGGAATTTAATTTGGTATTAAGTTTAGTAATCTAGGGTAAGAAACTGTTGTGATACGAGTCATTATGTTCAGTATACAACAGTTCTCACAAAGTTAATTTCCGTTATCATACGTTAGCGGTAGCATAGACTACATGTATCTGCTACAGACGCTACAAATCCTATTGTTTATAAAATAAGCCGTTACGAAAAGAAATAAAGGCTTAATCCCTGCCGTTCAGTTCAAGGAACAAGCATACATCCCAAACTTGAAAAAAAGAATATAGTGATTACAATGATAGGGACAGTCTATAGAAAGACTGGGATTTATATTAACAAATAGCGCAATAAATTATAAATCTGTTTAAAATTACTCATGCTAAGCTATAACGAACAACTTTAGCGCAAAAATAAGATTTGTTGTTTGTTTATTTTATGATACCTGAATAATAATAAGTTTTAAAAAAAAATCTTAGAACTGATTTTGACGTTTAACAGTTTTTTATTGAAAACAAACAAGCATATTTGCATGGGCGACAACTCTCTTTATTTGTACGATGTGTAAATTCATATATACCTTTTCAATAAAGAAAGACTAGAACTTTCGAAACGTGTATACATACTTTTGTGTGAGTAAATCTTTTTTTTTTAAGAGCAAGTTTGTCACATGGTATATATACTGAGGGAAAAAAGTTTAGCAATATACTTTGAGGATTCACAGTTTAGAAGAAATATTACTTTTAATTCCATAGCGTCAAACATATATGTTGACAAACGTTCATGAGTACGATGACACTAACAGGTTGACATATCACATAATGTTAAGTCTGATTTTATGCCCCCTTGCTAAAACAGCTTATCTGGCAATAGTGTGAATAGGTTTTGACTAAAAGTTTCATTTTTCGGTCAGATGTTTAGATCCAAAAGCAAGAAAGTAAAAAACGGTTTAAAACTGAATGTTTTGTTCACCCTTTTCGTACAATTTTTAATTAAAAATCGTATTTTTCCAAATTACCTCCCTTTCAATTGAAAAACGTTTGAAATTAAAATGCTCAGCAGATCAAATCCTCACTATATAGTCAGATTTTGTTTCTTTTGACCACTTGTGGGTAGCAATTAGGTCATTTTCAAATGACTACCATGTTTGCTAACCTGCCAATTAAAAAGATCTAATGCTTCAAAGATCGCCTATGGGAACCCCAATTATAAATAATTGCTAAACTTTTTCACCTCAGTATATAATGTCACTGTGATGAAATTTAAGGTAATATCAAGAAATTTAGCGCTAGGACCTTCTTGTTAATTGTAATTTATTTGAAAGCTCAGTTGTTGCTCAGCTGTCTTGGTGACCGCAATAGTTAGCTAAGCGCCTGAATGTATTCACTGAACGTACATGCTATATATATTATTAGGAAATCATCTAGGTAGCAGATAATGGCAGCATATCCCCTGTCTCTCATGATCTCCTTAACAGCTTTCGTAATCGAATTTAATATTTCCTGAACTTGTGGGCCCCGAAAGAGACATTCATCAACTAAGTAGGTCCATTGATTTGAAAACGTCATTTTAGTCCAATGGCTTTAAAGTTTGAGTAATGGGATTTCACGCAACAAAAAGTGTTGGCTAAGTCCAGCTTAACGAAAAAGCATCCTGTGTGACTAAATCCACAACATCTTGATTTGATTGATATTTGAAGGGGTAAAAAACAATAATATAATAAAAAAAACTAATTCTTTAACCCTTTGTAGTTTATAGTAACTAAGATTGCAATTGTTTACACGTTATCAGTATTATTTATAATTTTCCTACTTCTAAGCGTATATATATATATGGCTTACGACAAATTATTTCTTTACGTCATCGAGTCGTGTGTTCAGTGTCGTCAACAATATAAAGCGTGAACGTTGATAACCTGTAATTATACATAATATTTCATCTAACTACCAATAAATGCATAAGATGTCTTTTGCGCGATATGAACTGTTTTTCATTGTGATTGCGTTACGATTCTTCGTCCATATTGGAAAGTTTGTCTGTCGGAAAATTTGGAACATTTTTTGTCGCCAGAACGAATTTCGACACAATTGGCTTATTGGTAGTTGAAATCCTATATTTTTTCATGAGATATGTGCCGCAACAAAACCAAGTTGACAAAAATAGAAGTTTGATATCAAACATGAATCATTTTTTACGGTCATATCTGTCTTGCAAGCTTTTCGTTTCACATGTCTCGTTGTTTCAGAGCGTTGTCGTCGATTAATAAACCTATGCTATGGGACAGCGTGAACAATCAACATACACAACTGGCCAATTTTTAACAGCATAAGAAAGCCAAGCTATGCATGTCTGAAAAAATCCTTGAATCTTAACGCTGCTGTCTAACTGTTAAACGTCATAGTGTAGGGGCCAAACTGAGATGTATGGGCTATTTTGCGAGTTTGTTGCGCCCCCAGGAAGAAAAAGTTGGTTACTATTTTCAGTCAGGGACATGTCTGGGGCCTTAGAAACCCATGTTTTACTAAGTTTTCTGTGGTCAATTTTCTGTAAATGGCCTGTAATCAACGTTACCACACAGACATTGAAAATAACAGTACACAAAATACAAGACAACTAATATATTTTATAATAGTATCAATGAATTTATTTGAGATTCAAATGTTTGATCTAGTCATAAACATTAATTACAGACATCTGTGAGATGTTTTACCGCTCATCAGCGTTACGTATGTTACATTTTATACGAAATTGCAGATAAAGACTTTATAGATTGCATATAAGAATGAACGATGTTCCCCAGTCACAGGAAGAGAAACTTGGTTACTATTTTCAGTCTGGGACATGTCGTGAGGCTATAGAAACCCATGTTTTAGTAAGTTTTCTATGGTTAGTTTTCTGTAAGTGAACTGTTATCAATGTTAACCTAATTTTGAAAATAGCAGTACACAAAATACAAGACTAGTAGGATAGTTTACAATAGTATTAATGGAATTATTTGAGTTGTTCATGTTTTAGCTAGACATAAACATCAATTGCAGACATCTGTAGTATGTATTTCTGCTCGTCAGAGTTACATACGTTACATTTCTTTTCGAAATTACAGGTAATAACTGTATATATTGCATATTATAATAAACCATGTTCCCAACCTTAAATGTGCGATAAAGATCCCTATTCTAATGATGAAGTTCCATTTTTTCATATTTGAATCTATTTATAATTTGTTAGTGGGAATAATTTGTAGCAAAATAAATTTTAAAATATGCTTATAAGTATATCATTTCTACTAGCATACCGATTTTCTATTTCAACCTTATAAATTGCATTGCAATTGACAATCTTCTTTCATCTAGAAATAACAGCATCAAAAATAAGTTTCATTACCATGGGCATCTAATTTCTGTCAATGTATAAATAAGGTAACGTAAGTAACAACAATGGTGTTTTGCGAAAATGGATATACTAAAAATTGTGGAGAGTAGACTCATATTTTTACCTTTGCCTGACGACATGCAGAGTCTACTCTCCACATTTTTAATAACATCATTAATAGACAAATCATTTAAAATAAACATTAATCTAAGAGAGATTTGTATTTTTGTTTGATCCTGTTACTTTGATACATGTACGGTAATTTTCAGATTTTTTTTATCAATGGTTCATAGCAATAAACATGAAATTTACTTTATGATTCAAATATTTGACTGAATATACCGCACCTCAATAAATAAATTTAAATAGAAAAGCAATAATTCCTGCATCTGGTGGCAAGGCATAAGGATAGTGCGGTTGTCTTCGAGAGCAGGGGCTTTCTGTCGACTTTACACAGAGGACACATCTTAAAACTAGAAAAGTTCCAGCTAAGCCTTCTTTGAATGGGTAACAAATTGGTCAAATTTGACGATTCAATGTTTTACAAGATATTTACCCTTTACACGATATGCATATATTTGTCAAGCCCATAACATTTGTAACAGCACACTGTCATTATTTTAGCTTAAATTTGTTTTCCTGCGACAACTTGCTCCTTTTTTGACAGTAGAAGTATATTATCATGCTTGAAAAAATTATGTTTGCTAAAATGTGAGAATAACCATAAGTCACAGACTGTAGACCAAACAAAGGTACCTTGAGGAAGAAACACAGAACATTTTAGGTCTTGGCTGCATTTTGTTATAATCTAAAATTCCTCTATCGTTTTTAAAAATTACAAATATTATATCAATCAAAGTACTTATCAGTATGGAAATAGCATGGTTTCTACCAAAACGTACCTGATGCTTTGTAGATCTAGCATTTACTTTTTTTCTTGTACGCTTAATACATTAATTTTCACTGTTGACAATTACATTTTGAAAAAAAGATCAATGTATCCCTAGGCCTGTCACAATTGCAATCGTCTCTTCTCTTGTTGTACACGATTTAATTATATCATATTGTAAAATGCTTATTATCTTATTATCTCATACAGCAATTTCGAAAGAAATTATTTTGTTTTTTAACCAAGCAAGTTTGGGGTAAAGCAACTTGAGCAATACGCATAGACTTAAAAGCATATTACGTGGTAACATTAATTACAAAGCTATTTCATGTTAACATTAATTGCACATGTTTTGTCTGTTAGTGAAGCTTTATTCTTAAGTCCATTTTGATGAGTTATTCTAAAGCTTTAATCATATACATGACTCACTGTAATTCAACAACATGTTTTGAATTTCTGAAACTCACAGATTAAATTGTCAAATGAGTGTCTGTTGAAAAAGTAGTGCCACGACTCACGCGCAGATGTTAGCTTTCTTACATTATTCATAAGGAAGTTCTTTTTTCTTTCTTTTTTGCACCTTTGGGTCTTGTTAAGCTATTTGTAACACTGATACATGTTAATACATAAGGAGTAAGAGACTTATGATCAGTTTATTGGTTTCAAAGATTTATTAAATTAGCCTTATTCTATGCAAAACCATCAAAAATTGTGAGCAATACTGCAACAACAGCTCATAAACATAATTTTAGTCATAAACTGACTCATTCTTGCACCAATATCCATGTATATATTTGTTTATATTAACATTGTTTGAGGGCTGTTTCTGGTTAAAGGAAAGTATTTCAGTTTTATTTCAAGTGTAATGCCATATTAAGATTACAAGTTATGTGTAAGTTACAAATTACAAGTGCAAGCTAATCTCGTATATTGCACTGGTTTATACATTTAGTAGATAACTTTAATGTAAAGACCAACCTTATATGCAACGAGTCACTGTTTCAGCAAACTAATATGGTTAAAACACATATGCATTTTTATATGTAAGGGATTTTTTCTATATCAAGCAAATCAGACATTAAACCAATTGATTATGTTCGTAATTTAGCATTAGATAAACATTTCGTGAGGTAATTTCTCCAAACACTAGACATGACCTCAGATAAACTGATGATAGACTGGGTGTACACTCAAGCTATTAGCTGCTGCAATATGGTGAATGACAGATTATTGTATAGCATGTGTATATATTATTGAAGAGCCTTAGCCACCAAAAGGCCAACCAAGACACACTTACCTAATAGGATATTTTTCAATAGTATCAATGAACTTATTTTAGCTCTACTTGTTTGAGCTAGACATAAACATTAATTGCAGGCATCTGTGAGATATGTTTCTGTTCATCAGCGATACTTATGTAACGTTGTATACTAAATTGCAAATAATGACTTTATCGATTGCATTTTAGAACAAAACATGTTCCCCAACCTTAAATTTATAATGTAGATATCTATTGTAATGGTAAATTTCCTTTTTTACATATTTAAAGCTGTTAATTGCTTGTAACTGTAGTGAAATTAATTTATAGATATGCTTATTAGCAGGTCATTTGTACTGACTTACAAATATTCTATCCTCATTTATTATGTAACGTAGTTTACAGGCCTATTATGAAACTTTGACAATGGGAAACGTAGTAAAACAGACCACAGGAAACGTAGTAAAACATTCAGTCTACTATTTGAATAATAAAACTAGATATTATACATATTGACATGTACCATTGATTAACAACCTGTAAACTGTCATATAATAGTAAAATAATTTATCAAAATTACAAAACTCTCTTAAATATGTGTTTATAAGAACAATTTGTCCATAATTGAAAATATTTAAAGAATATGAGGAGAGAAGACTCAATACATTATGAGCCTGGCTTATTTTTCAGGCCCAGGTAAAATTTGTGTCTACTTTCCACACTTTTTAAATTAGTAATTTTATCCATTTATGCAAGGGACAATGTTGTTACCCATGTTACCTGATGTATATTAACAGCAAGAAACTTATCATCGTAGTTGAATTTATTTGTAGTTATTATTTCGTTTCATTGTGAAAGTGATCAAGAAGAAATTGTACATTCCAATGCAATGTAATGTAAATTGTCAGATAGAAAATCTCTACGCCAATAATAGAAGTGACATGCTCATAAGCATACTTATTTTTTTATTTTTCAACCTCTATTGCCAGTTACAAGTTGTAAATAGCCTAAAGTATGTGTAAATGGAAATTAATCATTAGAATAATGATCTTTAATTCACATTTAAGGTTGGGGTAAATGGTTTATTCTAATATGCAATCTATAAAGTAATTATCTGCAATTTCGTAAAAATGTAACATAAATAACTCAGACAAGCAGAAATACATCTAACACATGTATGCAATTGATGTTTTTGACTATCTTAAACATGTACAGTTCAAATAATTTCATTTATACTTTTGAAAATATCATATTAGTCTTGTATTTTGTGTACTGCTATTTTCAATGTTAGTAGGGTAACATTAATAACAGGCCATTTACAGAAAAAATGACCAAAGAAACATAGTATAACATGGGTTTCGAATACCCCAAGACATGTCCCAGACTGCAAATAGTAACCAAGTTTCTCTTCCTGTTGCTGGGGAACATGGTTCATTCTTTAATGCAATCTATAGTCATTATCTGCAATTTCGTATAAAAAGTAACATACGTTACGCTGACGAGCTGCATTACATCATACAGATGTCTGCAATTGATGTTTATGACTATGTTAAACAGTTTAACCTCAAATAAATTCATTGATACTATTACAAAATATATTATTAGTCTTGTGTTTTGTGTACTGCTATTTTTAACGTTTGTGGGGTAACGGTGATTACTGGCCATTTACAGAAAATTGACGACAGAAAACTTAGTAAAACATGGGTTTCTGAGACCCCAAGACATGTCCCTGACTGAAAATAGTAACCAACTTTTTCTTCCTGGGGGTGCAACAGAACTCAAAGTTTGAGATTTGGCCCCTAGACCACCACTAGCACAATACAAAATAATATCGCGATTTGTAAATAGCATTTGCCTCTGCAAACAAAACCTAACAAAAATAAGTAAAACTTTGAAAGACACAAGCTTTAGTAATCAGAGTGGGTCGAGTATGTCCGTATCTTTACATGGGTAATACTTGGAGCATACCGTCCTGTCAATACATTTTGAATCGTTCAATGATGAGTGTGTAGCCGTAAATATCAATTGAGACAGGAAACATAACTAACGAGAGTTAACTTGCTGCTGAATTGGTATTATTCGAAATCGCCTAGTACCCCTGCTTTATAAAAGCTGTTACTTCAATACCCAACCATGAAATTTCTAGGGCACACTTAAAGCTTGTCAGACTTTGGTACGCAAAATATTATCTCGCTGTCATCCTTAGTGTTTGAGCAATAAATGATTTAGTCTGGGTGATGCTTTTTTCAAATTCCTCTAGTATTAACTTGATATCTAGGTCTAGAATATCTGCTCAGAAAGAGGTCAAATGCTGAAATACATCATATAACATTAAGAATGACGTCATTAAAACATTGACGCGGGTCTTTTGGGGTGCATGCGCGGGCCATTATTGGCTCGCTTGAGCGGGCCAGTACGAGCAGTATCAGCACGAGGTTCTAAGTTTATTATTACAATTTTAGCAAAATATGTAATAATCGATGTAAATGAATGACACTGTGTCACTCCACGACGCGACTAGACGTCATATAATAATTTTTGTTATACTTTTTATAATCTCCAATTCTATATGATGTATCTATCTATATCTGGAAAAAAATGTGAATATTAGCACCTTGTCACAGAAAGATTGATAAGCTGTACCAATGTAGAATGTACTCACCCTTGCAAACTGTTGATTCTTCAGTGTAGCCAGCTGTGCAAATACACCGGGTCGTTTCACTATCACACTCCGAGTTAGAGTCAGAATCGGTGCAATGCTCATTTGAATCTGAACAATCCTGGCCGAGAGCTTAAATAAAAAAATAAAAAGGTACCATTTCATAAGATACTGGTATCTAGGGGGTACTTTGGATTTTCTTTTTACAGCGGTTCGACACCAGCATCTACTGTGTATTTGTGTGTCGCCTGCCAAGCATAATGACACATGGGGATCATGACTCCAGTGGCAGCGTCGGCGTCGGCGTCGTCGTCGTCGTCCGCGGCGTCGTCCGTGGCGTCACACTTTTGGTTTGCAATCGATAACTCTTGAAGAGATGCATCAATTACATTTAACTTTCACAGAAGGGTCAAACATCATTAAATACAGGTCAATTTCGAAAAAGGGGATAATCGGCAAAATTTTGACTGAGCTTTTTATGCTTAGATTTTGGCTGAATTGTGAACTTGTGGTTTCCGGTCAATAACTTTTGAAGGGATGCAACAATTTCTTACCAATTTTACAGAAGGGTAAAACATCATAAAATATAGATCAGGTTTGAATTTTGAGGTCATTTGCAATTGTTTGACTGAGTTATGACCCTTTTTTGACTTAGGTTTAGGCTAATGCAAAAGCTATATTGGCCTTTTTGTGGAATAAATTTCACATTTCTCCAAAACTGTTATATCTGACAACTTCTCGGTATACGCCATGATAACCTTGTCACAGAAAGATTGATAAGCTGTACCTTCTCGCTATAGGCCATGATTATCCAGTACATGTGGATAAGCATGACAGTGATAAGAAATGTACCCCAACCCCTTGACCCCTTAGGCGGAATCAAAGGTCAAATATCTAAATTGAGCAATAACTCAGTAAGTTGTCAATATTATATACGGAAATTTTGCATGCAGACAGAGGTACAATTTAGCACCAAACTGTATAGACAAGTAGTAGGGATTTCTATGGGCACTGATTGTGCTCTCCTGGTTGTCGATTTATTCATGTTTTGTTATGAGAGGGACTTTATTACGTCTCTTTCTGATAATAAGCAGGCTGATGTCATTGATGCGTTTAACACTACATCCAGATATTTGGACGATATTTTAAACATTTATAATGTTTATTTTGACAATATGGTAGTCAAATATACCCTTCAGAGCTCCAACTTAATAAAGCCAATACCTCTGATACCGAAGCCGCATTTTAAGACTTGCATTTGTCAATTTCTAATGATACTGTTTCTACCAAAATATATGATAAACGTGACGACTTTGAGTTTGAAATTGTCAATTTCCCATTTTAGATAGTAATGTTCTTCGCTCTACATCATATGGAGTCTATATCGCTCAACTCATTCGTTTTACTAGAGCACCTAGCTATGTTACTGAATTCAACACTCGCAATAAATTGTTAACTCAGAAACTTCTCAAACAAGACTATTGGTATCATAAACTTCGCAAAACCTTTTCTAAATTTTAAAGACGATACTATGATTAGACATTTAAATTCAAAGTTGGACTTAAGTCTCTCTTGTGCTAAGGTCTTTCGGAACCTGAATTCTAATGGTGACTTGGTGTATAAATGGAAGAAGATTGTTGGCTCTAATAATTTTTCAGCGCAGTTCATTAAAATAATTTCCCATTATAAAAGGATAGGCTATAACATTAATGTATTGCAACAGACTGCATGCTTGGTGGTCAACCGAACCGTTTGCTTTCCTCTTTAATTTCACCCCTCGGGTCCGACTTCAGACTCTTTGACGGTCCTGTCTATTGATGAGATCGTAGGGGCCTGATGCTTTGGCTGTTGGTTGGGTCCTACGGGGTTTACCTGTTGGATTTCTTTTGCTCTGGTATTCAGTTTTATTCACTGTTGACTCCTTATCTTTGCTTTATCTCCTTGTTATATCTTAATTTATATGTTCTGAGAGATGATAAGTTAGGGGTCTTTCATGCAAATAAAATATCTATCTGTCTTGATCCACATCCGTATTAAGGGTGAGGTTGGCACGATGAAACCGGTTTAAGCCCTCCAGTAAAATATTTTACTAACCGTTCCAAGGGGGTACTTCTTTTGTAGATATTTTATGTTTTTTCTGTCTTGTGTTTGCTATGCCTTTGTGTGCGTCTGTTTATGTGTGCCTTGTGGTCACCTGCTGGGAAAGGGCTGATCTCTTGGCTCTCATTATGGTGTCTAACTGTGAGTTTGTCACTTTTCCAATTGGTATCCTGGGTCAGGTGTGGTACTTGATTGCATCGATTCCTGATCTTTGCACCCTTACTTACTTCTATTATGCTCATTAGAGTGAAACCATTTGGATTAATTTGGTACAGGGCCTTATGGGAAACATGTGTGTGTATTATTTTTTGAATTAATACCAGAAGATCAGGAGGAGATTATGTTTATTGATTTATCTATTATTATCTTTTGTGGTTTTTTCCTAGGATATAGTGAAAAATTGAGAATTTTGCAAGCCTACAGATTTATGGCGGGTCTGGTTCATTGTCTCATGATTCCAAAATAAGGCCCATCACTTTCCAAGGCAATGGGCCCAGTGGACCTATCCTTTTTAGTTGTAATCTCACTTTAATAAAAAATATTCATCTTACAGCGAGTCTACGAACTCCACAGAACAGTTGTCAATACCTAAAAACATGTCTTAAGCAGTCACTTAAAAAAACAAGCAAAGATCTTAATAACAAAAGTTAGTTTAATGAAGGTCAAAAAGATTGCAGAATGCTTCCCCTGGAACATTCTGCAATACTTTTGACCTGCATTAAGCGATTATTGGTCTTCTTTTTAGAGTGGCCGCTTAAGACGGGTTTTACTGTATAATCAGCCTTCAATATACATATATGCTTACAAGTGTCTGTGTCAGTGTCTAGGTAGAGTATAATACCCAAATGTCTTCTGTGGTTAGTTTGATATGCTTGGGCCCATCATTTCAGAAAATGACCCACCATTTTTTTGCTCTATGGGTCACTTCGGCCCACCAATCTTATAAAAAACTGAAGCCCTGCTTTTGGTTGTTGACCATATGAGAAAAAAAGATCCACATAACACTAATCGCCATATGACATCAGGAAGACAATTACATTAAAGTAACTAACTGTCGCTTCCCCACCAAAATGATTATAAAACTTGAAGGACATACAGTACTGAATAATAAAACCTGGACCCAACAATGGGCGAAACAATAAATCCTGTATCAACAACAACAACAGAACCATCGCCTTAGACGGGATATCGGTCTACGCCACTTGGGACCTTATCCCGAAGTTCAAAATGGGGTAATTTGTCTACTTTTATTTCTTAAGGTCATTGTATTCAAGGGAGCAGAGCTGTTTGAGTAAATAGATAGATACATCATTTAATCATGGCTACTTTTATCATGTTATCTAGCTACTAACGTCAAACTTCTGCTATACAATCAAACTGATCCAAAAGAGGTATTTTAAAGACCAATAAATGGGTTTTAAAAGACTTTGTAAGTGACCAGGAACCTGGGCTTCTACATTATTTTAAAATGATCAATTTAAATGTTTAAAACACACTGTCATGCAATTACTCAGCCATGCAGAAAAAATGGCTATGTTGATTTGCCTATGGTTCAAAATACATACCCACTGCTACAACACTAGACCTCTCCACAAGAGAAAAGACTATCAGAAAACATGCTAATATCCCCTGTAATAGAAAAATAAGCTTGGCCACAGCGCTAGGTAAGGCTATATGTTTCCTATAGAGTCAAGCTAATATATTTTTAATATGGTTGTTTCATGTAGAGCTATTCAATGTCTATGACAACGAATATATACATATGCTGATACGTCTGTGCAGCTGTGAAGAACATTTAATGTTAGTATAATTACAATGGATCATTTTAGTCCACCTTAAACATTTTCGATAAACATTTACATTATAGCGCTTTGCCAAACGATTCAGCTGCTAACCAGATAATGTTGGTGATTCATTGTTATTTGTTGCTGCCATCGTTTGGAGGGTTCTGTGTTTGGTCCTTCTTTTGTTATTCAGCACTGTATGCCCTTCTAGTTTTGCAATCATCAAGAGAGCTTGTTGCCTCACTTTAAGTGTCTTCCTGGTTCTTGTAACTGTTAGAATTCTGTGGCTCTTCTCACAGCGCCTGGTTTATGTGTGGATGTGGCATTTCCGCGTCATACTTACTTATTTTATGACAGTAACTTATATTCTTATTTTCAACTTATATAAAAAAAAAGTGAGTATGTGTTCCAATAACTACTCGTAGGTCAACACATTTCGTCTTTTAGCTGTTTGCCAGAATGTGACACTTGAATTAAAACACAAAGAAGACTCCATGCAAATGGACAATGTTAGCCATTGGACAGTCATTCAATAGCTTTTCTCCTAGGGGCTTTATCCCAAGGAGTTTTAAGAGCCTATGGTAGTTACAGAAGATGCACAATCTTATGGCATGCTGAAAAAAAAAAGATTGTTAAATTTAAGCACGACAGAAAATGTCTTGATGATTACTCTTGTCATGATAAATCACTGACTGTCACGATGCAGGACACTATAAATTTATGATATTATCACGTCAGATCAGCGAGCTACACAGAGGTACATCGCTGTACATATTGGTATATGACAAAAAAGGGTTTGTAAAATCATTAAGAATGAACTGCAAATGACAAATTGGTCCCAACACTTCTTATATGCTGTGTATTCTCCTCACAATGCCATGGACTGGTTTGCGATCTTTGATTGTATCATAATACCAATTTACTTTATGAGCCTGACCAGATACGAGCTCGATGCACCATGAGCAAGAAAACCTTATCTTTGCCAATTTTCAGAGAGATATAGGCATAGAAAGGCCAATAATTAGGTCAAAGTGATCATCATTGTCTAAAAGTAAGTTAGTATGGTCAGGAGATACTACACTCACAAAATGTAGACCAAACCATGGCACCGCGAGGAAGAGCCACAGAACATTAACAGAAACAAGACATCACAGAGACAATAATAGCAAAACAACCAGCACTCTCTTCCTTGGCAAAATTATTGCAAAATTAGGACACATAAGTAACGCATACCAAAACATTGCCCAATACAGAACCCCAACAAACAATCCTGCAAACTTATCAATCATCCTTTGTGATTACAGAAAAATAGCAGGACTTAATTTCATTAAAAAATGTAGAATCCGGTTTGATCAATTTCATAGTAACTCAGGAAAAATTTTAATTCCTGAAAGCGAATCTTCTGCACTAAATATTATTTTGGCTTTAAGCAAAGCCACAATAAACCTCGAATGCAGTAAAACGAGACCAGAAAATGCCTCCGCCGAAACGCATAGACCAATCCAGGGTCAATAAGGAAGAGACACATAGCACAGGCACCCCACGACAGAAAGAATATAATTAAAGTAAAACATTGAGTTTCTCTCCTCCACAACGATATGTTTGCCAAATTAGTAAGAACAGTTAGTCAGAGAGCTCGCTATAGGTTTAATCAAGTGGTTGAGGCCAAAAGGTTGAATGTGTGTTCTTATGTAGAAAGTGTGCTGAATTAAAATAAAAAAAACTCTTAATAAATTGGCTAGTACACAAAAGTGCTATGCGCAACGGAATGCCCTTGTGGTTGGCAATATCTCAAAATAACCCTAAATGTGGGTATCATTGTCGGTTAATAAACTAAACCATGTACTATTAGTATTAAAATGCACATTTTGGCAGCAAAAAAATTATAATTATCATTGTTCAGTATAAAAAAAGAATAAGAAATGCCAAGAAAGTTTTCTAACACTAAAATATAGCAACTTATAAAGCCCACGAAAACTTACGACGTTTTGTCTCTGGTCATCGGATTATCTTTAATTAGTGTAAGATAGGGCAGATTTATGATTCAATCTAATGTAATACAACGGTGTTGTCATCAACAATTATAATGATTTCAAAAATGATAGAATACGGCAAGAAATGCCACAGCCAACCAATGACACTGTGAGGAAGAAACACAAAGCAGGCATTGTCAAAGCTCTTACAATACAATTTAGAGCCACAGCACACCAAAAGTCACAAGATATCAGCAGTACACGGACATTACTAGGTCTGCGGTTTGTGATTGTGGTATTTCCTGATCATGTTCACTTACTTTTTTTAAAATAGCAGCCTTCTGGATTATGTATATTGATTTTGTAGAGCTCTATCTTCTTTTCAACATAGCCTGCACCACAAATGATTAATTCGTTTCACTTTCTGTCTAGGTAAATTGTGTGTAATATTCTTTGCTACAAAACGTAAGTGAGTATGATCAGGAATTACTTCAATCACACACTGAAGACCAACCCACGGCACCGTGAGGAAGAGCCACAGAAAATTCATAGGAGCAATACACCCGCAAGACAATACAAGTAAATCATCCAGCTTTCTCGTCCTCTTCAATATGATTGCAAGACTAGAATGGACGCGACGTAATGCATAACAAAAAAAAAAGAAAACTACAGAACTTCCACAAACAATGGGAAGTTCATTTAACAATGTATCAACAACAATAGAACCACTGCCTTTGAACGGACAGCAGCCTAAGCGACTGAGGGGCTTAAATACATTTTACACGAGCCAAATCTTCACCCTAGATTCTGTTGTTGTTAAGGGGATATATCTTTCAAAAGCTCTTACTTGCATGAAAATTGTCCTGTATAAACAAGAATTGCTTTTATGTTAAGGAGACGGATACCTTTGGTCACATTGTTGTATGAATAGCTTATACATCTCACATAGATCACTTTACGCACCAACATACAGCTTTTGAGCAATCCGCAGCAGGCTTATCAGTCTTTTTAGAGTTACTTCCTGGTTTGATACCGTTTACATCGCTGTGACACGCTGTTGGTTGCTTGGAATTATCTTGTATATTTCGTTTTAGTACTTGATATGTAACCCATATTCTAAGACTTTTAGATAAAGTATCAATACATTAGTAATTGGCTATTATTATTAACCGTTATTTCACTCGAACCTCATTTGTGAAAATGATATTTAAGAAATGAAGGGCTTCACGTTAACTTTGCATAAGACCCAAAATATTCATGATTCAATGAACCTTCAGAAAATTGAATTTATTGCTTATATTTCCATTTTATTACAAATAATCTATATATAGAAATATATATAGATCGTAGCTTGATCGCAAGATAAATCCACAATATAATTTTCACAAACAGATTCGGCTTTACTAACTGCCAATAAAGCATAACGATAAATCGGTCCCTTACATGTACCTGAAAGTGTTAATCAGGGGCTATTGATTCAGAGCTACAAAAATAAAGCACTTGACGCGACACTATCATTTAAACTAAATTGCACAGAATATGATTTTAATACAATTTATCCAAACATTCGGCTCACTTAAATAGCAAACTAATAGCTCAATGTGGTTCTGACAATATTTAAAATATCACTTTGAGTACGAGCAAGTAATGCTACAATCACCGCATTGCTGCGTGAGGCAGAGACACCAGAACATAGACAAAGACGCAGCAAAAAATGAAGAATACCATTTAAGTAAAGCAACAAACTCTCTCTTCCCCAGAGATATGATTGCAAACCAAATAGGGGAAAATGACTATATCACAAACCCTAGCTGTTGCTTACGTGGCCTCGAGGTTATAAAACTTGAGTTCATTCTCAAACTCAAAATCATCGGTTATTAAACTTGAGTTCATTCTCAAACTCAAAATCATCGGTTATAAAACTTGAGTTCATTCTCAAAATAAAGCGCAATGATACGCTGCTTGCGGACACGTGTCCGTAAGCAGCCAATAATTACACTTTATTTTGAGTTTGAGAATGTACTCAAGTTTTAAAAGCTTAGAGCCTAATTGACACTGAATGTTAGGAACATCTAAAAACATTAACGCGAAAATGTATGCTATCATTTACACTAAATATTATCTTTTATGTTTGGCAGTTAAGTTCGAAAATGTGCATATAAGACAAAATTATATGAAAAATTAGAAGCTCACCATTACTCTCCTCTATAGTAAAAAAAAACTTAACTACAAATGATCCGATTTACAATGACTAAAACTTCGGTCTGAGTATTGCAATAACAGGGTGCAAAGGTTTTAATGTCATCAAAAGTTGGTGTCTCACGTGAAAAGAAACTGGTTTAAATACTGTTTAAATCAAACTCCATATTTTTGTAAGCTAACACCATACATTTGTTAGTATACATTAAAACGTTCATACGAAATTGGCAGCTTTTGCAGATTGAGGCCAGCATGTGCAGTAGCGCAGTCTTTCAAAAGCATATAGAGTATAAAATATAGGTGGGCAATGGCTAGATGATCGAGATGTCGCTTGGTCGAGCCTCACCAGATGCATTGTGTGTTCTCCACTAGCAAGCCACTTTAAAATAATATCTACTAAGTATTATAAAGCTTATCGGTCACTGTATCGTCACTTGGTATGCAATGTGCTGGTCTCTCGTAAATCTAACGGAGAAAGGAACCAGTTTGGGCGTGGCGTTACAGTGACCAAAAAGCTGAATAATGCTATATAGTTCAACCTTGGAGTCGTCTCGACATAACCAATGTTTTACACTGGGACTTAGAGCAACAACTCTAACAAACAAAAAAAATAATGGAATTAATTGAGGATTAGGCTCAAACATAATCAAAGATCAATTTCTGTTGAAGTTGATGCTTTACGTCAAAGTCAACATCGGTTTAGCCATTATTAAGCAGTGCAGAAAACGGTCATGCTCCCAACATTATCTAGAAAAGTGCTGTTCATCGACTGTGAGCTAGATCCAAGGTCTGACAAGGTAACACCATGAATTCTATTGTTCCATAACAAGTTAACCTGTATAAGCCAAGCGTACTTTTTAAGGGATAAATTCAAACAGTGCAGACCCAGATCAGACGTCGCAGAACTCGGCGTCTGATCAGGGTCACCACTATTTGCTTACAGTTTAT
The DNA here is from genome assembly GCA_964019695.1 of Loripinus fragilis. NCBI lineage: Eukaryota > Metazoa > Mollusca > Bivalvia > Lucinida > Lucinidae > Loripinus > Loripinus fragilis. Next base: position 34,512,214 of record OZ026531.1, on the reverse strand, counting down.
CCAGTTAAAAATTTGAATAAAATAAAAAAAATCAACACATCTATCCTTGAAACGGAAATGGACTGTTCTTATTGTTAAAAGTGGGAAATATTGGTTAACGGAGTTAATCATGCGACAGGTTTTGAAAACAGTTTGGATTATGGGGAAAATCGGGTATGATGACGGTCTGATTTAACTCGATCGCTCGTTTTAGAAAATTGCAAAAACAAAATAACATATATGAGGGTCTGGATGGGGTATAATGATTAGTGAATAATGGCCCTTTTTTATAATAAATAGTGAATAATGAGCCAAAAAATATTGTATAGTGAATAATGAGGGTCTAAAAATTAAATGAATAATCCCATCTTTTTAATGAATTGAAGAAAAAAATTAATGAATAGTGAATAATCAGATTTCTTTGCCACCTTTCTTACTTTTAATGAATAATTGGTCTTATTTTAATGAATAACCAAACATTTGAACGAGATGAATAATGGGCTAAATTTTTAATGAATAGTGAATACCAGACCCCCCCCCCCATCCAGACCCTCATATATTTTGTATGGTGACCGAAGTGAACTTGCTTAACCTCTTTCTCCCCTTTTTCTTGTATGTTGTCTTGTCTTGTTATTTCTTAATAACGCACGTCGTTGAACAAACAAATGCCACGCGAAACTTTAATATCTGAGAAAAGAAAAAAACTCTTTGATATAAAAACGTGTTATAAGAAATGATTGCTAAGCAAATATGAAGTATGATGGCCCAGTATATTACAATACAAGTTATTATCTGAGGGGTGCGTCTATAACATCGATATTTGTTTCAATAAGATACAGCCCCAAAGTCTTGGATCTTTAAAAGTCGATTCAACTGGTCGTACCATGTACCTGAGAACTGCAGTGTATTTTTTTGATATAATAAATTACTCCAGGTCAAGTAAGTACATGTATATGAGGTATAGCAAACAAGAACTTATGAATTGGAGGCCAGTGACAGTGGCAATGGCTGAAAACGGGGGAAAATTTTGCATTTTCTTCTTACGATAAAAACCTCGCTATTTATTGTCAGGAAGAAGGATACCGTTTAATATCTTTGTTTTCAACTATTGCTGCTACATCGCCAACCATTCTAGTATAACGTGTGCTACTGAGACAGTGTAATGCATTGATGCATTTTTGATTCGAACTGTTAAAATCAGTCATTTTGTTCAAAGGAGTGGAACCCCTGGTAATGAACCCGAAGGTCTGGAGTCATAGAAAGTAAGAAAATGAAATAGTACATGTTCTTCAAATACAAATGATTCTATAAAAAAATAAGCTGTCCTAGATTTTTCCTCTAGCCCCACCCTGAGAGATTGACGCAAGGCTCTGAAGCTGATTACTGGAAGTCTACCATGTATATGATACCAAAGGCCTAAATATGAATGTATTCTTATAAATGGTTGGAAAATATCTGCATAAGTTGGAAAAATAGAATAGCTCTTTTGAAAGGTGTCCTATATTATGACCTCTAGCCCCACTGTGGGGAATGAACCCTCAGGTAAAAGTGACAGAGAGAATGTACCCATGGTGAGTTCAACAATGCAAACGCTCTCAGGTGCTCGTTGTCATTGATGCCAGGCCTTACACATTACTAATAAAGATACAAGGGATGTTCAAAAAGAATTGCTTTTTTCTATGTGGAGACCTCAAATTTTAAGTAAGCCCAAAAGTGCTCCTTTCATGCCATTGGAGAACTCTCAGTGGCTAGAAATGCAAAGCTTAGCCAATGTAAACACTTCTACTTGAAGGCGTCACGGTACGCTGATTTGGGCACAGTAATAAGGTACTGATGAATAGCAGATCCAAGTGCCTGTGAGGACTGGTATTTCCGCCCAGCAAGGAATTATTTCAATTTCGGAAACATAAAGAAATCACATGGGGCAAGATCTAGGAAATACGGGAGGTGAGGCAAAACAGTTACTTTTTCTTTCTTCAAAACACCAAAACTATTTCAGAGGCATGAGCAGTGCCATTTCCATGTAGAAGACGCATATGTTTAAAACCAGTGACAGGGTGTCGTTTCGTTTTTGTCTTTTTTGGCTTCTCCAGTACTATGTCTTTGCAATACTTTCCCGTGATATTTTTGCCCTTTTCGGCCGGCAATTTTTTTGCGACTCCTTCACCAGAGAAGAAAATTGCATATCAAACCTTCCTTGCACTTAAAGAACTTTTGACAATTATTGGGCGTCTGCTATGTTTAGTGGCCAAGACTTTATGGCTAACCTTTCTGACCGGCTCAAAATAATAGACCCAATTTTCATCCACTGCAACGACATAGGCAAACTGCTCTTTGTAATAAGTTTGAAACAATTGAAGCAGCTTTTTGGCCACTTCAACCCGTTGTCTGTTTTGCTCATCAGTCAACATCCAGCAAAAACATTTCGGACTTTCAAAATGCTTCTTCAAAATAAGGTGAACCGTTGATAGTGACATGCCTACTTTTCATGCAATATTAGGAGCTGTAAATTTGGCATCTCCTTCAATGATTTCCTTCTTTTTTGAAACGATTTCTGTACGAGCTGCAAATTTTAGCCTACCTGATTTTGGTGCATTTTTGATGGACTCTACACCAGATTAAATTTTGTTTTTCCAGCGCCTAACTGTGTCATAAGACACACAAGAAGGGTGGTAAGTAAAAGAAAGGTCAATCCTCAGCTGCTTCAAAGAACAGCCAAGTTTTGAGTGAGCTTTGATGTAACCCCTTATTTCATCTTTCTGATCGACGTTTCTACCAACTATTCGTATTACAGTGGTCAATGACTGCGTGTATTAATATGACAAATTTTGTGTCTATTATTTAGTCTAACGTGTACATTTATAAACCGTTGTGTAGACCTTGAAAAACCTATATAGGTATGTATTGATTTTTATCGTGCCCCACGTGGATATCAAGATATCGGACAATAAGCAATTTATTTCGAACATCCCATGTAAGTACCATCATTCAAGTGTGCCCGCAAACGCTCACATTGTTGAACTCGCCACTGTTGTTCAAATACAAATCATTCTAAAAAAGGAAATAAGAAGTCCTAGATTTTGACCTCTAGCCTCAGAAAAATGAATATTTTTGGGGATATGCAGATTTTGTGGATATTTTTTTTTGGGGGGGGGGGTTCACCACAAAATTGGACTTTATTTAGGTCTAATTTCTATGCATATTAGGGTCTTTTCTTTAAGTCAAGGAAATTTTTGGGGTTACTAAAATTTCAAATATTTATGAGGTCCTTGAAATTCCTGATATTTTTGGGGGGTGAACGGTAGATGCTGGGCCAGACCCTACGTATGATGAAAAAATAGAGTAACCCCCTCCCAAGCCCCCTGGGACACGCAAATACTTTTATGTAACAATAATACACTTTTACAAAGTGGCTCTGTCTACACTAAGAAATTGAAGCGGTTGGTTGCGCTTGCTGGCTGACTGTTTGATTGACTGACTGAGAAGCAAGCAGACTGACATCTATATTTTGCTGCATACTGCTCTAAAACACTGGTCAGCTTTTGGATGGGTGTGGCACTCTGATATTATCATATGTTAGTAGGTTTGGTCCATTTTTGTAGGTTCAAAATTTTTAATTACATTTAGGGGGCAGGGGGTCAGAAAAATGAATATGTATGGAGGTATGATGAAATTATGATTTTTTTACGTTTTTGGGGTCATTTCTATCAATTTTGGGCTTTTTTAAGGTCAAGTACAGATTTGGAAAATGTTTTTGGGGTTGCTAAATTTCAAATATTTTTAGGAATGCCTGATATTCCTTATATCTTCGGGGGTAAAGAGTAGATGCTTGGTCCAGGCCTACGTATTTAGAAAAATTGAAAGTATCCAAAATATGGACATAGATGATTCTGATGTGTTGAGTTTTAGGATTTCCGTGGACAAGAAAGCATATTGCAGAACCCAGCGGCCATGAACAACGCCGGCAATGGTCACATTCGCGGTAAGATTAAGAGCATGCTCTCACCCCATGGTTCAGATTCGCATCAAACTCTCAATAGAACAAGTATCGGCTGTCCCTGCTGGTAGATACTAACAAGCTTTCAAAATGTAAGTGCCTTTGAGCCCATAACTAGTTCTTGCCGCTTTAATTAATATGTGAAAAACGGTTCTAAAAAGCCCTGCCCAACGGCCAGATAACAAAACCCCGCGGACGCTACAGTATTTTTTCACGCATCTCCGCAGTTAAGACTTGCAATCGTTGAAGGGGTAGGGGCAGAAACCCTGTTCTCATAAACAATCGACGCTTATTCAATCCAAATCATTAACATACAGGTAAAAACAAGTAAATGTCGTTTCACCGAAAAACGCAAAAAAATATAGAAACCATTTCTGTAAAAATGTTTAATCGTCAATCAATCCCAAAGATTTCAAGGACTCGTTCATGATGTATTTGCATTTTTTTCTCGCATATATTTTAAGTACTGTAATGCCTTAGCCATGATGTGATGTTAGAGTGACTATTCAAGAATATATATATATGCCTTTACTCGCCCCTGACAAGTATTCGTAAATAAGTTTTAACTATTTCAAATGAGAGCCCCTACCTTCAATTTCAGTTTATTTATTCACCGTGAAAAGACTTTTCGAACAATATCCGCGGCCAAGAATTCGGTATGATACCAGTGGTGAAGCCTGCATAATAATAATCTTTGCTAACAGGTTGGACCCAGATCAGACCAAACAAAACGCCGAGCCTGAGCTGGATCCAAAGTGTTTGACACTGGAATGATAGAACCGCAGGGGCGGATACAGGATTCCATGTTAGGGTGGGGTGGGGGCAATATTTAAAACATAAAGTATTTTCATGCGAGCGCAGAAGGCGCGAAGCCATGCTGGGGGGTCGTTATGAGCTTGGCTTACTTTCACACACCGAAAATAATTCCAATCTATACTCAGGGCCGTAGCAACGAGTTTGAGAGTTAATGTGAGTGTTTTGATTCAAAGAATGCATGAACGCGAGTTCTGTAGGTGGCAAGCGCGGGTAAGGGGGTCTGGGGGCATGCTCCCCAGGAAATTTTTGAAAAGTCGGTGCACTTAGGTGCCTTGTGGCACATTTTCATGCAGTTTAATTCTTTATCAGAAAGCTTCATTTTTCAACAGGCAAAGACTTAAAATTTTGCGATGAATGGGTAAAATGAACTTCGACGTCATTTCTTCAACTTTCAAATAGTTTTCTAAACGAACTTGTAGACTATATCATGCGCTATTGGAAAGGCTGTTTTGTGAATATGCGAAGAACATAATTATTTGCCCTTCTGTGCTGCCTAATCCATCGTCTTTTCGCTATATGATCACTGTAATTTCAAAATATAGGATGTTTAATCTCTCCAAATATATGCCTTTACTCGCCCCTGACAAGTATTCGTAAATAAGTTTTAACTATTTCAAATGAGAGCCCCTACCTTCAATTCCTGTAGCTTATACATCCAGGTTTGAGTCTGACCTGATCGGAAACAGTGAGGAAAGGTCTTCTGTCATAACGGTCCTTCGTAATTCTAGTCACCACTCTGTGTGCGAGGGCAAAATAGTCAGGGCCCTTAGGGACAAAAAATAGGTCCCGTGCGAATTGTGTGCCGATTTATGGTGACCTATATCAAAACCTTCAATGGAGTCTTACCTTTGATTCTCAAATCCGCGTCTGAGGCTAGTTATGACGTCATAAATATGGCGGCCATGATGAGAAACTGCTCGTTAATAAAAGCTATGGTTTGTGTTGTTATGGTCATATTTATCCATCACGAACGTTTTTTTTAACATAATATCAATTAATTTAGTCATATGATGGTTACATCAATGCTTTACCTGACTTTGACAATGAATTATTTCTCGATAACTATATTTTGCATGCAAAATAGCGTAGATTTCCTATAAATACCCAGCTTATTGGGCCACCTTTAGACTGATGGCTGAGAATGTTATTGCCCCCACTCAGGAATTTCGCAAACTTATCCTATCTGAAAGAAGATTTCAAGCTGCGTCTTTTACTAGATGTTGCACTATGTTTGCCGGGGCGTTAGTCTCTGACAGCCTGTTAAATATGTTACCATATTAATTTAGAAAAAAGAAAGAAAATTAAAAGTTTGAGCTACATAAAGAAGGCTAATTATTTAAATTACTCATATGGTCTGCATATTGACTACTTTAGCTACATATAAATTCTTTTGGAGCAAAATAGCAGCTTCCTGTGGTGTTATGTGCGTTACTTTAATTAGATTACCCTTTAAACACGAAAATTGTGACCAATATCATTTATTTTTTAGCTGATATGTGCATTTTCGAAAATCTTTTGATTATTTTACACTAACAAACTCATTTGGGTTAGAGAAAATCCAAAGTTTGCTTTTATACTTTAAATAAAGTGTCTTATACGAGCAATTATAAAAACAACCCAAAGGCTACACCCAATTTTAAGGAGCCGAATTGGTAGGCATCATTTAAGTAAAAATATATGAAAACATTTGCTGCTGTTGGATATCTTGCATTTTTGGGGTTGTCTTGCTCATATTATAAAGAATTATAGATTTTGCAGGTTAAACAACAAGATTGAATCACTTGTTAAAGGCTTTAACATATGTTACATGACATAATAAATGAGCGAGGACATTGACTTGATGGTAGAAATGATATTTCAGGAAAAAATTAATATAATTCGCATGTTTTCCTAGCTAAAGTCTCTAGCCTCTGGTGCCTACATCTTAGGTATTGATGATTATTAAGCCCCTGTACCTTTGTTACAGATGTTATGAATATTTGTTTTCAATATTTCTTAATATGAATAATTCTAAAATAAAGATACATCCTAGAAGAACATAGGAAATAATCTTTTCACATTTAAACGGTACAATTTAGTAAATGTCCCTTTCTAATGTAAATATTCTAAACCAATCCTTATCCAAGTCATATACATGTACAATATCGATTATTATTTCTGCTTCTCTGGTAAAATAATTGTCCTCCTCATATTATAAAAACCAGAATAATCATCAAACAAGATTTTGACTGCAAGCTGAGTAATGACCTGCTCCATCCAAACCCTTTTAGACATATTCTATCATATGTACCGATTCAAGGTGCGTCGAATAGGAGATGTTTACACACTGTAAGCATGTATCAGCTTGTTACATATGTTATTTTATCAATTATTTGAGAATAAGAAAATTGAAAGTTTGAGGTACAGAAAGAAGACATTAAAATTAGCTAATCAATAAACATTCTAATAGTCTGCAAATTACTGGATGTCTTTACTACATATGGCAGCTGTTTAACATTAATACGGCTACATGTTGCATTATGTGCGTTACATGAACTTAATTATAATTTAAAAGTGGTAATTTTGGCTATCGTTATTTAGTTAAACGACTGATCTGAGTTGGTTTCAAACCGTTTTAGATAAGGTTTAACAAACATATACTCAATTGACGAATACAAAACCAAAGTTTGCTTTTCTATCTTAAATATTTTGTTCCACAACCCTACCCCCAGTTTTGCAGAGGAGCAAATTTTGTTTTCGCCGCTTAAATAAAACACATATAAAACAATTGCACAGTGTTGATATTTAACATTTTCTTATACAGTCTTGCGCATATATCATCAAGTTTCTAAGATCAGGACACTTATTAAAGATGTCAATGTGCCATGATGCCACAACCAGGGCTCTGATCGAATTCCATGCACTTTCAGGTGCTGGTATTAACTAGTTCAAAGTCAGGAAAGAGCAAGAAATCATATTGGCAGGCATTTAGCTATGCTGGAGACTCTATCCACGAAGCATTCTTTCACCTCGCCTCAGTGCCCTTAGAAAGCACTGTGGCGGATGCACTAGAGTTATTATATTTGTAAATTGTCCTGACCTCTTGGCTCTCGTTTGTGATGTCTAACTAAGAGTTTGTTACTTTCCCATTGGTATCCTGGGTCAGGTGTGGTACTTGATTGTATCGATTCCTGATCTTTGCCGTCTTTCTTACTTTGCATTAGCCAGTCACCGATATTGTTCGACTCACTGCGTTGAGGTGGTGGGTGTTTTGGAGAAAAAAAATCTGAATATCAAGAACTACCACTTCCAAGAGCTGTGTTTCTCGACGGTGTCAAACACGCACAGTATCAGTGAATCATTTGGAAAACCTCACCTGTCATTAATCCTGACAAATCAATGCCTGACAATTATGGTTAGAGGCTGGACTGTGATAAATATTGTCCCTTTATGATGACATTGCCCATGTGCGGATCCAAAGGGGAATAGGGGGTCCGGACACTCCCCTTGGAAAATAACAAGTACGTATATGGGTTTCTATAGAAATTAGCATTTGGACCCCCCCCCCCCCCTAGAAAAAATTTGTCACCCCCGCCCCCGGAAAATAATGGACCGTCTCTGGATCCTTTGTAAAGTATAAGTTTTTTTTCTCAGCAATAAAACCATCGGAACCCCTCTTTAAACTGTAAAATAAGCTGAGGACTAAATAAAACTGACAAAAATTCCTGGGTCCGCTCATGTTGCCTCCTGCCCCTGAAACCCCTCTGCAGCTGATAAAATATGGTTGCAGCATGTCTGTATGCGAAACATCTCGGTGTAAGTACAAAGCAAATCATTTATATTGTACTGATTTCTGTTGCTGTGGAGCAGAAGAGGACTCATGTAAACTATTGCTAGTGATCAATATGCTTATGACTTTTGAACAACTATTTTCATGTAGATTCAGATATTTCTTTAGCCGTATCAACAAGAATGTCTTATTGTCCAATTTTGACCTTTGAAGACGATTCTACCTAGTAGCATGCGAAAGATAAATCAGATTGTAACAGTTTTCTATTGCCCGTGCTATCGAAGTACAATGGGTAACTTGTAGAGGGGTTTATCCTTATTTCCATATCATGAACTATTAAGTAGACTCTTCTAACTTTTGATCCTTCAGTGGTCAAAATCGGACTATAATGAGTTTGGTTGATAGTGTATGCAAATAATTATTACTACTATCTTTTATTTGGGTGTAGGATAAGCAGCAACAGATAAACCAAAAGCTTTGAAGCGTGACTCTATTTACAATATTGATATGTTGTTCTAGAAAAAAAATTTCAGGCATTTATTTACATTTACTATAAAAGCTTTGACATGCACATATGTTCTGGCCGGACTGGCTCATTTTACGTATTCTGCATCAATCGTTTGAAATAAAAAGACCCAAAGGTCATTGGTCAAAGGTCGTAGTACATCTATATATATATATATATACGCATAAGAGATTATATTTACTCCGTTTATAATCAAAAACACTGTTTGTTTTTCATTCACTCCACTGTCGTTTTATTCGTAAATTGTGACGGCATTTACGTCCCACCCTCGAACTGACTTCACCCTATCTGAATATATTTTGTGTGTTACGATTTAAAAGAGTTTGCATTCAGTCATGATAAGGCTACCAGTTCATTTAAGGAATATTTCCAAGCATTGGAAATGGACAAAATGCATATATATGTGGTATTTACATATTAGGCGTCATTTCAATGACGTCATCTTTTTGTTCTGATGCGAAGACAATATGGGCGACATGTAAGTTTTAATTATTTATCCACTAAGATTAAATTTGGTGCATTTCGACTGAAATTGGCACACAAAATGCAAGAAAGTCCTGATCCCCATATACTACAATGGACATACCGTTTAAATTGCACTGATACAATATACGCTATTTTGATGACGTCATAATGACGTCCAGACGTAAAACTCAGATGGGTGACCAGGTGATTTTCATAAGTTATCCCCTAAAGTTTGATTTGGTATAGGTCACCATAAATCGGCATCAAATTCGCACGGGAGTCCCGATCGCCCCTGACTAAAAGGATTTAGCTTGTGTTCGCCGGTGCACAAAGCTTTCCTGTCCGGCTTAAAGGCATAGATTACTGTCCAGTAGAGATCATTAAAGGATTAACTGATAAGGGACAGTTTCAATATCTCACAAATTTAAAGGGGTCTCAAGTGGGGAATTACGTGTATACAACACAATTTCGTTCACTAAGATAAAGATCAATATTTTATCATAAATTACCTAATCCCTTCATGGGACCACTTTATTGCCCCTGTAAGGAAGCCATAATCACCTCATTATGACTGTCCTTTTGATCTGCCCAGTATGACCCCTGGAGAGAGTCATAATGAGTGGTACCAGTATTAATGCTAAAATTGCTATGTCTATAAAAACAACAACCTAAAGTTTGCGTCAGTATGATACCCAAAACATTTCCAAAAGCGCCGGGGTAGGGGTCCTCTCCCGAGAAAATGTTGAAAAAATAGGTGCTTTTGGGTGACTTCTAGCGCGACGTCCGACGTCCTGTAGTTTATTTCTTGTCCAGAAAGCATTATCATTCAACAATTCCTCAATGTGACCTACCCTCCCATCTCGCATTAACGAGCACAACCTAGAAAAAACATACGGCGTTCAGGTACTCATAAATAACGTTATGGTAGGCACTACACGCAGCAAGACAATTAAATGACTGTATTTTAGTGCATATCAAAATGATCGCTATAAATACAAGTATTAGCTTTTCAAAAAAGCTGGCGGTCGTTTAGCCCTATCATTGTATGTATTCTGGCCCACTGCAGCTTCCATTTTGAACTTCTAGAGCTTGTACATGTAGATTTGTTCTAAGCTCTGATTATAAGCGTGACGCTCCATGACCCTAAATGCATTAAAACACGAATTTTGGCATTCCTACCTAAAATATTATAGGAGATATATTCTGGATATGATATGAACACTCAAACACTTAGGACACTAAGGACAGGCAGTTTGATTACTATATGCCTCCCTTTGGGGGGCATAAAACCTGTTTGTCATGACTGTCATAAGACAGTGCCTGAATTCATAGTAATGCTATGTGATCAGATGTGGATGACAATCATATAAGTACCTTTACTGATTTGAAGTTCGCTCGCACTGTTTGCCAATCAAGGACGTATTGACTTTGGGACGTTTTATTTTTACCAGCTTTTTTGAAAAGCTAATACTTATTGCGTTTGTATAAGCGGCAGGGCAAATTGACGCCTTCTTTGTGAAAATTAAATTCGCAAATGAGCTTGCCTCGCGCTATAGGTAGCCCTACAGATTTCACGTACAGTTTACTTCGCGCTGTAGGTCAACCCATGATATTTGGTACCCCACTCGTTGCTCGGCAGCGAATAAAATATAGCCTGAGCACGGCATAAAGGTTTGGTCAAAACCTGAATTTGATGTATGTTTTGATTGAAGTTTATATAAGCGGCCGGCCATGGCCGACCGCAATGATATTACCCCATCCAGAAAGTTATGTCAGAGGGGGTCCAACTTTGACAACGTTTTTTAGTTTGTTGTTTTTTAGTTAATGAGGGGAGGGATGATCAAAATATCACTATAAGCGGGCCATCATCGACACGCCAGCGAAACGCCATTTCAATTGCGTTTCGCTGGCAGTCTGATAATGGCCCAACATTGAATGCTGGCTTAGAAGCTTTGTGTTTTTTCAGGGGATCCGGACCAGTATTGCTTAGAAACCCTAAATATTTGTGATTTTTCAGGGGGGGTCCGGAACCCTGTCCCCCTCTGGATCCACCCATGCAGACAATTCTTGCTGTCGTTAACGGTTGTTGTCGGTAAATACGTACCGGTACAACAAAAGCTCAGACCAGCATGCGCATCCGCACAGTCGTTTTTGGCATCATATATATTGTACATGCTGTGTGTAATGATTATTGTCCGAAAAGTCATCACGTGACCGCGTGCGCTAAATTTAGGAATGGTTTTTCCGATTCGTGACGTAGTGGATCAGCTATTTCGTACAAGCGCTATACTGCGTCAGTGTATGTTATAAATAGACGCAATGGCTGCTACTGTATCAACAGTGATGACATGCTTTACACATTACGAATAAAGATAGAAACCAGAACAACGAGCGCCCATGAGCGCCCGCATCTGTCTTATATGCTGTAACATATTAAAGGGAGACCAGTCTTACAGATAGCGTCCTTTCACAAATGTGTATATCGCATGATCGTTTTGGCGGGATCGGCATAAAGTAAAACTTCAAATGAACTCATGCAAGAACGATAATTAATCCGCAATATCAAAGCGACTTTCTGGGGTCAGCTGAGATAAATCTTGATTCATATGAATGTTATATTATCAACATACATAGCCATGTAAAAACACGCCAACTTGTTTGTTTGTTGTCACTTTAAGCAGTCAACAATGGCGAGTCCACTATGTCTTTTACGGTATGCCTATCATTGTTATATTACTGCGCAAGGTAATAAATTTAAATATTTTTATATTTGAACTAGCAATTGGGAATAAATTTTTGCTTAGATACCCAAACTGAAGTTTCTAAACTGCAAAACATAACAAACAATAAAAAAAACATTTGAATAAGAACTACTTTTTACAGGTAATATTTTCGAGAAAGAAGTTCAATTCGTATTAAGCCTTTATCCTGAGGAGTCCCGATATACCCCCTTCTGGAAAACATTGTAGATCCGGATCAGTTGGCTTCGCATGAACAAACTAATCAGTATCTATACGACTTTTTATCATGCATCTAATTAAATTGTTCAAATTGAAACCATGCAACTTATTTGATTGAAAACTTGCAAGGAGTTTAGCATATTGTAATGTTTGGCCTAGCAAGGGTGAAAAATTGACATGACTGAAAAACTGTAAGTGTTAAAATTGAGTCTGGATGCTTGCATCCGTCCCCCAAAATGGCTATTTTATCAAGGAGACGGATACCTTTAGTTATATTGTATCAATTTATACATCTCGCACAGATCACTTTACGCCCTAACATACAGCTTTTTAGCACTCGGCAGCATGCTTATCAGTCGGTTTTAGTTACTTCCTGATTTTATCCCCTTTGCAATATTGTGCCATACTGGGTGAATTTTAGATATAAATGTTAACATAAACAAGAGCTACAGTTATCCGATTACAATATGTGAAAGTATTTGACCAAGATATATGTATATATGGTATTATTAACAATTTTTATTTTTTACCATGAACAATTTAATAGCAAAAAATTATAAAGTGATCTGTGTTAGATGTATAAAATGTTCATACAACAATATAGCCATTGATATATTAGCCATTCTTGTTTATACAGGAAACATTTCATACAAATTAGAGCTTTTGAAAGCAGCGTCCGCTTAAGTATTATCTGGAGGAGACTTGATCATATTGAATCTTTTAAACAATTTGAGACACAGTGGCGGACCTGAAATCGTATATCTTTCAAAACAATCGTTACTCTACACTCGGAAAAGAATACTGCTGTATTTCACATGTGTGACCACTTAAACAAAAACAATAATAATAATAATATTCTTTATTTTCTACACAAGTGAAGAGCATACATGAGTCTAACAATGCAAAACAAATACAGAAAACATAATTCATATATACAAATTAGACTGGTCCCTATCAATGACAAATTTGAAAAAATCGTAAGCCCGTAGCCCGTATACACATCGCAGTGACATCGTATGATCCCCGTACGGGCACCGCACGGTGATCGTGAGGACAACGCACGGCCTAAAAATGATCGTAGACTCTTGCGATAGTCGTAAGGAGCCCGCAAGGTCGCCGCACGATGCCTTTGCAGGGCCCATAAAATCGTACGGACATGGGACGGTCATTCTGCGGTAACCCCAAGGCGATGGCACGATGGTCGTGCATTCGCCTTGCGACGCGTCAACAATTTCCAGACTTATTATTAGCTGTTTGTTTCATTTCAATATTTGTCTTCAAGCGATGTCTCTAATACAACCACTCAGTGTGACTCAATATGGACCCAGTTCAGTTTGCTGATGGAAGCAGTCTAATCAGGGCCCACAGAGTATGCTTCCATGATAAATTATCTGAAGTGCAATTCTAAATATGCACCTAACGTGAAATGCATATGCCTTTTCAGTATATAAAATGCTGGTTGGATAAGGGGTTTAATAGATAAGATAAGATTAACAAAAAGTCCAGAAATTTTTTTGTGTGATTTATAACTCTGGGATTTGAATTTGAGTATTACTTCAAGGAATAAAATATATGGGTCTCGTAGTGAGAACATGAGATTAGTTCGAACATTGAAATTTGAATGAATAAATGTTATACAAAATGTTTGTTACTGTAAACAAATGGCAAATGTGCTGATCAGGCCGGGTGGAAGAAAACGCATTCTGGTCAGTACCTTTGTTGTTCGCATGCAACGACATCATTTTTGCTTATGACGAAGATTGTATGTGTTGCTGACTGTAGAGTACCTTTGGATGATTAACCCATAATAAGCGTCTTATTCTACGCTGATACAATTAAAGCATCTTTATATTTTCAATTAAAGTGATACTTTTCGAATTATAAAAGTGTACCATGAAAAGGGGGTTGTAATATTCTGTGATTTAAACTTTATGAAAACTGCAGAACTTAGAAATTGACATTAAAATATACACAAACGTACAACGCTGTTCCATACCTTGGGACCATGGGGGTACCGACTCCTTGCGACTTCCGCAAGGTCATCGTACGGGCATCGTGCGATTTTTATACTGAGGTCGTGATGATAACACGATAATTGTACGATAACCTTGTGGTTGTCGTACGATATCCGCAAGGTCTCTGTAAGGTTTTGTCCTAGTTTGTCGCCGAAAGAAATCGTAAGGTGATCGTAAGCAATGTAAACACATACGTCGTAGCTTATAGCCGCCTACGATGCCGAAAAATCGTAGAGAAAATCGTAGACAAATAAATCGTACGACGACCGTGGTTAATGTAACCGAGGCATTACTGATAATTTATCATATTACAAAAAAGTGCAACTAATTAAAAAACAAAACTTCATAACAATTTGAGACACAGTGGCGGAACCTTATTTCTATTGTGACTTGGTGTAGAAATTGAAGAAGATTGTTGGCTCTAATAATTTTTCAGCACTGTTCATTAAAGTAATTTCCCATTATAAAAAGATTGGCTATAACATTAATGTATTGCAACAGTCTGCATGCTTGGTGGTCAACCCAATCACAGTTGGCAGCTTTGCTTTCCTCTTTAATTGCAAGCTGGTGGGTCGGAATTCAGACTCTATGATAGTTCCGACTTAATGACTTATCTTTTGATGAGATGGTAGGGGCCTGATGCCTTGGCTGTTTGTCTGGCCCACCGGGGTTTACCTGTTGGATTTCTTTTGCTCTGGTATTCAGTTTTATTAACTGTTGAGTCCTTATCTTTGTTTTATCTCCTTGTTATATCTTGATTTATATGTTTTAGGAGATGGTGCATTGATAAGTTAGGGGTTTTTCATGCAAACCAAATATCTATGTGTTTTAATCCACATCTGAATTAAGGGTGAGGTTGGCGCCGTTAAACTGGTTTAAGCCCTCCAGTAAAATATTTTACTGACCGTTTCAAGGCGGTACTTCTATTGTGGAACTTTTTATGGGTTTTTTCTGTCTTATGTTTGCTATGTCTTTTTATATGTGCTTTGTGGTCACCTGCTGGAAAAGGGCTGACCTCTTGGCTCTCATTTGTCGTGTCTAACTGTAAGTTTATCACATTCCCATTGGTATCCTGGGTCAGGTGTGGTACTTGATTGTATCGATTCCTGATCTTTGCACCCTTACTTACTTTCAAATATTTTTATCTTTCTGATTGGGCTATCTGAGTTACAACCAAGAAGGGAGACTATATCAGAGACAAATTTAGTCCAGTAGCAGTAGTTTACCTATGAACTCAGAGTCTGAAGCCTGGCTAATATACATAATATGTATATCACTAAAAATGCGTGCATTGATGTACTTGATAACATAACAAATAAAAGGTATTGCAGTATAAGATATTTACACTTTTGATCGCGTGTTATGAAATTCTTGAAACAAGTCAAAGACTCCTTTCATGAACCCCATACGATGTATCCGCTCATACAAGGCCAAATGAGTTTCAACTGCAACCAGTGCTCAAGTGTCGTCAGCTTCAGCTTACATTAATTACTACAACTAACAAATGCCCACAGAAATTATGGTCGCTTTTAAAACTACATGTACATTCACCACGTCAGATTATTTTATAGGTAAAGGTGCAGAGATCAGGAATCGATCAGACCAAGTACCACACCCGACCCAGGATACCAATGGGAAAGTGACAAATTCACAGTTAGACACCACAAACGAGAGCCAAGAGGTCAGCCCTTTCTCAGCAGGTGACCACAAAGCACATATAAACGGACGCGCACAAAGACGTAGCAAACACAAGACAGAACAAAAACATAAAAGATCCACAAAAGAAGTACCGCCTTGGAACGGTCAGTAAAATATTTTACTGGAGGGCTTAAACCGGTATAATGGCGCCAACCTCACCCTTAATTCAGACGTGGATCAAGACACATAGATATTTGGTTTGCATGAAAGACCCCTAAGTTATCAATGCATTAGCTCCTAAAACATATAAATCAAGATATAACAAGGAGATAAAGCAAAGATAAGGACTCAACAGTTAATAAAACTGAATACCGGAGCAAAAGAAATCCAACAGGTAAACCCCCGTGGGCTCAACAAACAGCCAAAGCATCAGGCCCCTACCATCTCATCAATAGATAAGTCTTTAAGTTGGAACAATTATAGAGTCTGAAGTCCAACCCACCGGCGTGCAATTAAAGAGAAAAGCAAAGTTGCCAACCAAGATTGGGTTGACCACCAAGCATGCAGTCTGTTGCAATACATTAATGTTATAGCCAATCTTTTTATAATGGGAAATGACTTTAATGAACTGCGCTGAAAAATTATTAGAGCCAACAATCTTCTTCAATTTATACACCAAGTCACCATAGAAATCAGGTTCATTTAATTCCAACTTGGAATTTAGAAATCAAATCATAGTATCGTCTATAAAATTTAGAAAAGGTTTTGCAAAGTTAATGATACCGATAGCCTTGTTTAAGAAGTTTCTGAGTTAACAACTTATTGC
This sequence comes from Loripinus fragilis, assembly GCA_964019695.1. Lineage (NCBI taxonomy): Eukaryota > Metazoa > Mollusca > Bivalvia > Lucinida > Lucinidae > Loripinus > Loripinus fragilis. The sequence continues at coordinate 34,495,223 of OZ026531.1, read as the reverse complement.
GAGTGTTGAAGTCAGCAACATAGCTAGATGCTCTAGCAAAACGAATGAGTTGAGAGATATAGACTCCATAGGATAAAGAGCGAGGAACATCACCATCTAGAAATGGAAAATTGACAATTTCAAAATCAAAGTCGTCACGTTTACCATAAATTTTGGTAGAAACAATATCATTAGAAATAGACAAATGCAAATCTAATTTAAGTAAAGTATGAGCCATGGGCTTTACAAACCAACAATTTAGGTTGCCTAAAATAAATTTTGTCTAATACTTTTTTCACACCAAAAAAATCTCAGGCAAGGCCCAATGATTTTCAATTGCGACAATAGTTTGCAGCTCAACTACTACAACTGTCCGTTCGTCGTGTAAATCACAGCAGCTAGTAAAGTCAGATATATATACACTTTATTACATTAGTAACTTGATCTGATGGGTCAGATCACGTCTCGTGGCTGCGCCAGAAACATCAGATCACACGAGACAAAGTCGAGTGTGATCCGGTCGTTCCTTGAGCAGCCACGAGACGTGATCCTACCCATCACATCAAGTTACTAAAGTAATAATGTTTTTATTATATACCTACATAAAAACAACAACAAAAACTTCCATTTCAGTGATAAACGCAACAAAAATTTAAAATGGATACCGTGTGACGTGACGTTGCAACAACGTAGCAAATGACGTCGCGCCATTTTTTGATGACGTCACATTGTGTAAAGATGTTCAGCAGAGCAGGAAAATGCATTTATCTCGTTTAATTCCCTTTCTTTAAGGCGGAAAAAGAAATTAAGGCTAATCGCCTACAATTCAGATAGAGTGGGTTGTGATTTTAGTGATTAGGGTATTGTAAACGCGTTATCGCTCAGATTACGGTTCGCCGTCAGGTGCTGGGTTTTATACTTGTGAGTTGGGTAAAACATGGAGGATGGTGTTACGGAAAAATATCACCCTAGAAGGGTGATACAAGATTTTGTATTTTTGAGTCGGAAAAGGGGTTGTATCAGGTGTATTTCTTTGCAGGTATATAATTAAAAGACATAACATCTTTCATTGGTACTTTTGTCTTGTTTGTTTGATTTGAATGTTACCATCCAAGTCAACAATATATATTTCAGCCATGTCGGGACAGTTCTTCCTGGGTTGAACCAGGACTAAGCATTATAGTAAAGACACACCACAGTGAATCCACCATATCTGTGGCAGAACTTTAATATACCCCCTCTGTGATAATCATAACGGTCCATTTTCACAATTTATCAGTTACAAGTACTTGTATGCTAGCAAAAAAAATACAAACTACGTAACACGTTGAAAATGTTACACGTGAACAGCCAAAATACTTGCTTTCTTTGCACAAGCATTCGTAAGTCTAGCATGAAAATTCACTGAGTTATAGAAAAAGTTTCATTTTTATTGGATGACCCTTGTAGATCTTAAGTTTGACTGTGGTGAGTTTGAGGTTGTATGTAGATTCAAAACTTATAGGAATTAACGGCAACTCCACCCAATTTATAGCTACCTAAATCTACATGTAGTTCCTTTACAACATTAAAATAGATTAAATTTGATTGTCAAATCCAAAAAAGGTATAAGGAAACTGACTTTTTTGGGTCGCCTAATATATATTTGAATCAAATATGGCATACCTAATAAGTTCATAACAAACAGTGGGAAACATACTGTGCATATTACAAACAGTCGACTACATACTATATACATAACTAACAGTGAACTACATTCTAAGTTGACATTGCAAACATTGAACTATATACCATGTGTATTTCAAATGGTGGAATATAATATTATGTACATTACAAAGAGTGGACTATGTACTTTAACAGTACAAACAGTGAAATATATACATGTACTGTGTATATTTCAAATTGTGGAATATATATAATATACATAACAAACAGTGGAATACATACTTTGACATTATATACAGTGGAATATATACTATGTATTTTTAAAATGGTTGAATATATAATATGTACTGTTTAAATTGTGAAGTATATATTATGTACATCACAAACATTGGATCTTTAATATTTATCGCATGACTTTGAGTATGGGAATGATATAACACAACATATCAAAATAAAATAAAATTACTAGTCGTTTACATATTTAGTAACGTTATTATCTGAACAGAACAGAAATTTAATTTGAGACTTAAATGACTTTCATAAGAACGTCACGCCAAAAATATAATTACAAAACCATTTTAACGCCATATAATAAATAGAATCTAACATTCACGCTCTTGTATCATTGAATTTATCAAACTCATCGTGAAAAATAAATAAAATGCTCAATAAGCCTTGCATTTTATCTCTTTTCTCCGACTTGTTTAATATATTCAACAATACATGACCACACATATAAGATCCACATATGTACAATAAAAACTAATCCATTATAATGATATTATGAAAATGCTTCTGCAAAAGGTTCATCATCTGCTGATAGTTTTTGCAAACATTTTCAACTCAAATGTTGGCCCTGGTCTCAGTCCAAACTCTTTGAGAACATATTCACTGGTTTAAAAGTATATAGTTTTGGAAATAATCAGCAAACGACATACAAGCACTGTGTTTATCTGTAGCAATCAGTCTCAACTGAGAAACTTGTATATCACTGATAGCAGAATGGTAGGAATCGTTGTTGTCTTTGATAACTCCCCAGCGCTGTTTGATATGCATTCTGAAAATGAATAAATCTTACCATATTCGACATATTAAGTGCACATTATCGTATAAATGTACACTGAAATCAATTTGAGTTATGAGTGCTGAATCTAAAAACCAGCCCATTCAGAACTGCGGCATCATTATCACACTGGTCAATGTAAACGCACCGGTGGTTGCTACAACGAGCTGGTGGTTGCATTTTTCCGCACCGGTGGTGGCGTAAAAGGTAAAAAAAATCTATACATGTTGACTTTATTATTTATTTATAAACTTGCATTCATTTTATTTGTGATGACACCTGGCGCACAGACCATCAGTAACATTGCAGGTTATGGCTCTGCCAAGCAATTGGTGGTATAATTCATGGTTTGGACTGCAAACCCAACAAAGTTCTGGAGTTTTGCCGTGACAGGTGCTTTTTTTCTAGTGTAACTGCCTAAATTGAGTGAAATCTGCATGTCTATGCGCAGTTGTTGTCATATTCCCATGAAATAACATCCAAAAAACGATTACTACTTTGGGTTTTTTTCTTGGTAAAGTAGCAAATGTTTTATTGAGGAATTTTTATTACAAAGCACTGGGAGCATTTTTTGACGCATTGCTTCAACGCACTGATGGTTGCACAGAACTCCTGTGGTTGCTGGTGCAGACTCACCTCATCATTCGCTGATCACATAAACGTTGCAAAAATCGCCATTTCAACCATCACATGATATTTCGATACTGTATAGAAGGCTCAGGCGAGCCTGTGCAAATGTGCATACTCCCAAGAGCCTTTGCTGGCAGCACAAGAGATCTTGATATTTATACATTGTCCAGTGACTGCCTGCGCAAATGTGCTGACCCGCCAGAGTATTCACTGCTGGCGTGAATAGCACACAAATCGCCATTTAAGGCAGCACAAGAGATTTTGTTCAGTGACGAAGGCTAAGGTAATCCTGTGCAAATGTGCAGACTCGCCAGATCCTTCGCTGCTCGCACAAAATGGCATTCAATTAAGAAATAGATTCGCGCTTGCAGTGATTTGTTGCTTAATATATCACTGGCTGGAGGTCAGTCGTTAAAGTGGATGAATCATGAGCGCGAAGCGCGAATGATTTATAAACTTACAAATGACCGACAGACAGTGATATATTAAGCTAGAAATCACTGCCAGCACGAATCTATTTCGATTCTAACACACGAAAAGATTGAAAATATGAACGATTCCTTCAGATTCTATACAGATTTCGCCATCTTGAACAGAGCATTAGAATTTCCCGCAAAACTTTTTTGGACTGAAACATGTATTTTTATGTACGTTTTTGACGCCCATTAGTTGTAAATACGACGTTACGCCGTCTAAGTATGATGTACGTGATAGATGACGTAATTAAAAATCAAACTGGCGGCTGAATGACGTCACGTCAGTACGTGCAGTGATTTATCAACCAATAAATCACTGAGTTTAACCATTGGCTATATAGGCGAGGTGTGTTAGAATCGCCATTTGAGTCACCACATGAGAATTTTAAACTGTGACGAAGGCTCAGACTAGACCAAGCAAATGTGGCCAAAGCCATCGCTGTTCGCAGAATGACACCCAAATATAGTGAGCATCACAATCACAAACTGCAGACAAACCCATGGCACTGAGAGGAATAGCCACACAACAATCACGAGACACCAGGAAGACAAACTAAGCAAAGCAGCCAGCTCTCTCTCTTCCCCATCAAGATGATTGTAAAACAAGAATGGACATAAAGTAACAAAATATAGAACAATTACAGAATCCTGTAATGGGAGTAACAATCAACAACGAATCAACAACGTCAGAATCACCGCCTTAGAACAGACAGCAGCCTATACCTCTTGGGTGCTAAAATTGCATTTTACTGGTACAAAATCTTCGCCCTAGAATCTGCTGTTGTTGAAGCACAAAAATCTTAAGCTCGCATGGAGGCTTATTAACTATTGTAATGTATCATAACGGACAAACAATCTCATTAAATTAAAAGTTTTGGGGCCAATCTGAAAAAAGTAGGCGGAAACACTCTCAAAGTGCGAACAGGGCTAGCTCTGGAGCATCTCTGATGAGGCTACACATTTGCAGAGTCACGCTTGAGCCTTCATCTGTGTACAAAAGCCACAAAATCTATGCCTATTGGCTGTATGATTTCTTAATAAGCTTGCTTTTATTTTACTTTTGATGACCCAATGCGCACAAACCGCCAGAAACATTGCAGTTTATGGCTCTGCCATGCAATTGGCGTTTTAATTCATGGTTTGACCAACAAATCCGACACAGTTGTGGAATTTGACAGTGACAGGTGCTTCTTCTATTGTGGCTGCCTAGCTTCAGGAAATTCTGCATGTCTAAGCACAGCTGCAGCTATGTTATCATAGTCCCATGAAATAACATCCAAAAACGATTACTACTCTCTATTTTTTCTATGCAGAGAAGGCTCTGACGAGTCTGTACATTTGCATAGGCTCTCCTGAGTCTTCGTCCTGGTACTGAAATACCATGTGCTGGCTCAAATAACGATTTATGTACCGTTTATAAGAACAGTGAATGCTGTGGTGAGGCTGCACCAGCAACCACAGGAATTCTGTGCAACCATCGGTGCGTTGTATTAATGCGTCAAAAAATGCTCCCAGTGCGTTGTAATAAAAACTCCTCAATAAAACATTTGCTAATTTACCAAGAATAAAAAACCTAAGTAGTAATCTTTTTTGGATGTTATATCATGGGGATATGACAACAACTGCGCTTAGACGTGCAGATTTCACTCAATTTAGGCAGTTACACTAGAAAAAAGCACCTGTCACGGCAAAACTCCAGAACTGTGTTGGATTTGCAGTCCAAACCATGAATTAAATCACCAATTGCTTGGCAGAGCCATAAACTGCAATGTTACCGGTGGTCTGTGCGCCAGGTGTCATCACAAATAAAATAAATGCAAGTTTATAAATAAATAATAAAGTCAACAGGTATAGATTTTTTTACCTTTTACGCCACCACCGGTGCTTTAAAATGCAACCACCAGCTCGTTGTAGCAACCACCGGTGCGTTTACATTGACCAGTGTGATTATATATATATGGTTTGAGCATTGGGTTCCAATGGGTTTCCCATATAGATCAATGCAAGTATGAGATTTTAGGGAGCACAGGTCCGAAATTTCTGAATATGATGTATTTGAGTCACTGAAGATTGTTTTGTTCTTAGCAAAAAGTGTTGACCCTGATGAAATGCAGCATCATGCTGCATTTCATCTAGTCTTTACTGTATATTAAAGTACCCGTTTTAGGGTTTCCAATATACAGTGAGTTAATTATGCGAGTGTAAGCAGCTGATTTATTTATTTATCTTTATTTAAAGAGGACAGCACATTTAGCGATCAACGCTAGTCTACCATGCGTCCCTCTAAAACATATTTACATATATACACAAGTTAAACATATGATAAAACATAGAATATGTCAAGTATAAACGAGCGTATAAAACATTTGGCAGCATTTGGTCATGTTAATACAATGTACACATAGACGTAAAAGCTGATAAAAGATCATTAAAATTAATGAAAATGATTTAAAACTCCATGATAAAAGTTAAAATCATTCATTAAACATAAACTGTTTGACTTGCGTCTTAAAACGTAAAAGTTAAGATCATTGATTAAACATAAACTGTTTGACTTGCGTCTTAAAACAACTTAAAGAAGATGCCTTTTTTGTAGCCTCAGGTAGCTGATTCCACAATCGTGGTGCAGTACACGTGAAAGAGCCATCAAATATTGCTGTTTTCGATCTGGGTACCGCTAAAGAGCCGTTTAAAGTTGACCTTAGCCTTCGGTTATGCGTTTCTGACATAGGAATTAGCAGTTCAGATATATATAAAGGCGTGAGATTATTAAGCGCCTTATATGTAAGCACGGCCTTATTATAGCTATGTCGTTTTTCTATGGTTGGCCATCCTAAAGCGTTGAACATATCAGAAGAGGCTGTATCGTAAGGTACGTTTAAAATGATTCGTGCTGCTCGTTTTTGAAGTCTTGATAGTCTTTCTATGTTACTTTTTGATGTGGTACCCCATGTACATGATCCATAGTCAATCAACGGTAGAATATACCCTTGATAGAACATTTTTTGCGCTTCAGTTGGGATATATGTGGAAAGTTGCCTCAATAGTGAAATTTTGGAAGAGATATTGGCGCAAAGGTGGTCAATATGATCTGTCCAACGAAGATTTTCGTCAATGTAGATACCAAGTAATTTCTGTTTTTTGACATCATTAATTTTGTTACCATCAATGCAAATGTTTAAAGGTAGGATGTTTTTTGTTCTTTGTTGTGTCCCTACGATCATACATGTAGTTTTATCATAATTTATTTCCATTTTATTTTGTTTACACCAAAGCTTTGTATTATTGCCATCTTGCTGTAGCTTGGACTCTATCACATTTGGTGCACTTCCATGTGTATGGACCGTCGCATCATCTGCGTAGTAGTCACTGTCGCAGTGTTTCATATATAGATGCAAATCATTTAGAAACATTAAAACTAATGTAGGCCCTAGGATAGATCCTTGAGGGACGCCCGATTTAATGTGTGCTGGTCTAGACGTACCAGTATTACTTTCCATTACTTGATGACGGTCCATGACGTATGAAGCAAATAACTTGAGAGTAGAATCTCGGAATTTATAAATTGAAAGTTTCTTTATAAGGATAGAATGATCGATTAGGTCGAAAGCCTTCCTAAAATCTAGGAAGAGTGTGCCAACGATATCCCCTTTGTCGATACAGCTCATCCATTGGTCGATTAATTTGATTAATGCTGTTTGACAGCTGTGTTTAGGTCTGAATCCAGACTGGTTTTTGTGTATTAAATCATATTTATTTAAAAAACCCATTAGATGTTTGTTTATATATTTTTCGAAGATCTTCGATATTGTTGGCAAAATAGAAATGGGTCTATAATTTGTTGGGTCAGATTTCGATCCACCCTTATGCATGGGAAATATTTTTGCTGTCTTAAGATGAGACGGGAATGAGGCCGTTTGAATACTTTTGTTGATGAGTGAGGCAATCGACGGTGACAGAATGTTTGCCGCCATTTTAAGTATCCTTGGGCCTAGCCCATCGACACCGGTGGCTTTAGTGGGGTCAAGTGCATGTAAAAATGCATTCACCTCCTCACGCGTGATATAAGGCACGGTAAAATTAACATGTGATGGGACCTTAGATTCAATATATGTTTTTAGTTTATTTAGATCTGGATGATCCGCAGGGTCGTTTCCAAAACTGAACTGGTCGCACACTGAGGCAAAAAATTCGTTTAATTTGAATGCTATATCTTTTGAGTCTGTATATGTTTGGTCGTTTATCAAAATTTCATCAGGTAAAGTGTTTTGTGCTGAATTAGCCTTATTGTTTAGTGATCGAAAATGTTTCCATATCTTTCTCGTGTCTTTTTGAGATGCTATTGATTCCGAAAAATGCGCCTTTTTAGCAGCACGAATGAGATTTCTCGTTTTATTGCGGTATTCTTTAAATTTTGACCAGTTTTTTGACCGTTTATAATGATCTCGCAGTTTTCGCGCGTCCCGTATATCCGGTGTAAACCATTCTGGCATACGCTTTGATTTTACCCGTCTTGTTTTCAGTGGGGCGTGCCTATCTAAATGATTCTGAATAACTGAAAACCACTTTGTAAAGTCGTCATCTACGTGACTTTGAGATGCTTCAAACGACTCTAAACCAGAACCCAGATCATCTAAAAATGAAGATTCATTAAAATGTTTAAAACATCTGTAAGTGGTTGAAATGTGATTAGTTTTAGCAACTTTACTATTAACCTTTCTTGAGAAGCATACAGGAAAATGGTCACTGATAGCATATGATGGAACAAAACAATCGATAATATTTTCAGGATTTGAGGTATAGATGTGATCAATAATTGTGGCTGTCAATGGAGTTATGCGAGTGAAATCCGTGACTAGCTGGGTAAGATCAAACAATTGGATCAGCTGGAGCCACTTGGTATTTGAGCATGACCTGTAATCAATATTAATATCACCCATTAGGATAAGTTCAAGACCAGAAGATTGTGCTACTGACAATTCTGCTTCCAACTTATCAATCCAATCGGATGTAGCGTTTGGAGGTCGGTATGCTGTACAGATTAGAAATGGCTTGGAATTTGGCATGGAAATCTCAGACCAAATGGATCATGATCCACGCAATATTTAACAAATGGTTAATAGTTTGGATAACATGTACACACAGTGGGTTTGTCAGGTTAAATAGGGCAAAACTGGAAAATATGTTTACTTTATACTTAGAAAGTAAGGGATGTATTTTTCAGATATTTCTGGACTAGATACTAATTGCAACTAGCTAAGTTAGCAAGATAAACTTTTTGCATGTTGTCTATATTTAGAAAGGTTCCTTATACTGTTGCTAAGGGCTTGGAGCCAAATGTTAATGTAAAATAAACCTTGAGTTATTTAGAGGTCGCAACAGCTGTCGTTGTTTCCCCATGCATCGATAAAGTGTTGATATTTTTTCATATTCTGGTCCTTCGGGATTATTTGGTTCTGATGGAAAGCTGAATACCGCTTAAGGTGGTGCAAGGGGGTGTGAGAATTGTTGCACTTTCCATTAGTTCTCATGAACAGACTCAATAAAACCCAGTCTGCTGTTTCCAATATAGTACTACTGGCTTCTCTCTATTTCTGAAGGATCTTTTTTTCAGATTATTTATTATCTGTGTTACAGCTCTTAAAGCTATATTTTCCTTCATTTGTTGATGGAGGTGGTTCATATCTATTACAATGATTGCCAATGGTGTGCAGGTATAACAAAATATTTTTTATAAAAAAAATACTTGACTGAATTCGTTGATAAACCATTGCAAATAGCCCCTTCTTTACCATTCACTTTGACCTAGGGCCAAGGTCACACCAAATGTTGCTTAGTACCCCAACATCACACTGTGCACCTACAACGTTTAAAGTTGCTATGTCCAACGGTTTAAGAGATGCATTTACAAGAATATATATTATTTGACCTATGACCTTGACCTTAGGGTCAAGGTTACATGAAATGTTGCCAACTGACCTTTGCACCTGTAAAAGTTTGAAGGTGCCATGAGGAGATCACTCGCATTTTATCCTCAGCTTGTTTAATAAATTCAGTTAACATGTGCACTTATGGTAGTTCCTCTATTTATCTGCTGGTAGATTTGTACGAGTTGCTTTGTGTGTATGTTTACCATGCATTACTGGCACTATCTATTCATTCAATTAAAATGGCAAGCTATTAGTATATGGCGAATTTCGTGTACTCGTTTATCATGCTGGGATTATTAAGCATGGTATTTCGCGTGAATCGTCTGCTTTAAGCGTGAAATATCAAGCCCTGTAGTGTTTTCAAAAAAAGCAATAGAATTTTTAAAAATGTCATTATACACTAAATTTCTGCGGCACTAGAAGACCTCTTATGGTAAACATTTACAAAGAACTGCGTGGTTATAAACCTAATCATGGTTTATAGCTATAGCTTCCTCTTAAACTGCACGACGGAGGTCAGGCCTGAGAATCAATGACAATCCTGATCTTAAACTTTCATCGTAGTGTTGGTGTCTGATGCTTATAGTTGGCCGGGCAGATTGTGGCTTAGTATGTGGTTGCCTTTTGATCTGACTGTCTGTGAGACTGGTCCCTTTTTTGTTTCATCATAGCATGTTAATTTGATTTGATCGTTTCTCTTTGTTTCTCTGTTGTGATGCAATAAATAGGTTAGGAAAACTCCTATGTGCGCTAAACAATTTCATGTCTAAACAAAAGCAAATTCCACAGCGAAGATTTGGACAGTAAAATGCATTTAAGCCCCCAAACCCCCAGGCCACCCCAAGTAGACTAGACTGCAATCATCTTCTGAAGAAAAGAGAGATGGTTGCTTTACTTATTTGTATTGTGGCTGTCTGTTTCTGTGTCTCTTCCTCATCGTTCAGTGGATTTGTCTTTAGTATGTAATTGTGGCATTTTTTGGTTATACTCACTTGCTTTAATCGTCACATGTAAGTAATTTCCAATCAAATATAATTAACTTGAATTGAAATTCAACCACCTCTCGGCAGATACCATTTAACCTCCATCCTATCAACCTATATAGCATGGCAGATCCAGAGGGGTTCACGGGGTTCAAATTATTTCATTTTCATATGATATTCAAGAAAAATGAGATTTTGTTTGTTTGATTTGATTCTTTAAGTTCCACCATCTTTCAGTAATGTAGGGACATGTCTTCCTGGGTTGAACCAGTACTAAGCTAGGATTAATTTGTTTCGCTCAAGGCCACAAGGCAGTGACGCCGGTGAGGCTCGAACCCGTGACCCCTCGGTCTCGAGTCAAGTACTCTACCACTGAGCCACTGTGATCCCCGAATGAGATAAAATCAGCTAAGCGTTCAACACCCACATCTTTAAACATATGATCCTCCTTTCCAAAAATCCTGGATTCGCCCCTGATTTAAACAGTTAAACTATACCTGATCCTGAGAAACCTTCAGCACATTTACATTGAAACGACGAACATACAGTGTTGGAAAGCACATCTTGACAATCGCAATCATCGGCACATGCCATTCCAACGTCTGTAATGGGGAAAATAATTTAAAAGAAATCAAAATATAATAAGTCAAGGCAGTGTTGATGTTTCTTTCACAGGTCCTTGGTATACTGTATTAAAGAAATACTAATAAAACAGACCCGTGATCCGACCTAGGGTTATAACAGCAGACAAAATTGCTGGCAAATGGCCAATAAAGGCTTAAAACCAAAACATCAAAATAAGGCGGTGGCATGTTGCTGTTGATTCATTGTTTAATGTTCCCCCTATCATTTGTTGCGGTTAAGTGTTTGTTCCTTGTTTTTGTTATGCATTTTAGTGTCCTTTCTAGTTTTGCAATCATCTTGACAAGGAAGAGAGAGCTGGTTGCTTAACTTAATTGTCTTCCTGGTGTCTTGGGACTGTTGGTGTTATGTGGCTCTTTTTCACGGTGCCATGGGTTGGTATGCATTGTGGTCTTTCCTGGGCATATTCACTTACTTTTAAATTGTAACTTTTACTAGGTCAGGGTCAACCCAGGGTTATCATTTGAACAAACTTGGTGTAATGATTGACTCCCAAAGTGCAGAAACCTATTATAAAAAATTGTTTAAAACCAAAAAACTCGATCTTTCAATTTTTTGTCTCGAATATGACATGTATACTCAAGCTACTTACTTTTTATTCACTTCACTGATAAATAAATGTGATAACCATTGGAGATCATACAACATTTTGGTATAAAAATTTGTAAGTTTATTCTTAAAATCGTTTTTGTATCACCAACTCAGACTCATCCTGTGTTTTCATTGATGTATTTTACAGACCCATTACGCGCCTTGTCCTCATATATATGTGACGCAATGCTTAATTCCCAAAAGCCAAAATTTACTTTTATTTATGTATTTAGTCTCGTTCTCATGAAATACACTAATGTGCGTACAGGAATTCAGTGAACAACGCTTTTTTGCGTTTATTTCGTTATGTGCGGTCTGATCGCACAATGACCATCAGAATTTACTATATCTATACACCGCCTAATTGGCGATATTTTTTTCGTTACAAAATTTATTGTCAAATGGGCTGTGATATGGTGGAATTTGTCCTCATTTGAGCATCTGCATTTTTTAATTTACCCTAAATGCACCTTTGTAGGGATCACTGCCTTTAGTTTACTATCGATGAATAATTATACGGTTTTATAAGACGAAGTAACGACTCCTATCTTATCAAAATCAAATTCAAATTATGGATATAGTTTTGGCGCACAGAATTTTGTCATACGAGAAATTATTCAGGCCTTCCCAGTGGGTACCCGTCCGCTTGTTCCTATGAAATGAATCTCTGTGTTCCCCTGTTCCTCAATTTAAAATCTTGATTTTTTTCATAGATTTTAAAAAAATCAAACTTGATTTATTAAATAAATTGATCTTTCTATCTGTTTATTTCAAATACTGATTTGTTGACACCAGACAATGCAAAACATGCATGCCAAAACGTAATTCCGGGCAACTTTAAGTGATAAGATAAAATAATCACAGGGCTCGCCTGTCAGGTGTGATTCAAGTGAAAAAAAGACTTATCCAATAAAAAATAATGCTGAGGTTGGAAAGAGAAACTAGTGATGGGGTGGGAATGTGCTTGGAAATAGGTTGAACGATATATCAGCGGATGTTTTTGGGGTGGCTGAGAACTAAATGTTCAAGTGAAGTGCATCATAGGCTATAAATAATGCACCAGTCATTTGTAACCACTGCTTCACCCAAACCTCTGAGCAGGATGGGCATATAATGTGCTGTGTTTTTACTTTTACGTTGTCTCCACAATGCGGAGAAAATGTAGGGGTTTGATAGACCTAGACAAACATTGCTGTGCAGTAAAAAAAGACTGCGGGGGAGAAATGCCATGGTTTTGCCAGCTAGCTGCCCCCACAGTATGGTGGTTACTATGGGGAACTGCAGACACAAAGTCACTGTCCTCGACATTCCTCTGAGCTGGGGGTGGTCACAAATGGCTGGTGCATAAAGACGAAAGAAAGTATATGCAGCAGTCATTTGTAGCCAGGCATAAGCCGGGCAAATGCGCTGTTAGTGCATGGTCATACCAGAGACCTGTAGCCAGAAAATCAAAGCCCCACCGTTCCCCGGCTCTGTGGGCCATAGTTACGAATGACTTGTGTATTAGACGATGAAGAGCTCAATCAAATACTGTGATTCCCGGTAATATATCCGATGAACAGCCTCTTCATTATATTTTGTTTTTAATATTATTATCTGTTGCACTTGATGTATTTGTCCTAGAGCTGTCCAGCAAGCAACACAGGCCACGACGCGAGAAAACCTGTGTTCTGGGTTTCCGAGAAAGCAAGTCTCAAACCAGTCCCTTCAGCTAAACAGGCTAGATATGAAAATTGATTTTTTTTCTCACGAGGCAAGTCTAGGGATTATTCTTCTCAAAAAGCAGACAACAAAGTTGTTGATGATACTGCGTGGATGCGCAGGCTTGTCTGGGCCTTTATTAGTACAAATCACAGGAGACAGGTTTTCTCAGTCGCGGTCCAATTGCTATATGTGTCATTTAACCATGACACATATAAGAAAACAAGATGCGAAATTTGATTATCGTGAAATATGATAACTCAGACAGAATTGTAATGTGCAGTCTCTTCAAAGCATTTTCAGTGAATATATAGATATACCAAGAGTTATCCTGCTAGTGACCGTTTTCTTTATCATATACGAAAGTAAACATGGTATTCATTGAACTGTATAAACCACGTGTTACCCATATGAAATACACTGAGGGAAAAAAAGGATTTTCTAAATCGAAAACGACTAAGTTATTTTATTTCACAAGAGATTCCAGACTTATTTTCCTATCATAAATATTCAAATATGCAATTGTATATTAGGCGGTGTTTTCTTATATGTATATGCAAAATTCTGGTCCAAAATTTTATCATTAAAGACATTTTTAAAAAGAAAAACGATGTTCACTGAATTTCTGTACGGACTATAGTACAGGTTTTACTTCACTTATAATAAACGTCATAATCGTTCATAAAAATTAATATCATATATTTTTAGAGCGTTACCTACTATAAATGATTTTTGTTGTGTTGTGTTGTACTATACGTATACGAGGTCCTTATGTGGTTCTGTTTATGACATCAATTAATTGAGCCGTGGCATAAGCTTTCCAACAATGTCGTGAATGCAACCAGCAAAAGCTCAGACCAGCCTGCGCGTACGCGCAGTCTGATCAGAGCCTTTGCTAGTCGCTTACATATTCAATGAGTGTTAAGTTACTGACTGAACATCAGTTGGGGCTTCTAAGCTTAAAAAGAGGTTGCACAGGCTCGTCTGAGTCTACACTTGTCAAAACACCATATTGTTGAAAATCACGTGTCACAGCTCAATTATTTAATCAAACACGTTTTGAACGCCCATTGTATATTTAAAGCTGCATAGTCTGTAACTTTTGATCTTTTAATTTTAGAACTAATGTTTCTATTTTTCAAGAACCCAGTAAAAAAATAAAATTTTGGCATACATTTTACCAATTTCGTAAATCTTAACAAATTATCAGTATCAAAACAACATCATTTATGTTAAAATTAACTGTCTATAATTATTGGATAATTCACTTTTCCGTACAGTTTCCAGCTATAGTGAACAGATTGATTAAAAAAGAAAATAAAAAATTTCGAGAAACGTTCATACTTGCAGACTTAGCCTCTTTAAGTGTTACCTGTACAAGAAGCTCCTGTATACCCACTGACGCATGCGCACTGTGATGATGAGCAGGTCGTATTCGCCAGGACATCAGTGCAGTTAGAATCTAACGTACAACCCATGTCAACTACAGCTGAAACAAACAGTGATAATGGTATATAACAGGGGAATTATAACAGTTTTACAGAGGAAACTATACATCGAAAACCGTACATTTGGTGAAGTGTGCTTACTAAGTTTTCTAGTAATTCTCTATTTTAGAACTCAATTTAGTGGGATATAACATGGATAACATGCGACAGTCTGCCTCAGGGTGGCACTCTGATATCTTAATATACACGTAGGTTAGGCCCATTTTTGAGGGTTTGGAATTCTGAGCTTCAATATTTTTATTATTTTTTTTTTTGGGGGGGGGTCAGAAAAATTAAAATTTTGGGGGTTTAAACTATGAAGAAATTGTGTGTATTTTTTTTTTTGGGGGGGGGGGGTTGTTTCTAAAACCCGGACTATTTATGTGTGTCATTTTATGAGCTTCTTATTAAGGTGAAAGTATTGAATGGGAACATATTGGTGGGTTGTTAAAATTCAAAATATTATTTTGCATAGGTCTTATATTCCTGATATTTTTTGAGGGGGAGTAAACAGTATATGCTGGGTACATGCCTACATATCAAGAAAAAATGAGACTACCCCCATGCCCCCCCCCCCCCCTCTGGGCAGACAGCATACCAGGCTGTAAACGCAATCACGGATTATATCATGAATCCCTTTTTAGTTGCATGACAGGCCTCAGACTCAATGACGATCCAGACCTTAAACTTTCATCTGTGAGTTGGTTCCTGATGCTTGGCTGAGCCCACCGTGGCCAAATGTGAGGTTTTCTTTAGCTCTGACTATATGTTATATATGAACCCTTATCGTTGTTTCGTCATAATGTGTTAATTAGATTAGAGTTTCTTTGTGATGTTGCATCGCATAAGCAGGAAGTCATCATGCGAGCTAAACATGCTTTGTGTTTTAAAAACAGCAGAATCAAGGGCGAAGATTTGATGCCGGTTAAATGCATTTGAACGCCCATGCCTTTGGTTTTCCCTCTTTGATAAAAATTTGCATCAGTTAGGAAGCCTTTTCTTCTAAGGCGGTAGTTCTGTTGTTTTATTTATTGATTCATTGTTCAATGTTGCTCCCATTTTGTGGGGGTGGGAGATGTTTGGTCCTCATTTCATTTGCAGTACCTAGTGTCTTTGTAGTGCTTTGCAATCATTTTACTGAGCAAGAGGGAGCTGGTTGCTTTACTTTTATTGTCTTTCTACTGTTTTTCTACCGTCTGCCTCTTTCCCGTGATGAGGCTGATTTGTCTGCCGCCGTGTGTAATGATGGCATTTCACCGTACAACTCACTTACTATTTACATTTGTCCTTTCGTGCTATCTGAAGTAAATTTCATGATATCATAAAGTTCGAAAAGCTCTTTCTAAATTCTACTACTGACACTCAGAATTAATTGTTAAATACAACATTTGGTTAAAAAAATCTGCAGCAAGGCATATCAGAACTTATATTTTATGAAGATTTAGTTTATAAATTCAAACTTATAGTTCAAAAACCTAATTTTAGTGATTAATTCAAAAAGATTATCAAACGTTAACTAAAGGTTGGATATAACTTGGATGTCGTGCGACAGTCTGCATGCCTGGTCTTAAACCCAATCATGGTTTAAAGCTATGGTTTCCTCTTTTATTGCACGACGGTGGGTCAGGCCTCAGATTCTATTAAAGTTCTGACGTAAAGCTTTCATCGGATGCTTATCTGTCGCTGGACCCACTGTGGCTCAACTTGAGGTTTTCTTTAGTTCCGACTATCTGTGAGTCGTGAGCCCTTTTCTTTGTTTCATCATTATGTGTTAATTTGGTTAGAGGGTTTCTCCACGATGATACATTGCATTAGTTTGAAGGCTACCATGCGAGCTGAGCATTTCTGTATTTCAACAACAGCAGAATCTAGAGCAAAGACTTGGTACATGTACCAGTAAATGCATTTAAGCCCCCGGTGACTTAGGCTGCTGTCCGTTCTAAGGTTGTGGTTCTGTTGTTGTTGCCTTTTTGTTTATTGTTACTCCTATTGTGTGAGTCTGTCATTGCTCTATGTTTTGTCGTACGTTACTTTATGTCAATTCTAGTTCTGCAATCATCTTGACGGGGAAGTGAGAGCTGGTTGCTTTACTTAGTTTGTCTTCCTGGTGTCTCATGATTTATTTCCTGATCATACTCACTTACTATTTTTTCCAAGATAACAACCTGAAATTTCAAGTTTGTAATCTGTTATTTCAAGTTGTGGGTCTGTTTTGCGGACAGATATTTGTCTGACGTCAATTCAGTACACTTCCCTGCTGAACATCCCAATATTATATACTCCTCCCCAATTTTCAACCATATGTGTTGCATGGTGTCAAAGTCCCCAATAATCTGGGTTTTTTTTCTTTATTTTAGAGAAAGGCATACATGAAGTGTATTGTAAGAGGGGTTTGATGTTTATTCCAAGGGCAACAAACATTTTCCAGAAGGGGTCCAAGTTTTTATTCAAATGGATGAAAGATCTCATGCTTAACTGTATTGTAGCCTATAGCACTTATGATATTTCTGGGGATGGTTGGTTCGCCTACGCATGTGTTCAAGTCCATTTCTGAAGTCTAGCACATTTTGTATATAAACACTGTACTACAGCGCATGCTGTTTCCAAGACTGTCCAATAGTCCTGCAAACAACTGAGAAGGAGAAAAAACGGTTACTCAGAAATCTAAGTCATGCAGACGACAACACCGCCCCCCTCCCACAAAAAAACCCCAAAAAACAGCATGCAAATAGTTGATATACACGTACAAATTGATGGTGTTGAATCGCGACCTGATTTTGGTCACTCCAACCTGCTAAGTTATTATGAAATAGGCACACTTAATGGGCAACCAACCAATTTGTTCTGAGAGGAACGCACAGTAATACGGTAATCATGTGAGTTGATACCGTTGTGAGTAAAAGCCGACTTTAAACCCCACTCTGAATATGCAGGGGTGACAACATATGTCATAGCATGGATGTCGGCCCCAATTGGATTGCCGCCATCTTTGAGTCACGGTGAGTCCAGCTACAGATAAGCATCAGGCACCAACCCGCTGATTAAAGCTTTACGTCAGAGCCGTCATAGAGTCTGAGGCTCACAGCTTCAATGAATTATTTCTTGAAAATACAAATGCATATCTTGAAGGAAATAAACAGATTCACAACTTGAAATAAACGATTGCGAACTTTAAATTTCAGTTTGCTATCTTAAAAGACCAGTTTGACAACTTTAAAAAAACAGATTAACATCTTGAAATTTCAGATCCATATCTTGAAAGAAAAAAACAGATTCTTATCTTGTTTTTTTCCGATTACGAATTTGAAATTTCAGATTGTTATCTTGAAAAAATACTAATATACAAGTTCAAAAAACAGATTAATATCTTGAAATTTCAGATTCATATCTTGACAAAAACATATTAATATCATGTTATTTCAGATTGCGAACTTGAAATTTCAGATTGTTATCTTGGAAAAGGAAATTCACAACTTGAAACAAAAGATTAACATCTTGAAATTTCAAATTTATTTTAGAAACATGGCATTGTACCACCCCATGACGCGACATCATGATCAATTATGTTCTACTTCTTATAATCTTCAATTTGATACATAATTCAATTTTTTTTTCTGGAAATGAGATTATCCACACCTTGTCTCGATGAGACGTTTCTTTGAGCTCCCGATACACTTTTTAATACTAATTGACAGAAAATTTATCACATTTTATTCGCTTAAAGTTTAATAAGCTGACCTTTATACCCACCCTGGCAAACTGTTAATTCTTCAACGAAACCTGCTGAACAAATACACGTGTCCGTATTGCCAGCATCACAGTGCGAGTTCAAGTCAGATAGGCTGCAAAAATCCATCGCAGGATCATCAGAGCATTCCTCCCCAAGAGCTGAAAAAAAATTCATATATGAGCCACGACATGGGATTTCCAACAATGTGGTATGTGCGACCAGTAAAGGCTCAGACCAGCCTGCGCATACGCGCTGCCTGATCAGAGCATTTGCCAGTCGCTTGTTAAGCTACTGACTGAACAGCATTTGGAGATTGTAAACTTAAAGGAGACTGCACAGGATCATCTGAGTCTATACTTGTCAAACTGCCACATTGTTGGAAATCACATGTCACGGCTCATATATGTATTATATGTCATTTAGGGTACGAATACTATCTTAAGCTCTTGGTACAGTATAGTGTAAGTCTGTGCTGTAAGACAGAAAGTTGTACAAAAGGTTTTGTAATTTATGTTTCACGTATATTTGAAGCAATTTAGGTATATAGAGGTTTGGAAAAGTGCGAAAGGGTCAGTCGAAGCTAGGCAGACATTAAGAGCATGTTGGGATTTCTTATATTGGGTATGGACAGAACAGTCGTTTAACTTATTTGTTTTACTAGGATTTTGGATTGCAATAGTTGATTAATTCAGACGTATCCGTTTATAAAGCAGAGTAGGCCGAGTTAAGACATTGCATTAGAAACTTGGGGTAATCGTCATCGTGGCTACTCGTAATCGATTACTTTTTCAGTAATCATGAAATAATCTGAAATCATGTTTTTTGATGATTACAAGTAATCAAATGTAATCAAAACATGAATGAAAATGGTTGAGAAGCAAATGAGATAATCAATCAACAAGCAGCTGTAACAGCCATTGGTCTGCAGCTCTTTGCAATTTCACAGCGGATATGAATAAGGAATTAGGATGAGCTGGGTCACCATGTTATTCGTCTTGGAGGATTTCAAATCATGGAGCTGTACTGGTAAGTCCTTGGGAAGAGGTATTTATCATCAGGACTTCGCGATATATAAGTTGAAGCTAGTATCATTGGGCCTAATGTAATGCCAGTAGCCATGGCTGGTAAGAACTTACAAAAGATATGAGCTAGCATACTTTCTGATGTACGAAGCGTGACAAGACTGCATATAAAAACATTTTTGTTGTGACTTATCCAGGAACTGAACTTACCAGATAGTTATATTAATAGACTTCGAGCTAAAAAAGGTCCTGCTCCCCCCCCCTAGAGAATTTTGCAGACATATCCTATCTTGAAGAAAATTTCAAGCCGCATCTTTTAAGAGATGTTTGCACTCTGAGCTCCGGGGCGTTAGTCTCTGACAGCCTGTTACATATGTTACTGTAACAAACTAAGGAAAAAATCAAAATGAAAGTTTGAGTTACAGATAGAAGACATTGAACCATCTAATTATTCAAATTTCTTATGTAGTTTGCAAGCTGGATGCCTAAGCTACATATTTGCAGCATTTTAAACAAAATTTCAGCCTTCAATGGTGTTATATGCGTTACATAGATTAAATTTCCCTTTGAAAGTTGAAATCGTGACTAACATCATTCATTTTACAGACAATTTGTGCATTTTTACAAGTGTTTTTAATCTTAGTTTACTAAAATACTCATTTGACTAATAGAAAAAACAAAGTTTGCTTTTCTATCTCAAATACATTGTTTTATATGAGCTATTAAACAACCCTACCCCCAATTTTAAGTATCCAATTTTGGTATCTATTATTGAAGAAAAATATATGAAAATATTTGACGCTCATGGATATCTTACATTTTTGACACTGTCTTGCTAATGCAATAAAGAATCATACATTTACAAGCTTGACATCAGGATCAGAGCACTAATTAAAGTAGGTAACGTATGTTACATGGCGTAATGAATGAGCTAGGAAATTTTCTTGGAAGTAAGAGATGATATTTCAGAAAAAATACAGTTTTTCACATGTTTTCCTATTAATCTCTAGCCTCTGGTGCCTTAGTCTTAGTAATTACAGTCATTGCTGATAACAAGCCTATGGAATTGTGTTACCTATGTTATATATAACCTTTTTAATCACATATTTCCTTATGCCTATAATATTAAAATATATAGACATATAGATAGAAAATAAAAGTTCTCATTTAAATGACACAATTTAATGAATATTCCTATTAAATAAAATTATTCAAAAACAATCTTTATTCAAGTCACCCTCACAATGTCTATCATTGTGTCTGCTTCTATGGCAAAATAATCACACATTTCATCACAACCAGTAGAATCATGGCATTGTATTAGGACTGCAAACTGAGTACAATCCTGTTCCTCTCCACCCCTTTGGGAAGTTTGCAGACTATCCTACCTTAAAGAACAATTCAAGCTGCATCAAATAAGAGATGTTTGCACTCCATTAACTAGGGGTTTAGCCTGTAATGGTATGATACGTATGTTACCATATCTATTTAAGAATAAATGAATTGAAATCTGAGAAACAGAAAGAAGACATAAAACTAT
This sequence comes from Loripinus fragilis, assembly GCA_964019695.1. Lineage (NCBI taxonomy): Eukaryota > Metazoa > Mollusca > Bivalvia > Lucinida > Lucinidae > Loripinus > Loripinus fragilis. The sequence goes on along the minus strand of OZ026531.1, from coordinate 34,473,784 downwards.
CTATTTATTTGAATTATTTATGTAGTTTGCATGCTGAATACCTTTGATACTTAAGAAAAGATTTTTTAACAAATATACAGCTTCCTATGGTGTTATATGTGTTACACTAATTAAGATTACTTTTTAAAATTAGTAATTGTGACAAACATCACTTATAAGCATTTCGTGTGATCCTCCTCTTTTGCCATCAAAAGACTTAATTTTCTTTGTATGTGTGGCCAGTGCCAGCGTCACACATTTTGACTCAGCCAAACTTGAATCCTTAGCATTCTTCAAAAGCAGAAACAGCATGTCAGTGTCATGGGATCAAACACCTGATTAAATATGGGTTTAATGCCATTTCACATATATGCATACAATGGAGTATGGAGTATATATATCTTCCTGTGAAGTGGCAAGAGCAATCTAACTGCAGCTGCATCTGCATCCATGCTAGTCAAATGATAACTTTGCTCTGATTTTGCAAAATCTATGTCTCTACCGTGTACCTCTAGGAATACTTTAAGATTTCTGACATTGGTCAAACAGAAATTTGATAGGCTGCTTTTTTGCATCATTTGCCATGGAACCTATCCAGTCTTTTGGTGCTTAAGTCCTCAGGTCTTAGATCAATAGTATTTTGCTGCGCCCAAAGAACTTTATAAGTTTTCTTTAGTTACAATGTTGACTCTTGATGGTTTTGGCAGACCGTCTGAAACAATTTCTGTTACACCTTGAAAGTTATCTGGTATAAGAGAAAGAATATGAATTTGGACATTGCCATCAATTATGTTTGCAGTAGGTTGTTTTTTGATGTCAGTACATTGAAGCATGTCTTAAATAATGTAAAACCTATAATTTCTCAGTTTTTACAGCCATATCATTAGCTGTTGCATTCAAAAGAAGGAAAGTGGACTATAGGTAGAATGGGATAACCAGTAGTTCCATATTATGCTCTATGGAAGATTTATACAGAGTAAACAAGTTGATAAGGTGCCTCATTTAATGATCCATTGAAAACACTGAACTTGAAAACACTTGCCTCTGACTGTGTAATCAAAAAGGATGTCACGACAATGCCCTTGCTCAGTTATATATGTTACATCCTTTAATAAGCGCTCTTATATTAGAAACTTAGTGAATCATTGAATTGAAAGGGTCTATTTGCGCTCTGTTCATCCTGCATTTCATTGCTTTACCTGCTGTGATACATCTAGTTCGTTTATCTGAAGGGAAAGAGTTACCTCGGTTTCAGCACTTCAGAAGTACTAAGACTTCAAATAAGTTTTTGAATGCTTGGGGAAAGATAATAAGTGCAGAGACATTATTAGATGAAAATATGTTGGTTGCATGTATGGAAAGGCTACATTTATAAAAGTTAACAAGCTAAGATATGATTCTTTATCACAGAAATATCAAGGTACATCAGTCCAGGTACTCATTGCTCTTAATGGTATAGTTTTCTTCCTTATAAAGCTTTAGTCTTTCTCCTACTTGCATGTATCACTTGTAACACATACTCAAAGAGCCAACAATTAGAAATTCATATCAGTTTCTGAATGTTCCAAGCCATAAATGGCAAAATTGGAAAGTTGATAATGGCTCATCAATTTTGAGTGGACTGGTGGTAAAATTGAATAACAGTAAATGATTGAAATATTGTGTGATGATTTTACTAGTTGCAAGGAGGCGTGTGATAATAATGATTACCACAGAAGCAGACAACGACAAACGTTTAACATGAGTGTTAAATCGATGAGAAATAGTTTGGACCATTTCATTTATTGTATCTTCTTGTAAAAATGAAAAACTATCTTTTCTATTTGTGGCTCTATATTTAGCATTATATGCACCGTATTAGGAAATGTGTCCAAAAGGTCATTGATATCATCTGTAAAAACAGTCCATGGGCTTGATAATCAGAAATGAATATAATTTCTAGTGTTTTGGCACCAAAGTCTTGTAAGTACACATTAAGTGTCCTGATCTTAAACTTAATGACATCTTGTAGATATATGAGCGAGACAGACTGAGAAAAGGAAAAATATCCACATGCTGTAATCACTTTCATGTGTTTTACTTAAACAGTAATAGCAAAATTCGCTTCTCTGTAAAACTGGGAGTAGGGCTGTGTATTAGCTCCTGTAAGACAATATATTTAAGATAGAAAAGCAAACTTGGTTTTTCCTATTCATCAATTGAGTATATGTTTGTAAAATCTAATAAAACAGTTTGAAACCAAGTCATAGAAGTTGTTTAACTAAATGACGATAGCCACAATTATAGCTTTTAAATTATAATTAGGTTCATGTAACGCACATAACACCACAGTTAGCCATATTAATGTTAAACAGCTTCCATATGTAGTAAAGACATCCATTATAAAGACTATAAGAATGTCAATTTATTAGATAATTTTAATGTCTTCTTTTAGTAGCTCAAACATTCAAATTTCTTATTCTCAAATTGATATAGTAACATATGTAACAAGCTGTTACAGACTAACGCCCCGACTAACAGAGTGCAAACATTTCTTATTAAATGCACCTTGAATGGTAACATAAGATGTAATTTGTCTGCAGAATTCCAAAGGGGATTAGGATGGAGCAGGCCCTTACTCGGCTTGATGTCAAAATACTGTTTGATGATTTTACTTATCACGCTAACATATGTAACGCTCTCTGATCTTAAAACTTGATGACAACTAGCAGATATATAAGTCTTTATCATAGGAGACAGTTTAAAATCCCTAAACAATGTAAGATATCCAACAGCTGCAAGTGTTTTCACAATTTTAGCTCAAACTTTCAAACTACATTTCCTTTATTTGATATAGTAACGCATGTAACACGCTGTTTCACACTAACGCCCCAACATAGAGAGTGCAAACATCCCTTATTCGATGCAGCTTGAGTTGTACTATAAGAAGGAATATATCTGCAAAATTCCCTCGAGGAGATTAAAACATTTTTAGGCATATCTTACGTAAAGACAATGAGCTTGCCCATTTATTACATCAGGTAACATATGTTACAGCCTCTGATATTAAAAATTTTGCAACAAACTTGCAGATTTATGAGTCTTTTCATATAAGCAAATAAATCCCAAACAATGAAACTCATTTATCAACTGCAAATATTTTTTAACTATTTTTACTTTAGTTTTAATATCAAACATTTCACCTTAAAACTGGGTAGGGATAGGGTTGTTTAATTGCTTATTCCAGAAAAAATATTCAAGCTAGGGAAACAAACTTTAATTTTTCTGTTAGCCAATTGCATAAGCTAGTCAGACATGGTTAAAAACATTTTGCGAAACACACAGAGAGATTGTGAATGTAAATGATGTTAGCCACACTTGCAAATTTTAATGGGTTATCTGATTTATGTAACGCATATGACACCTTAGGAAGCGGCAATTTTGTTCAAATGGCTGTCATATGTAGTTAAGATATCCAGTATTCAGACTATATGAATGATTTTAAAAAATAAGTATTTTAATGTCTTTAATTTGTAGCCCAAACTTTCAATTTACTTTTTCTTAGTTTGATTAAGTAACGTATGTTACAGGCTCTTACAGACTAACGCCCCGGAGCACAGAGTGCAAACATCTCTTAAAAGACTCGGCTTTCAATTCTCTACAAGATAGGATATGTCTGCAAAATTCCCTAGGGGGGGAGCAAACCCATTCTCAGCCATCCGTCTATAAAGAAATTGAATGTTCAGTCAGTTGTATGGAAAATGTTAGCTGCTACAGAAATTGATCCTGACAAACATGGACCTTTTGCCCAAAGACTCCAAAGGTTGCAACAAGTATTGCAGAACGGCCAGCCTTTATTTGAAACATTCAATTAGCGTGGAAATAAATGTAGTTTGTCATTCCATTTATGGATGCAATATATTGAAGACATTGGCCTGGCAATGGATTACGAGTACATTGCAGCTGAGAGAGTACCAGACTTGAACCAACATTTTGGATGTTTTGTAGAAATATTCTTCCATGCATCCGCATATGACAGACATAACTACGCAAGATGGGCTCAGCTTATGTTGCTTAACTGATCAGAGCTTAGCCAAGAACAAACCGTTGTAACGTTGTAAGGGACACAAAATTAAGTAAAGGAGGTATAATTAAATTCAGCAGACATGCGTATTGAAGTTCTTAAAACTTCAGGGTATTGTGTAGTATATTGGATATGCATACCAATTTCTACTATGATGCGCAGCATAAATTAAAAGGATGGTCAGAGTATTGTATCATAAATTACTGATAGGTTTGAAAATCTATCTGAATTTGATAGCAATCTGATTTTTACATAGGAAAATAGGGGGTAGACATCTAAAGAACAGTCTGATTTTTAAAACAAATGGGGTTTGAAGAAAAACATTATAGATGAACGAGAAACCTGGTCTTGTAAGTTATAAATTATCACTTTAAATGTTTAAAACATTGATGTGATGGATAGTGCACGTACACCATGATATTCAGGCGCGTAGCCAGGCGGAGGCTAGGAAGCCTGGGCTTCAACATCATATGGACATAGACATGAGAGACCCTGACTATTCTTGATTGCGGACAACAAAAGCGCAGACCAGCCTGCGCATCCGCGCAGTCTGATCAGCGCCTTTATCATTCGCTATCTGAAGAGTAAAGTAACAAGGTAAGATACATTTGTATCTCTTAATTCTCCAAATATTTTTGGTGGGCTTCAACATGAGAAAGCCTCTGGCTACGCTCCTGATTTTATTGACTTAAAGTACATACCAACTGGATCTGTTCCTGCGCTAGACTGCTCCACAAGTGACAAGAACATCAGATAACATACCAGTTTCCCCTGTAAAAGAAACAGTAAGCTTGATCAATGAGGAAGTTGCAAGGCATTAGGTAAGGCTCAAACATTCATGTTTTGCTACAGAGACTATATATAATCTTACAAAACTAGCTGCAGCATGTATAACAACAGGCGGAAAAATACCATGATTTACTTAACAAATAAAATCGATAGTTTTGTTTTTGCCTAGAAAGATTTATTTCTTTTTGTAAAATAAATCCCTTTCACCGGAACTCCTTTTTCCTGACCACAAGTGACACAAGGCATCCATGAGATGAAACGCATGTCATATTCATTTTTGTTTTATTATTTACAATTTTTAAACAAACATAATGCTTCTCAACATTTTGGCCTCATACACATTAACAAATGACGTCATTTACACATGCGGTGACGTTGAGTTCGAAAATGTGGAGATTTTCGGCAAGACCATGAAACACGGCGAATTAACCCATTTATACCGAATGGGCTTGCCTACCCTTATAAATAGGATGAACCCACTTCCACTTTTAGGGGTGCTCGGTGATATTTTTTCTTTTATTCAAACTTTGATCTAACACTCTGTAAGCAAATAGTGAAGAATCTGATCAGACGCCCTCTCGACGCGTTTGATATGGTTTTGCACTGTTTGTCTATGTCCCACAAAAAGGACGCTAGGCTAATATGGGTTTACATGAGAAATTGGTAGCTCACCATTACTTCAACATAAGTATAAAACTCAGCTACAAATCATCCAATTTACAATGACGAGTATTAATATTCAAGGTGTTTAAAGTCATTTATTATTTCCATTAACAAAAACAGTTGGTGCCTCGTGAAAAGAAACTGATTTCATAACGATTTCAATCACATATAATTTAATAGTGTGATCTTATCTATTAGTCAGGGGCGCTCGGGACTCCCGTGCGACTTTGATGCCGATTTATGGTGACCTATACCAAATCAAACTTTAGGGGATAACTAATGAAAATCACCTGGTCACCCATCTGGGTTTTACGTCTGGACGTCATTATGGTGTCATCAAAATAGCGTATATTGTATCAGTGCACTTAAAACGGTATGTCCATTGTAGTATATGGGAATCAGGGCGTTCTTGCATTTTGTGTGCCAATTTCAGCCGAAATGCACCAAATTTAATCTTAGGGGGTAAATAACTAAAATTAACATGTCGCCCATATTGTCTTCGCATCAGAAGAAAAAGATGACGTCATTGAAATGACGCCTAATATTGAAATACCACATATATATGCATTTTGTCCATTTCCAACGCTTGGAAATATTCCTTTAATGAACTGATAACCTTAGCATGACTGAAAGCAAACTCTTTTTAATCGTTACATACAAAATATATTCAGATTTGGTGAAGTCAGTTCGAGGGTGGGACGTAAATGCCGTCACGATTTACGAATAAAAAGACAGTGGGTGAATGAAAAACAAACAGTGTTTTTGATGTTAAACGGAGTAAATACAATCTCTTATGCTTATATATAGATGTACTACGACCTTTGACCAATGACCTTTCAAACGATTGATGCAAAATACGTAAAATGAGCCAGTCCGGCTAGAACATATGTGCATGTCAAAGCTTTTATAGTAAATGTAAATAAACGCCTGAAACCCTTTTTTTCTAGAACAACATATCAATATTGTAAATAGAGGCACGTTCAAAGCTTTTGGTTTAACAGTAGTTGCTTATCCTACACCCAAATAAAAGATTGTAGTTTTAATCATTTGCATACACTATCAACCAAACTCATTATAGTCCGATTTTGACCACTGAAGGATCAAAATTTAGAAGAGTCTACTTAGTAGTTCATGATTTGGAAATAAGGATAAACCCCTCTACAAGTTACGCATTGTACTGCGATAGCACGGGCAATAGAAAACTGTTACAATCTGATTTATCTTTCGCATGCTACTACTTGTCTTAAAAGGTCAAAATCGGACAATAAGGCATTCTTGTTGATACGGCTAAAGAAATATCTGAATCCACATGAAAATAGTTGTTCAAAAGTCATAAGCATATTGATCACTGGCAATAGTTTACATGAGTCCTCTTCTGCTCCACAGCAATACAAATCAGTACAATATAAATGGTTTGCTTTGTACTTACACCGAGATGTTTCACATACAGACATGCTGCAACCACATTTTATCAGCTGCAGAGGGGTTTCGGGGGGCAGGAGGCAACATGCGCGGATCCAGGAATTTTTGTCAGTTTTATTTAGTCCTCAGCTTATTTTAAAGTTTAAAGAGGGTTTCCAATGGTTTTATTGCTGAGAAAACTATACTTTACAAAGGATCCAGAGGCCGTCCATTATTTTCCGGGGGGGGGGGGGGGGTCCAACTTTTTTCCAGGGGGGGGGGGGGTCCAAATGCTAATTTTCATAGAAACACATATATGTACTTGTTATTTTCCAGGGGGAGTGTCCGGACCCCCTATCCCCCTCTGGATCCACACGTGGGCAATGTCATCATAACGGGACAATATTTATCACAGTCCGGCCTCTAACCATAATTGTCAGGCCTTGATTTGCCAGGATTAATGACAGGTGAGGTTTTCCAAATGATTCACTGATACTGCGCACGTTTGACACCTTCGAGAAACACTACTCTTGGAAGTGGTAGTTTTTACAATTCAGCTTTTTTTTCTCCAAAACATCCACCACCTCAACGCAGTGAGTCAAACAATATCAGTGACTGGCTAATGCAAAGTAAGAAAGACGGCAAAGATCAGGAATCGATACAATCAAGTACCACACCTGTCCCAGGATACCAATGGGAAAGTAACAAACTCACAGATAGACATCACAAACGAGAGCAACAGGACAATTTACAAATATATTACTCTAGTGCATCCGGCACAGTGCTTTCTAAGGGCACTGAGCCGAGGTGAAAGAATGCTTCGTGGATAGAGTCTCCAGCATAGCTAAATGCCTGCCAATATGATGTCTTGCTCTGTCCTGACATTGAACTAGTTAATACCAGCACCTGAAAGTTTATGGAATTCTATCAGAGCCCTTGTTATGGCATCATGGCACATTGGCATCTTTGATAAGTGTCCTGATCTTAGAAACTTGATGATATATGCGCAAGACTGATTAAGAAAATGAAAAATATCAACACTCTGCAATTGTTTTTATTATTTTTTTAAGCGGCGAAAACAAAATTTGCTCCTCTGCAAAACTGGGGGTAGGGTTGTGCATTAGCTCATATAAGACAAAATATTTAAGATAGAAAAGCAAACTTTGGGTTTGTACTCGTCAATTGAGTATATGTTTGTTAAACCTAATCTAAACAGTTTGAAACCAATTCAGAGCAGTCGTTAAACTAAATGACGATAGCCAAAATTACCACTTTTAAATTATGATTAAGCGCATGTAACGCACATAATACAACATGTAGCCGTATTAATGTTAAACAGCTGTCATATGTAGTAGAGACATCCAGTAATATGCAGACTATTAGAATGTTCATTGATTATCTAGTTTTAATGTCTGCTTTCTGTACCTCAAACTTTCAATTTTCTTTTTCTCAAATTGATAAAATAACATATGTAACAAGCTGATACAGGCTAACACCCATGCTAACAGTGTGCAAACATCTCCTATTCGATGCGCCTTAAATCGGTACATACGATAGAATATGTCTTAAAGGGTTTGGGATGGAGCAGGTCATTACTCAGCTTGCAGTCAAAATCTTGTTTGATGATTATTCTGGTTTTTATGATATGAGGAGGACAATTATTTTACCAGAGAAGCAGAAATAATAAACGATATTGTACATGTATATGACTTGGATAAGGATTGGTTTTGAATATTTACATTAGAAAGGGACATTTACTTAATTGTACTGTTTAAATGTTAAAGATTATTTCCTATGTTCCTTTAGGGTGTATCTTTATTTTAGAATTATTCATATTAAGAAATATTGAAAACAAATATTCATAACATCTGTAACAAAGGTACAGGGGCTTGATAATCATCAATACCTAAGATTTAGGCACCAGAGGCTAGAGATTTTAGCTAGGAAAACATGCGAAATATATTCATTTTTTCCTGAAACATCATTTCTGACATCAAGCCAATGTATTGCTCATTTATTATGTCATGTAACATATGTTACAGCCTTTAACAAGTGTTTCAATCTTGTTGTTTAACCTGCAAAATCTATAATTCTTTACGATATGAGCAAGACAATCCCAAAAAATGCAAGATATCCAATAGCAGCAAATGTTTTCATATATTTTTACTTAAATGATGCCTACCAAATTCGGCTCCTTAAAATTGAGTGTAGCATTGGGTTGTTTTTAAAATTGCTCGTATAAGGCATTTTATTTAAAGTATAAAAGCAGACTTTGAATTTTCTCTAACCCAAATGAGTTTGTTAGTATAAAATAATCAAAACATTTTGGAAAATGCACATATCAGCTAAAAAGTAAATGATATTGGTCACACTTTTCATGTTTAAGGGTAATCTAATTAAAGTAACGCACATAACACCACAGGAAGGTGTAATTTTGCTCCAAAAGAATTTATATGTAGTTAAAGTAGTCAATATGCAGACCATATGAGTAATTTAAATAATTAGCCTTCTTTCTGTAGCTCAAACTTTTAATTTTCTTTTTTTTTCTAAATTTAATATGGTAACATATGTAACAGGCTGTTTGAGACTTACGACCCGGCGAACATAGTGCAAACATCTATTAAAAGACGCAGCTGGAAATCCTCTTTTAGATAGGATAAGTTTGCGAAATTCCGGAGGGGTAACAATAACATATTCAGCCATCAGTCTAAAGATGGCCCTATAAGCTGGGTATTTATAGGAAATCTACGGTATTTTGGATGCAAAATATTGTTATCGAGAAATAATTCATTGTCAAAGTCAGGTAAAGCATTGATGTAATTATCATGTGACTAAAATAATTGATATCATGTTAAAAAGCGTTCGTGTTGGATAAATATGACCATACCAACACAAACCATAGCTTTTATTAACGAGCAGCTTCTCATTATGGTCGCCATATTTATGACGTCATAACTAGCCTCAGACGCGGATTTGAGATGGGTGACCACCTTTAAATCAAAGGTAAGACTCCATTGAAGGTTTTGATATAGGTCACCATAAATCGGCACACAAATCGCACGGGACCTATTTTTTGTCCCTAAGGGCCCTGGCTATATAGACTGTATTTTAGTAAGCTCAGAGTATTATTAAGCTTTTGGGTCAATGTAGAGGCGGCACCTCATGAATGCGTAATGAGGACTGGTCTACCTTAGACATGGGTAAAAGCTGGAAATGAGGCGAGATTTTATTCAAAAGAAACTGTATCATCTTGCACCATAACAACTCAGTGCAGACACAAAACGTTATTAAACCATTAAAACACCAGCAAAATAACTGCATCCGTAAATGTCTGTTTATTGATTAACGTAAGTATTAAGGCAAACGGTGTAGATCCAGATGAGCAGTCTGATCTGGATCTACATTATTTGTCAAAGATGCTTCAAAATATTTCTGCAGACGACGAAAGCAGACGACTTTTGCTGTGATTGGCGCTTTAAGGGTTAATAAATGTGGGTTCAGTGTATATTCGGTCACGATTTTCATGAAATGGGCGCACGCTTGCGCGGCAACTCTTTACAAAATTATAAATAGATCATGATTTCCCTTAGATAGCCGAACCACACCAAGATATGTGCATTGAAGTTGCCGCCTTTACAGTGACCAAACGCTCAATTATACACAGTTAAAAACTCATACGAAATCGCCACCTTTTGCAAATCGATGCCAGCATGTGCAGTTACGCAGTCTTGCAGAAGCATTGGACGACCACACGCATACAACATTGAATTGTAGTGGTAGACCTGGCCTCAAGGTTATAAACGTTGAGTTCATTATCAAGCTCAAAATTAGACCCAATGATTGCCTGTTTGGGGACACGTGTCCGCAAACAGCCAATCATTGCGCTTTATTTTTTAGAGTTTGAGACTGTATTCAAGTTTTATAACCTCGGGTCGTTGGCTCGGTACTCCACTAACTAAGATAGGGTCATGCCGGATAGGCGGCAATCGAAAACGTTAATACTATCGGCGAACGTAGATAGAAAATCGTTAGAAACTGAACTTTTTGATTGTCATTTGTCGCACGACTGGCAGCATATAACAAACGAAAACACCGTTTCTAGCGATTTGGGATCCGCGTTCGTCGATTGTTAAGACCTCCTATCTGTAGTGAGGGTACTGCTTACACTATCTAGGAAATTGCAGTTCATCCACTGTGAACTAGATGCAACATCGGACAAGCTGACAGCTTGGACTCCACTGTTCGATCACTAGTTAAAGGAATATTATAAGTAAGAAACTTGAGGATAAGAAAATGACCTAATACGGAATACAAGGCATAGCTGTTCTTTTGTGTGGTGAACGAAGTGAAGAGTAAATACTTACTTAAGCCTTTTTTTCTTTTATGTTTTCCTGTCTTAATAGCCAGTGAAGCCAAACAAGCAAATGATACATTAAACTTTAAAAACGGAGAAAATTAAAGAACTCTTTGATATAAAAACCCGTTGAGAGAAATGATTGCCAGTTGATGTTCATTCGGTAAATGAAAAATATAACTAGACTTCAGTCGATGGTACACCATCGCAAATACCCGTTTTTGATCTAACCAAAGCATCTGCAAAGTTTAAAATTGCTACGTCAAAGGGTTTAGGATGAGATGCATTTACAAGAAAGTGCATAATTTTATCTTTGACCTTGACTTTAGGTCAATGACAAACACGAAATATTGCCCAGTATCCTCTACATCATATGATTTATGCACCTGCAAAGTTTGAAGTTGCTATGTCCGACGGTTTAGGAGGAAATGCATTTACAAGAAATATTTTATTTTGACCTTGAATCAAGGTCAAGGTCACATAAAGCATTGCCCTCTACATCATGTGCCCTATGTACCTACAAAGTTTGAAGTTGCTACGGTCAATAATAAAGGAGATGCATTTAAAAGAAAATACATTATTTGACCTTTACCCCAAGGTAAATGGGGTCAAGGTCGCGTGAAATGTTGCCCAGAACCCTCGATATCATGTGACCTATGCACCAGCAAAGTTTGATGTTGCTACATGCCATGGTCAAGGAGTAGTTGCATTTACAGGAAAATACATAATTTGACCTTGACCCTGGTGTCAAGGTCACACGAAATGTTGCCCAGTACCCTTGACACCATGTGACCTATGCAAAAGCAAGGTTTGATGTTGGTACATCCCACGGTTAAAAAGAATATTGAATATACAAGAAAATACAAGGTCAATGTCACATGGAATGTTGCCCAGTGCCCTCTACATCATGTGACATATGCACCTACAGAGTTTGAAGTTGTTACTAATACCCCTATTCCACACAGGCCTCGAATCGCCCGAATCGCCACGAAATGATTTTTTTATTAATTCGGGGGGATTCGTGAGGTTTCATTTAAAAAAATTCTCCAATCGTGATGTTCTATGAGTCAGTCCCGATTCAGATACGATTCGTTACGAATATTCGGGGGAATCGGCTCAATTCGGCTGAAATCGCGCATGAATTCATTACGATTAGCAAAATAACATTAGACCATGCTGCACGAAAGTTAAGGAATCAATCAGCCGAATGCAACACGAATTGAGCACGAATTTACAGAAATCCGCGACGAATAGCCACGATTCGCGAGATTTTCTCTCACAATAGTTATATTAAGGCCCATCTATGCTTCGGGGGCATCAGTTCCACAAGGAATGTTCCTCGTAAAGCAGCAGTAGAATTGATCCTGCAACTTGAGTGTAGAAAACGGCTTCTTATATAGCTAGAAGAAAACAACTACGTTAAAGTCGAAGGGCCCTGGCCTTGACTCTTTGACTTGGGAAAATATGGCAGTTCGCCATTGGCACAATCAGCACCAGCCATGAGCTACTGACTGATCCTGATTGTGCTCCAAAATCTGCCAAATATGTTTCAACTTCTAGGACTGACTCACATGCGCGTGGCGGGGTAATTAATCTTAGGGAAAATCCTTCTACTCTCTCTTTCTTGGTTTTATTGCTTGGCTTAATCTCCCGATTCCCCACGAATGAGCTAAGAGTAGCTACTATTGCCCCCAAACGCCTCCGAATCGATTACGATTCATTTACGATGTCCAAGAATGCCTTAGGAATTTGGTACGAAACACGCAAGATTTTTCGAATCGGGGAATTCGTGGCCAAAGTTTTGAACAGTTCAAAACTTTTGAGCCGAATTCCCGATAGACCTACGAATTGCAAGAACTGACTACGGACTGTGCGAATCAGTTAAGATCTTCACGAACTGAGTACGATTCAGACACGAATTCAAATATTTGTCAATTCGTGGCAATTCGTGGGATTCGGGGCCTGTGTGAAATAGGGGTATAAGTCAAAAGGTTTAGGAGGAGATGCATTTACAAGAAAATTCATTATTTGACCTTTGAACTTGACCTTGGGGTCAATGCCACACGAAATGTTGCACAGTACCCTCTACATCATGTGACCTATTCAGCTACAAAGTTTGAAGTTACTACGTCAAACGGGTTAGGAGGAGATACATTTACAAAAAAAATACATTATTTGACCTTTGACAAGATTTTTGACACCCTGATAGCATTCCTGGAAGTTTGTTTTGAAAACGTTAGTATTTGATAATAAAAGCTTAATATAGACAGTAAAAGATAAAATAAAGTACCAGGTATCAAGACGTTTCGCTCCTAGACATTTGCCATCTGTTTTATTCTCTAAATAGATTCTTTATGTACCAAACTTAATGGCTTAGTCAAGAACATAGAACAAGATATAGAATTCTAATGCACTTGAGTTTGTAACCCGACGTCTGATTGGATAACGTCAAAAATTTGCGACAGTATATCCAGCGATATTGTTTGACATCATTAATTACGCCACATTTGGTTGGATGACGTGCCGCTTTATGCGGCTTGCAAAGCTCCAATTTAAGACCAGACCGCAGAAGTGCATTAGAATGGGAATAACCATATTCACAATTTTCATTTGGGGAGGTATATCGTTGGATATACATGTACGGTCGGAAATCACGCTTTACGGTTTCGCTCGCGCATCGCCGTAAAACTAAATTTCCGACCGTATATCCGACGATATACCTCCCCAAATGAAAATTTTGAATACAGTTATCCCCTAAATGTATTTTGTGTCGAATATTGTACAGCATGGAACATAAACCCAGTACCGTGAGCCTTATATTAACTGTCGTCTTAATGTTGCCTGCATTGTCCCATTTACCTGTTCAGCTAACGGAACAGGGAAACAAAGCTCACCTTTGACACATGTTTACATTTTAGTATTATAGGGCTTTTATTTCTACAAACAAGACTAAATAAAACATTAAAAAGTAAATATCACAGCATGCACAAATTAAAACAGTATTTAAGGAACATGCAAAAGGCAAATAAATGCAAAAAAGTTTTTAAAAAATCAGTAAAGGGATAGCTGAGCCAGCCTGGCCCACCCGACTCATGAGAACTACTGACCAGGGCATTCATGTAATCACTTTCAACAGGCAGCAACGAATAATACTATGGCTGAAGATTTGAGCTTTTTTTAAAATTTACATGTAGATCGCAGAATAAAAAAAGGAGACCAAAAGATCACAACGTTTGCAAGAAAGCAAAAAATGGGAGGAGGTCGAAAAGCAAAAGCTGGAAAGCAAAGGGAATAAAAGGCAGATAAAAAATAAACTGCAAAAGCAAGGCACAGATCAAATATTAAACTGAACAAGAAGAACATCCGCAAATGTCACCATCCCAAGCATGGAGCAGTCTCCAGAATTGAGGGAAGGACTCGTCCAGCCTCAGATCATTAGGGAGACAGTTCCAGATTCGGGCGGCCTCATATCAGAATGGTGTTAGCCTGTACCTTATACTCTTCACTGCTGGTAGACTTACCTGGTTTTTTCTCCCGGTATTGGAAGTTTATTAAGGATGTGGTGTATTGCAAAACAAGAATGGACACTAAGTACTGAACAACAAAAAAGACCATACACAATACCCCCACAAACAATTGGAGGAACAATGAAACAACAACAACAGAATAATATTGTTTCTGGTTAATCATGAAAATATGTGTTTCGTTTCTGTGTGGAAATCTAGGTGTTATACCCTCAACGTATGGTTTGTTAGAGAACGAAGCAAAATAGAATTTTGGGACTTGAATGGTCTGAAGTATATTAAGGACATATGCTACTAAATACTTCCTATATTGAAATCTGTTCAATACTTTGCATACAGTTTGTTTAATGCATGGGCTATTTATTTATAAAATAATAAGGATATGTCACCGTGCTTATTTTTCGTAATCTCGTATCTCAGTTTTTAGCATTTGACCAATTTTCTAAACTTACTTCTAGTCTTACTTGTAGTCATCGGGAAACTTATTAAGCCCCAAAGGCTTGTTTCCCCCCTCTGCTCTCTGTTTTTCTGGTCGCCGCTTCCGGTTGTTGTGATACATTAATAAATTTCAGATAAGTCATATTTTGAGTTCTTCAATAATTTGTCTAGTTTAGTTTTGAATTCCAACATTTTTTTTTAATTTACTATTTCTGATGGTAAATTGTTCCACACTGGGATAGTTCTCACTGCCAATGTATTCAATCTGATGGATTTATTAACTCGAGGTTTACTCAGTTTTAAATTGTGTCCTCTTAACTGGCTGTTGTCTGTGAATGTTAAAAACTTGCTCATTTCAATGTCATCTATTTTGTGAATTATTTTAAACACTTGAATGATATCATATCTTTTTCTTCTATGTTCCAAAGTTGGTATAAACAATGGATAGAATAACTCAAGTCCTAAATATAGAGCTATAGTAGTTGAAATTTTCAGCCAGCTTCTATCTTTTTACTTAAATTATTGCTCATAAAATCAAACCTTTAAAAATGTGCAAGTTTATTTGTTATCCCAAGCTGTGACAAGATACTGCGTGATATATTTTCGCACTTCGTCGAAAATTGAACTTTTATTATAGAATAAATAATATATTAAAAAATCTGATGTTGAAAATCTCAAGAATTTATTTTATTTCATGGACTATTATAATACCTTTTAGAAAAAAGAAAAAAAAAATTTTTGTCACCATACTTATTATCTTTCAGGACGGCCAAATTTAACCCCACCCCCATAAGTTTCACGCATAATCCAATATAAAAAGTTCAGAAATGACAATGTCGGTACTATTGATGATGCCGTTTTACTATTATGAAGAAAAGCTAAAAAGGAAGAAAAAAACACAGAAAACTGTGCGCACACGTGAATCGACCCAGGTCCTCAAGTTTTGTAGCAAGACACGCTAACCACTAGGCCACGAGACCAGGTCGTGCGCGTCTTGAAAAAAGCGAACATATAGAAGAGACAATCCACGTCTCGGCCACTTTCTTGTTTGTAACGAGGGTTAATTGTGTACATCGTTTTGATATGCCTGATCTAACGATTAGCTCTGATAAACGGTCAATTTATATTTCGGTCACACTTTAATTATTTCATTTTGTCAAGAAAATGTCGAGACATCGATATGACATAAAAGTATCTGAAAACTGTGTAGATCCGAATTCGTTAATAGTCGAAAGACATGCCCCAGACATCCCCACCTGTTTCCTGACGCAGGAATGGTGCGCATGGTATTTTTCCGCATATGTTTTTAAGAAGTTTATCAACTGATCTTGATATTTTAAGATGCTGTCAAAGTGATTGTCAGAGCGGATCAGACAAGTAAGACAATGTGTCTCTATTCATAGTATTCATAATATTGACACGAATGCTAAAATTTAATGTATTTGCAAATGGAATCGTTTAATCTTTGTGAACCTATTTCACCAGACACAGACTCGCTAATAGAAACTAGGTGTAAGTCAATGTAACAGTTCTGATCTAAGGTGTGTAAATGTTACAATACTCTGGCCCAATACACATGATAATTGAATTGGAAAAAAATCTTTCACTCACCTTCTTAGTGACAATGACTAGTCATTGTCACTAAGAAGTTGAGTGAAAGTTTTTTTTTCCAATTCAACTATCATGTGAACTCTAGTCATTGTCACTAAGAAGGTGAGTGAACATTTTTTCCAATTCAACTATCATGTGAACTCTAGTCATTGTCACTAAGAAGGTGAGTGAACATTTTTTCCAATTCAACTATCATGTGTACTCTATTCATTGTCACTAAGAAGGTGAGTGAACATGTTTTTCCAATTCAACTATCATGTGTACTGGGCCAGAGTATTGGAACATTTACGCCTCTATTGTAAGAAGTAAATATACAATAAATTTCCCTGGTTTTAGCCATTTTGTCACTGTCACTAGCCTCCAATAAGCTACTCTTGATCGCTACTCACTTGACCATGAGTTGTAATATAAACAAAAAGACGCTGAATTTCTCAACTAACTACCGACTCGAACGACTTTTTAAAGGATCGCCACTGTATCAATTTTTAAAACAAATATCGATAATACCTCAGATAATATCCAACAGATACTTTGCCATTGTATTATTTTATTTGCTGAATGAACATCAACTAGCAATCATATCTTTTAACGGGATTTTATATTAAAGAGTTCCATTATCTTCCCGATATTAACGTTTCGTGTGGCATTTGTTTGTCCAGTGACATTTGTTATTAAGAACTAACAAAAAAGGAACACATAAAAGAAAAGAAAAAGATACATTATTTACTCTTCCATTGTGTTACCATACAAAAGATCAAACTGTTATCTCTTGTAATCATTTATATGTCATTATAATATGAAATAGGCACACCTAATGGGCAACCAACCACTATTTGATCTGAGAGGATAGCACAGTAAACGGTATTTTTTGTGATAGTATAAAAAGTAAGGAAGAAGGCAAATGTCAGGAATTGATACAATTAGTACCACACTTGACCCAGAACAGCTTATTGGAAAGTGACTAAAAACAAGAAAACGTCACATACACTTCTAAGGGCCTTGAGGTCAGCTCAGACTCAGGGCCGTCGCCGTGTATTTCAAAGTGGTCCGACGCAGGAAATCATCGAGTGCCGAAGGCAAGAAAGGGGGGAGAGCACGAATGGGTAATCATTCAACCCTATCGTTAGGGGGGTCTCCCTCGATATATATTTTTTTTTTTTAATTTTGAGCGTTATTATGACCGTTTTAATGGGTTTCAATGCGTTTGAGACTAGATTGCAGTCGCTTTGGATCATGCTTTTTTGCCAGAAAAGATTTTCCTTGTGGAGTGAGAAACCGAATGCAGGACAAAATCCTTTTTAGACAGTTACGTTTTTCACTTTTTTCGTCAGCTCGTTACTTTGACATGTCTCCGCAGGTTTTTGTCAAAAACTTTTACCACTGAACCTTGGGTCGTGGTTTTGAAAAGATACACTATAGCGTCTTTTCAAGCAGGCTTCATCTAGATTTTGGCTGCGCAACTTTCCTTGATTGGTGACAAAACGTGAGATCTTTTGGCTTCATCGTAATGAAGCCAGGCCCTAATGTCGAACCAAGACGACAAAACACTTCTCTGTACACATGGTCCAGGCTCAGGGTCCAGGCTTCTTAACGGCAATAACCGTTGAGGGAACCGAAAACTCTTGGGCTAAATTGGAACAGGCAGTACTTGTATATCCTTTTCGGAATATACATGGGCTCACGATGCTCATATTACATGTATATGAATTCACAACGTTTTAAACTTTAGAATAATAATAAGAAAAAAAACAAAACAAAACAAAACTGGATCACAGAAATTACCATGGCTTTGATAAATGAGTCTCAACATGAGAAAACCTGTGTTCGAGGTTTTCGACCATGCAAGCCTCAAACCAACCTGCTCAGTTACAGAGATTAGCTAGAATGCTTAAATTTTGTGTGTATAGCAAGTTTATCAATTACACTTTCCAGAGATTGAACAACAAAGTCGCTGATCAGACTGCGCGTCCGCGCAGGCTGGTCTGCGCCCTTGTTGTTGAAATGCAACTACCATAGGTTTTCTCGCGACGCGACCCATAACCAATATTTCTGTGACTGCTTGTTTTAAAGACAAAGATTACTGTCCAATAGAGATCATTAAAGGATTAACTGATAAGAGACAGTTTCAGTATCTCACAAAATTAATGGGGCCTCAAGAGGGTACTTACCTGTATGCAACACAATTTCATTCACTAAGATAAAGATCAATATTTTATTATAAAATACCTAATCCCTTTATGGGACCACTTTATTGCCCCAGTGAGGAAGTCATAATCACCTCATTATGGCTGTCCTTTTGATCTGCCCAGTATGACCCCTGGAGAGAGTCATAATGAGTGGTACCAGTATTATTGCTCAAATATTTGTCCCTTTAACACCTTGGCAATGTCTCAAAGTTTGCAGTGTTTCAGTAAATATTGTCGCATCAGAGGTACGCTCAAAGAAAAATAAGCCAAAAGGAGAAAAAGGGACACGGCGGAAAACATACTCAGCCAAAAAGGCGGGACCAGCAGCTCTGGACCTGCCGAACCGGCGACGACGGCCTTAGCCACTTTCCCAACAGGTGGCCGCAAGGCTGAAAGACACATACAAGGATATATGTCAAAGACGAACACAAATAAAGAAGTACCGCATTGGAACGGTCAGTTAGAAAATTACTAGAGGGAAAAACTAGTATCACAAACTTAAAAGCTCTGAGTATAAGGAAATAAAATAATCCTGCAAGCTATTTAAAGGCGCCAGGACCCTTGAACGGAAGTTCCAATTGGATACCATGAGGATTTGTAAGGGCCTCAGACAGTCTTAATGAAGGATTGCCCATAAAAATGACCAGAGAAAAGTTTCAAAGAAAACGATATTTTTTCTATGAAAAAGATAGTAGGTTCAACCCTCGACTTATCCACAAAAGCAGTTTTCTCATTGGACAAGTACCAATTATAAAATATGGGTTGAAAACTCTGTTTTTGTTATTCAACATATAGAAAATAGAAAACGTTTTACTGAAGTGCTTTCCCCACCGTGACCAAACTAATCCTTTTGCATACAGTTGTAGTTTTACATTTCACACATCATATAAAAACGGCATGATTGGTCACGGGGGGGGGGGGGGGGAACGTTGTCGAAATGCTCAAAAACACTTTATTATAAAAACTTATTAGAAACGTATTTTGTAATAACCTATAGGTAAATATCAATTTGCAATGGCATAAATCAGGGCTTTAGTTATGAGTGCTTACAAAGTAATTAATTGTCTCATTTCTCAACCAAAACATATGTTTGGGTACTCAAAAGAACCGTCTCAATGAGACGGTTCTTTTACGCACCACACTGTAGATTAAATCTGATGTGTAAGAAAATATTAACGCTTTTACGCTCATAAACTGTGTTTATCTAGACTATGATTTATACAGTATGCAGATATGATACACCTCAGTGCACACAAACTGGTTGACTTGAAACATTACAGGTAATAGTCAAAAGTTATTGACAGCACACTTCTTTATATGAAACAATGAAATCTTCTCAACCCGAATTTTATGCAAATGCATCCCTTTCTTCTCAAGTTTTATGCTGCAAACATAATATTTACATGTACTTAGGTGAATACTTGACAAAACTTTGACTTTCTGTGAAATAAAATTTGGTCACAAAAAATACCCCCACCCCCTAAACCCTAGAGTCCTGGCATAATTATGCAATATTTTCAAAATATTTTTATTTTTCTAGGTGCACTAAATATAAGGGTTTGATTTAAGCACAAAACTATAGTTGTCAGTTATGCATTATCCTAGCCACAGGCTGTCAAAATTTGGGCAGATTGAATAGGAAACTGTCCGAGGTCCTTTAAGCAGTGACGTGTGATTTCCAGCAATGTGGTATTTTGACAAGTGTAGATTCAGACGAGCCTGTGCAGCCTCCTTTTAAGCTTAGAATTTCCAAATGATCATATGTTCAGTCAATAGCATAACACGCATAGAGAATTCAAGCGACTAGCAAAGGCTCTGATCAGACTGCGTGTATGCGCAGGCTGATCTGAGTCTTTGCTGGTCGCACATATCATATTGTTCGAAATCTCACGTCTCGGCTCATTTGTGGCTGCCTCTTTCAAAGGCGCGACGATGCACGTGTCAGTTGGCGTTACGTCGTGACGTAACGTTATAAGAATTGTGACGTCACGTCACGGGGATCACACAGCCGCTTGCTTGAAAGAGCTATCGTTAACGTTCAAGCTCCTGGTGATCGAAAACATCCTTAAGTCTTATGGCTAAAATACAACTTAAATATCAACAAAACTAGCATTTTCGGGATTCATTTTTACTTTTTGTATTTTTACAATGTTAATGATGATTACGGCACATTTTTCAACGGTAGAATAAGGTTTTTAGTTCGATCGAATCGACTCCGTATAGATACCGGAACTCTCGGTTGACAGAACGGAAATCAGGCCTTCATATAGCAGATGAATAGAACAGAACAATGCCTCTAATCGTAACAGCAACCAACCCTCGTTGTTGCCGCTTCGCGGCAACAACTCGTTGGTTGGTTGCTATTATCCACAACTTTCTAAAACGACCAAGTTAAATCAAACTCTCCCCAGTATCTGATTTATTTCCAATAACTGTCCCTCAATGAGCTCCACCTCAATGTATATAACGAGATATGGAAGAGTAGAGCTTGTGTTTTCAGCCTGTCAAACTTGCTCGATAACCTCCAATTTCCCGGATGATATCGGGAGCGCCATATCTAAGTCCAGATCTTAGTAGAGTGTCGGAGTCGTAACCCTATCGAATCCCTATGGCGGCGCGATGTTATAATCTTGATCATGATGCTATCTTCACTGCTACCACTGGTTCATCCGACATGCGTGAAAAAGTGTTGACTTGGACGTAAAGCATCAACTAAAACAAACAGATAATGTTCATTATGTTTGGTCTTGGTCCTTCACCTTATTCCATTAACATTTTGTTGCATTACGTCCTAGTCAAAATTATCAGCTATGTTGGGACGTTTCCTGGGTTGACTTTGAAATCTCATTTCTGACGTAAAAAGTTATGATTTTGTCATTATGTTTGGACGTTATAACGTTACCAGAAAATGTATCGATTTAAATGCATGGCGTTATTTCACTCCCAGACGCAGCGTCATATGATAAACGAATGCTCTTGCAAGATTGCAAGACTGAAGATGCTGGCCTTGATCTGCCTGTTAAACAAGTACAGATATTGCATGAGCTTTTTGAAATGTGAACTTACAAATGTATGGACTGAGCATGAGCATGTGAAATATGGGCATCGACGCTAAAAACCTGTCTTCGGGATTTCCTACAAAGCGAGACTCAAACCAGTCTCCTGAGCTACTGAGACTAGCTAGAAAATTGAAATTTCGCTTGAAGCAAGTTAAGATATGATACTTTCCAGTAAGCGAATAACAAAGTCGCTAATCAGTCTGCGCGGATGCGCAGGCTGGCCTGCGCCTTTGTTGTTCGCAAACCCCCGAAGACAGATTTTGCCGCGACAAGGCCCATATGGAATATGGCTAAGATCATAATAACATCAATGTGATTTAAACTTTATTGAAACAAGTTTCTTTTCACGAGGTACCAACCTTCGTTGTCAATGAAGATTTTTAATAACAATACTCAGACCGATTTTTTAGTCATTGTAAATCGGATGGGTTGAAGAAAAGTTTTGTCCTTGAGGGGAAAGAAATGGTGAGCTATTAATTTCTTGTGTTAATTTGTCATACATCTTGGCCTTACTTAAAATATCCACATTTTCGAACTTGGCTTAACTTGATGTTTTCTTTAGCTCTGACTATCTGTGAGTCATGAGCCCTTTTGATGTGTTAATTTGATTTGAGTCTTTCTTCTTGATGATACATTGCATTAATTAGAAGGCCTCCAAGCGAGCTGAACATTTCATGTAATTCAACAACAACAGAATCTAGGGCAAAGACTTGGTACAAGTAAAATGCATCTAAGCCTCCCTCCCTCTGGTGGCTTGGGCTGCTGTCCGTTCTAATGCGGTGATTCTGTTGTTTCTGACTTTTTGTTTATTGTTACTCCCATGGTGGGAGACTGTAATTGTTCTATGTTTTGTTGTACGTTACTTTATGTCCATTCTAATATTGCAATCATCTTGATGGGGAAGAGAGAGCTGGTTGCTTTGCTTAATTTGTCTTCCTGATGTCTCGTGATGGTTGAGTGGCTCTTCCTCGCGGTGCCATGGGGTTGTCTGCGGCTTGTCTGCGGTTTGTGATTGTGGTATTTCCTGGTCATACTCACCTACTATTTTTGAACTGCCAAACATTTAAATAATACGTGCAAAAGATAACATGCATTTTCGCGTTAATGCTTTATGATAATCCTGAACCACTAAAATGGCGCCACTTAGTGGCAACCCATATGTTGTTTGTGTTCTTTTTTAGTTTTGCAATTCTCTCTGGGGAGGAGAGAGCTAGTTGCTTTGCCTAAATATTAGAGGCAATAAAAGTGGTACCACTGCCTGAGGGCTTTTCCAGGTAGATCAAAGGCTTATCTTTATGATAAGGTTGTGACTTCTTTACATAGGGGTAATAAAGTGGTCCCATGAAAGGTTTAGGTACTTTCTGATAAAATAGTGATATTTATCTTAGTGAGGGAAATTTTGTTTTATGCAGGTAAGTCCCCTCTTGGTGTCTGTTTAATCCTGTGAGATAGTGAAACTGTCGCATATCAGTTAATCCTCTAATTACCTCTATTGAACAGAAAAATGCGCCTTTAAGAGAGCGTAACAGAAAAATAATTTTCTTATTTCTCAACCCAAACCTATGTTGTTGGTGCTCAAAAGAACCGTCTAAATGAGACGGTTCTTTTGAGCACCCAAAACATATGCTACAAACTATAGGTAAGGGAGTATTTACAAGTTCAAGCTGAAAAGTTTTGATTATCTTAACCTGTAACTATTCTTCATTTTTTGTATGTGTCTTTGTGTTCTGGTGTCTCTGCCTCACGATGCCATGCTATGATATTGGTATTTCCTGGTCATGTTTTTTTATAATTATTTGGTTTTTGACAGAATCATTTAAAAAAAATTGCAATTAAAAACAGATGAATGTTTGAATAACATGAAGTAAAGGTCATATTCAGTACAATTTAGTGCAAATGATAGTATTTCATTATCTGTTATACATGTGTTTTGGATATTTCTGGGCCCCCATGGGTTTTGGGGATCTCGGGAGAATGGCCATTTATTTTCAGGGAGCTGTGGAGCACTGGCAATTATTTTAGGGGAGCTAGGCAGCAAGCTCATAATTTTGTGGATTCAGGGAGCC
Organism: Loripinus fragilis; assembly: GCA_964019695.1. Classification (NCBI taxonomy): domain Eukaryota; kingdom Metazoa; phylum Mollusca; class Bivalvia; order Lucinida; family Lucinidae; genus Loripinus; species Loripinus fragilis. Next base: position 34,449,651 of record OZ026531.1, on the reverse strand, counting down.
TTGTCAAAAAGCAAAAAAATAAGGAAAAGCCTCCATTTTGTTTGATTTTTTTTAATATTTCTTCTGCTTCTGGGGGGCTAGCCCCCAGACCCCCTTGTAAATTCTAGATGTATTTATTTCCGCACTAACATGCTCATCTAGATTGATCTGAGAGAGAAATAAGGCAATTAAAATGTTTGGTTGATTTTTTTCCTTAAAATTGTTGAATTTTAGTATGGTAATCACATACTTTGGGATGCCCCAGATTGCACCAGATCACACCATTTTTGCCATTTTTTTCCGGGGGAGCATGCCCGCGGACCCCCAAGCAACAGTGTGAATACACTAGTATACGGGGCCACCTACACACTTGATTAGTTATATTATCTTTTTAGGTGATTAGCCCTTTTTACCAGGTACAGCAACAACATTTTAAGGATGTCCTCATACTTTGAGCCATATATGATGCATTTCATTGAAATTAATTATATGTCATGCATTCCATGGCTTTTATATGTCATGTATTTGATGTCAAAGACCTGTCTTTGCATGTGTAAGACAAAATATGAAGTTATCATTAAGTCGTGCGCTCTTATATACATGTAGCTTCATAGTTTTTTAAGTATGTGATCTTAATTCTACGGAAAGATAAATACATTTTAGGGAGAATTGGCTTATATTTTTGGGGATTTGGGGAGAAGATGAACTATTTAAAGGGATTTGGGGAGCAAAGGCAAATACTTTCAGGGAGACGAGGACATTATTTGCAGGGAGACGGGTAGATCAATGCATTATTTTCAGGGATCAAGGGAGCACAGACCTCCCCTAGGGGGTCTCAGTTCTGAATCAATTGCACCTGATGAAAACCGATACTCTAACACCTTTTAGATAACACACTGATTAATCAGTAATACCGTAATGTCATTGACGGCTATAAGTTCAGTCAGTGCAAATGATAGTGTGGTATCATCTCAAACATGTTTTATTTTTAATTTATGAATAAATTGCACCTGATCAAAATAAGTAAGAAGGCAAAGATCAGGAAACGATACAATCAAGTACCACACCTGACCAAGGACACCGTATGGGAAAGTGAAATAAGAACACAACAAAATGCCACATACAGGATAGCATGGAGGTCAGCCCTTTTTCAGCAGTGGTCACATTGCCTGCAAAGTAAGTAAGGATGCAAAGATCAGGAATCGATACAATCAAGCACCACACCTGACCCAGTATACCAATGGGAAAGTGACACACTTACAGTTATACACCACAAACGAGTGCCAAGAGGTCAGCCCTTTCCCAGCAGGTGACCACAATTCACAAACAAACAGACGTGCGCAAAGGCATAACAAACACATGACAGGAAAAAAAACATAAAGGATCCACAAAAGAAGTACCGGCTTGGAACGGTCAGACAAATACAACTATCAAGAACCCCAAAAGAAGTACCAGTCCTTATTCTAAACAATTAAGAAAGGGACCGATTAATTTGTAGATCTATCATTGGCTGCAGATTCAGTTAGTTTAAATGATAGTGCAGTATCACCTTATAGAAGTTGTATTTTTAAATTTTAACTCAATTGTATCTTTTGAAAACCCTTATGCGGCCGAACGATCTAATTAATAAATTCTTCTCTTACTTATATTAAGCTTGTTAGAATTTTCTAAAGTCATGTTTGATAACAAATTCCTTTAGTTTCTCAAATTATCGCCTTGATACTGTCCTGTATCTTTTCCTCGTGGTGCTGTGTGTTGGTCTGTGGTTTGTGATTGTGGCTATTCTTGGCCAAACTCACTTGCGTTTTGCTCCTGCCGCGGCATGAGATTTCCAACAATTTGACATTTTGACAAGTGTAGGCTCGGACGAGCCTCTGCAACCTCCTTTTAAGCTTAGAAACTCCAAATGGTATTCAGTCAGTAGCTTAACACTCATAGAATACTCAAGCGACTAGCTAAAGCTCTGATCAGACTGCGCGTATGCGCAGGCTGATCTGATGCTAAGCTGGTCGCACATACACATTGCTGGAAATCTCATGCATAGGCTCATTTCAAACTTGTACCAGTTTGACAATTTGTTGTGAAAAGTCAGTGAGTATGAACAGGGAATACCACAATGACACAGTACAGACCAACCCATGGCAACATGGGAAGTGGCACTGAACACTAACGGCCTCAAGACATTAGATATAGAATTAAAGTAAAACACTCAGCTCTTCTCACTAGTAATAAACACAGAACCCCACAAACAATGGGACAAAATAAACGATGAATCAACAATAACAGAACTGCCACCTTAGAACGGGGGGGGGGGGGGAGCTTAAATGCAATTTACTGGCACCAAATCTTCTCCCTTTCTTATGTTGTTGTTAAAACAAGCAAACATGTTTAACTCGTATGGAGGCTGCCTAACTTACATGTGCATGCTTTGAATCATCACAGAGAAACAGTCTAGTTAAAATAACACACTATGATGAAACAAAGAAAAGGGCTCAAGACTCTTATATGTTGTGTACAATATGCTGAGAAATTTCTCTTGATCCCTGTTTGAATGAACAAAACATGCTACAACCATTTTTGCACAGTCTTGTTGGTATCTGTAGTAAAACATGTACTGTCCTGCCAGCCAAGCGTGACAGTGACGACATGGTTTGTTTACAATGTTATTAGGGACTTAGAAACGATAGATCACATGTGTATTAATCCTATCTCGATTCGAGTTAGCTCAAGTGGAGTGTACAAGTTAATGTTTTGCTTAATAATTGTTAACAAAATATTTCGTCACTGTCACTTTTGGTTGGCATGACAGTTGGTTTGAGCTTTACGTTGCTACTTCGTCATTGATCAACCTTACTTTTTCTATTACAGGGGAAATTAGCATGTTTTCTAATATTCTTGTCTCTCTTGGAGCGGTCTAATGCAGGAGTAGCAAGGGGTATGTACTTTAATATCATAGAAAAATCAACACAACACAAGAGAATTAATATTAATGTGCAAGAGCCAGTCTTTACACTACTTATGGAGTGATCATTTATAATTTGAGCCAGTGCATGAGATTGCCAACAATGTGGTATGTGCTACCAGCAAAGCCTCAGATCAGCCTGCGCATATGCGCAGTCTGATCAGAGCCTTTGCTCGTCGCTTGAGTATTTTTATGATGATTGTTAAGCTACTGACTGAACACCATTTGGAGTTTCTAAGCTTAAAAGAAGGCTGCAGAGGCTCGTCTGAGTCTACACTTGTCAAAATGTCAAATTGTTTGAAATCTCATGCCGCGGCTCATTTACAAGATCAAGTTTCTTGTTCCCTTTGAATTATGCATCCTACCTTTATTTGCTCAAGTCGTTGAGCCCCATCTGCAATGGTGTTTTTTTAGTAAACAACTCGTCCTGCGGATTTAGTAAACGACTCGTCCTGCGGATTCATTGTTTACCGAATCGCAACCATTCCTTTGTGACATAATTTCATATCTAGGAAACATAGTTTGCTATTCTCTATATCTCACCACAGTGTGGAGTCCAAACATGCCGGAATATGCTCTCATAGTACATTCTAGTCGGCGTATAACAGAAGTATTTTGCTTTTATAAGACATAATATTATAATCATGGGAGCATGGGAGATAAGATGACAAGTCTCTTATTCTGTTTATTTGATGTGGCTCTCATTTGTTTGTCAAATTCGTGACAACTTGTATGTAAAACAAATAAATCACTTATATTTTTAAAAACATATGACCTATTGTCTGGTTGGTAGTATGCAGTAAGATTGGTCTGCAGTATGTGATTGTAGTATTTCCTGATCATACTCACTTGCTTTTTTTCTAAATTTTCACACGATACAAAAATTGAATAATATTTTACATATGTATTATTTTAGATTCCGCTGATACATGTAGAGCCTTGTGAATAGTAGCAACATCAGTTCTATAAAAAGATGTTAGCAAACCCTTTTCATTCATGTCGTAAGACTATATAGATGATAATAACTTTCTCAGTAAGTACTGATATCATAAAACATTATGACTGACTTTGTGGTCACCAGAAAAAATTTACAGAATGTGTTTGTCTGTAAATGCAACTAAACTAAGCCTTTTAGTTAAAATGTAATGCATTTTATATAATCTGTCATATTTTGTAATAATATTGCTATAATTTTAAACAGTTTCTGCATTCTGCTTGTCCATATAAAGATTATAATGTGTATCAATTGATTTTGGTTTCTCTACTGACAAGGTAAAGAATGTATTTGATACAACTCTTTTTCATAAAATTGTTTAGAATCTATCCATGGCCTTAATAATTCATAGATAAGCATTTCGATTTTAATTATGTTAATATAACCGTTCATAGTTCAAAACGTTGTGTTATAATATACAAAACTCTTGAAGAAATTTAGGCTGAAAGTTAGTTTTCAAAATAATTACTACAATTTGGATATTTGTGACATCATATTTAAGGAAAGCCTATACAGTAACTGCTCTTGATTTAGTCTTAGTAACATAATAATTTTATAAATATTACAATATAACCTGTCTAAAACGGCAACTCAAAAATAGACAAAACAAAGATCTAAATGACAAATGGCAGCTTAATGAAGGTCAAAAGTAGTGCAGAAAGCCCCCTTGGAGCGGTTTGCAATACTTTTAACCTTCATTAAGCGATAATTGGTCTTGAATACAATTTTATGGTCTCTTTGAGAGTAGCCATTTTAGGCAGGTTTACTGTACCTATTATATAACGATTTTTACCAGCATATGCCTTTATACGCTGAGTACTTTGAAGTCGTTTTCTAAGTGACATATTCGAATACGACCCTGTACTTCCAGAGTCTTAACTGATGCAAGACAAACGCGCGACGTAGGGTGTAGATGAAGGTTCATGCAAAAATTACCCGTCTATGCCCATAAGATAGCCTTGCATACAAGTTACGCATATGCGATAAGTACCTGTTACCGAAATCCCATGAGAAGTTTTCTTTTATTTTTATATTTCAGCTCTTGGGCACGCTTGCACGGGTACGTATGAATGTTTCATGGGTGACCGTAACTCTGAGTGTGATATTGGTAATACGGACACGTGTATTTGTACAGCCAACTACGTGGAAGAATTTACAGAGTGTAAGAGTAAGTATATAATACAGCTTATTAAACCTTTTAGACTAAAATTGTGATAATTATCTGATGATATATGTTTGGGTTGTGAAAAAGAAATACAAATTTTCAATTACACTCTCTGATCAACAGGCATGTAAGTTCGGAAAATGTTCTGTTTCTGAACACTTATTTACTAGCACAATTGGGCAAAATTACCTTTTTTCATAAGTAGGCCTTGTTGCATATCATATTAAAGGGCTAAAAGAGCAAGCAAAACCGGGGCCCATTCAGCGACCTTAATGACATAAAGGACATAAATAGTAAAACAATATGAAAGCCAAACCTTTTTCCTTTCAATGTCCTTGGTTTGAAGTTCAAGCGGTCTAGAAGCAACATTATTAAAAGTAGGATATGTTGCATACCAAACTATAGGACATAAATAACACCATGCAAGCAAAATTATATCTAAATTAGATATAATTCATGGGCCTATTTTGCACTGTTTGCAGTGCTCTTGTTATTGAGATATATATGCGGCTAATTCCCATGCATACCATTCTTGTGTCGGTTCAATGTGAAAGTTTAAAACTCACTTTGATGGCAATATGTTTTTGCTTTGTTTTTTCTCAAAAAGAAAGGCGACGTCTAGTGATAATGAATAATCGCTGAAAATTTCAATGGCGGTTTGCTTAAATAAAGCGTACAGAGCAGAGCAAATTTTGTATGTAAATTGCAAGCTTAAAAATGACTTACTATGATTAAGCTGCCAACATTGTTGTGCTTATGTTATTTAGTAGAAAAACGAAGAGTCCTATCAAAACAAAACTTTTGAGGTTTATTTTTCTTAAATCACGGTAGTCAGAAGTATTTTTAAACAAAAAACAAACATGTAAATTGATAACTTCTATGTTTAATATTTTATATCATAAAAAAGTGTGATATTTAAAATGAGGGTGCATTTACTCTTACTTCGTCCATGCAAAAAGTAGACGTCGTTTATATATGAAATAAATTGCAGAGTCCCCGCAAAGTATTGCTTCATTTTTAAAAGCTTGGATTTTGTATTCCCTATGTTTTGCTTTTTATACTAGCGTAAAAATGTAAGGTGACCGATTAAAACTTGGCTCAGTATAGCTTGCCCTTCTTGGGCCCTTAATTGGAATAAACCATTTGCTTTGATTGGATTTGTTTTGGTTTAACGACATGTACACCCAATGGCCAATATCACCTGCTTTATCATTTGCTGGTATTTTAATAGCCTTTATAGCAATTTAAAATGACATAGGAGCAGTCTGGTCAGTTACCATACTGTTTGCCGCCACTCTAGAGTGCATTTGAATATATTAGGCAGACATTATAAGCAGACAGCATGTTGCACAAAACTATTGACAGGATAATTTAGTGATATTTTGTACATATCGCATATGAGAGCACCGCCAGAGCTGTCATATCTCCCAATCACACGGTTAGATCATGGTAATGTTCAGACCTACGAGGGTCATTTTTTATGTTCGTAGAGAGGTAGATTAAATGAAAACGGCGAATGTAAATGCATACATCATGCATATATTTGGAAAGATTGAGCTTTTATCTATACATGCAACCTAAAATTATTTCAAAATGCATTACTTTAATGTCTTCTAAGAGGCAAAGACATACCTATATATCGCACACTGGAAATATGACAGAACTTTGACATTTATGCACTTAGTCTCTGACAGAACGTTAGAAACAATTGCATGAAAAAGGGTCCATAGCCATACACAGCTTCTGAAAATTTGGCTGCATATCAAGGACACCACGTGCTACAATATTATAAAAACATTAAAGCAAATACGCAGCAATTACTGGACATGGAAGATTTGTTTGGAACCTCAAAAGTGAACAGTAGGCATATAAACTTTTATTGTAAAAAGTTGACACAAGTAGAAGTTGGATGCAGGCTTTTGAATGTGGCTTAATATGTTAGCTGTAAAATGGTATTATATATTTTCTTGTGTATATGGTAGATGGAAGTGCTGTGGTAACTTTCATCCCAAAACAAAGTTAATGCTTTTGTTTTATTAGAAATGAACGGCAAAATAAATAGCCTAGAGAGTGCTAAAATCCCTTATTTTGTACATAAATGACGTCATGGAGCGTTACTATATTTAGAAAATACATTAAAACTATTTTTGTGCCTCTAAACAGGTGTTGAAATCACTGTAATAAGAAAATAATGCAGATTCGATTGTTATTGTGTTTTATACGCGGGGTTGATTTACCCCACCCACTTTTTATAGCATGGGGGTATGCCAGTACCAAAAGTTGCCAGTTACTCGCTTAAATCGATACAACAATATAACTGCTGACGAATGTTTGAGTATATCATGTGCTATGCAAAACCAGAAGAATTTTTAAAATTTGTTCATAATCGTAATTTTAACAGATATAATAACTAGCACTTGACTGTTATTATACTGGTATATTGATGTGTGTTTAAAAATTGTTGTATAACACCAAACAACATGCTTATAGTTTTGCTGCACTTGTCTACGATTAGCGTTTGAATAATTTATTTTGATGGTGCAAAAGAAAAATCGGTTTGAAAAATGCTTATATCACCATAGCGAATGGAACTTAACAGCGTCTATTTTCCTGCTTGCTGCGTGGTTAAAATGGCATGGATTTTCGACCAGTGTCATTTTCATGCCCTATTCAAAGCTATATATCTTGACCGAACTAAGCGCTAACGATGTAAAATTTATACCAGTTGATAGACCAAAGCCTGACCTTTTAAAATATATATACTTATGGTACCGTAAATTCTATATTTAAAGAGATACAGCCCGATTCTACGAACATAAAAAATGACCCTCGTATCTTAACCCTTAAAGCGCCAATTACGGCTGCAGCAGACGACAATTTTTGCGTCATTTTCCTTATTTTCGACAAAATAAGGTATGATATTACATGAGAATCGTCTGCCAGCAGACGATTCTCATGAAATATCATGCCTTATTGGTTATTTTTGAAAAAGCGGCAAAATTTGAAACTTTCGTCTGCTGCAAATTATAGGGTGCGCTTTAAGGGTTAACGTGTCTAGTCTCACTAGATAGCTGCGCATGCACTTTCAAAATGTGACTTTGCGTACATACTCGTGTCTTTTCAGTAAAAGTTGATGGATCAACAGCATGTGCAAGTACAGATGACTGTCCATCCAATGCTACATGCGCAGGTCAGTGTAGTTGCAACAGCGACTATACAGAGGCCAGTTTCCTATGAACAGGTATGTACGTATAACTACTGTCGTGCCAACAAAGAGTGACAGTGACGTAATACTTTGTTTAAAATTGCTGAGTAAAACACTAACGTGTACACTTCAGTTGAGATAACGCGAATCGATAGATCACTTGTGTATTAATCCTATCCTACGGATAGGATTAATACACAAGCGATCTATCGATCATAAGTCCCTGATAACATGGTTAACAAAAGATGAAGTCACAGTCACTCTTGGCTGGCAGGACAGTATAACAATGGTTACTTCAAATGCACTTGTTGATGCGATGTCTAATATGATGTCTGATTGGATAACGCAAGTAAATTATGATAGTTAATCCTGGGATGGGATACGCTGTCTTCAATTTGATGTCATAAGTTACGTAAATCATCATTGCTTGCAACTCTCGGCTCAGAGACGAACAGTGTTTTGATTGTTGTTTTACCAGAAACAAGCTGGAAGTGTAAATACATAGGGTACTGTCGTGTTAACCAAAGGTGACAGTGACATTTTATTTTGTTTTTACAATTGTGTAGTAAAACTTTAACTTGTACACTCCACTTGAGCTTACGCGAATCGAGAGATCACTTGTGTAATAATCATATCCTGTGGATAGAATTAATACACAAGTGATCTATCGATTTTAAGTTCCTAAAACCTTTGTAAACAAACATGACATCACTGTCACTCTTGGCTGGCAGGACAGTTACTGTCGGGGGATTCTGTTGTTGTTAATCCATAATTGTTGTTGCTCTTATTGCATGTGGGGTTTTGTATTTGATGTGGTTTTGAAATATAAATTTAGTTCTTAATATAAGACATTATCATGAATATGAGGGTAGAATAGAAAAATCCGTCCCGAGGATCGCCGTTGGGCATCACAAGGCTTGTCGAGTGATGACAAACGGTGATCCAGAGGGACAGATTTTTCTATCCTACCCTCACACGAATAATGTATTCTTTTTCTTGCTCACGACTGTTTTATTTATTTTTTTATTGATTATTCAATTATTTATTATAAAATAAGCTCGCAGAAGTCTCTGAATACGCTAAGATGCAATTTCACGTGATGACGTTACTTGATGTCCTGGGTAAGATAGCATGGGTAAGATAAGATTTTCTATCCCAGGGTAAAATCTCAGATGTCCTTATTCGGTGTGCAAGAATGTCCTTTTTAGTTTGGTAATCATCTTGCTGAGGGGCGGGGAGAGAGCTGATTGCGTTACTTTAGTTGCACACATCAGAATCTAGGACACTGTTAATGGTGCTTTTTACTGTCACAAATAACACAAATGCAATTAGATGGCGACAAGATAGCGTGTCACCTAAAGGGAAAGGGATGACCTCTTGGCTCTTGTTTGTGTTGTTCATTGTGATTTTGTTACTTTCCCATTTGGTATCCTGGGACAGGTGTGGTACTTGATTGTATCGATTCCCGATACTTGCTGGCTTTCTTACTTTCTTCAGGGGTTTTTTATTGTTGGCTAAAGTAGTCTACAGAATATCAAAACATATCTTTTCCAAGTTGGAGGTGATGCGGCCTTATATTGTTGATGAGAGTCATTAAACCTCAACCAGAATACGCACTTGTTTCAAAAATAAGCCGTCCACGTACTCACGCCAATGTGCA